>OX344847.2:6800357-9300357 GCA_947037095.2 Nycteola revayana
TACTAGTTGTAACGTTTTACAAATTATTTAATAAATTAAAACTGCAGTTCCGAAATTAAGTAATAAGGTTCAGAACTCGCTAATAACATAAAAATGTGATGTCACGAATCTTAGAACCCCTCCCAACTGCATTAGATCAAATAAACTCATCATCATCATCATTTCAGCCGTAGGACGTCCACTGCTGGACATAGGCCATCCTCATAGATCTCCAGTTGTTGCGGTTAGAAGCGGTCCGCATCCACCGTGATCCCGCGGCCTTAACCAGATCATCCGTCCATCTAGTTGGTGGACGTCCTACGCTACGCTTGCCGATCGTAGATCTCTATTCGAGAACTTTTCGGCCCCATTGGCTATCTGTTCTCCGGGGTATATGGCCTACACATTGCCACTTTAGCGAACTAATGCGGTGGACTATGTCGGTAAGCCGCGTTCTTCTACGTATCTCCTCATTTCTGATTCGATCACTCGTTGACTGACTCTGAGTTTGTTCATAAGGCATATAGTGAAGGACCACGTTTCGGATCGGATCTATACTTTAAATAAACTCAAGCATAACTTTATTTTTAGAGCCATGGAGATTGTATCGAACATCAAGCGGCATAATTTATGTTCCTTACAAATCAGATGGGTACTGATGGCCTGAGAGTGGCCGTAGCCTTAACGCTAATAATCGTAAAATTAAAGTAAACGTTAGATGAAAGTTGTAAATTTTTATCGAATGTTAGACTGATCTTTAAAAATATACGATTAATGAAATATTTACCAAGTTTCATAGAATATCTTTTCTTATTATGTAGTGAAAATTATTTGATAAAATACAGTTATTATCTTGCTCTGTCCACTTCTTGCTATTTATTAATCTGTAGGTAATGTTTTTACACGACTTGAAGATTCCGGTATAATGTATAAGCGTTACCCACATTGATCGTAAGCGTTTCGCGAGCGTGTGATATAAGCTTGAAGATTTTGTTTCTCCTTTTTTTGGATTTTCATTAAAAAAATGTGTTTTTTAGTATAATAGTTTAGTTTGACCGCTATAGGTGGAGAGGAAATTTAATAGTTTCTTACTCTCGCCTAAATGTATTTTTTTTTATAAATATTTTATTAGCTGCAGTTTATGTAGTTACTTCTCCACCTAACACGCGGCCCTGTCACCCGCGCCATCGTCTGCATGTGACACACGCTCGAAGACCGCGCACGCGCAATGTGAGGTCAGCATAATGGTATGGGGAATTAATCATGGTATTCGATACCTCATTATTGCTCGAGCATGCTTCTAGGGCACGAGGGATAAAGTACCATTTTCTATAGAAATGTTGATCCCTACAATTTCAGCATACAATTTCTATATAAACTGATACTTGTAGCTAATATAAGTATGACCCCATAAAACGCATCTATAGTTATTATTATCTAGATAATAAAATGTATCTGAGTGTGTATCAAAAGACGGAAATGAAATTTGTAAATATTAAATAAGTATAGAAAAGAAATTTTATTTGTAAATCGTATGTTTAATGGCAATGTGTCGATGTTATACACTTATGATAATAAATAAATAACGCCTAATGTGTTTTTTTTTTCATCACCTCATGTTATCAGCCTGTTGTCGTCCTCTGAACATAGCCTCCCCCATCGATTTCCAGCGGGAACGATTGCTAGCGGCTTGCATCCACGGTCTCGTTCCGCGCTGCGCTGCCAGTTCGTGGTCTCCACTTCCTTGACCCATGTCCTTTAAAATTAGTCGCAAATTGCATGAAATTTATTACAGCCACAACGAGTTGAAGACTCCAATCCACATAGGTAATAAATGGACAGAAATGGTCACCATTTTTTGCGTAAAAGCATTCCCCAGGTCAAAAAAAAAAGATATAAATCTCTTTTATATGTTTTTCCTATTGCATAAATTGTGTTTGATGTATTTTAGTAACTTCAATTGACATATAATAATATTTACGTAACATTAATACTGAGCAATTTGAAAATGTGAAATATATTTAAATAAAGATGATGTTAAGATTCAGTTAAGTTACATTACTATTTCATGTCATTATTTTTGTAGATCTTATTTTCTGAACATGTCGTTTTGTAAGTTAGTTTATGTTATTAGGTCGACAAACAAGCAACACCCGTATGGTGAGCATGATGGTAAGCAGTTACCGTAACTTGTGAGCATTTGCAATACAAGGTGTATAACTCGCTCAACTCAGTGAGACTAGGTAGTGATGTATGCCCGGTGAAGTAGCAAAAGCCACCTGGCTAATAATACCTATACCTATATTCAGAAAAAAAAACAATATTTCCGGAGATTACCCATCTGCTCAGGACATATTGTAGTGCACAAGTGTGTGCGCACACACAGATGCACTTTATATTCCTTTACTCTCAAAATCTGGTTGCACGGTTCGACAGATATACGACCGGTGAGAGATCAGGCGGAGGACCGACATGCGATAACATAAAGTGCTCTCCGGGGCACGGGTGTAACACCACGAACTTTTAGACTTCGGGCTATTACCTACTTAGATATTTCAAAATTGAATATCCATACTATATCCTACTAATATTATAAACGCAAAAGTTTGTAAGTAAGTATGGATGGATGGATGGATGTTTGTAACTCTTTCACGCCAAAACTGCTGAACGTAATCGGCTGAAATTTTGGACCGGGATAGATTATACGCTGGATTAAGATAGAGGCTACCAAAAAATCACTTTCTGACCCACTGGAGCAGAGTAACGCGGGTAAAACCGCGGAGCGCAGCTAGTATAACTACTTATATATCAAGCCGACGACTTTGCTTGGTAGCTTGAACTACAGGTCCGATTTAAAAAATATTTTAGTTTTAGATAGCTTATTTATCAAGAAAGACTAGGCTTTATATAATTATGAAGTTCCTACGGGAACGGGAGTAGCTAGTAATAATATAAAATAATATATCATTAACATTTCATCCACAAAAAAACAACCCCAATAATAGGTATTAAATTAACCTATGAAATTGCCGTTTTGTATGAAAAAACTTAAACGAATTTTTTTCATGTATTTTTTATTTGTATAAATCGAGTGCCATGGAGGAGGGAAGTCTTACAGTTCTTCTCCTATTAGATTTCAGCAACGCGTTCAACACTGTAGATTTTGATATCCTCCTTGGTATTCTGAACTCACTTAACATATCTCCAACGGCAATTGAGTGGTTTCGATCTTACCTGTTTGGCCGTCGGCAAAGAATCCACGTTGACGATATGTTTTCAACATGGTCTAATATTATTGCAGGCGTGCCGCAGGGTGGCGTTTTGTCTCCATTAATATTCGCTATTTTTATAAATACCATCTCTAAAAATCTTACTTCTTCTTACCATCTTTATGCAGACGATCTCCAAATCTACAAGCATTCAGCACTTAATAAATTGTCGAAGGCAATCACCTCTATTAACGACGATTTGGCACGAATAGGGGAGTGGAGTTGTAAGTTCGGTCTCAAAATCAACGCGTCAAAGACACAGGCGATCATAATAGGAAGCTCGCGCATGGTATCTAGAATTGATTGGCCCCAACTTCCTCAAGTCAAATTCAATGGATCTACGATACCATTCATAGATTCATAGGTCCACAATTAAAATCTGTGAGCCAAAAAATCTTTGCTTCAGTAGGTTCTCTTAGACGCCTACATAATATTTTACCCATTACCACTAAAGTTGCCCTTGCTCAATCTCTGCTGTTGCTAATACTTGACTACGCCGACGCCAGCTATCTTGACCTCACCGAAGAGCAACTGAATAAACTTGAGCGACTCCAAAACGTTTGCATTAGATTTATATTTGGACTTCGCAAATATGATCATGTCTCATTATTTCGTAATAAGCTTAAGTGGTTGCCAATTCGCCTTCGCCGTAATGCTCATATTCTTTCTTTATTATATAATATTCTATTTAATCCTTCTACACCTATCTACCTAAAAACCGTTTTGAATTCCTTTGTGATACACAAACATTCGCGATCTCTAAGATCGTCACAAGACCTAAAGCTGCATATTCCCTTGCATTCCTCAAATTTTATGGACAAATCATTTAGTGTCACAGCAGTCCGTCTATGGAATGCTCTGCCAGTAACAATAAGAAGTGCCCAAACTCACTCAACATTTAATAAACTCATCAAAGAACACTATTTGCGTTTATAAATTGTCCCTTTGTTTGTGACATTTATATATATTTATCATTTATGTATATCTATTATATGTTTTTTATAGTATATATTATTATATTTATGTATATTTTGTGTATAATAACATAACTTATGTACCTACCTATATATTTATAACAAAATATTGGTATTAAATTAATAATCTTAATTTTTGAATAAGACACAATCTAGCTACGTCATTTACCTAATGAATTCCATTATCCATCCAAAGGTTGTCTGGAAGAAATTGCTTTATGCGATAAGACCGCCCATTGTACTGTGTCTATTATCTTTTCTTTGTCCTGTTTACTTATCTAATCACCCATGCAATCAATGCATCTTTACCAACGCAGTGGCAGTTTATTGATGCCCTTCTTAAAGAAAACAGCTGGACGGGAGGCAACAAATTCTTCAAAGGCATTTTGTACTGCCTCTCGGGTAGGTATTGAATTTTTTTCCCGCCAAGAAGTTATCCAAATTCTGGAAAAAGTAGTAGTGTGTAGGCGCAAGGTCTGGTGAATAGGGCGGATGACGGAGAGCTTCCAACTCCAGTTCTTGCAACTTGGAAACCGTCTGCTGTGCAGTATGAGGTCGCGCGTTGTCGTGCAGGAGCAGCGGAGACGAGCGATTGACCAATGCTGGTTGGAGATGTGCCAGCTTCTTCATCATTGTGTTCAGTTCTTCACAGTACACATCTGCAATAATGCTCACCCCGTTTGATAAGAAGCTGTGATGAATCACACCGGCGCTAGACTACCAAACAGTGACCATCACTTTTCTAGGGGTAAGTTTTCGTTTAGGGCATTGTTTAGGTGTTGAACAGGATCCAACCAACTTACTGAGCGCTTGCGGTTATCAAAAAGAATCCATTTTTCATCGCAGGTACCTAGCAATGCGGTTCAAAATTCCTTCATTTGTGTGTCTGTTGAGCAGTGCAAGGCACGTCTCGACGCGTACTTCGCGCTGGCGATCATTGAGTTCGTGGGGCACCCATTTGTCAAGCTTTTTTACCTTGCCAATTTGACGCAAATGGACCAATATTGTTTTGACGCTAACGTCGAAAGCTGCTGCTAATTCAGCCGTAGATTGTGTATCATCAGCTTCCACAATCGCCTTTAATTCGTTATGTCGACCAAAGTCTTCGGACGACCGCGAGGTTCATTTTTCAGGTCGAAATTTCCAGAACGGAAGCGAGCAAACCAATAACAGGTGGTGCGTTGGTTTGTAGTGTTAGCTCAGTAAACGTCGTTGATGTAGCGTGCCGCTTGTGCCGCGTTGCTGCCACGACGGTACTCATATTCCATAATTACTCGAATTTTTTACGTATCCATGATGACGAAAAAGATTGAAATGCGATGAAAATGTAACACTAATCAATAAACAAATGACTACTTTTGGGAAAAAAATCCATGTTTTTAAAATAAAATTAATTTGAAATTAGAATTCTTAGCCAAAAAAAAATTATTTTGATTTGAAATGGCCAGTACTGCAGAACGGCAATTTCATAGGTAAAGACCTAATATTATTTTTTAGTCTCCTAGCGGTAGGTTTCGGTTCTTAACATACCGAGCAAGGTCCTGGATTCGATACCTGGATCGGGAAAAATTATGTATTATGTTTTTTTGGGGTAAATCCGTGACGGGGGTGATAAAAATACCCCTGTGGAACTTGGACCTCGGCCCAGGGCAGTCGCTGGTGGGGAGATTGAGGGATTATGGCTTTGGAGATTGGAGTTTTTTAGGGGAGTTTTGTGCAACTGTCGCTCTACCTTACGGTAACCGCAGTATTATGTTATAATAGACAAGGAAACGCTACCGCTCGTTCCCTGTGGTATAAACATACAAATTACTCTGGCTTGTCCTAGGTGATGTTATAGGTAACAATCGGGGCCAACAGCTTGACGTGCTATCCGAACAGTGGCATAGCTAGGCGTGGGCGAAGTGGGCCCTTGCCACGGCCTCGCACCCTAAGGGCCTCGCTCGAAGTAACTTTGAATGAATGACTTAAAACGACTTAAGACCGACAACCCTCTACGTAATCACAAAATCGTTACTATGCGGCAAAAACTAATTTATCTTATAATTAACGTAAAGCTCGAGTTAAACTATAGAAGCAGAGTTTGCTACAAAGCTACAAATCCTTCTTACAAAACTTTACAAACCAAAAAACCACATATCATATCGTTTTATTTGCAAATTCTATTTTTTTATCCTATATACATTAAAAATATAACTAATTTTAAACATGTAATGCATTTTATTATTCTTCACGCACTTCAATTTTATAAATATGAACAATCATGAACCCAAAAGGTATGATTTTGTATTTACAAAAATATTACTGGGGGATAACGGTACTATTGTTAGATATACTCCAAATACTTGTTATAGGGCCGCAGTAATGCAACTCGCCCTCTTCTAGACTAGCCCTCGATACGACACTGTTACCGAGACATGGAGAGAAGTCTCTCAACCAACCAGATCCGGGAAGAAAATCTTAGAATTTACACAAAGATTTCTTGTCAAGCGTGGAGATTGAACCCACGACCTAACAAGACTTTATATACTTTATTATATTTTACTTTATATAAGTCCGAGAGGCCCGCGAACTGTAAAATAGAGCGACAGTTACACAAAACCTCCTAATAATCTAAATCTAATCTAAAAGTCATAATCCCTCAATCTCATCGCCAGCGACTGCCCTAAGCCGAGGTCCAAGCCCCACAGGGGGCGAACTCTTGCGCAGGTTGCTTAGTTTGTAGTTTTTATACCCTTTATTAAGTCTGAAGCTCTGCTCGCCTTTATGCCCGGTGAAGTAGCTAAAGCCTCGAAGCTAACTACGTAAGTCCTTCGAAAAAAAAAAACCTCTAAAAATACTAGCTTCCCGCGCGTGGTTCCATCCACGTGACTCCCGTCCCCGTAGGAGCTTCTTAACGCTAGAAAGATAGTCTGTCTCTCTTCCTAAATAGGAAATCTATTTCGTCGCTGGGAGCTGCCGTATGGCCCACGTGTCAATAAAGTAAGTGTTACCGAATTTGAAATATAACGACCGCGTGCGTCAAAATTACGCATGATTATCTTCTATGTGACTTTTATGATTTTGACTTGTTTAATTTGTTTTAATTTTTTTATTTTATTATTACTGTATATGATTACTTATATTATCAGTTTCATTTTATAGATATTAAAGCAAAAATATAAAACAATGGGGAGGAGAAACTTAGACGAAGAAGTCGCAAAAATTTCATGATGAATCTTAGCTTGGGTCTGTCTTCATCGTTTATGCTTAGGCGGTTAGAAGCTTCTACTTTGAAAAGATATTTGTGAGATAATATCTCTAATATGTTGCCAAATGAAGAAACTGGCACAACAGAAGACAATACTGAAGAGCCTGTAGTAAAAAAACGTATTTACTGTACTATTTGCCCTACTAAAATAAGGCGAAGAGCAAATGCGTCCTGTAAATAAATAATATGACGTGAGCATAACATTGATATGTGCCAAAGCTGCTTGTAACTGATTTTTATACAACTATATGTTCCTAAGATATTCCCATTATTGATTTTGTGCAAAAAAAAGCTAATTATTTAAGTTAAAAAAATATTTTTAATGGAAAAAGTAAGTGTTAAATTTTTTTGTTGGTTTATATCAGAAAATTAAAGTTCTTGTTTTTTTTTTAATAAATAAATAATTATAAATTAATCATCTGCAGTCCTTAATATTCTAATATATGTGTTAATATATATATAACATACGATTTTATTAAAATAAATTAATAAACCTCAACCTACAGAAAATTAAAACTCATGCAACAATTTTACGCATGAGTATCTTTTCTGTCAGCATCTTTTCTGTCACAATATGATTATCTTTCTAGGGTTAAATACATAAATAGGTAAAGCCTTGAAGTAGCTTTCATCTATAATAATTGGGCTATATAAAAATAAAACCATTTTTCAAATCTAACTAGCCTTCATTTACGGAATGTACATTCTCCCGCTACACCTAGTTTTAGTCGGATAAAATTAAATTTTACTGGTTGACTTTACCTTTAAACTTAAATAAAATACTCACAAAACTTGTAATAATATTATCATGCCATCTATGGGCAATATTTATAATCATAATGAACTAACTCACTAATGACATCTACTATTTTTATTTAGCACTAAAATTCATAGAATGTACTACAGTGTCATCTATTGACACTTATTTGTCACTAATATAATATAAGACACAACTAGTGTCCAATACGTTGTAATGTTACAAGATTAATGTAAAATCGATAATATTACTATTGTGACAAAAGATTATTCATTAAAATGTAATACTTATTAAAGGATAGCATCTTATTTGTCCGTTATAACAGCTGAAGCTTGGTAACAAGTCAATACTCTTGTTATTTAGTGATTTATTTAGAAAATCTTTATTATATTAAATAAAAATGAATACAATAAAAAATATTAGGTAGCGAAAAAAAAACTATGCTTATACTGTACCTAATTTAACACATTTAGCAGGTTTTTTTAAATTTTCTTTTGCCTAAGAAAAATACTTTAAATTGACAAAACCTTTGAATCTTTATTTTGTTATACTTACTCGCAAAAGCTACCGAACTAAGAAATTTAAATACCAATAAGTAAGGTGTATCGATTATATAATCAAAATCGATTTTGAATTAAATCGATTAGTCTGTAACGTAATGTGTAATGGAAAGGGACATCACTACATGACAGGTTGTCAGTATTGCCAGAGTATTAGGTTTATTTACATATTTAATATTTCAAAACGATACCTACTTTTCATTATTTACTACTTTTTTATAGTTGAAAAATAAAATCGTAATCAGGAATATTTCATTGTAATCAAATAGTAAAAATGCCTCTTTATAGATTCTTTTGGAAAGAAAATATAGAAATCCGAAAAAATATATATACGCCGGCCGAAGAGTTACGTTACGTTACGTTTACTTGAACGTGCAAAATACAGAAACTTATGGGTCGATTTAAAAATTCTTTCGGTGTTAGATAACCCATTTATCGAGGAATCCTACAGGCTATTTTTTACTATGGAGTTCCCATGGAAACTGGAATTACGCGTGTGCACCGCGCGCAGGCAGCTAGTTATTATATGAAAAGATGAACACTTATGAAATTTATTAATTATACTGTTTCTCAATTTTTTCAGCTGACTGTTGTCAGGAAGCCTATTGCCTTAGTAAGTAAAAAGTACACCAATGTTTATTATTTCCGATATGACAATATAAAAACTGAAAATGTTAAATTTATCGTAAGCATGTTATATTTTAAGAAAGATAACGTAGCATTAGAATTGCTGCTATGGCAACACTGAAGTTCGTTGAAATTATCTGCCGCAGCGCAGTCGAGTTGAGGTGTGTGAGTCCTAAAAGAGCGATCAAATCGTAAATTAACTTGGGCGTATTTTAAAATTTAAAGACAGAACGTGGTTATAATACTCATTGAACAATATTTTGTACCGCTAGAGGCAGTGATATAAAACGTATATGTGAAATTTACAAACCTATTAATTATAGTAGGCAATGCAGTGTTCGCAATACCGTAGGCTTTTCTAATAAATTGTGATTTATTAATCCATAATGGGAAAATTGTTGAGTCTTTTGTCGCGCGACGACTCAAACTGCTGTTCGTCGCCACGATACGATATATTCCTGGATTTCGAGAACGCCGCGCCCACAGATACTGAACGAGATGTTTACGAAGAGGTTCAAAGGGTACTGCTGGAGTCTGAGAGGATATTAGAAGAGATACAGTGTTACAAAGGCGCGGGGAAGGAAATACGTGAGGCTATAGCGGATCCTTCGAGGATATCGCAAGAGCGAGCGTGGCGCGCCGTGCGACCCCTGGTCGACAAGCTACTCCGCTGCTATAACCACTCTTTGCAGCTTCAACGGGTAAGTCATGAATCATACATTAATAAACATATGTAACATACTTCTTTCTACCTAGAAACCCACATGTTTCTGTTATATTCTAGATGTAATTTACAAATAATTAACAATAATAATGGTTAAGTAATAAAACCGATGTCTATTAATTGTTACATTTCAATACCTATTATGGTTTGAACTGGGTTATTATGCAGTCTTGCTAATTGTCTGGCTTTATATATAAAATACTTGTGTATTAATAATATAATATTTTCACACTTAAGGAAACTAGGTTTATGAGGATATTATGATGTAAATAATTATACACTTTATTAATAAATGTCATGTAGGTAAATAAATAATAAGTTTTGTCCTTAAATATAACTTTACTGTTTCATAATCAATAGTTAACTTAACTATTCAATATAATAATAACTGTATATTTTGTGAAATAGTAATAGACAAAAACATATCAATCTACCTTCAATTGTTTTAGAAAATATTTTTAAAGTAAAATATTTATTGTATCTATACAATAAAGTGTACTAACTCAAGTGACACATTGGTTTTATATATGAATCAAAAAAGTCACATAAAATCTTTATCTAGCCATTGAGCCACCGGTGCCTTCTTGCTGTCATGTTTAGCCTGATACTTATGGCTTTTTTCTTTTATACTGTTAGCAGAGAGTTGAAGTAATAATAAAAAATTGACTTTGTAGGATTTTGTAAGCACCACTTGTGTACTAAGGATATCATATCAAATACTTGAAGTACAGGGAAAATCAAGTAATTTATTTTTAGAGTTTGTAGGTGGAGACTGAACTTTATGTACAGAAATCTAAAATCCATCATTGATGTTGATATATACAACTATTGTAATGAGCCATCTTGATAGGTAGCCTGATCCAATATATCCTTACTTACATTATAAATTGCGTAACGAATTCCTCCCATACTCTCTCCAGTGTAGCTCCTGTAAGCCAGGATTTACAGCGGCACATGCAGCAGAGGCTCTACGCTGTTAGGCTTCTCCAGCGACACCTAAATGTCTTGGATCTTGCATTACCTAAATTCAATCAGAATTTTTGTGGGAGTTACTTCAATTGATTCAATTACAGTTGCCTCAACACCATAGGCCATATATAATCATAATATACATCTTATGTAATCCTTTCATAAGGTACAAAATTCTATGCTACTATAGTATAGATAAATACTAAATTATAGGTTGCATATGTTAACAATTAATAATACCTATAATTAATGAATATCTTCCTCTCTCCTAAATTGCTGTGCCCGGCAGGGTCCACTATGATCTAATATTGTACCTAAATTACCACCTAAGTTCACATTGTGGAATGCAATAAATTGAATTCAATATTGCTCATGTTGTTGCTTAGCTCAATTAGCCCTTTACCTGTACAATATTATAAACTTATTGGACTAATCCGTTTCACCCTCCCGCTACTGAAACTCCTGTATTAAAGGTAAAAACAAGTAACAAATAAATAAATATTAAAAAAGATAACTTGTGTAATAAGAATATGTAATACATGAAGAGCGGAGATTTAAAAACTAAAATCTGAATAAGGCACGTATTATTTATTTCTAGAGATGGTTAGTTGACACAACATTCCATGAGAAATAATCTTAAATCTTTAATTAATGCTAATATTATTATTAGATGGTGTTGTATGGTATTAAGCACCATATAAAAATATACATCTTACTAATAGTACCTATAAAGCGGCAAAAGAAGCGGCCGAAGCCCAATGGCTAGGGCGTCGGACTTGTGAACTTGAGGCCGTTTGAACCGCACCCGTTGCACTACCGACGTGAACCCACTCGTAACTCGACCTTTTACCGTGTGCCATCAACTATATGGATAAATTGCTACTTTTTCAGATTATTATACGACAAACACTAACTTTGTGCGTCTGTGGCACGTATTTGTAGACTAACATGGACTAAAATATAACTTTTTATTATATAAGGTGATCGACTGTAAAAGCAGCCGAAATCGACAAGTCGATCGCGATCGACCGGTTGGCCACGCCTGACATAGGCTACTTTATGGTGAGGTTCCTACGGGAACTGAGATTCCCCTGGTGAAACCGTGTGACTACTAGTACACTATTACAATAAAAAATACTATAATTTAATCAAATGGCATCAAAATGTCGTAATCGTCAAAAATGACTAAAGTGACGATATTTCCGCCTGACTAACAATAAACAGTGACTCATTAAAATAATAAAAATATATTTCACTTTGTTTATTAGATTATCTAATATCTAAATAACACATCATTTCTCATCATGTCACGATCTTATTTATCTTAAACTAGCGGCCCGCCCACGTTTCGCATGGGTGGACTTTTGCAGCCGAAACAAACATATAAACATACAACCTTTTCCTCTTTATAATATTAGTATAGATAGCATTCGAATTATCAGAAAACTGACTATCTATACCACCGTGGCATACCTATTAATAAAAGCCTTTTTTTCAGACACAAAAAATATTAAGTAATTTAAAGTTAACGTCTCTGCTGAGTCGATGACATCGAAAACTTCGTCTGTTGTTCATATTTTGGCCAAGGCCTCCTCCATTTCTTTCCACTGTAATCAGGGCCGGATTTAAAAGTCCGGAGGCCCAGAGGCAACAAAGGAGAAGAGGCTCCCTGGCCACAAATTACTTTCCCTCTAAATGTGTAGAAAATTTTAAGAAAGTAGTAGGTATGTACCTACTTTTCAGGACGATTTGAATTCTGATATTTTACTGATTGTCTAATTTAAGTGAACAAGTCTTAAAAAAATACTTGTTCACTTAAATTAGATATAGAAAAAAAATGTCATATTGGTTATTCATTTATGTGTTACCTATGAATAACCGATATGACAATATTTAAAAACTATTGCATTAATTATGATTCTACAAACTACGAACGTAGTATGTCACTATTGCGGTACATCACCAAAAAATTGAAAGATTTTAAATCTCTATTATGGAGGCCCGCCCGGGATCCGCCCGGGACAGAGGCCCTGGATGACCTCCCTTAAATCCGGCCTTGACTCTACTCGGTTTAGAGCTTTCCTTTCCATAGTTTCCCTGCTATTGACTTTATCTCGTCTTCAAACACTTAAGCTAAATATTACGTCCATATTATTTCCGCTTGAAGCACACCTCAAACATAAGTTATACGGTACAAGGGACTATTGCATTTGATCAACCAATTTCGAAAAGGGCACAACTCTAATAGACATGCCATATGAGTTATGCCCTTTTCAAAATCTCATATTCATTTAAATAAGACTTTTTGACATATGAGAATGTTCCAACAAATACGGTGTGTGTAACAGTAAACGGCACTTTTTTTAATTTATAAAAATGGAATATTTTTTATATTAATTCAGTATATATTTACAAAATGTTTGAATGATAAAAGCCTCTCGTGATCAGTATATTATATGCATCCTGTACTGTGTAGAGATAGCACGATAAGATTGTGATGTCACATTGATAAGTTCTCACACTGATAGCGCATAAACAAACACAAAGTTTGTTAAATTTGTTGATATGGAAATCTTGTACCTACTGTTCAGTATAAGTATGTTCTAGTTTCCTTGCAAAACACTTTAAAAAAAAACAATGCGAAAACTAAATATGCATACGAATGCCAAAGTACGTACTACCTACGTGTACTTGCCGACGAGCTTTTGCCGAAAACATCGTCTCCCTCGTGCCGCATTATCCGACCCCTTTTAGCAGTATTGTCACCGAGGGGCACTGACTGGTCATATTTTTGTAGATTATGTGTGTAAGTACAGCTACACAGTACAGTACTTACTTGCCAGATCTAAAAATTGATGATTTTGAAATGGCAATTAACACTCCTAGCTATACTAATATAATAAAGCTGAAGAGTTGAACGGGCTGATCTCAGAGACTACTGGTCCGATTTGATCAATTCATTCAATGTTAATATATAATAATATGATGTAATGATATATAATCATGACGCTAAGACGAAAAGGAGCGGAGTCCCAATAAAGAATGCCTATGTCCAGCATAGGCATCAGCGCAAAATGAGGGTTGCGCTGATCTCCAGTTATTACGGTTGGAAGCGGCCTGCATCCATCATGATCCCGCGACTTTTACCAGGTCAGACGTCCATCAGTCAGAGGTCAGAGGTGGACATCCTATCCTCCGCTTGCCGATCTGCGTTCTCCATTCGAGAACTTTTCGGCCTTATCGACCATTTGTTATCCGTGCTATATAGCCTGCCCATTGCCACTTCAACAAACTAATCAATTGGGCTATGTCGATAACCCGCGTTCTTTTACGTATCTTCTCATTCCTGATTCAATCTCGTAAAAATACCCCGAGCAGAGCCCTCTCCTTAGCAAAGCATGTTCGCAGAATGTATTTCCTATGCCATATTTGAGATTTAGCTTCGGGCAATAAACCTTCCATGAAAATTACAATAGCATACAATAGATAATCATTAGAGGCTGCAATGCGTAGGCTTTATAGTCCGAGAGCTAGTACCAATTTTTGAGAAGGTATTTGAGGCAAGCTGAAAACTTGCCACATACCTTTCCTACTATACCCCAACACGGGCTAAGTGGAGCTAATTCGTCTCTATTTTCTTTTAATATATTTTTTGTTATATAAATCTTTTAAAATTCCAAGTTGCTCAAACATTTTTATATATTTTTGCAAAATGTGCATGTGTCTGGCAATGTTAAAACCCCGACTAAATAGTCTGTGTTATATATTTTGTTTATTCTTTAAACATTAAACTACAACATATAAAAATTTCATATTGCCTAAAATATATTTTTAATATTTTTAAATAGTAAAAAAAAAATTAGGGGTAGACCCGCTACTCACCAGCTAGGTCTGCAGTTCCGTGTTGGGGTATAATAGGAGAGGTACGTGACAAGTTTTCAGCTTGTCTCAAATACCTATACCCATAAATTGCTACCAGCTCTCCTACTATCATCACATCACATCACTACATAGCACCTATAAAACAAAGTCGCTTCCCGATGTCTGTCTGTCCCTATTTATGCTTAGATCTTTATAACTACGCAACGGAATTTGATGCTGTTTTTTAACAGATAGTGTGATTCAATAGGAAGGTTTTTTTTATTTACTAATACAATAGAGTTTTTATGTGTTATACATCAGCATTGCACTCGTACGAAGCTGGGGTGGGTCGTTAGTGCGTTTATAAGATAGTTTTTCGATTTGTTCAAAACATTGTAACTATATTTTTTATATCTTTTGAATAACATTTTTGAGAAGTATATATAATATTATGGCGGTTTTACTTGTGACACCTATAAAAGTTTTGATTCACTTTGCTCATAAAAACATTAAAGTTTATGTTAAAACTCCGATTCCGGATTTGATACTATATGATATGGATATCGGCACTGTCGGTGGTGAGTCATAAAGACACTGCTTTGATGTTTTGATCGATAATACTGCGTCAAAGATTGGTAAAATGAGATTTTGGTGCCACACAATTCGCTAATCTAAATATCGTCGAATCCAGCATATACCTATCTATTTATGTCGATTATATATGATTGGATTGCAATACAATGTTACCGGATCTCGGCATAAGATTATTATCAGATCTCGATGCAGCCCAAAATGTGAAATATTAATCTATACTAATATTATAGAGAGGTAAAGTTTGTGTGGATATTGCAAATTCTTTTACCAATAGGAAGTCATTATTTGTGAGTGTTATAGGCTATATTTTAATTCAAGGTTTTCACGGGAACCTTCAATTTCATATTTATCTAATTTTAAAAGGTAGAGTAAAAGTCAATACTATAAAGTTAATTACAAAAAGAAGTTAAGTAACAAACATAATTACTAGGACAAACCATAAAGTTTTCGAACGAAATTAAACCAATGTCACGCTTGAAAATTTCACAATTTATTTTCTAATTAATAGATTATGGTAGACAGGTAAGGCGTGTGGTATTTATGTAATTTTATTAATAGCATTAAATATATGTAGAGGGAGTCCACTCCACCGTTAAACTGACACTGACCACCCTCTAAAAGGTCACCACCACATAAATATAACTACCAAGGGAAAACGGTCAAGTTACTGCATTTCATCATGCGAATCATATTTTCCAACCCTATTTTAAGGGACGCAATCATTTTTATAGGTCAGTAATGAATGACGGGCATTATTTTCACATTGGTTTATATTATTAATTAAAAACTTGCTGTGATAAGGTGCCCTGGCAACACTAAATGGAATGCATCGCTTAATAAATTTCAGTATTCTGTCCATAAAGCGACATCAGATAGTACTGTGTTGCAGTTTTGTATGCTTTTCGGTCGGACCTTTATGTAGTCTGGCAAGCATGGGTCAAACCTTAAACTACAAATTAAGCAACTGGCGCAAGCGGGCGTCTCCTGTAGGCCTAGGACCGCGCTTAGGTAGGCCGCTGGCAGAGGGATGAAGGGATTATGGCTTTTAATGTAGTTTTGTGAATTGCAAAAACAAAACAAAAAATCTCAAAATCATCAATAATTATGACAATTGTCAGGCCTTAACTAGACAAAACAGCATCCAACCCACTCTTTCCCGAGTAATTTTAAATTTCTTTATACCGTTAAGTGAAAGAATTTATTCGCAGCACAGAAACTGTTTTATATAAACATTCTTGTTCTGGAGGATGGGTATCCTCCAGAACAAGAATGTTGGCTAGCTAAGATGGGTATCTTAGCTAGCTAGTATGAAATTCCAGGCAGTCAATGAGTGTACAGCAACTATCTGATGTACATAACCACGATAGAAATGTAAGGTATGGCTTTTAAAACGTAATAGTGAAATTTAATTAGGTATTGTTTAGATTAGATAACATTACATGAAAACTTGCAGTTCGATATTCTTCGTATTAAAATTAGTAAGTTCCTATTGTCACTATAATTGTCGCTTGTAGTAATTATTAGCTATTTATTTGTAAATTCTGATAGACCTACAATTTTACAGTCTGTTTTTATGGTTTATATACCTTTACCTCTTGATATGAAACTAAATAACTTTAGAATACTCTTAATTGATAAAGTTTGAGATAAAACAAGTTAGTCCTCAAGTACCCAATATTGCTGCAAAATCGCAACGCACAACTTAATAAAAGCCAAACGTGAGCAATTCTGGAGCAACCTTGAAAACTTATTAACTCTATAAATAATGGTAAAACAATATACAAACGGTTCATTGGCGGGCGGATATGTACACATATAAAAACGTTCGTTTACATTCGACTATAGACGTACGGTAGCAACAGCCAACGTTAAACTCAGAAATTCCCAAACTTTTAAGATTGCGGCACAATTTTAGGCTTAGTCTTTAGTCTCGATGCCTTAGCTGGCTTGCTGGTTAAAATAGATACAGATAGATAAACTCTTTATTGAACACCTTAATACACATGAACGCAAAGTGATAACGTACAGGTTTATTTGACAAACTATGTAATAACGTAATAATGTTTTTTAATATCAAGAAAAATACATGGTATAATAATTATCACGTATATATACATGGTGCAAAACTTAGTACAAACATGATGGTATTGGTCATTATTGTATGGGTTCTATTTACAATTATAAACTCTGTCTCTTAAAATAGGACACGCTGTATCTTAAGAGACCCACAATGGGATTGCACCATAAAATGAGATTACTTCCAGGCATCCCAAGCATTATTGTACATTAGAGTTGCAGAGTTAATCTACTTCAATAATAATAAAGAAAAACCTTAATAGAAGTGCGATTAAAATTCATATCGTTACCTATGTAAAGTATGATCTAGTATTTATATACTAGACCATATAATAAGTAACTAGTGACAAAATGTAAACATTCAAGTATAGAAGATCTATTTATGGCGCATTAAAACTACCTCGCATTCGAAATATAACTAATCTCTTTGTCAAATTTTATAGATATATTATTGCATACTTATATTTGTCTTTCGAGGAGCATAGGGCACTATTACCTTAATATAGTTGGTCAACAGATATGATATGTAATAAACTAGCGCTCCCGCGCGGTGTCATCGTCGTGGATGCCGTTCCGAAAAAAAAAGATAGTTTATTTGTGCCTTAAAGTCTGTACTTATATTATTGTTATTATTAATTTTAGCTGGTTTTTAAAGAACTAAGTTAGTCTCTGCAGTATTAGTAACTACCTACCTATGTATCTACAGCCATATTGATGTAAATTTGGGGTCTTTTCTAATGCAGGTTTTTAAAACTTAAAAAAGCTCGCATATTTTAAAAACAATGTGCAGTAAATATTTTTTTTTTGTTTTTGGTCGCCCACTTTGATAACCACTGGTCTAACTCGCAGTTCACTGGTTTATATCTTTTCGGCACCGTTTGTACGTGTTTCCTGTGTAGCGAAACTTACGATAACATACAGTCCTTATTATGTGATACACACGCCTCTGTTGATGGAGCTGTCTCGTTGGTGAAGTGGTAATGTGTTAACGAGGTCCGAGGTACGAATCAGAGAAATAAGTACACGAAGTTAGGAAATTTTAGGCGTTGCGTATCGAGAACACATAAAGCTTATTAGTCCTGCAACTTATGTGAAATTGTCTTGTTGGATCGCCGCCTTCTATATCAGAGAAAGAGACAAAGGAGTGAGCATTGACTTTGCTATGTCATAGTCTGCATATATAGATAATCTTCTTGAAGCGCGGCGCCGTGGGTGAAATCCGTCAGAATTACTCAATACTTCTACACCAACCAAGGATTTCTAAGATGTTGGAAACCCACGATATCATTTCAGTTTTAAACCCGTCCGTTCAATCCCTCTGATGTTATTTGAATCTGAATCACAAGCTAGTTAGCCTTATTCTGCAGATTTAGGACACAATATATATTATTATATATATTAACAAAATAAAAATAGCAATGCCACGTGAATTCACCCGCTTTACATTGCGGTACCACCCCAAAGTTTGTCTATCTTGGTGCCAAATTTCTTTAAAATTCGCTGTCTAGACTTAAAGTGTTTGAGTAATAAACAGCCAAAGTGACATTCACATTATGAATTACCTAATATGTTTTATATTATTTCAAATATGATTAATTATTATCCAAACATCATTGATTACACATTTACATTAAACAAACAAGCGTATAGGGCTGCAGTGTATTATTAGCTGAAGGTGTTAATTGCTCACCTGAATCGAATGACGATTATCCTGTCGTCACGCACATCTAATCGAACATGTGATAGACATGACGAATTGGTGAAATCGATGCTTATGTGTCGGACAAAAAACTACAAAAAAGTAAAACTTATAGATATACCTTTAGGTAATCTTAATTTGGAGCAGGTTAATTGCAAGTCAGGAGAGGCCGCGGCGCCAATATGACGGATGGTGGCCTAGAAAGCCATGGGTTCTTGGGCCTAGAGTTCCTCTCCTCGTGGTATGATTAGCATACCACCGCTATGGAGATGACGAGCCCCACATACCCGGAGGGAATGCGTAACAATCAACATGCATAAAAAAAAGGTTAATTCCAAATATCCAAGGCACAGGATTCCCTGCTTCTTGGATGATCTGGTGATTCTAAACTGCTATATTACTATACTAGCTTCCCGCGCTCGGTATCACCCGTGTAACTCCCGTTCCCGTGGGAACTTCATAATTAAATATAGCCTATATTAATCAGTGATAATGTAGCATTCTTACTTTTACGTACTTTTTGAGCCAATTCGTTACAAACATACTTACATACAAATCTTTCCTCTTTATAATATTAGTATAGATTATAGTAGTAAATATAATACTTTATAGCAGTACTGCAGTATATAGCAGTATTGCTATATAGCAGGGGTGGCCAACGGGTCGATCGCGATCGACTGGTCGATCCCAGCAGCTATTATAATCGATCATCTTATAAAATAAAAATGTGATACTTTCTGTCTCTCTCTTGTCCATTCTTATCTTCAAATACGTGTCACACCCGCACAAAGTTAGTATTTGTGGGATAATAATCTGAAAAAATACCCATTTATCATTTGATTTACTTATACGAAACCTTATATATAACCCTCTAGCTTCCCGCGCGCGGTTTCACCCGCGTAGCTCCCGTGCCCGTGGGAACATCGTAATAAAATATAGTCTATAACCTTCCTCGATAAATGGACTATCCAACACTGAAAGATTTTTCGACATCGGACAAACAAACAAACTCTGCAGCTTTATAATATTAGTATAGATATGATCGATCGCAAACTGTGTAACAGTCGATCTTAGGTCTTTTTAAGTTGGCCACCCCTGCTATATAGTATTACTGCTATATTTTTCTATTATCTTTTCTTCGTTCTCATGGTAACTTTTTGTATGAAATCTACATTATGGTGCTCTTGTTTAACTCAGCTTGCTGATGAAAGTACAATTATAAAATGGGTCCAAGTAACTTAGGGCCATTGCAAATAAATCTTGATTCTAATTTAAATTTACTAATCAAATATCTATTCAAATATTCTCGGGTCGGCTTAAATGATTAGGTTTCAGCAATGCCCAAAGACAAGTAATTTGTGACCGGTAGATGAATTTAAACTCTCCATTCTATCTCCTCCACTTCTTTAAGACCATACATACTTAATTAAATTGGTGAAATATGGGAGTAATAAAAGAGCCATCAGCTAATGGGTACTGCCAAATAATTCGTAGAACACGAGGATTTAAAAGCAAGTTATTTAGCTATGGAATAGTTCTAAGTTACGAACAATCCGCCCTCCACATACCTACTTAGGCTGTATGCGCACTGAAGAAGTGATCGTAAAATTATGTTTTATTAGTTTGCAACCAATAACCGATAGTTTATTATTCAGACAATGTAGCAAGCACAACTTCCGTGCTTCGTAGCGTTTTTCCCGTATCTCGTATTAAAATCAAGCGTGGCTGCTCAATTGATTATTTATTAGCTGTGTCCCGCTGGTTTACTCGTGTTATTCTGCCTACTGGGCTTCTGATGTCTTATTATGTATTAGCTGTGTCCCGCTGGTTTACTCGTGTTATTCTGGCCTCCTGATGTCTTATATCCCATAACTTTCTACAACCAATATGGTATCAAATGCATTTTTTCAAATCCCAATAGCATTTTATGAGATTAGTTCGTACAAGAAACAAACTACGCTAATATAGTTACAAGAACTTGTTTTATTGTATTAAGTGGACCTAAATGAGCTGATAAAGGAATCAAGTAAAATACACTACAAAAATTAAAATATCTACCTACGTCTTAACTTTGCGGGTTAAAACATAATCTTCTAAGAGTATATAAAACTCAATATTGTATACACTTTAACGCCCTGCTTATTTTAATAACACAAATAGCTACTCCAGCCATGATAATGAATAATGACTGCAATAAATATATCAACTGAACTCTTCAACAGACAAGGTCTCCCTCCAATCTCCCACTCAGTGCCCCAGTATTTGCCTACAGAATACAGATTATATGTACAATATTGTGGATACCTTCATTGTTTCAGACTAGGATTAACTATTTTGCGCAATTTTGTTTATTAATTTTAGTAGATTGTTTGCTGACCTTTAAGGCTTTGAAAGTGATACCAAACTATTCAAGCAATTGAACTAAGTTTTGAATCAAATCAAATTATATATTTTACAGAAAACAATTCTTATATTTCGGTTTTTTAATATTTTTAAAGTCCATTGAAAAACTGCAACTCATTTGACAACTTCCTCCATTTGTGAAATCGATTAATCGATACATTGAAAACGTACAGCGAGCCGCGCCCTGTTGCGCAAGCGTCGATATTCCGCTTATAACTTAAACTTAAAGCCTGTCTCTCCGCTCAAAATGCTTGTTAAAGCACATATTCAATAATATACCTACGTAGTGACGAGTCTCTCGCCCACCACTTGCAAATCATACGCACAATGCACACACACACCTTTCGTCACACACAACAACCCAAGTAGTAGTTATGATAGTGCTTTGTTCTATCGGGGGGGTCACGAAACGAACCGAAATTTGTACTAAAACCTTTGAACTACGCGAAATCCTTATAAATGAGGGGTTTAAAGTTTTCTGGAATTGTCGCCATAACAATGCTATAGAGTAGCTATAACTAACTTCGTCTTGTATTATATACGTTGTGCGCAAAAATAAATAGAACCCAACCTACTAATACAGAAAGTACCAAGAACATGTTATTTGCCTAATCCTTTAATTGTTTTGTTGGAAAAATCAAACTCGCTCTACCAGTGTCACGCGCCTCCTCCTCTATCCTATGAGCCCTTTGATATTGATTTCGAGACTACCGTTTTAATTTAATATTTTTTAACATGACATGACGGTCACCGTAGCCTAGTTGGTAGTGCTCCTGCCTACGAAGCTGGTGGTCCTGGGTTCGAATCCCGGTAAGTGCAAATATTTGTGTGATGAGCACGAATATTTGTTTCTGAGTCATGGATGTTTTCTATGTATTTTAGTATTTATCTATCTATATAAGTATGTATATCGTCGCCTGGTACCCATAGTACAAGCTTTGCTTAGTTTGGGGCTAGGATGATCTGTGTGACATTGTCCCTAGATATTATTATTATTATTATTATTATGTCACGTCATTGTCACGTCACACATGTGACGTCACACTAGGGGCTCTCACAAATGTGACCGGCTGTAACAAGATCTACGAATGACGTACCTACTTTATGGATGGCTTCTATGTGCTTTATTTGTGATAAAACAAAATATCAGTTAAGTTTTTTTGAGCCAAACTGTATTTCAAATGTTACAAACTCAACGCCGAGTACCGACCCTAGGGTTCGCATAGCAGACGAGTTATTCTGTAGCGCTCGTTCAATGAAATCATATAAAGTTTATCCATTCCATTCCTAACAACTCCGTATTTTCATTGGTTGAATTCTCTAGAGGGGCTTGGTTGTAGACTGTATTGTTTCACTCATATCTATGAACCAGTAGGTAATTAATACAGGGTTACTGGAAATGTGACGCATTCCTACTAGCATGTTAGAGATTAAGTCAAAAGTTAAAGGTTTTGATACATAATGTTGTGCCGTAAACTAAATGGTTTCAGAGTTATTTGAGATTTTAGTAGGATTTTTTTTTTATTGATTACACAGATTGTTTTATATGAGGTAACATTAATATATGAAATTATGGAATAGATGTGGTATTTTAGTGAATTTTGCATTTTTTAACGTTAAATCGGGATTATTATTAACAAAAAAAAAAACACGACATCTTAAATATGTAACTCAAAAACCATCAAGTTTTGGGCACAACATTATATGACAAATAAATTGCATTTGAGACCTTATCTGTAATATCCTAACAGGAATACATCACATTTCCAGTAACCCTGTATATTCTGCTTGTGTATAATAATATCATGCAATAGAATTCATTGAGCTCCTTGAGTTTTTTATAACGTAGACAAACAACAAGTTGATCTCTGAGAATAATATAAACCCGACAAATCTCTTCATATTATCTAACACTGAAACAAAGACAAAACAGGAACATAGACATGAATAAAAGTCACTTCCTTCATATTAATTGGTGCAAGTGCTCCAGTTGTTCATTATCCAATTTACGTAATTATAAAGGTCGTTTTACTCCACTTTCTAAGCTGCAGCCTCTAACTATACGATTTATATCAAATTATTTCAGTTAGGATCTAGATTCTAAGCAATTATGTGCAGTAAAATAACTTGCTTCCGGAATCTAGTGTCAGAGGTTGACTTGGCTTTTACAAAATATGTGCTTGAAATGTAAAATTTATTTGGCAAGCAGACTACCGCTTACAGAGGTAGAATAGAATGCAGTTGCAGTGAATGTGTAGTACCTACATTCAATGCTATTGTACCTACCTATATACAACAATGTTTTACAAAGCATTATTGTTAACAATATCTTTGGCGTAGTGGCATAAGTTTCGCTTTAAGGCTTGGAAGTCGTAGGTTTGATCGCCGGACAAGAAATGTTTGTGTACATTTTAAAATTTTCTTTCCGGATCTAGTTGGTAGAGGGACTATAATCCGTGCCTCGGAAATCACGTTAAGCTGTTGGTCCCGATTGTTATAATATCATCTATAACAATCTTATACCAGGGAATACAATATAATACTGCGGTACCAACGCGCCTGTCAAGCATGGTGACTATGTCAAAACCCTCCCTTCATGTTCAGCGGTGGACATTATACGGGCTGATAGTGAAGCATAGTCAGTGCATCAATTGATTGATTTGCATTGAATAATGCATAGCTAATTCTATAGATTAATTCGTTAATTGATTCGTGGCTTAGATCCAAGAACAGCGAAATACGTTTTCAATTAAATTATCGCTTAAAACTAAACTACTATCATTGCAAAATGCTATTCCCTATTAATCGTTAGTTAACAGAGCTATTATTTCTATTTTATTCATAACTAGCTTCTGCCCACGACTTCGATTGTGTTTAATAATGATTTTATAAGCTATCTAACAATTAAAGCCCCGTCTAAATCGGTACGTTTTGGAGATTAGGTGGAATACCTAACAAATATACCCGTCACAATTGAGATTAGCCGGAACAAACAGACGGATAGACAGACAGACAATTTTTTTTCATTGTGTTTTCGTTATTATTACCCTAAATACTACTCATCTATTAACCTAGTAAAACCGTGTTATTTTTCCATTACAAATAGACATTTAATGTTAAGTGTTTGTGTAGATGTAAAAGCTATTTATAAATAAAAACAACAAAGGGTACTAAAAATGTGATTTGATAGCTCACCTAAACAACCCCACGATCATTGCATGTGACAATCATCCAATCAAAACGATCACAACTGACATAGAACTGGCGTGAGAATATTCATATAACGCATGCTGCATCCTTTGAGGGCAAAGGAACCATCAATTTATTTGCCTTATTAGATCATATGTGATTTATATATAATACATAAATGAGTGAAAACAATTGTTAGTTAGTGCGGGCCAATGGCCGCGTTGTCGCGTCTACGAGTTTCTTCAATCTTCATTTGTTGAACAGCTTCGCATTCTCAATGCAATATTCATCAAAGTGGAACATTGCCGCTGGATAGCTAATAGACAAACTTTTTAGTTATTTGAATGGAGTCATTGTTGTTCATACAAATTATATGAATTATTTGACTGCTGCACAATCTATAACACCAGTTTTGGTTCGGAATTAGGAGAGAACGAGATTTATTGCATTACGGTGGAAAAGCCATAATCCCTTAATCTCCCCGTCAGCGACCGCCCTGAGCCGAGGTCCAAGTCCCACAGGGGACGCCCTCTTGCGCAGGTTGCTTAGTTTGTAGTGTTTAAACCATTTATCTAGGCTGGAGCTCTGCTCGCCTTTATGCCCGGTGAATTAGCAAAAGCATCGGGGAAACTAAATATCCGAAAAAAAAAAAAGCATTACGTTGTCATTAAACTAATTTCAATGTTACTATTATTAATCGTTTATTTCAATTATTACAACTTCGATCAGCAACGTAAGCAGATTGCTGATTGCGAAGACTGGTAATTATGGCAATAGCGGCCGTATCCCAATGGCTAGGGACGTCGGACTTGTGCTCTTATGGTCACCGGTTCGATCCCCGCACTACCGACGTGAACCCACTAATAAAACAAGCATTTTAGCTTAGCACGAGGGGTTAACAAGAATACTAGTAGACTGTAAAACTCGGCTAGTAATCTTTATGAAAAAAGGAAAAAAATATCCTCCAACAAACCTTGGATAGCCAAGGTCTGTTAATAGGACCAAGTTCAGAAATAAATATAAACGGGCTTAAAATTGCTATAATTTTTTTTTTTATATACTGCTACTTTTCATTCTCCTAAACCGACGTGCTTGTATAAAGAATGTTATGAGAGTGAATGAAGCGAAAGATGTGTGTAGGGATCGTAGCAAGTGGAGGTCAATTGTCTCTGCCTACCCCGCTGGGAAACAGGCGTGAGCTTATGTATGTATTAATGTACTTTTCTTACTACAATAATTACTTTGTTATTGTGTAATAGAAGTATTTTAATTACCAGAGATAGCCTAATGTAGAGGTCAGTAATTATTCAATTCGCTACAACTTTATCTTATGACCTCATTCCAAAGAATATTTCCTTACCACGGCTAGTAAGACAAAATAAGATATAGTAGAGCGCTATCTAATCACTGAATTCTAACTTGTAATAAAATATTGCCGTACAACAAGAGCACTTACCTAGTTCAATCCATACTAATATTATAAAGAGGAAAAGTTTGTATCTTTATATTTTTGTGTGTTTGTTTCGAATAAGCTAAAAACTTCTGAACGGATTTCGATAATTCTTTTACCATTAAAATGCCACATTATCCCTGAGTAACATATGCTTTATTTTTTACTAGAAACAATAAGGGATCCTTATTTTAAATAAAATTCATCCAGTGGCCCATTAAGAAGCGATTTTTATAAACCTACTGATTGAAGTAGACGTTTAAAGCCGTTCAGTGACGCATAATGCTTATTTCAACACCAGCAGATCTAGCTAGCTCTTGCAAACTATTCTAACCACAACCAATCCATTTAAGTCAGAACAATGATAGCAACCGTCAAGGATAGATGAGTAATAATGTTACGTACTTAAGGTACACTATCAAGTTTTGGACGCATATCACCCGTCTTCTTTATGTCTATACCATTAGAAAAAGATAGAAAACAGCGTTTAGTAGCGGGTAGTGACTTACACGATGTCTCACGTTATTGTTGAATAGGGATCCTTATTAGGTGCGGCTATGAGTGCGCTGTGGTGCGGTATTTCGCAACGCAGCACAAACTAACCATTAAATATTTCACGGCAGTGGAGACAATTTGGCATTCTGAATTGGGAATACCAGACTCGTTGCTTTTATGTTGGAGCTGCAACATGAAACTACAGTATTTTTGGTGCAGGGTTATTGTCGCAGTTTTTACAATTCTCTGTCCCTTTATATATTCCATGTTAACATAGCTAGTATGAAAATATCTTTTATTAAGTGGTTACAGCTGAAATGTTGTAAGAAAGTATCGAATTTGCGTATGATTTCTTGTTTTTTTTTTTTTTTGTTTTTTTTTTTTATAAGACAACTCCCGCACTAGGGAAATAAATCCCTGTGTCGCGGGGGACTTTACAAACATACATTTCACGGACACAAAGTACACCCAGACTCAGAACATAATTGTCCCGGGTGGGAATCGAACCCAGAACACCAGGTCCCAGAAGCAACTACCGTAACCACTGAGCCACCGGTGCAGTCAAATTTATTAAAATTCATTTAGACGAAAGCGTCGATTAAGAAAACTTTTGGCACACAGATAGAATTTGTATCAGCATAGTTTATGGATATATTCACGTCACAACTCATTGGAGCAGTGCAGCAATTTAACCGCAAGAACTTAACAGTATTAGTGAGATTATTTATGGCTCCAATGTTTTCCTGTTGTCTTTACATGACCATCATTTTTATTGTCCTTGATCCCTTTAATGTGATGGGTGAGTGACACTACGCCACATGTTATAAAAACTGCAAAGTAGTAACTATACCAGTATTGTATTCGTTCTAGAGTCATCACATTGCAACTGATATAGAAGAACGGCATTTTGCTATTTTTTCAGTGCATTAACTTCGCTTCAGCTGTTCCTACTAGCGCAGTTCTATATTATAAAAGCAGAATATGTACGTCAACTACTTTAATAAATACACTGACTATTCGATACATAAACATTGTTCTCCTAGTTTTGGTCAATTGTCCTTCAATTCACGCATTATTTTGGGGAAAATTACATAATATTATATTGTTCGTGTCATCAAATTACCGACGCCGGAACGAATTAACATGAACAACATTTTGTCTAAAAACTATACACACGTCATTTCACAATTAGATGTTCACGTAATGGGTGAGCATTTAGTCTATGTATTGAAGACATTGATCTCAACAGCTTAGCTTAGTTATTCAGTCTACCTGTGTAGGTGTGTGTGTGTAATCGTTAGATATTACTTTGTTAGCTTATCAGATAATAGCTTGTTAATGTATCGGGCATTTGCCATTAGTTTATTGGCCAATTATCGCACAGTTACTAGTTTACGAGCTTATCGATATAGGTGAGACTGCGCCATAATTGTTTTACACATTTTTATTCTAAAAGTGTTTAAATAGACCAAGAAAAACAAGTGTTCTTGTTTAAGTGTTTTTGAATTTTTTTTTTAAAATATCAAAGTTACTTAGCTAAATAACATTCTATGGCAATTTGTTACTTGTCCGACGATATTCCACTAAAAGCATTCCTTAAGCTCACGTTCGCCTTACTTGTAAACATTTTTCGCAAAATGGAAGGCACGTTTTTACTTTATAGTTCGACGGTAAATTATGTAGGTCTCCTTGTAAGTTTGAGACCGTATGTCTGCCACCTGTTCTTTTCTGCCTTCTTCGTACATTAAAAGTTTACTTATTGAAAGAAGTTAAACGATTTTAGCAGGTGCAACGACTACTAATAGACATGTGTAATACGCACCTTTATTGTGGTTCTATAAAAGTTGACTCGGTGTGCTGTCTGCACTTTGCAGTCACTGCAATTATTATTATACATGCATAAGTGAATAAGACGGATGATGTTCGATATAAACTTGTAATTACCGACAGCTGGACGCACCTGCTCTTAAAGGTATTTGAGAAGAAATTCTATAGGCGTTTTTGTGCATAAAGTTTTTTTTTTTCGTTTTTACATTATATTTACCGATTATATATAATAATTCGCCTATTTTATATTCTGGCCAATTGATTTACCAAAAATCATAAATGAATGAATACCTACTAGTCTCGTTGTACTTATTTCCTATATCAGGACTTAAAATACGTAGTATTCCTAGTACAAAATTAATGTAGTGGAAAGTAAAGCAATAGGTCTATGCCTAGTATAGGTCTAGGCCTAAGTCATCTGACATTATCACTTAGCAACTTATCCTTCTTACAGCATTTATTTCTTAAAGAAAATTATTTGATTAAAAGCAAGGCAATACAGGCCCTTTCTCAACTTCCAAAGCCGTTTAAACTGCTTTTGACGTCTCATTATCATATTGAATTACTTACAACAAAAGAAGGTCAAGAAAATTCAATGCAGATAAACTTTTCTTAATTATTCTAAAAGTTGGTGAAATCTGTATCGAGTCATCTGCAGTGCGTTAGCTTTAATAGAAGTGGAATGAGGGGATATTATAATGCATAAATCACTATAAAAACAATGTCTGGCACAACTTCGACATTTTAAACCTTAAGCTTTCGAAAATAGTTCATATATCATAGACGTGCCATGAATATGTGTCGCTGTTTGAATCATAACTTATGCAGTATGCAGAAAACACGTCTAACTTTGCCCTCAACAGTAGCTTTTCGCTGCAAAAGCCTTGTTCAGCACTGATCATGTTGGCCGAAGTTTCATACAAATATTGGCGCATAAAATATAACCAACCATTAATGTCGTATTGTTTGAATACACAGTTCACACTATAACACCGTCTCCTGAGTGCAATGCCTTTATAAGTCAACATGTGGGTGTTACAGTATGGAATTTCATCAATTTGGCTACGTTATGTAGTCTCCGTGTTTGTTGGCTTGGTTAATTGTTATTATGTTGGTAAGTTGTGTAGCTTATTATCGTTACGCATATTTACCTTTCGAAAGGAATCACAAAAACAAAAGAACAGTAACCAGTGGCAGTAGTGCGTTACAATGTTACTTATACGTTCATTCTCAGAAGAAAAGTCGAAGATAAGATCATCTTCATATTGAAGATGTTTAATTATAAAAACGATGAAGTGGTGATTATAATAAAATTCTCTGTTCAATGAAGACATTCCGACAAGTTAAGGCTCTTCACCTAGTTATCGAGTGCCAACTGGGTATAATATATTGCAAAAACACTGATACCCGTAGTTCTTCTATGTTATGGATATATGATGACAAATTCTTATCTATACTAATATATTAAGCTGAAGAGTTTGTTTGCTTTAACGATCTAATCTCAGGAACTACAGGACCGATTTGAAAAATTCTCTCAGTGTTAGATAGCTACATTTATCAAGAAGGCTAAAGGCTATATTTTATTATGAAGTTCTCACGGGAACGGGAGATGCGCGAGTGAAACCGCGCGTGGGATGCTTGTTTATCATAACCCTGTTTGCTTCTCCACATGTTAGCTTGATCGGTATATGCATCTTATCCAGTTCTACCGGCGGCGTCAGCGTTCACCTGCATTGTCCACCCGATTGTCCCGTGTCCTAGACCATGGTAAAATATTACCATTTGCTAGTTAGGCTCCAAGCTGAGCTTGCTTGCTGACCGTGTGGATATAACAAAAAACTTGGTAGACACACTCATCAGTCGTGAGGCTGCGAGAGACAGATGGGCGCGAGCTGGAACCGAAGTTAATGGTGCATGGAGTACGTTGCACTCGGATGTAACAATGCAGACTTTCTGTTTACTTTGATAAATCTAGCATTTTTCTTCTTAAACACATTAAAAAATGAAAATCTTTTCATATGTAGAAAGCATGAAGCTGAGTCAGTCATAAATTCTTTAATAATAACGTAAAATATAATCATTTTATTTAATGCTTATTTACTTACTTGTATATAATAATATAAAAAACCGTTTACAGCAGCCATTTTAACTCCTTTAAAAAATCTATTCCGTTTTATTGATTTTTTAAATAAATTTTAACAAGACTCAATAAAAATATTATTCTTTTAGCGATACTTTACATACAAATATAGGGTAAATGGAAAAAGGTTATATTATTTCAGTATATTCCAGACATTTGAAAATCTTATTCGCCTTATAACTTGTAAATCAATAAAGTCAATAAAACTGGAAAGGAATTTAATGAACAACAACAATGTACAAACTACAAAACTTTTTTTAACCTTCGTCGTTCAAGTCAAGGCTGTTTCAGCCAACTATGTTTAACTCGTAGTTAGTATATAAATGTTAAAAGCTGCTCCAGTAGTGAACTATTTTATATTATAACTTGTATATATCTATTAATATTACGCAATGTCACCCAGGCCTGCGTTTAACATCTGGCTAAATTTATTGCTCAAATCTCGCAATTGGTCGGCAACTGATGTTAATTTAATTACTGCTCTCCACTGCTGATCACGCATGAACACTTAATTGTGAAGTTAGCACGTCTATCGTAACTAGAGTTGCCCAACTATCGATAGTTTCGCTATCGATAGGTGACCTCGAAAAATAGTAACAATATCGATAGTGCTATCGATAGTATCGATAGTATCGATACTATCGATACTATCGATATCACAAATTAACTAATACTATTGATTGGAAGCAATAGTATCGATAGTATCGATACTATTACATTATAATACTATCGATAGTATCGATAGTATCAATAGTTTTAAAGTAATACTATCGATACTATCGATAGTATCGATAGTATCGTTGCATTAAATGATCAAAACTATCAATACTATCGATAGTTTGTAAAGCTATCGATACTATCGATACTATCGAAGACCAACCCATGTTTAGGAGCAATACTATCGATACTATCGATAGTATTGCTCCTAAACACATATTGGTTCTCGATAGTATCGATACTATCACTAATATCGATACTATCGATAGACTATCGATACTATTGATATGACGTCAACTATCGATAGACTATCGATAGTCTATCGATAGTCGACTATCGATAGGCAACACTAATCGTAACTGTAATACACCTTAATTTGTAAGAAATAACGAGCATTTTACCTTTTTTTTTTTGCCATTTTTTGTACGTCTCGTTGTGTTATTCATTTATACGTTATGTTTTGTATTTGTTACTGTTAATGTATTCATTAGATGGTTTTAATTAACATTGCTGTTGAACGCTGGAGGTGTTGAATGCTAAATGCCACATTAGCTTAATAATACCTTTAAGGCGTAGACTAAGCTTTTATTTGAAATGCTCAGGTTGTATTTGCAATATTTGCAGGACTATTTGTAAAGCCAACATAGTTTAATATTTAGAGTAGGTATACGCTTTACAGTAAGGATTGCCAACAAATGTCATATAATCGTTGGCAATCCTTAATCGAATATAAAAGATTTTTTTCTGGTTCGGGAAAGAAATTGTGGAAAGCTACTTTAATCAAATATTTAAAAATGTTACTATTGCTTATAGCGGTATTTGGCTCGCCTTGAACCTCGGAGGTCGTGGGTTCGATCCCCACACCGGACAGAAAATCTTTGTGTAAATTCTAAGATTTCTTTCCGGGTCTGGTTGGTTGAGGGACTACCCTCCGTGCCTCGGAAAGCACGTTAAGCCGTTGGTCCCGATTGTTATAACATCATCAATAATAATCGTATGTCAAGGAACGGGCAGCAGCGTTTCCTTGTGTGGTACAACATAATACTGCGGTCACCAACCCGCCTGCCAAGCGTGGTGACTATGGCAAATACCCTCCCTCTCGGGAGGAGGCCCATGTTCAGCACTGGACGTTATACGGGCTGATGATGACTATTGCTTATGATTCGGGTTAGTAAGTAGGTACAGTTATTATGTACATCTTTTCATCCGACTTCAACAGAAGGTCCTCAATTCGACTGTATTTTTTTTCTGGTTGCAGTGGCATTAGAAAGATACTTCTTTTTATAAACATTTTGAAATATGGTAATTGTATGTCGAAGGAGGCCTAAAAAAAGTTAATGGATTATGTGAGAAGTGATGTGACGGAAAAGAGAGTTACTGATTACAGCTGACAAGAGAGAATAGAAGAGAAAAACGTGTTGTGCCACCCTAAACAAATTGAGATCCTGATGATGCCGATGATGGAATGGTATTGCTAAAATCACCCTATTTTTTGTGACAATATTTATTTGTTAAAGATTTATTTTTAATCGTTTCACTGGTTACTAGGGTTCATTTCAATTTAATCGTTGGCCTTTGTTCCCGGGAAATCAAGCTCGAGAAAAGTCGAGAAATCGTAGGTAGGTAGGTAGGTATCTGTTCTTTTCTATTATTTTTTAGTCAACTTTAATGCATAAAATGACTAACTTTAATACAAAAAATATATCATGTAATTCCTATTTTTGTAAAACAACAACACACAAGCTTAGTTTTTAATTATTCTGATATGTTTTTCTAATGTAAGTAATTTGAAATTAATTAATGTGTCATTTTAAATTTGTGAGACGAATATTGCGTTGTGTGTGTAGCACATATTACTCCAAGGGCTTATTATTAATTTGAATTGCGTTTGTTATAGATTTTACCGACACGTCACTATAACAGCAAGATGGAAGCATCAAAAGTATGGAAATATTTTAAAAAAAATAAGGAATCTGTAAATGCGCAATGCCTAAATTGCCCAAAAACCATTACTTGCAAAGGTTCAAACTTTTGTTTATAAGCCAGCCAAAAATGGTGCTGTCATTATAATTATGAGTCTGAATAATATTATTTCTATATATTTTTTTAAAGTTAATTAGCTTATTCATAAGATAAATGTTTTTGAATATATAATCAATAAAAAGTGTTATTATTAATTTGATACTTTTATTTGAGAGGAAAACCACTGAATTTGTTGACATTATTGGAACCAAATAATATGAGAAAACGTACGTAAATGTAAATTTCTCGACAACCCGAGAAGCCCCGAGAAAGTAGCCTCGAGAATTCTCGAGACCCGAGAAATTGGAAAGCTCGAGAAATCATGAACCCTACTGATTACATTGCTTTACTTTTTGTTGCACTGGTACATAAAACCAGGATGTTAACCTCATCTTAAACAAATAATTTAATATTCAATGTCTGGAAAGCCACTTAGAAATTCTATGACGCTTGCGGCGTTTACCTCCATATATTTGGAAAGGTTTTAAAGTGGTAAACGTCTAATAAAAAGGGAGGTTTGAGGGTGTCATTTTGTTTAAAAAAATAAGTTAATTCTATAGTGCTGAACATATTGATATTTGCCATAACTACCACGCTTGGCAGGCGGATTGATGATCGCAGTAAAATGATAACTAACCTTGATCTGGTACATAGATCAGCTACATATCCCTTAGTCGCCGATACCCATAAAAAGACATGGATTTAGTCTGTTCCTAGACGGTTACGTTAAATATCATAATTCTAATTTGAGCGGTAATTTTCTTGTAAGCATTATGCATAATAATAATATATTATGCATTATGAAATTTTATTCATGTTATTCTATAACCGTATTGTATATGCTTATTTATATCTTCCATACATATAATCCAGTTAAAGCCGTTAATTTTATTCATCTAATTTACATTCTTACAGTGTTTTATTAATAAGTTCACCTATTTTTTTTCTCTGTTCATTATTTATTATGCAGCCATGCTATGCATTATGGTGTTATGTTGTTAACTCAATTTCTTCCGAATGGTTAGACTATAAAACTTATTTTTACGTATTAAGTTCTAATACTAGCAAAGTATTTAAATTCTCTAATACTAGCAAAGTATTTAAATTCTCTAATACTAGCAAAGTATTTAAATTCTCTAATACTAGCAAAGTATTTAGAAATTAGAAATGTCTAATACTAGCAAAGTATTTAAATTCTCTTGGACATACTTATTAAATTTTACTATGACACTAGATTCCTGCGCACGGTTTAACCCGCGTTGCTCCCGTTCCCTCGGGAACATCATAATAAAATATAGCCTTTCTCAAGAAATAGGCTATTTAACACTGAAAGAATGTTCTAAAGCGGACCAGTAGTAGGTACCTGAGATTACGCGTTCAAGCAAAAAAAAAAACAACTCTTCAGCTTTATATATTATGTAGTATAGATTATAGATAGATGTATCACGAATTATAACACACTTTCCTACTGTGTTTAGTTAACTTTTACTAGTCATTTTTAGTGGAGTTTCTATACTCACTGTGATACGCTTGTACATGATAATAATAACAATAAGTTTATTTACCTCAAAAAGTACCTATTATATTATAAATGTACAAATTAGTTACAGCATGATTACAGAATAAAACTTTTTGAGAGCTCGAGTCCAGTTAGTACGTTCAGTAGGACATATACATGTATTGTTAGTAATCAATCAATAATAAAGACTATCTTATCACTTTATATCTGAGCCAATGGGCAATTCTCTTGTCAGTTACAATATAGGAGCTGTAACCTTGACGGGTGTGTATAAAGGATCACTTATCCGACTCGTGTCTCCTTGCCACAGTACATATCATATTATGTTATAAGAATATACATTTACGGTGTTACATCATCTTCGGCGAATCCCAGAATTATCCCAATGACAAAAAACGCAAAGCATCACCCTGCTTGAGTCATCAGCGGTTTAATTTGTGTGCGTGAATCACCAATTAATGTATGCAAATATCTTTAGTAACACATTTTAAAAAGTTATTTTTATGGACACGTCTTTTTAGAATGAGTTTAGGATTTCCGTTTTTTGAATGCATTGATGTCATTATTTTGCATAAGTATTGGTTTGCTCTTATCAACATACTTAGCATACAAGTAAACCAGGCGACCACTTATGTCTGTTAGTAGGTATATTTCATATTAAGAGGAAATTGTAATTACTGCAAATACTAATGCAATCTGTGTAGTATAATAACAATATTTTATTTAAATATTTGTTTTTTATTTCATTTATACTAATAAATATAAAGATGTAGAGTTTGTTTGCTTGAACGCGTCAAACTCAGAAACTACTGGTTTGATTTGAAAACTTATTTTTGTGTTAGATAGCCCATTTATTGATGAATGCTATATTTAATTATGAAGTTCAATGAATTTCGATGTTGAATTATGTACCTACCTATAAGACAAATGTCTACAGTTGGTATACAAATGTGATTTATTGCAACTAATTGGCTTATTGTGATCAAATGGCTCCCCATCAGCATTACTATTGTCATGCTCCCACACAATCGAGTGCAACATTCGGTAAGGTCAAGTTGCAGCAAACCTTCCCTTCATCCGAAAAAGTTTAATGGATAATTTGAAACAAATTAAATGGAAGGATTTTCCAAAAATACATGTCTTTGGTTACCATCTTTATCTATACATAGGTATCTGTATTTATACATCTATACAAATAAGTATAATTGAAGTATCTGTTTGTACTTTGTACTGGAAAAATGACAGATTTTGACTAAATGCATATTAATGTCTATGGTACTATTAACAATAACACAATTAAAAAAAATGTTGTTTGTCTTTTAGTTCCAGCTAGTCTCAGTAACGGCTGAACCGATTTTGACGGGACTTTCATTGTTAGTTATCGTATAACATGCTTATTTTATAATAACTCTAGTTAGATCCTTGGCCTTATGCCAGTTCTAAGTATGTTCCATGTCCTTTAATTACAAACAGGTTAAAAGATCACTACAAAGTATTAAAACCAAGATTTTACGAATTAATTTACAAAGGTCACACCTTGTATTCAAATAACACGCTTATGGTTTTTATCTCCGAAATAAATCCAGGGATAATTCGAGACTTGCGTGACCGAAGGCCAAAGTCACCCTGAGGGAAACTACCTCTCATTTTCATATTTCATTCTTTCCTGCACTTTGGGTTGATTTATTTTATTATGATTAACGTAGGTTATACGGCGAAGTTCTAGACTTTTAATAAGGCAAATGACCACTTGTCATTCATCACGGGATCCACCTCCGACCTCTAGTAGCCTTCTTGCTCGTATTTTAATTACTGCTGATATTATAATACTGGTGATTCTGAAGAATTGACCTTATATATTTATAGTGGTTTGTAAACACTAACAGTAGATGAAAGTTTTAATTACTACACAGCTGTATTCTGTGGTTGGTTGACTTTATGTATGTGTAGTCATTAGATTTTGAAGATTAAATGCACAGTCGACCAAGGTGGTATTGTGAAACGTATTTTAAAGATATATAAATAAATATGTCGCTGCTTTGCAAAAATAACGAAACAATTCAAAAAGAGTCAAAGTAGGCAATTTTTTTTTTAATCTGTCTGCTGATCCGTTTTCCATAAGTTACTCATTTTAATTGTGTCGTTCTTCTTGCAAAGCAGAGATTTATAAGAATTACCGGCTGCCGTACTGATATTACATGAACATATTTGTTTATTGTAAATATTTATTTACAATAAACGATAAAGAACCGAGGCAAAACGAATTTTTCGGTAGTAGAGCACTCTCTAATGCTTCGCATTATGAGTCGTGCAAAAACGTGTAAACCTATTTCCTTGGTCGACGACTGCACATCCATATTAGGTAAATAAATACCCTAAAACTCTAGTCTAAAAGATGAACACGATATATATAATGTACCAAATTCCTAACTGAAAACATAATGAATACTTATCATGAAGTTAAATAGCTCTCCAATGACAATATTTGAACAATCATACTTCATGATAGTGGAACGTGTGTACGCGTGAAATGAAGATAAGCCAGCTGACTGGGTCGCTTAGGAAACAGGAACAGAGGACAAATGATAAAATAATCTGGGCATCAGCTGTTACCGCTTTTTTATTTCACCCGTACAACCCACAATATGCTTTATGTCCAGGCAGTGTAAGCAGATTTTTGATTGGTTGAAATATGAAAATAAGTTCGTAATAGCGCAACGATTGAAATAAGCCCCCTTTTCATGCGTTCCCGTACCAATAAACGATGCAGTCTAATCGACTCAATACCAGGACTTCCTGACTTTGTTTGAAAACAGTCGCAACTAATAATGGTTCTCATTTACAATTTCACACGTTTCAAAGATTGACACGTTTTATAATTGAATCCGAGATACTTTCTATTGCTAAAGGAATTATTTTAATAAGCTGTTCAATAGATACAGGGATCACCTCCCACAACATCAAGGCCGGATTTAAGGGAGGGCATCCAGGGCAATTGCCCCGGGGCCTCAACAATAGAGGGGCCCCCACAAGAGAGGAGCCCTCACAAGAGAGATTTAAAATCTTTCCAATTCTGACGAGTAAACTAAACAACTTTTCTTTTATTAAATTTTTCGGTGTTGTACCTTAACATACAGCACTTTGTAGAATCATGATTAATGTAATAGTTCATCTATAAATGTTCAATTAAATTTGTCAATCAGTAAAATATCAGAATTCATATTGTCCTGCAAAGTAGGTACATACTTTAAATTTTCCACACATTTAGAGGGAAACTAATTTTGCCCAGAGGGCCTCTTCTCCTTTTTTATCCCGGGGCCACCGGACTTCTAAATCTGGCACTGCACAACATCAAATACTCTTAATCTTTGCCTTAAGTATAGATTTATAATATCTTGGAAACTTGCACTTACAAACTTATATAATGGCATACTCAAAGATGTGACAAACATATTTAATATCCTTGAAACATTAAACATCTTCTGACAAGTTTAATGTAGTTCTTTAGAATTTATTGCCAATATTTTGACAGGCGCGATTCAATTTCAGTGTTCTGAGCGAACAAACATGACCTAGTAAACCGATTCAGATGACTGGGTTCCCGCTGGAAACTTTATAATACTTGTACCTACAGGTTGACATGCCCATATAAAATTTAAACTGTAAGAGAAAATAAAGTTAAAGTTGGTAGTAAGATACTTGTACTTTGTACTAGTACTAGGTACTTTGTACGGGGAAGTAAGATACTCGTGGCTTTGTATTGAATCAGGTATAATGTGCAAAAGCACGTTAAGCTGTTGGGCCCGATTATTAAAAACATCATCTATAATAATCGTATATCAAGGAACGGGCAGCAGCGTTTCCTTGTATGGCACAACAGAATACTGCGGTCACCAACCCGTGTGCCAAGCGTGGTGACTATGGCAAATACACTCCCTCGGGAGGAGGCCCATGTTCAGCAATGGACGTTGTACGGGCTGATGATGATGAGGTATAATTGATATTTTTATTCGAATAATAATTTTTGAGGTAGTTGGAAAACTTACCGATAGATTTAATTGTCAATATATATCATAGTCGAAGCTTTGGATTTTTAATTTAAGAAAAGGCTTAATAAATTATTAGGTTTCTAGAAGCAATGCAATTTAATTCCGTTTTTCGGCAACCTTATTCTTATTTGGTTGCTGCCATTTTCACACGATGGTGAAGTCCAACCTAATAATAAAAAAACAAGCTCTCCACACGCTTTCGGAGCCTGAGTTCCCCCCTCCCGACCCATAGATTGCAAAGAACTGGAGCCATGCTCGCCTTTATTTCCAGTGAAGTAGTTAAAGACTTGCGGCTTACTACATAATTCACGTAATTACTATGGTTTTTTCCAGACCGTTAATTAGCTTTTATGTAGACGTATGGCATCCTGATTCTGAAAATAAAAATCGTTTTCATCTATCAGCTTACGTTTGGAGATATGACATGTATGTAATTTTGTAGAAAAATACAAAAAATTAATACCATAAAAAAAAAAAAATTTAAGCTGATAGATAGAAACGGCTGGTAGATTTAAATTCACTGTATCAAAAGATAAAAGAAAAGTGAAAAAAAATTCCGGAAAATTTTAAAAATTAATATTTTGTAACCGTGTGATTAGTTCGCTCGAGAAAAAAAGGTTCTCTTTTCGAAGGAACTCTGTTATAAAATATAACCTATGTTTAGCTTGATAATGTAGCTTTCTAATGGTGAACGAATTTTCGAAATTGGTATCCTAGTTATTATAGATTTATTTATTGATCGAAAAGAAAGGGCGAGCGTTAGAATAAGTCATATTAGCTGCGCCCCGGGGTTTTACCCGCGTTCTTCTGCTCCAGTGGGTCGGAGCGTGAACCTATCCCGGTGCATGCGTATACATCCACACATACAAACATTCGCATTTATAATTGTATTAGTAGCATTGGCTCACGAAAAAACGATTCAGTCGACCAAGCCATTACGATTAGTAAGTGATCACTCCACATTAATGTTGTATATAAAGTTTGTTTTCTGATAACAAAGTAACCCAAATGTTTCATTAAACGTAAGACATTTTCCAAATAACTTCTTGAGTGGAAAGAAATTGTTGTAGGTAAACCCAAGAGGATCATTTTGACGTACGAAGGTCGTACACTAGAAATATAAGAGAACATGTTTGTTTCTCTCGTGTTTACCTTACATTATACTTGGTAAATATTGTATTTATCATTGTATGAAACTACAGTACATAATATTTATGTTGGTCTTTACATAACAAAGAATTCTTTGTTTGCCTTGTAGCTAACCATTTTAGGCCATCGTACGATTCGGACGCAAGGCAGAACATTCCAAATAAGTAAACAGAACTCCGATGAGAATATTTCGGGATACCGCAGAACACTTCCTTTTTACTTTGAATTCCAACGTTAAAACTAATTTGTTTTTGCGGTTTTTGATTTTTATAATAGGTTTTTTCTTTACAAATCTAAGGCTGATTGCACATTAGGTGTGCCCCGAGCGTGTGTCACATGCAAACGACAGGGGGCGAGCTCAGCGCTAGCATCGTTCACATGCTCGAGGAATATTAGTTAATGAATTGCGCTTGAATGCTACTATAAAAATTTGTAATATTAAGATGTTGCTACTTTTTAATCTGCATTGTTATTTTGGTTGGCAATAAAGGGTAGATACCCTTTATTAAGGAGTTAGTAACTGTTGGAGCTTTGGGAAAGAATAAATTCTGCACTTATCCATAATCTCCGTAATATATACTTTAAATTGAATCAAAATTATCCAAATCATTCTAAGTTCCACATCAATTATCAGCATTGGTCACATGTAAAGGTGAATGATGATGATTTAGATATAATCTGGACCAATTTCTTAGGACCTACATATATTAACCCGCTAGGGGGCACCGGATGTCAGCAGATATTTTTAATTCCCGATGCCTTCATTATTACCATCACTTTACCGAGTAGAGTCCAATTCTTTCCAAAATCTTGTGATTTCTTTCATTGTTACATATTTTAATAGTTAAAGTTTTGCTAAAGTATGGTTCTATTGCCCACAGGTGGTACCACGACTACTAGGGTCCCTAGTAGGTGGTGCTATGAGCCCCACGCAGCATCTAGAACAGCAACAGGCCCTCGTCAAACAGTTTGCAGAAATACTTGAATTTGTGCTCAAATTCGACGAACACAAAGTAAGTAAATTAACTAGTGTCTAAATATGCATTTTTCCTAATAGTTTTACTGGATTGAGAATATTGAGATGTATTAATAAAAGGCTGGAATAGCTAGCCTTTATAAAAACAAAAATCATATACTTTACCAGCCTTTAGTATCTATAAAAGAAAAAGCAATATTTTATTGGGACTAGCCAATAAAACCTAAAATCGAAATGCATGCCTGTCAAACGTCGCATCTATCATAATGATATATTCTTGGATTGCGTTTGAAATGTAGTCTCTATTGCGATTTATGACTTTAAAAATGATAGTCAATCTTAGATATTTCTATTTAAGATTGACTATCTTGTGCTAGGTTTGTTATTGAATACTTTCTTTAAAAAATAATGTAATTATGCTATCAAAGCTATTGTAATAGCAACCCGTAGTCTTCATGCAACAGACGTAAGCAATGAGAACGTATGATAAAGTCATAAATTCGTTTAAAACAAAAAGGTATTGCTATGGTCATTAATTAGTGCAACATGTTTCGGAGACCTCATCATATCTAGCTATCATATTAATTATCATCAGTTTCCTCACCCTATATCTATACAATTACTTAAATACTACTTACGTATGATTAGAATCAAGACCCTTTTCCTAGAAGGGAAAAAAAAGATGTCAATAAAAATATATAATTTGGATTACCAAGAAATAGGTAAAAAAAAATAATGGTAGCTGTCACATTCGAATCTCAATCTCAAAAGAAGGTAGAATAAAATATTTGACCACTCTCTTTCAAATACGACACCACGCTCTTAAATTATTAAGTAGAAATTGCAGAGGTACAAGCCTTGAATACAGATTCACTATATTTTATCGAAATTCGATATTACTTCGTAAACTGTTTGACTGCGGTTAAAACTTGGTTTCATACATCAGCTTGCATGAGAAATTTATGTTTGTTTAGCTTCAGTACCAAATGTACTCAATTCTTTAAAAGGCGAAAGATTGCAGCTACTAAATCTTTTTCGCGTAAATAGTTTCTGCAAATATTTTTCAGCTTCGCTTGGAAGGAACTGGTGATTTAAGCAAAGCGCAATTTTCTTTCAATTCTTTATCGCAAAACGAATAGTTATTTTTACTTGGGTTTATAACTTTTTATATGTGAGAAGAAACTTTAATAGTCCGGCACAATTTTAATACTAAGGAAATCATTTTTATAGCATAACTATATGTTAACTCAGCCTAGGTGTGCCGATTTTCATGCTGCTAATTTGTGAATTACAGTACACAACACTTAAAATCTTTTACATCTCTACTAATATTTTACAGGCGAAGGTTTCTCAAACTGTCTGTTACGATTTTGCAAATTGATTTGAATTTGATAGAAAATGGCCCTTTCTTAACCAAGGTCACACTAGAACCCTGAAAAAGACATAGGCCACTTTTTACTTCCTAACGCAATATAAAATCACGCAGACGATTTTCAGGATTGTGACGTCATAGGTCGTCGGTAATCATACCATTGCAAAACAACTCTCTCACATCCAAATAAATTGTAAAATGTGAATATATAATTCATGCTTCAATTACTAAAGCCCTTTGACCTTAACATTGCGATGTCGTTGCCCTTAGTTCACTCACTGCTATCTATCACCCGCTATATTTGTCATTTGCACACAAAGATTTATGACTGAGTTCAAATAATACGACGAGTCTTAGTGAATGTGAAAATTAATGCCGAAATGTTTTTGAAAGTCCTGAAGCCTTTAAGTGTGGAGTTAACTTACTCTTAAAAAGAGTACTGCGCTGACATATAGGGTTGACACACATTGTAAGTTAATGAATTGCAAGCTTTCTTCAGAATATTGTAGGTATATTTTTTTTATTATGAGGCTGTAATTTTTTTACTTTTTCTATCAATGTTATGTGCTAGTTATGTCTCTAATGAAATAATGAATTTATTCAGCTTATAAGTATTAACATACACTTTTACTTGTCAGAATCACAATGTAACATTATTATTCTTATTCTATGAATTAATCTAGATAACTAACAGGTTGCAAATTGTAGAATATTACAGACAAAGTATGTATAGCACTATTATATATAGTATTACTCAAAAGAGCTTTACCGTTATGCTTACATAAATAAATTGTTTTCTGGTGTGGTTATTTGCCTCGTGGAGCACGTTAAGATCCTGCGAATGATCTCTTACCGGTTGAGTCGCAGCCCTACCAGATTTTGAGAGTGAAGAAATAGAGTGTGCACTATAAATATGTCCTGCGCAGATGGCCAATTTTCTTAGAAATTGTCCGCCGTGGTCTACATAGGATGGGCTGACTTAATGTCACACAATAAAACAAGGACTAAACTCATGTAAAAGTGGAAGCACTGCCGTGGAAATACAATACTTTTTGCTTCGTAAGAATTTCTCTCCGCTTCCATTTATTCGTTAGATTAAGATGAAATCGCCATCCCTAACCTTAAATAGGGTGACTAGACCAGCTTTCACGTTTTAAGGGGCATCAAGTTTACAAATGTATCGTATTAACAATTTGGGATGTCTACCTGACCAGATTAATAGGGCAATCGAGAAATCAGAAAATTAAATGTAAAGCCATCGGTCTTTTACCCGCTTGTTTCTGGTTGCGGTTTCATAATTATATATTTAATAGGGCAAGTGACTCAATAGTTCATATAAAATCTTTCGACTTAGGTAATAATTCCTATGGCTGTAGGAGGCGATTAAGGGATATATAGCTGATGGGTGGGAACCACCATTTATTTAAGATGGAGATTAGTAAACCATCTAACTGCAATCACGAATCCGTCTGGTGATTATGGCAATCACCAGACGGAGGATAACCCTCAAGGTCCATTGCTTCCCAAGGTCTGTTAAGAGGAGACCTTTTGGAGTAGTTGAGGTGCAAAAACAGTCAAGAGATGGTACTGGACGTATCTCGTATAATATGGAAGATATGGTCAACTCACTAACCTCGTTGTTAGCTGCCTGCAATAAAAGCTCGTAATTTCAAGTTTCACTCGTGCGTTTGATTTTCGCTTTATCGTTAAAACATGGTACTTAATTTCTAAAATTTTAACGACAAATCTTGCTTAACTCATTTGCAGTTCTTAATCTAATGACTTACATTGTTTATAAATTATCGCTCTAATTTATTTGCAGGGCGCCTATAATATTTAAAATCCTCACGAAAACCTTGCAATAGGACGAGGCAATACCTAGAATACATAATCCAGAAAATTTATATTAATTTAAGGTTTTTTAGAAATCCAGTAACATGATTTGATTTTAGATCGTTATAGATCTTGCCATCGATACTTGCAAATTTGGGTTTATTCGCATAAGTACAATTAAAGGTGGTCCACGCTGGCAAGTGACTTGTTTTTGGGAGTCTGTGCCAAATAATTAAAACGTATTATTTGTAGTACCCATCGCTTCGTCTACGTTGCAGTCAATGATTGTGAAACTTAATGAATATAGAACCTAAGTTATTGCAAATTTTGGTACAAGCTATGTATATATTTTGTGAGATGATACTTTAAATATCGCGTATGTGTCAAAAGAAGAGACTTACTGCTGTATGGAAGACATACATTTATTACTTGGCAATGTCAGGTGTGTCATTAATGATTTCTATTACTATAGCAATAGAGACCACGACAGTGTAACACTACTTAAAGCCTATGGGATTGTAAGTAGCCTGTTAGGCAACTTTCAATCCCATAGTTTGTAAAAATTAATGTTCGATGCTGATTAATAAATTATATTTTCCCATTAATTTGTGAGGACCAATATTTTTGCTTTTATTCTGTATTTACAATCTAGCTACACGCGCTCGGTTTCAACCGCTTTACTCCCGTTTCCGTAGGAACTGTATAATTAAATATAGCCAATAACCTTTATCGTTAAATGGGCTATCTAACATTGAAATAATTTTTCAAATCGGACCATTTGTTCCTGAGATAAGTGCGTTTAAGCAAACAAACTCTTCAGCTTTATATATTAGTATAGATTATATTTTATACCTAGCGAAATGAGCTTACAATCTCTCGAATGCCTCGCTAAGTAGGATCCTTTGTTTGCAGAAGGAGTCTCTAGTCTGCCTGCTATCACTTTTTTTATTTCCACATCTCGATGCTTTGTGTTTTAGAACAAGACAGTGCCATTAAAGGACGTATTTTGCCGTAGGATGAGGTTCAGATATGCCTTGCCTTTATATCCTTTGTGACCATTGTTTTCTGGTGTATTGTCATCTGGATTAATAGTAGATGTTTTTTGCCTACATTTGAGTCATGTATCTATTACCTATTAATATTTTAAAATAATATGCCTGTTACGTCGCTGATTCCGTCGAGGCTCCATTTTTTCTCATACGTAGGAAATACATAAAGTTCAGTAAAAGTTTGTTCCATATAATAACAAAAAAAAATAAGAAACTGACCTTTATAAGTTAATTAATACATTAACAAATTTTAGTGAATAATGGGAACAGTAATTGTAAAGTCAAAAGCATAATTATTACCCTGAAATAAACGTGCTTGGGCAAAAGTATCCTGGCGGTTTTACCCGCGTCACTCTGCTCCAGTGGGTCGGAGCGTGATATTTTATAACCTATATGTATCCAGCTTATAAACTATCTCCGTGCAAACTGTCAGCCAAATCCGTTCAGTAGTTTTTGCGTGAAAGAATAACAAACATCCATCCATCCATACATACAAACTTTCGCCTTCATAACATTAGTAAGGATATATTTATGTATCATTCACGTTTATAATATTAGTAATAAGATATAGGAAGAAGGACTTAAATTCATTATTTTATTCTCATTTTCCTTATGCCCCAGTTCTGGTACAATGTTCAGATGAACACTTAAGTAGAGTAGTAATTGAGCATTATTAGTTTTTATTAGACAGGTATTTAATGGTTCTAAGCGGTACCGCTAATGAAACGTGTCCTTGTCTCTGGTTATTCTACATCAATATTTTAATAGTCCTTAGTAGTTTATTTTATTTATATTTCTTGTTAAAAAAATGAATTCAATTTAGCCCAGAGTTGAATACTGTATGTGTAATCTCAATTTTATAATATTTAAATCTATACAAATAACTACTCGTCAGATTTGAATTGACTGAAATTCTTTCAGTGTTAGATAGCCCATTTATCGATTAAGGCTATAGGCTATATTTAATTAGAAAATTCCTACGAAAACGGGAGTTAAGCGGGTGAAGGTGGTAATTTTTATTTTTAGTCCTCAAGGCGTCGTATCCAGTTCTCTTTCTGCCCTTGATCCAAATACGCTTTTATTATGAATGCTCCTGCAACGCACATGAATATGTTAATTACGCGTGTCAGTATCAAAATACTACAATACGAACATCATCATGTTATATCACTGTAGAATCCATTTTTGGACGGTCCGTTTGATTAAGGGTGTTCGCGCTTCGGGCTATACTTTGAGCCGTTGGCTACTTATGTTTATCATAACATATTTCACGACAAACACCATAGTATTAGTAAAAGCTTTATTTACACCAATACACCACCTAAGTCCGGGAATTATAGTAATACACCCTACATCTGTTTAAATTTGGATAAAGGCTGATGATAATAAAGCAAACCTAATTTTGTATACCTACATCGATAGGGTGCGGCCGTCACCGGTTCGAACTCCACCCATTGCACTACCAACGTGAACCCACTCGTAACACAAGCATTTTACCTTAGAACGAGCGGTTAACAAGAATACTAGTAGACTGCAAAATTCTGCTAGTAAAAAAAAAGAAGAATAAAGGATCGCTGCTGTAAAGATCTAAAAGGACCGGTATACTATAGAATACTTGATAAGTGTAGAAGGATATCCTTTCACACTACTACTTCTTAAACCCAAATCAATATTGGTTTGGTAGCATTCCTTGAACAAATTCGCTCTTAATGGAGTGGTATTATTAGTTTAGCGATAATGTGTTGGTGGATTACAAAATAATTAAAGTTGTTGGTGTTTCAGTCGTGTCTCGAAATGCACGTTAATTCATCAGTCATTACTGCGCCTCGTCTCTCACTTGTCATGCGAGTAGAACCGGTCCACCGGATTTTCAGAATTTAGAAATAGCGAGAGATACCTGAGTTTGAGCACACATTTTTGCATTGTAATATATCCTTTGCAGATGGCTAATCTCCTTAAAAACTGGCAGCTGTGCCCGATATCAACAGTCCTTGTTTTAAATACATTTTCACTCCTAACGCGTTACGCCTATAATAATATTATCATTGCATATGTGTATCATATTTTAGTCATCTAATTAAGAAGTATTATATAAAAGTTAGTCATCATCGCAATAAAGGAAGGGAGTTGTTTGCGAAGGCATTGTAGTAGAAAGCGAGGCTCGGCCTGACCTTGGCCACGGTGACTCACTTCATGTACCATCAGTTTTATTTACTTCATTTCTTTGTCATCATCATTTTTAAATATATTTATTTCATCACATTTAAATACATATAATAATGCTAATTAATGGCATGTTTCGTTGACAGTTTAGTAAAATTCTTAACTAGTAGCAGAGTAGTAGGTACAAGAATCTCTTTGGCTGAAAGACGTTCCCTAAACAAATTTTGAAAAGAATTAATATTATAAAGCTGTATTTTCGTTTAAAAATGTACTTATTTTTTAAATTCTTACTTATATACCTTTTTTATATTCTATCAATTTTGTTTCTTTGTTTGGAAAATATATTCTAGTGTAAAGACCATATTATTATGTGCTGATGCTTTCAGTATTACAAAACCCTTACAATATTTAGTGGTATTGGCAAATGTATTGTTATTTCAATAATTTTAGTTGTCACTTTGTAAACTATCAATGGAAAATTCACTATAAACAGATAAGTTTCTGAATTAGTTTTGTCATAAATCTACAAATTAGCAATGAATGTTTTATCAAAATGTTTTTACGTTATTTCAATTGATGTTAGAAAGGTATATTTTCGTCGTCGTAGTCTCTTATCTACTTAAGCAGTCATCATCTCATCACCGATCGTAGCCCGTATTTAAAATTTTCATGGTAAATTGGCTCTGAATATAGGAACATTGAAAAATCGATGTTAAGTGCCGGCTCTTAAAAGAGTTAGGTAATGTACATATACTATAACTTGAATGCAAAGCTAAAATCTTTTTTTTTTTTGACTTAGTGATAACTTTTTTACTATATTACGTTTTAAGCTTAATGATTTTAAACTCGAGAATTAGGATTTTGAGCTAAGTCACTAAATTCTGCATTAATACATTTTGGGCAGTAAGTTTGTTTTATTTTGGGCAAGGTTTGGCATTTGCTAATGTTGTTAATTGAATTTTCTGGACAGCAAAAATAGATAGCTTATTAGAATTCCTTTTATTAAAAATTATATTACTTTAAATATTATGATGCGCTACCATTAAAATGGTGTAAGACATGGTTTTTACAAATGTTTAACTCAACGATAAGTCATTAATCTTTCTGTAATTATATTACAGGTATTTTTTAATATCTTTACTGTGTAGGTAGGATTAATTTAATAGGGGTTGCCTTTTGTATACATGTAATATAAGTTTGTGTATTCCATTGTCAATAAATTTTACAGGTGAAATGAAAAATATGCTGTTAGTTTTCATGTCGTATGCTTTGTTACATTAATTATTGTAAAGGATTCTGAAATAATAGGTATGTACTATTAGTTTTATCGGTAGCGAGCAAGCTTAAATAAATAATTACATAAACATCGTTTTAGATAACAAATGAAAGACCTCGGCAATCAATCACGTTTCTAATAATAAATGCACTTATACATAGCGCTGAAATTATATTGTAATTACAAGGCATCGCTGATTAGTTCTTTACGTACATTTCGTTGCATTGGTTATGTGAATAAAATTTCGTTTCGCATTGATATTTATATATTGAGTCCAATTTACTGTCATTTTTACTTTTACTAATTAAGACATAATGACATATTCTTATTAAATATAATTAATTAGCTAGTAAATTTTTTAATTTATTATTTTTTGAAAAAAGAAATGATCATTGATGTTGTATTTAGATAAAAATAAGTTAGCCCTATGACATAACCCTTTCGGGAAGAACCCATGCTCAGCCCTGGACTTTATACGAATGATAATGATAACAATTTAAATGACCAATTTATTCATCTTGTCCTCATAATTAACATAAATATCTTTTTTGTTTATTCAGATGAAAACGCCAGCGATACAAAACGACTTCAGCTACTACAGGCGGAGCGTCTCCCGAGGGGGGCTCATCAACGCGGAGCTCCCCCCGGGAGAAGAACCTCACATAACCGCAGAGGTCGCCAACCGAATGTCCCTGTTCTACGCTCAAGCTACACCTATGCTCAAAGTACTGTCGGAAGCCACCAGCCAGTTTGTCAACGATAATCAGCAAGACTTGGAGAATACGACAGAAACGCTCAGCACTATGGCCAAAGTGTGCCTTCGGATGTTGGAAAATCCGTAAGTAAACGTAGCTTAACTTTTTGGTTCCTCACTTGTAAGTTTAATAAGGCAGTATATCTGCTCGCCTTTTTGTCCTGTGAAGTAGCAAAAACATGGAGGCTAACTAAATGTACGTCCGAAAAAAAAAGCTTGTAAGCTTAAGTAAACTTTCCAGAATTCAACTTCCTTAGTTCCGGCTGTTTGTATCAAGTATGGTGAAACACAGAACTTAACTTAACTTTGATAAGATTTTTTTTCTGTATGCTACTTGGCAATCCGCCCAGAATGCTGGCACCATTGTCATTGCCGTTAAATGGTAATGATTATCTGCTGTTCAAAGTGAAATGTATTTTATAATAGAATTTGCATTACTCTTTAATTGGATCTTTCAGTGCCGATAAACGACTATACACGGTTTTCTCTTATAAAAAACTTTTACTGGTTTCTCTGTTTACAACCCCACGATAACACGCAATTGTGTTGCCACGATGAATTAATAATCAAAATATGTAGTAACTAAACACCCAGTTTCACACTAACTTAGATTGCTACTAAAGTAACAATACTGTGGAAGTTTACGAGTAAGTCTAGCGACTCCCCTAGGATAGGGAGGTGTGTTACGCTAAAGTTAGGAAACCCCAAATTTACTTTGTTTACTCCACCATACCGTAAAACAGAAACACCTACCTATCTGAACGCAGTATACTCAAAAATTACCGAACGAATGTTTATGCAAGTGTCACCAATTGACAACAAAAGACTAACTTAGGATGCTGTAGGTGAATAAAGAGATTTTTTTATCAGTATTCTCAGGTGAAATGTTTTATTTTTGGTAGTACAATCGATATACCTATCAATAGTATTCAAAAAAACTTTAAAAAATACAATTTAAAATGACTAAGAGCGTGTGTTAGGGGCTGGGCGGCCGTTTGTACAACCTAGATTATCTTTTATTGTCTTCTTGAGCTTAACTTTTAATATAAAGAACATATTGTGGTTATTAAAAAAATATAATATTACGCTTCGATAGTAATAGTGACGGCAAATTGTCCTGACAATTATTATTATTAGCAACGACAAAAAAATCACGGTGTATACATATAACTGCAGATAATCTCGTTGGTGAAGCGGAAATGTGTTCGACCGTAACCAGCGAAGTCCTGATGTCGATACCCAGGTCGAGCAAACATAAATAATAAATAAATAAATAAAATCAGTAAATAAATATAAATACATATCAATAAATAATCTAAATCAGTTTGGATGTTTGCGCACACAATTGTGTACAATAAAAATGTCCTGCACAGATGGCTAATCTAGAAATTGGCCCCATGGCCAAAATCGGTCCAGAGGACTATATTAGTAAAATAATTTTGCCAATTTATTCATTTTTATTTAGTTATATTATGAAAATATACAATCTATAATTATACTCATAATATAAACAGGTAAAGTTTAGTTTGAATTAAGATGTTACGCGTAATATTTTACCAACAGATACGTTACGTTTACTTAATGTTATTCAAAACTAAATAAGCTATTTTAAAACGGGTATTACACGAATTACACTGCGCGTGTCAGCTAGTTCATAATATTGACAAAGAGAACCAAGTCCGGGAACATATAATAATTATGATGTGTACTACTAATTTAAATAAAAAGTTGATTACATCAACCTACATTGCCATCATAAAACGTACAAAATCAGTAGCAAAATTGTGTCAATAAAACACGGAAAGTTTACAATCCGTAATACACAACGGGATGATCAAAAGCGTCCGTAATACTGCACTCGTTTCAAAAGTAGACCAACGCCGTAAACCTGCCTAGCTAAAGCAAATCTCAAATTACACGTATAAACTGGATTTTGAAACTAGCAGATACTGACTATCTCTATATTCTATTTAAAATAATAACTTTCCCGCGTGGGAACCTTAACTAACTTGGTATGGGCATGTTAGGGTTGAAAAAAAATATGCTAAATATGATGATGGATGGATATGTTGGAAGAGGAAGGCCAATTAAAGATGCATGGACTGTATGAAAGACGATATGTGTAAGAAAGGCGTGTGTATGGGAGAGACGTCTAATATGGAAAATGGAAGAGGATATTGCGCCGATCCCAAATAATAGGAGCAGGTCACTACGTTATTCCTGCTTAATGCCGAATACTGAATGTAGAATATTTCTTAAATTAGTGCTAAGTTGTATGAATCAATTTCGTGCACAAAAATATGAGCCGTTTCTGGTTAAAAGTAATATTATGATCGCAGTACAGCAGATATTCAAATAAATTGATGGTTGATAGTTTTCTCGAAAACGGGTCAATTTTGTTGAGCGATTTCGAGTGAACTGTAGATATATGCAATTTTGAGTTTTCTTTTTTTCTATGGGCTTGGTTCGTAAGTTTCTAAGAACAGCTAGTTTAATAATAAAATATAGCCTACACATACAGTTTAACCTCCTTCCAATAATCATTATACTTTCCGCAATTGACGTCTGGAATTAAAGTTCAGACTTTTATCAAAGTTAGTTCAGTAGATTAAAGTTGAAAGGTCGAGTTCTTCAATTGTTTTCTGACGTTTTGAGCACACGGGCTGTGAAACTTCGACTAATGAAGTTGAGAAAGGTATAAACTTCTTTAGATTTCTTAGAGTTATAGAGGTTAGACGTACTCATTGTGGTTATTGGAGTTAGTTCTTGAACCCTACCAAAATGTATCTGGTGATAAATTTAAGCAAATTTTTGTATTCAATAAATAATAATCTTTCATTGAACACTGCTTTATTTCAGATCAATATAGAGTTACTTTTTTTGGATTAACATTAATAATATGGCCTTTGTTTTTAGTAAAGCCACCGCTAATCATCATCTCCATTTCATGTGAGCCATATAAACAGTTTGTCCGGTAGCTACATACAAAGTAAGACATACGTCACCTCGGTCGCCACCGCGTTATCCTTGCAACAATAAGACCGTGGCAAGGATCGTGTGTCCGACACCGATACCCTCTACCGTCACTGCGTGTAAATAGAGATATATCGCAAATCAACTGTCACTTCATGCCAGGGTCGGACTTACGTATATTAGCGCTTGAAAATGTTTTACAAATGAGGAGCCCTTATATATTCGTTAAAATAGTTAGAAGCGTAGACCAATGGCTAGGGCGTCGGACTTGCGATAGTGTGGTCGCCGGTTCGATCCCCATCCACTGTCGACGTGAACCCACTCGTAACACAAGCATCGAAGCTTAGCACGAGGGTTTAACAAGAATACTAGTAGTGTGCCATAAATCTGCGAGTAATCTTTAAGAAAAAATGTACTATTCTTAAATAACATCTTGTTGAATTATGATAGTTCCTATTTCCCAAATATCCTAGCATCAATTAAACCGCTGCCTACATTCTACTGTTACTGCGTTTTATTCTGTTACTTGATGTTTTATGTTGGTACCACTGGCGATTATTCGTGATTCATGGCTTTGTCAACATTTTGACGGATCTATATTCATTGGTCGCTAAAAAAAACAATCCTTTACACTCAACATATAAGACAATCAACTATGCATTCAGGATATAACTTTTTCGGTTAATTTAAAAACCTCGAGGGACCATAGTTGCCGGGACGCCACGCCTTGAAAACCGACACTGTATCATGTATTCCCTACCTTTATTTGTACCGACCTGTACACGTGCTCCTTGAGTGTTATATATCCTCTTCTATCATTGACCAATCACACAATCATTTCCACTTCAATCTCCATCGCCACTAGTGCTAGGTGCCACTCATTGCTTGTTCGAGAATACAAAACAAGACTAGCATATATATTAAGCTTTAGTGTCCTGCGCGCGGTTTCACCTGCATAACCCCCGTTCCAGAAGGAACTTCATAATGAAATATAGCCTGCCTCAATAAATGGGCTATCTAACACTAAAATAATTTTAAAAAATCGGCCCACTTCTTCCTTAGAACCGCGTTCAGACAAACAAACTCTTTAGTTGTATATAATAGTATAGATAGAGTATAGATTATCACAATACTGTTTCCGTAAACTCGTATTGGTGGGCGTCTATTTAGAGCAGGAATCGAAGATAGCCCACAACGCTTACATGCAATTTAGCTCACACAAAGCGCATTATTTATATGAGTTCTTTCATTTCCATAGATCCCTACATAGCTATTACTCGAATAGAAAAAGTATCGAAATAACAAAAGAAAAACTATTTTATCTCCACCGAACTACTGATTTGCTGATATTGCCGGGAAACTAATTTAATTCCCTTCCCCTCGTCTGTTTAAGGGAAAGATGCAGGCGCATTTCAACAAGCAATTTAGCAAATTGCTTGTTACTATCGGATTTCCGAGACAATAGATAGATCTCAGAGAAGTTGTGATTAAGAATTGCACCGAAACTAGTTTCACATATATTTAAGGAAATGCTTAATTTTTCTAACTATATCATATTCTTGTAATGTCGATGAAGTTTTTCCGACTTTAATCTTATTGATGTGAGAACACAGTGAAAAATCCATTTCCGGCCACTAAAACGAACGAATCGTTGCTATAACCATACCGTAAAAGAATTTGTTATACATAGATTGTTGAATTAATTGTCATCCACGATGCCTATGTTTCGGACATATCGTATGTGCATGCGCAACAGAAGCTTCCGTGGCCAGTATTTGGTTGGGTATAATTAATCGCCACTTTGCTGTGGTATCAAAAATCTCATCCATTCGCTATTGTGAGCACCTTGAAAACTAATGTGGTCTTTTAATCATATCAGTCGTCATTAGTTACTGACGGACATAAAACATTCATTGCACATTGCCGTATCGGGTACATTCATTATCCACATGTTGATATCGTTACGGACACGCTTGGCGCCTTTATATGTCATGATTATTTCAATTTCTTTATGTTGGTACCCCTGTCAATAACGTATTGGAGCCATAACGACTTCCTACGCAGTTTGTTCTTCTTTGTGTCAGAGTCAATTGTTGTTATACCCCGAGGTATGAACTGTGACAACACTGACAAGTCATGACCGTACCCATCACAATGTCGTCTTTCAAAGTTTGTATTCATAACTTGGGAAAATTAATTGCTTTTGTTTTCTAGCCAGTGGGCGACAACTTATAAAGTCCATAATTGGAGATGAACCTCAACTCCAATTATGTTACTTTGGCTGTTTGTTTATTCTGCACGACAAATTAAATAGTTATTATGGGAGCATTATACTTAAACCCAGCTATGATTTTAAAATTAGGTTACTCAAAACTTTTGTTACATTCTACTGAAGTCAACCTCATGCTAAGAATTAAGCTAAAACTCCAAACTATTCATAAAGGTAATATCACCAAAGCATTCATTGAATAATTTAAAACCAATTTAATTCTGCCTTAATCGGTAAGCTACGAAGATCACTAATATTGTTTTTCATGTAACTTGCTATGAGATAGAAAGGTTTTAGTTTCAGAAGACCTAGACAAAACGACTTTACTGTGGGACGATCGTTCACTTATCGAAAATGCTTGAAGGCGGATAAATCATTTTTGAGTTAGCCAAAATGACTTACACTAAACGATGCCTTTTTCATTTGATTAAAATATTCATGTCAGAAACAAGTGAGTGATGTGAGAAACAAGATTAAACTTAAACTAATTGATTCTATTCGATCAAAAGCTTAAATCTTTCAAAGCCTCTAGACCTTCAAGTTTCCATGGTAGGCGATCTTAATTAAATACACAACCTATTTATATGAATACAATCTGCGGGTCGAAATGATTTTAATTGACCCAAAGATAACGGTTTCCTCTTGCGTTTCCTTATCAATACTAGCGAGTAGTGACATTTTGTTGTCCCTCGTATTCTCGCATCGATTGGCGCAGTGACCACAAGTGACCACTTCCGTACGTTGTTACCTATTTAATTGGCAATTAGTACGAATTCAGAAGCGCAGCGAGCTTACCTCCATTCCACGGACTGTCTAAAGACCTCAAAAAGTAATTACGATTTTAGATTACAGGAGTAAAAAGGATATGTCAACGTTTTTTTTGCGTCGCACGTCAGAATGAAATATGAATGCAGTTTTAAATTACTTGGTATGGTACTTATTAGGATTTACCTTGCTTCTGTCCAAATTGTACTGTGCGGGAATAATAGATATCGCGTTTTTTAAGGATTTTAGTCACGTTTCGTCGATATTCTTTAAAATTAAAATCTAAACGTGAGTACAAAATTTGCCACTCCTTTTTTATCTCAATAAAGTTAAATACTAAACAGAATTTACGCAAAATTTTCAAAAAATCGCATGTTTTTCAGTTTTTATTGTATGCAATCCATAAGTTAGTTATAGATAGGTACTATTTACTAGAAGCAGAACACAGAACTGATTGTAAGGGCCCGACGGGAAGTCCCTCGATGCAAGTTTGGCTTGTAGCCATCTCGTTATTAAAGTCTTTTTACATTTTTTCGATCAAAGTTGGGATTTCATGAGTTTCATTAATTACAACTGCAACGTAAGTACGTACAAAGAATAGGTTGCAGTCAGTTATAAGTTTGCGGACAAAACATTTTATTATTGAAGTTCTAAAGATACATTAATGAATTATATGAATAAATCTCATGTCAATAACTAAACCAAATTTTAAACTGATAAAATATTCATGATTAATTTTGTAGTCGGCAAAATCTTGGGTTAGTACCTAAAATATTCTATGATCTCGATTGTTATATCATCGACCATAAAAATCGTACATATATCAGAGAACGGGTAGTAGCGTTTCCCTGTGTTTAATAATATTGCGATTACCAAGCCGCCTGCCAAGAGTGTTGACTATGACAAAACCTTCCCTCGGGACGTGCACATGCACAAACATGGGCCATGTTTAGCAGTAGTCGTTATAAGGTCTAATGATAATTGTGACTTGTAATTATTCAGTAGACATTGGAAGTATTAACACGTGACCATCACGTCGCATAGCGCCTCATTCTGATACCAACTGTACCTATTAAACAATACATTGAAAGTGACATTACTTACGTGACTGGAATAACAAATGAATGCCTTCAAGTCTTCAGTTCCCGTCGCCAAACTTTTTATGGCAATCAATTTGTGACCGAAGGTTGAGTTCCAATGTAAATAGCGAGGCGAAAAAACGTATTCTATTGACTTTCGTATCAATTATTACGACGGTATTGGAGGTTTGAGCACTTCCTGAGATTCAATCGAACATTTTGAGGATCGTTTCCTAGTTTTTTATTGGTGTGAATGTTATTTATTTGTATGTTGAATGGGTAAAACCACAACGAGAGCGAAAAAAAAAAATTCTTTACGTAATTTTTATATTGCATATAAGGTTTTTAATAGTACACCATAAGAAGTCTGATGCTATCTCACTAAACAAAAACAAATAAATCACTTAGGTATGAAAACCAAATAAAAAAAATACTGTCCTGTATTAAATTGTATTTCGTCGGTGATAATGAGGTTTAAAATCAACTCAAAATAGCTAATAAGGTTTAAAATCAACTGTAGCAAATAAATATTTTGTTCTTTAAAACATATATAAAGAAAATATTTCTTGACATATGAAATTACACCTTATTAGCGACAGTCACTAACGCGGTATTCATCGACGTTCATCGATTTGTTTTACAAGGTACAGCAAACTAACAATGCAGTAGCAACTTAATGTCTATAATTGCTCGTCCTAATTGTGGAATTAACAATATCAACCGTATGCGAGTGGCGACTCAGCAAGCAAATAATGTTTCTTCAAAGGAGAAGGTCGAAGTAGAACAGCATTGTCGCTATAATTTTGTGAGACTGCTAAGGGTTTTTATGCCCGGTGAAGTAGCAATTCCTCGTGAATACATTTGTCCCTTTTTTTTTTGTCCGAGGGAAATGCATTTACGCATTCCCACCGCCGCTGCAGCGTATTCGCGGGGTGGCGGTGGAATATGTAGGACTCGCCCTCTCCATAGCGTGGTATGCTAAACTCATACTACAAGGAGACCCTACACCACTAAAACCCCCCGGACACTCCTTTGATCCGCCGTTGGCGGGGCCCGGGTAAGCAATCCGGCCCGAATACATATGTCCCTGCAACAAAAAAGTACTGTAATGAAAATTTTTGTTTTACTTTGGTGTATGTTGGTACTTTTACTTGACTTCCAAACTAGTAGTCCTAGTCTCTGATGTATACAAAAGTTAGTCGCTTTATTTAAGCTACGTGCACACCCAATATAATAAAAGTATAATGCAACACCGAACAGTTCCCATGAAATTGCTTGGATTAGCATATCAAAACATTGGATGGGAGCAGGATAATTAAATCCTATATCCGAGCGTACTAGGCTTAATTGAGATGCACAACGTAATTTTACTTTTCCAAGTATTTCTAATAAAAGTTAACTTGAATAAATTGTAGGTAATTAATGTTTATAAAGTAGATACAAATTTGTACACGGATGAAATTAAAGACTCCTGTTAAATAAACTGAATAATTTCCAAGGTATACTTTAGACATAATACAAATTTATCTAAATTTAATTGAGTTACAATTTCACTATAATCAAAGATTATTCCAAATAGAAGTCGTTTTAAATAAACGTTACGCTGAATTAAATTATACGGAAAGTTAACTCTACCGTAACTAGTACTAATACTTAAAGTTGTGCAAAATTTTGATTAAGTGTAAAAATTTGAATAATATATTAATAAAAGAACAGCAACATTAATCTTCTTATATTTTAAATACTTACAAGTTGAAGTCAGTGACTCATGAATCTAAGACCTCTTCTTTGGATCAGTATTAGATTCCTGATGTAGGAGGAGTCTGAACTTATGAGTAATCTGACACGAATAACTACGCACTTGCGTGCATGGTGTGCACACTGCACAGTGCGTGTACCTCACGGGACCACGCGTGGGCGAAGCGACCCGAATCCATCCACGCAACTCGTACGCATTTTTATTATGTCGTAAATTTCACTCTTGGTCCCGCAAACATTACAGTTACACATGACCAAAAGCAAACATCCCACCAACTTATTTATTTACTTACTGTCTTCGCGCATGCAATAAAAACCATTGGGAACCATTAAATTCGGAAGCTTAGCTACTCAGTAAAATAGAACACAGAACATTAGCATATTGACAAACCGGGTTTCTGGAAAGTCATTTACATGTATTGAGGGTACAGGATTGATTGCGCTTCGCTAAACGTATTCTTATTATACAATATTCAGACGTAAAACAATTTATATGATTCCTAGAAAATTGTTATCCAATTCAGTCGGAGATAGACTTATCTGAAGGTTAATTAAGTAATTAAACTTTGTCCTTAACATATATTTTTTATATTTTTCAGAAAACTCGTGGCTCAATTCAGTCGTGAAGAGACTTCTCTGCTAGTTCTCCGCGTGATGGTCGGCCTGATAATATTGTACGACTGGGTGCATCCATCGGGAGCGTTCTGTCGATCGTCTTCCGTAGACGTCAAGGGATGCGTAAAGTTCTTGCAACAACAACCGCCTACGAAAGCTGAGCCGCTCCTCAACGCCCTCAGGTACACGACGAAGCATTTGAACCACCAATCTACACCGAAAAACATCAGAACGCTCCTGGCGGCGTGAGGACAACACTCGAGCCTTGCATGTTGCTGTGGGGAATGATGCGACAATAATTACCTGTGGGGATTTCTCGTTGGCACGCGTTTATTTTGCTCCTTAGCGATACCTCCATCGTAGCACATCCTGTCTCTCATCAGATCCAAAATCGTTCCAAAACTTAAACTCCACGGTTAATCGACTAAACATATTGTGCATAGGATTTATAAGAATCCCGTTTTATAGATAAGGGTTTATAAACTGACGAAGTGAACAATATATTTTTACACTAAACTACCAATAAATGTAATTGTGTACATACCCTTCGTAATATGGATGAGAGAGTGTCGTCTAAGTATATTTTTATTACTAGCGAGTTAACGAAATTTATACAAAAAATGTCTTTGTAATCCCACTATATATTATTGTTACAATTTCAATGTTAATTTTCGAATGAGTTCGGGACAATAGATGTAAGATAGTTGAGAGATTATCCAGAAAGTAGCGAATCTACACGTCACACGTAACTAAATACAAATTGGTGATATATTGGGTGAGGATCGCGGTTACATGTTTGCGTGAATTTGCTGCCTTCTGGATAATGTCTAAGGGTCAATTAATACCGAAAGTGGCAGTAGCCGTGTAGTACCAATATCAACAGAGTCGTTGTTATACAGACGATCAAAGACGAGTTTAAACACTTGCATGCACTGCATTTAGTAGCAAATAAAATCCTAAGTGTGCTCCGAGTCGTTGCTGCTACCACTCTCGGCGTTTATGGCTCATATTGTTTATTTATATCAAGGCCGGCCAATTGCTTTCCTAGGTGGGCAATTTTTTAAGTTTGAGGTAGCGCCAAGCCTCTATTTTCCAAGACTAAAATTAAACGCGAAAATATAACCAGAACACGAAAAAAGAAGGATGGCCGATCAGCGCACTGGCGGGCAAATTCAAATGCCTTGGCGGACCACTTAATGCCCGCGGGCCTTGGTTTGGCCGACCTTGATCTAAATCATATTATTCCTACGTTACTATTGATGCTTGAAAAGCAAAAATTCTTAAGAAATAGTGAGCTATCCCTACACACCCACACTCGTGCAAGGTTTCTTTGGATCCTTCGTCACAACAGAACTAAAATCAGTCGCAATTCGTAAGTTAGCTTTTGTAAACCTATAATAGTAATGTTAGACACCCCTAAACTAATAATAAAAAAGTATTATTTACATTGTATTCTACTGTATGAAACTGCCTTGGATTATTAATTGGTTACCACATCGTGTTATGCAATTTATCCACATTATGAATTGTTATTGTTTAATCGGACAAGGTAAAGATCCTATAGAATATAATATTTTGTTTTATATTAACTAAATAATCTACTAATGCTAGTTTCATTTATAAAAGCATGCTGAAGAAGTTAACAGTAGAGTAATGAAATCAATGTATTTTGTATTCAAATTTGATTTTCTCAAAGTGAATAGTGTCTAAGTCATATCGTTATGAATTTAAGTTAATGGTTAATTATTTTATGTACTCATTGAAGAATTGGTCCCAATGCTGCGTGGTATATTAGTAGTTATTGTAAAATTTATTATTATTAATACTAATAGCACAATTATGTTGTTATAACCGCCCGTGCGTTCAGTTTGTATACGTATTCGGCTCCAAAGATTTATCGCGGACATTCATTTATACTTAATCTTCAAAACATACGTCATTTATTTTTAAAAGACTGAGATTCGCGAATATTTTGTGTCAATAATTATTTGAAATTTAAAAGAAAATATTTTTAACAGATTCTGATAATGTTAGTCATAAAACCATGCCTTAAATATTAAAATAAAAGAGGCATAGTGCAAATATGAATAATTTCAATGCCTTCACTAAAATTATTATAAAAATATAAAGTATTTCGTGTTAACAATGTTGAATTTATGCATGTACCACTGCCTTGATGTTAACTAACTTAATAATATTATAAATTGAATTTATAGGTATGATATAATTCGTTTCACTATTGATGTTATAAATTCAAATGTAAGCGTAACTATTAAGCATGTACCTACTGTTTATTTAAAAGTTTGTAAGTGTTTACTGTATAATTACACCAAGGTTTGGCGGGATAAAGGAGGATTTGTTTGATTACTGAGTCAAATCAAGTCAGTGAGGGACACATAACGGAATTGCAGTTATAGATAGACAGTTATACATAAAAATAATCTCGTTTTTGTGTTTATTCATCTTTCTGTGTCTTTTATAACAGTATGAATAGAATATGTTATTTTACTTTCATTTTTTATATACTAGTTCAATTACGAAAAATTACGCTCACTGACTTAACTTTGCTTCGTAATTATAATATATTACTATATTTTTTAATTATATTTAAAGCCGCTGATACGCTCAAAATGTTGACATTTTGCTTATTTTCTATTTGATAAACGTTATATTATAAGATCGAGTTTAAATTCATTTTCATCCTACTGTGAGATTTTACAGAACAGAAATACGTATTAATAAGTATGTAGTATTTCAGTTTAGATTTTGATGTTATTTTCTCAGAATTTGTGTTATGGGACAATCGCAATAAAAAAAAAACAATTGGAGTAAATATATCATACAAAGACAACGATATTATAAGATTGATTCCTATTCCAGGTGAATCATGGTTCCCGATCCACAAAGAAAATAATTACTATTTTTGAATACCATTCCAATATAAAAATAAACTTCCTTTCCATGAAATACCTACTTATTTTTGTTGGTTATGCAATACTTACCAACATCCTTAAGGATCGGATACCAATTATGATACACCAACTATAGAACGAATGTATAACCTCTGCGGGAGGTCTTAGTACACCATTATGAATATCGAAAATAGATGTTTTTCTAAAGTTCAGAAGCATAAGGTCGAATGTGACATTATACGGCAGAAACATTCGTCGTACGTGTGCCTTAATCGTAAAATGACACATTAGACCAAATGCTTATGAAGGATAATAGTACAAACGTCCTTATACTTCTGAGGTCTAGATTTAATACACGATTGTTCCACAACACACAATGTTTCGTTAACAATTAGCTGTTTCTATAATTATGTATGAATAGCTGTCATTTGTCATTGACACCCAGCACAAATACTTATCTCGTGTATAGTATGTTAGTATTAATGAAATTATTAACTTAGATTGGTTAATAGCATGCACAGTCAGCACAATATTTTATTATAGTTATGATATTATAGTATCCTTGTTGAAGTTTATCTTGTAATTATTGCGACTGTTGCTTGAACCGACTCAGGCGTGAAACTGTGTTTATTACGAGGAATTGATCATTTGAATTGAAAACTTTAATAATAATTATTATAAGTGTACCCTAAAATCACTGCCCAGTTTAATATTTTTTGTACCGTATTTTTTTATAATCGATAAGTTTTTCTAAAATTATTCCATTGATTAATAATTCCAGTCACTCCATGATGAGTCTAAGCATTGAGCGATAGTAGTTTTAGTGGGCAAAGTTAAAAGTATTGGTCGCTTATGATAGTAGGAGATAAAATATAGAGGAGGGTCTCTCCGAGGCTACTATGAATGTATGTGAGTAGGAAGATAAGACGCAGAAAATTATAAAAATAGTCATATTTTACGTAACTATAACATTATTTACTTGCATTGTTTACTCAGAATATTGTAACTATGGCATTTGTTACTAATTTAGCCAAATCTTTAGTAAATTCTTCTAGTAAAATTATAAAAAAATGCAAATATGTATTAGTTATGACAATCGTTGTACTATTTGACCTGCAACATTTTGTTATTGTTTAAGGTGGTTTTGTATGATAGACCTATACTTTAGTTATCATTTATTTATTGTATATAATAAACACACCAAAGTTATGAGTAATAAACAAACTTGGATAGATTCTTGTAACATGTTGTTTTATTGCAAAAAAAAAAAAACAAATATATCGAACAAAGAAACAGTTTATTCTTAACTTAAAAAATATTTACATGTATATGCTAGGTGTTGGCTGGCCGTGGTTTGAGGATCAACTTGCCGGTGTCGTCACAGGACATGTTGAAGTCATTGAGTACGGAACGCGTGCGCGCAGTTATGATACTTGGCGCCACCACCTTTCTGTGCACACCCATCATGAATAGTAATACTGTAATTCAAAGTAAATAAGTAAGTATCGGAAAAAAAGATACTAGCTGTGAAGGAGTATCATTCTATTGGTATGGCCTACTACAACAATCAGCAGTAACTTTGCTAATATTACACCTAGTTCCTTATAAGTCAATCAAAACCACAATCATTTTTAAATGTTTTGAACATTATGGAAAAGTTTACCTTATATATTATTATAATATATTTAAAGTGTTCAAAACATTTAAAAATGTGAAAAACGGGTGGTGTCATAGTTTAATATTTAATACCAAATGTAACTTTGGAGATATTTGTCGAAGTAATGCGGATCATTACCAATAGATGACACTAACGTCCCCCTTAGAGGCATGTTACAAAGAGATAAATAAATTTCGATGACCGGCTGTGGTTCCACCTAAGCCTTTACCTAAGATGCAGGTTCGAATCCTTCCCGTGGTCGAATTTTATTACTGTCAATTTTGAAAAAAAAACCACTATCAACTGAAATAGCTGTTAACTTTGCTGTCAAATTAAAGTCAGTTACTGAAACATGATAGTTTTCAACTAGCCTATGTAATTATTGGCCATGAGGCTTTTACATCTTCGTCAAGCATAAAGGCGAGCAGAGCTCTATCTTTAATTATTTAAAAATTACAATCTCCCTCTCTGGCACTTGAAGTCACTCTACTCAAAATTTCTTGAAAGAAAATGTTAGTCATAGGCCGACATTACACGCTCAATCTGGATCGAGATCCGTGATCGCGGTAGATTGATATAAACTGATTTGGATTGATGTCACATTACACAGTCAATCCAGATCACGTCAGTCCACTGTTCGCAATGATCACATGAAGACGTGTGCTCAGAGGATTCTGATTGCCATTAATAAAAAAATATGAAGATTGTGTGTTCACAATCGCGAAAGCCTCCGTAGCGTAGCGGTATTTGGCTCACTTTAAATCTAGGAGGTCGTGGATTCGATTCCCACGCCGGGCAGTAAATCTTTGTGTAAATTCTAAGATATCCTTCCGGGTCTGGTTGATTGAGGGACTACCCTCCGTGCCTCGGAAAGCACGTTAAGCCGTTTGCCGATTGTTATAAAATCATCTATAATAATCGTATATGAAGGAACGGGCAGCAGCCTTTCCTTGTGTGGTACAACATAATACTGCGGTCATCAACCCGCCTGCCAAGCGTGGTGATTATGGCGAATACCCTCCCCGGGAGGAGGCCCATTTTCAGCAGTGGACGTTATACGGGCTGATTGACGAATTGCAAAATGGATCTGAACAAAAAAGCATGTGTAGTAATTAATTTTAATATATTTTTTTATTCTCTTATTACTACTAGTAATTTTAATAGTATCTTTCGAATTATATGTTGCACATTAGACGCTCAATCTGGATTGCGATAAACGGATCGAGATCATGGATTTCAAAATATTTGATAATTTGCGATCCGATGTCGCGATCCGTCAATCACACACATTAAACAGTCAATCTGGATTGAGATCATTGATCTCGATCACGGATCTCGATCCAGATTGATAGTGTAATGTGGGCCTATGCGTTAACCACTACGTTAGGCCGACATTACACGCTCAATCTGGATCGAGATCCGTGATCGCGGTAGATTGATATAAACTGATTTGGATTGATGTCACATTACACAGTCAATCCAGATCACGTCAGTCCACTGTTCGCAATGATCACATGAAGACGTGTGCTCAGAGGATTCTGATTGCCATTAATAAAAAAATATGAAGATTGTGTGTTCACAATCGCGAAAGCCTCCGTAGCGTAGCGGTATTTGGCTCACTTTAAATCTAGGAGGTCGTGGATTCGATTCCCACGCCGGGCAGTAAATCTTTGTGTAATTTCTAAGATATCCTTCCGGGTCTGGTTGATTGAGGGACTACCCTCCGTGCCTCGGAAAGCACGTTAAGCCGTTTGCCGATTGTTATAAAATCATCTATAATAATCGTATATGAAGGAACGGGCAGCAGCCTTTCCTTATGTGGTACAACATAATACTGCGGTCATCAACCCGCCTGCCAAGCGTGGTGACTATGGCGAATACCCTCCCCGGGAGGAGGCCCATGTTCAGCAGTGGACGTTATACGGACTGATGATGACGAATTGCAAAATGGATCTGAACAAAAAAGCATGTGTAGTAATTAATTTTAATATATTTTTTTATTCTCTTATTACTACTAGTAATTTTAATAGTATCTTTCGAATTATATATTGCACATTAGACGCTCAATCTGGATTGCGATAAACGGATCGAGATCATGGATTTCAAAATATTTGATAATTTGCGATCCGATGTCGCGATCCGTCAATCACACACATTAAACAGTCAATCTGGATTGAGATCATTGATCTCGATCACGGATCTCGATCCAGATTGATAGTGTAATGTGGGCCATAGACACATAAATCAAATCAAAGTAGTTAATCATGCTTTCAGAAACTCATTTTACATTTAATAAGAGTTTGATTTTGACTTGTGAACAATTTTCAAAATGTTTTACATCTTGAAAATTGTTTGTATTTGTTGGATACATGTATAAGCCGCGCCAATAAAGAAACGAATCTAAAATGGCGTCCATGAATGTCACTGACAGATGGTAGGATCAGCAAATAAAAAGAAAGATTTGTTTATTGTATATTTAGGTAAAATACAATTGTTAGTTTTATGTGTTGAAATATGTACGTTTACAAAAAAATACACAATCTTTCATAAAAAATAGAACTGATTATTTGCTTACTTTTCTTTAACATTTTTAACCTTAACCACTCGCAAGTAAGTCGTGATTTTCCGTTAGCTTTCTTTACGGATATTTTTTTTGCATGCAGTACGCGCCGTGTGTGACTAAGACACGTTTAGAGTGAGAGCGCATGATCGCCGCTGCCATTTTAGATTCGTTTCTTTATTGGCGCAGGTTATACCAAAATTGCATATAATTTATCTTCCTCCCCATTAAAAGACAACTTACCAAGGAAAGTAGAAGTAAAGGCAAAGAAGGGATGGTTCCACAGTGACTGTGTGAGTGATACCACTGGAGTGAGTGGATCCATCAGCCAGTGGTATGCAGCAATCGCAGTACATACTGACACCACTGTCAGCAAAACTGGAAAATGCACATACAACATTAACCTTTTGAACGCCAGAGCAAAAACGCATGAACTTGCCCTCAACGCCAGGCCACAAATTCACCGCAAATACGTTTCTTTTTAACGTAAAATTTCTCAATATTTATAATGCAATTTAATTAGTTTTATGGAAATAAATAAATTTTGGACCTTCTATTTTACAGGTATATAAATAAATAGGCATTAAAGTAATGTTTAAATAGTTTATTTCGTGTTTTAATGTACCGCTGTTTTTGTCACATATTTGTGTCGTTGGCGCTCAGGGACAGTTTTCGCTTGTCACGTATTTGTGACCCTGGCGCTCAAAAGGTTAATAATAAATGTTCTTTACATATTTCATAGAAACTAACTTTAATGTTGAAATTCTTTTTTTTACAGTGGAATAATTTTGACACTCATATTTTGATTGCACACACACTATCAGACTGTTTTTATCTTTATTTAACTCACAAAAACATGTTAAGCAATAAGTAAGACAGCTAGCAAGCGGCCACTTGAGTACTTGGTAGTGGAGAAACTAAGTGAAATTCAGCAGTTAAAAGATCAGCACCATTTTGTTCTACTCTTAATTATTTTGCTCCTTCATACATGGTACAAAATTTTACAGTTTTTTTCAATAATTTGTCATAAATAAGTTATTAATATATACATATTATTTTTATTTTACACATAATTGACGGTTCATGTTTGAATAAACCCCTCTCTGGTTTAAATACATGCAGGGTAATGGCCATTATAGTGCTACACACTTGATGGGATAGAAAGAATCTACACTACTTTACATGTAGTGTAGATGTACTTTGTATGTAGTCGCATACTATATAGAGCTGCAAAAAATATCAATACCTATTTTTTTTTTATAATAATATTTTTTCTCGCAGATATATGTCCCAGAATGCCCTTAAGCCAAAATTAAATAAACAAACTGAAATCACTTTTTTTGAATCCCAAAATAAACTAAATTTGAAGGTTTCAGATTTTTGAAACGATGGGCACCATGGTGAGAGTTTCCCAAAATTTAATTTTGAATTTAAAAAATTATATACATGTAAAAAAAAAATTGTTTATTATCACCTGTAGGTAAATCAATGACAAACAATTTTTCTAATTTGGCAAACTTAGAGAACTTAATTTCGCTAGTAGATATCCCTATCTGAAATTTTATTTTGTCTGCTGTCCGCTAACTTCAGGGTCATTGCATATAACGGAATTTAAGAAATATATATATATGAAGTCAATACAAAATAAAATATAGTATAGTAGCTCATACATACTACCCTCATTACATATCTAAGGAATAAAACGAAACAATTTATGAAATATATATACTTCTCCATCTCATAGTAGCCGGTTGAAGACATCCTATAACTTCAGTAAGACGACGCTCGAAAGCTTTTAAATCTGAAAAACAAAAACAGCCATATTAAAAATGTTAAATTCTATGATGGATTCCGTTCTTTTAACGGTCAACCGCATTCATTTTATAATCTTTAGAGCTTGCTAACAGGGCTTCAAAGGCAGTGGACTAAAATTTAACCATACATTTAACAACGCTTACCGTCACAAGCCGTTTGCTCCAACGACATTTTCCTTTCTCGCATATGAATAACAAACATAGAATTGAGTTCTTTAACACTCACTACATAGTGAAAATATACCTAACAGAAGAATTTTTTAACAAAATTCTCGGCCAAAAGTCTACTTTGTTGACAACAACTGTCAATACTAAATGTCAAATATGGCTTTGAAGTTTGTTTAGTACGTAGAATTGGAATGTGCTAGAGTAGACAACCCTGTGAGATCCAAGCAATATATTCAACACGAACATAGCTCTTTCCTTAGTTCGCCGAGCGACTTTGAGCTTTCTTATGAGGAATACAGTGAGAGACCACGTCTCACATTTATATGTTATCACACGACACACACATTGATTGCAAACTTTGGAGCTTTCCAAACGTGGCCCAGCCGAGTAGCCTGTACGGTACGGTACGTTACACCTACAGTCACCTCCCAATCCTAAGTTAGCAAAGAACCTTCCAATGACTTCGGACGAGGGTTGCCATCTTTGTTTTTGTTTTAATTAGTACTTTTTACAAAAATGGAAGAAACAAACGTGTTGCGCCGACCCCAAGTAATATGGGATAAGGGCAGAAAGAAGAAGAAGTACTTTTTACAAAAAGTTGCAAAATATATAGTACTTTTGGGAAATTCAGGAAAAAAATAGTACCTACACATTTATATTTAATAATTATTTATTATTCCATGTGTATTTGTTATTACTCTTTGCTTTGGCCATCAATGTATTTTTACGTTTAAAATACTTATAAGAATCTGAGCATGTTGGATCCATATTTAAAAAAAGAACAATTCATTTCTTTCATATGCCGCGCTGAGCATGCGTTCAAAATTTAAATAAGGGCGAAAAAATATTGTACTTTTTGTACTATATTATTTTTTATTACATATAGTAAATTTGTCTGAAATATACGATACTATATAATAGTACGGGTATATTTCCTACCTCGGCAACCCTACTTCGGACCCGAAGTCCGAGAGACCTCAAAATATCTATATCACTGCGAGAGACTAACTGTAAAGTAGAGCGACAGTTGCACTTTCCCAAAAATCTAAATAATAGTAAGTAACTCATTGATCACTTCAGCGCACCTAAGTGCGCTGTGCTAAGGTCTAAGTCCCACAGGAAGCACCCTCTTACGCTGGTTACTTGTACTTTGATGCGATTAAGCTACAATAATAATAATTGTTGTTAGGTCCAGTAGCAGCATTAGGGTAGGGTGCGGTTGGGCAACTGCCCATTATATTTGCCTCATTTCAGCTTAAATGTAAATTCCCTAAATTAACCTGAGGAATTTACACATTATCTATCTCTTTTTAACATTTTAGTTGTAAAGAGTTAGCGTTATTTTAGACGAAGCGGAACACTCGGGCCATTCTCATTCATTTATGTGTAGCGGCATCTACAGTAGCCGCACAAAAACTACAAGAAGACAAGCAGTGCCATCTACCACCTAGCATTCCAACTAACCTGTATCGCGCAATACATACTTAGGACCATACAACCAAGTAGGTACAATAGTTATAACTAGAACTGTATCTTATTCTGTGAACTGGGTGTAGTTGACTTCATTGTATACTTCAATTATAAATACCGCTAGTTCTGTCTCAATATCATTCAATCTTATTGAGTAAAATAAAATAAATACTAACAAAAGAACCGTTTGGGCAATAAATGTGTATGCCTATTAAAAATAAATGATAATAATTGGACCAAAACCCCGCGTATTTGTCCATTTGAGTATGTTTCGCCAGACCGTCTCATGTGGTCCGTGTTAAAACTGGTAGTAAAGTAGCCCACTGAGTTTGTTTCGCCGGATCTTCTCAGTTGGGGCGCAGTGGATCAGGTGGTAGCATTAAAGCGCGTCCATCGTTATATGCTCATGGTCCACCCAAATAATGACAATTGTTTTGGCATAATATAGACAGAACAAGCATTTTGCAGCGCTAAGAATCATATAAATAAATAATTTTATTTTGTGATACACGTTGGGAAGCTAGGAGTGTTAAAAGCAGTTTGTTATCAAAAAAGTGACATCCATGGCGCATTAATTATTAAAAAATTAAACATTGGCTATTGAAACTTATAACGCTGATGTTCAAGTTTCTCATGAGGCTAAGTAGGTAGGTACTACTCTAGCCCAACAGATAAAAGATTTCAGCTTCATAGTTGCATTGGTTGTTTGGTATGACGTAGGTACTTTTCCAAATTAATGAAGTAAATAAATGCCTACAATCATCAGTATCATCAGATCGCGGTAAATGCACAAAAATGAAAAAAATAACAATTTTCTTACAAGAATATAGAAATACAGGCTTTAAAAGTGCCATTTTAATTCTGCGAAGGAATGTGCGGAAGAACTAGAAATTGAATTCGTGTTAAGAGCCACCTCAAGAATTCAATGTGTTAAGCGTCAAGCTGGCGAAACAGTCCGCGATAAGATAACTTTTCCAGGATAAACAATTGAGGTTGAATTTTTCAAGACTCATTCCGTGGTTTCGTGCAAAAAGCAATTCCAAAAAACCAAAAAAGGGAACTGTTTTGATGCTTAGAGCATAAAGACATAATAACTTTAAAAGTAGTATCACTAATATTAAATATTTTTTTATTAATTATTTAAAAAAAAACATGTAAAATGTCTGTAAAATCATTCCTCTCCGATTCCAACTAGGGACCTCGGCAGATCTTTCGATGTTTATTTGTCTACATTCGAAATTATGATATTAAAGCTAAAGGCCTGAACTACAATTTATGTATTTTAATTTTCAATTTATTGCAATCTATTACGTAAAAAGCTCCTTTTTCGAATTGTCACAAAAAACTTCATTACCATCGGTACACAGAAACTTCTTAATTTAAGAGAATACTAGACGGTCTCCGATACGATTCACGTCAAAACGTGTTTATACTGATCAGTCGGCCCTTGTAACAGAGACGAGCACGTCCAGCGGGTATTGTGGATAAAATTATTTAGGATCTTCGAATTGTAACCAGTGTTTCGTCCATAAATTAGCTCATCACCTTCCTTCGATTTCACAAGGTACCGTAATAAGTAAATTATTATAAATGCGTAATATGTATATCTCTTAAAACCATATTGGTCCTGTTTTAAAATTTAATTTGCATTTTTTTTTTAATTGTTTATTTTCTCCATTCTATCGCATAGAACACCTAAAAATAAGGCGAATAGCATCTGGGTGATTTTTGTCTCCGACCAACTGTTTGTCGTTAAAACGATGTCGAAGGGATTCTATTATAAAGGCGTCAGGGAAATCCCGACTCGGATAGGTTAGGTTAGAAGGGGATGGCTGGGTCTTCCAGACCCTGCCATCCCCTTCTAATCAAGCCCTCGACACCCGGTGGGATGTGGAAGTAGTAGGGTGGGGGAACACCATGGGACACCTCAAGGTCAAGTGATTCCGGAGGTCATATCGACGGGCTCCTACTTTTGGGTGGTTAAAAAAAAATTAACCACGAAGGGCATGCCACCCCCTTCTAACCTAACCTATCCGAGTCGGGATACCCCGATCCTTTCGCCTTCGACATCGTTTTTACGACAAACGGTTGGTCGGAGACAAAAATCACCCAGATGCTTTTCGCCTTACTTTTAGGTGTTCTATACGATAGAATCGAGAAAATAAACGATTAAAAAAACGTTACGTATAGGTACTCCATCCTTATTTGGTTCTCTATTTTTACTCATAAAATTTTATGTTGTAGTATGCCAAAAACCAATTATGACACATTATTATTATGCCAAAGAAAAATATGCCTAACTCATTATGACAAAAAAGGGATCCCGGATCATTTACATGAGAGATGTATTTTCGTATAATTTACTAAGTATTTATTTTAAAATATGGGTAAAACTCGTAAAAAGTTGACAAGAGAAGAAGAATTGCGAAATAGCATTGCAAATTTTACTGACCGTAGCAGGGGTTTTTTCGAAGATTAAGCTGATTTCAACCTAGATTGGAAAATGTTCGATCGACAATATTCCAATCTAGGTTGGCAAACTTCTTTGTAAATCGAAAATGAAATTATCGATTTGGTTAAACTAATAATACAGTTCACCGCGCCGCCGCCGATAGAAAAGCTAGAAATGTTTATTAGTTTCAGTGTATGTTTATGTCATTGCTTTGCTGTTAGGGGGCGCCGAGATAAAAATCTCGTCTAGGGTTGTAAAACCGGCACTGGTTAAATAAAATAAAAATCCTTTTATTTACGTAAACCTATTACAAGCACTTGCAAATAGTCAAAACAAAAATTTTGTATTCATTATTATTATATATAATAATCACATTTTATAAATTTTCAAAATAAACAAGTGTTTAAGTTATTATTTTAATTATTTTTTAGTCTTAGTTTATTATTTAACTATTATGTGTCAAATAGCTTGTTCTGCCTACTATACTGCCCCCGGATCCAATACGCCCCAACTGAGAAGACCCGGCGAAACAAACTCAGTGGGTTATTTTACTGCCGGTTTTAACACGACCCACATGAGACGGTCCGGCGAAACATACTCAAATGGGCAGAACGTAGGTTTTGGTCCATTTACTTTAACTATTTATTAAGCATACACATTATCGTCTTTGTAACATTTGTTTATTGTGTTTTTATACTAATAGAAAAATACTTAAACTAATATGAATATAATATAGTAGGTCAATTTCAGATATTCACAGAACATCACACTATTATGCTCACTACTATTTTATTTGGATACAGGGTCTCTAGGAAGTGTTATGCAAGAAGGTTTATGAAGGCAAAAGTCTTTGTCCTCAATATAGTCCTTAATGCTATAATAGCCTTTAGATATGAGGACACGGTTAGGACTTAAATAATGAGATAATATTTATCTATATTTGGCCAATTCGATAAAGATAAGAAACTTGCATTTGATAAGGAATAGGATATGCAACATGCATGTTTCATTGTATTTTGATTTGCACTGTGAGAAAGTATCTACTACACTAAATAAACAAATTATTGGTGACTTTTCGTTATTAGGACGAGAATTCTCCGAGTTTAAAGTTGGAAATTACTGCTGATAAATTTCGGTGCAGTCAATAGCAGAAAGGGTAAGGTTCATCGTAATCAAATTCATTGAAAATTATGTGAGTTTTTTTTGTACCTAAATCATAATTAGGTATGCCTAGCTTATCCTGACTAGGAAAGCATTTCGGTCAGATCATCACTTTTTTTAAGAAGTTTAGGTAATAAACCTACAGAAAATCAGAGTTCTAAAAGGGTTCTAAAATATGTGGATATTACCCACATATTTTAAAACCCTACTACAGAATAGTAGTTATGTACAACAAGCAACAAAGGTAAAATCTTATTTGTGCCCAAAGTTTTACCTTAAATTATTTTACGTTTACAGGATGTTTTCTATAAGACAAATAGTGAGCAATGTCCGAAGGGTTGCGGGAAGTATCCGAGTGATGTCCTCTGGTCCCTTGGTCGATGTAGCAGTAGACAATGATGGTATAGCAACAGTCACCATGCATAGGCCACCAGTCAACGCCATGAACCTGGAACTTGTACAGGGGTTGAGTAAAGCAGTGGATGACATTACCAAGAATAAAAGTAGAGCCTTAATCATAACTTCCGTAAGATTTATTTTTCTATATTTATCTAAGATAATTACAACTTAAAATAACTGCAAAACCGTGTAAGTGCAATTTTTTTTGTAAAAAAATTGTAATCTCGAGTTATTTACTTTAGTTCTATTCTTCTTAGTTAATATTTCCACACATGTGGTGGTGTAGTAAGGTAAACTATATGCTTTTGGAAACATCAAGGTAAAATGATTGTCAAATATAACAGTGGCTTTGATACCTACTTAACTGTCTGATTGAGGAAGTCAAACACTTAGTTATATTTGAAAGTCTCTCTATACCAAAGAATGGTAGGTAGGCTAACTAATGACGGCGTGTTGGCCGTCGGCGGCGGCGCGGCGAGCCGAAACCCGCCGCCTGCCGCCCTAGGCTCGGCCTCGTGGAGTGGGGCACATGGGCCCCGCTCCCTTCGAGGCCGACCCTTGAGGAGTAGGGACGCCTCCACACTCCGGGCGTCCCTATTACCGGGCAAATGAGCCACAGTCAGTGTGGTCCAGGAGATCCCTCGGCGCCATATTGGCCGCGGGTGCCGTCGGGGGGCCGGATTGCTTCGTGCGTAGCCGGCCCGCCAACGACGGATAGAAGGAGTGTCCGGGGGGTTTTAGTGGTGTAGGGTCCTCTCCTCGTGGTATGAGTTAGCATACTACGCTATGGAGAGGGCGAGTCCCACATATCCCGCCGCCAGCGCGCGGATACGCTGCAGCGGCGGCGCGGCGGTGGGAATGCGTAAAAGCCTTTCTCCCCTGACCACAAAAAAATAAAAAAGATATGTACTGACCTACATCATTTTTGCGATAAATGTATCTAAGTAATACTCCTTGTTTAGATATGATAAAGAGTACCTCACTTTATTCGGGTACGAGCTAAAGATACAAACGCGAAATACACTTTGGGTACCAACCTACTTAATTTTTATACCCATACATTTAATGTTAAGCAAATAAATTCATGTTCGAGGTTATTTTATCCTACTTATATTATAAACGCGAAAGTTTGTAAGTATGGATGGATGTTTGTTACTCTTTCACGCCAAAATTACTGAACGGAATTGGTTGAAATTTTGCACCGGGAAAGGTTATACGCTGGATTAACATATAGGCTACAAAACATCACGCTCCGACCCACTGGAGCAGAGTAAAACCGCGGGGTGCAGCTTATAGTTTATGTGTACCTAAATCATTAATAGGTATATCGAATCGGGAAACGCAGCGATATGCGTTTCGCGATTAGATATGATTGCTAGTTGCTATTTAGGTTTTTTAAGATATTTTATTAAAATTTATCATTATACAATCAATAAAATATAGTGTCGTCAACAGGTGATGGTTTTTATAACAAACTTGATTTTATTTTTCAGGGCGTAAAAACTTTTTCCATTATTAAATTCAAAATAAAATCAAATCAATGAGATTTTATTAAACGATCTTAACGGATACGTATATTTAAACGCTATTATTTATAAGTTTAAAACTCAACTTAAGCTATAGGTCATCATCATCATCAGCCCGTATAAGCGTCCACTGCTGAAAATGTGCCAGTCACCACGCTTGGCAGTCGGGCTGGTGACCGCAGTATTATGTTGTACCACACAAGGAAACGCTGCTGCCCATTCCTTGATATACGATTATTATAGATCATGTTTTAACAATCGGGACCAACGGCTTAACGTGCTTTCCGAGGCACGAAGGGTAGTCCCTCAACCAACCAGATGCGGAAAGAAATCTTAGGATTTACACAAAGATTTCCTGTCCGGCGTGGGGATCGAACCCACGACCTCCGAGATTTAAAGCGAGCCTAATACCGCTACGCTAGGTTGTTGAAATGTACCTATAAATTTTACAAATTACTTACTTTGGCTAACAACCCATTCGCTTTTGAGACGTCATGAGGCGTAAGCGTAGGGGTAAATGTTTGTGTGTGTGAGTGTGTGTTTTTTTATGGAATCCTCATGCAATTAATTTCTTACAGTCGTCTCCTACGGTGTTCTCAGCGGGGTTGGACATTATGGAATTATTTTATCAATCTGATTTGAAGAAAGTTGAAGAATTCTGGTTAGTTCTTCAAGATTTATGGATTAAACTGTTTGAAACCAGTTTGATAAGCGCAGCAGCAATTAATGTACGTACCTATGTTAATTATATATTAATTTTGTTAAATTAGTTAGATTTCATTGATAGCCCGTTTACGTCCACTGCTGAACATGGGCCTCCTCATAACAGACCCTTTTTTTATTGTTGTCCTGGGGGAAATGCATTGACGCATTCCCACCGCCGCTGTAACGTATTCGTGCGCTGGGGCGGTGGGATATGTGGGGCTCGCCCTTTCCATAGCGTGGTATGCTAAACTCATACCACGAGGAGAGGACCCTAGACCACTAAAACCCCCCAGACACTCCTTCGATCCGCCGTTGGCGGGGGCCGGGTACGCATAAGCAATCCGGCCCCTCTTAACAGACCCTGGCATGCCAATTGCGTTGAGGAATATTGCCATAATCACCACGCTTGGCAGGAGGATTGGTGATCGCAGTAAGGTGATGAGTATTACTGAACTGATAGATGCTGCTGTCCATCAGCTGTATATTAGTTGCCTCTTACAACACCCATGAGAATACATGGGCTATTATATTCTTAGCCGGTAACCACTCGGCGGCAAGTTACCGACGAGACCGAGGCCTCGCCACAGACCGGACAACCCCGCACGGGCCACCGGCCACAACCATAAAACGCTGCCTCCAGCATATTTCCTGTAGTTTTCACGAACTAACCGGTGACCCTAAGAGGCTTTCGACTGGGTAACCCGTAAACGGGGTAACTCATATCCCAGTGTTACTATTTGTTCGAGTTACATCTGCGAAACCCAGTGAAAAGCATACCACCTATTTATAGGTAACCGCGTGAAAGGGTTAACGCCTTCAAGACCTTTGAAGAGGTTACCTTTAAGAAAAGGATTGATTTTAGAGCCATTTATAATTAGCGCTCATTTTTCATCACTGCCAACTCAACCATTACAAAATGCAAGTAAACTTTCCTTGTGTTAAACCCAAGCCGAATAAAAAGTAATGACCGATAAAAACTCGGTCTTTGCGTGTACATACACAGCTTACGCCTCAGTCCCGTTTTGTTTGACAGCGCTCCGTCTAAACTTTTTTCATTTCATCGGGAAATAAAAAAGATTTTACTACAAAATTGAACTTTGGAATGTAGATTTTTTCTTGCGCAGGGTCATGCGCCTGCTGGTGGTTGTATACTGGCGTTAATGTGCGAATACCGCGCTATGGTGTGCGGCAAATATACTATTGGACTGAACGAGGCGGCGCTAGGTTTGGTGTTGTCTAAATGGTTGATGGACGTGACACGACACACTATAGGTGCCAAAGAAGCTGAAATAGCGCTCACTGCAGCCAAAATGTTCTCTGTCGAAGAGGCGTTAAAGGTAAAAACCCAAATAAATACACAGCAATGTATAAAAAATTAAGAAGGAGGAGTAGCTTTCGACTTACGACCACGTATTATTTATTAAGTAGATAGGTGTAGGTATACTTACTACTATTAAGGTCTATTATTCTTAAATGTTAGTGAAATCTACATGTAATGTAGATTTTACATTACATTACATTTGTTAAATTATTTCGCTAAATTCAATTTTCTAATCTGTTAACTTGTAATTAACTATATCTAAGTAGGTATATAATACATATAAAGTTAATAATATAACTTAAAAAAAATATTCCCTTCTTATAGCTTTCCTTGCATGAAAATTTCCTAATTATAACTGTAGCTAATATTTTTATTTATCACGTAACTACCCATTCAAGACCTTCTCATATAGCAAAGACCCCACAAAAAGAACGAATACGAATCCAGAAAAAAAACGAATCATATGCGGTTAAAACCGCAATGCGTTGTTATTATTATTTAAAAAATTTCAGGTTGGTCTCATTGATGTCGTGGCCACAGATAAGGCCGATGCGGTTGCGAAATGTAAAGAATTCATTAAGAAATTCGACAGAATCCCACCGCTGGCGAGAGCTCTCACCAAACAGAGACTTAGAGAAGAACCACGCAAGTTGATGCAAAAGAACCTTCAAGCTGACTTACAAGAATTTCTTGGATTCTTCACAGACCCAAAATTTCAACAGTCATTAGAAATGTACATACAAAAGATTAAAGCCAAAAAAGAAAATACATAAAATTACTGTATACTTACCTACATTAATGTTGCATACAATATTTTCGAACATTAAAAACTTTTTATGAGCAGAGGAGGAATATATTTGTTTAATTTGTCACTGAATGAGGAAAAATATCATAAAATATTATATTATAGCTCAAGCCGGGTTTCGGATCCCGTCAAATATGTGTCAGCCTAACAAATGGGTCTTCTCCCGAGGAAGGGTTCTGCCAGGTTATCTCTATATCATCATCATCATTAACAGCCCGATTACGACCACTGCTGAACATGAACCTCCTGTTAACAGACCTTGGCAAGCCAGGATCGTTGAGGGATATTGCCATAATCACCACGCTTAGCAGACGGATTGATGATAGCAGTAGATGCTGCTGCCCATCCATCAGCCATATGTCCCTTAGTCGCCTTTTACGACACCCATGGGAGGACATGGGGTAGTCTATTCTAAGCCGGAAACCACACGGCAGGTGATTATCTCTATATGGCAGAATCTTAATGCTCAGAAATTAGTTTGGCATAACATAGGTACTTGGCATAATTTTCTTTAACCGAATATTTTGAAGGCATAAATTTATTTAGTATAATTATTGTTAAACTGAATGTTTATTTGTCCAAAAATACAATTGCATTCATTTAAGGTGGCATATAATTTTGGCAGAGTCCATTTTGTGCATAATATCGTTCAGCATAACTATTTAGAATAATTTCACTTGACATAGGAACCTATATATTATGACTATGGCAGAATTTTATTTGAGACTAGCTGACCCGGCAGACTTCGTACTGCCTCAATCGATAAATAAAAGACCTAAACTTTTGTATAAAATAAACTAGCCCGGCGAGACTTCGTTTACGCGGTGTCCTACTTGTCTGCATATTTATATATTCACAATCAATAGTTTTAGTAAGTGATGCATGCATGAATTGGTATTTTTATAATAAGAATATAACTTTTAACGATGTGAAATGTATGCCAAAAGTTGTATTCTAACTTTCATTGTACCTGTGACTGCCATAGTCACTTCTTATATCGACGATTAAAAGGTAATAGATTATAAGCGACAAAAATCAAATTGTTCAGGAGAGCAGTTTAAAGTTTTTAAAAGTTTAAATATCGACATAACTTTTTCATTGTTTTTGTGTTGTTTTATGTGATTTTATGTCGCTTAGATCAATTGATCGTATTTTTCTTGTGAAGTAAAACGGCATAAGTCGCATCAACACAGCACAAAACGTAGAGTAAAGAAGACTAAGCTACATTTGATATTCTCATACCAATACGTAATAGGGCATAAATGCCATGACTCTAGAATATGTTATATAAGAAAAAAAGGATATGTGCGACTGACGATTTTAATCATTATGCCAAAAGGTAAAGGGGTGTAAAATACAATGCAACATAGCACTACGCTATCATAATGTTTGACTAAATAACAGATTTGAAGGCAATTGTAGGAGGGTATAACCGACGTACGAATATCAAATTAGATTTTAGTAATAGTGTATAAGCAACAATTGTGTTGTAAACTTGTAAATGGTAAGTAGTAGGGTATAACCGACAGTTTAATATCACATTAGATTTTAGTAATTGCGCATAAGCGACCACTATATATTTTAGTAATTGCGCATAAGCGACCACTATATTGAAAACTTGTAAATGGAATTGACACTTAACATTTTGGAAGACCAAAGTAAAGGTTCTTATTATGTGCCAGCTTTCAAGACAGATGTTAAAGGTAAAAAGCCTTAAGCGCCCGGAAGTTTTACCTACGCGAATTAGAAGTAAAAATACATTACCGCTATAAACAAAAAGTAATACCATAATTACAGAGGTATTAGCGCGTTTGGAATAAAAAAGGCCTAAAATTCGGACGGTTATAACAAAATGACACTTAGAAAACTTAGTTTTTTGCTTGGGCATAAGTGCCAAAAAAAGTCATCGTAGAGCCATGGGAGTAAGTGCATTCGAAAGAGTGGCAATTTTTTAGTAAGATGGCATGTATAACTCATTTTGGGAAAAAATGTCGCTTATGCCCTATTTCCTTTTAACCGTCGCGTCGATATCAACTAATTAGTAGGTAGTTGATATGGGTGGTATCTCAGTCAACCCGGGTTGGTTGATATGTGGCGTCATAAAAATGCCAGAGGAGTGTGTATAAGATCCTTCTGATCAATGTAAATCTCTCACTGATTTTTATAATAAAGACACAGCCAGCGCCGTAGTATGGTCGTAGTACACAACTTACATGCTCTTTGAATATTCTTTGCTCTTTGGTTAAAAATATTCTCTATAGTCTATGTTGTATGTGTATATTGTCATATTGTGTAAGGCTCATCTCACATTGTGCGTGTGGATTACTAGGTCTTTGGGATTACTCGATTGGTTATTATCACATGCGGGAGTAGCTGGTAACGGGGTCAAAGTCAAAGTCAAAAATTCTTTATTCATATAGACACATTCAAAATATTTTAAATTATGTTCTTATGATGCGTCTCTTTCAGTCAGAGCTTGGCGCTGAAGGAAAACCTTCCGATTCCCTCGTAGACCTAAAGTTCGAGAGGCCCGCGGCCCGCCAACTGTAAAGCAACAGCTGCATAAATAAATAAATTATAGGAAGTTTGTAATTTTTAAACCATTTAATAAGTACTTGCTCATTTATATGCCCAGTGACGTAGGAAAAGCCCCGTGGCTTACCATATACGACCATCAGAATACGGTCGAGAAACGCTGAAGCCCAATGTGAAGTCGCCCTAAAAATCAAAAGTTACGGAGTCCAAGGTTCGTTTCGGTAATAGTTTCGGATTTGTCGACTTAGTGTGTTATTTGAATGAAAAGGTAATTTATTATAGAAATGTAATGATGCATATTTATTATTCTCGTAATATCATAAATATTTTATACTTAAAGTAGATAAGGACAATCAAATTAATGATAACCATTTAAAGTTTAGTCATTAAATAAACTTTGTTGTGTATCTTCTATAAAAGTACGAAGTCTATAATTTTTTAAGTAGTATTTGTATAGTCATGATATAATGAACATTATTCAATTAAAAACATGTATATAGATCAGTTTTTGTTTTGTTGTAAAGACATTTCAAATTGAATTTGTTAATTATAGTTTCAATTTTAAGAAGTTTGGGGTTAATAATTTCCTCCAGGTAATGCCCCATACTATAAAAAATCTGTTCTAAGTCTGTCCCATTTTTTTTCGGTTTGTACCTACAGTCCTTTAAGCTACTAGAACAGTTTTAAAAACATTTTTGTTTACTATTTTCAGGATGTTTCCTCTAAGACAAATCGTTAACAATGTCCGAAGAAGTGTTGGAGGTTTCAGAGCAATGTCCTCTGGACCCTTAGTAGATGTAGCGGTGGACGATGATGGTATAGCAACAGTCACCATGAATAGACCACCCGTCAACAGTTTGAACTTGGATCTTATACAAAGCCTGAGTAAAGCTCTGGATGATGTCAGCAAGAATAAGAGTAGAGCTGTCATCTTAACTTCTGTAAGTCAAAGTCATCCTTACTAATATTTTAAATGCAAAAGTTGGAGAGATGTGTGGATTTTGCTGAAATTTTGCATACATCACCCTACAAGTGCCTACAACCCACTGGAGGAGAGTATCAGCCCAACATTAGTTAAACGGTGTTATGCAGCTGTACAATTAATATAAAACCATGGTGATAAGAAAATCTATCAAAATTAAAATTTTATCCACTACAATTTTTTATCTGAGGATTAAAAAGTCATAAGTCTAATACTATATTTTCTTATATATTAATACTAAACTGTTATATATAAACTGTAATAGCACTTGTAATTGATCAAATTAAAATATTTTAATTGAAAAGACATAATAAATTGGATATAAATAATAGGAAGCTACATTTGTAACTGTACAAAGAAACTGACTTATATCTATTTTACCTAATTATTTTATTTTTTAAATATGTATTTTTTATTTCAGTCATCTCCTACAGTATTTTCAGCAGGGTTGGACATTATGGAGATGTATAAACCTGATATGAAGAGAGCCGAAGAGTTCTGGTCCAATCTTCAAGACCTTTGGGTTAAACTGTTTGGATCCAGTTTTATCAGCGCAGCTGCTATTAATGTATGTAGATACTATGTTACAGAGATCTAGGACCTACATTTTGTAGTCTAACTTACACTTATATCATAATGAATATAATGTTTACTTTTCATGCAGTTCCAGGAATAAAAGTAAGTGTTCTTGTGGACTTTTGAGGGTGCTTTATAGTTTGGTTGTTAGTTGAGTGTTCAGAATATCAATCATCTTAGACCAAATTATCAAAATATTTGTTAATCATATAGAAACCGACTGGTTGGTTGAGGGACTACCCTCCGTGCCTCAGAAAGCATGTTAAGCCATTGGTCCTGATTATTATAACTTCATCGATAATAATCGTATATCAAGGAATGGGCAGCAGCATTTCCTTGTGTGGTACAAAATAATACTGCGGTCACCAATCCGCCTGCTAAGCGTGGTGACTATGGCAAATACCCTACCTTGGGAGGAGGCCTATGTTCAGCAGTGGACGTAATACGGGCTCATGATGAATGATGGATAGACACAGACTAGTTCTTATAATACATCCTCATAATCCCTCATAAATGCATACAGATTTTTATGTAGTATATTAAATTTATTAAAGCAAAAGACTAAGACATCACATTTTTCCAAAATGTTGTAAGCAACATTTTCAGCAATATAAAAATAGGTCTGAATTAATGTGATTTGTAGTATCATCAGATTTATATAATAATATAGGTTTATAATGTTTCATCAGGTGAGGAAATACACCTTCATCAACACAACCATTCAATATGCTTGCTATATAAAAGACTATTTCTATAATATTAGAAACATTTAGCTATGATCTTCTCTATGGATATCTTTAATTTAAAATATTAATTAATTCTCTATATTCTATTTAAGTAAAAGTAGAATCGGTCACACACAGAAATACTTTCCTTTAATAGCAGCAGATATTGAAATTGGATTTTAGTTATTAATAAAGCTGTAATGCTCTGAAACAGGAGCTGTTATTCTTTTTGCAGGTAACCCTAAATAATTTGAATATGATAAAGTAACTAAAATATCAACTTAGAATTGGAAAGTCATTAACAGTATTCTAGTAACTCATACCAATACCAACCACAACCCAAATTAGGGTTTGTTCCTTGAAATGAAATAGTTTATTAGTAACGTAAACGAATAATTCACGCTTGTTATACGCCATTTACAATGCATAACACATTACACAATATTTTTAACATTATATACAGGTCTAGTAAATGGTATAACTTAACTTTATGGTCACTTATATTAAACTACTATTATAATCTTATTTAAAAAATCAATAATATATATAAATTAAATAAAATGAAAAATTGTCGCGAGCAAAACGAGTATACACAAAATAATAATAATAAGTTGCGTGGTTTGAGAAATTAGATCAACCAGCGCAGGCTGGGTTCTGGTCTAAAGCCAAGCCAAGAAAGCGTCGCGAAATGTCCCGCCTTGGCTTAAGAAACGCTGCTCAGCAGTGATTTATCAATCTAATAAAAACCAGCCTTGTATGAAAAATTGCATAAAATAAAAGGCTATTTATTTATTTATTATATAAAAAATGGGTTTGGTTATTTCTAATTGTTATTTTTTTTACTTGACCAGGGTCACGCTCCTGCCGGTGGTTGTCTATTAGCCATGTCATGCGAGTACCGTGCCATGGTGAGCGGCAAATATACCATAGGACTGAACGAGACGGCGCTAGGCATTGTGGCACCTAACTGGTTCATGTACACCATGCGTAACACCATCCCCGACAGGGAGGCTGAGTTTGCGCTTACTACTGCTAGAATGTTCTCCGTTGATGAAGCATTAAAGGTAAAACTAATATTTAAATTATTTAACAAAACTATTTAGATGTAAGTATATCTTTTTAGTAGTTAGTTGATTTGTATATTTTTTTCTTAATCACAGATCTGGATGTTATTAGAAAAATGACATTTTCTAAATCATACATTGTCATCTAAACTATAAATATGTATGCTATATTGAGCTCAATTTGTCTCAGATAACTGTTTGTAGTTTAGAACCAATAAGAGGCATAATATTAGATCAATGACATTGTTGGTATTATTAAACAAAACTATTTAGATACATCTTTTTAGTAGTTAGGAGATGGATCTGTTGGAAGAGGTCAGCCAAAAAAAATATGGATGGAGATGGACTGTGTGTAAGATGATATGTCTAAGAAAGGTGTGAGTATGGAAGAGACGTCTGATAGGGAAAAATGGAAGAGGATGACATATTGCGCCGACCCCAAATAATTCGGCCCGGCAATTCCCCTTTCTTTTTACATCCTAAGGGGTTAAATTTGAGTGTATTCGAAACAAAGATACAAAAATACAAACTTTTCCTCTTAAAATATTAGTATAGATAGATACACTTTACAAAATTTAACAACTGATTCAGTTCAAAAAGCTTAATCAGGAAAAACATATATAAATAAGGGTAGAGTTTTTAATTCTGTATGTATTAGCCCATTGAATTGACGTCCACTGCTGAACATGAGCCTACTATAAGCAGACCATGGCAAGTCAGGGTCGTTGTGATATATTGCCATAATCACCACGCTTGGCAGATGCATCTCAGAAAGATGGCGAGTATCCTTGAGCTGATAGATACTGCTACCCATCCACAGCCCCGGATCTAGGGGGGGCAAGCCGGGGCCTATGCCCCGGGCGGCAAATTCAGAGGGCGGCCAAATTCATACTTTACAGACAACAACAACAACAACAACATTATTACAACTCATCATTTACTTAACTTTGACCACGGAATAAATAATTGTACAAGTACAGAAATTTCATGGAAAAGATCAATAATACACAAAATGTTTGTTATTCATCCAAATTTATTTTATCACCTTCAAAGTATGCTCCATCAGAAACGATACAATTACGCCAACGAATAATCCAATCATCAAAACATTTTTTAACCGCTGTTTCCGGAATTGACTTTCTCCTTTATGTCTTCTACCGATTGAAAACGGGTGCCACGAAGTAGTAATTTGAGTTAAGGAAAAAGAAAGAAGTCGACTGGAGCCATATCTGATAAATATGGTGGTTGCTCGATGGTATTTATTGAGTATTTGGTCAAAAATTCGTTCACAATGATGGCCTGGTGCGAAGGCGCATTATCGTGGTGCAAAATCCAAGAATTTTCTTTCCACAAATCTGGCCTTTTTCGTCGAATTTGTTCTCTTAAATGCCGCATAACGCTCAAATAATATTATTTATTTACCGTTTAACCTTCTGGCAAGAATTCCGAGTGTACAACACCGCAATAGTCAAAGAAAACAGTCAACATATCTTTTTTATTAAATATAGTCTTACGTTTGACCATATTCTTGCTTGATGGAAGGCGAAGATAAGGCCTAAGATGATACACGCTTGCCTAGAAAGTGTCTGTTCATTTTAGCCTTAAAGATGTCCAGTGACCCCGGCAGAGAATTCCACTCCTTAGCCGTCCGCATTATGACAGTAGAAGCAAATCGCTTCGTGCGTATTGAAGGAATGTCTACAACAAAAGGGTGAAAACACTCCTCCACACTCCCCGAAATGTAACCGATAGGCAGGCTACTCGTCTACGGTGTTCGAGGCTCTGAAGACTTGCCTCCACAAATGAGTTATTGCCTATGACTCTCTTCGCTCGGCGCTCCAATGAGTCCAGAGCCACCAGCTGATATCTAGCAGACGCATCCCAAAGATGAGAACAGTATTCCATTGAGGAGCGAACTTGAGCTCTGTAAAGACTTAAGAGCTGCTCCGATGTGAAGTACCGCCTCACCTTGGAGAGAATGCCAAGTTTTTTGGCTCCAGTGTTTGCAATGGACTCGATATAGTGACCGAAGTTTAGATAACAAGAGAGGTCAAGCCCTAAGAGCTCAAGATGGTCGCTGATCGGAATGGAGACATTCCGGAAAGTTGGAGTCAGTTGGAATGGACTCCGTTTCGCCGAAAAAAGACACGCCTGTGTTTTAGAGGGCTTAAACTCAACCAGGTTGGCATCACCCCATAAGGAGACAGCCTCCAAGATCGAGTTTACTCCCTCCATCATGGACTCCCTCAACGACTGAACCCAGACTTCGCATCAGACAAGTATCAAACCGAGACTGTTCTGTCGTCTGCATACCCAAAGATACCGGGAGTAACTAGCATGTCGTTGATGTGTAGCAAACAAAGAGTCGCGGAGAGAACAGATCCTGAGTGACACCGGCATTAATACCAAGAAGATCGGACGAGGCGCCATCAATGACAACTCGAATCGACCTCCCCTTTAAGAAATCCTGAATCCAGGTACAAAGTTCGGGAGCAATACCGTAAACCGGAAGCTTACCAATGAGACTTGCGTCCCAAACCCTGTCAAAAGCCTTAGAGATATCAAGAGACACGGCAAGAGCCTCACCGTGTCTCTCAATGGCTTCGCTACAGAACTGAGTAGCATAAACAAGAAGATCCCCAGTAGACCGGCCTCGACGGAATCCGAATTGACGGTCACTGAGGAGGTCGTTGTCTTCCAGGTATGCTAGGACACTGTTGTTTTAAACACGCATAACCTTAACTTGACTTCAACTTTTGATCGACTTTGGCGTGGTTTTTTCGGTTTCGGTTCAGTTGGAAGGCGCGACTCTGAAGCTTGTTGACTAGTTTGCATGTCAAACTCGTAAACCCACGTCTCGTTACCAGTAAAAATGCGTTTCATAAATGTTGGGAATTGAATCGTTCTAGCATGTCCTTAGCGACTCTCATGCGATTTAATTTTTTTGAGTAAATTCAGGTCTTTTGGGACTAGCCGAGCGGTACATGTTTCATACCCAAATGATTAGATAAAATGGTACGGATCGACTCGTGAGATACAAAAAGTTCGGCGGCTATCTTTCTCAAAGTTGATTTTCAGTCACTATTACCTTCACTTTTGCGACGTTAACTTCAGTTGCAGACGTTGATTGCCTGCTAGAGCGAGGCAAATCTTCCATCACATCTTGACCGCCTTTGAACGCTTTGTACCACTCATAAGTACGGGTTTTTGATAAAGTCGATTCACCGTAAGCCTTCTGTAACATTTTTTCAGTGACTCCGAACACAAAATTCCATTGGTGATGCAAAATTTAAGACAAACTCTTTGTTCGATGTTTGTATCCATTATAAAATTCGCAATACACGCTAGATATGATATAACTAAAAACAGCACACAACAAATTAGGACAGAGATTTAATGTAAAAAAAGTAAAAACTTTAACACTAAGGTTAAAAGACGTTGTCAGCTTATATCAATTGACGAATAAGAGGTTTGGTTCCTATTTACCAAAGCTTTGTATTCGTTTTTGAACTGTAAAGTTACAAGCCATAGTTTAAGATTTATGAATACTAAAGTAAAAAGGGGTCCCGGACTTCCCCTGAGTGGGCGGGGGCGGCATTTTTCAGTTTTTGCCCCGCCTTAAAAAAAATGAAGATCCGGGGCTGCCCATCCATCAGGTGAATGTCCTTAAGTCGCTTCTTGCTAAGCCCATGGGAAGAAGTAGGGTCTTTTCTAAGCCGGTCATCCATAGCATTGTTTTGTTTTTTTTCAGGTCGGTCTAGTCGACGTGGCGGCATCAGATAAGGCCGATGCCGTTGCGAAATGCACTGAATTTATCAAGAAATTCGATAGAATCCCACCGCTGGCGAGAGCTATGACCAAACAGAAATTTAGGGAAGCACCCCTCAGATGGATGCAAAAGAACCGCCAAGTTGATTTACAAGAGTTCCTAACGTTCTTAAAGAACCCTAAAGTTCAACAGTCATTAGAAATGTACATACACATGATGAAAGCCAAGGCAGCTAAGTAAAGTAACTTATGAAACTAGAGCCAAGAAGCATTAGAACGGATGTACGATGATAATTCAGAAGCATTTGGTCGTAAGTGCTAGTTTACGATAAAGGCACATATGACCAAATTCTTCTCATGTGTTATTACACTTCCGACCTTATGTTTCTGAGGTCTAGACTAATTGTATATTAAAAATATGTCCATAGATTGTTTATATACCAATGAAATGTATTAATTTCTCGTCTGATAGGGCTCACGTATTGTTGGTAGAATTATTGTAATGAGTTGGTCGACATCATATTCCTATCCTTGATATCCTTCTATTATTATAACAGTATTAAAACAGTATGGTTACCTACACAGAGAGAAGAATATTTTACTTGGCAATACTTTTTTCTCTATGAAAAGTATGGGAATAGTCTTAAAAAAAAATAGACCTCACAAAAGTGACATTTGACATATGAGATTACTAAAGACTAAGAATTGTTTTTTTAAAAAACAGTAAGGTTTATTACTTTAAAAAAATAGCACTGATTTAAAATGTTTCTTATTGAAATATCCAAATGACTAGTAAAGTTTAAAGTATGGATAAAATAAATTGTACGCTCTTGCACAATAATTACATTTTTTCTACCTACAAATATGAGTGTGAACCAGTAATTATAATCAAATAATGTTATATAAGTACATAATTATATGTAAATATAAAAATATAATCATGTTGACTGTTTGCGAAATAAAATGAATTTTATTTATTTCTCAGTGTTGTTATTTTAATGGTGTTTTATTATAGTAAATTTTTGAATCGTCTGATAAAAAATATAATAGAAATAAATTCCATACTTAATGTGTTAAAATTAAAATGACTCGTATCATCATTTTTATGTGACAAATGAAAAAATTGCACTTAAATAAAAAAAAATTATAACGATTTAATAAATGTAATCGTTTCAATAATATCTGAACATAATATCGGGCTTGAGTGTAGTAAAATAAATAGAGCATAATACATTATGCCTAATGTGAATACATAAGATTCCCAGGTTTTAAATTTGACCAAAACCAACATTTTGTACTCTATTGACTCTTGTCAACACGTACACACATAGACATAGATAATTTCGAGCCTCTTTACTATAGGGGTAGGCAAATACCACATCCTTCCAATAGGCATGGAGACTAAAGAAATCTAATAGTCCTTCAGTCAGATTACCAAAAAAGATTGGACACTTTTTTTTCGTTCTTCAAACAAAAAATGACGAAGATACAGCTCGTTGATATTTTGTGTGAAGTCACTTCTAGGTACAATTTTGCCTAGTAGTGACGTCACAAGCCCTCCTCTCCTGAACTTTATAGTATGTTGTAGCTCTGTATCTTTGTAATTTTTTATTGATTTGACAAATAAAAAAAACGTGTCCAATATTTTTTAGTAATTTATCTGACTGACTAATTATATTTTTTTTAGTCTTAATGCCTATTGCTACGGTCTTGACATACCACTTATGCCTCCTCCACATTCATTAACCTGCTCATGCATGTTCTTCGGTGAAGGGTAGATACTTCTATCCTGGCCTTTCTTAAAAACTCAATAAAGTACAAAATGTTGTGGGAATTATATTATCATTGCCTGTTTAAGAGCTAAGAGCCTATTTATTAAAGCTTGCGCCGGGCGCATACAAAGGTAGTTATTGCACTTTCCAATTGATTCAGAATTGTTCTCCAAGCATCTTCGCAGCCTCCGGATCGGGTGCATCAGTGATCGCCATCTGCATGTCTGCCCACTCCTCTCGTTCGTTGTCGATATAATAGTTGATTTCCAATATTCGATCTCTGTTCCGCTTAATTTCATTACTGTGGATATAATTAATAGATGGTAATAAAATTATCGACAATACTTGCAGCTTAAATCTAGCATGGCAGACTAGTCAGAGAATTTGATCAATGAAAACGCATCAAATTCATTAGCAAAAAGCTAGTGAATGCGTATGATGCAAGTAAGTGATGCGTATAATATTCACATACGACGATTAATCTCTTGTTTATTTGTATATCTGATTGAGTTGAAACTTGTGTAGGTACCAACGTCTAGTTAAGATTACAATGCAAGCTTTCATACTCAAGAGGAATTGAACTCGGGACATTCGGAATTCCATATGAATTATGCGTCCGTTAACCCCTTGTCGGTCAGTAGGTATTTTTCAAAATAATTGGTTTTGAACTTTATTAGAATCCAATAGAGTTCAACATATGATGGGTTCTATATTCCCTCTGCCCGTTATAGGTTTAACAAATCGGCTACAGTGATAGACATAAAGTGAGGTAGGTAATGGAGGTTGAACGTTTAGATGTCAATAAATACACCGATTTTTTAATCGCTAATAATAGGCAGGAGATTTTGCCACCAGATTTTTAAAACAGACATGTTTTTCTTACAAAAAAAAATAGCGTTTCTCTCAAGGAGATGACAATGATATATTATGTGGATACATGGCAAGATAAGCTCTAGTGGGTACAATACAGTTCAATTTGTGAATTTTAATGCTATTGATAACGTATAAACATAGCTCAATTGTCCTTTGAAATATTATGTCATTTCGCTGAGTAAGTTTTAGCAACGATAAAAAATTATGGTAACTGTTAAAGTACTTACTCATTAGTTCCAGCAACGAGGTCGTCTCGCCACGCATTGGCACGTGTCATCAGTAAGTCCTCTCTGGCGTCAATAAAACGCATGTGATTGTCAGAAGACGCGGCCACGAGGTTCATCATCATGTCCCGGTCCATCATCACCTGGTGACAGTGGATTTCATGATGTCAGTTCTTACGCAACGATGTTTTGCAACTTTCAATGTTGAATAATAGAGTTATCGAGTGACCAAATATTTAGAATGTAATTTTTCTTGTAGTCACATTTAAAAGGTGTTTACCCTTTTAAATGTGACTACAAAAAAAATTAATAATAAAATAAATGATTACTTAAATAAGTTAGTTTCATCGGGGTTTCGTCATATCATTTATTTTTACCATAAAGTATAAAAATGCTCTATTTTTCTATCATTATAATTATTACTACAGGTTTTAAAAGCTCACAACTTACTACTAGCTGTACTAGAAAAACAAGGTTCAATCTTAAGAGATCTTATTCTCAAGAGAGGCAAGAGTGACCAAAGATCCAATGTGGGGCGGATTCGGTGCCCCACGTTGGGCGCCTGTTTGGCACATTAACATTTGGTCACTCTTGCCTCTCTTGACTTGATAAGTTTTGCGTAGTTTAGTTTCATATGACCCAAACATAACCGCCTGAAAAAATATAAAGGGTCCTTATATCCTTTCCTCTTACCTCATGCAACTCCGGCGAAGCATCACCCAGCATAACCTTGTTGCCCAAGTATTTGGAGAGCGTCTCGAACTCGCGCATGTTCCACACACCCTCGTGTTCGCGCCATGCGCCGAACGCAGTTCTCGACGCTTCTAGAAGCTTCGTTATCATCTCCGTTAGGTTCACCGCGAATTGGACGCGTGAGTCCTAGGGATGTAATAGTATTAGATATACCTACCTACATAATATATGCAAGCAGTTTCGCTGTCATTTGCCGTAACAAATTTAACAAATCTCATTAGAGTGATTAAATTTTCTACTTTGACCCGTTAAAAACTTTACAAACTATGGTCTGTTCTAATAGTTTCCAGCGTAAAATATTTTAACTAATATCTCATAACCAACCTCGCACTGCTCATACAGCTGCATCTCAATAGACATCAAAGACTTCCACAGCTCGTACAAACACTCATTAAACTCTTCTGCCAATTCCACTAATTTTGGCTCCAACTCCTCATGCGTAGCCTCTTTCGATGTGAAGGATGTTGTCAACACACCCATTTGATTAACTAGTGGTTGCTTCTTCAGTTGAAATTTTTCTAGCACACTGTAATTGTTTTTTTTTATATGTAGTTCATAATATTTTTTCATTATTGGGTATTGCGTTTACCCATTTTATTTCGGGGGATATGCTTTACCCATACCCACCGCCAGCGTGTTAATATGTGTCTATACAGCGGATAGGGATTCCCCTCTACATTGCGATGGTACTTGACTCGTATCACGTGAAGGTTACCCACAAAAACTACCGGGCTCCTCCAAACGCCAGAGTGGGGACACCGGGAACTAAATTGCATGACTTTCGGTGCAATCAACGCGATTACTTACGTGTGCTCCCAAACTCAATACTCAAAGCCCAAATATCAAGAGGTTGATTGAATTTTTGAAGGATTAAAGTGGTTCAAATGAAAATCAGGACAATCACACACAAGGCTCATTGAACAGGCCAAGTCCGGAAATCCTTTTACCCTAACTAATTTGCATGTGCCTTTAGAAACACCGCATTTCAATTTATTCGAAATGTTGGTGAGCGAAAAAGGTAGTTTTTGTCGCATAAATAGGCACCTACTTTGATCATGTTTAAATAAATATTTTGTGATGCTAAAGCTCATAAAGTGGGTGTAGAAATCGTTAACTTACTCTTTACTTTTTTGGACACCTTCTTTCAAAGCTGTATCGACGAGATCTTTGAATAGTTTGATTTCGTGTTGTCTTTCGTTATATGCTGCCTGAGCATATTCTACCAAAGTTGCCATCGTCTCTACATATTGCTCTTTATATCTGTAGACCACCAAATAAATGTTAAAAGTGATTTAATGCTTATATACCGTATCTATCAATTCTTTTTTTTTTGCTATTCAGTAAAATACATTTAAATCAATTTAGTTAAATAAATAATAGATACGATAAATCTGTATAATGTACCTACCTATGTACGCGCAAAACTTTCAAACGACATAACCGAATTAGGTAGCTGAATTAAATTTGTAATTTTTTTAACTAGCGTCGTCGAATTTGAATACCTAATAAACTATACAGAAATACAATAAAACACCTGCCATTTCTTTTCTAAACTTAGGTGGTTCAGAAATTGGCTTGATAAAAAAAGAAAACAAATGCATCTTTATCTTTATTCAGTACCTACTTACCTACATGGTGCGTTTACTTACTGTTCATAAAATGAAAGCAGTTCACCGCCGAAGCTGAACAATATCGCGCCATCAGCATCTTTGCTGAACATGGTCTCTAGTAGCTCTGGTCCACTGAGATACTCTACAAAGGACATGGCGTAGAACTCCACTTGTGCGTCATATTGCTCTTTAGCTAATCGTTCCGCTTCAGTCTTTTCATCAGCTTCGTCCATTTTGCGTAGTAGACCTCTGTGAAACGATTTACGATATTATTTGGAGCTAGATCAAAAGCGAATATATATACGAATCGACGATCTTCAAAGAATCTAGATGACAGCATGGTTTTAGATAATCTTTATAAATCTGTGGGACTTAGTAGGTACACGTAGAAAGGTAGGTACCCTTCTATGTATACCTACTAAGTTCCATAGATCTAGTGAGAATCGAATTGTATTTCACAAATGAAATTCCGATTCTATCACTTGCATATTCAATTTGTCGAGACGGTGTTCCGATCTAGATCAAATTCGGTAGGTACACTACTGGCTGATGCAAAATCTCACCCTATATGCAAGAGTAAAGCAGCAGACTAATACGGGTAAACTGGGTAACTCGACACACGAGTCTGGACACGAGTGTGTCCAGTCTCGTGTGTCGGTAACTAGTTACTAACTAGATGGTAACTAATAGTGACTTTCGATCACTATCGATGATAAAATATCTTTGCAAATTCACAAATGGTGAATAATTTTACGATGACATACAAAATTATTCGTGCCTAGCAGAGGGACATATAGAGGCTAAAGATGAATGTGATTCAAAAAAATATCTGCGTGACTGTACTTTGTTATTAATTCGGGAAAATATGAGTGTGTCCAGTTAAAGAAAACATAAAAGTGGTTTAATTTAAGTTTCATTAACTGGTTTCAACGGCTTATTAGAATACGATAATTAGCCACTTATTATGTTCTCTCGAGCAAAATCTAAGTATGTTCCTACTAGCCCCAAGCTAGGTAGTTTGGCTATCCCACATTGGCTTTCCCACCGTGCCTCGGAGAGCATTAAGCTGCCGTTCCTGCGCCTTATCTCTATCTCTCACCGTCCCACCGGATTTTTAAAGTATATACTAATATATATATATGTATTATTATATAAAGAGAATCTTTTTTTGTGCGCAAACACACTTGTGCGGCAGCTAATCTCCTTAAAGACTGGTATGGTGGACTGGGTATATTATTTTTCCTTTTATGTCACTCAATTTGAATTTCTTACCTAAAAATAGTCCTTCCGCTTTCTCGTTCTTCTTCAGTAACAGTTTTGTAGTCAAAATATGTGACTCTGTACAATGCCGACTTCAAGAACTGATACGCCATGGGGTCGTCACAGCATGGATTGCCTTTGAAGCTCACAGAACGCAGGTGACGAAATCGTCGCAGATATCCCATCTGGGTAAAATGATGTAAGTAGGAATTAAATACATACATAAGCTCACGCCTTTTTACCAGCGGGGAAGGCAGAGACAATGGACCTCCACTTGCTACGATCCCTACACAAATCTTTCGCTTCATTCACACGCACATCGGTTTAGGGTGAATCTTATTTGACCTAGCATTTAAATAATTTATTTTAAATTAAATTATTTTAATTAAACGTCGCCAAAGCTCAGCATGTTTTAGTTTCGTACTACCATGCTTGTTGATACGAAGATGGGTCATTATTAACTATTTGTCTCTGCATTTATAGCAGAAGCAAGAGATTTTCAATGGAAATTTAATTTAATTTTAAAATGTAAATTTTCGACTACAATGCGAAAACCAACCAACCTCCTTAAAATCTTCAATCAAATTATCTCCAATGCTGAAAACTAGCAGTTTCTCCAGCTTATCCATGTTTTCCAATTTCCTGATTCTATTGTGGAATAAAGTCAGTACCTCAATATTTACAAGGGTATCCAAATTCTCTATTTTTTCTATCTTATTAAAGGATAAGTCTAATTCGTTGAGACTAGTGAGTTGTTCTAAGTTCTCAATCTTTTCTATAAGATTATGAGCTAGGGTTAATTTGGTGAGAGATTTTAGCATCCAGAGATGATCGATTCTCAAGATATTCTGAAACTCAAGGCGCACAGTTGCCGCTTCTTCTAAATGTACACCTTCTTCGGCGAAGAGTCTTCCGGCCTCCTCAGTTGGGCCTATAAAATAATTTATGTTTTATCTATATAATAATATAAATATGCATTTAGTCACATTACTACCTTTTAGGGGCTATGCAATTACCTATATAATAATGCTAAATATAATTGATTTACCGGCAGTACCTGTCTGAGCCTTGTGGTTCAGATTCTAGTTCTAGTCAAAAAAATTAACAAGAAATTTACTCTCGAGAAAAATATAAATAACAGCCAACGGTTTTGGTGATATTTCCGCGTGCCTTGGAAAGCACAAGCAAAGTTCTTCGCTTGATCTCTCGTCAGCCATGACGGCCAACCCTTCACACCGGATATTTGGAATAAAGGAATAGAAAGTGTAGTACCTTAAATCATTTTAAAATAAACATACCATAGTCTAGAATACATCGTGTGAGCATAGCATTATCGATGACACCGGGCTCTACATCTGGGTGGATAATAATACTATTCAAAGATTTCTTTTCACCCATAGCTCTTAGTCACTTATAATTAATAGTTATTTTAAGATTAATAAATCTTCAATTACATTACACCAAGTAAACAAATAGATTAATGTTCTCTGTGTAAACAAATCATATTGTTTACAGCGTTGCTATGAAACAGAATAACGTTTTGGCTGTTATTATTTTTCCACGAGAATTGCAGAAAAGTTTCTGTCTTGGTCAGCAAGTGGTAATGGTGCTAACAACAATTTGCATGGTCATGACCAGAGGTCGAAGTAGGTAGATTGATTTAAGGTCGTTGACGTCAAACGTAGAGGATAATATGGATATGCCTCCAAAATACCGGAACTTCATATTTATTGTGATATTTGTTCCGGAATTTTGAAATTAGCACGAAATTGTGTTTAAGGTGAAAATATGGAAATTGTATCCGATGAGGATTAAAAATAATTTATTTAGGTTTTTGTTTAATTAAAAATAATTGTTCATTGAATTCAATCAATCATTCTTATAAGAAACGATTTTGTTAGCCTATCTGTATGTTTTTTATTTTATTTTATTCCATAATTCCAATTCCGGAACTTTTTCCGGTACTTCCCGCAGATTATGGATAAAATGGCATGTCCATATTATAATATCTTGACGCAAGTATATAAAATCAATCTCCGACCTCTGGTCATGACATTGGAAAAATATTTTGCTAGTAACTTTCTTACTCTTTGATCTATTTTGCCAGTGTTGCCATATATACAATATGGCAGGTCTATAACATTTTATTATCTATGTACTAAACTGACAGTACTGACAAGCGACAGCTGTGTTTTTTTATCTGTATTCGAGTTACAATTTTGTGACAAGAGAAATCTGTGAAATCATTTTGATAAATATTTTATTAATTTTCGAAGATGTCGTTCTTTGGTGTAGGAAATCCTTTTTCTACGCCGGTGGGTCAAAAAATAGGTAAGGATATTATGAAAACTTGATAATATAAGATTCTATTATCGAATTGAAGTTATTTTGCCTGAAGGAGTACTTTTTGTGCTTTCTTGTAATCTCAATTTCTCTCTTTGTTGTTGTGTCACAATGACTCAATCAAACAATATTATGGAAAGTTATTGCCGCTTAAATATTAAACTCAGGGACAGTGCTCAATCTTCTTGCATTTGACGTTGCTATTCGCGTTGTTGTTTGTGATTTAAGTGTTAATTAGTTTGACCCTCCGTCAATACGAGAGACTTACTGAAATATTTTTTTTCAGAGCAAGCTACAGATGGATCCCTACCGTCGGAAAACTGGGGTCTTAATATGGAAATATGTGATATCGTGAACAGCAGTGCTGATGGGCCCAAGGATGCCATCAAGGCAATCCGGAAGAGGTTGACTCAAAGTGCAGGCAAGAACTACACAATTGTAATGTATACACTCACAGTACTCGAAACGTGTGTTAAAAACTGTGGAAAATCATTTCATACTCTTGCTTGCAACAAGGAGTTCATATCAGAATTGGTAAGTGGTTTATACCATTCATTTTAATACAATTCTTTGAAAAAGCTGTAAAAAGCACTGAATTTCTTACTAATGTGACTTCTGAAAGTTCTATAACTGTTATAAGTATATGTCAAAAGTAGATTTTTTAATTACAATAAAAAATGCAAATTATGAATTGAAAGTAACCTAAAATTGTGTTTAACCTATATCACATTCAGAGATATAAGTATTTATTTCATTGGAATTAACTGACTAAATTACCAACAAACAAAAAAATTTGGCAAGTATCATTTTAATACAATTCTTTGAAAAAGCTGTATAAAGCACTGAATTTCTTACTAATGTGACTTCTGAAAGTTCTATAACTGTTATAAGTATATGTCAAAAGTAGATTTTTTAATTACAATAAAAAATGCAATCATGAATGGAAAGTAACCAAAAATTGTGTTTAACCTATATCACATTCAGAGATATAAGTATTTATTTCATTGGAATTAACTGACTAAATTACCAACAAACAAAAAAATTTGGCAAGTAGCACAAATCAAGCATTATTTCTAGTAGAAATGATGATACATAAAATGAAATGTCTTATATCTAAATTAACAAAACAAAGCATCTTATCAGTAGATCTGTTTATGTCAGTTGACTGATACTATTGTTTAATGCTACCTTGCTACCTTGAACAATAAAATCTGATAAAATGGACATTCATTAAAAAAGAATACATTAAAATAAACAATTAACTTTTAAAACATTTTTAAAAATATAAGATATATACCAAATACATACATTTCACTGCAAGTACTCAAACCTGCAGGTAACCTAGTTTGTAGGTTCCTTAAACCAATTAATAAGACTGGAGCCTCGCTTATGCCTGGTAAAATAGATAATGCCACATTGCCAACAAAATGTGTCTGTCCTAAAAAAAAGCCTTAAAACCATAAAAAAAACATGTAAATATACAGGGTGTCCCAAAAGATTACGTAGCTGGGAAGGGGGGTGATAGGGATGGTCACAAGGGTCACCAGAAAAATATAAAAAATTCCCTCTGGGTGTTTAAAAAAATAAATGACATTTTTTAAAAGACTAAAAATTTTACACCTTGTGCTAACTGTACCTACAAATATGGCTGTATTTAAAAAAAATGCTGTTATGTAATCTTCAATAACAACAAGGTCATCAACATCAACATCAAAAATAACAAGGTGTAAAATTTTAAGTTTTTAAAAAAATGCCTTTTTTTTTAAATACCCAGAGCGGATTTTTTTTTTATTTTTCTAGTGACCATTGTGTCCACCCCTGTCACCCCCTTTCCCAGCTACTTAACCTTTTGGGACACCCTGTATATTTGAAAAACCTGTTTTTTTTTTATACTAATTCTATAAGGCCCAGCACATATATTTTATATTCCTGTAAAATATTTGTTTGAAATGAAGACCTCAAATCTATTTTATTTATTTTACTATCCATACTTATATTTAAAAGTGGAAAGATTCTATTGTATAGTTGTTGCATTAAATACGCTGACTGGAACTACTAGACTGATTTCAAAAAAATATTTCACAAAACCGAAACTGCATTGGTGAAGAATTATATTTGGTTCTGTGATTTCTCATCTATTTCTGTTGGTGTTTTGTATGGTTGTACCACTAAGAAGAGAAGGCAAAACAACATAATTGGGACACTAGATAACTAGTGACATAATGTTATGCAATACACAACTACCTGTTATAGTTTTTTTATATTAAAAAAATGCTAATGATTTCCAATTAGTGTATCATTAATTAATATTTAACCACTATATCATTATTGAAATTGCATAACAATTAAGCTAAGGCTCTATTTTTACTGAGCATTACTAAATTTTCTTTTAATTTTAATTGCTATGGGCAGATTTCTCAATCGTCAGATAAAACATATCAGGTAAGTAATTTTTTACAGGATTTGTATGGAATTTCTGTAAAATTCAAATTTATTAATCTGGTAATTTTTATCTGAGGTATAAAAAAATTGCCCTTAGTTAATTTATCAATTAATAAAATAAGTATAATTCTTATATGCTGTAGTAATAAATACATACTCTATATGGTTTATTTCATTTCTAATACAGGTTATAGATAGGCCATAGATAAGACCATATTTGTATACTAATATACAAAGCTGTTCTCAGAAACTACTGATCCAATTTGAAAAAATCTTTCAGTGTTAGATAGCCCATTTATCAAGGAAGGCTATATTTAATTATGTAGTTCCTACGGGAACAGAAGTTACGCGAGTGAAACCGCGCGCTAAAGCTAGTATTACTATACCTATGATTTCTAGATGTTTATGTTTAATGTAGTCTAGATGCTCATGAATACTAATTATGATTCATAACATTGTTGATTTATGCAATGAGAGTACAGCTTCAATGCTATTTTTATTGTTGTTATATTGATGAATTAGTACAATTTAAAATATTAATGTGTTGTTGTCTATGACTATTACATAATTTAAATAATGTACCTTTCTGTTACATCATCATAGTAACATCTCCATATTTTTAAATATATATTTAGTCAATGAAGCTTAAATTTAAATATTAATATTATATACTAGCAGCGCCCTGCGGTTTTACCCGCGTCTCTCTGCTTTTTTAGGGTTCCGTAACCAAATGTAAAAAAACGGAACCCTTATAGATTCCTCATGTCCGTCTGTCTGTCTGACTGTCTGTCCGTCTGTCTGTCTGTCTGTCTGTCTGTCTGTCTGTCTGTCTGTCTGTCTGTCTGTCTGTCTGTCTGTCTGTCTGTCTGTCTGTCTGTCTGTCTGTCTGTCTGTCTGTCTGTCTGTCTGTCTGTCTGTCTGTCTGTCTGTCTGTCTGTCTGTCTGTCTGTCTGTCTGTCTGTCTGTCTGTCTGTCTGTCTGTCTGTCTGTCTGTCTGTCTGTCTGTCTGTCTGTCTGTCTGTCTGTCTGTCTGTCTGTCTGTCTGTCTGTCTGTCTGTCTGTCTGTCTGTCTGTCTGTCTGTCTGTCTGTCTGTCTGTCTGTCTGTCTGTCTGTCTGTCTGTCTGTCTGTCTGTCTGTCTGTCTGTCTGTCTGTCTGTCTGTCTGTCTGTCTGTCTGTCTGTCTGTCTGTCTGTCTGTCTGTCTGTCTGTCTGTCTGTCTGTCTGTCTGTCTGTCTGTCTGTCTGTCTGTCTGTCTGTCTGTCTGTCTGTCTGTCTGTCTGTCTGTCTGTCTGTCTGTCTGTCTGTCTGTCTGTCTGTCTGTCTGTCTGTCTGTCTGTCTGTCTGTCTGTCTGTCTGTCTGTCTGTCTGTCTGTCTGTCTGTCTGTCTGTCTGTCTGTCTGTCTGTCTGTCTGTCTGTCTGTCTGTCTGTCTGTCTGTCTGTCTGTCTGTCTGTCTGTCTGTCTGTCTGTCTGTCTGTCTGTCTGTCTGTCTGTCTGTCTGTCTGTCTGTCTGTCTGTCTGTCTGTCTGTCTGTCTGTCTGTCTGTCTGTCTGTCTGTCTGTCTGTCTGTCTGTCTGTCTGTCTGTCTGTCTGTCTGTCTGTCTGTCTGTCTGTCTGTCTGTCTGTCTGTCTGTCTGTCTGTCTGTCTGTCTGTCTGTCTGTCTGTCTGTCTGTCTGTCTGTCTGTCTGTCTGTCTGTCTGTCTGTCTGTCTGTCTGTCTGTCTGTCTGTCTGTCTGTCTGTCTGTCTGTCTGTCTGTCTGTCTGTCTGTCTGTCTGTCTGTCTGTCTGTCTGTCTGTCTGTCTGTCTGTCTGTCTGTCTGTCTGTCTGTCTGTCTGTCTGTCTGTCTGTCTGTCTGTCTGTCTGTCTGTCTGTCTGTCTGTCTGTCTGTCTGTCTGTCTGTCTGTCTGTCTGTCTGTCTGTCTGTCTGTCTGTCTGTCTGTCTGTCTGTCTGTCTGTCTGTCTGTCTGTCTGTCTGTCTGTCTGTCTGTCTGTCTGTCTGTCTGTCTGTCTGTCTGTCTGTCTGTCTGTCTGTCTGTCTGTCTGTCTGTCTGTCTGTCTGTCTGTCTGTCTGTCTGTCTGTCTGTCTGTCTGTCTGTCTGTCTGTCTGTCTGTCTGTCTGTCTGTCTGTCTGTCTGTCTGTCTGTCTGTCTGTCTGTCTGTCTGTCTGTCTGTCTGTCTGTCTGTCTGTCTGTCTGTCTGTCTGTCTGTCTGTCTGTCTGTCTGTCTGTCTGTCTGTCTGTCTGTCTGTCTGTCTGTCTGTCTGTCTGTCTGTCTGTCTGTCTGTCTGTCTGTCTGTCTGTCTGTCTGTCTGTCTGTCTGTCTGTCTGTCTGTCTGTCTGTCTGTCTGTCTGTCTGTCTGTCTGTCTGTCTGTCTGTCTGTCTGTCTGTCTGTCTGTCTGTCTGTCTGTCTGTCTGTCTGTCTGTCTGTCTGTCTGTCTGTCTGTCTGTCTGTCTGTCTGTCTGTCTGTCTGTCTGTCTGTCTGTCTGTCTGTCTGTCTGTCTGTCTGTCTGTCTGTCTGTCTGTCTGTCTGTCTGTCCGTCCGTATGTCACAGCCACTTTTTTCCGAAACTTTAAGAACTATAATGTTGTAACTAGGCAAGTAGATGTATGTTGTGAACCGCATTAAGATTTTCATACAAAAATAGAAAAAAAACAAAAAAAATTGGGCTTCCCCATAATTAGAACTGAAACTCAAAAAAAATTTTTTCATCGAACCCATACGTGTGGGGTATCTATGGATAGGTCTTAAAAAATGATATTGAGGTTTCTAACGTCATTTTTTTAAACTGAATAGTTTGCGCTAGAGACACTTCCAAAGTGGTAAAATGTGTGTCCCCCTGTAACTTCTAAAATAAGAGAATGATAAAACTAAAAAAAATATATGATGTACATAACCATGCAAACTTGCACCGAAAATTGGTTTGAACTAGATCAAGTTAGTAGTTTTTTTTTAATACGTCATAAACTGTAAACCGTAATTTACGTTTCATTCAATCAACTATTATTGACATCGATCAAAGTTACAACGAACTACAAGAACTTTTATACTATGTTACTTGTTTTATTCTTGATATCTAAAATAGGTAGGCACTTGCAACTAGTACGGAACCCTTCGTGCGAGAGTCCGACTCGCACTTGGCCGGTTTTTTATGTTGATGTTTGTTACTCTTTCACGCAAAAACTACTGAATGGATTTGGGTGAAACTTTGCACGCGGATAGTTTATAAGCTGGATTAACATGTAGATATCATGCTTCGACCCACTGGAGCAGAGTGACGCGGCTATGACCGCGGGGCGCAGCTAGTTTACTTCATAAACATATTGTCAATAAATTTAATCCATGTGACACTAATTGTCAAAGGTGTGCCATATATATTTTGGAAATACACGTACCTACCTATTTTGTTTTCAAATAATTAAACAACAACACTTTTAAACATTGGTTGGCTCATTTGAGACTGTATGTACTTTTGCATAAAGAATATCATTCATTATTATGATTCATACATTTATTTTTGTACGACAAAATAGTAAACAATGCTAAATTATAATACACATAACAATTTATTCCAAATACTACTCATATGTTCCACAAGAAAAACAAGTTTATTATTTTTCATGCCAGATTGTCAACATATTAAGGACAAACTTAATTAGTCATGCAAACGTAACTTCGTTAATTCAAAGTATTTCAAACATTTGCTATTATGATAATTATATAGGTATTTTGTAAGTTGTTAAAATATTATTAAATCGATCTAACCCATTTACAACGACCGATCGCTATAAAGATCAAAAAATCGTATGGGGAATATCCTCAATTTAAAAATAATAACGAGCGGATAAACAATACTAAAAATAACTGTGATTCGAGATAAAAAAAAGTTTGAGTAACAACTGGGTAACATTCCTTTATATAATACCAACACTTTCATACATAAGGGTTCGTCATTCATGTTGTACGTGGTACGTACTTTCGCCTGAGACCCTGACTCAAACATCCGATCCATTTACGATACCAAAGGTTAGCAGGAACCCTTAAGTTTTGCCATATCCGTCCGTCCGACGTTGTTCCGTTCTTCATATAGAAATTGATTTTCACCTCTTTATTTGTAAATTCTAAAGATTGATTTCCGGGTCTGGTGGACTATCCTTTGTGCCTCGGAAAGCACGATAAACCGTTGGTCCCGATTGTTATAACATTATCTATAATAATCGTATATCGAGAATGGGCAGCAGCGTTTCCTTGTGTGGTACAACATAATACTGCGGTCACAGACCCGCCTGCCAAGCGTGGTGACTATGGCAAATACCATCCCTCGGGAGGAGGCCCATGTTCAGCAGTGGACGTTATACAAGCTCATGATGATGACGCTCAGACAAAATAAAAATTATTTGTATTTGGTTTGAAGATAAGCGACATTACTGTCGATCGATCGCCTACTTTATGAGTTTGCGATAAAACTTATTGAATGCCGCATCGACTTTGGGCATTCGAAAATGACTTATATTAAACAATCGCTTTTTATTCGATAAACAGCTACAAATGTCGAAAATAACTTTAAAATGGACACTTACAAAACCGTGACAAACAAATGTAAACTAAGAGCCATTGTTTCTATTCGGACATACTATTGAATAAGCCACTTGTTAAGGTTCTCTGAACTGATCAAAAAAATCTGTCAGCAGTAGAAAGCTAAATTATTCCTGAGTGACTTAGGCCATTTTATGGTGAGGTTTCATTTGAACAAGAGTTACGCTGATTAACGTATACTGTTTATTTAATAGAAACTCGGCTTTGATTTTAATATGATATCTATTCTGCAGGTAAAATTGATTGGGCCCAAGAATGATCCGCCAACAGTTGTTCAAGAGAAAGTCCTGAGCCTCATCCAATGTTGGGCGGATGCCTTTCAAAGCCAGCCCGATTTGCAGGTATCACTTTTTTTTTCTTTTAGCTTGTTTTTAAATTCTACAAATTCTAGTGTATTTTCTGATTTGATAAACAAAAATATCATTAAAATGTTTCCATCACCACCGAATTTCTCTGCAAGCATTTTAAATAGACATAGATTTATGTGATAGTGTGTGTCGATATCCTGGTGTATCAGCTCACATGGAAACAAAAGCTTTGTTTTTTTTTTTGGGTAGCGTCACACGTTTTGAAGATGCCTATTCTGGTTGTACTAGTGCGCACGGACCCTCCAACAGTAGCAGTGGCCGGCCTAGCCTGCCCTTAGAAAACTTATTTTTTTAAGTTTCTAACCAAACTTAAGAAAACAGACAGTGTTTGTAGGCTCTCATAAACATTAAAAATTTAATAAAGAGTGCAAATAACTCAAAATTATGTTGATTTATTTCAGAATGTTGCTTGTAGGCATGGGCATTAATTTACAAAGATCACGTATTTTTTGGTATAGGTACTTAAGTATGTCTTTTTACAAGACCTTAAACTATACTTATAACTCAGTACCAAATTTCATCAAAATCGATTCAGCGGTTAAATCTTGGAAGCGTTATAGACGTCCAATAACAGTCTAAAACAATGTTTGATAATCCAACAAAATAATCATCATCTAATAATTAGGTTAATTAATAGTTTTATTATTTCTAGGGAAGTTATTTGAAGTTTGTATGTTAGTGCATTATGACTAATTATGAGATATTAAGTATATTAGAGAAATCCCATTATAGGTAGGTGTGTGCTAGGTAAACATTCGTCGGACATAATCCAATTTTACGAATAAACCAGCACGGAGTGATGGCTGAGCACTTTTGGTATTGATCAATAAAAGTTACTCCATTTTCCTGCCTTAAGCCATGCTCCAATTGCGATCGTGAAATGACGCACAAATAATATAAGAAATTATTGTAATGTAAGGATCACAAGACAACCTCGGGTTCGATACCCACACCGGACAAGAAATCTTTGTGTAAATTCTAAGATTTCTTTCCGGGTCTGGTTGGTTGAGGGACTACCCTCCGTGCCCCGGAAAGCACGTTAGGCCGTTGGTACCGATTGTTATAACATCATCTATAATAATCGTAGATACATAAAGGAACGGGCAGCAGCTTTTCCTTGCGTTCCTACAACATAATACTGCCAAGCGTGGTGTCTATGGCAATACCCTCCACCGAGAGGAGGTCCATGTTCAGCAGTGGACGTTATGCGGGCTATATATATGATGATGAAAGATCACATTAACTCTTCTTCAATTCACTGCATCAGCCCGTTTACATCCACTGCTGAATAAGAGGAGTCTACAGTCCTTGAAAAGCTAGGGTTATTGAGGGATACTACCATAATCATCAGGCTTAGCAAGCGGATTGCGGTAAGATGATAGATGCTTGAGTTTATAGATGCCTATACCCATCCATGAGGTATATTATTATGTCAATTTGGCTCCTCCTATGACACCGATGGGATGATATGGGGTGTTAGGTACATTCTAACCCGATATTTTTAACACTATTTACAATATTTATGAAACATTAGTAAGTACCATATTAAAAATCTTTAACTTCTCTGCATTACAATATTACATTTCAATTTATTAGTATACTGTTCCAAAGTACACTGCCAGTTTATCTTAGAGTGTAATTAATTATATTAGGCAAACTTTGTTCAATGAGTGGTATATGTCCCGCTCGGTATCGACCCGCAGAGTCACCACTCACCACTCTCTGTGTCAAATAGCGCGGGACACTTGCGCATGAGTGTGGGTATGAAACACATCTCATGCCCACGCCCATGCCCATTTCGAGACCCATGAACACAACACTAAATTTTTTTCTTTATAATATTAATATTGATTAGGTTTTATTATTATTTTATTTTATTTATTTTATTAAATAAAATAAAATAAGTCTGACCCCCTAGCCATTGGGATACGGCTGCTTAAAACATTAAACACATGTACCACAAAACCGTATTATCGGTGTGACTGAAGGATCCAGTCTCCGTGAAGTAATTATTGTTATCATAACGGCACACCTACATTGTATAATACCTAGTTATACAGGGTTATTTTTAAAACATTAACAACCTTTCAGGGGGACCAACGATTTTTTATTTATTTTTATCCTTTTGGTAATGCCATACATTTATGTTCTCTTACCTCGACAAAATGTATGTTATGGAACAGCTGTTTGTTTTTATTTTACTTTCACCCTCTAAAAAGTTGATAATGTTTTAAAAATAACCCTGTATAATAAGTATAGTTACATTTAATTACCGCTTGTCAACTAATCAACGGTAACAACGTGTTTACAACGCAACGAAACAAGGTATCTACAAGGTATTCTAATATCACATTTAATATCAAGGTCACGTGTATCGGTCATTTGTTATCAAAATATGTAGATACAAGTAATTACGGCGTAGACATAATTAAATGAATATTAAACATAAGTGTGGGATTGTGTACAGTCGGCTGCATTAATATGTATACAGTCTCCTTGCTTATAGAAGTAGAGGTGTGCAAAGTTGTTACTTTTCCGTCACCGTGACCGTCGTTCCAGCAACTCGAAAGTTACCGTTAAAAATAGTCGTGTCTTTTTCACGTCGGTCACTCATCACGAATACATGCTTCCGAGGTTACAAATTCCTCTCATTAATGAAGTTATCGTCACAGTTGTCACTCCGATCACGATTGTGTACACGATTCAATTAGAGGTTATCATTCGGCAATGGTTTGCAATTTTCTTTTGTCTTAAAAGTCTAAATACAATATACAAGAGGGAGAGAGACGGAATCTAGTCTTTAATATTATATCGTACATTCGTACGCCTTATCGCAAAGAGCAGTTAAAATAATTATTATATCAGTTTAGTTTATTAGTCAATTCAAGCTAGTACAAAGTAATTAATAGAAAAATGACAACCTCCCTGGCGTAACAGCATAAATCTCGCTTTGATTCCACACCGGACAAGAAATCTAAGTGTAAATTCTAAGACCTCGGAAAGCACGTTAAGACGTTGGTCCCGATTGTTATAACATCATCTATTACAAGCGTATAGATGGGAACGGCGAGCAGGGTTTCCCTGTGTCTTACAATATAACACTGCGGTCACCAATCCGCTTGCCAAGCGTTGTGACTATGGCAAAACCCTGCCTCGGGAGGAGGCCCATGTTCAGCAGTGGACGATGTACGTGCTGATGATGATGATGATGAATAGAAAAATAACGTACACCTTCATCGACGTCCAAAGTATTCAGTAAACTTAATTAATTTTACTATACTTACGCGTCAGTGTTACATCGTTGCCCTAGTTTACTATATTTGCGTGGAAACATTTAATTGTATTGATTTCTAGTAATAACTTACATGTAACATTGTACATTTACAGTCATGCAATTTATGGCTAACGTCCATTATAGATTATCTAAGGTTGGGTAGCGTAGGGTGGGACAACCTCCGTAGCGTAGCGGTATTTGGCTCGCTTTAAATCTCGGAGGTCGTGGGTTCGATCCCCACGCCGGACAGGAAATCTTTGTGTAAATTCTAAGTTTTCTTTCCGGGTCTGGTTGTTTGAGGGACTACCCTCCGTACCTCGGAAAGCACGTTAAGCCAGTGGCCCCGATTGTTATAACATCATCTATAATAATCGTATATCAAAGAAAGGGCAGCAGCGTTTCCTTGTATGGTACAACATTGTACTGCGGTCACCAACCCGCCTGCTAAGCGTGGTCACTATGGCAAATACCCTCCCTCGGGAGGAGGTCCATGTTCAGCAGTGGACGTTGTACGGGCTGATGATGAAGGTTGGGTAGACTATGACCTAACATTTTTTTAGGGTTCCGTAACTCGCAAGGAAAAAACGGAATCTTTATTAGGATCACTTTGTTGTCCGTCCGTCCGTTTCTCTGTCTGTCAAGACCCTTTTTCTCAGGAAGGGAGGTATCAAGCTGAAATTTATATAAAATACTCAGGTCTACTGTCCCTTGGAGCTGTGAAGAAATCAAACTTCTAAGCCAGCACAATCAAAAGATACAGCCGTTTATGCCGCAAATTTCCGCAAATGTCAAAAACACTCGCAAGGGAATCAAAACCTACAGGGTACTTTCCGTGAACTCAGAATCTTGAAATTTGGTTCGAAGCAACGTCTAGCACAGATAAAGGAAAAAATGCGAACATCGTAATTTTTTAGTAACGTCATAGAATAAAAACAGTTTTGTACGGAACCTCGGTGCGCGAGTTGGACTCGAACTTGGCCGTTTTTTTTTATTTACTTGTTATATATTTCCCTTACAAATTAAACGCATTCAGTACACTCATCAATGTGTCTTTCCATAATCGAAAAATATGGAGAGTTATTTGTAAATATTAAATGCAAACACGAAATATTTACGAATAGTAATATTATACCTATCCCCCTAAACTTTAGTACAGTTAATTCAACTCAACTGGGCGCATATGTATAGGTAATGTTTATAGGTAGGTAAGGTTTACCCGCGCCTACGACAGTTTCACAAAACCACAAAAAATTTAAAATTCCTTATGTCCCACAGGGACGCCCTCTTGAGCAGGTTGCTAAAATTATAGTTATGAAACCATTTAATATGCTCAGTGAACTAGCAAAAGCAAAACGTAGGTCCGTCAAAAAGATAAGAAAACCGCACGCAACGCCGAGTGCACTATGTGTTGAACTGTCTTTATTTGAATGTTTATATTTCGATGGACATAGGGAATACCACAGTGAATATATTCTCGGGCCATTTTTATTATCAGTTTATATATTTATATAAACTTATAATAAAAATGGCCCGAATGGCTACTGATCTACATCGTTTTAAATCAGTGGTTCAGAATAGTTCAGATGGACCCCAGGGCCCAACAAGAGACTCCGCGGGGACGTAAAAAAATGGGTTCTCTAGTTGTAAGGATGTAATACTATAGAAATAGAGCCACAAAGGGTTCACCGAAACCAGTAAAAACCCGTAAATTTTTAAAGGCCTACTAGAAAGCAAGTTTGGGAAGTTCAGTTTTTAAATGATTACTTAGGTATATAAGGGATAACCACAAGATTGTATTGTTAGTAGTCCGGGTGACACATCGTTAAACTTTTAAAATTAACTAACAATTACACTAATATGATTAAATAAAGCAATTTCTTAAGTGGTCAATTTGTTCAATAACCCCTTGCTTACTAGTAAAAAGACCTCAATTATACGAGTACCTATATTTTATTTGAATTGTATGTGACTTTGGGTTTTGTTTGATTACTGTAGTTGCCATGCCATTTCCCTGTGACAATACTATGGTTCAATACGCTCGAACAATAATAACGTATAGTTTACATGATTTTAGCATGCATAGTACTTAGCAAAGTAATTCTCTCCAAATTCATTGCCTTAAAGTTACGTAATTAGAGGGCGGTGGAAGCCATAAAAATTTCAACTTTACGAAGTCTGGGTTATTAAAAGTTCACTGCAAATGGAAATGAAATTCAAAATGTGAACTAAAAAATCGATAAGACAAAAGTAAATGCAGGCTATTTGAAAGTCTTTTTTGGTTTTAGATGCCGACTACTGGAAGTTCACCCGACAGTAATGGGTGTAAGAATAAAATGTTTTCGAATGAATTTATTGATAATGAAGACAAATCGATCGTACCTACTTATTATAAGTCAAATGCAATGATAATGACAAAAAATCATGACAAATTTGCATTTTAACGATTATGTATTATAAATTACAATTTACCAAAATTCGTATAATGTCATTTGATAAATATATAATGCCACGTTTAAAAAAAAACCCAGCGCGGGCTGAAACATATAACGCGTCGCAAACCTCGCCTCGCCCGAGGACCATCGGACCCAATTCATGCTTCCTATATAGTCTTTCTCTATCTACCTACGTTGTGACACAAGGAGAAAAAAGACTATTAAAAATTTCGGTATTATTATTTTTGTCACCTTTATAACTTTTTTAATTGGCACACCATTTTGATACCTAGGGATAAGACATGTCGTACTGCTACTTCACTTCTTCTTAAAAATCATCCACATGGCTCATTTTCTGTTCGTGCAGTGCGGCTATGGAATTCCCTACCACAACCTATTCGTTCTAGCTCATCTATAAATGCTCATCATCTATAAATATGAAGGTATTTTATTTAAGTATGGTTATCTTATTTTTATTGATTTTTATTTAATTTTATAACCGATCAGGTATAAATAAATTGTTTGTTGGTCATTACCGTATACAAACACGGTAATGCCCTATGTTCACAATTATTTTTCTAATACCCCGAGTATTAGCTGTAGTTTGCTGGAAGAAAATTCATAAATGAATTAAGCTCGCCTTTATGCTATTGTATTTCTGCATAATATATGTATCTTTTTGTGTTTCTATGTGTGCAATAAAGAATAGAAAAATGATATGAGGTGTTTCCAAAATATAGGGACTTGCAAATATATAATTATTTTTAATAACGTGTTGTTTTATTATTTCTAGGGAGTAGTACAAGTGTACAACGAGCTGCGAACCAAAGGCGTGGAATTCCCTATGACGGATCTAGATGCTATGGCGCCCATTTTTACACCTCAAAGGGTATGTATACGTAAAGATTTTGTGTTCTAAAAATAATGAAATTTGTCTGTCCATATTTTGAATTCTCAGTGGTAACAGTACCATAACAAACACCAGTGAGTTAGTTATGGTACAGTTTTAATGGACAGCTATATTTTCTTCGATACTTTATTAGCTGATTTTTTCAGTTTACTATTATTTTTGTTAACCCCTCGTGCTAAGCTAAAATGCTTGTGTTACGAGTGCGTTCACATCGGCAGTGCAATACAAGATCACAAGTCCGACGCCCTAGCCTATTGGCTACGGCCAATAGGACATATTGCATTGTATACATTAAAGTTGTAGATTTAACTTGTTTATCTCTAACTATATTTAAGAGCGCAGTCAGTGCCGCATATAGGCTACATCCACGTCTGTAGCCCATCCAAAAGTAAAAATCATATCAAACGCTTTTAAACAGCCTTATCATTCTTGTGCTACCAAATATATATTATACTGTACTCCCACGCTCGGTTTCGTCCGCGTAGCATCCGTTTCCATTGAAAATTGATAATATAGTAAAGCCTTTCTTGATAAAAGGGCTATCTAACTCTTAGTATTGTTCAAATCGGACCAGATTAGCGCGTTCAAGCAAACAAACAAACTTTTTAGTTTTATATATAAGCATAGATTATAAGTAACATAGTAAGTCTAGAAGAGTAATCTACTACGCTGACCTTGCTGTATAAAAATAAAAGGCTTAATCGATCGTAACTACTGCATAGATTTTCATTGTCAGCTTATCACAAGCTGTTCACACGATAATCGATAAGGTTAATGTACTGTTGTCGTCAGTAGGTCTAAGGCAGGCTACCGATCTTGATTGACGATAAATATGCGTCATTTATGGCTCAATATGCAGTTTGATTCTAGACATCAGAAGCATACGGTCAGGGCCATTATAAGTTACATCAGAAACATTCGTCGTACGTGCCTTTATAGTAAACTGGCACTTACGACCAAATGCTAGGCTAGGGCGTCGGCTCGGTCGCCACCCATTGCACTACCGACGTGAACCCACTCGTAATACAAACATTTTAGCTTAGCACGAGGTGTTAACAAGAATACTAGTAGACTGCAAAAACTCTGCCAGTAATTAAAAAAAAACAAACAACTAAAAAATGCTTCCGAAATATTGATTAAATCCGACCTAATGCTCTCGTCTAGAATTGTTTATAGGTACGGTAAAATTCTATAAAGTTTTATCGGAATATTATAACCACCTTTTTTTTGCTGTCCGCGGGAAATGCATTAACGCATTCCCACCGCCGCTGCAGCGTATTCGCGCGCTGGCAGTGGGATATGTGGGACTCGCCCTCTCCATAGCGTGATATGCTAAACTCATACCACGAGGAGTGGACCCTAAACCACTAAAATCTCCCGGACACTCCTTCGCCGTTGGCAGGGGCCGGGTACGCATGAGCAATCCGGCCCTCCGGCGGCACCCGCGGCCAATATGGTACCGCGGGATCTCCGGGGCCACACTTACAGTAGCCCATTTGCCCAATTGTAGGGACGCCCGGAGTGTAGAGGCGTCCCTACTCCTCATGGGTCAGCCTCGAAGGGAGCGGAGCCCATGTCCCCCACTCACCGAGGCCGAGCCTATATTATAATCACCCGCTACCGCCTACACCTTGGTTAAGTCGAAGATAAATCCTTCGTTATATCAAGGTTAAGGCGATCGGCTTACTTTATCAGCCGCTTAACGTCTGCTTCTTTTCTTTTTTTTCTTTCTTTATTTAAAAAGATAACTCCCGCACTAGGGAAATAAATCCCTGTGTCGCGGGGGACTTTACAAACATACATTTCACGGACACACAGAACACCCAGACTCAGAACAACTATTTGTGGTTAACACAAATAATTGTCCCGGGTGGGAATCGAACCCAGAACACCAGGTCTCAGAGGCAACTACCGTAACCACTGAGCCACCGGTGCAGTCAAACTTCTACAAACCTTGGCAAGACAGGGTCCCACGTCCCGTTGCCCAGTTCTGTAAATGTGGAGGCCCATGTTCAGCAGTGACACTAGCAACCCGCCCCGGCTTCGCACGGGTGCAATGCTGATGTATCATACATACAAACCATCCATCCTCTTGAATCACTCTATCTATATAAAAAAACCGCATCAAAATCTGTTGCGTAGTATAAAAGATCTAAGCATACATAGGGACGGCCAGATAGCGGCAAGCGACTTTGTTTTATACTATGTAGTTATTAGCTTACTGACAGATATAAATAGCAGTAAGTGATATATGAAACATCACATACCGTCCCCCAAAATGACACGCATAATTTTATATGAAAATCCGATTGCCACAACTTATGAGTATTAGCAAGGAAATCCAGTTCTCTTGCATACATTATTTCAAATATCGTAAATAGAATGTATCATTGATGTTTAACGTGTTATTTTGAGGTGATATGTAAATAGTTATTCATTTCTGCATAAACAAATATTTGCATGATTTTTGTCTCTTTCTATCATAGCGGAATTATCGTTTTTTCATTGTGTTGTTTCTATCTTTTCTTAGAGTGTACCCGATGGACCGGAGCCTGTAGTTGGTTCCCCACAACGACAACCTATGCCGCCGGCTTCGCCTGTTCGTTCCACGCAGGAAGCAGCGCCTGCTACGGTGAGTTCAAAGTTGTTTTGAGATGAATCTAGAACATAAATGATAGTGAGCAACGTAACATTGCAATCTGCCAGATACTTAGTATCGTTTTCTATAGAAATAGGAAGAAATGCGTGAAATATCTTGTCCTGCGTATGCAATAAACTAGCCTGGCATTCTCGCATAATTATTTTGCAATGCGACAACTTTTGGGGGTTCTACGATTCATCTTGCTTACTTACTCCTGAGAACATGAGCCTCCTCTTAACAGACCTTGGCAAGCCATTGCCATAATCACCACGTTTGAAAGGCGGATTGATGATCGCAGTAAGTTGGAGAGAACTCTAGAGCTGATAGATGCTGCTGCCCATCCATCAGTCGTATATCCCGACTAAGGGATATAGAGTTCTCTCCAACTTACTGCGATCATCAATCCGCCTTTAAAACGTGGTGATTATGGCAATGGCTTGCCAAGGTCTGTTACCTTTACCTTTTGCGACACCCGTGAGAAGATATGGGGTAGTCTATTCTAAGCTGGAAACCACATGACAAAATTATCGCTATCGCACGTTCGTAATTGTCCCGCCGGTAGTTGCACAAAACCCCCTAAAATACTAAAAGTCGTAATCCCTCAATATCATCGCCAGCGACAGTAGTGAGCCGAGGTCCAAGCCCCACAGGGGGCGCCGAGTTTTTAAACCATTTATTAAGGCTGCAGATCTGCTCGCCTTTATGCCCGGTGAAGTAGCAACAGTCTCGTTTTCAAATCGGACCAATATTTTCTGACATCAGCGCGTCTCAGAAACTGGTTGTCCTATTTAAAAAAATCTTTCCGTGTTATATAGCCTATTTATCAAGGTAGGATATAGGCTATATTTTATTATGAAGATATTATGGACGGGAGTTACGCGAGTGGAAACCAAGCGTGGTATTGTAATCATTACTATCATTCAAAACATAACTACAACCTAAACATTTACAACTGGGTGGTAAATTGATATAACGTAAACAATGAGTAAATGTACCTAACTGTTAGTTACGTACAGTACAATAGATAATTTCACGTAATTTATTCGGTAACCGATTGTATTCGTTATCATCGTTATCAGATTATGAATCACGCCATTTTGTTATATTTTTATCATTTTATGAGTCACGCTGTGATCATAATTTTTTTATTGCTTTCTTTTTGATTTATGAATTTGTAATATGAAAGGGTTTATTTTGAAGACTACTTATTTTGATATATAAGATAGACAGAACAAGCATTTTCGTTGCTAAAAATATAAATAAATTATAACAATTGATTTCATTATAAATCATTTCAATTATAATGGATTTTCTCTTTGATTTTAAATTGATTACTAGCATAGTTTTGCAGTCTACTAGTATTCTTGTTAACCCCTCGTGCTAAGCTTAAATGCTTGTGTTACGAGTGGGTTCACGTCGGTAGTGCAAAGGGTGGGGTTCGAACCGGCGACCTCAAGATCATAAGTCCGACGCCCTAGCCATTGGGCTACGGCTTAAAACTATTTACGATTAACAAGATACGGATGTTGTCAAATTTAAAACAAAACAAAAATAAAATTTGCCGTAACATTGTAAGCTAAGCTTTATTATGTGTGTAATAAAGTATATTTTTTTATACAGGTAACACTATCGGAGAGTCAGACCAACAAGTTGCGCGCTGACTTGTCGGTGGTGGACGGCAACATGTCGGTCATGAACGACATGTTGAACGAGCTCACCGCGCAGCCGCACGCCGCGCACAACACTGACATCGAACTGCTTAATGTACGTTTACTTGCTCTTAAACATTTATAGCCGAAAATAAATATAATTTCGGCTCTTTTGTGGGAGGACAACATATTAAAGTGTTGAAAATGGTAGACGAAAAGTGATTGGTTTTGGGAAAAGGGGACATAGCAAGTGTCCCCTTGTTTTTATAAAATGTGTGCATTCGCAACGCACGTTTGTGTCTAACCGCATACACATTATCCTGGCGAATAGAGTCCCAAGCCTTCCGGAGAGTCTTGCTAATCTTGCAAATGAGGAACAGCAATTGGTCAATATGTATTAAGAACTTGTTTTGTGGTCATATTTATGACCTTATGGTCACATGAAAAGTCGCTGGTTCATATCCGGCTCGAAGGACCAAGGATAAGTTAATAAGTTGTGTTGGGCTCAGGGTTCTTCTTCTCAAGAAAATTTTGATATAGACGAGAGAGAGACTAAATGTTGACACACTATAAATTTATAATTAAACTTTAAGATATTAATGTTTAAGTACCAACAACTTCTATTGCATAATGTTTTTGAATATATTTCTTTAAAAGTCTGATCCCGAAAACTATGAACCGTTAGAACTGAAATGTAACATCGCCTTTTGTAAATAAATATATAAATATTATATTGTATTTGTAACCCAGGAATTAGCAGACACACTACGTGCGATGCAAACCCGCGTAGCCGAGTTGATCGGTCGCCTGGCGGGAGAGTCGCCCCTGACGGCTGAACTACTGCACGCTAACGACAGACTCAACAACCTGCTGCTAAGACACTCGCGGTTTATTAATAACAGGTTAGTTAACTACTAACTAGCTTTTAATCGCTTCATCTACAAAAAAAAATAGGCAATTTGAATAAAGTATTTATTAATAGCGTTCTATGGAAGTATTCTTTTTTAAAATTGAAATAAAGAATACTTTTTGAACGTTCGGTTGCATTCTTAGTAAAGCGAATATTGATAAAATTATCATGATCGGACAGACATAAAGCATAAGGCATAAAGGCAAGCAGAGCTCCAGCCTTAATAAATGGTGTAAAAACTACAAACTAAGCACTCTGCGCAAGAGGTCGCCCCCTTTTGGACCTCGGCTCAGAGCTGTCGAATGAAACATAAAAAATAAATTAATTTTTATACTTATGACGATAACATTTAATTTTTTGTCCACCAGTATATTTACCTTTGCTTTAAAAAGTAGCCTTTGACATAGTCTATCTCCATACCAAATTGAATTTTGCTTATATGTTTCTGTTGCATGAAAGTACTCAGAACGAATTGGTAACTTGTCATATAGGAAAATAAAGAAAATATTATCATTCAAAAGAAAGTATCGGAAATTTGAATTAGCTTATGCTAGTTCAAATTTCCGATGCTTTCTTTTCCTTTCTCGATTAATGGACTATCTAACACTGAAAGTTTTTTTCAAATCGGACCAGTAGTTTCTGAGATTAGCCTAGTTCAAGCGGAGAAACAAACTCTTCAGCTTTATGTATTAGTATAAGATATAGTAAAAGTGATAAATTTATTGTATGTCTGTACACAGGAACGCAGCCAGTGGCGTAGCTACACCGTCAGCGATTCTTGGCGCGGCCATGGGCGTGCCCAGCTCCAACACACCCGCTTCACGTTAGTATACTTATCATCAGCCCGTGGGCAACATGGGCCTCCTCCCGAGGGAGGGTATTTGCCATAGTCACCACGCTTGGCAGGCGGGTTGGTGACGCCAATAATATGTTGTACCACACAAGGAAACGCTGCTGCCCGTTCCTTGATATACGATTATTATAGATGATGTTATAACAATCGGGGCCAACGGCTTAACGTGCTTTCCGAGACACGGAGGGTAGTCCCTCAACCAACCAGACCCGGAAAAAATCTTAGAATTTACACAAAGATTTCCTGTCCGGCGAGGGGATCAAACCCTCGACATCGACTTCCGAGATTTAAAGCCAGTCAAATACCGCTACGCTACGGAGGTTGTGTTAGTATACTTATACTTGAGTATCTTTAGTACCTACTTAATTTTTATTACTAAAGTGTATCTTGGATTACCTAAGTGTTGTATTTGAAAAAAATATTCAAACGATTATACATACATAGTTACTCTAAAAAAACATAACCCTCTTTCTGGCGCAGTCGGGTAAAATCAAATACAAGGAAAATCTGCGCAGTAATTTTTGAGTGGTAAGATGGATTCCTGTGCGTGTTTTAGGTATATCATTTGTTTTGTAAACTTAAACTTAAGCCTATCAATTAAGACGTGAGTGGATGAAGGTGATATGTCGCATTTTCGAGTTTTTGTGTTTTTTTTGCATAGATGAAGGTGATATGTCAATACTATACCACTAAAGATCTTAAACCGTCCATTTAAAGCCTTAACATTGGTTCTTTACGAGACAACTACATTCATCTAAGCACCTCTTTTCCAATATCCAAACTTGCAGAAATGTTTACTTTTGTTTATGAAAAAAGGAGCTATGTCAAGATTTTTTTCCAAATTAAATAATAAAAAATATAAATTTGTTTGGTTGCTTTCATACCATTAATATTTCAAGTTGTTTACACAACTTTGCATCATAGTTTAATACAAACATTAGTTTTGTAGCGACTTAACTCAAAAAATAAAAGTGAAACTTTAACTTCGATTTACTCCAAATTTAAATTATGTGACTTATCACCTTCATCCATTCACGTCTTCTTATAATAGATGTTTAAGTAGTTTTTTTTTTATGTTTTCAGCAAAGAAAGATGACGATGCTTTGATCGATCTCAGTGACGATGTACCTGACATTGCTAAACTAAGTAAGTATATGACTATACAATATTTATATTCAAAAACTATATACCAATGTAACCGTCCGAGAACGATTCCTAATGAAGCACCAGGAAAAAAACTGGCCAAGTGCGAGTCTAGACTCGCGCACGAAGGGTTATGTACCATTTCAAAGTACCTACCTGTTGCCGTTAATGATATCGAGCAAAAAAAAAATTGTTGTATCGGAACCCCATCTTAAATATTATTTTTAGTATTTGTTGTTATGAACAGAAATACATCATTTGTGAAAATTTCAACTCTGAAGTCTTAGTAATAGGGTCGTTTTTACCCTTCAGGTACTGAACCCTAATAAAAAGGAAGTTCTATCACTTTTGCAGCTAAGTGTTAACAATGTTTACGAATGATTTCAGCCGTGAAGGACACTCAGCCCGACAAGTCTCCCGGCAGCTCCAAGGACGAGTTCGACATGTTTGCGCAGTCGAGGAATGTCACTTACGAGAACTCCAAAACTGGGTTAGTTATTAATTTTAATATTTGAAAAAGTAATAAAACGTATTCCTATTTCCCTAAAAAATAAAATAGTTTTTTAACGAAATAGGAATACGATAATAGTTATTCATAAATTAATATTATAAAGGGGAAAGATTTGTATTTTTGTGGGTATGTATGTTTGTAATGAATAAATTAAACAACTACTGTGACGATTTCTAAAATTCTTTCACCATTGTAAAGCTACTTTCACCCTGAGTGACTTAGGCTATATTTAAATTAATTATATCCAATATTCTGACGCTATACTTTAGTGGTCTGTCCCAGTTTATAACAAACTAGCTTCCCGCGCGCGGTTTCACTCGCGTAGATCCCGTGCCCGTGGGAACGTCGTAATATAATATAGCCTATAACCTTCCTCGATAAATGGACTATCCAACACTGAAAGATTTTTTTAAATCGGACCTCTAGTTCCTGAGTTTAACTCTGCAGCTTTATAATATTAGTATAGATGATCGGACGTCCCTAACATTAGTTCAAATTCATTTTAATCTGTCAATTTAAGTTTATTGAAAAAATATGTACAATAGATAAAAAAAAACATTTTGCTGAGTAGGCTACGACAAAAAATCCCAATTGTTTTAACCAATATGTATATAAATATATTTCTATATAAAATACATAATTGTTTGTTCTATAGGGAAAAAAGGGATATAAAACATAGGCTGTAATTGAACGAAGGAAGCTGGTCCTTAATATAGAATAATAATAATATTATAAAAGTTGTATAAAAAATGAAGGCAAAACTTTAATGTTGCAGTGGAAGCAGCTACCTGGACAATATGGAGGAGCAGACGAGTGGACTGGCTAGCGCCGCGCAACTGCGAGCCACACAGGGACAACCGCTGGTAACTTTCTTCTGTCTCCTACTATTGTAATTCGGGCGAATATTCAAATACATATTTTTGTACATACCTTAAGTACTTAGAGTACATAAGCAAGCTATGGACTGCAACTTAGAGAATCTAAATCAGTGATTCATAAAGTGCTCCAGGCGGACCCCCAGGGGTACACGTGAGACTCGACAGAGGTCTAAGTTGGCGTAAAAAATATGGTTCCCAATTTGGCACCAGTAAACCATATCATTTCTTAAAGGGGGACTACAAGAAAAAAAAGTTGAGGGGTCCCTGATCTAAATGAACATCTTGTGGTGTCTTGGCCAGACATTACTCGTTATATTAAGTCGGCTACTTATATTTTATAAGTTTTATGATAGTACGGTATCACTTAACAATATCCGCAGCTACAAAAGTAACTTCCAAGCTTAAGTGTTTAACATTTGTGGAAAATTATGAATCAATATGCAGTTTTTCATGTCTAAGTATTTTATTATTTTTGCAGTATATGTATTTAATGTGTGTGTTTTTTAAGTTTAATTTTGTTTTATATTTATTTGTCAATATTTCTACAGCCGACGGGCATGGATCAGAGAGAAATTGACGAGATAGCCGCTTGGTTAGCTCAAGAAAAGGTCGGTTTATATTTTTATTTTGTTTCATTTATTCCTCTGTCGTGGATACATTTTTATTTAATTTTATCATGTATATATTCCATACAATTTTATGTTTAAGGGATTATTTATCAATTCTCAGATTCAAGACCAAGATCAGAAGAATACATTTTAAAATTTAGAGATATGATCAATACATATATCTAAATATAAAAATTTATTCCACTGATAATTTTTATCTGAACATTGATTTTTCATTGAACTTTGTTCTTAGGGCCGATTTCTTTATCCTCTGAAAAATCATCAACAATCATCATTAAACTTAAAGGAGTTGAATTGCTAAGATTCATTTAATTCCTCCCGTTTTATCGGTATCGTATAGCACCATATAGCAAAACTGTATAAAAAAACACTTTTACACTGAATTATACTTAATAATAACTGGAATCCCTCTCTCGGAATAACATTTTAAGGCATAATATTGTTTGGCATACTTAACTTTAATTGGCATAATTATATGAAGTTGGATGGACTGTAAAAGAGGTTATGTGTAAGAAAGGTGTGAGTATGAAAGAGACGTCTATTAGGCCGTATACAGAAAGAAAGCTGGCAGCCTAACAGCGCTTATAGGAACCGGTGCATGCAGGTAACCGACGCAGGCATTTATATGAACAAGCGCCAAAAGTTGCCGACAACTTCCGAGAATTTTCGATACGCGCTGGTCAGCGGTGGCGTCACCCTCAAATCATCGTCCGATGAGTACGACATTTTGCTCGCTCTGCTTTAATCTGCTTGCTTTATTTAACTGTTACCAGAATGGACCAGCGCCGATAAGCGCCAGTAGATCGCGTCGGCTACTAGCTTTCTTTCTGTGGACGAATGACGATGGAAGAGGATGGCATATTGCGCCGACCCCAAATAATGGGAGCAGGGTAGAAAGATGATGATGATGAATGATACTTTTGGAAATATTGTCAATTTTTAGTCATGAATGAGTTTATATAAACCAACAATTTACATGTAAATATCCGTTCTCTACTGTGAAACCTAAATGAGGCTGAATGTGCATATAATATTTTGTCAGGCTGCATCAGAAGCCAACAACGGCCAAGAGAGCGTCACCAGCAGCGACTTCGACAAATTCCTCGCAGAACGCGCCGCCGCCGCCGATGCTCTACCCGCCGCCGGTACCGGCGCCAGCACCGGGACCGGGCCCAGCACCGGGACCGGTGCCAGTACCGGCACCCACACGCCGCGACACCGACAGATCAACAAAGAAGACCACGACTCAATGTTTGCGCTCTGATGTGACTCAAGCACTTAAAGAAAGTACCGTAAGTTAGATCTTTTAATTAAAGAGTTTGTTGTCGATGACTTTGGTAATCCCTTTGAAATTGTCGCTGTAATTCTTTTTATGTTACCTATATGTTTAGTACGTACGAACGTTATTACAGACACTAAGGATATTTAAACAAAATAAATATCAACCATGCCGGGTGTTTTATATGACAGAGTTTTATCATGATAATATGGGCACAGATTTTGCAATAGTAATTTTATTTAATATAATAAAGTCGTCACTTTGTGGAAATACATACTTATCTAAATTCAAACCACTTTTTAAATTATTTAATTACAGAAAATTTACTTTTACTTTGATATTTTACGATTTATTTTCAATACAAAGCAATATTGTTTTAATTGACTAAATATAAATATTTGACTGATATTTCGTTATTTACACTACGTAGACTTATTTAAAAATGGATTACTATAAAGTTTACAAAATACTCTGTAATTAAAACATAAACTTTAGCTACATCCTCCACCCACACCCTTATTGTAGCCGTTAGATCTTAGTTTTGTTTTGCATCGAATCGTATACCCGCGGTGGCCATACCTCATATAAAGCTTGTCCAAACTGAAATGACGCGCCCCAATATCGCATTAACGATAAATGCTGCTAGGTGGATTTGTTGTCCACCTAGCAGCATTTGTCTGGACGCGTGTGACAGCAGGCGTCTTGTTTCATACAGCGCTGCTCCATACAAAGAGCATTGTCAGATTTATCACGCGACTAGTCGACCGAGGTGTACGCATACAGATCATATTTCACGGCAACATACAGATGAAGGGGCGTTATTAATATTAAAATTTAATTTCACTCACACATCTAAATTAATGAATGAAGTAGAGGGGCGCGTCATTTCATTTTAGATGAGTTATACTTAAGTTAAGCTATTCCATTGAATGTATAAACTAATAAATAATAGAAAAACTTGTTTACTAAGTTGTATTTGCATTTAAGGTGTTAAACTGTAAATATATCTAGACCTCAGAATCATAAGGATGCATGTACTATTATCTTCTGAAGCATTTGGTCGTAAGTGCCAGTTTACGATAAAGGCACATACGACGAATGTTTCTGACGTATAATGGCACATCCGACCTTATGCTTCTGACCTCCAGATATATACCGTGATTTCCTAATTGCTAATAATTTGCAGGTGATTTTCCGGGCGTAAGAGCTCTAGGCTTTATCAAATGGTTTAAAAACTACTTACTATGCAATAGGGCGCCCTCTGTAGGGCTTAGACCTTGGCGGTCCGGATAACCGCTAGCAGAGGATTGATGAATGAAACGTAACATGAAATGTAATATTTTATTTTAATCTTTCAATAGAATAGCTTGATTATTTGTAGGGGTGCATATTTCTCTAATCGATCATATTATGTATTCGATATGCCGTTTGGTGCCTGGCTTTTATAGTGTGATTGAAATATTTTAAGCTGATCAACCAATTTCACTATTCTACTAATATTAAGTGTAATAAAAAAAACTTTTCTAAACATATTTGTTATCATTCGGATCGAGATTACTAACTTATTAGGGTTTTATTGTGTATAGTATTACGATTATTGATTTATTCAACTTAAAATAATTCAATGTTTAATCGTTTTGTAAAAGCGGTGTACAATGTGTTACGCAACTAGGTAGCCATTGAAAAGCATATTATGAATTATTGAGTTTATGCTTTGGATAAATAGAAATAGACTGGAATTTTAAATTGTGAAATGAAATTTTTGACGGTATTTTTATCAATTTAGTTAAAATTAAATATCTTTATTACATTTATCTCGATAAAATATGAGAATACCTAAGAGCATTGATACTTGGTGAAGTTGCCCAAAACCTGACTACCTATTTGCGTGACACATTACATATAATAAGTAAATATTGCGGCCGCGTCTTCGACTATGATTTACATTAGAGTAAGGTTACATTAGTATATATAAATATCTCAAGCATGTGACATATACACATCACGTGACCACGGGAGCATTTAATACAAGACCACTGGCGTTCTAAATTATTCGATCATATGATTGTATATCGATTTATAGCATCGGAGAGTGATCGTCGAAGGGTCGAGATTGTGATATATTGTTTTTTTATAAATATATGTATAACTTAGTACTTTTTACTATGGAGGTTAAAAGAATGAAGCCGGATATACGAATATAAATTTATATTTCTCATTGCCTGTCATGAGATTTAATTTTGGAAACGGTAATCGATGACTGTATTCTCTTTTATATAATCAAACTGTACACGTCTAGTATAAATCGTAAATACAAATTGACTATTAAAATCACTGGACCATTTTAGCGTCTTTCCTCTATTAACCTCCATTGTTATATTATTTAACCCCTGAATAAATAATAGAAACGATTTCTATGAAATATTCTACTTTTAGATGGCAACACTAACCATAAGTGTAATGACCATAAACATGAACTTGTTCCGTCAATATATTGACGTAAGTTTTTATTTTTTCAGGCAGGGTTTTATTAGTTTTAGTAATTATTAAGAGTGAATCGTGAAACAAGTATTTGTATAATAATTTAGTACGTTTGTACTGCATTTTGATTTATTTTTGTTGATTATTAATTAAAGTTTAATTAAATGTGAAAACGAAATGGTTTAAAAGTTAAATTATAAGGTTCCATAACGGTTGCTATAACTACTGTTTGTAACAAAAATGAAGTTTTGTATACGCAATTGGTAATTTGACGTGTATGTAAGTGTTCTTGGAACAAAAAATATCTCCCCCTACCTACCTACTGGCGTAATTATAGAGTGGCAATACGAGCGAAATATGCCCCTCCCACCCCACTCTCATACAAGCTTACGGAAATTTACATCCAACTATTTGGACTATATACTTATAGTTACGCCACTTCTTTCTCCCTTTCATAGTTATTATGAGACTTGGTCTTTATACAACCCCTCTCGTGTCATCATAGTAATAGAAAAGAACACATATAAACATAAATTATGGCATAAATGCCCATAAATAAATGGTGAAGTATCGAAGGGCCTCGACAACATTACTGTGGAACGATCGTTTACTTATAGGAAACTCTTTACCGACCGATAAGTTTTTGCGATAACCAAATTGGCTTACAGTAGTATGCAAGTACAATATTAAGCTTTATGTATTAACTTAAGTAAGTTTAGTAGTGTCTTACTGTCGTAGTCTCTATTGCTATGGTAATAGAAATCATCAAAGTGACACCTGACACTAAACCCAAGCAAACTCATGGACTATATGTATTGAGTATTGTTCTTGCATATTTGGTCGAAGAAAATTAAGAAGCCATGTCTAGGCCGTCTGTGTTAGAATTAAAATTGTTATCCGCACATACTAATACTAAATACTTGCAACATTGGTAAACGCCGTAACTTGCACATCGTTTGAATTTAGTTATTTAACCTGAGCACTGACATTCATTTTGCTAAACATTTTAATACTACGATTTTATGTCATAATGGTTACCATTTTGTATCATGTTCAAAATTGAATATTAAGAAGTTACACAGTCGTATTCATAAATAAAACTTGGTACTCATTTTTATGAATCACTTTCGTGGTTTTTGTTGTCAGAGCAATATAAATTTTCAATATGACATTTTCTATTCCTGAGTTATTGCTAAGTGTTGAGTACTATACATGAATACGAGTGAGATTCCATTTTTAAGCTATAAAGTGCAATATGTAATACACAGCAAAATGCAAGTTCTATAGTTTCATATAACCGCTTCATTATTAAGTTATTATCACTTGTTGTTTTTATACATAATATTCTATTATGTATGCCTAGATGATCATAATGAACATAAGTTACCCTAAAATGTACCCTATTTATGATGTACCAAAGTACTGCCCATCCACTAATATAACACAAGCCATTCCATACTCGTCTAAATTAAATGTTCTTTTGGTAATTATGTGATAATTTAAAAGAACAAGCTTAATGTTAATTATTTAAAAGAGTTATTTTATGTTGTAATCGTTGTATTTATTAAGATAATAAAATAATTACCACATTTATATGATCTATTATTTACTACGTTGTTTTAAGCCTCATACCCGGCGTGTACTACGCTAAAAAACAAACAAATATCCTAATCTGTTTTAGTAAAGTAAAACCATCTTCGCATTATTGGTAAGCACATCGGTTGTATGGCTTTTTAGCAAATCAAATATAAAATGGCTGTAAAAATCTGTCAGCTAAATCAGGAACATACATAAATACGTCAGTTTTTAGTCTTACAAGTCAAGTGTTCAAACGATGTCAAGAATTTCCTTAATCGTTTCGGACACCTACCTAAACCACAAATTATTTATATAAACATTATTTATACCAATATTTCCATTAAAATCAATATGTCTGGCTGGTACCTTATCCAGGAAATATTTCTGTTGAATAACTAAACAACTATAAGTGCAACAATAACAGAAACTAGGCAACTATTATTTCGACATTATTTTGCTGAGATAATTCACACTCTGAATATAGCTTGTTAAGATAACAATATTACGCATTTGAAGGTGACATCTTTGCATCGCTCTGTACTATAACGTGAAATTTCAATTTGGCTACAGTCATACACGGCAAAGATACTACATTTTTTTATTCATAGTAGTATCTAGTGTTATCGCTCACTTAACAGATCAAACCGTATAATGAACGATATTTATAACCTTAACATAAAATATATCTATATTTTATGTTAAGGTTATGTATGTATGTATCTCAAAGTTGCGTGTAGGGTTGCCAGGTCCCCCATTCTAAAAGCCGGACAGACCAGCGATTGTGGCCGGACATTTAGGTAAAGAGGCCGGACACCTTATTGAGGATTTTTAGTCTCATTACTAATGGGTACGATAAAAAAAATGCAAAAGCAAAAGCTTAGCAAAAGGCTTTGTAAAAAGCCGGAAAATGATTATTTTGGCCGGACACACTACCAAAAAGCCTAACTATGTTTAGGCTTTATCCGGACGCCTGGCAACGCTAGTTGCGTGTTATTCCATGTTAGCATTAGCGATCAGTTAATAAAAATTCCATCAAACTCGGTAGCTAAAACGGTCCCTGGTACCAATTTAAAAATTAATTTCTTTTTGCTTTATACCGTTACTATTTACAAGCAAAGTATTTTAATTATGTTTGTAGATACTCGTATAACATTCGCTTAATAAAACAATTAGAAATCATAAAAGTATAAAGCATGTCTAACACGTTTCCGAAATGACAACAACTTTGAACAAAGGAAAATGGGTATAAAATTAAATACAAAATAATTTTTAGTTTTGTTTATTTATCAATTTCTGTATCCACAATAGATACATAATTGCAGATTTGGCAAATACAATTATGAATATTTACATTATAACAACAGACAGAATTACAAACAAATACATAGAAAATTACATTTTCCAGATCATTGTTTAGGTATATTACGAAAACAGTATGTAAATGAAATGCACTCGCATAAGCTTGAACGAATCAACATCATATCAATAAAAAGATTTATAAAAATACAACATTACGGCAACAAGTCCCGCTTAAGTATAGCTATAATGGTTGTGATGAATAAAACTGGATAGTAAATTATAAAAATAACGCCGATGCTACACTAACAAACACTTGTTCGATGTAACTAACTTGTACTAAGGAATGTTAAAACATCATACCATTATGATACAGAAATTATAAATACATTATCATCATACATAAACTAAGTTGCTGCTGTTTATGTAAATAAATTATGTTTTTTTAGAAAATAAATTAATTTATTCGGGCGCTTGTACGAGATCCGATGCATAAGTCGTTTACAAAAGGCGCGGCGAGTATTGCTAAACAATATCTAACGGTGTCACATAAACAATTAAACTTAAATTCATTCAAGTACAACCCTTAACATAATTTAGAGAAAGTCAACAGTCTAGCAAAGGAAATGCGATAATGTTAGTTTAAGTATAAAAGTAAATAATTATAATCTATACAGTACTATGCTATGGAAGTCTCATAAGAGTAGGCCATAGACGCTTATAATTCGTCTCTGGCGGGCAACTCATCCTCTTCTTCGTCTTCGCTCTGAAACAATAAATGAGAACATAAATATAAATGATATAAAATGCATGTTATCTATTAAGAGGTATAATGTGAGTTTGAATATAGGAGATAATCTTAGATGGAACTTATGAATCTATCTTTATGGATAAGACCTACAAGAACAGTGGCTATGCGCGCGAGACCTTAACATACATAGTTGTGTAAGGGCGAAAAAAAAGGCATTATTTAAGATTTCTGAAAAACCCTTTTAAGTCGCTGTTATCTTTTAGATGCGTGAGTTAATTAAACACGATTAGGGTTATTTCGACAGTTGTCCTACTGAACCAACGTATAAGCTGCCATGAATGTGATAATGATGAAATTAATAACCAATATTTATATAAAAGTATCTTTATACGTAATAAAAGGTATATATTATTTTAGCACAAAGTAGATCCATTAGATAGCATAATTCGTACGTCGATAGCGTAATCGTACCAGATAACAATACAAAAAAAATGATAGGTTATCACAATGACACATGGCTGACATTTTGACAGCTACGTGGCCGTCGGCATGTCGAAGACACGTAAACATGAGGATGAGTCATCACACATCTCGCAAAAAAATCTTTTTACGTGGATGTCATTATGGGCCACGTCTTCGCACAATTTCCCTACCTACATGATGCAACATGAAGTAGATTTTATCTTTAATCTACTTAATTTAATCTTTTTAGGAGGTCGTAAGTCGTTTTACCTACATTTGACCTAGTTTGACACTGCAACTCTGATGCAATTATAACTATTCATGCATGCCTTTATTACGAGAGTAAAACATCAGATTAAAAAATCTATACAAAATGCTCATTTAAAAATACGTAAGACTACTATAATAATTTTTCATACCAAGGTGACAAGAGAAATAGTCCTCGTATGTTTATAACCTTTTTTTTTTTTAAGATAACTCCCTCAATAGGGAAATAAATCCCTGAGTCGCGGGGAAATTAGGACAACTATTCGTGGTTCACACAAATAGTCTCGGGTAGAATCGAACCCAGAACACCAGTTCTAAGCAACTACCGTTAGCACTAACCCACCGGTGCGTTCTACTTAAAATATTACATCAACATGTAAATTGTACTCACCACACTGGGCACTGGCTCGGCGCCCTCTCCGTCGGTCTCCACGAACTTGGTGAGAGCCGCTAGCGTCCTCTCGCCGTTGTAGTCCTTAACCTGGAACAGAAACATAAACGGTAAGACACAGGATATACGATAAAATATATTTAGAAAAAAATATATAAATAGTAGCAATATTGGAATGTCTTATTGAGAAATGCCTAGAAACAATACTTTGCATTTTTATGTTGGGTCAATTTACTACATATTGATTTACAAATCAATATGTGGTTTTACCTTTGAGGAAATCGTAGATGAATTCAATGTTTGCATTTGGCCCCATATATGTATTATGTTCGCACTATTTGATTTACAACGTCAAGAAATGTTTCTTTTGGGTATGATGTATATTATCTTTTACAAAAGGCGTGAAATTATAATATTAAACCACACACATTAATGGGATACCTAAAAAAATGCTTTTTACCCAGTTATTTAAGATAGTTGGAATTGATGTCTTCTTTGAATCATATTTAGTTAAAAATAGCATCGCTTATTTGCAATCAAATGTCCACAGTTTAAAGGATATCTCAAGGAGTAATCAATGTGTAGAACGAATTATTTAGTCAACTTGCATATTTTTTTTGTAATCATCTGTCCTCTATTTGGTAAACTACCAATACTATTGTATCAACTAAACCCACCTGGGTGTTGAGAACACCGGGAATTACATCAGCATGACATCCAGTGCTAGTGATCGTATGCCTTTTAAGAAGTAAATCATCATCAACAAACCTGGTTGTCCTTGGTGTACAGCTTGATGGTGGGGAAGGAGGTGATCTTGGTGTGTTCCAGCTCGTTGACGGTGGCGTCCATCTTGGCGATGACGACATCATCGTCCTTCTCGAAGTGCTCTCCTAACTTGTCGTAGATAGGGACCAGCTGTTTGCAGTGGCCGCACCTTTGGGTAGCAAATTGGTTTTGTTAATAATGAACGTAGTAGTAGTAGACAGAATGCAAACTATATGATGATGTAAACTAAAAATATTAGTCGTTTAACATATTTAAATTTCTATTTCATTGCATTTTATTTAATTTGTCTACATCTTTAATTATTTTTATTCAATTCGTGCTACATATTGTGCCGTTTGGCACGATCTATTGCAGGCAGAGGTGACTTGTGTTAGTGTTAGTTTTGGTAATATAGTTACATTATTTCAGCACAAAAGATTAGATTAGAAACTAAATCTCATAGCCAATTTGATTGTATTGGTATTAATCCGCTATTGGTCAAAGTAAGATACTACGTAAAATATCCTAATAGCTAAAAAATCTATATGATACTATGTTTCTATCTAATCTAATGTTTATTACAATTCAATGTAAGACCAGGGTTACCGTGTGGTAAAATACAACTAAACAATTGAGATTGTGGCCATACAATTGGTCACAATCAAACAATTAATTTAAAAGTATAAAGCAGGTACAATTTGAAATAATGTGTGTATAATCATAGCAATGATTGTAATTCGATATGGTACGTAACGTTTGCGCATGCTAGATAGAATAGAAGTAGTTCGCAAGTGGAATTTTAAAATGATATTATAATACTAAAATAACATCTTTGATCGCATTTGAATTTTAAGACTTGGAATAACGTTTAAAAAAAAGTAGCTGCCGTGTGCCGCTGCATGCTAATAAATCTGTATACATATACTATATGATGTTGATTTCAATTTATTTATCCTTATTATTTGCTAATAATTTTATAAATCTTCCTTGCGCAACAGTCATCTTTTGTTTAATTTAATATACGTTGTTTATATTAAATAAAAGAGATAGCCAGATAGTGAACCAGACGAAATAATTTTGATAAGTCATTAAAAAATAAAAAAAAACACCTTTGATTTTTTTGAAGATTAGCACAATTTTTTTTTCATATCACGGCAAAGTTTAGCACTAACTAATTTAAAAAAATGACGTGACACCCAAGAAGCCGTTTACATTATTTTAATTTAATACATTTTTTTTATAATTGTTGTGTCCATGTCGACTACATGAACACCTTATTACATAGTGGAGCATTTAAAGGGCCCATAAACTATGTAATCTACTTGTGCGTGACAGTTCATCGTATGCTTGCAAAAACTAGACATAAAAAGGTCAAACACAGCATAGTAACAGTTAAACAAAAACATGTCAACATTTACATAATACGAGCGAAGTTTCCGAGTCACCGAACAATATGAGACAATGACACAAAACGTATTAATTACGACCCAGTGAATACGACTTAATGAGACACTTGAACAAATTTGTTTTACATGTCTATATGACTCAACATTTTGACATTGGGCTGTTGATCACTTTGAAATACTAAGGTGTCAAAGCCACGTGGTTCAAGCTTATTTCTTGTAAGGTAACTTTGTCCGACTAATGCAATCGGGAATTAGATTTATATTTTCTACTACATGACTTAATCGTTTTTATATTTTTATGCGAAAGCCTTATTATTCCTTTGATTGTAGTATAAATGTAATATAATAATATAGTAAGTATGTTATTACTTGTAACATCAGTAACACAGGAAACGCTGATGTCCGTTGCCTTGTATACTTTTGTAATAGATGAAGTTAACTTTTACTCGACCAACCAGACCCGGAAAGAAATCTTAGACATTACACAAATATGCGACCTTCGAGATTTATGCCGTTTTATTTTCTCGGATACGTAATTAGCCACGAAGCTTTTGCTACTTCATCGTGCATAAAGGCGAGATGAACTCCAGCATTAAATTTATTTTGTATATAAAAGGTCCTTTAACGAATATTTGACTTATTATATATATTGCCTTATCTAAATAGCATGAATATTTACTTCCATTGTAACCTACTAACCGAACAAGTGTTCTAATGGATTTTGTAGTAACACTAAGTAGTAATATTGTGTTCTCACGACAGGGGGCACACTTGAACACGCAAAGAGGACTGTTGCTTTTTCATATTATTATATATATTTTGAAATAATAAAATGTTACTATAAATAATAATATCTACAGTCAAATTATGTAGCAATAAAATGTCTTTATTATCTATAAATTTTATAACTTTTTAAATTGATATGAGAATAAATGCATTATATTGATCTAATAACTTCAATCTATTGCGATAATCTTATCGATATTCCAAATATCAAGTAACTGTTTTAAATCTAATGAAATCATTCAAATAATAATAAGCGGTAATGTGGATTGATGGCTTACGCTTTTAAACAGTCTAGAAGTAAAGTTATAATTTCACAAATATAGTCCTCTCCAATGATTATGGTCACAATAAATACATTTGACTCTCTATTCTACTTCTTAAATCGAGTTATTATCATCATCAACCCGTAAAGTCCTCTGCTGGACATGGGCCTTGTAACGAGGGACGGTTTTTGCCAAAGTCACCTCGTCTGACAAGCGAGTAAGTGACCGCATTATTATATCGTAACACACAGGGGAACGCTGCTGCTTGTTCCAATCAGGGCAAACGGCTTTATGAGCGTTCTGAAGGCACGGAGTGTAGTCCTTCAACTAACCAGACCCAGGCAGAAATCTAGGATTTTAAACTAAGATTTCTTGTCCTCCGAGACTGTTTTAAAACTATGCAACTAACAGCTTATAAATAAACTGAAACTACCTAGATTTCCTTAGATATTCGACTGAAGATCAAATACAAACATTCCTCAGCAAACATAATATGGCAGTCAAGAAACACACCCAAAGAAAATGTACTCAAAACAATATTTACTCACCATGGGGCATAGAATTCAACAAGGACCTTCTTGTTCTCATCGAAGACCACTTCATCGAAGTTGGTGGCGACCAGCACCTTGACGGGCTTGGCGGCCCAGTCGGAGGGCAGGTCCTCGCTCAACAGGTGTTGTTTCAGGGTACCAGCGAAGAAGGACTGTACGAATTCCTATGGAAACAAAATTATATACGTAAGTAAGGTGTGATAAATATTATGATAGATTATTTAATTTAGTTTTTTATATACCCTTGGCATAAATTATACATCTATATTTATACTATAAAAAGGAAAGATTTGATACCATTTGTTTGTATTGAATAGGCTCCGAAACTACTGAACCGATTTGAAAAAATATTTCACCGTTGGAAAGCTATACTGTGCCCGGATGACGCGCGCGGGAAGCTAGTGAGAGATAAAACTATCGTCCACACCAAATGTGTTGTCTGCCGCGACGGTGTGTATGTTTTCTGTATACAACGTATTTTTTTAATCATTGCTAATACATAGTTGAATGGATGATTGTCCATCAGTATTATTATCGAACATCAAACTTTAAAAAAAGTTTTGTTGCAAAAATGTTGCCCTCTCCTTGATACTAAGCTCTAAATCGCATTACTAAGCTATAAATGTAAATGGCACACTTAGGTCTAACTTACAATAAAGGATAATCTAGGCACTAACACATATGAATAGGTGCTACTAACACAGGTGCAAAGTCATTTTAATCTGTAATATTTAATGCTATTGAAAAAGTTGATATTGATGTACAACCAAAGATTGGGTTCGATGTGAAAGAAAAGTTAAATTTATACGTATGGAAAAGTGATGAACTGCGTAACGGGCCAACAAGAGTCTGAACAATGCCTAAAATTAATATATTACTTTTAAGATCTTTGAACTACGATTGGAATCAACTGACTAGTAAAATATATTCTACATTATATTAGTTGCAAAGTTGTTTTTTTGCCTGGTCGGTGAAGTAGAAAATGCTTCATGGTTAACTACACAGGCGCGTCCAAAAAAAAGAACCCATCATGATACTAAATAAGCATAACAAATATTTGTTTAATATATTTTAATGCTTAAATAAATTATAATTGCATATAACAATACGACTAATTGCATATTTATATAAACTAAAGATCACCTTGATCGCCCTCGAAATTATTTATATAGGTACCGCCAATACTGTAGGTATACCTATATAATGTTTTTATCGTGATTATCGTATATAATTATTTGGATATGCACTGAAATTTTTAACTACTGAAATGTGGTATCAAGAAAAATGCACGTCGCGCTATTGAGCTATAATTGTTTTATTACAGTTCAACTATTGTACAAATGTCTGCCCACGTAGATATCTAGTGAAGCCTTCAGGTTAGCTAGGCTAGGGTCCTAACCGGACAGACTTAGGAGCGCGCGTTCTTTCTTTAGAGCTCATATATATCAAGTATTAAATCATATAATTCATTATTGTTATTTAACTATGCTGATATGTGATACTAGAGAGACAGACGGAATGGTTAACTTATTCGTTTTTTTTGTATTTAACTCTATTTATATAATTTATTTCATTTAATTGAATACAACACCGCATATCTTTGCATACAGCCGCTCGTTGGCTGGGCAGCAGCAGCTATCAGCTTAAGGTTACCTTCTATCTTAACGAACTCGAATCCGCCTGTCAAGCGTGGTGGTTAAGGCTATTCCTCATCAACCTTGGCTTGCTAGTCTGTCAATGGACGTGAACGATCTGTTAAGTAATACCTAAGTGCTAAATTTATATCGTTTTATATTTCTTTGATTCGGTACAAATTTTGGTTAGGTTGTTCATATAAAATTGATGCCAATAAATTATCATCAATAGCCCGTATAACATCCACTGGTCCACAGCTGAACTTGGAAGTCCTCCCGAACAAGGGCTTCGCAACATTCTTTATATAGCGAATGTTATTTATACTGAGTCGTAAAATCTAAGTAATGTAAAGTATAATCATCAAGCATATCTAATTTACTTTATCGTGGTAGCTAGTTAAGTGTGTACAAAATTTAAAACAACGTAATGATTTTCTAAACATTCTTATTTTAATGAGTTAGTACAATATTAGTTATTTGTCTATAGCCGTATTTATCACATAATAATGTTCCATAGCAACATTAGGACTCACAATCAAGACAGCATATTGTTATTAAACGACTTTACTTTGAAATAAAAACATATTATAAAGTTTTTCTTCTTGGTATATTTAAATCCATACACATATTTATATAATAGAGCCAGATCGACATATATTACTTACACCAAGTTTTGTTATCATGAGTATTTATAGAGATTGTTACATAACAACAATTGAAACAACGTGTCACTTCAGTACACTTCTGACCGTGATATTGACTTCCGATTGCGTTCTGACTTCTCGCAAATTTTGTAGATAACTAGGTATTATCAGTCATTATACCGTCCATTAAACCGAGGCCATGCATAATACCTACTCTGCCACAAGTGCTTATTAAAGCAGTTAGCTGTAATCTAAGCTTGTATTTTGATGTCTAAGTAAACAAGTAGTTGTGGAGATGAGCATGTTAATAATTACTGCCCATTGCTTGTATGCCAAGTTAAAGTTTAATTATGAAAAAAAATCCCGGCCAAGTGCGAGTCAGACACGAAGCACGAAGGGTTCCGTACCATTTTCAAGTGCCTGACTGCTTTATTGACAACGAGCAAAAAATAGGCAAAAAAAAATATTTGTTTGGGATACTTTTTTATTTTTAGTATTTGTTTGGTACCGTTTTTACCCTTCGGGTACGGAACCCTAAAAACGGTACCAATTTTTTATCAGGCAGTAATCAGCATATTAACATGATTAATGTACTATGAATGGCTTTAGATAGATATATGTACATGCATGTGTTGTATACACTCGTGGTTTTGTAGCAACGGTAATTAATTCTGGGATAGAGTGTCCTGAGTTTGAAATTCCCCTCCGACACAGGGTCTGGTCAGGGACTAGCTAAAAATTGTATGGCTAGTGTGGATTTGTTTTTAATAAAAATTAAAAACGATATTAATCATTTTTTAAAGTCTAAAATACAACCCTTAATAAAAGATACTGTTTTCCTAGTGGTGAAAAGTAGATTATAGTTTATCATTAAAACAGAACACAGAGACGTCTGCCAAGCGTGGTGTCTATAGCAACAACCCTCCCTCGGGAGATAGTCCGTGTTCAGCAATGGAAGTTATACGGGCTGATGATGATGATGATTAAAACGTATGTACGTGTATATAGGAGGAACAAGTAGCCACGGTGATCATAATAAGCATGTATCTGTGAATATCTGGAAGTCGCGTCGCCGCCATGAATGGAAATTATAACTTAGGTCTTTTGACGTCAGTTCTGTGCTAATCACGTCATCCATATTACCTAATATAGTTTAAGATAAGATGTAGGTACTAAAAATGTATAGTGGCTTTCTTATAGCTTTTTTTTCGGACGGACATTTATATTGTTAGCCACGGGGCATTTGCTACATCACCGGACATAAAAGCGAGCAGAGCTCAAGCCTTATGTACTGCTTCCCTTTCTTATAGAATTTAACTACAATTTAACGGTACATTAAATAACGTAGATAGATATTGGAACATATTATATAATTGAATTTACCACAAAAATCTAAAAGGTTTAACTATAAGCATCACTTTTCATTATTAACTAATTTTTTTATATTCATTTGATTAATGTACAGTGGGTGATCCTTATGGATGAAGAGTTCGTCGATAGCTGTGTACTGATAAACGTGGATATTATAATTTAAAATGCGTTTCATTACGTGTAAACCTATCTTCTTGGTCGACATTACATGTCCTACAGGAGATGGTATACATAAACATTGACAATTATTTATGTATGTCAGTCTAATGTTATGTATGAGACATTTATATACATTATTCAATTATGTAGATACGTTACATAGTCGTAGTTCGTCTGGCGACTTTTGTGTACCTATATTTATACGTTCTGTGGTTGTTCTCACAATTAGGTTTGGGCGGTGCTTCTATATAACCCTCAAAGGGTTTAATGGTTGAAAGAAGAACGTTAGAACACAAATTAAATCGTAAGTTTTTCTAAAGGAATTATTTGACATATGTTCCACTTCTAAATATTTATCACTAGCTTTTGGCTGAGACTCTCGTTGTCATGACGAACTTAGACTCGAAACTTTCATCGCCTACTTCATGTTTTTGTTTTGGGATTAACACATGATGTAATTTCCTAAAGTAAAGGCTTTTTCGTGAATAATAATAATTATATTACAATATCTACCAGCCAAAGATGCTTTCACATTACAATATCTACTTATCTACTTCTAGTAGAGAACTCATGATCTTATTGGGATGGATTTCTTATCTGTGATTTCCGCTCCCAGTAACTACTGATAGATAAGCTCGTCAGTGTTCCATTCTCTATGGTTTTTTGCGGCAAAACCCGTTTTAGGCCCTAAGAATAACCTATCTATCTATTAAAATTTGTCACTAATAGATCAAGTTAGTTTAAATATATTGAAATCTGTTTGAGAGATTACCTTTACTTTTTACAGTAGAAAATAGCAATTAATATAAGACTTACCTCAACAGAGTTAGCGGAGAGCTCGTCGGTGGCGGGCTTGTACTTGGCCATGTCTTGTTCCAGAGCGATCAGACGCGCGGAAGGTACCTCGTCTTTCTTCATGCCGAAGAACTCCAAGATTCTGGGGAAAGTGAATTGAATGAAAAAAATGTCTACGAGTTAAGCATCTCGATTTTACCCACTTGGTCTGCTACAGTGGGTCGTAAAGTGATGTTTTATATAAATTAATACAGATTATAAACGATGCCTATGGAAAATATCGGCTAAATCGATCCGGTGCGTGAAAGATTAACAATAATTATCCATCCATATCCATACATTTATCCATCCATATAAACTTTTGCATTTATAACATTGGTAAGATGTGTTTTGAAGAAATATTATGTGGGACTATTATGTATTGTCAACTGCGGTTACTTTTTTAATAATGTCTTGGAATATAAAGTTTATACTTAGTCACATATTAACCGTAGTTAGTATTTTAATTTACTAAAGTACAAAAGAAATGGCGGCATACGGGATGCATTGATAATAATAATAAATAATACCGTGTTTTCATGTATTAAACAAGTCTCATAATATAAGACAATGCATTCAACAGATAGTAAGAAGATTAATGCACATTGTGCATATTTAAAATCATAATCAGAGTCCAAATATATTATACAGACGCAACTTTAATAGACATTGGTTCATAATTGATATGTGTAACATCAAGCTTCGTTGGTAAACTAATTAAAGGTCTTTAACCAACTTTATGAAGTAGACATGTTTAACAGTAGCTGTCCATATACAGTGTCCACATATTGAGACGAGGAAGTTAGCAGAGTGACCTTGAGTTTGTAAGTGGCGGCTATCAAGGGCACGGACGAGTCTTGTTCTATTAAACTAGTTTTTTACGAAGCCCTTCGTATAATATAACGACGAAATGTTATTTTTTTTGCAAAACTACGCCTTCAAAGCTGCTTTAATTATTGACATATGGAGATTGTGTATCAGTGGATAATTTTAAGACTAGTTGGTTTTAATACTATGACAAACCTACTAAATCTTATAGAGACTAAATATAGTACAAGCTTCCTTTAACCCACGTAACTCCCGTTCCCGTGAGAACTTCTTAATTAATAACTAAAACTGAAAGAATTTTTCAAATTGGACCAGTAGTTCCCGAGATTACCGCTTTCAAGCAAACAAACTATTCAGCTTTATATATTAGTACTGGCGACCCGCCCCGGCTCCGTACGGGCGCAATGCTGATGGTTATACATATAAACCTTTCTCTTGAAACACTATCTATTCTAAAAAAGGGCATCAAAATCCGTTGCGTAGTTTTAAAAATTTAAGCATACATAGGGATATAGGGACTGAGAAAGCGACTTTGTTTTATACTATTTAGTGATAGTGATAAGATTAGCATAAAAGATAAAGAAACATCCATCCAGACATCCATGCATCTTCTCAACCACATTAAAGTGTAACATAAACTGTATTTAGTTTACCTCTGGTGTTCATCCTCATCAGCATCAATGGCTACGCTCATGACTCTGTCGCGGTAGTTCTTGGCCACAGGCTTGAGTTCCTCAGTGTACTTGTCAAAGTCGCCATTTTTCTACAAAGGACAACAAACGCTATAGAACCTCCTTACAACTATTCATTAGATAGAAAGGTCGACGAACTAGCGGTCAATGAACTTCCGTTTTCGCCGTTACATCCAATATAGATATCGAGTTGGTATAAGTTAACTTAATGATTAGTATATATTATATACTATATAAAATGCATTCAATTATATTTATATGTGTCGTAAACACTATTTATGGGAGATGTAAGGAGAAAGAAACGTCACAGTTAGAACATAATCAATTATTTTCCCGTACACGAACCTATTTGAATAACAGTAAATGATTAGCATGTATAAAACTGGTTATCAGTTGTCGTTATGGAGAATTGATTCATCTAGAAGTGATTGAGCAAAATCCCCAACTACTGTAGTACCGCATGACTCGTGAGTAAAGCGAAAGTTCACGAGGCGGGTCAAGTCAGACGATAAGATCGTGAAGACTACTAAATACTCATTAATTTCTCACAGTGTGAAAGTATCACACTAGTCTTACTACTTTCAAGTGACTGTAAAAACGATAGTAAATTTCTCGGAACAATATGATGCACAATTCTATGAATTTTATCTCAGCAAATTCGTTCGAAATTTAATCTTCCGTTGTAGATCCGATGTTTGCTTATTGAGTGGTTCAAAACAGGTTTCTGTGTAATAATAGTGGGCAGACGAGACGAAGCCCGTTTTAAGAATTATATTACCTTTTTGGTTTTATTATTAACTTAAATGTCAACAACTGGACATTGCACGCACAGTACAATTGATAAAGAAAAAATCAATAATAAATTAAAATGTTTTGTTCGAATTTTATACAGGAAGATATAAATATAGTGCAGTAAAAAAGATATAAAATTTGATCTAATTTCCTGTCATAAAAAATAATAATAAAATCACTGTTACTATGACGAATGATGAAATAATTCTTAACTATGGGGAAGACTGATTTACTATAAGATAATTTAAATCTATATCTAAGTACACATTTGTAAAATCATGATAAAAGTTTGTAAAATGGTAATGGTTATCCAATAGTGTTAATGTTAAAAATTATGCTTACATTACATTATTCAGACCATTAACCACAAAGATAAATACAAATAAAATTATAGCACATAATAATTCTCTATGCAACAACAACAATTGAGACTCTGAGTTTACTTAGCAATGTCAGGAGTCACTTCAATGATTTCTATTAACATAGCAATAGAAACTATGACTTGAGTCACTACATACTCAAGTGAATACTTCATGCCTAATATGGTTCTTGCATACCACTGTTAAAGTTCCTTTTACCTTAACTCAGATATTCAGAATTGATAAGTCAAATTAGTTTTAAACTACATACCCTGGACAGGAACAAGAGAAGGTGGTATTTGATTTGTCCTCCGAAGATCTTGGAGGCTGTCTCATGGGAGAACTCCACAATGGTGGGCATGCTCTGGACGAACACAAAGGTTTTGAAGGCCTCCTCAGTGAAGCTCTCGCCTTCAAACTTGACACGGGGTTCTTCAAACTAATGGAAAAACATAATTTTTATATTATTACATATAATCAACAGTTTATTTATGTCTTCATGTGAGTTTAGAAATACTATGTAGATTATAATAATTTGAGGAAGTATGAACATTTAAGCTACAATTGCACACTTAAATAATAAGGAATATTAAACCAGTATTTTAGTATAGGTACAAAATGTTATGTCATATATGAAATGTTTAGGTATGTTTTAAATATATATCACTGTTGAAGTCAATTATAATAATTGTTGATCCAAATAAGTGTTATCAGTAATATGTTATTATATTATAGAATGTAAAAGTGTTATACCATTCATATTATTATGCAATGGCTTTGGATGAAATAAAATTATTAAATTCTTATACATTAATTAGTCTCTTAAGGTACCAATTTGTTTTTTTAAAGAAGATTATGAGTTCAAGCAAATTCAACACACACAAAGTAAATACACAACTTTTTAATTTACTTTTCTTGTTTTTCTGAGAAATTCTTGTAAAAAATTAAGACTGAATAGAGGAATGTCATTTACAGATCATGTTAACAAATTAAAATGATCTTTTACAATATACATGTGTGCAGTAAATTTATAAGATGCAAAATATAAAAACTATTTTTTTATGTCTCATATCCTCACAAAACTATATGGCACAATGTTTAAGGCAAATGTCACATGAGTAATATTCATACTTCTTGAGTCATGAATACATAATGACTACCAAATGAAACAGGTAAAAAATAGGTGAAAAGAAGTGATTGATTTAAGTGAGTTTTGAGTAACGTTACACTTACGTTTTTGAAAAGTATGACATCCTCATCTTGAGCATCAAGCTCAGCAATAACTTTCTCGTCGGAGACAATAGCAAACACTTGGTCGTCAACCTGAGCAGCGACACCAAGGTAAGCCTTGGCCTTCTCAGTGTTCTGGTCAGAGAAGAAACCGAAAACAATGACGTTGTTGGCAGCAATGAGTTCCTTGGCCTGTTCAACAGATGAGACTTCAGCAGCTGGGGGACCGGTCTTCTTCTTCAGCCATACAATGATGTCATCAGCTTGACGTCCACCTAACATAACAAAAATCTTTTATAAAAAATGTGCTTGATTGGCAGCTTTATAGATTTTAAAACATCATTAGCATGTTATGATATAAATTAGCCAAGAAATACTACTTCAACAGCTTCATTAATCACTCATTAGGTCCATAATTTATCAACATCATAAAATAAAAATGAACCATGAACACTTTGTTGAATATTATGAATTATTGCTATTTTTTTATTTCAATAAATATTGTTTAAGCGTACCGCTGTAGTCAATAGGGCTGCCGTTCCTGAAGAATTTAAGTGTGGGGTATCCACGAACGCCGTAGCTTTCGGCGAGTTCTTGTTCTTGCGTGGCATCTACCTTAGCCAGCTTAATGGGAGATTCCTCTTCAGCCAACTTGGTGGCGGCCTTGGCGTACTCCGGAGCGAGGGATTTGCAGTGTCCGCACCATGGCGCGTCTGTAAAGAAAACATCATGATTCAATAATGCCGACACACACCGGATGACCGGACCGGCACGCGCGCAGCCACGCTGATTGACGTGTCATTCTCATTTCTTTAATATCATGAATAACAACGATTAAAATAACACATTTTACGAAATTTATAACGCAAAAGAACAATATAAAACAATAAAAACTTACAGAATTCCACTAGGATGAAATTGTTTGACGAAATTACACTATCAAAATTTGATTTTCCAAGAACTAATACATTCTCTTCTGTGGGTACTTCATCGGCAAAAGCGGCGCCCAATAGGGCTAATGCCGTAAATAGGATAATTTTCATCTTGAAATTTCAACACTACAAGCCTGCTCCGAAGACTAAACTCCACAAAATGCCGAAATAGTGCCACTTCATTCACTCCCGTCGCACTTGACGTGGCAGCGTCGATCGTGTGTATTGCTGTGATTGGTTGTTCAGTACTTTTTTAAAAACAGTAATGGTCAAAGGAATGTATTGTGTCAAGTCTACATGTTATTTTGAAATAATAAAAAAATCAAGTTTTTATTTAATAATAAATTTAAAAACAGTAAAATATAAGAAGTTAATAATATAATCAAATATGATATTACTTTGACTACCATGATCATTCATTAGACAAACAATATGAATAAAACTTTGATTTACATAATTTTACAAAAGAAAATAACATTTAAATTCATTAAAAAAATCTTCTTCATTCTTTCCTTTTCATTGATTTTAAAGCTGATTTTGTTTTTCTCTACAATTTGTCCGAATGTATACTACTACACTTGTAGTACCTGACGCTATTTATCGGTGCGTAAAGCGCGACACCCCTAAAAATATTGCGACGTGAAATACAAACAGCTGATTTTGACGTTTGACGAATTATTGTTTAGAAAATAATGAAAATGTTTTGAAATTAAAGTCTCACGCTATATTATGAGAAATTAACAATTTATAACTAAATGTTCATATAGTCAACACTATGCCGTATTTACTTGAAATGCAATGTAAGAACTTTCTCATTCAACTTCAGTGAATTGTAAACATGCAGATATTACAAAGGTATCTTTTCAATTACTTATCTGAGATTAAAATGATTAATGAATGAAATCATTTATCTTTGGTTTTCTGCTATTTCAGTATATTTATTAGTAACAAAAAACTTTTCGGTAAAATATATTAATATGATAAATATTTACGTGTAATTCCAGTGCAAGAATATGTAGTTCCATTAAGAAATTTATATCATTCTATATATTCTAAGTTCTACAAAATAAACTTAATGCAGAAATTAATAAGAGTCTGTTATTATTTTAAATTAAGTACAATATTTTGCATACACATACACCTCAAAATAAAGTCATATAAATTGTAGCTTTGCAGCTGTCGTATTATATTAAATAATAATCTGTTACAATATAATTATCGAAACCCACGTAATGTTCATAAATAACAGGCACGGCTAGGCAAACTAAATTATAAAAGCTGGCATGCATACCACACTATTACAGATTTATTTTAGATGTTTTAATATTGGATCATATCCAATTCTTGTACTACAGTCCTTCCTTGTTAGTATTGGCATTAGTTACCTTATTGTCTTAACCTTTAGTAGCTACATATTGTAGTTTTTCTTAAAAAATAAGGTAGGCCCATAATAAATTTTAAAAACAGTAATAATTATTCATAATTTAATTTATTTTTGTGAATGGATATGTCGTGTAATTATGTAATAAAATATTATATCTGGAATTCTTAGCATTTAGTGGTGTGCAAATTTAATAAAATTCTTAGTGAAAGTGTTGTGTCCAGTGAAATTGAGTTTTATATATTAATACTCATTCTCTTTAATTAATTACATAAAAGTGCTGCTAAGTACTTACATAATGAAATAATATAATACTGTTAAATACAGAAACAAAATATTTAAGATTTATGACAATTAATAGAACACAATAGCTTGTTTAAAATTTCTAGTTTTCTGTAAATTAGTGTTTTAAAAATTATAGTTTTTTTTTTCTACTTGTTTAATTTTGCTTAAGCAAACATATTAATGGGCAATTAGTATTTAATAGGCTAACTAGAATATATTATACCCCAAAATTACTATTCTGTGTTTTAAACATAATATATATATTTTTAATAATTCTTGCTGAGTACAACAGTAATTAATATGAAGCATGTGATAAATACTCATACAATCCAATTTAGTTTTAGTGTTTAGTTTTACACACATTAACAATCTCTTACATAACTGGTTAATCAATATTAGATCTATTAATTCTCTTTCCTTCAATTTTAAAATAGAATTTAATAATTTATCTCACCTCCATTTTTTTAGGTAATGAAATATTTTAGACTAAAGTCTTATACAATACAATATCCTTAGTTCTATAGAATTGTAAGGTATTGCTTGTCAGTTTATCATTGATTCCATGCAATTTCATAAAATACATTTCTAGTTGGTTTCTGGTTGTAAATAGACTCACATTACATTTTTTGTTTATCCTGCTTTTATCTATATATTTAAGTTTTTATTTATTACTTTAAAACAGAGGCTTTCAAACTTTTTAGTAGACCCCTTTACAAACTTTATTGGTTTCGGTGGATCCCCTGTTGCTCAATTTATATCATATTACGCACGTACAACTAGTGAACTCGATTATTTTTACGCTAAAGTAGACCCCCCGTCGAGTCTCCCGTGGACACCTTTTTTTTTGTCCGGTGGGCAATGCGTTTACGCTTTCCGCGCGCTGGCGGTAGGATATGTGGGACTACGGCTAACACGCCGAAAGTCTCCCGTGGACCCCTGGGGGTCAATGTGCAACAATTTTAATGTGCATACTGCTTTAAAATATATATGATAAAAAAAAAAATATTTGTAAATTTTATTAAGTTGAATCCTGTTATGATTACAGATGCCAGAACTAACTGTGACATCTGAAATATATGAGGAATACAATTATCAAACAAAAATTACACCAAGCACTGAAGGAAGTAGGTATATTTTAATGTTTAATTATATCTTAATATTGCATAAAATATTTTATTACTAGTTAGAGACCCCCACACTAGCGTCTTTCGAGCGTCATCGTCGTGTCAGCAGCGTCTGCGCAACCATCGACGCCGCGGCGACGCAACGCTGGCGCTGGGGGGGGGGGGTCTCAAATGGTCGCTCAGACTAAATTCGGCCATAATTTAAAAAAGTATAAGATAATATATATAGTATAATTATATTTCTGATATTATAAAAAGTAATGTTTGCGAGGTTGTAGATCTCTGGATGTACTGAACCGATTTTGCAAATTCTTTTACCAATAGATAGGCTACATTTTAAGTCAAGGTAGTAGGTATACCTATATGCAAAATCTCGTAGAAGGTAGTCCTTCGTCCGCGATTCGAAAAGTTTTTGCTTCACGTTTTAATATATCATAATAATAATAATCTGCCGCATGTCAGATGACAATTGGGCTAAAAGAACCACCGATTGGGTCCCAATAAACGCACGACGCCATCGCGGCAGGCCGAGACGAAGATGGCGGGACGAGCTTGACCCCTACCGTAAGGACTGGCCGGCACTCGCAAAAGACAGAGTTGTGTGGAAAGGGGAGAGAGAGGCCTTTGCCCTGCAGTGGGACAACACAGGCTAGTTAGATTTAGATTAATATATCAAATGAAATGTAGGTAGGTACCTAGTTGATATATGATTTTGTACCTACATAACAGTAATTACGTCAGTATTTGTAATGATCTTATTTCGTTTTCAGATGTGATATCAGAGTTTCCATTTATACTGCCCAAACAAGAGAGCAGTGCAACTTTTGATACGGATGATGACTTGGACATTGAGAGACCACAAAAAGAAGTTATTAAAATTGGTAAGTCTACGTACCTACCAACGTAAATGATTGGTCTACGTACCTACAACACATTAATGATTGGTCTACGTACCTGCAACACATAAATGATTGGTCTACGTATCTACAACACATAACTGATTGGTCTACGTACTTACCAACATAAATGATTGGTCTACGTACCTACAAAACATAAATTATTGGTCTACGTACCTACCAACATAAATGATTGGTCTCGTGCGCTCGATACCACGCTATGCTAACTAACGGGACCGTAACAGTATTTAAGTATCATCCTTATTGCTACTTGTCCCGTTTATCAATATTTCAATATACATGTACTAAAGGCTCGAAGCTGACGGCAGGCAAGAGACGCGTAAGGGCGCGCGGTTGCGAGTGGTTTTTTTCCATTGATTATTTATTATAATAAACTGTTACTACCCTTATTTTCAGGTTTTATTTATTTGCCACTAATAAGCCCCGTATCAGTTCTCAACAATAATGGCAACTCTAGCTTAAACCGGGTTCCCTATTTGAAATCGTTGACTTAAAGGTCCAAGTGACCAGGTCATTAAAATCCAAAAAAAAAAAAAAAATTGAAATCGAATGACGCGAGATCGATTAACACTTGCTTGAAAACGTTTACTCGATAGTACTTGAAATCGATAAATTATGAGCTCGACAGTTCACTCCCTCGATGCATCAAAATCTCGAATTATTAATAAGTTCGAATGATCGGCAGCGCGAAGGCTCATTATCTTGAAACATAATTCCTCGACCGACCATCTAATCGATTTATAGAATACCTCGAAAACGGTGCGTCCTATCGCAAAAATAATATAAAATTTTCCCCCTTAGTATCCGTTTTCAACATGTAGGAAAAAAATGAAAATGAAAAATCAATACCATAAAAAAAAACATTTCTTCGGTTATATGAAATTCGGAATAAAATATTTCGGAGTTTTTGGGTGTTCCCTTCTCGATACAAACAATACGTGTATATATCGCAGGAAGATGATGATATCAGGGATTTCACGAAATCCCGGTGGATGTTGAATATTCTTGTTTATTACGTCTTCTTACTAAAAGTATTGATATACAAAACACCAATGTCAGTGATATGTCGTTTCACTAAACTAAATCTAGTAAAATGTCGGTTCTGGCACTCGCTGGCCGCTGCCGCGGCACCGCTCGCTTCGTTCGCTCGGCTCGTGCGTTGCATGGCCGCAGTTCTAACCTAACCTAACCGATTGATGAATAAATATTAAGCCATTTAAAAGGCATAATAATCATAACAAATGACAATCGGTTAGGTTAGAACTGCGGCCATACAACAAACCAACCGACAGAATCGCCAGCACCGACTTTTTTAACCGACAGAACTGACATTTTACTAGATTGTATGATGTATTGTTTCATTATATTGTAGGCACTCAAATAAAAATCCTTATAACTTTTCTGTATATCGATTCGGTCGGTCGAGAAATGATGTTTCGAGATTTTGATACATCGAACAATGAGCCTTCGCGCTGCCGATCATTCGAGCTTATAGTAATTAGAGATTTTGATGCATCGAGGGAGTGAACTGTCGAGCTCATAATTTATCGATTTCAAGTACTATCGAGTAAACGTTTTCGAGCAAGTGTTATTCGATCTCGCGTCATTCGATTTCAAGTAGGGAACCCGCTTAAACCATACCATAGCTCCGTAAATTCGTACTCAATATTGTAGTGTGAATCTACATCCGATCGAATTTTTTGCCGCATTTGTCAAATACGGTGGCGGTATCTTTTATTTGCGATTAATCTGCAAAATTATCGTTGTCGCATTTCTTACTTGCGAGAGTCAACTTTAATGACGAGTTCTCTTATTTCAGAACACAGTGCGCGAACCAAGATCGCATTAGTAGGGCTTCAAGTATGGCGGGGTGCGTTTCTACTCGGCGATTGGTTGATACACTTAGGCCTGAAAGGTGAATTGACAGGAAAGTCAGTGATGGAACTGGGAGCTGGCACTGGTTTGACTAGCTTTGTCGTCGCGGCATTTGCGAAGAATGTTGTATGCACTGGTATGTATCTTGATAATAATAATTTCCTCTCCCATTATACTGATTTATGTAATTATATATCGAAGTTTGAACTCCAGAAATACCACTTAGGTATAACTTATAATTTGTTTAATTTGTATATTTACCTGCCTAGGTATTCCAGATTAGACCAGCCTTAAATCTTAGAATAGTGGTTTATGGCATAATTAACTTAAAAAAAAACATTTTCCGATTTTGTTGGTACGGAACCCTTCGTGCGCGAGTCCGACTCGCACTTGGCCGGTCTTTTTACTGTGTTCTGAGGCTGTGACCACTTTAGTCTAAATCTCAATTTATTTGTAGAGTCCACTGACAAGTAAAAAAATATATGATTTTCAGATATGAATCACGGAGGCATTTTGGAACTAATAAAGCTGAACACAAAATATAACAAACATTTGATAAAGTCACATTTCAAGGTGATGCCACTAGACTTCATGGAGACGAATTGGAAACGAGCATTAGTTGATGAGGTGAAACAAGCTGACATTATTATAGCAGCTGATGGTAAGCATACTACTCATGTTGTTTTATAGTTTTTTGCCCGTAACTTACGCGATAAGGCATATGGCTGTGTTCAAACCAAACTGTTTGTCAGCCGCCGAAAGTGAGCGAACGTTACGCAGTTTATTGTATTTCCATACATATTCACTTTTTCGTTCACATCTAACCGACGATACGTTATTACGCTATGCGCAGACGCTGACATTCGGCGGCGGCGTGTCACTACGCTCCGCGGACGCTTATTGGACGGACGGACATAAACTATAGCGTATTGTCAGCATACTGTGAACGAAAGATACCGTTTTTTTTCACGTTTACACTGGGGCTCACAGTGAGCCTGCTCACATTCGGCGGCTGACAGTCAGTTTGTTTTGAACACAGCCTATATTTCGCTACCCACCAGCGACATCCTGAGTGCAACCATTTAATGAGGCTGGAACTCTCTTCTTCTTAGTCGTACACTCTCGACAGAGTGGTCGTGGTCATGTCAAAATCGATGCTGGCGACACAGCAGCTCTTGCGACCTGTCGCCATGTGTCTCTGTTTCTGGTGGAGTGGCAACAATCGTTGATCGTAATCCCTGTGACGGACTTAATGAGGTCTGTCCATCGTGTTGGGGAGTGGCCAACTTTGCCCTCAACGTTCCATGGAGTCCTCGTTGCGAGTGATGTGCCCAAATAATTTGAGCTGGAACTCTGCTCACTTTTATGTCCGGTAAAATAGCAAAAGCCTCGTGGCTAACTGCATATTCATCCAAAAAAATGTTTTTACGTCTTTATACAAATGTCCATTTCCCGTTTTACCCCTTTGCTGTTGAATGGACATTTGTATGCTATCGGTGTCTAAACAATTTAATTATGGTCCAAATGTAATGTTTTTAAGCGGGCTGTGCGTTGTTTAGTCAGTTATAGTAGGTACTTATTTATTAAAATAGATAGCGGAATCGAACCCAAAGAATATTATTCCACGCACACTTATATAAAAATATTGGCAACTATAATTGTGTGGCGTTATCTACGTAGGCATCTTGAATATTTTTATATACCTACGTAGAATACGATTTCTTAATTTGTAGGAGCAATATCTTATACATTTTTATCTAACATTTGTTATATACAACAAAAGTGATCTTCTAATCCCTCTAGTCATGCTCATGGCAGCCAACGTGTTACATTTAAACTAAGTTATATATACTACCTATCTACTATCTTAAAGATAAAAACATTACAAAGATTATTTATAAATATATGCTAAATTATTGCTGTTGCTAATGCGTCAGCGACCGCCCTGAGTCGAGGTCAAAGTCCCACAGGGAGCAGCCTTTTGCGCTTTGCTTAGTTTGTAGTATATAAACCATTTAAGGCTGGTGCCCTGCTCGCCTTTTTACCCGGTAAAGTAGCAAAAGCCGTGCGGCAGACTTCATACAATGTCCGTCAGAAAAATTAGCTGTTAATAATGTTTTGTATTTTTTGCAGTCATTTACGACGACGATGTAACCGCAGCGTTCGTATCTACAATACAGAAGATACTAAACACTAAGCCACCAAAAACTCTCTATGTCGTACTTGAGAAGCGGTACGTCTTCACAATAGAGCATCTAGACTCTATAGCGCCATGCTACGAAACATTCCTTACTCTGCTAGACAAGATAAAGACAGAAAATCAACATTCCACATGGACTGTACAACAATTACCTCTAGATTTTCCTAAATATTTCACATATGATCGGGTTAAGGATCTAGTTTTATGGAAAATATCGTCCCAACCTATATAGTTGTTGAAAGATCATTAGCCAATTATTAAATTATTTTTATTACCATTTTGTGTTTTATTATTTTAATGATTTGGGAAATTATTAAATTCCCAGTGTAACAGAAGCTAGAAAACAGTACTGTTATAAATTTCGCCTCATCAGAAGTGTATCCTAACTTACCTACAGCTGAGGCTTGGTTACTTCCATACAATACATAGCTACAACAGACTGGATTTTACCTTAGTTACCTAATGTAATTCATGAATGCCTTCTGTAACAAACAGACCATTATACCTCTATTTACAGTCAGCAAAAGAGTTAGGTTTACACCCTCTGAAACGCATTTACAATTTATATGAAGGTACACGTTTAGGAGGACAGTTCACTATTATGTATTTTTGTAAACAGCTAGCAGTGAACTCTTCGTCCAAAAAGAATTACCGGCTGTTGTATTGACAAAAAAATATTTATTTACATTATTTGATACTGACGGTGTAAACCTATCTCTTTTGTTGACTGTACATCGAAAATAACACTACTCTAGTTTGAAACAAAACAAATAAGTATATTCAGAATAAATACGATTACAAATATTTTCAATAACTTATACAATATTTTAGTACAAGATACAATTGCTCAATAAATAATCTTTATCGTGGTTGTAAGTTGCTAAAGTTTACTTTCATCTCACATGAAATAAAAAATAATGTAGGTACTAAGGTAACATTATTTTTCGTGTGACTACTTACCTACATTGCCAGAGGCGCAACTTGTTGATGTGTATAGAAATTACAGGCGAGAATCGCTTGGACCGCGGCGGACTGTCTGTATGCTAAAAAATAACTCTTAACAGCTCCGCAATTAAAGGATTTAGTTTAAAAAGCCCTGGTGTGTTTTGGTCCCTGTGGTTATGTTATATGTGGTTCAGAAAGTACACTTAAGCAACTAAGCCGAGATAATACTATCTAAGATTGATTCCCTTATTTCTGTATGGGCCAAAACTCATTATATTTCGTGAGGAAGGTTTTCCTTAGTTCCGAGTTACGTGCCTGTTGGTCTTTCTCTTTACTAAGAGTTTCTACACTTTGTCCCACGCAGAGATTTCCGGTAAAGTGTATGATTAGGACTTGTGTGTTGAATGTTACGTTTTTATCTGGATTTGTTTTGCTGTAAGTGTTCTGTGGCCCGAAGTCCATGGAAAATGGAAGCGTGAAATCATCTGCAGGCGATATGGAAAGTAACTATGAACATGACATATAGCAACAGAATAAGTTTGGATTTATGGCAATATATTGGGACTCCAAGACGCAACATAAGAGGCAAACTATAGATGTGCCACTCTATGCCAGTTATAGACGTATAGGTCTCAATATGGTAAACATACTGTATGACGATTACTGGACATAGGCCGCCCCAGAGAGAATTATAATTGCCATAGACACCTCAATCTTGTGTTTCTTGTGCTCTAATTCTGAGACAAATTAAACTGTGTTAATTAAGAAGTAGCATAGAGGAAGATAATCAAAGGCTTAATGTGCTATCCTAGATAAGAAGGGTAGTCCCTTAACCAATACAATTTGTAGGGAAATCTTACCGGTTATGAACTCTTCATCAGCATGCATAGTAGAGTCGCCAGTACACTCTGGTCCACATCGACCATCCTTCAGTATACCGCGCATGGTAGTTAGCTTACTTAGTGCCTTCTCACTACTCGCCTTGTTTTGCTCCTTTTTGTGCTTGTCTATGTTACGCATCAACTTTTTCATCTAAACAAGAATAAATTTAAAGGAAGCCGTCGAAATTGTACCCAGTGAGGATTGAGGTTCACGTGACAAAGGATTTCCATACCATAATAATCAATGAATTTGTAACGACATCTTGAAGTTCGCAAGTTAATTTGAACAAACAGTTCTGAACAGTATGTACCTAACAAATGGCCTCGCCCGGCAAAGATCTTTTTCTGTGGCGTAACAACACCACCGTAACTACAAATTCATGTACACCTCATTCATGGAAATTCACCTCTTTCGATAGTTTTAGGCCCTATAGTGAAACAAATAATGAATGAAAATGAAGAATAAAAGCAGAACTAGCGATCTTGTGACTAATTGTGAATAAACTTGAATATCTACATAACAGGCTAACCGTTTTCGACATTTTCTTGGGTGGGTCTGGATATGACATTTTTGGTTCTCCTGGATTGCTACCGACGACGTACAGTGTACTTTTCGGTATATCAAAATCAGAAAACACTGACGTCTGTCCCTCAATAGGCTCTTTTTGCCTAGATCCCGTAGACGATTTGCTGTTAGTTGGCACATACGTCAATTTTTCAATGTCCTCCGTGTTCGGTGACTTATTTTTATGGGATTTCTTCTGTTTCCTGTTTACGGGCGATTCGTCGTCATTCGAGAAGCTTTCTTCTGAAGTAGAGGGAAACACTTCGTTCAGGCTTATTACTTCTATGTTACACTCTTCAGGAGGTGATGCTATATCCGAATTGGCCACTTGGAGATGATCAGTAGAATGTATACTTATAAAAGACTTTTGTCCAGCAAATAAAGCGCCTTCGTCACTAGATTCAGATTCTTTTTTTGATACTGTTACTGGAATTAATGAATTTTATTGAACATAATTGCAGAATAATAACCATATTTTATTTTATTCTTAAATACGAACCAGCGTAAGTGCCGCTTTCCAGTAGATTGGGACTTGCTACGTATCCTAAAAAATAATATTATTGTTCAATTATCATAAATTAACTTGACAATTCGAAGGATTACTTGCATTTGCATGTGGTTTGTATATAATTGCAAATTACCTTCATCCTCATTTTGTTCGGTTACTTGAAGGTCTTTCCTACTTTTATCGGATAATTTATGTGCATTCTTCGTGTGAGACATATTTTAACAAGAAATTTCAGTTTGTTATTTTTGTCAAATGACTTTTAACTTTTACCTTGTTTGACAGTTCCAATTTTAATGTTTTTCAGTTTTGGCAATGCAACCTTATCTATCAGGCCGTTTCTTTCCAAACCATGTGATTCTCGATCAACTGCGTAACTCCCGTTCCCGCAAGAATTCCATAATTTAATATAGCCTCTAGCCTTCCTTGATAAATAGATAGCGCTAGCGTTCAAGCAAACATAAAAACATATTATAAACTCATCATCTCTATAGATATTAAGGAGTAAAATGAGACACAAACATTGAAAATAATTGTTATATTTCATTTCATCATAAGTACAAATTACTGAACATATACTTAAAATGGAACAATATAAAAATAACAAAATTGTATCGTTCAAATCAGCACTGCAAAATGGAATTACGTTAAACTAAAATGTAAAAATATTGAGTGTTTATTGTATAATAATATAACTAGTTATAGTATATAGTAAGTCTATAACGCGAAGAGTCATGCTTCATATGACTTGAAAACATGTCACTAATTAATTTCACTTAATTATAATTGTGAACACTTCGATGATATAATATTAATGAGAACCATGGGCAGTCATTAGCGAACTATTTAAGGCATGGCAACATCCTGCAGTCTGAAACAAAACCATGCTCAACTAAACACACTATTCTTGTCTCGATTTCATTTCCATATTTTAGAATTAATTTCCTAATTAAATAATTAAGCTAGATTTGATTTAATAGTTATTATTGTTGTGATTTCAGTACGATTATGATTATCAGTCAGGTTGTGTTATTTAGCTAAAACGCCTACAAGTCTATTGTACGAATATTGTAAATGAGTTCATATCTAAAGTACGGCTTGAAGGCACGTCTCCAAATTACAATCTGCAAACGGTTTATTGCTTATGTTAGGTTATATAATTATTAAGAAATCCTGCACTTAACATCGTCTTATCGTAATAATAATTTCTCAAAAATTCTATCATTTTTGGTTTCAAATTGGATCGCCAATTTATTTAGAAATCCAAGGAACTTATGTACTTCCGTTTTTTTAGAATAATTCACCGATATTACGTTAAGTAAGTCAAAATTCGACTACATATTTTAACTAAAATATACTGTGGCAAGTTTTTGTAGCTACATTTCACTCGAAGGAAAAATAAAATGTTCCTAAACGCGACACTACTACCGATACTACACAATACAGATAAATGTGGAAATCTAATTCGCACAAGACAACGATATGCCGAGATCAGACGTCAGAGCGGGACGAAAGTGTCGACATAATTTAGTAACTTAACTACCGCCACCCATTTTATGGATGTCGATTCGCTTACATCTAAAACATTATCGTACGGCAGTAACGAAATCGAGCACATTATTAATTTCGACAACAAAACGGCTCTCGCCTTATGGCGTCGACACTAAAATTACTCATAACAACAAAATACCGAGCGTTCCTTCTACTTACGATCTATCGAACGCTAGTATTCTCAAGAACCCTAGCGTTATTGGAAAATAAATTAAGACTTAATTTTCGCTATACGGAACTCTTTCTTTCAGAGATCGAGGAACGTTTGCGGGATTGAATGCTTCCTGACGACATTTTACGTTTAGAATCGTGTGGCGGCGCTGGGGTAGACTTATTGAACCCACTAGTTAATTGCGCTAAACGTGACGCATTTATATTCGACACTTTACGACGCACAGAAGGCGATGCATCTACAGTAAGCTTCGCAGTAGTAGGGGCAGGTTTCTGTTCGTTGATAGCCGGCGCGTGGTACTTTCCAACCGCGTGCCAATGTTCCCGTTGTGCCCTAAGTGATTCGCGCATTTTCTCTTTGGCTTCTGTATTATCTGCTAGCATTTGATTCAGCATCTGCACCGTCTGATATAAAGCTACTGGGCTTAGTAGCCCGAAGTCGTGTAACGAACACATGTGGAGAACAAAGTTTCTATAGAGATTCTTTTCTAGTAACTCCTTTCCGCGCATTTGTAGAAACATTTGGCAGGCGATGGGTATCTGACAGTCGCCTACGTAGTTGTACTTCATTACGTGTAAATTCCACATTTTCATGAGCTCTTTTTCTCCTTCGTTGACGTCGGTGAATTCGTCGATCATCATCATGGTTTTTTGTTGGAGCCATAGAGGATCAGTTTCGCTTTCAGAGTCGATGTCCAACTCGTTGGGGTACACTGGTAGGCAGGTGATTGTGTGGTGGTATAATCTGGAAATAGTACAGTCAAATTAAATTCAAGAAATATTTTTAAGAGCAGTTCTAAAATAGGAAACTTATACTGAATTCATTTATATTGGAATTCAAATATCTGTTACATTTATATATTCCACAACTTTATAAATATTATATGGTTATGGTTGTATTTACATCGCTCGGATATCATTGTCTGATTCTCATTCTGGATGCACAAGGAATCTTTGTGTAAAGATTTCTTTCCGGGTCTGGTTGCATGAGTGACTATGTCCAGAAAGCACGTTCAACCGTCGGTCCCGATCGTCATAAAATCATCTATTACAATCGTATTTCAGGTAACGGGCAGCCTATCTCAGGAGACCCATATCTAGCGGTGGACGTCATACGGGTTGATGATCGATTCATACTGCATAAATCCGCAAAACTCCAAGAACTCAAGTGTCGACAGAGCTTCGCTTTAGATCTCAGAAAGCAATCGTTAAATGCCGGCATTTGATAATCAGGCCGAAGGGTCCAAAAGAATAATTGACAATGCGACCAACCTGTTATGTCCCGTGATATACGGTCTCTGAGCGTCCATGAGCTCCGCGTCGTCCAGCTCCAAGAACTCGGCCAGCGAGTGCGTGTGCGGGCGGCGGCGCGCGCGCGGCCTCCACAGCAGCACGTGCGTGAGCGCGGTGCGGCGCGTGGGCCCCGCGCGCGCGCCCGCGCCCCCCGCGCCGCCCGCGCCCCCCGCGCCCCGGCCCTGCGCCGCGATGAGGTCGTGCGGGGAGCCCGTGTACGAGCCGTCGTACAGCTCGTTGATCGACACGTCGATGCGGGCGCCGCCGGGGATGGGCTGGAAGTATTGACGACGTCAACTTACGACATTTTTATAGTTAGGCTGTGCGTGTGAGGTCATTACGTGTTGCACGAGTGTGTGTCACATGCGATCACAGGATCACAGGGACGTGCTCGCATCGTTCACGTTGTTTGAACTCTCTAGGAACGCTCACTTCAATGTGGCCTTACATTAGCATGCCCTTAGAATCTTAAAGGCGGAAACATATTGTTAAAACGCGACGCCACCGGACGACACGCGACGCCTGTTGAGTCGAATCAAATGTATTGTTTTCTATAATCCAGAATCTCACTATGAACACCCGATGCGACGTCGCGTCGGGTGTTCATAGTGTGATTCTGGTAATACATGGTCAATACATTTGATTTGACTCAACACGCGTCGCGTTTCTTCAGGTCGCGTTTTAACAATATGTTTCCGCCTTAAGTAGTATGCCCAGTATTTTTTGGTGTCCAATTTGTTTTATTTTTATCGCGTGTTTGGAGAAGTATATTTTAACATTTTCTGATATGCGATTGAATAGTTTCCTTTTTTAAATATTTTTAAAAGAAAATTAGAAAAAAAATCCTTAGAAATGAGACAGTTTTCATATGGACAATTGGACATCAAATGTGATATTATGACCATTTCATCTCACTTTTAACACACAAATTTTAACATTCTACTTTTCTTTAAATTTACTTTATTAGTTTATTGCATTGATGAAAAAAAGAACTGATAAATAAAAGTAAGTTACTTTCTTGTCTTTATAGATCTCCAGTAATATACATGTCAGTACTTACAAAATACGTGAAGTTGAATCTGGAATGGCACAATTTGAGGTGTTTGAGCAGAGAGTAGAGAGTGCCGCAGTCCAGCGAGCACCACGGACAGTGGAGGTCGTCGCACGCCTCTGTTTGTTGTCGCGAATTGTTGTTGTATAGAAACTGGTAAATGATCTGTTGCTTTTTCGATTCGGCGTCGTCTGTTTTTGATTTGTCACCTAGAATTGTGAAATAATGATTTTTAGTGAGTTTTATTAACTCAGTCGTATTGCTATGGTCGGGAATTACCTTTAAATTAATAAACATATATTTAAAACCAAATACATTGTTATTATTTTAAATTGCCATTGGAACGCATGGACTTTGGAAATCTTGATTCCAGAGATTTTGTTTCGAAATACAAATTAAATGAAATTTCACTCAAATGTATTCATCATTCATTCATATTCCCTCACGAGATAGCCACTCATTTACAGATATCATTACAATACAGTTAGGTATTTAGTTTCACATTTAAGTATGTAGTAGGTATATTATCAGTGGCAGTTTTTTTTTTCTCTCGCATGTTTGTGTAGGCTTTTGCTGCTTCACCGGGCCTAAATGCGAGCAGAGCTCCAGCCTAGATAAATGGTTTAAACACTACAAATTAAGCAACCTGCGCAAGAGGGCGTCCCCTGTGTGGCTTGAACCTCGGCTCAGGGCGGTCCCTGACGGGGAGATTGAGGGATTATGGCTTTTAGTTTTTTTAAGGGAGTTTTATGCAACCGTCGCTCTACTTCACTGTTCGCAGGCCTCATGGACTTCGGGACTACTTCTACGAGGGCATCGGAAGGTTCTTAGCAAACTAAGGGTCGGGAGGGGTCAGTGTCAGTGCGGTAATAAATAAGACTGGATATGATACTATACCATTTTTTGCGTCATTATTACTAGTTTTTGGAGTGGTCAGTTTGTCTTTCAGTGTGGTTGGTTCTTTTTTGATGCCATTTTCGTTCTGTTGGTATAACTTAGGTCGGTTCACAAGTCCATTGGTCGGCTCTTGGCTCCAACTAAGCTTAAGTTTTAATAGAGGTCTCACTTTGAATATATCAAATGGATTGCCCTCTGGTTGGAGATCATTTTCCTGCAAAATAAATAAAATGCATTATTAAAACACATCAAAGTATGTGTTATTCTTCTACGAAATAATAATAGTACTACCAATCACAATTTACTGTCCTCCTTGGCCTTTAACAGTATGAGAAAATTCAATATCGTCGGTGATATTGCAATACCGCGTATGTGACGGTTGCTACTAAGGTGTGATTTCATATGTCAAGAAATATGTTTTTTCTTTATCTTTTAGGGCAAAAAATATAATTTGCTATATTTGATTTCAACCTTATAAGCTATTGTCACTTACGCCGTATTGCAATATCACCGACGATATGTTCAAATGTGTGCGTTTTTCTCCGACTAAAGGGCCCTGCTTCTTGCCAACACCTATCTCTTGTATAGACTAACTCCAGTTCCCGTGGGGACTTCTTAATAAAATGTAGCCAAGCATTACTATATAAGATAATGTTGTATTTTTTTAAGTCGCATAGATAACATTAACCAGTTAAAATTGCCAATCAATTATAAACCTAAACTACACTTACATTAGGTATAGTTTCCCATTGCGCCATCAATGCCTTATGCGGAGATCGTGATATAGTAGCACTTTTACCACCAGGAGTTGCATCATGCAGCACCAAATCATATTCACCGTTAGTCAATAAACACCGGTTATGTTTGTCATATACTATCAGCTCACTGCCATAGAACTTGGTCCATTTTGTATCACTAGAGTTGAGATCTGATGATGACTTGAGTCGTTTCGTCACTGGTTCTAGAAATTTAAAGACGTTTTGAATTTAATTATGTTGCTAAGATTGGTTTTTGTCTTTGCTAAGAATTGGCCGGATGAATTGTCATCAGTATTACTATTGACCGAAAGGTTCAAAAGGCTCGAAATCTCGGAGGTCGTGGGTTCGATCCCCACGCCGGACAGGAAATCTTTGTATAAATTCCAAGATTTCTTTCCGGGTCTAGTTGGTTGAGGGACTACCCTCCCTCGAAAAGCACGTTAAGCCGTTGATCCCGATTGTTATAACATCATTTATAATAATGTTTATCATGGAATGGGCAGCAGCGTTTCCGCGCATGCGTGTGTTACAACATAATACTGCGGTCACCAACCCGCCTGCCAGGTGGCCCATGTTCAGCAGTGGACGTTACACAGGCTGATGATGATGATTACTATTGAAATTTTTAAATAGCCATACATTTTTCACAAAAAAATAGCTGCCGGCAACGATAAATTTACATGGCAAAATAAGCTCTAGTACCTTGCAATAAAATATAATCTAGGTTTGACGAACGGTCGCCCGTAACACAGGTTCAAATTATTTTTAATCAGTAATTTTTAATTTAAATGAAAAATTCAATACATATATTGATAGTACTACCAAAAATAAATCATTTCGCTAAGTGATTTCGGTGTATTCGCGATCCAGAATAGAAATGGCGCAAAATAGTTTGGGACGGTAGCCCAGAGAGTGCAAGAGAAATAAAGGACGCCGACAAACAAGATGGCAAGATGACTTAAAACATCTGAATACATTCATGATTGGAAAACGTTAGCAGGTTCTGTCACGCAAATAAAAATAAAATGTTTCTCAAATCAGAGGCTCTAAAACTAGACCTCTCTTTCTCTTAGACCCCTCTACAAGTGTTTCTGGACCCCCTGTTGCTACATCACTACATAGTTTAAAACAAAGTCGCTTGCCGCAGTCTGTCCGTCCCTATGTATCCCTTTTGAACTACGCAACAGATTTTGATGCGGTTTTTTTTAATAAATAGAGTGATTCTAGAGGAAGGTTTATATGTATGATACATCAGCATTGCACCCGTGCGAAGCCGGGGCAGGTCGCTAGTTTTTATCATATTAGGAAGGAATCGCAGCAGCGATAAGAACGCCATTTGTACTTTGTTACTATTATGCACAATTTATTTTGTATAATTCCTGGTGTACAATAAAGAGTATTTCACTTTACGTATTACACAATTCCAACTTGTAAACCTTCCTTTTTTTACGCTTATGTTGACCCCTATCGAGTCTTTCGTGGACCCCTGGGGGTCAACTTTTGCCTTTAAATAGTGCTAAGTTTTGAACATTCTGAAGTCATTATACTAGTTAAAATATTGTACTTAAAAACAGTGTATATCCCATAATAAAACTAATAAAATAAATACTAAATATCAAAGACAAAAAAACAAAAGTAAATAAATGAAGTCAAAAAACACAAATGGAAAAAGAAAAGTAAGAGTAACAAAACAAAAGTTTTACAAGAAATAATACCAAATTAAGACGAAAAAAAAAACAAAACAAAAAATAATGATTACCGTCACAATCACCATTAGTAATTTCACTAGAGCTGGCCGCACCGTTAGAGGCAGATATTCCTGAAGCCCTGGTGACTGTTACTCGTAGCATGAGCATGTAGGACTTCACATTGGGGCCTTGGGATGGGCTGAATGTGTCACTGGAGATGCTGACTGCTGATGCCATTGCTGGAGGCTCTGAGGTGGAAGGGTTGAGGGGCACTGAACAGCTACCAACCTGGGAAGTTATGTGATTGTATAGTAGAAAAATATTTATAAAATCATAATATGAGAATGATTCTATTATTATGTTCTAAATCTTTTTGTTGATATTTATATAAGGTGCATCCAAAATATATGCCTTCCATATAATAATATCATGTACCTAATACATTAGAGATGAAATGTAATTTCGTCAATGATACTGCAATACCGCATAAATGCCAGTTACTTTTAGGTATATATGGTGCAATTTAATCTGACAAAAAAGATCTTTATATGTGTTATAAAGGCAAAACATTGATTGGCTACATTTGATCTTCAACTTTAGTCACTTATACAATATTGCAATATCACTAACAATTTGTCTATACACAAAATTAATTGAATTACCTGCCCTGTGATGCCCACATGGGTTTTATTATTCCTTCGGTTTTGCAAAATTTCATTTAAATCAGTGCAACAGTTTCAGAGATTAGCCCATACAAACAGACACACAGAAAGAAGAATAAGAAATAAAAAAATATCTGGATGTGTTCTATTTTACTTCTAACATCTCCGTGACTTGGTTTCCTGGGTTTTTTTCTATGTACAGACCAACCTCAACCTCTACAGTTTTATTATATGTATAGATAATAAATACATATTTCTATTGAATAAAGTTGTCCGTGTTGCTGATACACTAAGGGACATCCCTTAGTGTATCAGCAACATCATAAGTAAAGAAAATCTTTCATCCTCCTTGTTTATTTGGAACAACTATATTGAAACAGGGTGCATGATTTTTTTTTGTTTGACAAATTGATTATGTTTATTTTGATAACTGATATTTTTAAATTTCATAGTCATTTATATGTAGAGATAATTGTTTATCTCTACATCATATTTATTTCTATATAGTTTATGAACATAGCCATGTGATGTAAATACATTTTGAGACTAACTGGTTTAAAATAGAAAAGGTTTCATTCTCTAGCAGCTGCTGCCTTATTGATCAAAATCATTACAATTTTAATGTTTAATTCCACCGTATTAGTAGGCTGGGTGATAAGACTTATATTGAATGGAAAAAAACATTGGAAACTGAGCTTAACATGACTTTTAATTAAGTCAACATCATGTCATAATATGCAAGTAACATCACCATTCATATATTGCATTATTACATGACGTAATAATGCAGTATATGGACATTTTTAAAAGTCATTCAGGGACAGAGAACCACTATCTGGGTTCACACAAATAATTGTTCCAGGTGAGTATTAAGACCAGGTCTCGAGAAAGCAACCTATATCACCATCAAGCCATTGGCACAGTCTCTCATTTCTTTATATATTTTATCTTTTGTTGTTTTATTGTTAACAAATAAAATTATATCCAAGTTTAACTAACATCAGAAATTATTTATCTTTTAATTTTAGCACACCTCTAAATTCAAACTATTGTGTTAGCAACATATAGCAATCAAATATAAAGTCTATTCAGACAATTAAATATCTTATTAGATAACGAAAGAAGTTATAGAGAATTTGTAGTGATGGAATTCATTTTAAGTATTCATTATCAATAATATATTAGAAGTATTCATAAATATTTTAAAATGGTTGTTTTATTGTTGCCATCTTAAGGCTATTTTTTCAATCTAAACTAATACAAAGTTTTTTTTTTTAATTTATTTATTTAAAGTATGTAAATACTTTAAATAAATAAATTAAAAAAATATATATTATATACAATAAAAATACAAAGCTGAAGAGTTTGTTTGTTTGCTGGTACATGTTAATCTCAGGAAATACTGGTCTGATTAGAAAAATAAATTACAGTGTTACTAAGCTGTGTGACTAAGCTATCTTTAACCATGAAGTTGCAACGGCAACAGGACTATGCTGTTGAAACCATGCATGCTAGTGCTCATATAAAAATTATCAGAAGAATACATTTTAATGTTGATAGAAATATACATAGGTATGTACAATATTAAATTTTACTTCCCTGATCATTTTTATTTGAGGACAAAAACTTAGCTCTAAGACAAGACAATATTGAACCAACAATAATTTTCTATGGTAGTTTATTTTTATCAATGTAACCTCATGCAGATTTTATTTAATCCATATTAAATACATACTACATGCTCCATGTTCTGGACCTCAGAAGCATAGAGACAGCTGTACTGTTTTCTTAAGAAGCATTTAGTCATAAGTGCTAGTTTATGATAAATGCACATATGACAAATGTTTCTTTATTAGACTTATGTCACATTCAACCTTATGCTTCTGAGCTCTAGATATCATCAGGGGGTGAATATGTCATTAGCAATGCATTTCTTATGAAAAAATTCGCAGAGCAAATCACTAGTATGTTAATATTGGTTATGAACTTTATGATAAGACAATATAGTCCGAAATGTGGAGGCAAATATTATACCAGTGCCTTATTAATGTTTTAAACCTATGCAGTTTCAGTACTCACTGACACTTCCACTATTGCTGATGAACTCTCTTTCCTTTTCTTGTGGCATATTTTCAATAATAGTGTTTCCACTTTCACTGTGTAATCTCGCGGGTCTTCAAGGCCCTTATCATAAAATCCAAGAAAGGTCAGCGTCATATATCCTCCTAAGCTGTTAGGCTGAAGCTCAGTACTCTTCTTCAGTGTTATCTTGTCCAATAAGCTGTCAACTTTAAATCCTATGCGGCTTTTATTACTTCTAGACATCCTCCTCTTCATGTATGACAACGTTCTATTCAAGAATATCGGCTAAAACAACACAAAATCGGTAAGTAGTTGTTCGAATAAAACAACCTCAACAATTCGATTTTAAATAATATGTTTATACATACCGATAGCATATTACGAGTCCGTAGAAATCTGTATATTTGTGTGGGCTCTGGAAAATGTTTATGCATAAGAATTATAACAAAATATTCACAGCAAACGCTTTCATACTCAACACTTAACTTCTACTTACTTTCAAATGCTTGCAAAAACAACTCATGGTCGGCTTGTAAGTGATCAATTTTGGAGTTTTTATTAGCTTCATTGTCTTTATCACGCTTCTTGGGAGGCATTTTAAGGTTTTTATCTAAACTATTACTGAAACCGCCAAGTTCATTAGTTCGTTGACATGACAGCGTCAGGGTAATGGGGTAGCCAACTTTAAAAGCTTTAACAAAAACAGGGTAAATTTGTAAACTAAATAAAAAAAACAACACCAACTTGTCTGTCTGCCCCTCTGCAACGGTTCAAATATAAATTGTGTCTTTTTAAATCCGAATTTGATAACATATGGTTTTTATTAACAATGAACAGAGTGATTTATCAATTAGGTTTAAGTGTTAAATGTTTAATACGCGTGGTCACTAATTATAAAACCATGCGAAAATGTTTTAGAATATAACTTAGTTTTATGTTAGTTTTAGAACATAAAACTTGTGTAGTTATTTCCAAAGTGAAATGGACAGGAAATTTATGAATGAATTCAAGGAATATGACAATTGTATAATAATATTGCAAATAATGACAACTGTGCCATCTAGCTTAATTATAACTACAACAATTAAAAAAAAACCAAATAGTTATTGTATTTTTTGGAAATATAAATTTTACCTTAAGAACCCTGTAAATTCATAGACATTTAGTAACACAAATCGTGGTCAGGCGAAAGCAATTATTAACCTTTACTAGAATGTCACCCATAACTTAAGAGAACCGGGCGGGAGTCCGTTAGTTTCTGAACAGAAAACTAGACGTCACAAGTCAGTGTCAGAATTTGACATTTATTTATTGTGATTCCAATTAAGGATCGGGCCTTATTTGGAATGTTATTAATTGCCAAATATGTATTATACTTATAAGGACAAATAATGCGAAAAGACACTAATGCTAACAAAGCTATAAAGAAGAATTTAAAAAACATAATAAAAAAAGCCATTGACCGTGGCTTTGATCGTTCGTTGTTACAGCAGTACAATTATGTCTGTAATTATAATAATGAAATTGCTATTAAAAGATCTAATAAGAAGCTCGTTATTGGAATCGTTTCAGCTTTCGTATTCGTAGTACTAAGTATTAGTTTCGTGGACAGTATTTTAAGTTCTAGATGTCTTTTATCCAGTAATTATTTAGTGTGGGAGGCGACCCGGCCCCTCGCTGACTGTGGCTATTGTGAGAATGTTACGAAACCAATTATATTGTGGAATGTCACAAGACAACAATTTGCTGTAAGCACAGATGTAGTAATCATTATTTAAATATGTTTTATTTGGTAATAGATGAATAAAATTAATTTTAATTCTTACAGGAATATGCTTATACACCAAGACCTATAATAGTTAAAAATGCCATTAATCACTGGAAAGCAACCCAAGAATTTAGTTATAATATGTTTAAGAGGCTCTATGAGCAAACTGAGGGAAGTTACGAGAGTCTGGATGAGGGATGTCAGTTTCTGAACTTTAAAACTGACCTGTTTAGTTTAAAGGAAGTATTTAGCATGTCAGAGTCAAGGGCTCGGAATGAAGGTGGGCAGCAACCGTGGTATGTAGGATGGTTAGTAAAAGTATTTTAAAATAATATTTTATAGGTACTATTCATATGTGCCTGGTGTCACTCATTCATTACTAACATTACCTGTATTTCCTTTCCATTTTGTACAAAAAGTTCTTTCACACACCATACACAACAGAAAATTCATTAATTGTTCTAGTAGTTCCTAATTGCTCAAGTAGTTCTTTAGTTATGGGCATAAATACATTTTAGCAATTATTTATTTTTCACTACATATTTATCACTGAGACTCCGCCCAGGAGGGATAATGGTTGGACCCATTCCCTACATCTTTGCGTTTTGGGTAACCAGAGGCTACATTTGGTAACCTCTTCCCTGGATTGCTACCAATTGGACGGCCAGAGTTCCAATATCCATAGCCCCATAGAACCACCTAGGTGGTGCATGCAATTTGATACTTATTCAAACTATTACATAAGCAACTAACACAAGTGCCATAATCATTTTAAATGACTGTGATTAACAAACATTTTTCTCATAGATTTCAACTGTAAAACTAATCACCCAAATTGCAACCATATTACTTTAAAAATAAGGTCCAACAGTGTTGCTTTAGCATATTATATTTATTTATTTTGGGAAAACAAACAGATACACATTCAAATTACAGCTAACAAAAAGAACAAGAAATATTTAAATGTATAGCTCAACATTATCCACATGTTAGGTACAATAATGTCACACTGATCAAGTAAAAAAAATCAGTTTAAATAGTGTAACATACAATAACACAAAAAAAAATCTATTTTGTGATTTAACAGATATTTCTGCTCATACCTTTTTTAAATTTAGGAGCAGACAATGCAAATGAATCTAAATCTGTGAAATGGTTTTTTTATTATCTTTTTTTTTTAAGGCAAACATTCAAAGACTAACACATAATCCCTTTTAAAATGACTATTCTAATTTTAAGTTATGCAATGTATATTTATTCAATATTGTTGGTTCCAAAAATGTGTTTCAGAATTGGCATTATGTATACCGTTTTCTCTACAGGGGTAATTGCCATCCTGACATATTAGCTAAAGTGAGACAGTATTATGAAATCCCAGAATTTTTACCTGAAGATGCAGAATTTCCAGCAACAGAAAATATATTTTTTGGATATGAAATTGGAGCTGTTATGCATGTATGTATTACAAGAAAGTCAGAAAATGCTCTATTTGGTTATAATATATTTATATTTGTTTTCTTTTTCAATATATTTAATAAAATGAAATGTTACACAGGTGAAACATTCACACTTTAGGTATTAACGGAAAAATTGAAAAGCCATGGCTTTGGTTATTTGCTAAATTAATAGATTATTTATTTTGTGAACACAAAAAGATTTTGAACTAGGTACCTACCTAATTAAAAATACAATTTTTATTGTATAAAACCTAATATATTTTTTCTTTTACAGTTGGATTATATTTCAAGACTGATGTGGCAGGGCCAGGTGCAAGGAATGAAGAAATGGTTGTTGGCCCCAGTGCCTGAATGTGACCATGTTTGTCAAAAGTTTGAGTACTATGTGGCCCCAGGAGATGTGGGTAGGTTCTTGTATTCATTATTTTACTAGTAATAATAATAAAAATAAACTACACAGAGGTAGTGGTAATGAGGATGTTTTATTTTTTATTCTGGTATATACTTCTGGAATATTTTTAGGTATACTTCACAATTTACCAATAACTGATGAAACCGCGCGCGGAAGCTAATTAATTATAAATATGTAAAATTTACTATTAAATTATGTTTAAATTTATTTCAGGTGTGCTAGAAATCTGTCAGTCGGTGTCAAAAAATATGTTTTTAGACTTCAGAATATTCTTCCTTAATGAGTATCAACTATACTATAACGTATACGTATTCTCATATTTAAACACAATTCAATCGAATACTAAAACGTAGATAGATTGCAGTCAATCAGAAGCGTCTATCATATCAGAAATGACTCTTAAAATTTCTACTATTTTGGCTTAGTTCACCATACTTACCATTTTTCAATATCATCTGTTATAAGTTACTCCACTCTGCCGAAAATATACTTTAGTATTTGGTCATGCAATAGCTAATAAGGTTGAAGATTAAATGAAACGGATTGATGTTTGTCCTTTAAAACTTAAAAAACTAAAATATATCTTGACAGACGATATTACACCTTATAAGCAACTGTCTCTTACGCGGTTTTGCAGTACTTATTACCGACGATTTTTCATTCTTACGAAATCGAATGTGCTTAGTACTGTCGGTAACACAATTTTAGCAAAGAAAATAGTTATGGTAGTTTAGAATTAATCAATAGGACGAATTATTAAACGAAAACAAAATGAATTGTACTATGCATGCCATGGAATAAGTCAGAATCTCAAGAAATTTGAAGAAATCCTTAGGGGCCGTCCATTAATCACGTGTGGCTTGAAAGGGGGGGCTCCCCCCCCTTTCAAGGGTTTGACAAAAATCACGAAATGTCACAAGGGGGGAGGGGGATGTAGTAAGATATCACGTGTATTTATTTTTGGGAAATTATAAGTCCAGCCACACATTTCTTTATTGGCCACGTGATCAAACTTCTCATTTTATAACTAAGCAACGGGAAAGTGAGATAGCCTCTAATAAACTAATTCGCCTTTATTACAACGCCAACTAAATATTCTATAGAAAGCGTCCATTAAAGATCAACAATTATCTAAACTGGTCCTGCTTATTTACCTATACATTGCCACCTAAAACTTACTAACTCAGCCACGGAATTTATATCTTATCACCATTTTACGTTGAGTTACTAGAGATCCTCAAAAAAATATAATTCAAGGTTCCATAGACAACATCATTTATTATAAATTAGCATGTTATATAATGCATCATATTCTTTTATCGTGAAAATCGTAACTGTTATATTTGGCGCGAGTGCGTGAGACGACAGCGACCGGCCATTTGCACCAATCAGAGAGCGTCATTCGATTAATTCCAAACAGAAACGGTTTACCAACCGTCGATTGGTCCATGAACCCTTGGTCAATATTATCTTTAAGCCATTAACTCATCCTAAGGACTTATCCACGAACGTTACGGCAACATAACTCTACGTCAGTGAATGCTTTAGTTAACAGCCCGACTCGGATAGGTTAGGATACAAGGCTAAGGCTTACAACTTCAGTGCACCTACCACTTTGTCTCTGCACCACCTAATGGTTGACTGGGAGAGAATGCCTTTGGCAATAAGTCCGCCTATGTACAGTTGTGTGCTAAATATTTAAATAAATAAATAAAATTTAATGGTGTAAAGATAATGTTGACCAACGGTCCATGGACTAATTGACTGTTGGTAAACTAGTCTCGAGATGCACAATGTTCGTCCGTCACGCATCCTCACGCACCATTCGTTTATTATTATTTTTATGCCAATCAAACACAACCTGCAACCTTTCTGTCTACACATTTTTATCATGGTCATTAATTTCAGAATAAAATAAGATTGTACCCTGTCTGTATTTAAGATAATATTCTAAAAAAAATAAGAATGTTGTAGATACTAAAAATACACGTGATGTTGGGTGGGGGGTGGGGGGTAGTCTTGTAGTCTTACACCTCACCAGGTATCACCAAGGGGGAGGGGGGGTTAAAATATACTTAAAAAAAAATATCACGTGATTAATGGACGGCCCCATAAGTTTATTAATTTTATACTTATTTGTTTCAGTACTATTAGATACTCGGATCTGGTACCATGCCACAAGCATTCCCAAAGGACAATTTTCTCTGACGGTGCAATCTGAATATGGATGACACAGTTAGCAAAGACGACAAAAAGTACAAATAATTATGTTAATGTTAACATATCGAGATGCCAAATTTTCACTAGTTTGTAATATTTATTACTTTTGATATAAATAATGCAGTGCCATTTTCTAGTGCAGCTATATTTAGCTTAAAAAAAATGCAATACTATGTTTTTTTTTATTATATTGTATACATACATATTTATATGATAAATGTGCTGTTTTTTTACACAATATACCTACTTTTTTGAAATCATCTTGTTTTTTTTTTCATTGCCATTCATATATAGTTTTATAACTGAGCAGTAGACCCTAAGCTTGTTGCTTTGAGACAAAGTTGATTGCTTGCCAAGCAGCCACAAATCGTAATTGAAGAAGCCAAAAAATACACAGTGTGATTGAGACATCACTCTAACCCTTTGACAAATATGCTTCTAATGAGGAACTTAATTAACCGCCTAAAAAGAGAAAATGTGCTTTATGAATAAGTAGATGAGGTGGCCCTAACTCTCTAAAACTTTTACATACTTCAACTTATCTGATCTCTTCCGACTGATTGCAGATTTTTTTTTAATAATTAAAAGACAAAAAAAAAGTATATATGTTTACCAGTTTCTCATATCCTGCTAGATCACCCTTTTTGTTCGATTATAGCGACTAGGAAGTGCAACCTGTGTTTGCACGCACATTTGTTCACTATGATATATGTTGCAAGAGATTGACTCCAGGTGTGTCATTCTGTCAGAAATTTGTAGAATTAGAACATACCACAAGGCCCGCACTGACTGGCGACGTGCCACACACGTCGCATCCCGCATCCTGCTCAAAGCACTGTCACTATATAAGCTCTTCGAATTCTAGCTGGCCACCATAACAGGCATCGGTCATAGATGGCGTGTTTTTATATTTATTTTATACTTTTAAAAATAAACTGCAGAATAAATATTCAAAACGTTTTATTCGTCTAATTCTATTATCAAAGGTTTGAGTGAAATATTGTCTAGACCACAGATATTGAGATTAAAATACCTAATTTTATAAACCAGTCATCATGATTAAAAATAAAAGCGTTACCTAAATGTTAAAATATGTTCGAGTCAATGTTTCACCCAAGATACATTGTAAAGTTCACATAAAGAGATCAGGTTTAACTTTAAGACAATAAGCTCGCGCGGACACGCCCGGCGTCGGCCGCTACACGAAGTTATAGCAGTATTGTATGTACAGCTCTCAAACCAAATGCATGAAATGCAAACTTACAATAACAATAAATAATTTATCATTTTTGACCAGATAGATGCCAGTGCGAATGGACAAATTTAATTGACATGGCATATTGTTTTATCACAAAAGAAATGGTACCATTACATTGTACCAATCGAAATGGACACATTTAATATTCAAAAATTTAATACATATATTGCAACTACCCAATTCAGCTGAAGGAAGGTAGACATGGCAATGGACAGAGTGATTAATGATTAGAATAGCTGCCAGACACCAAGCACTGCATCTTTGATGGCTTCGATGTATTGTGCGGGGACCCAGTACACCCAATACCGGGAGGCTTCTGTGGGTCCCAGTTGTAGGCCCTGTAGAATAATTAGTACATAACTATTGTAGCTTTAATAGATATAGTCTAGTTTAGAGATGCCATACGTCCCGGTACGCCGGGACATGTCTCGGTGTCGGCCGTCATGTCCCGGTGTCCCGGCCAATAAGGCAATGGTCCCGGTGTGCACGCTTATAAAAAAAAGAACTCTGCTTCGTTCGCAATACGCGCTCCTGTTTGTCTTGTCGTCCTGCCGTCCTGCGTGCGCAATGGGAGCCCCCCCCCCGCTTTGACTATCGTCGCAGTCAGCGCCGAAACATTTATGGCAACCCTAGTCTAATTTAAGGACGTCTATAACAGGCCCGCGGGACAATAAGTACCCCGCAAGACAGCTGAATATGCCCGCCAGCACATCACAATATCTAGCCAAATAAGGCTTATATAATATAGTAACTTATTATCAAAATGATACGTACCATAATGTGATATTCTTCATGTTCTTTTATGGGTTCAGATGTGATGCCTGGAACACACAAAAAAAAGTAAATACTATGATCTATATTTCATCAAAAAACGATTTCATTAATGTATAAACTGTGGTAATTAAATAAATAATTTATTTGCCAAATATTTATTGATTTTCTACATTTTTTCCATAAAGCATATCGTCGCTTAAGTTCAATCATCACGTATGTCAGAATCAGTTACTTTTCAGTAGAGTGAAAAACGATGTTACGATATGTTACGTTTATAGACACAATAACCATACCATTTCACTTTGTATTTTTACGAGTTGCTATCTGACGTTTTATTTCTAATTGGCTTATACAAACTGTCTTCTGATTTTCTATCTAATGGCATCTAAATGTCTAAATCGTTCAAAAATGACTTAAGTGGTGTTAAAATTTAAACGACGATATTTCATGCATTTGTAAATAAAAGTATGTTGTTTTTTTTTTAAGACAACATTGCAATTATAATCATTTGCAGAGCCTATTTATATCAATTATCATTATATGTCTAAGTCTGTAAAATCTATATGAATGAAAATATAGCCATTTGTAACTACGGAGCGGGGTAGGAGTCCAACACAGATCAAACCGTGGGGTGCAGCTAGTCTTTACTATTTGTAAAATAACACTGTACTTACTTTTAATAGATGCCATGGCTAGTTTCTCAGTGCGCTCCTTAGTGCCGATCCACAGCTGATCTTGATCATGTTTAAATGTGAGTCTCACTTTACCTCCATGTTTGTTTAGCATTCCACTTAGTGGGACTGGGGGCAGAGGCTCCTGTAAAATCATTGCAATTATAATATAATATAGGTACCTACCTACTAAATATTTGATAATGTGTCTTTTCATTTGAAACCCAGAAATGTATAATCTAGCTTTTACCCGCGGTTTCACTCGCATTGAAGCCAATGTACCTACGTTATTAAATACTACTAATGCCTCCAAGTTTCATGATGATTGGTTAAGTAGTTTTCGTGTGAAAGCGAAACAAACAACTAACATTCACATTTATAACATTAGTAGGGAAAATCAAATTGGAGTGTCTGTTTGTATGAATGTATATATGGTACATAATAACAACATAACATTTTTTACTAATTTTGTCTGTCTGTTTGTTCCGGCAAATTTCTGGAATGGCTGGGCCGATTTTGGCGGGTGTTTCACTGGCACATAGCTGATGCAATAAGGAGTTACTTAGGCTACTTTTTTAAGGAAAAAATCTTAAATTATAAATTCCAGGCGGACGAAATCGCATAAATAAAAAAAAATATAAACTAAGTTTTTCGTTGCTGAATTTGTTCGACACTACTAGACTGACATTAAAACACAAAATAAAATAGTTTCTTTAGAGTAGTAATTTACACACAAACGCACATAAACCACATGGATCAATAGTAAACTCACATACACCTAGGGTTGCCAGCTTTTTTTTACAAGAAAAAAGTATATTTAGGTCTGAGAAGAATATTGAACAGTATCTAAAAAAATGAAGAGTATGTACATGTCACACTTTATGTCTTGAATATTTGACATAAAACATTTAAAAAATTGGGTCACCGTGAGACGGTGGGTGACCCATACTATAAGCGTCAAAATGCTTAACATAGTGTTAAACATTTTGACGCTCAAAAACAGTATTTTGTATTCTTTATTTTTGTTTAACAGTAAAAAGTATAATGTAGTGAAAAACTGAATAATACTGTTTTTAACAGTATAGTTGGCAAACCTACAGGTACACCACATATATCTCCGTAGGTACGTGTTTACCATTAAGTGATTGTTATTTTGTAAGTCAGAAAACATTGTATACTTTTTGAGATATAAGATTAATGTAAACAATACTTGGATGACCTACCAAATAAATAAATCAGATCTCATCATCATTCAAGAATAATCCTATACCTGCAATATTTATAAAATTAAATGTAACTTTGTATTGGTCTACTCTGTTTATGATGTTGTACTTTGTAATTGGTTTAATTATTAGTTGATAATTCCAAATTCCGTGCCTTGGAAAGCACGTTATAACAATTGTATACCAGAGAACGAGCAACAGCGATTCCCTGTGTGTTTCTACATAATACTGCGGTCACCAACCCGCCTGCCAAGCATGGTGACAATTTCAAAAACCCTCTCTTGGGAGGAGGCCCATGGTCAGCAGTGGACTTTATACGGGCTGATGATGATGAATTTCAAATGACCTCAACAAGGACCATAGTGTTACACAATATTCGCACTGATGTAGGTATCCCCAATAAAATATGATCATATTTATTTTAAGATAATTAATGGAAGATAATTCATAATAAAATTAAGCTCGCCTTTGTACATATTGTTTCTTTGTCTAAAATGTATTGTTACTTGTTTTTTTTTTTTTTAAGTATCAAGTACCTACATCAAAATGTTGACTGAACTTCTATAGAAGTTAATAGACCTGATAAATTCTTTATTTCTTTGGTGAAAACCATTAGGCATAATAATAATAATATATTTAATATATCAAAATTATTTACAAAACATTCACAGGCCGCGTGTTGCCGACCACTGCTATAAAACCTTCTAGGTTCTCATCTTAAAGCTATTAATAGAGGTACCGGGAACGGTCAATGCATGTTATCAAATGCCGAACCAGATTAGAGGATCTAGCATTCTATACAAGCATTTTAATTAATATGTTTGCAGCCAAAGGTTTTATCTGTGTGGAAAAAAATCAGCAATTATATATAGCATACCGGAAAGTCCAGGTTATATGCCCAAACATCTAGAAACAGGTTTAAATCCCAAGGATGTAGGGTTGTTTTAAGCCACTTTTTAAAGACATTTGTTCCACTATGTTTATGACATTCCATAAACTTAAAAGCTCATTTATAAGACAAAAAATGGTGCAAAGTATTTAAAACAACTCCATCACTAGTAAATAAATCCCTAGGGGGGAAATCAAAGGGGACTTCACAAATATGCAATTCACCGACACAAAATATACCCAGACTCAGAAAAACTAATTATGGTTCACACAAATAATTGTCCTAGGTGGGAAACAAATCCAGAAAACCAGGTCTCAGAAGTCACTGTTGTAAGTACTGAGCCCTTGGAGAGATCAAATCTATGTGAGATGTGCACATAATCACAATCAAATATATATAAATATGAGTATTGAAATTATTCAATATTCAATCTACAACAACACTGATTTGGCATGTAAAAAATATTAATTTTGACTCGGGAGCTGAGTGCGGGACACTGAATCTGATCAATCTGCTGAAAGGCTTGATAAAAGTATTTAATGTAGTTCAGTAAATAGATTTGGAAGCCTACCTTAACTCCTTTGATTCCTGGCATTACATCAGGAGGAATGCCCTTATCCAGAACTTTTCGATGAATTTTTTGCATGCAGAGAGGTTCCTTGCTTGATTGACCACTCGCTTTCTCTTGCTCCAAAGCTTCCTGAAATAAAAATCTTATTAGATAAAAATATGGAACAAAAATAGCACTACACTGATCCACAAATAGCTTCAATGAAAGAATTTGTGTAAGGATATACTTAAATAGATTTACCTTTGGGGCACTCTTCATAGCTAATATGTCATCCATTTTGGAGCCCACCAACATCACCTTGCCACCCCTGAGAAGGCCCGTCTCTCTGATTGTCATAGTATCACGGGCCATGCCCTTAATTATTAGCTTCTGTGCGGACTGCGGAACGCCGCATATTCGTTCTAAGTGCGCTTTGAGTTCTGCGATAGTGGAGTCATACGCAAATGTAATGTCATATTTTGCTTTATTAAAAACTATGGTAAATTCGATCTGTTGCGGAATCTCACACAGGTCAGAGTCTTCAGGGGGCTCAGACGTGCATGGCGCGCTCTCTGAGCCTTCTATCTGCGACTTCTCACTATCCACATTTGGTTTCGTTTCGACGGCTGCCTTTGTCGAGCCGTTGGCTATAAAATTTGGATCTCGATTTTCTGTTGTATCTCCTTTCTCTGAAGCTGTTAAAGGATATTAAAACGTGAGTTAGCAAATTTTCTAGAACAAAAGACCTGACTGTGCTTGTTCACAAAGACTAACGATAGCATTTTCACGTCCATAATGAACGAAAGTGTATGAATACTCACCAATATATTCCATAGTTTTGATTGAATTGTGGACCTGTATTGATTAAAGTAACTAAAACGCTATTGTATCTTAGTTGTTTTGAAAAAATAATTAAAATACAGCCGACTGGCTGACGTAAAGCAACAAATTTTGTGCACAGATAAAAATACTTCGCTATTTTGACTTTTAGTGCGTTCAGAAATCAATTCTTGTATGACACCATGAACTATAGAGTAGCAATAGCGGCGTGGTGGTCCAGCCATATTATTAGAATGCCAGTGTATAAAAAAATAAAATACATAGGCAGTAAATAGTTAATTAGTGTATAATAATCAGGTATTTTCTTAGGAGTAATACCGACTGTTTTTTTTTTTACCTAAAATTAAAAATTGTATAAGTCTTTGTTTTTTGCTGAATAAAATTTATTTATTTTATTTATAAACATATCTCATATTTTATATAACATGAATAAAATACATAATATACAACTAAAAGTACCTAGTTAATTTAAAATAAACCTAACTTATAAAATACTACTATTCTAAATCTATTCTACTTGGCAAGGTTCCCGGAGTGGGTCTTGTATCATGTTTTTACATTATCTTTGATGCTTTCCGTTTCCATGGCGGCCAATTTGTAAACAAATTTCAAAGAAATACACAGAGAAGATCTCGTAGTATTTGTAATTATTAGTTTAAGATTAATTTTAAATAATGAGTTTCAATATAGACGATCCTTTAGCTGGTATACTCAGTGACGGTAGTGATGATAGCTTTTTTGATGACGATGTATTAGGGAAAAAAAGAACACCTAAGAAGAAACCTGCGCCAGCATTAGAGAAAAAAAACTCCCTTTTTGATTTAGGAGATGCTGATAAACTGAAACCTGTGTCTGATAAAACCGATAGTCTATTGGATTTTGATGCAAAAAAATCTCCATTGCCGTTTAAAAGAACCTCGTCAAAAGATGCTATAAAAATATCGCAACCCGAACCTAAAGTTAAATCAGATTTCGATAAATTAGATTTAAGCAAATCTCCTGGAAAGGCTAAACCTAGTGCTAGTGCCGATAAATTAGATATACTTAGTGACCTTAGTGGATCAAAAAAAGATTCAAGTAAACCTGTGGACAAAGGTAAGAGTTCCCAATCATTGCTCGATGATATCTTAGGTGGAACAACAGCAAAAGCGGGAAGTTCCATTTCAATAGCAAGACCTGTCACGGCGGGTAAAAGTCAAGAATTTGACTTTGATTCTATATTGAGAAAAACTGAACCAAAAAAAGGATCAAGCAAAACTCTTTCTCAAAAAGAAAAATCTAAAGAAAGTGTAAAGGAAGATAATGGTTCAAATAAAAAATCGAAACCAACCGAAGACTGGCTTGGTATTTTCCAGGATAAAGAGGAAGATAATGATATCGAGGAAGATGCTGAAATGCCTTCATGGTTAGGGGGAGGTAGTTCTAAAAAGAAAAAGACTGAAGAAAAAACATCAGTACCCAAGACTAAAGCTGTAGAAAAGTCGAAGGAAATTCCACAAATTGACGTAACAGTATTACAAGAAAAACCAAAAGAAGAAGTTAAAGTAAATCTGGAACCGAGTATAGGACAAATTACACATTTGATTCCGTCTACAAATGTTTTACATGGAAGCAATGAAGACATAACGGCTGAAGGGGCAGCATTATATTTGCAGCAACAGGAGTCACAAATAATGGTGGCTTTGCAGTTAAAGGCACAAGAAGAAAAGCTAGCTGCTATGCGGAGTAAGTATTTGTTTTATCAATGTTTAGTTGATGTAACTAAAATTGACACCGGTATTAAGTTAAAATACCCTTAAGATCCTAGGCACATTTAGCATTTTATCATACTATAACCAGCTATAACTTACCTAATTGGTAAGTATGTCTCACTTCGAAGCAAAATACTAAATAACATTGCTGCCTACAATGATGTAGGTAATTAGGTGTATATTCGTTATCTCGCTAATTCGGTATCGACGAAACTTTTATTATTATATTACGTAAAAACTTTATCTTAAGAAATGACACAGTGGTCGGTATAGGTAATATTTATTAGTATCCTAATATTTCGTTTTAAATAAGCATGAATATTTTGTTAAAAAATAAATCATAACAAATTGAAACTTTGTGTAGTGCGTCAGAAGGAAAGTCAACGAGTACAACGAGATGCTGCGCAGGCGCAACACGCTCAAATGGATGCCATGTTGCGTCGGCAGACAGAAAATCGGCACCAAATGCAATCTATAATAGCCCAGCATCAAGAGCGCATCGCTCAGAGGATAAAGGTAAACTTAAGGCTACTTACTACTTATTTCGTTTGTCTTTTCACAGCTCTTAGTGTCGAATCCACTTTAAGGTCTAATATATAATAAACCATTTACTTTGTAGGATCTATTAGGTATAGAAAATGCAGACGAAGATGTAACACTAGGAAACGTGTATGAAACCACTGGAGAAAATAGAGAGACGACGCATGGCCGAGAAAGAAAACAGTTACTTCAGCTAGTGGCATCGTTACAAGAAAACCACGACAAAGAAATAGACCTTATGGAAACATCATATAGGTAACCAGTCGGGGTTGAGGAGGGATCCAGCCCCAAGTTTTTTTTGTTTTATCTAGCTAAAAACTATCCTCATTGAGTTTAAGCCCCTCCAATACCATGATTCTGAATCTTTTTTTTTAGGAGACAATTAGCATTTCTTGAAGTCTCTTTGCAACAATCAGAAGAAAGAATGAAGGAAGAGAGCGACAAACTTGTAAAATTCTACACAGAAAAGATACATTGGCTTGAAGAACATCACAACTTGTACAAAAACTTGACTGTTGATAATCTACAAGCTTTGATGGATAGGCATAAGGCTGAGAATGAAATACTCGGTCAACAACATTTGGAAAATGTTAAAGTTTTGCAAGAACATCACACCGCACTCATGGAGAACATTAAGTGAGTTCGTAGAATGGTATACCTACTCTTATCATTATCAGTCAGAACCAATTTGTATCATAATTAAAATGTCTGTCCAGTAGTGCGGCAACCGGAATTAAGCGAGATACAACACTTAGCCACCTACTTATTCAGGAACCGCAAAGATAACTTATTTTACGTACCTACTCAATATTTTACTATTATGGGTATCGAACGACTTTCACGCTAGTAAGATATAAGATTAAGTTTATATAAGTAGGTAATTGGTTTATAAAACTTTATTTTTGTAGAAATGCAGTTAAACAGGAACAAGTTCTTATCCAAGATTCAGCAGGTTTCTCTACAGAGTTGAAAGAATTGATAGCAAATGCGCAAGAAAATAAAAACCATTGTCAAAATCTTGTAGACAAAGTACAAGCATTGATCGAAAACACAGAACGCCAAACCGATGTTAGTATACAAACCAGGGAAGCACAAATCAATGGTAAGATATTACAAATAATAAACATAGTTATCTACGAATGAATTAATGAAACTGTATACCTACTTAATCACTGTACATAATAATTTATTTTCAGACATGATTCAACAGTTGAAAAAAGAACGAGAAAATTTTGACGTAGAGAAATCTGAAAATAGAGAAACCATAAAGATGCTTGAATCTAGATTGAAACAAATGAATTCGGTAAGTTATTAATACTAGCACAATGACGAATGAATATTGGATTAAAATAAAACCTTTATTTTTTATCAATAGATGATTGAAGAAGAGACAGCTGCTTTGAAACAGAAACGAATGGAGTTTGAATTTGAAAAGGCCACATTTAATAAGCAAACTGAATTCGCTAAGAATATTCTTAAGAAGCAAGACGAAGAAATCAAGGTAGGTTGAAAATAAATCTATTTATATAAAATTAGTACAAAACTTATGACCGACCAACTGTAGGCTGATAGTTGTTTTCATGATTACCATGAGACGTGTCAACGGGAAATGTCACAATCATGCACTACTTTTTACATTTTAATATTTATCTATTAGAAAATTACAAACATACTTATTTATTTTTATAGATATTGAGAGACGACATACAGAAAGAGTATCAAGAAAAGATTTCAAAGATAGACGAAGAAAGGACAAAGGCGATTAAGGAAAGTGCAGCACTAACTCGGGATAAATCTAGTATTCAGAGTTTAAAACAGGAACTTGAAGTGAGTATGATACTATTAGATGAACTTTTTAATAAAATATGGCTTTAGCAAGGCACGTTTAGAATTCATTGCTTTTGAACTTTATTACAAGATCATATAATTCAAAATATTTTGATGGGTGGTTAGTATTTAAATAGTGAAATGATTTAAAAAATTGGGTCCGCTCTTTGTTATTGTTAATTCTTACAACCTTTTAGAAGTTAATTGCTATCGTCTGTCCATGAGCTAAATTATAAATAAAACATAAGATAACAACATAATTACATTTGCGAATTATAAAATATCAGCGGATTAATAAAGGAAAAAGTTTAAGGCCGCGGCTGATACATATTTCAGATTGCACAATTGAACCTATATGTGGATGTTTTCCAAAACTCCTGAAGATGCCGATAGACTGCCTCAGATAACATTGTTTTCTTAAAAAAAAAGATTACTAGCAGAGTTTTGCAGTCTTCTAGTATTCTTGTTTGGCTAAGCTAAAATGCTTGTGTTACGAGTGGGTTCACGTCGGTAGTGCAATGGGTGGGGATCGAACCGGTGAGCACAAGCCCGACGCCTTACTTTGGGTACAGACTACATTATAATGATTCTTCACGATTAAAATAACATTCTTTGCAGCATGGTGATTTTGGTAATATCTCCTAACGACAAGGAATGACCTTGTCAAGGTCTGTTAAAAGGCCCATGTTCAGCAGTGGACGTAAACTGGCTGATATAGTATTACCTACATCAATGCCTATTATTTAAAGATATTCTTGTATTTTAGTTATTTGAAGATTTTGTTTTAGCTTTCCTAAAGTTGTCTTATGTAATCGATGACTTTAAGTAATTGTATCTTTTATATATCTATAAAAGTTTTGAACTTGGTTTAAATAATCCTTCAATTGTAGAAAATGAAAGCAGAACTGCAAGCGCAGTTAGAGGAAGTGACAGAGGAAAGGTCAAAACTAAATGTTGAGAAACAGCAAATGCACATGGAAGAACAGAGAATTTTAGCAAAGTGAGTATTGTACTAATATATAAAGCCGAAAAGTTTGTTTGTTTGCATGAACGTGCTTATCTCAGGAACGACGAAAAATATCGTCCGATTAGAAAAATAATTGTTGTTATAGCCCGTTTATCGAGGAAGTGTAATTGAATTTAGGAGGTTTTCATTCCTTACGGAAATGAGTCACGCGAGTGAAACCGCGTGGAACGCTAGTTATTGATAGATATTTTTTCTCGGGCTCATAGTCCTTTCGGTCCCAAAATAGGTAAGGCGATATGAGCCTACGTATGCATTGGTTTACCAAAACAGCAAAAAGGAGTTTTTATTTTGCAGCATTATTATTATAAATGCCCACTGCTATATGACGGGCCATTTTGTATAATTATACTTACATGTATAATTTTCATTTTAGGAGTCGTGATTTAGACTTGCTCGCTAAAACTGCTATAGAAAAGCAATCACAAGCCGAAAAGAAATATTCCGAAGCTGAGTTTATCCAAAGGAAATATGAAGAGAGGATACGAAGGATTCAAGAACACGTCATGTCATTGAACGCAAGAGAGAAGCAAATTGCTAAAGAAAAGGTGGCTTTATCTAGAGAACGTCTTGCTCTACACAATGAGAAAAAACAAATTGAGAATAGACAACAATGTTCTTTATGTAAATCAACTCAAAATGTGCCACAATACTATGAACCAAATTATACATTGCCTGACTCTTTCATCAGTGCTCCAATTGCCACAAGGGATTATATGAACTCTAATGTTACTTCTGCTATGAATGCAATAGAACAAGAAATGGCGCATTTAATGGGAAGGAATTTTAATCTAAGACATACTGCTGGTATAGATGTGAATACTCATGATAATAGACCGGATGACGACAGACAGAATCAGTTTCATTCTGATGCACCACAAGCTGAATCAGGAATGTATAAGGTAGGCACTTTATAATTTTGAATTTCGTTCAAAAAGACGTGAATTAACGAAGTGCTAGGTCGTAGAGTGTTCACCGAAAACTATAACTCTTCAAGATGTATTCGCTACCTTGTTGACTTTGAAACCCTGGGCAGGGTTTGAAAGTTATCGAAAATCGTTCGAATTTGTGCTATTCTATGGTTATTATCAGTAATCTAATAAGGTAGTAGAAACCGACCGTTTAGACGTTAGAGAGATTTAAACGTTCTCTAGAGATTTATCTCTGTGTGGTGAACCTCAATATGAATTGTTATAACTGTCATATTAAATAATTTAATTGCCAAAATAATAATTTATCTTACTTTTTAGGAATATATGGATCCAAAATTTATGATGCTGCGTTTAGATGTGCAGAGAGTTTTAAGTAACTTAGATCAGAATAAAAAAGATGAAAACGATGTCTTACCAGATGATGATGCACAGGAAGATTGATCAGAAAGAGAAATGTTACTATAATTAAGAGCACATGAACAGGTTTACTTAATTTTGTGAACGTTTGCACGTTTTTCACCTATGATAAGTATATGAAAGTTTCTGTTGAAGGAGCTGATACCAATGTATGAATGCATATTGCACCTAGGCGTGACGACAAAATGTGTGTAGCACTTGATATTATGGGTACGGTACTATTATATATTTAAGAGGTAAAATAAAAGACTGAAGTTCGGTATTAATTGTTTTAATTTACTTTGATGACTGTTGAAGAACATCTTTTGTTGTTAGATATATGAACAGTGTTATCAAAATGTACACAAATGCCTACATAGCTACATGCTAACTTATAAATATCATTTCATTGTAAAAATATAGGTACGTGATCTCTTTTACTAAATAATTATTGTTATAGGTACTAGGGTATGCAGTTAAAGACATATACTTGTAATCATGAATATATCTTAAAAATGGCTCCAAATTATTATATACATAATATCTTTCTAAATTACTTTCATCGTGATATATTTTTTCTTTTATCATAGTTCGTATTGTTTTATTTTCGTGAGTTCTATCAGTATTTAGGTATTTCGTGCTATCTACATCAGTACTATACGTTTTATTGTCATCAAATGAATGTTATTTAGAAAGATCTTCATATATGATATTACATTTATTTCTTATTTTACATAATATAATATTATATTATAAATATACATACTACGCACCCAAGTTCATCGTTCGCACAGTCTTTCATAAAAATTGCTTTAAGTAGTTACAAATTAATATCTTTATGGACGGCCTGGCCTTGTCTATTAAAAATATAATAATAATTCAATTGCATTCTTCTATTTTGAACAGATCTACACATAAACCCAAATAAATTATATGATTATGTTACTTATTGTTAAGTGAACATAGAAAACCGTCTTTAGAGAATGTAATAACAAGGAACAGTATATTTTCTACTTGATTAAAAATGCTTACTACAATTTACTATACAATATTTACAATTCTAATTTACTTATCCACATCTACATCTTTTAGGTGTTTTAATATATAAGTGTATAGAATTTCCTTTGTCGAAAACAACACTAATTTGGAATAGGTACCTAAGACTTTATCGCTTTCCAATTTAGAAAGCCATGAATCATAATTTATTTGATTATCTCACTATCACAGTAATAATATCATTTAACATCAAAAATAATTTTATACATCGATAATAATTGAAATATATTTTGTTAAAATTCGTCCAAATAAAATTGAAAATTTGATTGATAAAAACAATGATTAAAGGGAAGCGATTTCGGACATGGAATTTGTCATGTAGGTTGTGTTATGACTTCATGATTTCTCCTGGCTGTTTTTGATATTTCACTTCGAGGAGCTGAGGGTAATTCTCTACGATAGACAAAAGAATCCCGTCGATGTAGTTCCTTAGTTGCACGTTCACGTCTTGTTGTTCTTTTAAAGCTTTCTGTAACTGTAAAGATAAAGTAAATAAATATATTATAATCTGAAATATTTATGGTTGTTTTTGGCTGCAGAATTATTTGCTCTTAGTAGCACTATCGTGTGTTACCAAACAAAGATGCTTATTAAAATTTACAAAGATAGGCTTTTAATTAGCCCAAAGGAGTCATAGGTAGATAATGAATTCACAAGATGCCACTGTACAAAGTGAAGGTTATGTACTGATGTTATAAATGATCGTATTCACATATTAGGTACACAGATTCTTAGTGACTTGATTTGTTTTTTCAAAATTGGTATTAAAAAAAATGATTTTATTTATATTTCTTGATATAATAAAATCTACGTAAAATAGTTATGTAAATCATTCAATAAATTTATTTTACAAATACAAAATGTTGGTGGAAGCCAGCATAAAACTTTCGATGTGTAATCACAAAAGTCAAAAATATATAATAAAGATAACGAAACATGCAAGCGTGTAAGGATTATGACCCGATTGTGATGCAATGAATAATTATGTACAGATGATGATGTGATTTTTAAAGGTTTAGTAAATATATAACTGCAAGCATTCCTATAAAGTATGAAAAAGGTACATTTTAGTCCACAAACAACAGTTTTATTTTTTACAAAGCATGCAACAGTTAGCGGCAAGGTATTAGGGTTTAAGTCATGCACAGTTAGTAAAAATGTCGTACCTTTTCCATCTCTATGCTGAGATCAGATTGTGTATCGTTACCATCGAGCTGCAAAAATGCACATGACATATAAGCAAATTGCTTGGCAAATGAGTCAGTATTCAGGCTATATAAAAGCAAAGCATCGCGACAATGCTTAAAAATAAAGTATTACTTATTCAGAAGTCATAACAATGTAAATGATTTTCTTTAACTGGCAATGACTGATACTTAAGATTCCAATTTGAAATAATTGAAGCCAGAAGCGATTAAATAAATGAAACGTTTAAATTTCGGCATAAAATCGTTTAGTGTACGAACGTTTGTATGGGCTGAACAAAGCATTGTAGATTGTGGAGGAAATGAACGTGTAGCTTACCTCATCGTCGCTCATTTGCGATAGTTCGTGTGCAAGTGAGTTGGTGCCTACAAGTGGGCCGCTCACCCCGTCCAGCAGGCTGCGACCTTCCTCTACCCCACGTGTCAAGATTTGAGCTTGCAATTCTTCTTGAGCCTCCGATAATGCTGAAAATAAAACATGAATATATTTTAATTCGATTAAAGACTAATCCTAATGTTGAATCCTTAGATAAATAATATCATTTGAATTTTGACAGAACTTTCGTACGTCCAAATTTAAAATGTAACTTAACCGCTGATAATCTTTATGATGATTGAAAAATCTGTTTAAATTTTGGAAAACTGATAAACCTCAAGTGATTCTTATTTTTTAATAAGTTTATTTACAAAGATAATTATAACTCTAAAACTGATGTTCATTGTAAGATTATCACGTTTACGCCAACTGAAGTTATTAGGTATTGTCTATTTTCTTTTGTTTTATCGGTGTACATGCAATTAAAACTTGTATATACAAATATTGCACATCAAAATATGTTCTACAAGTTTCGTACGCAACCATTTTTACATTCCCATCTTTATCATTGAGCAATAAATGAAAATGCATTAATAAAGCTAAGTAGGTATTTAAATTATATTCATCATCATCATCATCTTCAGTTCTTATAAGGTCCACTGCTGAACATGGGCATCCTCCCGCGTGAGGGTATTTTCCATAGTCACCACGCTTGGTAGGAGAGTTGGTGACCGCAGTATTGTTGTACCACACAACAGGAAACGCTGCTGCCCGTCCCTTGATATACGATTATTATAGATGATGTTATATGACAATCGGGACCAACGGTTTAACGTGCTTTCCGAGGCACGGAGAGTAGTCCCTCAACCAACCAGACCCGGAAAGAAATCTTAGAATTTTTACAAAGATTTTCTGTCCGGCGGTGTGGGGATCAAACCCACGACCTACGAGATTTTAAAGCGAACTAAATACCGCTACGCTACGGAGGTTGTACAACAAGGTATTTAACTATTTACTCAAGTAACATAGAGCCAAACGAAATTGCAACTAGGTATCTAGAGGGGCTATTGCGTTTTATGAAATCATCCGATAGTATAAGCAATAATATTATATCTATGTACCTAATATTGTTGAACACGTTACGCGCCACGTTGAAATACATTGGCACTACATGAGACTGATAAAAATAAGTAATATCTATTTCGATATTGACGTTGATATTTGACGTTATCTAAATACAATATATTGATTTTCATCTCGGAGAATGTGTGTACAATTCGGACCATTTCAACTGATTGCGTGATTTATAAAAATTTGGAGATATGAATGATCTATCGCTCTGTGTGAGTAAAGAAATGAATCATTATTTATATTGATATGCTTCCAGAATCGTGCGTCAATATGTAATTTGAGCCTACTGCTCGAAAATTCTGGAAGCATATCCAATATAAAGAATGATTATGAATGAATAGAACAATAATAGAAAAATGCAACTGTATTAGGTAATTACGATAGACTCGAATGTTAGACTTTAAATTTGTATAATAAATGCTCGGAAACTAGAAGTAGGTATCCAAGATTTAAATTTGTTCTATTTTATTGCGATTATCTCAACGCGGCATCTTTCTCAAATGATAATTAGGTAATTACATAGGCAAGTATACATTTCTTATTGGACTCGTGGGAATTCTTTGGCCAACGTCTTATTCTTACTTATTCCATGTATTAGTCCTCAATACATAAATCCTTTATTTGCATTTAAATTGCAGTCACAAGCCTAATCGGAAAATATTTGAATTGCAGAAGAGTGAACTTGCGATGTTTGAACTTGTAAACTTACGTGTTTCTGTTCAACGCAATCTTGATTTTTTGCTTATGAATATGTATTATAAAAATGCCTATAACTAGTTTGAAATGTTTTTGGGACCACAACGTTTTGCAATTTTACTAACGTCATTCTCGCTCGATTAGTATCGTTACCAGAAATAGAGACTTACATTTGTTCTGCGTCCGGAGCAACACGAGTTCCTTGGTGAGCTCATCCAGGCGAGGATCAGGCGGTGGGGGAGGTGCGTCTCTCAAATGCTGCAGCTCTTGCTTAGCAGCCGCCATTAGTTGTGTTGCAGTCGCTGCAGCATCGCGCTCTCTTCGTTCAGATTCTCTTGCTGCATTCAACGCTGCTGAGAGCTCAGCGACTTGTTCCTGAGCCTCGCGATGTGCTCTTGTTGCAGCTTCCGCGTTTGCTCTGAGTGTCTCTGCTACGCCTCGGAGTCGACCAACCTGTGGATAGATTTGAATTGAGTGCATGCTTTACTCTCTGTTTCCCGAATCATGCGGCTGTGCCCAACAGGGTTCATTATTGTTACCAAATTGTTTGTTATTATTTTACCACTGGTAATACATTATGGAATGTAATAAACTATTAAATATTGAATGCCAAGCAAAAAAGTTGTAAATTTTTGAAGCTGCAGATTCTTTAACAGTATATCTATTAAGATTATAAGACATAAGCCTATGCATATAGTTACAGTTCTTGTTACGTTAAATTAAAATAATATATAAGTCAAAATACCACACATAACTATGGTATCGACTTCAATTTCATACAATTTGACACATTCTCATTTTTGTTATGTAGGTAACCAAGACATGAAAAACGTCTAATTGTAAGTATGCTTCATTTTTCAAAGTTGTTCAAGGGTAAAGTAAAATTATTTGCGTGTTATCAGAAGGTCAAGAATGAAGGTTAATTTATTTAAACACAATATACAGTTATGATGATGGTAATCGAAATATTATCGAAAGTTGTTATTATAGGTATTTTATACCTAATAATGTTAGATTTTCTTTTGGAATTCCATCGAATTCGGCAGTCACCCGACATAAGAACTATTAAGATTCAATTGAATATACACTGTAATTGGAATATTGAATAATTGGGTCGTAAAAAAAATATTCTTGATTTTAAATAATAATATAGGTTGAATAGTGAGACATAATTATCAATTTGTTGCTAAGGATGATCTCAACGCGTTTTTTTGATACAATCACAATATTTTGTACTTACCTCTTGTTTGAGTTCAGAAGCTTCTGCCTCGGCCGCTGTAAGTCTATCAGTGATTGCCGACAACTGTGTATCGCGATCGCGTTCAACTCGAGCTATAGCTTCTCGGCTCCGTCGCTTCTCCTCCGCTATGCTTTCTTCGCATCGACACTCGATCTGTACATTATTCACATTTTTATTAACCGCTAACAGCTAACTAATAAGGGGAAATGCAATTACAAAGATGTCTTGATCATTAACATTGGTTTTAAATAGCTTTGAATAAGTCGGTCTTTCCTATACTTTCTCGTGATTTGTCGATGATATTGCAATTTTGTACTTTAATGTTTATTGCAGATGCTTGATACCATCCGAAGATGAAATATGTATAGGGTATGTGGATGCCTCGTAGACATGAACGTTGGGGGTTATGACTTCCTTGCACTTTTTTTTTCGGACGGACATAATTTTATTTAGCCACGAGGCTCGAGCTCCAGCCTTAATGAATGGTTTAAAAACTACAAACTATTTAAGCAACCTGCGCAAGAGGGCGATCTCTGTGGGACTTGGACCTCGGCTCAGGGTGGTCACAAGCGGAGAGATTGTTGAATTATGACTTTTAATGACTTCCATGAACCCCCTATGCGGCCGCTACTGAGTGTTAGTCGATATATACTTTTGTATATATTTTTGGTATGCTTATCTAACTGCTATTTGGTTAAGGATACTGACCTCTCGTATCTGTTCATCAAGCATGTGTACCCGGGCTTGTAACACTGCGTTGTCGGCCTTCGCTCTCGCGTATCGCTCGTCGGCTGTGCTCTGTGTGTCAGCTAGTGACGTGACTTGTTGCTGGAGTAGTTGCACCTGGAGGACAAGAAAATACTTTGTTAATTTTGTATGCTTTAAATTAAACTAGGAGAATTTCTATGGTATAGTACATTTTCCTCTTATAATTAAGCAGCCATAGTCCAATAGCTAGGGGCGTCGGACTTGTGATCTTGTGGTCGCCATTTCGATGCCAACCCATTGCACTATCGACGTGAAACCACTCGTAAAACAAGCATTTAAGCTTAGCACGAGGGGTTAACTAAAATACTAGTGGACTACAAAACTCTGCTAGTAGTCTTGAAAAAAAAAAAACATTTTTTTCCGATAATTTAGGTACCTATGCATTGCAGTTTTGGAGATATTACATTTTTTTTTTTATATAATTAGTATAGACAGTAGCTATGACACTTAAAAATTGCCTTTATAATATACAGGGTGTCCCAAAAGGTTAAGTAGCTGGGAAAGGGGGTGACAGGGGTGGACACAATGGTCACTAGAAAAAAAAAAATCCGCTCTAGGTATTTAAAAAAAAATGGCATTTTTTTAAAAACTTAAAATTTTACACCTTGTTATTTTTGATGTTGATGTTGATGACCTTGTTGTTATTGAAGATTACATAACAGCATTTTTTTTAAATACAGCCATATTTGTAGGTACAGTTAGCACAAGGTGTAAAATTTTTAGTCTTTTAAAAAATGCCATTTATTTTTTTAAACACCCAGAGGGAATTTTTTATATTTTTCTGGTGACCCTTGTGACCATCCCTATCACCCCCCTTCCCAGCTACGTAATCTTTTGGGACACCCTGTATTCGTAAATGTACAGTAGGTCATAAATTCGATGAGATCACATGAGAATATGTTAGAGTCAAATTGTTGCAAAACCCTTTTTCTGCATTATTTGTTACAATACAAATAATAACTGCTTCGGTAACATATCGGTACAATCTTCTATATTTAGAATCCTCAAATTTATACCAGTTTTTGACACAGTGTAAAATCGCAATTCGAATTGCTTGCATCGATTATATTTCTCTTGTAACATTACATTGCGAACGTCGACGGTCAACAACTTTGTATAGTTATTATCGTCACGCATATTTCTAACTATTACCTACAATGACGATTCGATTGAGAGAGTTATCTTCAGTTATTAGATGCCATTAGGTATTGTTCATTGTGTAGGCACTTACTGCCTATTTGATAGATCGCTTGTGTTATTTCCAACATTTAAATGATAACATAAGTTGACGAGAACTGCATTTGCTTGACAATATTGAAACAGTGTCATAGTTTTATATTTATGTAGATTTGTATTCCAAATATTATTAGGTGGGAGACATACATAACATCTATATTCATAAAACAGAAAGGCTGGTCAGTCATTATTATTCGTCTGTGGAATGCAATGGTTATCTCTAGAGAATATTGTATTGTAAATGGAAGGTCCGCAGTGGTTTATATAAGATATGTCTGATATTTGTTCTATTAAATTAATATTGCATGCCATTCAGTTTATTCTTTGGAATAACATTTTAACCACGGTGTTTTATGCGAGCATCGAATTAATGTCGCGTGATTGATCATTGTTTTTATAAGAATTGTAGGTATGTCGTGTCATTGAGTTATTGCCCTAAGCTGATGTTAGATGTATTTTTAATGTTCTAGATAGACGGATTGTAGATTTATTGTAGTCGTTCTCAAGTTTGCAGTTGGAGTGTAATTAAATTGCAAGACATTTATTTCTTTGTCGAAACAATTAGGAAACTAATCATGTAACGATAGTAGGTATTATGACTTTGATAAAAACTCAGCGTTTACTATGCATGCAAAAAATATTTAAAATATGTCAATTTATTAAGTTAATGTAGCTTTAATAATACAGTAAAAATAACATAGGAAATGCGTTACAATAACCCTACGATGTCATAGAAATATTGTTAGGTACGTGATTAGCCTTCCTCCCTCTTTGTTTTATAAGTTAAACCCCATATTGATTTATTAAGTTAATTATTACAAATATCCAGAGTGCCATGGGAATTTGTGCAATCGTTGATATATGAAAATGTCTTGAGAATGTTAAATCGATGTCTAATTAAAGATAATTAGAAAGATCAGTCACTACCGCGCTGCTAATTAAAAGATTGCATGCCAATACATTTCCACATAACATTTTCTATTGCAATATTACTTAGGTAATTTCAAAGATTTTAATTTGGATTATTATTAAAGGTACTTTGAGAAAAAATATCGAGGACTTAGGTAAGCTATCAGTAATAAAATCAGGCACTATTGATTTGTTATTGGCGATATCTCATGATAAGTTGATAGCAAATCTTAACAAGTGCGTCATTTATTTGATTCTAATACAGAATTAATAAGTGACATACTTACCTACTTATACATATAGAATATTTATAAGAAATACTTATAGTAGAACGTTATATTAAAGTAAGTGCATTGTGTAATATACGTACGAACTATACAGGTTCTCATAGTCTTACAATTCTAGATAAAAATATGAAACATTCTAGATACGAAACGGGGTGTATCCAATTTTAAGGACTATAATCATAGGCAAAGGATCAGTCAAGCGTAATTCAGGACGGCACATTATAATCGTACGGTTAAGCATCAGTGAACTTAGCATATCTTCATTTGTATATTTTATGCACATTCCTACCCACTTGGTGGTTTATGTGTTGTTGAGTATAATATACTTACCTGTCGCTGATACATCTATGAATACATAGTTGGTTCCAATATGTTAATGCATTGCATACATTAATGCAATTAAAAATAGTTGAGACTGAGACAGCAAACGAAATCAAAAAGGGTGTAATCAAGTGAGACTTAGCTCCTTATAAGTGAGTATTACTGTACAATTATGAACACATAACCTAGGATGATACGTAAGTCTCGATCAAGAAAAAAGTATTTAAAGAAAATGTATGTGTATTAATAGCAAACAGTTATTGTATATTGCGTAAAATTTATTGCGACTTCGTAAACAATTTCAGGAAGATGGCCAACAGGAAGAGCTAGATATATTGTCAAGTAGTTGTAGCTATGACTTGTGAATGACGTAATTCATTGCACAGCCATCTTGTACGTACATTGCTAGTAAGTACATAACAATAATTGGTTGTCCATATATTTTCAACAGTTTATCTGAGACATAACATGGAACAATTCGCACTATCACATCGAATCGCAGTAATTTGATCTATTCGATTAAATACAAGATTGATTTTGCCATTTCACTAGCCGGAAGCTCTAGTAGGATACTGCAATAATCAATAAATACAATAGATCATGATGATCATAAACTAACTTACTATTATTTTTCATGAGATCTTTATGATATTGCAGTAATAGCAGCGAAGAAAGAGTAGGACGAGCGCAATAGTGACACGACGGTATGCCAGATTAATTACGATCTCTATTGTCTGACAATTTTACTGTAGCATTCGATCGAATTGTTCCCACGGAGTTGACATCAATGACGAAAAACTGGTAATAACCAATAAATAAAAAACTTTTTACAAACACGAGACTCATTGATGAATAAAATAGATCAGGCGATTTTATAACAACCCAAGAGCTACGATATAAATAATTTCAAAGATATTTAATAGCTAGTGGGTGATTCAAGTTCTTGGCACCACTAAATATTACGTATTATTATTTTTGTTTTTCATACTTTAGGCATTGATAGCATTATGGAAATAGTATAATATATATTTTGATAATACTAAGACTGTTGTAACACATTTCAGCGTTAATGAGTAGCTTTTCCTGTAACTAATGCTAAACACATGTGGAAACTGAACTGAAGACATGTGATAACGGTACATACGCTTTCAGTACAAATGTGTCTTGTTTTAAATTACCTACTGTGTATGAAGATAAATAAAACTTACTTGGAAACATATGACAGTAAAGAAATATAAATCTACCTAATGTGTACCTACTATAATAATAGTAATAAATTGATAGATGTTTGTGAGGTACCTACAGCAGATGGGTGATTTAATAAGGGTCGGATAGAATATAAAGAGACTGGATGCATGCTATAGGTATCTTTAATAATAAAGGAAGACGTGAAACTGCGACAATAAGGTAATTTAGTACGGAATGGCGTTATACATAATGTGGTTTTCAATTCTTATTTAATTGTTTACTTTTTTGTCATTACTTAGTAGGTATTTCAAATGAAAAAAAAAATGCATCTGAATTATTTACTTCAGTTAGGTACTCCTTGTATCGTTCAAAATGTAATCAAGTGGAATAAACTCTATAGCAAACGTTTGTATATAACTAAGTAGATCATTATCATATTTTATTTCAACTAAGCTTTTTAATTAAAGTTCATGAACATATTTTCTAAGAGACCATAGTAATATTTGAGCATGTAGGTACAACTGTTTGATTATGGTGTCAGCAAACGATAATTTAATGCAATTACAAACCTAGTTTCAATGTACGTTAGTGGTTATAAAAACGCTATTTAATCATGAAAAGAATTAGGTTGTTCTCATTGCTGTAATTATCCTCACTCCTCAAATTTTGTTGCCTAGATGTCATAAGAAAAGTGAAAAGAATACTTAAAATATAAGACTACAACGGAATATATCGAACTTTCGATCGCAGCCAAAGGTAAGCCGCTCGGTTTTACTTTTGTTTAAGACTGGTTTCACTTCGTTCTTGTACGTTCAACGTAGATAGTCAACCGAGAAAACAATTTATTGCTTATTTATGCAAAACTAATTGCGTTTTTCTTGTATTAAGTGGATACTGAAATTAAAAATGTTATAATGCAAATAAAAAGATTTGAAAGATTGTCATCTTTCTTTATTAAGTATATAATGTAATAAATAATAAATAACAGGTAGGTAGATATTAATTTATTTTTTAGTTTCGATGGATGTTGGCAACTACTTTTAGGTTATTAGGTATATGTCCTGTCAGAAGAGAATTTAAGTTTAAACTCATGACCAATATCCTTACTCTCGGAATTCTGGAATCACACATGTGGCCATCTTATTTGTTAACGTAGTATATACCTACTAGTCCAGGGTCGATAATTTTTAAAACCAAAAAAAATCATAATAGGATGAAACCCATTAGCAAAGGAGGGAAATATGATAAAAATGAAAGGAAAAATAATTTACGGGCGATCTGAGGTTGGGAAGGGGATGGGGGTGAGTTTTTAAGGGTAAAAAACGGTTTTTCTCGATTTCCGGCAAAACTAAAAGTCCTATCGAAAAAAGTCATATGGAAAAGTTGTAGATAATAAAAAGATCTAAAACTTTTGTATTTACACTTTTTTCACATAACCTCAAAATTTATGTGAAAAATTCAAAAAACCAAGTTTTTGGTTTTTTATTTTTATCTTTTACAAATTTTTTTTTTTTTTAACGAAATGTTGTGAAAACTTACCTTTTTATGTCCCAAATACGCTGTAATTTATTTAATTAAAAATATTTATTTTTTCACCTTATTTTGAATTAATATCGAAAAAACACCCTAATTTTCAATCGAAAATTCACCCGTCAAAATATCAGCTTTTTTCAAAAAGTTGGTGTGGTTTCTGTTCGTTGGAATCTCTACTTTCCGATGGTAAAAAAAAAAAATATGTTACTATGGTAAATCTTCTCAGAAAATGCAAAAATTCAAAAAAAACTTGAATTCGAAACATTTTTTTTTATTATTATAAATAATTTCATCTAAAAAATTATATTATTATATTGACACGGTCTCGTCATTATATTGACTTTGACAACTTCGATGAATAAAAGCTGATGTCAAAGTCTCAAATTTTTTGTATTTATTGTCGATTATTTTTTTGCTGGATACCATTAAACGATTCAAAGCTGCTTTTTTTATTGCATACACTTGCTTATCATCTGCCTTATTGCAAATGATACAAACAGATTCATCCATACTGATAATCTGAAAAGACAAAATCGAATTAATAATGTCTTCACTATTTAATCGTGAATAAACTCCCTTGAAAAAAAAAATATTAAAGAAATCAATGTCAAAATGTATAAATAATATATTATAAATCTATAAAAAAGTATAAAATATATATGAAAATCGGCCAAAAGTTTGTTTTATTAGAAATATATTTACGATATATATTTTATATATTTTTTATAGATTTTAAATATATTTTTTATAGATTTTGAAATATATTTTTTTTCATGGGATTAACTAAATTTGTTTGTGCAAAATTAAGGAGATAATTATTTTTTTATCTTCTACTGAAATATCATTTAATTTCAATCTTTAGGTTATGTTAAGTTAAGCATACTATTTTTTAAAGAAAATATTACGATTTTTATGGTTGAGTTGATTGATACAGATAAAAATAGAGATAGTATTTACCTTCCTATGCAGATTCGAAAAGTTTTATTGTTTTTTTAAGTAAACTTGTCACAATTATCTTCAAGAAACTCAGCGTGCACGTGTATTTTTATAAACGATGTTGTATACTGTACTGTATTTCGAATACTGGTTAGGCTAGCGGTTGTAACAGCTGCTACGAAATATATAGTATATAATAGTAGGTATGTATGTAGTAAGACCCAGACCCGCCTAGCCCCTTCCCCACTTCTCCACGAAATACCTTTTGATGGGCTACAATTTTTCGTAGGTCACTCAGGTATATCTACTCAGGTATATATATAATTTATCTCAAAATAGTTATAAATAAGCATCTACGCATATAATTTAAAGAAAATTAGACAACTTTCTCCAAATATTGTAGATGTCTTATTAAATATTAATTTAATTAACTTATTTGTTTGTTAATTATAGTAGTATATTTTTATTTGCAATTTTTTTGTTATCAACGTCACATGATTTTTCGACATCGATTTTTCGAGTAATTAAAGTCTAAATTTTAATAAATAGCTCAAAATTATTTATAATAATTAAAAAAAAAAATTCAAATTCAAGTTTTTTTTTAATTTTTGCGTTTTCTGAGAAGATTTACCATAGTAACATATATTTTTTTTTTCACCATCGGAAAGTAGAGATTTCAACGAACAGAAACCACACCAACTTTTTGAAAAAAGCTGATATTTTGACGGGTGAATTTTCGATTGAAAATTAGGGTGTTTTTTCGATATTAATTCAAAATAAGGTGAAAAAATAAATATTTTTAATTAAATAAATTACAGCGTATTTGGGACATAAAAAGGTAAGTTTTCACAAAATTTCGTTAAAAAAGAAAAATTTTTGTAAAAGATAAAAATAAAAAACCAAAAACTTGGTTTTTTGAATTTTTCACATAAATTTTGAGGTTATGTGAAAAAAGTGTAAATACAAAAGTTTTAGATCTTTTTATTATCTACAACTTTTCCATTTGACTTTTTTCGATAGGACTTTTAGTTTTGCCGGAAATCGAGAAAAACCGTTTTTTACCCTTAAAAACTCACCCCCATCCCCTTCCCAACCTCAGATCGCCCGTAAATTATTTTTCCTTTCATTTTTATCATATTTCCCTCCTTTTCTAATGGGTTTCATTCTATTATAATTTTTTTTCACTTTTCATTATTTTTAAAGGCTTCTACCCTGGTCTATACCTACTCATATAAGTCTGCATATTTTATGTCTAAATAACACGATTCATTAACTTTTACAACGTACAACGAGAAAGTAGTAGGTACCTATTTGGCAAATCATTTTGTCTTCTTTTTGTAAATTAATTCATTGCATGCGTCGAGAGATTCTTCAGCCTACTTCGACAAGTAGGTATGTACGTAATGTCAACGAGGTTTTTAAACAATTGGAAGGCTAGTAAGTTAATTACAAATTCCAAGTTCTATCTTGAGATTAGTAATGCCGACATAATTCACGATAATACGTAAATAATAGATAAAAAAAATATTATAATGAACAATGACAAAACAATATTAACAAAACATTAATTGGATGATAAAATTTAGATAGGTACTTCAAACATAAATAAAGAAGGAAAATAAGTAATGATCTTTTATTAAATAAGTAGACTATTTACATAAGGATCGTATTCTAGATTAGTTTTGCGTGTTACAAGTAGTTAAATGGTTTAATACCACGCTACTAAGATGTGGTGTAGTCAGATTGCATTGATAGTAAATTAAATAAACTTTGAGGACGGTCGATTTTGTATAATATTTAACTAAATATCTACTCTATTTTACACAAAAGGCAAAAAAATTACTTTACGTCAGCCCATACCTACTTAAAGATATTAATATTCATTTACTTAATGACGAAATCAATATAATGAGTCGTCTTTATGAATTGACGTACACAAATGGAAACGATATTGCATATTGCAAGATGTTGATGAGAATAAATTGCATCAATTGGTGAAAACTATAATGGCGCAACCAATTACTTTTCATGAGCACCCGGAGTTTACGTATGCGACAGAAATGTAATAATAATATCAGATTCAGTTTTTGGACATATGTAGGTACCAATGTTGTTAGTCAGGAGGCTTTTGCTAATTAATCGGGCTTAAATGGGAGCAGCACTCCAACCTCAATAAATAATATCAGACCCAACCGTAGGAATAAGGACGATGCATGAACAGGTTAAGACAACAAATAATTAAAAAGATAAACCTAATTGACTAACCAATTATGAAACAATGTAGAACTGCATAAATATTCAGAAAATAAACAATCTTAATTAGCTAACGATAACCTTGGTAAGCATATACAAGATGGCTGATGACCTAACTTATCTAAAAATTGTTTACCAATTGAGATCATCGTTCACTGTCAAGAGGACGAAAAGTAAATATTTCATAACCAACTTGTAAAATCACTTTTGCTTGTAAGATGAATGAAATGCAGTTTTATTCTTTGCGGTTGAAAAAGATTGCAATTTATTAACCACACGGTGCTATAAAATTTACACCGCAGGCCAATTGAAGAGTTAAAGATCGCTAAATAAAACTATGATTATTATTGTTACATACAATCAATAACTACTTTAGTTGGAACCGTCAGAGTGAGTGTTCGTGACTTCCTCGTGGGTACATAGAGTACACATTTTCTTTGAGTGGTCTTGCAACTTTCCAGCGTTTGTTAACACGCCTTTATCTTTCTCATTGAGTTGGGAATTTACGGTAGTTTAACTTGCTAGACAATTATTTCAAATAGCATGTGTAAAAACTACTTACCAGTCTGTTTTTTATGAAATTTAAGTAATATGAACCTATTTGAGTGAGCAGTATTAAAAGATTTCTAAATATACACAAAATTAAGGGCAATCACCAACGGCACCCTCAGCTTGCAAAGAAACTTCCGATACCTTCGTAGACCCGACGTCCGAGAGGCCCCCGAACTGTAAAGTAGAGCGACAGTTGCACAAAATTCCGCTAAAAATCTAAAGTCATTATTCTTCAATCCCCTTCCGCCAGCGACCGCCCTGAGTCAAGGTCCAAGTCCCACATGGGAAGCCCTCCTGCGGAAGTTGCTTAGTTTGTAGTATTTGTACCATTTATTGAGGCTGGAGCTCTGCTCGCCTTTATATCTAGTGAAGTAGCAAAAGCGTCCTGGCTAAATACATAAGGTGAGTTAGATTTAAAAAAAACAGCATTGGTTTATTTGTCTTGAAAAAAGCATTATGATTTTTTTATTCATCTGAACCTATACTATTCCAATAACACTGTAACTATGTCTCGAAGAGAAGATAGAATTAATGTAGATGAACAAAGCTAAATGAATCAATGAATTACAAAGAATTGAAGATGTACGAGCACGTAATTTAAAAACACGACACTGCTTCATGATTCAAAAAGCATCGAACACAAGCTGACGACCAAAGATCACAACGTTATCTCTTAGCTGTACATCTGGTTTTTCATTAGTAATTGATAAAGGTCATATAATTAATTGTCAATAAAGTACAGTATAATTAAAATCATTGCAGATATTTAAGGTCACTGACCGTCTAGTTGGTCGCCCCAGTTAAATAATTACGAGGTGTCGGGTCGCCGTAGTGTTGTCGATTGTGAAGGCAAGGAGGTGAATCGATATGCACTCTATTGTCATATTTATAGTCACGGTATTGATACCGGTGAGTGCCTGCTGAGTCCACGTGATTGTTTAATTGATCGATAATTAGTTCACTTAGCATCATAATAAGCTCTATAGGTCTATTTTAGCTCTATAGCTATGTACTGTGTTGTTATTGTTGTTGCAGCTTTGTCCAAGAATGTCGAATAACTTGGTGACTTGTAATGTTTGTGGGAGTAAACGCTTTATTGTACTTATATACAGATTTAAAAAGGTAGATCCTGGTAAAATATGAATTACAAAATTAAAGAATATAACACTCTACACATCTCCAGCGAATCTCCATTGGTTTGAAGATAATGATACCCAATATTTTCTTAACTACTCAAGCAACTAGTTTCATCAACCTGTTGCCTTATTTAGCAACAAATTTTCTAAACATTTTAGGTTAACCATCGATAAATACTTTGCAGAGAAATCAAATAGACTTACTGCGAAAACTGTTAAGCCAGAATGCTGTAAATGAACATAATATCGTTTACAACATTCTGATTTAAGATTTACGAGCGGTTTGAAGCGAGGGAAAGGCAGAACTATGGACAACTAGTGTAATATCTTACGTAGGTATTACTTTGATTTTATAAGCTGGCCTTAAAGCGCAGTGTTCATGTCAAACTCAATCTTGATTCACAATTGTGCTTAAGTAACTATAGACGAAACTTCGGTGTCAAATAAATAACATTAAAAATATATTTAAAATTCAATTAAATTTATTTATAACATTTCATATTCATTACAACATTTTCTATGTCATAGGTACTAGATAGCCATATTAAAATATAGCAATTTGGAAGTCTCGGAGTGCGTGCTTTCTTAGCCTAATTACTCCAAAAAACCTAAAATCACTATGATCTTATTAAAATTCGGAATGCGAATTGACTCGATAATTGTAAATATGTATAGAACTCAACTGTTAAATTCTGAGCAACAATATTTCCAAGTATTATTACCTGTATTGGAATTTATAGGAACATCGAAGATAGTATTGAAACGGAAATATATAGCACGCAATGCCAATTGTGGATCTATTCATTATGCAGTCTGTCCATGGCACGGATTATGACGAAAAATGTAACTACTGATTCACTACATCCGTACTCTAACACCTGTTTTAAAGAAACTTGAAAATAACTTTTGCAAATTTGTGACGTCAAATTGAAATGCGTGGTAAGTACAATAAAAGTACAGTATCATCACATAAAATGAGACCACAATTATTTTGGCCCACCATCAATAAACCCTATAATTACAAACAAAAAGAGCACCAAGGAAAATTACATGATAGTTAAGAAGGTATATATTTAACTTTGTTTGAGAAATATTTACGGTTTATAGAAGAACATAAAGAGCCAGATAAACTAGCCTGTTACTGTAATACTTAAAAATACATTGTTTTTGCAACACCATTGTAGAGTAACATATTATGTAAATCGAAGTTAAGCACGATGCCTTCGTAACAGTAGGATATCTTTCTCAATTGTATGAGGAATATATTAAATTAGCAGCCATTGTTTTCTAAATAGACTCTCTTTGAGAAACAACTTTACGGCCGCTATGTGCAAGCAGTTTACAGGTGCAAGATATATTTTCCAGTCTAATTTTATTGTATTTATTTAATGTTCTCGGCTTCTTTAACAAACCTAATAAACTAATGTATGCTACGTTTATCGTTACATGTATCTATGAAATTAAACAGGTAGAAAATATTTGCAACATCGTGATCAATATCTCAACAATTACTCGTCAACGATAAAGCTTTATGTTACCTACCTATGTATCAAATAAACTAAGGTAACCACTCAAGAAGTTTGTTAAACGATCGACTTCACGTAACACTATTATCATGTTTGGTCGATGTTAAGTTAGGCAGAAAATCGCGTGACATTTGTGAACAAACCTAAGGCCGCGATGGCACGACCAGGTCGAGAAATGTTCAGTCGATGAAAAAACAATAAGTAAGTACCTACCTACCTACTTTTATTTTCTACTGAATCTATAATGTTGTGAAGAAAACATATCTAGGTACATGACTCACATATACCTATTTTGTTTTCGATAACTAAATTTCCTCAAGGCAAGAAAACTGGTAGTGAAACTATAGGTAGGTAGGTAGGTACCAACCAAATATCGTTTGCGTATTTTGTCATTTTGATTCAGGACAATGAAGGAAAATGTAGTAGTTAATATGTTATAACCAGGAGTGAATAATCCCGATGTGAGTCAATTGCCAGGAAAAATAAATTATTAATTTATAGGGTAAATTATTATTGACGTCAAATTTACGTAAACATGAATAATGATGGTCTAAAATATCAAGGCAAGACAAATACTTAGTTAAATTCCAAAGTTATACTGGCTGAAATTCCACTAACTCCCACTTGTATATCATTGGTATTGGCTAAAAGAAAATGGACAAAAGAGAAATAAAGTGAATCTGGTTCTCTGATGTCCTTGGACGGTCTTATGAATGTTTTGTCTCAGCTACGGTTATGTTGGAGTCCGGTAACAGCAGACAATAGTTTAATTCCAGAATCATATTTTGATTACTTCTTTATGCTTGTGACTTCCTGCTAAGACACCTGTAGGTACAAATATCAAAAATGAAACTAAAATTATGTAATGCTTACTTGATCAGACAAATTATCACACCACTGGTGTGCAGCAGTTTTCTTTCCACCATTAAGGCCATTCGGTAGATGAGGCGTCAGAGGCCCACCAGTAAATAAGTCTTCCGTGAGACTTGCATCAGAGGTGATTCTGCCTCTGATCTCTGGTGGTGGACCTTGAGGACCGACGAAGTCAAATTGACCGTCCCACATGTCATACTCCAGCTCAAGACTGTCCTCAACCTCAATTGCTTCACCCATCGTGCCTCTAGACCGATTGAACAATCCCGATTTAAACATTTAACGATCTAGACTTCTTATCTTTGGATATATACCAGTATTGCACAGTAAATTAAGTTCATTAAAAACTAAACTAAACACTATTTCATAACCAACGTTATTTGACTTTCAAAGACGATTAGAATAATGTTGTTCCAAATAAAGCTACAATAATAATGGCACTAGATTAGTGATAGTTCTTGCGGCTCTTAGGTTAATCCAATTATGAAACTGCACCGTATTCACGTAACAACACTTGCAGGAAGGTAATCACAGTATCACATTTTTCACATAAATGGCTTCACTACGATTGAATTATATGACCCTTATTGTTACAGCGAAGTACACACAAACTCTACTTGTTGTCGTAGACAAGAATTATGATATCAGGCAAAAGGAGACTCCGTCGAAGTCGATTTAAAATTTTCGACGGTTGCACTGACATCCTTTTTGTAAACGCCGTTGAGTTGTCAACACTATTCCTGACGCATAAATTTTTGCGGAACGTTTCATAGAGAGTTCACAATATCGTATATACAACAATCGAAACTTTTCAATAGACGCGGTAGTACGTGATGTTAGAACAGTATCGCGTTGGGCACTAACCGGCGTGCGGCGGCGGGCGGTCGGCCGGCGCGCCCCACCCATTGACACGACATGATTATCAGCCGGCCCGAGCCGCATCGCCATACAAATAAACTTTATTCGCTCCCTGCACATATGCACGACGACGGTCTGATAGATAGTTCCGAGGCAATAACCCCTTTCATAAGCTCCCCCAGTCTGACTGCATCTCGTAATTTTACGGCCGAGGGGCCATCATGATTGCGTCCGATTTTGCCAGATGGAGTACGATTTAGCTCAACCAGCAGAGCTTCTTTCTTTTAATCGTTCATTGTTTATTACTAAATTATTCTCGAGTCATTCGCATATATTCGCATTTTATAATGAAGTATATTCTTATTTTCCAGCCTATGGTAATTCTTATCTAGATAGAAGGTAATAAAAAAAATAAACGAAAAAATAAATGATAGGCATGTTGTGAAATTGAAGAAAGTTAAAACTGAAAGTGAGATGAATATTATAGAAAAAGGTGGAATCATTAAAGTGGACACCATAGATGAAACCGGCTCCAGCGAGCTGCAATCATAAGCGGCACATTTGTACCACTGATGCTTATTTGATTACTTGGCCGACTGACATTATAGTAATAGATTGGATGCAAAATAATCATATAAACTTGACTTTAATGTTAATATTACCCATTGACGCAATCATAGTTCAATAATCGTTACAATGAATGATTTTGAATTAATCAGAATAGAGATTTTAGAGAGAGGTAGATAAAGCTTAACTGAAAATGATCCACTTTACAAGTCGAAGATAATTTCAAATAAGAAAAATATAATAGAATACAAAATTGGAATTCAGGCTATTGTTCACACCGTGTGAAATTCGTGGTTCGAGTTTGAATTGGATGCTATTACGGTTTATATTTAACGGACACTAGATACTGTGAAGTAATCTACGCAGAATCAGCAGTATCTTTGCAGTCATTTCCTAATTTCTAGTTTTTAATTATGTAATTATTCAGATGTTTGTGCTTCTCTTTTGAGGGGTGTTTAATAAGCATTGTACTTGCGGCATAACGGACAGATGTAGATGTTGACGCAAAACAAATGTGCATTTTTATTTCGCAAAACAAATTCCAATACTTTATGGATTTTAGGGGTACGTATCACAATCATAAAGATCATAAAACTAAAGCGAAGTCATTGTGAAGTGATTTTATTACGAATACAGCATTAGTGAAGACTCGCTTATGACTCGTCATATTTCAAAACATTGGTTGGATCTCAAAAGAATGTGATGCTATAAACTCGTAAAAGTCTAATCAAATCATATCCAAGACTTAGCACAAGATAAATTTCACTGGAATAAAATAAATTAATCAATAAGTAATCGAATTTACGTAACAAATAGATTAAAAACTTTGCTATACGCACTATTGGCCACACCGAACCGCCGTAATTTCAAATATCTAACAAAGGGTTATAATAATCTCATTGTAATGAGTAATAAAAAATACCAATTCTTTATTCATTGACGGAACAATGCGATCTCATACATTTTTATACAGCTCATACAACCGTGGCAAATAGTACGAGTTGCAACAAATAGGTAGCACAAGAATAGAAGTAAAAAAATTTGTAATTTGTAATGTAGTGTAGGAATTCGGCATTAGGGCTATAACACGTTGGAAAATGGTAATTGAGTACTATCACTATTAATATTACTGTTTAAAAGGAACTTACTATTATGATAATTGATTTAATTGCAATAGACAATTAACGGGGCCATTTTGCGGTGTTTGCTTTCTATGTTCAGTTTTAACTGCACAACTTTCAAAGAATTCTGCATTGATAGATATTTCCCGCAAAACCACTCTATTTATTGTTTTCTTATACTCAAATATATTTAATATTTATCATCCAATTATTCACATTAGTATAAGTAATGTACAAATCATTTTCCTAGATTTCTCATGAAAAATTAAAATAATATTTAGAGCAACACGAAGAGCCAAATTATGTGCTATATCCGTATACACAAAGGTTTTGCAACAATTGCCCATCACAGAATATTAAGTACCTAGGTAGTATAAGAATCAAACACATCATAAAAACCATATATACGTTTTGATATACCTATAAGTAAATAAATACAGTATTCTCCTCTTGTTGTAAGTTCCACCAATACGTATTTTTCATGCAACGTTTTGGTATTCCCCATTACTAATTTAACATATTAATAATAGGGGAACTGACGGAGGGTGCTGTTGTAATAAAGGGACTCAGTTTTTACCTACTAGCCATTATGTGACCTGGTATTAAACAAATGACTTGAGGACTTTTTTTGTGTGTGGATTCAGGCGATTTTATGTCATAAACATTAAAGAACACAATAATTGAAAATAAGTCTATTTTATCTTTCTCGTAAACTATTTTAGTTTTAAGAGGCATAATTACAATACATTGATTTATAAATTACAATATAAATAATTTATTGATCTGAATGTTTATGATTATCATAAGTAGCTCTAAACGGATTTATATAATCCGTATTGATTTTGTAATTAGTATCTTATTCATAAGTTTATTCATTTGTAAAGTTATCATAGACTACTTTAAGTATTTTGTTGTTATTTTTTTTATCTTTCCTTCCTCCTTTTCAGTTTTCATCTAGATCCTACTTGTTTATACCTATGGTTGAAAATCTAAGAGCAATCATATTATATACATATGCTAATGGTATTTTAATAGTACTTCATGATATATCTTGCTGGTTTCCGTAAATGAGTGGTGCCGCTTCGGCAGTCCGGCCTTGAAGCAGTTCAAGGTTACCCATGTTATAAAACTTCATAAAAGGCACTGACCGCATTGATGCACTTACATGTACAAATTAGTCTTTGTCGCAACTAAAACAAAAATAGAATACATCTGTTTGCAAATTGTGTTTAATAAAGTATTTATTAGATTCAATGAAAGTTGACCCATATGGATATGAATTACAGTAGTGTAATTTATACCTATTCTAAGGTTCAAAACAAATGCAAAGTAATATATTGACCTTAGAAAATGTTGTCAATTTTTATCCTGTTTTGAATAATCGGACAACCACGATGCTTCATTATAATAGACAATTTGTTGTAATAAATAAATATGTTTGCTAGAATAAGTAATATATATTTTATGTGTGTATTGTGGAAGGTTAAGTATAGGCTATATTTTATCTAAAATTTCTTACGGAATCGAAACTTACGAAAGTGAAATCGTGTATGACACCTTGTAAGATAACTACAAAAACACCTAATAAAATAGACATAAATAAAATAATAACGCTAAGTACTAAAATCTTCTTTATTCTCTATCGCGTCCAAATACTAGTTTCTATAATTTACAGTGTCTCTTTGCCAACTTTCATTCATGCATAAGCGTTTGAATCAGCCAGAATGAATCAAGAACTTTTCTTTAGATCACTAATTTCTTAGAAGATCACATTAACTAAAGCCATTTTATATTTATTAACACTGGAAGATATTTCTTAATTGGAGATACCAATAAATATAGTAAATTAATTGTCTGAAACTGTCATGTTTGGTAGAAACACTCTCTATTTTCAGTTAACACATCATTCAGGGCTAGGCGGGGTGCTGATCATTGTATGACACACATCTAATTATGGGTCTTGGTTATGCTTTCATATGACGAAGCCAGAATTAAATTTAAAAGATAAAGTGCGAGTAACACATATGACGCGAAAATTGTGTAGTTTTCTTCAAAGTAAGACTTATAATTGTGTTAATTAAACTTAATTGCATAGTTATATATCAAAGTTTCAGTATTTGCTTTGTTTAATTTTCGTATAATAAACTTAACAAGATAGTTAACATCTAATATTTTTTATTGATTACCTGCTTTATTAGTAACATTATATTTTCGAAATTGATTGCTTAAAAAGGTACATTTTTATCGCTCCAAAAACCAACAACGGATACATAAATTTATTATACAGATTTTGTTTTTACCTTTTTGGACGGATTCTTATAACCAAACCGAAACAAATTGATTTATTGCGTGCGATAAATGTCTTGTTAATTAAGAGGACAGTAACCGTCACTTAGAATCACAATACACATGTTTCTTTACTGTTTTATTAACTTCAGGTTTCATAATATTGAATTCATTAACGTCTTCAGTTATTATATTTTAGTTTCATTTTGCAGTTGTGTGCAACATTATGTTTTTCTAGAGATAGGTATAAATAAAGCACATGGGTGCATTGACCAAAATACAATATTAAAAATCGTTTTTATAAAATGCAGGCTATTATTTTCTAAAAAAAACTGCGAGCCATTGTTTGGTAGAATCTGTGAACGAAATGTTTTGTCATTCAGCTTCAATTGTTTTATAACTTTGAGCTGCCATATAAAAATACAACGGGTTCCCGGATTCTGAAGTGTCATCTCACGGTGTAATTATTGAAATAATAACAATAGTTAGCAGATCGTCTAGATTAGGTTCAAGTAGTTATTATACGTTCACGCCACAGAAGCTCTTTGCGCGCTAAAAACCAAATCAATTGGCTTCTTACGGCGTTTGTCCCACATCGGTGACGTTGCCCCCCTTCCTAAGACTTAATTAGATTTCTGCGAATTTCTATATTTGAATGTTTTGTTTCGATGCGATGAAATATTTCATATTAGACGACACGACACTTGTTTTTTTCGGACGCTGTTATGACCGTCCAAAAAAAGTTGTAAACCACGAGACTTCTGCTACTTCACCGGGCATAAAGGTGAGCAAGGTTCCAGCTTTACTATATATTTTATAAACTGGAAAAAATGAGCAGCTTGGAGACTTTCAGTGGTGTTTGGACCTCGGCTCCGAAAGGTTTTTGCTTGGAAACGTTGGTTTTGCTGGTTGGAAACTTGGTGTATGGTCGAATACACATATATGTATAGTTTTCTCACGGACAAATTTAATGTTTAATGATACTACTCCTTATTTTAAAGACTGCATTTTGAATGATCCGTTTCAACCAATTTAAGGCATCAAGTACAATAACGTTTAATTGAGGTTTCCTTAATTGCGATTTACGTGGGCTGGGTACGATGTTAAGCATTTGTGAGCTATTAATGTTACGTTATGTAAAAACGCCTGTATACTGTACTTATGTAAATTATATGCACCAAGTAATGTATTCGAAGGAAATGAATGAAGGATAAATGATAAAGGAGTGAATTGTCCTAGATAGAAGTAACAAAAGTTGATATCGACCAGTATGGGCTCGAAATGTGGATCATTCAGATAAAAATATGAGCCGAAAACAACCAGACGCTTCAAATGAATGTTAAAAAAAACAAATGTTGACGTACTACTTTTCGCTTAACTAGTTGGTGTAGTTATATCAACTTCTATAAATGCAATGGTTATACAACAACAACAGTCTCCGTAGCGTAGCAGTATTTGGCTCGCTTAAAGTCTCAGAGGTCGTGGGCTCGATCTTCACGCCAGACAAGAAAATCTTTGTGTAGATTCTACTAGACTACACATCATGCCTTTAAAAAGTAGGTTAAGTTGTTGGACCCGATTGTTATAACATCATCTATAACAATCGTATACCAGGGCAACATAATAGTACGGTCACCAACCCGCGTGCCAAGCGTAGTGACTATGGCAAAAACCTCGTCCCTTGGATGGATGCCCTTGTTCAGCAGGGTACGTTATACGGGCTGGTGATAGTGATGATTCTGTCTATACCTTGGTCGTCAAACTAAGGTCTATAGGCCGCATGTTGTCTGTGGACGATACTTGTGTGGTATATGATATGCTCCTTGAGCTAAAAAGTTTGACGATCACTGGTCTAATTCTTGAATTGAATATAGAGCTTCTTCATATTTCCTGATTTCATTACATATTGTAGGTTAAGATGTAGGTTTGTCTGCTAGAGTCTCGTCATCTGCACACAATATGTGTGATAATGTGTGTAGTTCACACGGGTTCGTTCGCATCGCTTTCCGTTTCACATTGCGTTTTTGTTAAAGCATATCTAGATGTAATAGGCTGTAAGTTTAATCTAGTTAGATAATAAGCCGGAGTTACTTTTGTTTTCCTATGAGATTGTTGACAAGTATGATAGATTGCTTAAGAATCTTAGATATGTAGTAATCGACAGATATGGTTTGGGCATTTGTTTTTAATGTTGTAATCACGTGCTTAGAATACGACTATACGAAACGAGCGCACATTTACTCGCTTAGCACCCGTCTGTAAGAACTTAATTATTAAATATAGCCTACTAGCTACGCCCCGCGGTTTTACCCGAATTACTTTGCTCCAGTGGGTCGGAGCGTGATGTTTTGTGGCCTGTATGTTAATCCAGCGTATAACCTATCCCGGTGCAAAATTCAAGCCAATTCCGGTCTGTAGTTTTGGCGTGAAAGAGTAACAAACATCCATTCATCCATACACTTACAAACTTTCGCGTTTATAATATTAGTAAGATGTTATTCCTGGATAACGTTGCTTTCATACTTTGAAAGATTTTTAGAAATCGTTCCAGTCGTTTCTTAGCCTATTCCATGCAAACAAACATTCAAATATTTCCTCTTTATGATATTAGTATAGATAAATTAATAAATTTACTTAACTTAAACCTAAGTATGTAATGCAATGATTGGACGCAATATAATTTTAGAATTAAATAGTGTAGTGCCGAGACTATGGCGGAGGCGGTTTACATCATGTACTTATTTAACACTACGATTTACACAAACAGTTGTCAATAGAAACCCAGAAGCAACTTCCGTAACCAGTGCAGTCACAGTAAAAACATTTCTTTTATTATCGATTCACATGCTATCTCAGCATACCGAATGCTATATATTTCACTTTGTTCCCGACATCCTTGGCACAGTTGTAGCGACCCACGGAGCCACCTCCCACAGCACGCAATACTATTGTTTAATACAAGTACTCGATTATTGAGTACTAGCAGATTTAGTTCATCTACTACTTACAAGTGACATGATAGTGTGAAACTTACTTAATAAAAGTGGAATTAAGGAAATAATGGCTGAGTCTTAGATAGATGTTGCGTTAGTTCAAAACTACATGTCTGTAAATGCGGCAATCAATATTGTAGTGTGTATAGGTTTGCCAGATGGTTGGGATTTGGCGGGATTCTCCCGAATTTTTGGATACCCTCCCGACGAAATAAAAAATGTCCCAAAATACCACTTCATTTTATATAATGACCCAGAGTCGGTCAACGAGCTTCCTTTTTTGGCCTATACCTATTGTCAAATCATCAATAAAAATAAGTTACTTTATTAATGTTGATGTTTTTAATATATTTAATATGATTTTATTTTTGTATCTCCCGACCAAAGTCCCAAAATCTCGATTTTTTTAATATGGTTATTTGATCTGGCAGCCCTAAGTGTGTATAAGACACTGTACCGATGGTATGTGATCCCGATATTTTTATATCGTTTTCTACGCAAACTGGCATATTACTTCGATAGAAACCAAAATTTAATAAAACTTACTACACGTATTCCTCCCACAGAGCGTGACTAGCTCGGGATCGCTGATTTTGACCTAGGTACCTACTATTTTTTGTCGCATTTGTATTTATTTCAAGTAGAACGGCGGTATGTAGACGAGCACGCGCGACCGATCATTCATCTAAGGGCTTAGTAATAAAATAACTTTACATCAGTTGTATGGTTGTGATAACACCTTTTTGTATCAGGGAGATTTATGCAACGAGGCATTTGTTACTTCACCGGGCATAAAGGCGAGCAGGGTTCCAACTTCAATAATTGGTTAACAATCTATAAATCTACTATCTGAGCAAACGTTATATGTGAGTGTTGATATAACGTTGACCGGAAATGACGCGGGGGAACGAATTTATCATAAACAAGTCATGCATCATCGAGACAGGATATGTAACAGTTAAGTACATTTTGCGAACTGATACATAAATTAACGTGAATAATGAAAACACAACGAACGGAGCAATTAAAAGGGCTGATAAGTCACCGGTTTTAAACGTCTTGCGACATTCTATTTTATGAATGACAGAAGAATTTAGATTAGAATACAACTAATTGCCAATTCAAATAAAAAACAAATGAAATAATACTAAGATATATAATGATTATCTATATATCTGTGTGGTGAGCGAAAAATCGAACACCATTAAAAGGTTGCACACGTAAAGAGTTTTGTTATACTTACATGATAAAGATAAGATAATATTTGGAGAAATACAAGAAAGCTTAATATCAGACTGAGTTGCAGACTATGAACGGGTTTAACTAGTAATTATCATTGTATTTGCAACCAATGTAGGTCGCACCTACTTGGATTGTCAAAGCAAGAAGTTGGTTTCAAGAGTGCCTACCTATTTCAAAATGTTCACTTGAGAAAGCAGTAATGAGTTATCCATTTGTCTAAGTCCTATTAACGTATCATATATTGTAATGACTATACATTTATTATTATTTGTTGTCAATCAAGAAATATTAATGACATGTATAATGTTTAATTACATAGATAATTATAATGATAAATTAAAATCGATAAAGTAGTTCGAAGGACATAGTTGTTCACATGTTTCTTAGTAATTCCAGCCTCAAAATTTGACAACCCCTCAGCAGCTTAAATTGCGTGTTGGAACCTGCCAAATTATTATTAACTTGTAGTCGATATATTAAATATAACAAACACACGTTCAATAGATCCGTCTACAATTAATCAAATCACTATTTCTTGTGATTAAGTTGTATAACTAACTAGTGTACTTTGTTCCGTCAAGTCGTGGTGTCTGGATTTTCTCAAAAACTTACTTCGTATCTTGATATCAAACAAAATAAGCTTATTTTGGATTGCATTAAAGAATGAGAAGATTTTCTTTCTCAGGGTCATTATCATTGCAGAAGCTATATGCGTTGCGTGCAATTCTTACTGATGACACAAAAGAATACATTTTCAACCTGAAATTGCATAGTTCAGTTTATTTATGTTGGCTTTTGGCTATGTTGACATGGCTGCATTTTGGATTTACCATTTAGCGCTACCAGCGCTGCCGCAATATTCTTTAGGTTATTGATGTAGCATAATATTAAATATTAAGTATTATTATTTTATGTGCTGTAAATAAATGATTTTTCTTTTTTTTCTTTTCTCTTTCAATGTAAAGCAAATCTTAAAAGCATAGCATTATTTCATCCTGTTATAAAATTATTTTTCTGCCAAGAGGTATTTTAGGTAGGTATATTATTTTATACTTATATGTTTTGTAAATACAGAAGGCAGATGTGTAGAATGACGGCTGTAAATGTGGTCGAACGCGAACGCAATCGATGATTCTGAGTAATTAAACAAAGACTACCATTGTCACTCATTATACCTAATGTTGTTGGTCATGAAGATTTGTCCATTACAAGTAGGTAATGACATTTTTGTATCTTTTGAACGTTCATTGAACTTCATTCCGAATACATATAACGTACGTGGAAGAAGAATCTGTTTCTTAGTCATCCACTTTTCGTAAATTGATTTATTTATATTACTTCAAGTTTAATTATATATTTGATTATTTATCCTAAATGATGTATATTAATTTTGTTTTAAAACCTTTTCCTGCCAACTATTTTGATGGTAAATTTTTAATGATGGTTCATTATTATATTATTAGTACCTATGTGTAGCACTGCAATGCTGTTTAAAATCTCAATCAATGCGATGCAGTTTCTCCAAAGTATCTTTACCAGGAATGTATCTGAGACACAATTGTTTCATTTATAAATAGAATCTTAACACGTAGACATAGTAGATGATTGAGAAACAAGAACATTGTTTATTAAGGTTGACAGTACGGATTCGCCGATTGTTACCATCAGTAGGAAAACTTATGCTTACTCTACCCCGAACTATTGTTTATTATCTTCTACAGTAATATATGCTTATAATAGATTGCATTTGCAGACATAACATTTTGTATCGAAGTCGTTCGAAAACACATCCTTTTATCAGCGGGGATTACCTTGACGATTTGAAAACCTTTATTAGGGCCCCATGCCCTAATAAGGCTTTTAAGAGAAAAGACCTAGCAAATTTAATTACAGCTGCTTATTAAGTTTAGCAGTAACTTTTTAACCAGAAAAGGCTAGTAAAGGTATTTATTGATAAATAATAACACAAAATACTTACTTAATATTTTTTTTATATCAGTCGGTAGCCTTTATTTAATTTTAATTTTAATCTTATTTACATTTGCTTAAATGTTCTAATTTAAGTAACAAACAATTATGTGGTGAACTACTGGTTAGAATTCTAGGTGGTTAGTTTATTTAGACTGATAGGTATCCAAATAAGCTTATCAACCTTTTAACTTATCCAACTCAGAATATTTGGCTGAAGAAATTCTATAACAAATAAATACCTTCTGTATGTAAACTTCTATTAAAAAAGGTCGAATCACTTTCGTTCACACATCCTTCTAAACTTTGTTTACACTACTACCACTATGTTTGTAATAGCTCAGTCATATCTGTTAAATATTTATATTCTAATTTTAAAATTAAAATGATAAATCGCTTCGGCAGCGCACGCCTTTGACCGGAAGCGGCGTATGCGCAGCTGAGGGACCATTTCCGTCGTCCATTACTGTCGCACTAGGTAAGACTATCAAATGAAGCGGCACGAGCTATTGTTTGTACCCTTTCCTCTGGTAATATACTGTGTTTGTGACTTTATTAGGGTCATTGAACAGATCACGGTCATTATAATTGACAGTTAAAAAAACGGCTTTATAATTATTTATTTCAATAATCAACAGAGGTTACATCCTAATACCCTAAAATGTTATTTCTTTATTCGTTCAGGCTGTTTGACGGTGTTTATCCCATTTACAAATTGAATAGTTATTCAATTGACCTCCGACCCTTAGTTTGCAAAGAACCCTAAGTTCGAGAGGTCCGCGAACTGTAACGTACGGCGACCGTAGCGCAAAACTCCCCTAAAAACTGGGTCATAATCCCACAATGCCCCCGCCAGCGACCGCCCTGAGCCGAGATCCAAGTCCACAGGGTACAACTTCTTGCGCAGGTTGCTTAGTTTGTAGTTTTTAAACAATTTATTTAAGCTGGATCTCTGCTCGCCTTTATGCCCGATTAAGTAGCAAAAGCAATTGGCCTTTCTGTTCTTTAACGACTACAACGAAATGAAACAAAGCATGCGAAATGATTTTGTTTCTTGAAGCTTACTTATTTGTAAATAAATTATATGGAGAAAAGTGTTGTGTCATGGCTAAATATTGCATGTGAATCGTATTTATTTTAAATTTGGCTGACTGCCAGCGTGACCTTGCACTGATGGGAATAGATTTTGCACAAGCATCATATTTTACAGAACTTATATAATTTGATTTATCATAGGTGAATGTATGGTGTGCAACGTTTGAGCTTTGGGATAGTTTAGAAAAATATAGTATCTACTTGTATAACACGATAGCTGTTTTGGGTGATGAAAGAGTTGTTTGTAGTTTTACTTTCAATCAAAAGGAATTAGGTAGTGTAGGTTTGTTCTTAGTGTTCTTCAAATTACAGTGATTAGCGGCCTAAAAATGGTGTACCACAAGGGAACTTTTTCGGTCCTACAAAGCTGTATTACAATATTATTTTTGCTTCGTTATTTGGCATCTTAGCTAAATCCTAATATGGAGAAGCAATAATTGCATAGCTTTATTAGATATAGTTCAAAGTTTGCTTAATACAAACAAAATTCAAGAAAAAAAATATTAAATGAAGGAAGTAATTGGTACTATGATTCGTAATTGAAGAATTATGAAATTCTTAGTATAAGGCAAAGTTTTCTTAGAAAATACTTCCGTAATAGTAATGAATGAACAAATATGATTCATCTATTTATGTAGTAAACTGCGTTTACTATTACTGTGTACAGAGCAATGGGTGACAAACATATGAAGTCACTCATGTGTGACTATTTTAAGTTTATAGTTATTTCAATGATTTTTGAATAGTTGCAAATATTCAGCGAAATTATTTATTTTTTATATTATTATTTTTTATAATGGTAAAATTGATCTATGTATCATACGTTTAATATTCTATTTATAATTAAAATCATTACGAAACTGTCTTAGGAGGCACAACCTAGAATATCTTGTATTGTTAGACACAATAGAGCTCATTTTGCTATGGACATTTATCAATGCAGTCTCTTGAGGAAGGTTGTTTTTCATGAAAGAACATAATATGCTAATTTTAAAATTATAATCCAACGTTTTACTATTATTTGATATGGTGTTAAATCGTTCTGCCAATTATTAGCAACCACTAAACATTGTCTTACTAAAACGGTATTTCATGCCTAATATTAGGTATAGGTATAGCTGAAGAATTTGTTTGTTTGAATGAACACGCTAATATTAGGAACTACTAGACCGATTTACAAAAATCTTTCATCGTTAGAAAGCTACGTTATGCAGGAGAAACATAGGCCAGGAGTATTTAATGATGAATTTTCTACGGGAACGGGACTTTATGCAGTTAAAACCGCGCGCGGGAAGTAGAATTTGATATTAGGATTCATTGATACCAATTAAATTTCATGTAATTCTACTGGTGTAGAAATTGGCCGGATCATTAGGTACACACATTAGGTGCGCTCTCAATTTCTTTACCTACCTACTCTCTAAATCCGCTAGGACGGTAAACCTCCATGGATCTTGAGAGAAAATTACTGTAATCTACGGGTTACCAACACGCATTACCGCTGAGTCAATAACAAAATATATATTATCACTGACCTTATAATTGAGGCCTTGGACGTCTTCCTCCAATGATACATCGGAGTACATATCGTCTGCCGGCTCTCCACCCGAGCCGCAGCCCGACGAGTTAAATGATGACGACCGGTATAATTGGCTGTAACAAAGACAATTATATATTACGTTTTATTAGATCAGGGTCTGTAGCTAGAGTAAGTAGATCATCATTTTCAATTACGGAAAAACAAGTTTAAAATTTCGTAAATTAATACGAATACTAACGACATCTATTGACAACTTAACCAATTTAATGGTTTACTGCCATCTATGTTCTACGTCATACAACGTCTAGTACATTGCTTGTAGTTACTGTACATTAGTGTAGAATACTGTGGATAGATGGCGCTCAACAAAAAGTGACTTAATGTATCAAGAGATGGCGTTATTAGTGGCGATTATTTAGATTATTAAACATGCTTAAATTAATAGGTAGTTATTTCTATGAGTTTTTTTAATGATATAGTATAGTATATCGTAAGTAATAATGAACTTATGGAGTGATAAAACATTGTAAAACATACCTAGCTAAGACATTTGAGCCGATTTGACGCTTCCCAGAGCTGAAACAAAAAAAGAATATATTTAGTAGCTACATAATTATAACATGTTCCTTTTATTACGGTAACCCAAAAATGATGGTGAAAGTTTTAAACACAATTTTAATACTTTTTCATTTATTATCCGCTCGTTTCTCAATACCTATCCTACGATTCCTCCCTCGTATTAGTTCTGACTATCCACAAATAAATCCAATCAACCACGTTCAAGCACCTACTTACATATTATCAAGTAATTCGTCCATAAACGTTCCACCTTATAACTAATCATAACAGTACCTACATCACGTTCTACGTAAATAATCGCAGTAAAAGTATGTAGGTCCCAAGCAACCACTGCATGGTAAGTTGGCTAACCATGTAAGATTACCCACGAACACTAACTCAGCTAATTAAGTTGCTTGGGACCATGTCCGGTATACGTAGGCACAATTAAAGAAAGAAGGAAATAGTTTTGAATGTATGTGGGTAATGCTCATCAAGTAATTACTTTATAATAATAACTTTACTATAGAATACTATGCGTTACGTCAACCATTGTGAGATTTTTTGCTGATTACGTTGGAAGCGAAATGACTCACAAGTATTCCCAAAGTAAAAAAAAAAACTTTATAACCAGTTATATACTTGTAAGAATTGTTTTTTTTTATAATAAGCATTGAATTTTATGTAGTAAAACTATAGTTATGGAAGTTTTTGTGATCGTAGAAAGAAGGTCAGAACAAACATTGACACGAGCAATTTGAGGTTGGCAAGGCCAATAATGATCAACTGCCAATTCAAGGCACAGACAAGTAAAATGAACAACGGTAGAGATATAGACTCAAGTATGTTTTTTCTTCAAAATTTGTGCTAGTGTATGTATATATTGAGCCAGTTGGCCATATCTTACGATTATGTTAACTTTGCAAATTTGAACTTTAATATATGTGAGTCTGACGGACGTAAGTTTGTGACAAGCATTGCCACATTTTCTAAAGCCTGCATATAGGTATTCCCGATTTATGATCACGTTTCAAAAATAAATATATTTTCTTTTTTTAAAGGACGAGTTGGTTGGACTGATTCAATACTTCACAATATTTATAATTATTAATAACAATGTTGCTCGATTAACATCTTCGGCCTTCTAGACAACAACTTGCATCATTTAGGTCATCCGTCATCCGTTGGCTATATAAGGTTGCCCTGATTCTCAAATGGCCACCGGACCATTTCGACTATTGATTCGTATTGGCATGTACATAGGATTCAATTTTCAACTAAATTGACAAAGTTAGTTGACCATTTGAATAAAAATTATAACGGTCTGCTGTTCAGTTTTGAAACAATAGTACAGGTAATCTTATGCTTACATTAATAACTAGATGTGTGCCGCGGTTTCATCTACCTTTTTAACCCCATTAGGGGGAGAATTTAGAAGGCTAAAGGCTAAAGTGAATAGACACTTTCTAGGCAAGCGTATATCATCTTAGGCCTTATCTTCGCCTTCCATCAAGCGAGATTATGGTCAAACGTAAGCCTATATTTAATAATAAAAAAAATGTTAATATATTTACTTAATACGAAATTTGAGGTTGGTAGATTAGACCAAGGAATCACGATGTCGAAATTTGCTTATGTAAATCGGAGATAAGTTCTGGTATTCAAATGACACGCATACAATAGTTTATTTTGAACTTTAAAGGTACTATTTCAAGTTTCTTATCCGTTAAAGGTCAAGATGAAATCGATTAAGTTTGAGTTGAATTTTGATGTCTCGATTTTGGAAGTGATCGTTATTAAGTCAGTAATCACCACCAACCCTCTGCCACTGTATTTGATACACGCTGTATATCTATATTAATATCAAGAGAGATTTGTATTTTTGTAAGTATATTTATTAGGAATAAATTCAAAAACTACAGGACGGAATTCGATAATTATTTCACCATTAGAACGCTATGTTAACCAGTAGTAACATAGTCTTTATTTAATGATAAATTATTTACTTTGATAACGAGATCGGCTTTAGGACTTTTAAGCGAATTTCTTCGCAATTATCTAGAAACCAGCTTTGCTTGTGGCTAATGGTTCCGCACGCGTGGACAAAGTTGACAATCAAATAGTATTTCTTGCTGCACATTCGTTTTTCTAATTTATGGCGCAGATATAGGTTTATACTAACTTCCCACGCACTGTTTCACCCGCGTAACTCACGTTCCCGTGGGAACATCGAAATAAAATAAAGCCTTCCTCGATAAATGAGCAAACAAACACTGAAACATTTTTAAAATCGGCCTGTGATTAGCGTGTCAAGAAATGAAGAAATTAAACTATTTAGCTTTATATATTAGTATAGATATGCTGCTTCCAAAACATATGCCTTCTGCAGATAATATAAAGTTATAGAACCTAATTACTTTAGTGATGTAATTAAAAAATAACAAAGTAGGTACAATTAAAAAGGAACAGAAATGATGATGAATGAAAATTAGATAAGGATAGAGATTTTCTAGCTAAATTTTTCATAGCTTAGGTACCGATATTGAATCGTAAGACATTACTACCAAATATGGTTCTGAGGATAATATTCTCAGCTTGCTAGCCACTATGAATTGGTATTGCAGTGTTTATTTGTTTTTAAAACATTTAATATTGCAAGAATCCTACGCGGTGAAGCCAAAAGTCTACATAATATGTCGGTCCAAAGGAGGCAGAGCTTAAATCAATGATTACATATGCTACCACATTATCGGAGAAAGGTTAGGTACTAATAATACACTAGCGATCATTTCCATGGCTTGTCAACTGTATCATTTGTAAGTCAGGATGTCCGTGGGGAGTAGGGGAGTGTCGGAGAAATCGCAAGGTTGCAAATGAAATATAGGTGCGCGTGCGCCGTGAAATTGTGCAAGAAAGTGACGACGCTGCTGCCACTCTAATGATATCTCCAATTCGATATACGTGTAGAAAAATACGGTGGTTTACTGTAATGTAACGCAACTAGTGCAGGTAGGTAGGTATAGGTACCTGCTCAAAGTGGGGAAATTTTATATTGTACTTCTTTTTTTTTTTTTGAAGGGGAATCTATCGCTTTACTTTACAGTTCGCGGGCCTCTCGGATTTCGGGTCTACGAGGGCATCGGATGGTTTTTTGCAACCTAAGGGTCGGGAGGAGTGTGGTCGGCTCCTACATCGGACCTTGGTATTTTTATTTTAATTATGAAGATAAGCAGGACGATTTGCCATCAGTATTACTATTGAAACGTAACATTAAAGTAAAAAATAAAGACTTTATTTTTTTCGTATCAAATATTTTTCTGTGATAAATGTATTCTTACGACAAATAATATCCTAGTGCATTGCAATTTGCAATATAAGACAATTTAGGTTGTACAAATGAGCAACCCTAACATAGTTCACAGACATTATAATCACCTACATAGATCGATCGTACTACCAAAAATATATCATTTCACTAAGTACCTACCAGCAACAAAAAATCGCGGTATATAATAAACTACAGAAATTCGATTAGTTCAATAATTTTAAAATTTACAACGCAGTAGGCTAATAAAATCCATTCTTACGCTGATACGTGCTCAGTTTAAATGTTAAGTAATCATCGGATATAAGCACGCATATTTTGTAACAACTAATATAATCGAAATGTGTAACTTAATATTCTGAGAATTTATTAGTTTGCCTTCTAATTAATCGATATAATGATGCGTGCGAATACAGTATGTATTAATGGACAATGAAATGAAAAATCAATATTACCTTAGTAATAATTGTAACAGTAGGAAAAGTTGATACTGCCGAAAGTCGAAAACATCTTTTAAATATAGAAAGATTACTTGATAATATTAATCTAAATAAACAAAAATTAATCTCGAAAATGCGTGTTCGCGCATAACTTGAAAATAACTTAGATACATAATTTGATTAGGTACTTATTTTTTTTTGTAGTCCAGGGACATGGGTGGTATGTAGGAAAACTTTAGAAAAAAAATGACGGACGGGTGACGCCGGGCACACACAGCTAGTTTCTAATAATAATACTTTAAACGATGCATACACTACTGAGGGGTTTTTTTATGATTCCATAATATAATATTATGAAAATTAAATAAATATATCTTCGATAAATACGGTATAGGTTGTATATCCAATCAAATAACACTTAATGCAAAGAAACCACTGTCTAAAACCAAGCAAATTATTGTTACCCATCCAACCTATTCTAAAAAACTTTTTATATAATATAAAAACTTTTGTTTATAGTTTATTTTTCGGAAAAGTCTACAAAACATTTTTAACATTTTGCTTTTGATACGTTATAGAAAAATAATAACGCCAGCGCGAAATTGAAAATATCAAGAATACTTACCACATAATATGGTAGAAGAAGTTTGGGCCAAAAGCTCTAAGATGGGAACGAATAAAAAAACAAATTAATAGGTACCATAGCTTTAGAAAACTTTTTTATTTGTTTTTCTTTTAGGTTTTTAAAATATTACATCTGCATGTAGCAGACTATTTGGACGACGGATTTCCTGACGACCATTACCACATAAACAAATACATAATAGTTACAACGATTATTTAACAGCAAGTAGTCATTTTATATGCGTTTAACCCTAATACGCCATGTAATTTGGAAGAAAAAAAAGATCTTAAAATTTGCGCAATTTGCGGAAGATAAAATTGAAGTTGTTTTAAAATGGTCATCGTCATGTTATTGCAGGTTTTGCAGATCAATGTAATGCATAAACTATAGCTAATTAAAATTGAGAAAATTAAGTTTCATAGTAAGTTTTATTCATTTATTTACTTAAGGATATTTACTTGACATAACAGTCATTAATAAACAGTAATATTATAGAACATTAAACAGAAGTTTTAACACGTCAACTTTGGTAAACAATATTTTTAATGTATTTTTAGAATATTCTGATAGCATTTGTTTCTGGTTCCTATTCGTTATTAAATGTATATGTGTCATATTTGTTGTATTTATAGCATACTGAATGCTATAGAGCCAAAATACTTCCACACGAGAAGCTTAAAAACTTAAAAGTAAAAAACACTTTATAATAATCTTTTTAATTAAATATTAATTATAAATCCGCCTATTAGAAATTACATTCTAATTTACAGCCTTGACATGTCAAAGAATACGATTCACAATTTTCATGGTTATTCACCATAGTAAAGCAAGACTATAATATAGGTCTGATTAACGTGGGACGATTTTAACAGCTACTATATAATCAACCTCTGACTCATTGAATGTTTCGGTTATTAGTATAACCACAGTATCTATAACTAGCGTTACCAGATGGTCGGGATTTGGCGGGATTCTCCCGAATTTTTGGATACTCTCCCGACTCCCTACAAAATAAAATATCTCCCGAAAAACCACTTTATTTTATAATTTTCGAAAATTGTTTGAATTTCAAGCAGTGAAGGATAAAGCAGCCCGGGGCCTGTAGCAAATAATGACCCAGAGTTACTCAACGAGCTTTTTTTTAGGCCTCCACCTCATCCATCCCAACTATCTGTCAAATCATCAATAAAAATTAATGTGGATGTTTTCAATATATTCAATTTGATTTTATTTTTGTATCTCCCGACGAAAGTCACATAATAAAAATTTCTTATTTTCTCCCGATAATATGTTTATTTGATCTGGCAACCCTAACTTTAACGTAGTAACATTCGCCATTTTTATTATTTTTTATTAGCTCATGTAAACTTACATTGCGTTTTTATCTATGACCTTTGCAACCTTCTAAGCGTCTATCAAAACCATGTTTGAGAGCATCTAAAACTATTTCCCATATCTTTTGGGGTTCGCTCGTCTAGTCCTTATTCACATCTTAAGAGTTACCGAGTAACTTCTGGTTGTTAATCCATTATCTTTAAGAATGGTTTCCGTCTAGGTAGTTAGTGCACACTTTAGATAGTTCTATTTCCATAAGTGCTCTTTCATACTATGCTTTTGGTTGCATCTCATTACATACCCATTCCAGCGTAAGGTGATTTTCACTAAACTTGACAGTTATATTTGGCAAAAATGTTAAAACAGGCAATCGTGTCTAGGCTCTTAAAATTTGGCATTGAAAACATTTAAGAGCCAAGACCACGTTAATATATTGCAACATTTATTGGCAACCCACGCAGTTTGTTAAGTTAACAAGTTGGGTTTACTTAGTAACAAATTAACTTTTTTATGATATAACATTTTGCAGGCTTGTCTTACTAAGCTTTATACAAATATGACGTCACATTTCTATGATGGTGTGCAGATAAAACGGATAAAAAAATAGTACAAATCAGTTAATGACTAGTTGATCCCAGCCTAAACCACTGAATTGATTAAATATTAGCAAAGTTCATTTGGCACGCATATAGTTATGACGTAGTAAAAAGGCATTTTTCAAAACTAACTCGGTAAGGATATGAAACGGGAGTCCAAATTTCTCTGAAAAATCTAAATTTACGCGAAAAAAAGTAGTATCTAATAAATAGTGCCGTAAAATTGTAACCAATTCACATGGTATTTATAAAGTCAAGAATTAAATTTAGATTAGAATGTCAGTAAATCAATATATTTTGTTGATACAATCTTACGCTGATTTAGTTATTGAGCTAAATATTTTTAAATCGATCACACAATAGTTAAGGTAACATGATTTTATCTACTGCTCTTATAATTTTAATAAAATTAATTTTTAATTCAACTCTACGCGAGAATCAGATGGAGGCCAAAGTTACCTTAAAATGTGAATGTTTTCAAAATTGTAATACAGTTCCTAGTCCAACTGTTTTCCTTTTATTTAATAATCTGTAGTAATCTTAAACATGATTTAAAGCAAGAAGATCTAATTAAAATGTTTGATGTAATGATTGAAACATTATAGTAACTACATGCAGGTTATTGCAGATTAAAAAAACAGGGACGATTACATACACGTTATAGTGGTCACAATCGTCACAGATACGCTAATGTCATCCATTTAAAAACACAATGCAATGGCCGGTGATAAATATACCTGCGTACACATTGTTGTCCACATAATTTGCTTTGACAATAAAACAACTGGATATCTAACGCTTGCGTCATCATTGCTCGGATTGTTGTTGTTGCTACTAATACTGTTGTAATAACTACCTCAGTCGAGATTCATATCAATAATACACCGAATGCGGTAAACTGTCAGCGGCTTGACAAAGAAAAATTGCGGAAAATTTAACATTAAACTTTCAATTAAAACTACAAATTTGCTAAGTAGGTACAAGTCATTAAAATCCTCATCAATCACGATAATCAAGTGTAAGTAAATAAAAAGAATTCAGGATGTGTCGTGTGAATGGTCATTAGGTTACTTGTCCAAATTAATGTTTTCCTGAATTACAATGCAAATATTTCGCATATCTAACATGAAATTGCGTTCTGTAAGAATTCTACTAATTATCTACCTGTAGGGTCGCTTTCTGTAATGCATGTAAACACCGTTCCGCTCCAGCTTTACAAACAAATAATTACTCCAATTAATAATGCACTCCAAATCCGGTCACATGTAACCACGCACAATTTTTTCAACATCACTTTTTAATGCATAATTAATGATACCGATAAAATATTGGTTGTTAAATTAAGAATATATAAATTAAAAAAAGAAAAATTTGAAATTCGTAATGGAACGCGGCAACCGCGGCACCGCGTTCGGTATCGTGCGAGCCGCCGCGATGTACTGACGCATCAACAAACGCAGTGTTGGACCGGTCACTATTCCGCGAGCTATGAATTAAACACAGTAGAACAGACAATTGCTGGCGAAACACTAGCCGTTATTAAATTATAAAGTAGCTCGGCGGTGGACGGACGCAGACGTTTGGAATTAACAAAGCTAACCGCGTCGATACCATCATTACATTACCGTCAATCATGGTATAATAATATGCTAATAAACCTCTGTCCTCCTTTCCATATTTGAATTCATTTTGAAATTGCTAAGTATACCCTTTATGCTTAGCAATTTCAAAATGATTTGATCCCGTTCATTGTTGAAACTAATCTTGTATTATTTCATACAATACTTCATACTCTTTTCCAAAGTTTTGTGTTTCTTCTGCAAGTTACTCTAGCCTATCTTGTAACTTGATAAGTATACAGATACGAGACGTACGCATAGACTTGTGTGTTATTAAAGCTATTGCATGTACTACTGTAGATAATTTTATAAATTACTGTAAAATAACAGTGTACGCAGACAGACACGAACACATTATGAGTAACATACAGCAGTTAAGAAATTACCTTCGGAGTTACATGGAAGATGGAAACAATTTAATATTAAAAAATATGGAAAATTATTATTATGTTTAACTTTATAAGTTAGAGAAGGAATTTATTGCATTAGTATCTCAGTTTCTGAAAATTTACTGAGTATACTTTTAACGGTTTTTATTATTGTGCAGCAGAAAGTGAATACTGACATAATTTATTTTTTTATTATAGTTTTATTTATCTTTTTCGTATCTTAAACTGGATTGATTTTGATTAGGAAAAAATGTGTACCCACTTCATATACTCACTTGTATTTCGGACACATCATATAAAAATACTTCAGTTTTATGGTTCATAGTATGTTGTGACAACTAATGGTTCTGTTGCGTCAACAACGATTATCATCACCTTTAGGGCTCTGCACAACAACGTGAAGGCCTTTGTTTATAATATTAAAAGTAATATATTCTTCATACTTTAAACTTTATAGTATATTTAAGTCTATATAGCGCGGGTATCGCTGCGTGCTTAGTATCGACTGTAAGCACGTGTAATCAGTTTCATAGTGTGAAAGTCAATATTTTTATTTCTTTAATTTGGTTCCGCGAATCTTTTTTGCAACTAACAACAGCTAAGTCAAATCCAAAGGGTCTAAGTGGTCAGGCAGCAGATCAAAGATATGACGTACATAAGATATGTGAAAATATTGCGATCTATGTTGGCGAAAAAGAAAAGTTAAAGCATAAAACAGCCAGTAATAATATAAAGCAATCCTAAAGTTAAAAATTTTGCTGCGTTAAGAACCAACTACGGCAAGCCTGCTTTACCAACACAGAAGCTATAAAAAATGTTATCTTTCGTTTTTTGAATATATTGTTTTTTTTTCGTCATAAATGTGTATGTGTTTCTATATGTTATACTTTACATAGAACATTAACTAAACTTAAGAAAATAACAGTAATAAATAATCCAAGAAAAAAAACATACCTACCAAATTAAAATAACCTATAATTAAAACCAACTAAGAGTTAAAACTACCAAAAGTAAAAACTAACCTATATATTAAAACAATTTCTAAAAGGCACCTCTGGGCAGCTTTCCCAGAATGGCAGCATGCCACGCTTAATGACAATGCTTATTTGTTGGGAAAAGTACACACCAGCACTCTGGGAATACGTCACATTTTTAAGATCCGCTGCGAGTGCTAGATCTTATTATCTTTATGAAAGTTATCAAGTTTAATCTACAAAACAACAGTTTTATTACACATGCGTTTCATAATCTGTTGATTGAGGAACACTAAAATGTCATACAGTGACCGGAACGGAAGACGAACATAAATTTAACGCGGCGCGGGTCAAATCACAGGGTACAATTTTATTAGCTGTTGTGATAAAGTTACTGACTTTGGATTGATAGCTTTTATTTATTTTAAATTGGTTTACAAATACTGACGTCGGTTCCGTTCAAACTGTCTGTTATGTTATGTTGACCAACCAAACTATATATTATGATACGTGAAACACAAACTTTGTACCCCTTTTCACGAAAATTGCGCGGAAGAATGAGTATAAAATTTCGCACACATAGTTTATTATAGAGAAGGAGTGCAGAATGCTGAAGATCCAGTAACAAAAAGTTTTATGTAAACGACATCTGTATTTTCAGATTACAGTACAAAACGTTTAATTTAATTTATTTCGAGTTTTAGATTAGAATTGAGTACAGTGCTTGGCGATACGTCGAAAACGATTAAAAGCGTCCATTAATCGAATCGCTACATTACGATCGAGAGTTTGAATTACAGTATCCGGTGGTAAAGGTAAAACGAATTTCCAAGTAGAATCTATTAAGGGTCTATTTTATGATAGTATGATAGTACCTAGTTCTCAAGAGTTCCTCATTAAGTCTGTGGTTATATGCAATTTTGCTTTAGAATTAAATCCCACAACACGTTCGACGTTACGACTATGTGGTTTCAAGGTATTTAGATAAAAAATCTTATTATGTATCTGGTCTGATGCGTGACTACAGCTTATAGGAAGGAATCAACAGAGGTTTATTTCTCACAATTGTTTGTATAATGGGTTTTGCACTGATTTTGAATGTTTTTTTTTGTCGCATTAACGAATACTGCATACTAGATCAGTGTTTTTCAATCTGTGCGTATAGACCCCAGGGGGGTCGCGATGCCAGACTCACGGGGTCGCCAGAAAAAAGCTTTGCCAACTTCCGTCGTGTGTCTTTAATCAAAACACTCACGAACCATTTACGTAGTCTTCTGCAATATTTAATTATCTGACTATAGCACAAGGGGGGTCGCTATTATTTTCAACCTGTAAAGGGGTCGCGAAATAAAAAAGATTGACAAACATTGTACTATATTACCTTATTATTTCTATAGTAGATGGAATTTTAATCATGGCTTTTATCAAAATATTTTTAGCCATTGTGAGTTGCTATCAGCCAATGTGGGAATATTTTTATAATTTTACAAACGTGAGAAAAAATCGCGAAAGGAATAAACATTGCTGTTACAATTACTGTACATACCGAAAGTCGGTTGGAAACTTGCTACGACGAAAATAAAAACTCTATAGAGAGACTTTCTTAATATTTAAATTATAATGATACTAGCTGCGCCCCACGGTTTTACTCCCGTTTCTCTGTTACAGTGTGAAGTATGATGTTATGTAGCTTATATGTTAATACAGCTTATAAAATATCCGCGTGCAAACTTGCAGACAAAGTTCAGTAGTTTTTGACACTTTTTGCGTGAAAGAGAACCTATCTAACACCCTTCATTCCATCCACACATACTCATAAACTTTTATGTTTTTAATAGGACACTTATTGTTTTTTTTTCGGACGGACTTTAGGCAGTTAGCCAGGCTTTTGCTACTTCATCGGACATAAAGCCGAACGGAACTCCAGCCTCAATAAATGGTAGTAGTGATCAAGAAGACAACACTAGATTAACTGTTTTACTTAGCTACATTGGTTCGCACGTTGTACGTGTTTCGAAGAACGTAACCGTTATTAACTTTAATGGCGAGTTTAATGAATACACAGATAAAATGGTTTGATTTGCTCATTTAAAATTACTATCCATTAATGTCAACCCTGCATTAGTTTACACAGATTAGCGCAGAACAAAATGTTATGTGCACAGAAATGGTTATGTGGGCGTTATGAGTGGTACAGCATAGTGTTGGGCAACTGCGCTGCGGACCGGAACAACGCACTTTACATAGTAACACTTTACTTTCTTGGAGAGTGAGACTACGGTAGGGTTATCAACAACTAAATCGAAGTTGGACATTAAATTCTAAAAACACGACTTCTCGAAACGGGTTAAAAGTAGGAATCAGCTTATCTGTGCTTTGAAAATATCCGTCAAAACGTTTAATTACTCAGATCATCTTCCTGTATCTGAAAAAATATATGAATCCTAATTGTCCTTGTCCTGAATACATGTGCACGTACACTTCTTTTCTCTGCACCATCCTAAAGTTAACTGGCAGAATATGCCGTGTCCGCTTTTGAACGATTGTTTCAATCTCTATCTACTAATATTAGAATGAGGTAAGATTTGATTGTATGTTTGCGTTGAATAGGATCCAGAACTACTGAACCAATTTAAAAAATCCTTTACGATTAGTAAGCTATGTTTTCTAGGAGTAACATCTAGGCTATATTTAATAATGAACCGTTCCGTTCCCACGGAACCGTAACTGCATGGCCATTCTGCTGTTAAAACATAAATAGATATTTTAATCCGTCCATCAGCGTCATCTTCTATGATATTTGAATTATATACTAAAAATGCTTGCGACAAAATTTCAGCAGCATATGTCAGACATTGACCTTCTTTACCAACCCTTCCAACATCATCACCCAGTTTCAGATAAACATTCAGAATGTTTAACTTAAATTGAGTTTTTTTTATATACAAATTCGTTTGTCAAATACTGTTTGGTTTATCCATTCGGTTTAAAAGTTCTTGCCTTAGGAGAAATCCTAAGAAACTAAAGAAGATGACAGCCCTAGACAACGCAGATGGACTCCGTGCAGCTATTTTGTCCGAAACTAATTATATACGTATCTAATTATTAATCGATGATAAAGTAGTTAAGTGTCTAAGTAATTATTGCGTCCATTCATTCTCATCCGAAATTAGTAACGCTAATTTATGGCCATTAAACAGATACTTTTCATGATATTTTATATAATAAATCGTGGTAGTCCAAAAGATAATAAAATTTTATTACTTCTATCATAAAATTGACAATTGCACAAAACTCGTCTTAAAGTCCCTATCCTCCCACTGCACCAGTGACTGGACTGACTGAGCCGAGGTTCACATGGTACGCCCTGGCTGCTTAGTTTGTAAACAAAAATCAGTTAATTATTAGAGAAATACGCTCCGTAGCGTGGCGGTATTTGGCTCGCTTTAAATTTCTGAGGTCGAAGTTTTTGATCCCCAAGCCAGACAGGAAATCTTTGTGTTATTTCTAAGATTTCTTTCCGGGTCTGGTTAGTTGAGGGACTACCCGCCGTGCCTCGAAAAGCACGTTAAGCCGTTGGTCCCGATTGTTATAACATCATCTATAATAATAGTATATCATGGAACGGGCAGCAGCGTTTCCTTGTGTGGTACAACATAATACTGCTGTCACCAACCCACCTGCTAAGCGTGGTGACTATGGCAAATACCCTCCCCGGGATAAGTCCCATGTTCAGCAGTGGACGTTATACGGACTGATGATGATGATGAATCCTATTGTTAATTTACTAAAAAGAATTATAAATTATGATACTTACAACAAAACGTTTTATTGTAATGAAACAAGTTATAATGTTACATAGTATTAAAGTAAATAGTGTTACTTTTGATACCAACTCGTATAAATAAAATGTGTATTATTACACATGCCTTGTTTTATAGTTTTATAATAGTACTAGCTTCCGCACGCCGTTCATAATTAAAGAAACTTCATCATTAAATCTAACCTATAACTTTCCACCATAAATGAGCTATCTAGCACTGAAAGTATTATTCAAATCGAATCAGTAGTTTCTGAGATTAGTTGAGCTAAAAAAACAAACTCTTCAGCTTTATATAGTATAGAAGTAAAGATTATTTTTGTACTTAGTAGTTAACAAGGCTTTTTATAATCATCACGCGACTTCCGTTCCCGTGGGAAATTCATAATGCTTTCCAATGGTGAAAGAATTTTTGAAATCGGCACAGTAGGTTTTTAATTTATTCATTACAAACAAAATATGAGTATATTCCTCTTATTTCCTCTTTATAATATGAGTATAGATGAATTCAATGTTAAAGTCTTTAGATAATATTAATCGTAAAATCAACTTATAGTTTTTATTATTTCATTGAATTAGTGCGCGTGAGCAAAATTTGAAGGTTGTGCAGGAGTGTTAATAGCTATTACCAAAACATGCTAAATAAATTATTGATTCGCGCGTAGATCACGATATTTTGAATACTAATACAACCTAGTATTGCGATATTTAGTCTGAGGTTTCAAACCACAACGCTGTGGTAGCCAGTGCCGTAACACTGATACGATTTACTGCAGCTATTCTTTAGAAATTGTAAACTTGCAGGAAACACCTCAGGAAGTTACGCCATCTTGTCAACGAGTTTCAGACTGCAGTAAAGAAATTTCATAATGTAACCGTTATAGCCACAATATAAAAATAAATTCAAGTAATACATTTGATGTTAGAAAAGAAACTACTGAATGTTGACATACCCAATGAAAATTGTTATGAAATTTATGACAAAAATATGATAGACGATGACTTAAAGAACATTTATAAGAAATAGCATTTAAAGAGTATTATGTTAAGAGATTAAAATAGTTATATATAGGTAGGTACCTACTTAAACAACATCAACCCAGAGTTGGCAATCACAAAATTTATTTCACATTTATTGACTTAACGTTATCAAAGTGAATAAAAGAATCTCGTTTTATATTACATTAATTGTAACTATAAACCTAATTTTATCACTTTAAAATTTAAGTAACGAAAGCCATACAATTGTCAAATAACAGTTACACCAAAACAAAGTCTGAAGATAACGGGTGTTACATTAATTCAAAATGTTAATCACAGAAATAGAAAACAACTAACAGTGTGACTCATAAGTATTATTATAAAATGAAAGCAAATAACTCAGAGCTCCACCACATTATCTGATATAACCATGATAAATCCACACGCATAGTCCACCAACACAATAATAGAAAATTGTGTTCATTATGCATAGGCAAAGTTAAAAGTACCCATTCATAATAATGACGATGATAAGAAAATTTACGGTAATACATATACAACGACAAAAGCGAGGCTTACAGGACTTAAAGTCAAAAGTCGTCATCATCAGCCCGTATAACGTCCACTGCTGAAGATGGGCCGCCCCCGAGATGGGCTTTTGTCATAATCAACACGCTTGGTAAATTGGTTACCGCAGTTCTGATTATATTGTAATACACAGGGAGACTCTGCTGCCCATTCCCTGGTAAACAATTGTTATGGATGATGTTATAACAATCGGGACCAACGGCTGAACATGCTTTCCGAGGCACGGACCCGGAAAAAATCTTCGCCAATAATATTTATGACGCTAAAGATTGTAATTCTTAATGCTTTTTTTCGGGTAGTTAGCCTACTTCATCAGGCATAAAGGCTAGTAGGCCTCCAATGTTATTAAAGTACATTTCCTGAAAGGAATTGTTTCTGCCACATTTTTTTAATTTTACTTTATTTTATTTTACCCATTACAATTTTCGCAATGTTTCTGTAAAATCCTGAAAATTACTTCGCAAAAATCGTAACCAAATTATTAAGAGTATATTTAATTCAAACTACAATTTGATATATTACTTTCAAGTTCACTTGAACTGTAGATATTGAATGAGCATCATTTAACGTACGTAATTGAAAGAATGTGTGAATATGATGTGTTCGATTACTTCGAATTAAAATAAAAAAGGCTTAGTTTAATCGTTACCAATTTCCTGCCTAATACTTTTATGTTACTATTACAAGAACGTAGTTACACGCCAAGGTCCTATCATATTACTTTTATATTGGGATCAATTTATTTAATATCCGTGAACTATTTTATACAAAATCAATTCGATTCATCTTGTAATCTATTAGAAACATAATTTCATTTATAGATGATATCTGCTGTATTAGTTTTGACTCATTCGATGTTTCGTCCCAACGCTTTTTTGTCACATGGTATGTGTCGGAAAAATTGAATAGTTTTTATGGATACTGTCATGGGACGAAAGGGTCATGGGTAGTAACCTAGGAAGAGCCGTGGGACGAAACAGGGAAAGGATCGTGGGACGAAGCAACGAATGAGTCCTTGTTTTGATAGGTATGTGGGGCGTCTTATCGCTCAAGTAATTTGCTTTCGTGTGTCGAAATATTATTCAGTTATCTTAATTATAAGTTTCAGAAAAGTTGATGGAATAGATTGTATTTGTTCTTCGATATGATCATCTTTAGGTATAAATCAAAAGTTTCCCAGCAATGCCAAAATGAGTTACGATGTATGTTTTCTTGTTGTTTTTAGTTTCATTATTTATATTAATTTAGGGCGTTTATATATGAAAGATAGATGAGTAAGTTGTTTGATTATCGGTTATTATTATCTTTTTGGTAAATGCATAACATTTATTATCCATTTACCAAAAAAATAATTTATCGTCCAGTTAGGTATATCAAAAACTTAAAAGCGTCTTTACCTACATGGAAAATGTATATGAAGCCGACAAAACAGGTAGGTAACATATATTATTCATTTTTAGCGCGCTGAAGTGTAATTATATAACGATATGACTATGATTTCGATAGCAATATGTTTGTCTATGGTTTACGATGTATACCTCTATATAAAAAAGGTTTAAATATGCCAATTCTTAAGTTAATTTAACTGAAACATAATACATTTACATAGGTATTATTAACAACCTCCGTAGCGTAGCGGTATTTGGCTCGCTTTAAGACTCGAGACGGTCTCGAGACGGTCCTGGGTTCGATCCCCACACTGGACAACAAAATCTTTGTAGAAATTCTAAGATATCTTTCCGGGTCTGGTTGGTTGAGGGACTACCCACTGTGCCTCGTAAAGCACGTTAAGCCGTTTATATTACAATATAATACTGCGGTCAACAATCCGCCTGCCATGCGTGGTGACTATGGCAAAAACCCGCCCTCGGAGGAGGCCCATGTTCAGCAGTGGACGTTGTACGAGCTGATGATGATGATGATGATGATGATGATTATCATTATTGTAGTAATGTATTATTATTATTATGTATTATTTATAATCACAGTCATATAGTTAGTTAATTATCCTACTGAAGAAACGCGTGTGCGTGTATGACCAGATGTATGAACGTGGACGAGGCAAAGGGAGTGTGTAAGGATCGTAGCAGGTGGCGTTATGTAGTTTCTGCCTACCCCCATGGGAGAAAGGCGTGATTGTATGTATTTACGTAAGAAACTAACGATTCTTAAAGGAGTTAATTACGTAACTACATTCTACGTATCCCCACGCTATCTGTATGTGAATTCTAAGACTTCTTTCCGGGCCTGGTTGGTTGAGCGAATATGCTGTCTGTACTGTAGTTTTTATTTCCAAAGGATTAATTAATCTTAACTATCTTCTAAATCACACTCGTAAAGTCCGTTAATTAAGCTATAAAATTCTGACGACATCTTGCATGGCAGGATTTTTAAATTGATTCAAGTGAGCCGATGGGAATATAGTTAAGTTCTATGAGTTTACACCATAAGTTTTCAAATGTACAAAACTGGGGGCGGTATCACCACCTTTTGGGCGCTGGAACATATTATCTTCGGGGGCGTAAGCAGTACAATAGCGGTTTCTACCTTTTTTTGGTTAAGTTATTTGTTAAGCCTCCGTAGCGTAGCGGTATTTGTCTCGCTTTAAATCTCGGAGGTCATGGGTTCGATCCCCACGCCGGACAAGAAAATCTTTGTGTAGATTCTAAGATTTCTTTCTGGGTCTGGTTGGTTGAGGGACTAGCCTCCTTTGCACATTGATAAAAAATAGACAAAGATGGACGGGGATACGTAGTTAGCCACCTACTTCACCGGGCATAAAGGCGAGCAGCGCTCCAGACCCAATAAATGGTGTAAGAGGGTGATAAGTCTATGTGAGATTAGAAACCTCTGGTTTAGTATAATACCGTGATAGTGGCAAATGTCAATAAGGTGTAATTTCGTCCACCAAGAAATATTTTCTTTATTTGTGTAGTAAAGGGCGATATATAAATTTCCTACATTCGATTTTCAACCTTATTAGCTTTTGTCACTTACGCGGTATTACCCTATCACCGATTAATATTGTTTGTTAATATGGAGTCAACTATCATAATTCTCAAGCTACTGTGAGATACGTGAGTCGACAATCTTTCAATCGCTTTAGTTGACGTTTAAATTTAATTCTGACGTGATAAAATGACTCATGACTAACTTAAAATAGTGACGACTGCATTGTTTTCAAATGACAATGGTAAAAGGCATGTACCAAAACTACTACGACACTTACATAGATAATAAATAAAGAACTTTATTACGATTGCAACTGAATCTATAATTGAATGGCGATCGGTGTGGTTCTAAATTGGCTTCCAAACGTGTTTAGGTGTATATTTGTTATTGACTATTTCTATTTGGCAGTTTCTTGGCCTGATATTAATTAGCGAGTGTTTGATTGAATCTAAATTGTTTAGTAGTAAGCTTTTAAGAGTTTCTCTTCAAATAATCTATATTAATATACCTATAGAACTAAAGAGTTTATTTGATTGGATGTGGTAATCTCAGGAACTGTTGGTCCGATTAGATTTTTTTTTGCATTAGCGACCCCGTTTACGTTGGCCGTGTGGTTTCCGGCTTAGAATAGACTACCCCATGTCTTCCCATGGGTGTCGTAAAAGGCGACTAAGGGACATATGGCTGACAGATGGGCAGCAGCATCTATTAGCTCAAGGTTTACATCTTACTGCGATCACCAATCCGTCTGCCGAGCGTGGTGATTATGGCAATATCCCTCTACGATCCTGGCTTGCCAAGTTCTGTTAAGAGGAGGCCCATGTTCAGCAGTGGACGTAAACGGGCTGTTGATGAGCCCGTTTATCTAGGAATACTGTAGGCTATATTTGATTATGAAATTCCTACGGAGCTTGAGTTGCGCGTTTGAAACCGCGCATGAGGAGCTAGTTACTCATAATAATTAATTGCGTTTGTGGCTCAATGGTTACGATAGTTGATTCTGAGTTCTGATCTCGATTCCCACCCGGTACAATTATTTGTGTGAACTATTGATAGCTCATATGAGTCTGGGTGTGCTTTGTGCCCGTAAATTGAGTGTTTGTAAAGCCTTCCGCGACACTGGAATTAATTTCGCTATCGCGGAAGTTATCTTTAAAAAAGTAACTTAACTAAATATACTGTAAGTAGATTTAATAATACAATGAAAATAAAGAGACAAAAACATGTCAGTGGAAAATGCATACCTATATTAATGGAACGACAAAGAAAAGACCTTGAATATAAAAGTATGCACAGTTGGTGTGTACATTTCAAAACGCTGAAGATAATGCATTGTCCATGGACATATACCAGACTATTAACCAATATTAATATTATTATAAAAATAAGCCAGTGAAACAAAATACTGTGTTTAAATATTTTAAGATACAATTTTTTTTATATAATTTTATAATTAAGTAAATTAAATGACGTGCGTATAATAAAAATAAATATACTCTCGACAAACAAAATAAAATAAAAAAGTACCAAAACGTGTCTGAATTCAAATTATTAAATGTTTTTTTTAAGAATGAATAAAATAATCTACTGACGTTATTTTATGCATTCATTTTTTATTTTTAGATGTAAAATTATGAAAAAAATTCAAATAATATTAAACACAATATTTTATGTTTTTTGTTAAAAAAAAAGAAAGCTTACTGTCTCATCGAGCCCCATCGCCGATGCGGTAGATTCTCCTGATGGCTACGGAAGAGACAACACAAATATAGAAAAGCCAACTAAAGCAAACAAACAAAAAAACACTATATAAAATCACAAATAAAAGTAATTGTGCAAGAAGGCAATTATTATTAAGAAATGAATTAAAAAGTTTCGATAAAGTAAAAAGTGTAAACTTATTTACTGAATGAATGCATTAGAATCTGAAACTCGGCAACTATAAACACGAATAAATTAAAGAAAATTACATTCCTAAATGGAACAGATATGTAAATAAGAAAAATGTAAACTTTTAATTACAGCAATTAAAAATTCAAATTAGTAAAAACGGTAATAAGTTTTTATTACAAATTGTCATACTGATTCGGATGCAATTTTTTATTGCACCACATACCAATAATTTAAATTAAATTGATATTTCAATTCACACGAAATTTCAATCTAAATTTATCTATTTTTAAAACTTGATTTAATAACGTAGGTGATAATGTGATCCCGCGTAAGTGACAAAAGCTTATAAGGTTGAAGATCGAATGAAGCAATTTATTTAAGCCTTTTACTACTGAAATAAATAAAATATCAGTGGGCGGACGAAATTACACCTTATTAACCACTGTCACTTACGCGATATCATCGACGATATTATTATTGTCATTTATAAGTTGCTTCCAAAGTATACATAATTATACATTCCATTTAAAAGAAAGAGTCAGTGAAAAAATATATAATATAAAATAAAATATAGAACATCATTCAGTATTATTTAAAGATTATTAATTAACAAATAAAAGCTTGCCATTTGTGTAAACCTGAAATATGTGGTAAAAATATTTCTACCCAACATACAATTAGCAAAATTTTAGTTGTAGGTGCAGTATTTTGTTAATATGTTTTGGCTTACCTAGGTGGTGTCCGCCTTAAACTGGTCCGTGTCCACGAGTGTCGATTGAGGGGGTTGCCTGGACTTCTGGTCCCATTTTCTAATCTGTGAATAAGAATATTACATTAGTTTCAAAAATCTTTTTGGTTATATTTAAAAAGTAAGATACTCGTAGTAAAAAACAGTGGGAAGTAACGTATCTTACTTCCTACTTTTTATAGTTTTTATAACTTTATTAAAAAAAGCAAGATATATTTTTAGGAACAGATCCGTGTAGCTTAAAAATAACTTGAAATAAACAGAATTACCCACGTCACGGTATTACCTCGAGACACCTTCTAAATTATTCGTGTTACGTATCGATAATTTTGTAGTATTTTACAATCGCAGTACAATTTTAAGGGAGCCTATTTATTTATACAACATTTCGACGTGGGCCATTTCGGCGTAACCCATGTAGAAACGTAGCATAAATAAGCAGGTTAAATTAGCCATAAAAATATTCCTTTAGTGAGACCCGTGTTTCCTATAAATTGTAAATCGGTTAAGTTGAAAAACACTATTTTACTTACTATTTTACGAAGTTGTGACATATATATTAATACGATATTGTTAAAAGATAACCTGCGCTTTTGTTCCAAGTAATTAATAGTTAGTTGCGATTGACTACACTACCCGCAGAATAAGATTCTGATAAGTTAATAAGTGCCAAGAGAGTTAATTTGTACATTAAATATTTGTAACTAAAACAGCAGACACAATTTTCATACATTTTTTTGTCATATGGACCTGCCTGAACATTTTATATGGTTTACACACTAAGTAATGTTTTATTGTGGATACGATTACCTACCTAACAAATATTTTGGTTTAGAATCTAAAAAAAGAATACACTACAATTATGAAATTTCGATTCCGGCCTTTTCCGAATAATGACACGATAAAATGAACTTTCAAATAAAAAATCAATAAATTTGTTAATTTTTTTTCTTTATGTCTAAACTCAATTTTGAATCATAAATCACCTTCAAAATATTTTAAGAACCAATAAAAAATATTTACCTGTTCATAATTTCAAAAATAAAAATAAGGGCTATCAAAGTTAACAGATGTAGTTGGTCAAAGCGAATATTATATACTACTTAAAATATTCGTTATAATTGATATATATTATAGTAATATTATAAGTCGGGCTTAATGAGTGCCACTAATAACAGCTAATATCTTAATTGGTCAATTTACTAACAAATGCAATGGTTATACCTAATGTCCTAAATAAGTAAATTACAAAGATTATGATGATTAGTCTACGAAGTGACAGGGTTATTTCGTAAACCTATCAATTCTAATTTTAATTCGTAATAATACTTATTAGCGTGATTTCGTTTTAAAAAGTTCATTATCGAGTAATTAATCTAATAATTGTAATCTTATCTACACTATGATTATTATTTATGTATTAATAGTGGACAAGTGCGAGTATAAATAGATAAAGAAGTGCTGGGTTCAGTTTTGGAACAAAAAAAAAACGAAATCCTTATTACCGTTAAGAAAGTTAAAAACATTTTTAAGAATTACTTTTAAAATTGAGAAGATTATTTTTATCATTATATCTCATGGGAACGGGAGCCACTGGAGTGGTACGGTATTATTCTAGAGAATAATTAATGGAATAAAACTTACTTATTAGCAATATGTATTTTGATTTTTACGGTATTTAAATATGAAAATAGACATGAATAGCAATGCACTTATTTAGAATTATGATAAAGAAGTATTTTGCAATGGAAATTAGGAGCAACGTGTATGTAATTAGAATATGCCATTATGCATATGATATGCTGATGGATTGACTATTAGACATGAAAACATGAAGCAAAGAAAGTTCATCCGCAACTTTGAAACCTGATTCTGATTCGTAGCTGTAACAACCACGTCTTTAAAAAGAAAAAAATATATATTCGATTTGTTCCGTACTCCTCTGCCCCATCTCTGACTTGTTTTGGAACAATATTCTTAAGGGTTTTGTAAATCAATATTATTTACAATTCATATTTTTAGTTATTATAAAGCTGATTAGTGGCGCTATTTTGTTCGTTGCTTATTATTGGCATCAGCATCATTTGATCAGTTTTAAAATAGACATACCTATGTTATAACAAAAAAAGTATGCCTCAAGAGGTGGCAGTGATGAATGTACATGACAAAATGAACTCTATTACCTTGCAATACAAGATTGTACAAACGGTCCCCCTGCAGGGGGCGCCCTCTTGCGCAGGTTGCTTAGTTTGTAGTTTTTAAACCATTTATTAAGGCTGGCTCTGCTCGCCTTTATACCCGGTGAAGTAGCAAAAGCCTCGGGGCTAACTAGATATGTCCGTACGAAAAAAAACGGGTCCCCCTGCAGGTTCGAAGTCATTTTAATCTGTAATTTTTAAATGCAATTGAAAAAGTATAGACATAGATCGATTTTAATACCAAACATAAATCAATTTGCTGAGTATTACCAAAAACAAAAAATCATGATGGAACATCGGTCTTTCCACTGTCATTCTTTAGCTACACTACCATTTTAACGTAAGTTTCCTTGTTACTGATCAGAATTCTAAGTTTATATCCACAAATTTAGTCACAGTTGGCACCACCGCTGCATACTAATCCACATAAACCGACATTATTTACGGAAACATTTTATGATATCGTTGACCGTAAATACAAGTTACATAAAAACCTTCATACCGTGTCTATTACGAATCTATGGTTTATGGAGTCTATAAAACGAAACCCTTTGATATGAAATATAAATGAAGTCATAATTAGAATAACGACAAAAATATAGCTAGCTTTTATGGCTAGGTCGTCATTACTGCATATTCAATGTGTTTATTTTGTATGACCTGGTTGGATGGTCTTAAAAGTATAATTTTATTGTTGATAGAATTGGAATAAACGAATTATTAATATGACGACTAAATAAAAACTAATTGGTTCGTCAGTAAGAGCAATATTACTATAAAATATTGGACACAATGACGGAAATAATGACAAAGATACAGCGCATTCAAATTTTATATGACGTCACTTCTAGGTACAAATTTACGTAGGAGTGACGTCACAAGTCCCTTTGTAGCTGTGTCTTTATATTTTTTTGATAAATCAAAAAATTTGATAAACTGACGGACTAAATCGAAAAGTGGGTTCGATAAGTTCACTTGTGGGTGTTTTTTATCTTGTGTCAGTCCCTTATACCCACTTTGTTAGAAAACTGCCGGGCCATTAAAGCTAAATCTTAACACGGGCACGGATGGATTTCAATAATTAGGATTTTAAACTTATCTTTATGCTTCAGTTTTTAATCTCCGACGGAAGATCATTTGTGTTTATAAATATAGGTGCTGGGAACTGTTTAAGTTTTTTTTGTTATTTTCGTAAATACCTATATTAACAATATTTTCATATATAAATATGCTGTTACTTTTTGACTCTGTCACGAATTGATTTCACATTTAAATGAAATAATAAATAAATGCCAGTTTCATTATAATTAACTCCACAACAACAACGGGTAATTTTTTTTATGATTATTGCTTATTGATAAATCCCTTAAAAATAGTCAACAATTTTATTGTACCGTTGAGAAACTATTATTAGAAGAGAACAAATCGACTAAGTGTTTCTATTTATATCAGGATCGATTGACACTTATTGAATATTTTAAACCACTGCATTGGTATAAAGCTGAACGTTAAAGCTATACCTGGCAGGTGGGCAGTTAATTGTCTTTTATTTGTTCTGTATTCTTATTTATTTGAAAATAATTTTATTATAACGTTATTGGACTGAAGAAGGGTCGGATTGGTAGGTATGAAATGTTCAAAAACTCAATTCGAAATGTGTTGGTAAGGTTTTAAATAGTTAGATGCAGTCTTTTGGGTAAGTCTAGGTGCAGAAGTTTTTATTAATTCTTGACTCGGCTATTGTTCGGACGGAGGAGTATGACATTTTCGCACACTTATCGTTTTTATTGAGAAGAATGCTAATATCTTTTTTTAACATAGTCGAATTTTGACCACAGGGCAATCACTAGGTTATTTAATTCAGCCAAGTTTATGCTGCATTACAGATTACTATTGCCTTATTCAATAACGTAGCAATCGGCATGTTAGGTAATAATATATTATCGGGCAAGGTAGCAGGTCTACTGACGTGTTAGCTGGTGCATCGCCATCTGCTTCTCCGTAGCACTCGAAGTTTTCTGCGTCAGATATGGAGTTACCGGGACTCGAGTCTGCGGTGGGGTCTGATTGGCCAGCTTGTGTGCCGTTCTGAAAGGAGAATACATTTTGTTTTAGTCTACGAGTATTTATGTGAATTTAGAAGAAATAATGGCATTCAGGTTATTATAGGTTCTTAGAGACTATAAAAAAAAAATGTTTCGTTATAAAATATATCTAGGGATGGAGGTTTCCTCCATAACCGGGGCTATGGAAGACGATATTATAATTGTAATTTTATATATTTAACTAGATATTACTTAATTTTTATGTAATAAATTTAAAAATTATTTAATTTAGTCTTTTTTTACTTGTTAAAATTGGTACTATAATTTATAGTATTTTATTTTAAATGTAACAAAACTGAGAAGTGATATTACATTATTTGGTGAAAAAAACACTAAAAATATGTATTTTTTAGTATTTATGCGAGAAGGTTATAAGGCACATACGATACATATATAGCAAATTATATATATACTATCGAAATATATCTTAAAATAAACTAACTTCAAGTATTTTCCTACCTATTCTTTGTATTTTTTTAAAGTGCTATTTGTTAATGAAGAAATTCCTATTTTATAATTTAGTACAGTTTATACAGGGTTATTTTTAAAACACCAATAACCTTTTAGAGGGTGAAAGTACTGATGATTGTAAACAACTTTTACTATGGGACCAACCCTGAAATCGCGAAAATAAAATCAGCTGTTCTATACATTTTGTCGAGGTAAGTTAACATAAATGTATGGAACAGCTGATTTTTTTTTCGCGATTTCAGGTTTGGTCCCATAGTAAAAGTTGTTCATAATCATGAGTACTGCTATTCCCCAAAAGGTTGTTGGTGTTTTATAAATAACCCTGTATAAGGCGCTTTTAGTTAATATGTGTTTTATTTCTGTAATATTAAGTAATAAAAAATGGTTTAATAGATAGATAGAGGATAGATTAACTTAAGTGTTCTGTAAAATGACTTCAATCTAACATATTATAACATTACAACGGTATGAGCAATGGCGGTAATCGAAGTAAAAACTAGTGTATTATCTAGGCTTCATAAAAGCCATCAATCCAGGTATTGATGACATCGTTTTTGAACTAATCTTCTTCTAATTTCTATACCGTTTTGAAATAATTATGAGACACTTACTTCATAATTTGATTGGCTTATGTAGGCAATGGAATTTATAACAGTTATTAATTTCTTGACTGCTTGCACTAATGGCTTCTTTACAAAATAGAATGATAGTTTTTCTTGAGGTTGAGACCGCCATTACTAAATAACTGGGCTGTCTTTTTAAATAGGAGAACTGTCAAATAAATAAAATAAGTTTATTTCTCTCAAAAAGTACGCTTTTATAAATTTACAAAGTTTTATTATGTAGTCATGCTATAACTAATATAGCATGACTACATAATAAAACTTTTTGAGAGCTGGAGGGCGTACTAGTTTCGGTGCCTGTATGACAGATCTCCAGGCTCTCTTTCTCCTTATCTTTCATTATTACCAATCAGTAGGAGTGTAGTATATTGTAAAGCTGAAGATTTGTTTTGTTTGCTTGAACGCGCTCAACTCAGAAATGGCCAATAGTTTGAAAAAATATTTTACCATTTGGAAGCTATGTTCTTCAGGAGGGGCATAATATGCTATATATTTAACGCTGATAACAGGAACAGGAGTAATGGGACTCTGTACCTCGGAAAGCACGTTTATCTGTTGGTCCCGATTGTTATAATATCGTCTATATGTGTATCATGTCATCTATGTATACCAGGGAGTAGACAGCAGCATTTTGTTCTGTGCCCTCCCTCCCTCGGAAGGAGGTCCATGTTCAGCAGTGGATATTATACGGGCCTATGATGATTATGATGAATAAATTTTACCTGTAATTTCCTTGGCAAGTTTCCTGGCGAGGAGCGCGGTGACTTCGTCCTTTGGAACACGCTGGGCGCCATCATCCCCGTTGCAGGCACCTTCACTTCTGCAATGATTAAGTTCACCACGTTAGTAAGTACTTAAGCAATTTTAGGGTAGGTAAGTATACCATTTTATGCAGTGCATATTCAGTACACATGTACTTAATAGCTTGCTTAAGTGTACCTATACTGTTACTATGTTTAAAGGCATTTACATTTACAAAGGTTTAAAGGCAGGTTGTAAGCGCAAAAAAGATGTACCTACTGTAATTATTATATTTTTGTTGATGTTGTTGTTTACAAATCTTTCAAATTTGAATATTTAAGCATCAATCTTCACATAAATTTATACAAATAAATAAAATTACAGTGCCTGTTTTCAAAATGGAAGATAACAGGGGATTACTAATTGCATATGGCTGTATGTATAGGTACTAATAATATAAAACATATATTTTTTTAAAGTCTGTCTATGCTGGCTGATCTTCCCAACGGCTGGACCGAACGATTTTGACAGGACTGGTAAGTTTAACTGGTAGTTAGCTAATTTTAAAGTGTATATATATTATACTACAACTTTTTATTCTGTCTGCCTATTTTTTTGACCATGTATTCCGCCTAATCCTTATAAGGGACTTTCATTGTTACATATAGTTTTTTAATTCCTGGCTTTTACACGGACGAATACGTGGGCAGGAGCTGGTAGGTAATACATTTTCTACTGAGAGAATAAAAAAAAACTTTAATTGAATAAATAAAAATAATATAAATTCTATTGTTACTTTACTGAACTCACAAAGGTCGTTGACATCACGTACACGCAATAAAACCATTGAGACCGAGGTAAATCTTTCAAAATCATAGAATTAAAGCTACAAGGTTACGCCAACCTAGATGAGTAGGTAAATAGTAAGTAGACTTTCGAGTGAGTAGCTTTGTATAGTACTTGACTTGGTCGTGATAAATTCTGTTGATTTACGCTACGATACAACACGAAGTTGATTAATTAAAACACAATAGAACTGCGAATAAAAAACAAAATAGTAACTTTAGTTACAAAAATGGCGAAAGTGGTAATTATGTCAAGATCGTAGCAAGTGGAGGGATGTGGTCTCTGCCTACCCCAATGGGAAAGAGGCCTGATTGTTTATATAGTTACTAAGAAGAAATAAGAATATTTCAATTTAATGTAAGTATACGTTTTATTTTGATAGCTTTATGATGTATAAATAGCAGTGGCGTAGCTAGGTGTGCAAGGGCCCCGGTGCACAGCTTCAAGAGCTGGCGAGTTGGCTGACCCGCTCTTTTCAAAGCTGAGGTTAGAGGGCCCCATGAGGTCCGGGGCCCTAGTGCACTGCACCACCTGGCTTTACGATATCATCGCCACTGATAAATAGGTACTTTTATTTTCGCGGACTTGCACTTAACAGCCTGTTTAGTACTGCAAAGTGCTGTCCACTGCTGAACATAGGCTTCTGAGCAGACCATGGCAAGCCAAGGTTATTGAGAGATATTGCCATAAATATAGGCTTGGCAGAGCGATTGCTGATATCACTAAGATTGGGAATAATCTTGAGTTTAATTATCAGGTGTATGTCCCTTAGCTTTACGACACCCATGGGAATATGTTCTTAGATGGTCTATTTTAAGTCGTAAAACACACGGCATATTTTTTTATTTGCAATAAGCTTTTTTACCAAAAACGTCTCCATAAATATGAAATGCCAAGCGATAAGTTACCTTCTGTCATACACTGTCAGATTCATACATTCACGAAAGCAATTTTTTTGGATTATCTTTAAGTTTGTTATGTCGACGAGGTACACCCGAATATCTCACCACATTTTTGAAAACAAATTGTAAAAATATTGGTGTACAAACACTATTTCAAACCATGGCGGTATCTACTTATATTATAAACTCGGACTGTATCTAGGAACAGTCAAACGCATCTACATTTGGCAATGGGCAATCATCAAAATTAAGGACTATACAAAAGTAAACCCATTCTTAATTTATTAAGAAAAACCATCCTTTAGGCCGCCAGAGTGCCCAAAACTTGGCTACATTACCTCGCTAGATAGCCAAGCTTATTCGTTGGCAGGTAAGAGCCATCACTTTGGTCACTCCACCAGGCGTCTGGACAACTCCTTCCCAACTAAGAAATGTCAGGCGTCTATTGACAAACTAGCGATGATGATTCAAATAAAAGTATTCATTTACATGCGCCAACAAGATAAAATTAATTAACACCATTTGAGGTTACAACCATTGTTTACCTCAATACTCAAATAGATAATTAAGCACATCTAAATTATACAAATTACTTACTTTCCAGGCTAGTACGCAAAGAACTAAGATCGCATAAGTATTTCAATGCCCGATAAACGTTATCTGTTATCATGTAGTTGATTAAGAATATCTGTAAATGAACGGTAAAAATTTCTTGCTAAAGATATAATTGCGGACTAATATTGCACACATTTATTTAAATAACATGTGGCATTTGAGCTATAAATAGTGATAAAATCTACCATAAAACACATAACATGCTAGATTAATGATAGCGTTGCACCATTTGGTATATAACATTAATGAGCACACGTCATTTACATAGACTAGAACAAAATCAATGTAGAATAGTAATTATAAGGACATCTATATGACCCAGACAAAAAGATGCCAAGGGTTTCGTCAGTAATTCCTGATAATTGTATAAGACAAAAAAAAATACAACACGTGAAGCATTTTGGTTTATCAGTTTTTTTTCTATTTCCTTTATATGAACGGTGAGGTTATTTTAAAAAGGTGTAAAATATCTCGACATTTAGTCTAAAGTAAGGACTAAGGCTTGAATATCGATGGTCGCTAAGATGGTCCTATTGGACAATTAGACTTGTATTTATTTTGCACAGCAGATAAGCATTGCCATACAATTGGGCAATGCTGCCAGCATTTTGGGAAAATTATCAATTATCTTAGTTTAATATGAGTTGGTTTAGGTTAAATTAGCTTATTATATAGTACACGTGCAATTAAAAAGAAAAAAAAAAGACTTGTTATGACATTTTCACCACTAACTCTTTCAAAACGCCACATCCTCGTAGCGAAGTTATACAACTAGTTTCCGCACCAACTCTGACCTGAGCTGTCGTATGTGAAATAACCGGACCGAATCTAGTTTAGTTTTCCTTTTACTTTTTTGCAGTCAAGTATGTAGTTTCTAGAGGCAGGATGCAGGAAAATAGAGAACGAGTTTAGTAAATCAGGAAATCTAATAGTGTTTACGCATATAGTTTCTAAAGTCAAATCGACTTAATAATAAAACTAGGAAGCAGAAAATCACAGTTTATTTTGATACAGTGGTGAACCAATTAAGACCTATTTTGAGTAAGGGTGAGACCGATCTACTTAATTTGAAGTGCAGATTCTTTGCAAGTTATAGCTGGTGCTAGTGCAAAAATTAAATAGAATTCTATACGTGCCCAAGAACTTATGCCAAAGGATAAAGTGTACAAGAATTTTTATTTCTTTGATACCAACGCATTTAAGGTTGAATGGCATAATATGTGAGCAAGAATTGTTTATGCCAAAGAAATATTTAAAGCATTATTTCAGAATGTAGTGCAGCATTTTAGAGTGACAACCCTAATCCAATTCAAAATGGTATTGTGATTCATACCCTCTGCTGCCTGTTGCAACAATCTCCAGTAAGAGATCCAGTAAGAGACGATGAGTCTGGCCAAGTACAGCAGCCCCTGCCAGCAGGCTTCCAGCAAACCGAACACGTCCAACGTGTCATTAAACACCACTATCACCACCTCTGTCATCGACACCAGCATTTGAACCTCACTTTACACTTGTGCACGGCATTTATAAAGTCATTGCACTTTTTTCATTACGTTCAAGGTCATTGAAATTAAAGAGTCTTCAAGAACTGCTGCTTATTTTTTTAGGTAGATTCATAGTGAGTAAGGGTTTATCATTATTTATTCTTCGATCAACCATTATATTTATTTTACGACACGTGCTGTTTTTACCATACAAATAAATATAATCATATCATTTTAAGCACTATTGTGTAATATACACTATACACAGTATATGCTATTTCTGGCCATTTAAATCTCGGTCACAATTTACCATAACTTTCAAGTCAAAGCAAAACCATTCATTGTTTTGTTTCATCGTGTTATGTTTTTGTAATCTTTGTTATTGGATAGGTTAAATAATAAAATATTTCCTTCCTATAAAATTTGTTTTTCCTTTAAGTAGATACAGTAAAGAGTTTTATGTAAGTATAAATGTTATCAAGCGTTTAAATAGGTGAAAATGCATTTATAGTGAATACCTACTACACTATAAATGCATTTTTACCTATTAAGACTATATACTTACTGACGATAATACATAAATTCTTGAAAAGTATATTCTTACGATTTTATAAAATATATTCTGAATACAAAAAATGAACCATTATATTTTTTTTATTAAAAAATTGATTTTATAGATTATATTATACATTTTTGAATTAGGGATTCAATCACAGTTCAAATCTGCCTCTCCTGTTTGAGACTTCGTGATGCAATCGATGTTATTGATGTCACCATGGAGATAGCTATAGAATAGAAACCCATTACTACACCAAACCTAATTTCACTCAATTGTAATTGTAAATCTTTGACACAGATTTTCTCGTAGTTAATTATGTATGTAACACGAATAGCACTTCGAACAGCTAGAGTTATAATTATTGTAGTCTTACTCTAGTCAAACAATTATTATACAGAATCCAAAATGATTGCTGTGAAATAAAAGCCTGATTTTATCCAAATGATTATTTTAACTACGAAATACTAGAAAGCGTCTAACACGTCGCTAATCGCTTTTGGTTATTCAATTAACATTTACAAGTCCTCATATACCAATTATATTATAGGTATAGTTATATTATTATATTTTATTTGAGGAAACCTAAACGCGTAACAACTAACAGCATATTTTGATAAGAGTTGCGGAATGTAACGGTGGATGGCACGGATTGGTACAACATACATTATTTAAGCATTACTACCCACTGCTTGGAAAAACGTCATTTTGCCAATAAGCGATGTTAGTGATTGACTGGTATTCCAATAAATATGCTAGAGAACAGTAAGGGAAAGTGGCTCAAATATGTAGGAACGTAGCATGTTATTTAGTGTTCTACTAATTCCATTATAAAATTTGCACTTCTGAATCGTTTAAGAATATTAGAGGCCGTATGGCCGGTGAATATATAGTTCAAAGAATAAAAGATAACACAAAACAGTGGTTTTAGACATTAAAATAATTTAGTAGTATTAAGAATATAATTTTTTATGGTCAGAAGTAAGAATAAAGGCTATTTTTATTTTATTTATGTATATATTATGGCCGGTGAAGTAACAAACGCTTGCTGGCAAACTGCTAAAGTCTGTCCGAAAAAAATTTGGCAAAAACCGACTTAAAACGTTATTTTCTTGCAGTTGGGTTTTGTAGGCGTTTGGTGTAATTACGTCTGATGATACATATCAAAATAACAATTAGAAAATTTCAAGCAACTTGTTGTAACTAATCTGAAGATTTATTTAAAACCTCCATTTATCTGTTTAAAATTTATGAAGCTTATAAAAAAATAATCTAAGCTAATGGATTATGATCTGAAAACGAGGCTTATTATTTGTTTATTTTTCGTAATAAGTTTTCTCGCATTAAAACAATCGTAGGAATGACGAGTTTAACGCTCTCTGAGCAAGTATCTCAAAAAAATGTCAGTATTGCATGATATATAGAGTGGAACACGTTTTGTGTATCAAATACTGCTATTATTAGTACATTTTATATTTTACGAGCTATAAATTAAAAGACTTATATAATTACATTGTTTTTGTATCGCAGTTATGTTTAATCAAACGTAATTCGTTGCTGACCGTGAGCGTTTTGCGTGTTTCAACTTAGCCTAATTCAGGTGTTTTTGTTTATTGTAGTTGTACATTGTAGTAAATTATTCGTAAGCCCAGATACTAACTAATAATTAGCTCAATCTAATTGGTGCTGGCAATTTTAAGCTGTACTATTCGTTTGCCATTGCTGTTAGAATGTTAAGTATTCACTTTAGTAGGTGCTGGTATTTACTTTGCACAGCAGATAAGCATTGCCAGTCAATAGGGTAACGTTGCCAGCATGCTAGGAGCCTTGCCAAGTAGAACAGATTTAAGATAGTAAGTATTATATAAGTTAGTTTTGTACTTTAAATTAGCTAACTTTAATTAACAATACATAAAACCACGTATTTCGGGCCTGGTGTGTAAAACTTTCCGATATACAGTTGAATATCAAAATCTTATTAATATTTGTTTAAGTTTTTAATTAAATGTATTAAAGTCCTTTGATTGATTGTTTACAGACAGTTTACATCTGAATGTACCACAATCCCCCCGCGTAGCTTGTATGTAAATAATTTGCTAATATATCTAATACAAAAAACCAGGTATTTCGGCCTATCCATGATAGTTTGCTGTATCATCAAATTAATGATTAAGTAAATAGAGGATGGATCGAACATTCTTTATCGACATGCTACATATAAAACTTGTGTCTTTTCGCAACCGTAACTAATAGGTTATGGATTAATAACGGCAATTGATCAAACAAACGCACTTATTTCTACAAAGCTTGTTACAAATTGAGTAATATCCTCTTTAGAAGGTGCAACGACGAATTAATAACTATGGTTAATTGTTTAATGACTACTATTGCAACTATTGGAGTTACTTTAAAGGTCTTTTGATGTTTATTGTGGAAAATTTTCATTTTAGTGTGAGAAAGATGTGACTTTTGTAGTACCTAGTAGTAATGTTTTAGGTCACTATCTATACTAATATTATAAAGAGGTAAAGTTTGTGTGAGACGTTGTACTTTTACCAATAGAAAGCGACGTCATTTGTGAGTTTCATAGGCTACATTTTAGATGAGATCGCGCGAGAGATCGCGCGGGACTGTCGATGTTATAGACATAAAATAATGAATTCATTGAACTGATATCGTAATATTGTTTATAATTGAATTAAAACTGAACACATATAGGTCTATAACTAACATGTTTAAAAATACTGAATGAATATTATATAAATGAAAGCAGAATTGGTACGATTCTTGCATTAAGAAGGTGTTTATTTTTTTATTTTTGATCATTTGTTTTAAGCAGCGTTTTATACATCAATATATTCTTATAACCCGAACGATATTTTTAATAAAATAAAATAATATTCTTATAGGTAAGTACAAAGACAGTGTTGAACGGTATTTTCTAAAAGTTCTTGATTGTAAAATACGTAAGGACAAAACAAATGAAACACTAGTAACTTTTGTTAGTAAATTGATAACTGTAATAATATTATGATTAGTTGTTTGTGTAGTAAGATAGATATAAACAAAACGTTTGGCAATTGTGAACACGCAAGTGAAATTGCAGTTTCCTTGCGACCGATTTACGTAAAACTTTACGTCCTTCGTCCAATATTGCACCACTAATGTATTGATTTATATGATAAATCACGTTTCCTACGATTTTGTTGATATTTAAACAGTAATTTGTTGCAGTTTCTTGGTTTGTTATTGGCATGTCATGCAAATTATGAAAATATTTGATGTTCCTCGGTTATAACAACAATTTAATTAGTAATTCTATGTAGTGTATTTATATATTACCTACCTACGTATCCTGTGTCATCCAAAATAAATTTTCTTTTCATTTTGTATTTGAAGATATTATTTTTCTGAATATATTTTGACAGCAAATGATTTATTATAAAGAAGGTGAATGAATTTTACATTATTTTAAAGTGTAAGCCTTGTTATGAAAGAAATTGTAGCATCTTCAAGATATTATCCAACTTTACAAAATACTAGTATATTTAAACATTTGAAGCCTCACAAAACACTAAAATATAACTTTTACGTAAACACATCACACGTTCGCACTGATACTAAAATACTGGTAGCATCACTATAAGTAACTAAACTTAAGAAAGATCTAAATAAAATGAGTTCGTTCGAATGTTTAATTTTTCTTTTATTATAATAGGGTAGTATGTAACCGGCGCGACGATGACCGCCTGCGGTCGACTACTGCGCTCGGTGCATTCAAACAGTTCAATCTTCATTATGCAACAGACCTAAAGAACTAGATAATAAAACAATATTATCGATAAACGAGGAATAGTTGTATTGTAAAAATACAACTTTTTTTCAAGTGTGGCGAGTCAACCGATAATTTAGCGGACAATTGCAATAGTTACGACTGTATTTAATAAAAACGTTGATAGCGGACATATTCTAGTTTTAACCTATAGAATCCGCTTCATTTCGTGAATTTTATTATTTTAGTAATATCTTAAGCCAGCTGTTGCACCGCAGCGAGATTTCTTTCTGGTCTTTATCAAGTATGAATTTTATTCATTCTGCCTTATAAAGAGTTTCAGATTCAACGGTAATTAATACAATGAAATTGATACTTTTAGAAAGTAATAATAAAAAATATTCAATATTTTACAATAGGTAGAAGTTACTCCTTTTTTGCAATTGATGAAGTCTTACAACTTAACAATCGTAAATTATGGTCAAGACAGCATCGCCATCTACGTCTAATTCATCATTAGTACCTAATTATAATTATTATATTTTCAGAAAAACAAAATGTTTTAGGTATATAGGTATTATTTTATTATATTGTAGACTAATCGGAATCAGTTCACAATCTAAAGATAATTTTCGATGAACATCAACCGATTTTTAAAAATGTGTTGATATTATGTGCTAACTCAAATAATTATTAAGCTTAAACTGAAAAATCATGAAATAAGCCGTTATTAATAGATACTTGTACAAACTCGTAAATAAATAAAAGGTTTTTTACCAGTTTTATACTGAATTTAATGGAAATAGTATGACTACTAAAGTTGATATACTTACATCAATTTATGTTTTTCTCATATAGTTATGACTATATCAATACAAATCCTGCATTCCAATGATTTGTTCAAATTGTAATTGTAACAAGAATATTAAAAATAATACGCGATAAAAATGTGAGTTATGAGAAAAAAATATGATTTGTATGGCTTAAGACAAACAATATCTGAATAACATATTATTTTAGTACCCACTCGCTGCCATGCAATGTATTATTTTCGCGTCGTGATTTCTAAGCATTTCGTCAAATAGCCACTGTTTATATCTTAAACATTCAAAAGTTTCGTGTCTGAACTGAAAATATTGATTTTGCAAGCTGCAAAGACAATATTTTAGTAGCGTAAGATCAATAAAAATTTCTGCCTCATTTCAGAAATTCCTTTGAAATCAAATAGACCGAAAACATATGCATGAGATTCATTTGCATAACCGATTGGCCTTCAGAAGCAATGGCAAGTCACACGCAATTTCCTTCCTGAGGAATTTTATTCATAAGTACTCGTTTATGACAATCGCTTAGGAATTTGCGTTTCTACTTTGATAAAAAAAATAATTATCATAAGCATGCGTCCAAGAAACCGCCAAGTCGTCGCCAAAGCATATAATAACGCTATCACTGGATATTAAAAGCAACTCTCCCACTTTTTAAACCATAAAATACTGAAATGGAAACATATATCTTTAATCCAATGATGTCTGGCAAATAAACCAGTACCAATAAAAAATCAACAGTTTTAGTCTCGTTAAAAATTATCGTCTTAGATCGATCGCTGGGTGTGGTGGTGGCATCGACCTCAAATTGCGCAATCTAGCCAGCATTCGATGATGCACATTCGTCACACCAACTTTAAAAAAAAGCTGTGCTTAAGCCGACGATTGTTGTATAATAACCATCTCATTACAGCAGTATAAAATAGCATCGTATTTCGAGTTCATGACTTCCGTAGTTTTTTAGCGTTTCCTAATGTAAGAGGATGTGGGCACATCGACAGAATCAAGTGTAAAAAGTTACGTGTAAGCGCGAATGGAGTTGGGACGGATGGAGTAGATACGTGAGCGGCATTTCTTATTACAAAATAGGACGTTGACTATTTTTTTAATGTGAAATGTTAACTATTCATAGCAACGTTTGATTTAACCTTAGTGATGCCAGCAAAATGAACACTGTTCTTTTAGTCGAACACACTGTTTAATGCCTCAACTTGAACTTCAAAGCAATGTTAACTCACCAGATATTTATTCCAGTTCTCAAAATTAATTCGCCTCGGCGGCCGCGAAATCTGGAAAGACAAAAAACGATTGATTAATATGCATACATAGCCAGGTTTTTATTTCTAAATTTGTTTCGGAAAGGCGTTGTATTCGATATGAATTTTATATTGCATTTATTTTTATAGTAATACAAAATTCAGGTGTTCGCAATGATTGCATGCCTAATAAAGGTTGGATGAGTGTAAAATTGCTTCGTCTGCTTTCGATACTATATGCATCGCTATACTTCTACCTATATTAGGTATGCAATTTCCTTTACCGTATAGTTATTCAAAGACGATAGCATACTTTCACTCGGTAGTTCATAATAATTAAGATAAGCCTGATGATCTATTTCCTCTGCATTTTCTGAAGATATTATCTACCATATATATAATATTCTTAGAAATAGCAGTATAATAGTTTGCAAGACAATAATATTTCTTAGCAAACTTTTAAGATAGTCTAGTATGATTATTTATACTAGTTTATCTACTGCTAAAATTGTCTAGACACTTAGTTTTATAGCTGAATTAAATTTTGAATCAAGATGATATATATACGGTACTGGAATACTGTATTTTTAAAATTTAAATACATTAAATTCTTTAGACACGTTTCTTACATATTGTTATAAACACCAGTTTGACACAAGTCATGCATGAAGATGAATTTCTTTTGTGGTCAGTGGTTTTTACGATAATTCTCTCTAATAGTATTAGTAATCAATGATCACTTAACATTCCTTGTTCGTCACGAAGATAATGAGTGTTGTTCAATGAGCAAAAAATATGTCACGCAGTTTTGGCCAGTCCTGTATGTGAGCATTAATTTCAATCAAAATATGAGGTACATTAATTGTTTCATTGAGTTGCGGAAGTAATACGATTTTATAGAATACTGCAGTATTATAAAATTGATGATTTTTATAGCGTCGCGTTTGTAAGTTGGCAAAGCTCAGCAGAGGATCAGTTATATCGATCCGGAGTTCCTTTTAGTAGAAAAATGTGCTCTAGATTCGTATTCAAATTGGAGTATTGAATCTACTGAAAAGAGACTTACTTTTACATAAAAGGTAATAAGGTATCGAATACCAGATAACGGGCTACTGCCCCGTTTACCGGTGTAATGTTGTACATAATATTGGGGATCCAACCCCATGCCAAGCTTAGTGACTATGGCAAAATACCTACGCCGGGAGGAGGCCCATGTACAGCGGATTGCTCATGCGTACCCGGCTCCCGCCAACGGCGGATTGCAGGAGTGTGCGGGGGGTTTTAGTGGTATAGGGTCCTCTCCTCGTGGTATGAGTTTAGCATACCACGCCATGGAGAGGGCGTGTCCCACATATCCCACCGCCATGCCAGCGATCGAATACGCTGCAGCGGCGCGGTGGGAATGCGAAAAGGTATATGACCCGGACAAAAAAAAAATGGCCCATGTACAGCAGTGAAGGTTATACGGTCTAATGATGATGCTACTGATATTGTTAAATATATGTATGTATATATTTTGAAAGTCCGAACGATATGATCTATCTATGTTAATGTAGTATGATACTATGATAGTGCTAGTAACGCAACCTGACCGGTCGCGGTGTGATTACGATCCATGTCAATTGTATCAATTGCATTTCGTTGTTGCAATTGGCTTGTGAAAACCGTGACTGGTACAACGCTACTGGACCAATAGAATACTATTATAATATCGTTGAACTGGATATTAGTTATAATTATGGAAACTAAGTAGTAATAATCATTAAGTGTAAGAAAAAAACATACGAGTACAATCAAAACCGGTCTCGACGTATAGTAATTTTTCGTGTATTTACCAGTAATGAGCTTATAAATTAAGTTTATAATCACATTAATAAGTGTGCTTATCAGCTTAATTTATAAGCACATTAATTCGGTATGTATATAATTGAGTGTGAATCTACTACTTTAGCAGTTTCATACTTCGATACTGCAGTGTTTTTAAGAAAATGGCGAAAAAATCTGTCTATGGGTAAGTGTAACAGTAGCCCAATTTATTAAAAGACTTATCAAATTACGCATAATGAAAAAAAATACAAGTATATGTTATGTGATATAAATATTGAAGACATCATGGCCGTCGCAGTCGCAAGGGATTAATCGCATGCGAATATCGCGCGCCAGGTACGACAATTATCAGAGACCGACGCGACAGGCAGTCGATAGCACCGTGCGTCTGCCGTAAACCACGGAAACCGCTCCATACATTCTCATAGTCTGACTATTGTCGCATAAGTCACTTGAGGCTGCACGGAAATTAACCTTTAAACGCCATCTGTTTTTATAACTTTTCACTGCATTTAAGTCGGCTTTAGCAAGATAATTTAGTCTCAATCAAGTTATCTTTTCTGAATGTTATCTATCCCAATAAATATAATTTTATCAATAAAGTCATAAATATATATTGATAAAAATAATATATCTAATAGATAAATGATAGCGATGTTTTATAATAATTAATGTATTAATACATGGCATGGCATTAGAATTAAAATGCGAAGTGTGTGAATGAAATCAGAATGTGAACCGATACGGTTCGAGGAACAAATGTAGAACTTTACTCCGCGGGGACCGCTCTGATTCACAGAGCCGATCACTTGAGGAGGCGTGTTATGTAAATGTTTTATTAACACTTCACCTAGATTTGATGGGTCTTTTGTAGCTGTACTGACTAATTGAATATTTAACAAACAAGTTTAGTTAGTTAGTTAGTTTTTTCTGGTATGAATACAGTCAAAACATTCGTAATTTACCAAAAACTCGCTTCCTGCGCGCGGTTTCACCCGCGTAACTCACATTGCCGTGGGAACTTTATAATTAAATATAGCTTATATTAATCAGTGATAATGTAGCATTCAAATGGTGAAAGAATGTTTAAAATCGGTCAAGAACTTTTTGAGCCAATTCGTTACCAACATACTTACATACAAATCTTTCCTCTTTATAATAGTAGTATAGATAACGAATCACTACAATCTCCAAGAACTGTTTGACTATTTAGTACAGTACAGCACCTAATTATAATAGGGAGCAAATATATATACTGCTCGCTCGTCTTCGTGGCGGTACCAACAGTATCTCGAATTTATTCGCAGATAAGTAGATGGGAGTCTCCAATGCTGCGACATTGGATGCAACTCCATACTAAATAGTACATGTTTGTGTGTGTATTTATGTCTATTTAAGACCATTGTTACTAACATTATGGGCGTAGCCCGAAAAAAACGCTATTATTGTTATTATTATTATTATATACCTACTCTGGAGATAACCTCTAGAATGTATAAAATATGGTTTTTTGTCCGGGGGAAAAGTTTTACACATCCCCTCCATTGTAGCGGGAAGCATAACATACCTCTCTGAAAAAAATACGCATCGTGCTAGCCGCAGCTAGAGCCTTCACTTCACTTTACCAGACAAAAGTCCGTTTATGTACACTGCTGAACATGGGCCTCCTTTCTTATTACCTTGGCAAGCCATGGTCTTTGAGGGATATTGCCATAATAACACGCTTGGCAGGCGGATTTGTGAACGCAGTAGGATAATAACTAACCTTGAGCTTGATAGATGCTGCATCCCACCCATCATCTGTATACCGGGGGCTATTAGTAGGAGAGAGCCTTATTTCCACTAAAAGCCCCCGGGTGCTTCCCACACCCCAAAGTTTGATGTTCCAAGAAATCGTCTACACCTTTAAAATCCTTAAATATTGCTCATTCTTAACGCACGCAAGCCAAAACCTGTTTTATAACGATAGAGTTCTTAGAATTTGAATATGTATATAATACACTCAGGCGCCTACGACGTCCTTATAAGGTTTAAAACGTTTCAATCCCTCCGTGAAGTGCAATTAGTCATGATCTTTATGAAAAGGTTAAGACAGTAGGTGTCTGAGACTGAGGTTAACGAAGTCAATAACAGCTTCTGTAAGTTATTAATTGTTTTTTTAAGACAAATCTTGCAATACACTCCTATATCCCATAATTAGGTTCATTATTACTACATCAATAAAACCCCGTGTTTTACAAAATCATAATTTATGGACATACCCTGAACTTATAGCATATTCATTATTCTATAGATATACAGAATAATTGAAATTGAACATTATATAAGTAATTATTTCTTAATTAGATTCATATGTAAATTTTAGTTGCTCGTTCGCCCTAAAACTTCTGAATGGGTTTTAATGAATCTTTATAGTAATGAAGCTAACAAAAGGCAATTTCCACGGAAATACATTTTCATATTATCACTAAAATATGCATATAAACAACTAGATGATTATTAATTAACTATATATTATTTTTTTTGGCAACATCTCAAAAAATGTATCACCTAGAAAATATATGATGATCTTAGAATTGAGAAAAAGTGTATGTGTAGACTCTTCTTCAAGAACTTTGTTTTGTTAATCAAATTAAAACAATAAATTTGGATGAAAATAATCCAATTTTTATTGTATTCAAAAACACTTTTGGCAATTATGAATGAAAATTTATTCCTGATAAATATCCATCACGACCACGATTGCAGATGTCGAATCTTTCATCAAATTATTTGGTTATATTATTTTCATTGATGAAATAACACATAACAAATCACAGATAACAAATTAGGATGTATTCTGCTTTTGAGTTTACTATAGACCAGTACTTTAGGGCCAATGAAGGTATAGGTATATAAATCTCGTTAGATCAGATTAGAAGCTACTATCGAAGATGTAAATCAATAATAAACTGGATGAATATATTCAATTTATTTTCGTTCGGTAGATATGTATAATTTAAAAAACTATAAGACCCGTATATTCAGACAAACTAGTAAGTCTATTCTAAAATGGAACTGTAATTAAAATAAGTGTGTGCTATTATTTCTCTTAACACGTTTAATATGTTATTTTCCTCATACGGTGAGTCTATTTGCTGAATTTGGAAAGTTTGAAAACAGGTAATTTTATCTTAATACCTATATCCTTATCCAGCATCCTTAGCCTTAATTACCATATTATTATTCTTTATTAACTGATTACCTTTTCATTTCAATCTTCCTGTAGGATTTGAAAGACCTTATCTTTATAGAAGTTTTATTCACATATATGCTTTAGCTAGAAGTTAGGAAATCTATTATATTTTGCTCCATATGTTCCAGTAAAGGCCTATATCATTGGTAAACATTTGGCTTCAGTCCAGCCGTTGGACACATTCGCTCGTATTTCACTCAATGCGAAATAGTGTCGGGGAATAAAGTGTACTATTAATGCCTGCTATTTACGTCTTTCGGCGTCCCATAGTCTGCTATCTTCGTATACATGTCTTTTGTAGCCGCTAATACCTTATAGCATTTCGTGAAACCGTGAACACATAAATACAAATATTTTGGATTAAGTTAATGCGACGTTAAATTTTATCTCTCTGGGACATCTAGTATATAGATTTGTTGTGTGATATTTAATGACCACGGCGACAAATATGGTATTAGTTGGAAAATTATTAAGATATGATATAGAAACCTGCAGGAGCACAGTGATCTATGAATATACTAATGATTGTAATCTGGTTGTAGATCTTGAAACCCATAATGAAACAAGTGATTATGTAAATCTGGTAGCAATCAAATTAGATTCTAGCAAAGATGAAAAAGTGAACAAACGAGCACAACCAAGACGTACTTACGTAATTAGTGCTCTGAACTGTGAATTATTACTCGTGGTTATAATTACATGCTTATTTACCAGAACAAGCCGCAAAACTAGTTTTAAATGCCATTGTTTCTGTATCCTAATCTTCTAGTTTAATGTAAATAAATATTAAATAATAAATTGATAATTTGGTAAAAAAACTTAAAAAAGCGTTAAATTGAATACTGTGTATCGATTTCAAATTTAGAGTCGGTGCATATCTGACGGTAAATGCGTGGAGCGTATCTCTGTCGCATTTATTCGCAAACACATCATCGGTTCTGGCGGTATTCGACTGATAATACCCGGCGCATCTTCTTTATACACTAAATGGTCATCGCTCGAATGAATAGCATTAAGAGGTTCTTTCAATCTATAACTATTTTTTAAATCGGTCCAGTTGTTTCGGAGCCTATTCAATACAAACAAACAAACAATCAAATCTTTCCTCTTTATAATAAAAGTAATGATAACAAAAACACAATAAAAAAAATGTCTGTGTGGCTATTTGTTTCGGCTATTCTCAGTCCCAGGCAGTATTCTTGTTTTATATTTATAAAGTTCAGGAGAATCTCCAAAATTATTTATTCTAGAAGTAGCAACCTACGAAGAAATTCATAACATAATAATAGCCCATTCGATTTATTGAATCATATTTTATATTACTTATTCCATATGTAGATATCTGGCAGCATATGTACCAACACGGAAAGAAACACAAATGCATTAAACATTTTATCATTAATTGTATAATAAAAAATATCTGAGTTGATCACTAAACAGTTAAGAACATAAATGCCTTCACCAATTATTTTAAAAGTTTAACTTAAGAATTCAGCGTCACATAATATTATTATCGTTATTTTATTACATAATCACGATCGAGATGGGAACGATCGAGTGAATACAGTTATATTGAACGAGTATTATCTAAGAAGATAAATATAGAAACCATTCTAGCTATAGACGAGATGCCAATATACCGCAAAGATGCATTCCATACAACGGTGGCTACAATAGTCCGCCTAGATGTACTAGCATCGTACTGAATTGAATCCAAACCAGAAACATTCCAATCGGAAGACTTGAATCTGAGCTTTGGCTTTGTATCATTAAAGGGTTATGGCAGAATTTATAGAATTATCTCTTGTAAGGGTTTGAGAATGTTTTTTTTTCCTTAGCCTATACTGTCCCACTGCTGAGCAAAGGCCTTTCCCAATTCCCATTGTGTGGAGATCTTTGCCCAGCGGCCCTCTTGCATGCGACAGACCTGACCCGCACAATCCCATTTCAGCCTAGCAGCTTTCCTGCCAACAGCTATGATCTAATGAAATATTATTATGTTATCAATCTTTTTAATTGACATTTTTAGAATCTTTATAGACTTTTCGTATGTTTTGGTAGGACCAAAAGAGGACGTTCTAATGAACTCCTTAAGAATTACAATAGGAGGAAGTGTATCGAGGTTTTGCGGATAATAAGAAAGTACTAACCAATTTATGTCTATGTCTATGTCTATCTCTGTTTTTGTCATTTTTGACGATGACGATGAGATGTGTGAAATAAATAAAATAATGCCAAAATATTGACAAAACATGGTTTTACGGAAAATGCCCAAATGGATTACTTGTGCCACTTAACACCTAAAAGCCAATATTAACTTCGATGAGATGACGTAAATTCTGCAATCTCTGTTTTTAGCTGCGATGACGTCACACATAATGTTATTTTGATATCTTTTTATAATATAAAACACTATAGGTGTCTTGTTTCAACATTTTTCCCGGAAAGTCACTGGTCATGTGCTCACACCGCCTACATCTAACGTTTCACACTCGATATAATTGTTTTGCATGCTCAATTAAATCGTTTCGTTATTATTAATAAACATAGTATATTATATTTTTTATTATTATTTTTGTTTTGGTGAAGTCTAAGGGTTATGGAAATGTTTTCAATTGTTGACAGAATTTTGAATAAAAAACTTACTTTATGCAGAGTCACAATCAATACATAATTATGTGTGAAGTGTTAACTCTGCAAAGATAGAAAATTGACACTGTTTTCATTACTTAAAGTAGAATTAATTAGACGGATAATATTATACTAGGTTTATCTATCAAGAGCCCTGAACATATGTACATATTCTTAGATACTATTCCTAATTTTATTTATTTATTGTAAGAATTTTTCTAACATAAGTGGGGTTGCGGATTCCAAGACTAAGTCAGGTTTTATAAGATAATCGTTGCTGATCGAGTTGAATCCATTCACAATGGCTCATAGATTTACTCAACTATGGAGAACAATTTCCAAACATGTTTCAGTAACTGCCTTGCTCTACATAAGGTTGTAAGGCCATCGACCCATTCATATCGATTGCAATGTTTTCTAGGGCAAACGGAACAACAGCATTTCTTTGAAGCCCTTTTGTAGGGTAAACTTTTCTATTTAAGTTACTAGGTCGGTCTTAGTCTAGAAAATATTTGTTTAAGTGTTCGTATTGTTACGATATTATCTGTACTTCTCTAACCATGGCTTTGCTTTCACAAAACACTTCATTTACTGTAAATATGTAATAATATGCTTCTGAAATTAACGTTTTTGTTTGAATAAAAACACCCACTTTGTTAAATTAGCATACGCTTTGTTTCCGAATTCAAGACAAGGTTCAGCTTTAGAATTCTGTGCTTAGAGTTTTCACAAAACAATGTTTGAATGCATCCAAATAAACGTCTTCAAATTTTGATAAAATATATAATTTTACTTTATAAGATCACGTAGTTTCTCTAAAGTATGATATTTTAAAGTTCGTTACATTTAATCCACATATATGCACTACATATATTTAAATTCGATTGATCACGATTTTGTCTATTAGTATATCGACACATATACATATACAAGTAGGTATATACCTACAATAGGTTAAGCTGGTTCGTGTCTAGTTTCCTTTTGCTGTCACGATCTGTTAATATATTTATATTACACAGATAAACTTTACTACACGATAAATATTTTTCCTGAAGTTGTTTTATCTTTATTTTTCATTTCTATCATTAAAAATTCAAACCTTTCCTGAGATAGTATAGTGCATACTCATATATCATCATCATCGTCATTAGTCTGAATACCTAACGTTAATTACCGAGCATAGGTTCTCCAGATAGAGGTTTCGCAATATAATTAATACCATTATAAACTTTACATAAGGTATTTCCAAAATATAAGCAAGCACGGGCAGATGGGTACGATTCCCCCTCTGGACAAAATATCTTTGTGTGAAATCAAAGGGCAGCTTTCGGATCTAGTTGGTTGAGGGACTACCCTACGTGCCTCGGAAAGCACGTTAAGCCGTTAATTCCGATTGTCATAGCATCATCTATGATTATCGTAAACCAGGTAAAAGGCAGTTGCGTTTACCTGTGTATATTCTGTACACTATACTGAGGTCACCAAGCCGCTTACCAAGTGTGGTGACTATGGCAACAAACCCCTTGAGAGAGGCCCATGCTCAGTAGTGAACGTTAAACGGACAGATGATGCTGAAACAGACACTGCTCTGCTCATAGTAAAAGCTATTCTAAGAGAACGTAAGTACGTGATTTTTAAAAGGTCATAATTTTACTGTCTGACTCATACTCATTGGTTTGTGTTGCAACTAGTTTTAAATCAGCTATGTCATTCCCTTTGTCTTATACATAGTAAAATATAGATTTAACTGCCGTATTTATAACGGTTACGTTGGGAAAAAAAATCAGTCCAAAGAAAACATTCATCAGAGAAATCTGTCAAATTTAAAATTCACTCTACTGATACTTTTTTTAAGGTTGATAAATCAGCTCTTAGCCTAATTATAATTTAATTTACAATGTCTTCTGTCATTTTAATGATTCTTATTACTTTAGCTATGAAGATCAAGAATACATTAAAGTAGATACTAATTGAATAAATAACTATAAAAGAAAGTGATAAATTAAAACGCGACTAGATAAGATATAGTTAATGATGTATCATGCTTTGTTCACGCAAGTCTGTATGATGTTGTATACCTACCTATATTTATCTTGTCATAAATTTTATTTTCAACTTAATGATAAAGACTTATGTTCGTGTTTTCCCAGGACCATAAATAATTAAATGTATTTTCATCATACACACAAGTTGTAAACTTAAAAATAATATTGTATTTTTTGTAAGATCACACACATAATATATATTTTTCTTTATTTTTAAAAGATAATTAATTCCCACTAGGAAAATTAATCTCTGTGTCTGTGGGACTCGAACCCAGAGACACCAGGTCTTAGAAACAACTCTAGTAATAAATGAGCCACCCCGGTGCAGTCGAGTCGGTGTAGCTTGGATCTGTTAAAAATATTAGCGTATACAGGGTTATTTTTAAAACACCAACTACCTTTCAGGGGGTGATAGTACTGATGATTATAAGAAACTTTTACTATGGGACCAACACTGAAATCGCGAAAAAAACATCTGCTGTTCCATACATTTATGTTCATTTACCTCGACAAAATGTATGGAACAGCTGATTTTTTTTCGCGATTTCATGTTTGGTCCCATATTAAAAGTTGTTACTTCACCCCCTGAATCTGAGCACATGAAAGGTTGTTGGTGTTTAAAAATATATATATTTATAATTTAATAATATATATATCAATTATTTTAATTTTGAATAATTGCACATAGATAAAAATTGACAAGCGATCATAAAACTATATTATTCTTCATACTTGACTACTTGATTATATATTTGAATTTGTATACCGTAGCTAAACTTGTCTTGTCAGGTAAGTTTATTTTCAGGCAAAATTATTGCATTTAAAAAATAAAAGTAGCAAGTACCTATACACGTATAAACTCTATTAAGAGTACATTAAAGTATATCTAAAGCTTGGCAGCATAAAGTCGTATGTGCCTTTATCGCATATCTACTGGCACTTACGACCAAATACCTCTGAATTATATAGTACATCTATTTTATGCTTTTGAGGTCTAGTTATTATTATAATAAAATATTCTCACATGAAATCGTATCATCCGTAGAATAATATCCAAAGTTTTGCAGATCGGACTTCATTCTACGTACGTACCTATGTGTCGAAATTCGCTTAATGGTTTTATATCTATTTAATAAGGCTGCAGCTTTGCTTACTTTTATGCCCGAGGAAGTACAAAAATCCTTGTGGCCAAGATCTGCCCGCAAAGACATCAAAGAAATGTCTATCTTGATGAGTCGTCTATTAGGCTTAGGCTATACATATTCTTATCTAAAGCTTCAAATGCCTAGTTTCATTAACAAAAAGCCGATTTGGCACGTATGTATTAGCTATTGCTGAAGCCACGTGATGTTTCTATTAGTACGCAGCCAAGATCAAGGTTTCACACCTAGTTCATTGTTTTATCTCATTAGTATGTTTATCTTGATTGTAGTTTGTGCGTGTGTTTAATTACCTATGTTTTTATTGAAAATAAAATTTAATTTTATTACTACTATTATTTATCATAAAAAATAACAATTAAATAGCTGTTGTCCGCGGAGATTTACTAGAAACATTCTAATACTATTCATCCCCTTAGGTATCCTCTTGATTAAACATCCACGTTTAAGAAAACTCTTCTTTCTTACCGCATGCCTACGTCTAACTACATTATGATAATTCACTCTTCAAGTTCCATGTATCTATTTTCAATCAGCGGTTTTGCATGCGTTTTGATCCGTCAGTCAGTAAGTCATTCAGGGCAAAGCGCTTTATTGCTATTGGAGATTGGTTGTTTTATAACTTCAAACAGATCACCTGTAGGCACTGCAATAAAATCAGCAATTAGCGTTTTATGAGTCCGGTGCAAGATTCTTTAAATTAACTTTAAAGAATTTTTAATTATTTAAAGAAACTTGGTTGATGTTTAGTATTCAGAGAAACGGAACACTCAGCATTAATGTCATATCCAAATAATTTTAGATTTTCAAATACAGAATAAAGTAAAATTCATAAATCGTTTATATATTAGATCTCATATGAATGAAAATCAAAATAATCTTTATTTCATCATACTCTTGTTTTATAAAATTAATCATCAAAACGAATTTATTTGTGCTATTTGGTAATCATTATTATCATATATCATACATGTGTATTAACTATCAAGACAGCATAGAGTAAATATGTAAATATTCACATCGCAGACTAAGGAAATTCCTTGTAGGTTTATGTAGATACATATTCAAGGCTACATTGAATAACATCTTCCTCAAAAACTTTATCTATTAATACTAATGTTAAAAACAAATTGACAAAAAAACACTGTTTGTATGTATATATCAATAATAGTAAAACAAAGTATAAATGAGTCATCACGCCAGCCATTTGATCTTCTTTTTAAGTATCTCCAGTTTTTAAAAGATAATGTAGTTTGGAAAAGCATTCTTTATAATTTTCTTTTTATGTTGCTGTCTTACTAACATTTTCGTTCTCTATGGTGTATCTAATAATCTACCACATAATGTATATCAAATTGGATAGAGAAATAGTTAGCTGCTTGATAGTATGTCAATGAGGGAGGCCCATGTCCAGCAGTGAACATTATACGGGCGGTTGATGATGATGATGCGTCTACCACGTAAAGATAAACTTTTTAAATTTTGAAAACTAGTTCATGTTGATTAGATAATATTTTTTTATGAGTACAGACCAATTAGCCAAGAGCATGAACGTAGGTGTCTGTGGCCGACATAAATATTTTTTTGGTTTTTATAATTTTCTTTTTATTTTATTGTATATAATATGTTTATTATTTTTTTCTATTATTGTCATTGTTCTCAGTCTTCAAAATTGTATAATTATAGCAATGTGTCATTTGTCATGTCATTCAATCAAATAAAAGCAGTCAAGGCAATGGTCCCCCGTTTAGTCACTAATAGTATCTATCTATCCGAAAAAGAATACTTAGCGTCAAGTAGCTTCATAGTTTTGCCAAATGTAAAAATAAAATCTAACTACACATGTAAAATACTCAGTATAATGACTATTGACAATAACATAGCAAAAATAGCGAGTTTGAAGGTCGTGCGAATATGACACGCCTCATTTACAATATGCACACCAATGTTTTATGAGATGAGGTACATATCAGATACATGTTTTTTTTTATAAAGTTTACTAGCATAGTTTTGCAGTCTTTTTTATTTGGGACATATAGAACTTGTGTTTAATTTAGAAATATGGCCTGTATGAGTACTACTTAATCGTCATTTGTGAACATGGAGTATCAGTTTTTAAGATGGTTATTGCTAAACATCTATTCATAATTATAGGATTTCTTCTATCACATTACAGCTAGTTGGGAATGATGAAATTAGGCTTTAGACCTACTCATGAATAATTATAAATTGAATTCACTATTGGAGTACTACTTTACATATTCATAGAAATAACTAATGATAAAAGTATGGAAAGTAGTCCTAAGTCTGTGCCTTATGGGACAACAAACATTGTTACAAACTCACATTCACGTCCTGAGCTCATCTATACATAGGTACCTACTGGAAACAATCATAATAACAAAGTTAGTAGTCGAAACGAATGAAAAGAAACAAATTAGTGTAGTGAAAGGTTGGTGTCTTAAACATATCACTTCCTTATTAGAAATGAAAGCTAGACCGGCCGAACCTGCTACTTTTATGGCTTCCTATGAAAAAGTTTTAAAACTGTCCACCGGTAAAAGGCAACCTTCTTGCGACTGTATAAACTAAGGCACAGTGTATGCTAAGTGTCTCACTGAACAATGAACGATCGATATATCGTGTCTTGTTTGTTTAATACCCACGTCGATCTGTATTTACTTTATTTATACGAGTTTAATATAAGAGCCACGAAGGTTTCACGCAAGGCTTCGACTCGCTTATCGCTTTGAGAAATGAATATCGCAGTTGTATAAGTTATCGAGATAAAGTAAGGGTTTGACCTGAAGGGGAAATTTAACATTCGTCGGTTTATACGTCTCTTGGATAGATGTGTCATTGAGAAACCTGTGCTAAATTCTTTCGCCAAATGAAAACCTAACTCAAAATTGTTTCTTTTTCAGACTTTTACTACTTTACTTAAACTCCAGCCTCATTAAATGTTTAAAAATCTACAACCTTCGTAACCTACGTACGAGGTTCACCCCTTGAGGCTTGGATCTCAACTCAGAGTTACTGAGGGTATAGCAGAGTTGTGACTTTTAGATTTTTAAGGGATTTTGTGCAACAGTAACTGTCGCTTTTCTGTTCAGTGCGCGGGCCTCTCGGACTTCGGGCCGATGAGGGCACCGGAATACAGCAAATCTGTCCTCATGAAGTATGGACAAAACTTTACTTGTTCTCTCGATATCATTACACTATTTACATGTTAGATTATCCAATTAGCAGAATAAAGCTTTAATAGGTTCACATCAATTGTTAAAGAGAACATTTTAGTTTTCAATATTGACACAAGTACCGTTGCGAGAATAAATTATTTATTCTTTCAGCATTTTATTTTCTCGTAGGTTCATGTTCTACTCGGGCGAGTCCCACATATCCCACCGCCAGCGCGCAAATACGCTGCAGCGGTGGTGGGTATGCGTCAATGCATTTCCTACCGGACAAAAAAAAAAAAAAAAACATGTTCTACTCAACAGTTCATGTTCTACTCAACAGTCAGTCAGTAGCAGCAAAAAATGTCATTAAATCAATGTCATCGCGTGTACAAGAAAAATAGACACTTAACAAACAAAATAGATAGTCATCATAATTAAAATGCTTTCGACGCCATTTCATGTTCAACAAATTAATTTGTCCTAAAATAGACGAGTTGATGTATAAACGCCACTAAAGTAATAGGGCCTATGTTTTATGTAACTCCCCTATATCATAATGGGATAATGTATGGGACAGACACTTTATGGGTAAGAAGTACCATAGACAACTATAATTGGGTGCTTGGGGTGTTTCCCAAATATAATTTGAAGGGTTTCTTTATGAGTTGTCGGAGTAGTTCGAAGCTACTTAAGAACCGCTACGTTAATTTAGTAAACATTAATACAACTTAATTAGGGTTCATCTGTTCATAAGATCCTCACTAATTTCAGAGATATTTATGTATATTCAGACGTAGGCATTCATCTAAATATGATTTATGCAGTATTCTGGTGAGACGGATTTAACTTAAGAGGCGTAAAATATCTTAAGCAAAAAGAAATAGAAAGAGACTGCTTTATGATATTCATAGTTGTATATTATAAGATGTTTTCAAAATATATACCTTTCCTTTAAAAGCATTAAGTAGGTATATCTAATATGTTGCTCTTAGTAAGTCAATGAGTGAAAGTAAGCATGTTTGATGGTTACATGCAAAACGGCCGATTAGATTTTGGTAATATCGTTTGTAATCAGACAGATGGCACTATATGATATGATTGTAAATATAAGGTGCTTCCAAAATATATGCGTGTTGTTTAACAGCAAATAGTCACATATAGAGTGATTACGTTAGTGAAGAAATATAATGTATGCCAGCTAACTCTTGATCTGGAGACACGGCAGTACCCCCGCCAAGTCCAGCAAAATAGCGGCACGGGCGTACGATCCTTATCTCTAATTTAATACTTCAAGTCATTTTTGACATTCCTTTAACGTTTATTGAAAACATAAAATGTTTTAATATTGATGTGGTCACAATAAGATGTTGTTAGGTTAGCTCATTTCGTAATAGCTTAAGAAAAAAGTTCCCTTAAGCAGGGAGTGAATATATTAACCGACTTGGATATGATTTCACAACTTTTTTTTCTAAAAGAACAAAATAGCGAGGCTTGGTTTTTTAACAACCTATATTTATGATGGCATTCTCATTATACGTTTACACCAATTTATATTCTATTCCATCATTGACTGACGCGATATTCCTATAAGTTGGTAAATGATTATAGCTTCATGCTTATTGGTGAAACAATTGTATTTACTTGATAATCCGGTACAAGGGCGTCTTAAAAACATGATTCAGGTGTTAAACTTTGGATTACAATAAATGAATAAATTAGATATATGTAATAACTATAATTATAATCGGAAGAGGATACTCTCCTTGGGGGTTTATAGCGCTTACTTCAGTTAGAAAAAAACACCCGTCACCAGACTACGTCATTTAGTATAGTAATTTATACTTACTATAATATTTTATTAGAAAATAATTATTTTATTTGGATGAAGTCGCAGAAATCAGCTAATGAAAAACAATATTCACCGTAGGTATTGCAACCAGGAAACAATGCGCAGTTGGCACGGTGCGACGACGTACGATAATTCTGCTAATAGATGCCAACTCCGGCGCATTATCACGCTATGAATTGCATTATGGAACATCTGATAACGTGCTGAAATTACGCTAACAGAAAAAAAGGTTTCATCCCGTTACTGTTAACTTCATGTGGCCTGCCTCTTTAAGAAGCTAATATGAGGAGTGGGATATCTCACTGGTAGCATATTATCTTAAAGTATTCCATATAATATATATTATTATTTTCTTTAAAAAAAAACAGATTACTAGCAGAGTTTCTGCACACTACTAATATTATTTTTAACCCCTCGTGCTAAAATGCTTGTAAGTGTAACGTCGGGTGGTAAAAAGTCAGTAGTGCAATGAGTGGGGATCGTACCGGCGACCACATGGTCGCAAGTATGATAGTGGCACGTTTTTCGAATTTGAATGCGAACATCGCCAAATGAAGTTAATAACAAAGGGAACTGCATAATTAAAAACAAATATAACTAGAGTACCTACATAATATGTATATTGTTGTCCCGACCGATTTCAGTCACGGCGGCCAATCTTTAAGAACATTAGCCTCTGCGCAGAATATATTATAGTGCACAAGTGTGTAGGCAAACACAGGTGCATTTTCTATTCTTTTACTCTCAAGGTCCAATGGGACGGTTCTACCGACACGACCGGTGGGAGATCAGGCGCGAGACCGACAGCTTTACGCTCTATAATGTAGGAGATACACCACCATCTTCCAGACTTCGGGCTGGAATTTAATTGTTTTTGAATAGAATATTTCAAGTATACCCACTTACCTATAACATTTTTTTTGCCCGAAATGAGATATTATATATATTCTTCATATCGACGAGCAAGAGGATAAATGAACTAAGTGACATCATGGGCGATATTGAATAATAAATGTTATAATAATCTATAATATAATATGATAAAATATGAATAGTTTTTTTGCTAGAACGCGCTAATCTCAGGAACTACTGATCTGATTTGCAAAATTCTTTCAGTGTTAGATAGCTCATTTATAAAGGAAGGCTATAGTAGACATTTGAAGTTCCTTAGGGAATGGAAATTTAGCAGTTGACACGGCATTTTTTTTTTCCGGTTGAACTTACGTAGGTAGCCATGAGGCTTTTGCTACTTCACCGGGCATAAAGGCGAGCAGAGCTCCCGCTTTAATAAATGGTTTAAAAACTACAAACTAAGCAACTTGCGCAAGAGGGCGCCCCCTGTGGGGCTAGGACCTCGCCTCAGGGCGGTCGCTGGCGATGAGATTGAGGGATTATGACTTTTAGTATTTTAGGGGAGTATTGTGCAACTGTCGCTCTACTTTACAGTTCGCGGGCCTCTCGGAGTTCTCGCATCTTGTCGCGCGCCGGTCATAATACATTTATACGTGCCTACTTTTTATAGATATCTAACTTACCTGCATAACTTTGTGAATAGGCATTATTGCTTATCGAATGATGTTGTTTGATGAATCATTTTATTTGTTGAACACCTGTTTGTTACTTGGTCCGGTTCGCTTAATTTCTACCTATCTTTTTAATTCAATACTCCCAGGTACTATGGATGTTTATTGAACTTTATATATATACTTTTCTTTTTTTTTTTTTTCAGGGCTCGCCTGCCAGCTGCCTGAGCTGCTGACCAGCTTCGCCTGTCTACATCCTGAGCTGCTGACCAGCTCCAGCAGGCCTTCGCGAATTTTCCGTGAGGGAAAATTCTGGCCTATCGAGGGGGGTGTGTGACGATGCGTCGTCGTTGCCGTACCCCTTACCCCTGCCGCCGACCGGTGGCTGGGACTATAAAAGGGCGCGCACTGATGCCGCGCTCTCTCTTCTACCTCACTACAACTTACGCTGCGGTCGACACCCTACACCAGCCGGCTGCTACCATCCGGACTGGACGAGACGTGGAGACGAGACCTGCTTCCCTCGCTGCCGCTGCTATCTACGTAAGGCGTCAGCGAGACTTCTACCATCCAGCTTCCTAACAAGCTAAGTGTTAATTGTGACTACCTACTGGTCACCTACTCAAACCGAGTCTTAGAACCTGCCCCCTGATCTAAATATTGTTAATCTTTAATTATAATTTAAATAAACTATAGTGTACTGAGTGATCTGTGTTTATTTCCTCTCTTTATATAAAACTCATCTCTTTTTCATTTATGTAACACGTGGTTGGCTACACCAACACGTACTACGTTACAGTAGCCCAACGTGATAGTGGGGTCTACGTTACACGGGTCTACGAGGGCATCGAATGGTTCTTTGCAAACTAAGGGTCAGTAGAACGAGGGGGAGCAGTTGACACCGCGCGTGGGTAACTAGGCACGTAGTAACGTATAATCTTGAAACTAACACCGACCGATGTAACATGATTGGTCTACTATAAAACAATGGTGTTTGGTCAGGTGTGTTTCGTTCCAAAAATATTTTAAAACACGTATTATCACTACATTGACACAATTGGACTGATATTTTCATATGCCTGAAGAATTCAGTCTTGGTGCAGTTTATTACAATAATCTATACTTAATATTATAAAGCTGCAGGGTTTGTTTGTTTGAACGCGCTAATCTCAGGAACTACTAGTCCGATTTTAAAAATTCTTTCATTGTTGGATAGTCCATTTATCGAGGAAGGTTATAGGCTATATTTTATATTGAAAAAGTTAGGGATCCGTAAGAAAATTGCGATGTTGTAACCCAAGGTGTAAAAGTGAAAACCTATTTATGCGTGCGCTGCAAAAACTATTGACAATAGAACAAAATGATGTACTACGGGTTTGTAGGTCTTATTAAGATCTACAAAAAAGTCCAGGAGAGCATATATCTAACTATCATAGTTTAGTTACAATAACCGCTTTTATGTTCATAAAAAATATTAAATCGTCTGAAGAAAGAAACTACGTAAAATGTGTATCGTAATATTAATCCTTATCCAATTAAGCATTATGTTATAAAGGGTATTTATGTAGAAGTAAAATACTTTTTGTTTTATTCCAATCGGACATTTTGTTGAGAAATTATCACGAGTATAAAAACGCAAGGAATTGGTACCTAATAATGAGTTATTTGCCATAATAGATAAAGCTGAAGAGTTTATTTGTTGGAACGCGCAATTCTCAGCAACTACTGGTCCGATTTGAAAAATTCTTTCAATGTTAAATAACCCATTCATCGAGGAAGGTTATAAGCTATATTTTATTATAAAGTTTCTAAGGGAACGGGAGTTACGCGGGTGAAACCGCGCGCGGAAAGCTATAGTTCATTATAAAATATCTGCCGATATCTAACGATGAAGTGATTCTTGACTAATTATAATATTAATAAGGCACTATTCGAATCCTTAAGTAAGTATACTACTCTCTATAACTCGAGAAAAGAGCACATCAAATTTGGGGACCGCCTTATAGTTGACTTTGTCGGTGACAATCTCAAAGGAGCCAATAGTAAATTACACAATGAACATACTCAGGGTAGGTAAAGATTAACACTAAGTTTAATATAAATAGATTTAGAGTGAAAGAATTTTGCATATAAAAATTATGTAAGTGTTTTTATGGAATATTCTGTGAAAATTAAAATTTATTCCTCTGATATTTTTTATCTGGGCATTGAAAAATTTACCTTTCGAAGTATATATTTTGAACACATGCCAGATAATATCTAGGGACAATGTCACACAGATCATCCTAGCCCCAAACTAAGCAAAGCTTGTACTATGGGTACCAGGCGACGATATACATACTTATATAGATAGATAAATACTTAAATACATAGAAAACATCCATGACTCAGAAACAAATATTCGTGCTCATCACACAAATATTTGCACTTACCGGGATTCGAACCCAGGACCACCAGCTTCGTAGGCAGGAGCACTACCAACTAGGCTACGGTGACCGTCAAAACAACAAACAACAGATAATCACATAGCAACAGTTATTTATATAACACAAGCCAATACACGATGGATAACATTACGTAAGTGACTGTGGTGTACCATCAACCATGTCGCGTGACCACCATACCCATGCTGTCATTACCCACTGTAACTGTATCCCATCTGTTCCAACGGATGTGGGTAGGACTGACCGTAGACTAGAGTTACCTGTAGTATTGTCATCGACTAACTCCCGTATGCAAGAAATAATAACACATGAGACGATGAGTGTACTTGGGAATGTCATGGGTCAGTTTGATGATTACTTAAATCAATACTAAAATCTAAGTATTCATATTCATATCTTGCATCATATCTTATATGTAGTTCTTTTATTGTTCGATCGTAAATAACGAAGTCCTGGTTTCAGTTCCCAGATCACGCAAAAAATTGTGTGACTAGAAGTTTTTTCTCGAGAATAATCGAAGTACCAACCCAAAGTTTGGAACTTGGTGGTGTTTTTAATCTATCTCGTAATCTCGAGATAGTTTTTGTTCGATACGATAATTTTGAAGAAGTTTCCTCAAAATTATCGTTGAACAAAAACCATCATGTTTTAAAGTATCCCTTTTTGATCTCCAAAACATTTCCATTATTTATTTACTCGACAATGATATTGAACCGAAGTCCAGACCAAAACAGCTGAATATCAGATTACTAATTGTTTCCACACTAGTTCATTTGTCACATGGCATATGGCGTGGATGAACGATGGATTGAACTGAACCAAGCCTGTAATTGTGATAGTGTCACAATTGTTAATCATTGGTTGTATGGCGATTGTTGTTGGACCGAGAGATACGCACTTTGATGTATTTCGGTTACTGTTATTATAATTACGAAAATACTTTATTTGACTTGGATACCCAATTTAAAAATATATATTGCTATTAATGATGCCTCAATTGAAACAAAATAATAACAAGTAGTACGAGATATACATCTACAACTAAACTGACCTAATTAAAATAAAAAGAAAAAACGAACTTATTAAAAGTTTGGCAATGTTCCCAAAATACCTACTGGCTGCATTACCCCGTTCAATGGCAATAGGTACTGCAATTAAAACACGAGTGAGACTTGTTTAATTGATTGGATAAACATCTATCTTGTCAATAATTACTCTGACGCATTCATTTTCTTCTATAGATGAAGTTTACACTTTGCTAAATTGATGCCGATGAGAGGGACTGCTACTAAACCAAGAACCTAAATTACTGCAACAACCTCTGAAGCGTAGCGGTATTTGGCTGGCTTTAAATCTCGGAGGTCGTGGGTTCGATCCCCACGCCGCGCCGGATATAAAATCTTTGTGTAAATTCTAAGATTTCTTTCCGGGTCTGGTTGGTTGAGGGACTACCCTACGTGCATCAGAAGGCACGTTAAGCCGTTGGTCCCGATTGTTATAACATCATCTATAATAATCGTATATCAAGGAACGGGCAGCAGCGTTTTTTTGTGTGGTACAACATAATACTGCGGTCACCTACCCGCCTGCCAAGCAAGGTGACTTTGGCAAATACCCTCCTTCGGGGGGAAGATCATGTTCAGCAGTGGACGTTATACGGGCTGATGATGATGAAATTACTGCAACACTAATATATGAGTAATTGGAAAGTAATTTCGGACCTAATTGAATTACCTGGCCCGGTTTACAATAGATCACCGCATATCTTTCTATAGGTGTCATAAGAGGACCAAGAGGCTTACAGCTGATGGATGGGCAGCAGCACCTATCAGCTCAAGAATACTCACCATCTTACTGCAAGTGTGGTGTTTGTGGCAATATCCACGATTCCGGCTTGCCATGTACTGTTACGAGGAGGCCTATGTTCAACAGTGGACGTAAACAGGGGAGTATGAAGTAGGTAGGCTATCTAATTTAAAAAATTAATAACCTTGAAATTAAGAGCATCATATAAGAACAATTTATTGTATTCAGAGTAATTAGTACCTAAGCAGCTAAGTTAATTAATTGATAAGACATACAATTGTCGTATAAGTGTGTTGAAGCAGGTCAAGTTGAACTACCTATGTCTTACTACCTTGTCTTGACACATTTAAATGACACTTAATTTTCAGATAATTGTGTCCGTGATGAGTTAATGTTGTTTTAAACTTCCGTGTCTACACAAACATTAAAGAATGATTTTTGCTTAGTTAAGCAGGAAATCTCCTATATCAAACAATTCGTTTTCTTTTACAACATTGATTGATTAATCAGCTCTACTTATTGCTTAATGGTAAAGTTCACTTGGAAGTTGACTTCAGAAATTTGTTTTGAGTTCAGAAATGTTATAACATTTCTATTGATTCCATACAATTATCGACTTCCTGCTGTGGATACCATGATTGAGATTATGACGATGAAGTACAGTATCAAATAAAACATATTTTATAACATCTAATAGGGTTTATGTCCTTTAAAATTACTTTAATATATTTTTCATCAGATCAACGAAAACTACTTGAAATAGCATTTTGAGAACCAATAACATCAGAGGTCTACCAGTTACATAAATACTTATGTGTTGAGCAACTTACAATACCTCATTTTCTTATCAAGTGGAGCGAATTTATTTGCACTTCGTTCCAAAACTTTTTACTATTCCATAAAAAATGAAAAATCCGAACGCGCTTTTAAATTGTGAGCCCAGCTTTCATTCTGAAATGCAGATCTGAATACGTAACGATCTTGCGTACGCGCACAATGGATGATAAGAACTGTGAGTAGTGTATGCGCATGTAGAAAGCCGCCTTTATGTGTGTGATTGTGATGACATTTCTACTGACGAGAAAGCATTGTCTATTGGAAAACACTGGTATTGTGCGACTATGAGTAGATAAATGTACCTGTTATCTATAATTGTGCTATTATGTATTTCGAAAGTTTACTTTTAGATAATCTCTTCCAAAGATGTTGTCGCCCCTTAATACCTACTGTGTTATCAGTACTGGTGGTCGCCAGGTGGTAGAAATTGTCCTCGAATACTGAATGTAATATTAAATGAGTGGAAATAATAAGTAAATATAATTTTTGATAGCATTATTGCTGATTTTTATATTTTATGTTTTTATTTGACGTTTGGCGTGCGTGGCGTCAAAAATGATCTTTCAGATTTTTGATGTAGCTTAATGCTGAAGCCAGTTCCCATTTATGGTGCATATACTTGTAATACCTAGGTACTATTAATCTTTTTTTATTTCCTTGTATGTGCCGTAAATAAATGTATTTTCTTTCTTTCTTTCTTTCTCTAAATAAAGTATATAGATTATGAGACTCCGTCTCATGGTTGCGATGAACAAACACGTTACACATATTAGACCGACAGTTGCGATATGTCGACCATCAGTGGTGCAACAACACATTAGCATCGAAGTCATATTATGAGCCTGTGCATTACTGTCAAATATTCAGCTAAATGCTAAAAAAACTATTTCATATATAGTATGTGACAGTGTGATACTGCGTAAATGACAGTTGCTAATAAGGTATAATTTCGTCCACCAAGCAACATTATTTTTATTTTGTAGTAAAGGGTGAAATATTACTTTAATGCATTCGATCTTCAACCTTTTTAGTTTTTGTCAATAACGCGGTATCGCACTATCAACGACGATATCATTATCTGGTATTAACGCAGTGATATTTACCTTTTTTACCTGGACATCTATGCAACTTGATCGCAACGTTAGGCAAATTTTGTTGCGTCCATATCTGATAATTACGTATTATTATTATTTATGAAACGCGAAAGTTTCAAAGGAACTTTTTGCTGGTAGCTGGCGACGAAAACGATTTGCGATTTCATAGCAAAAAGCCAGAGCAATATTGACGTGACCGCAACTATTATAATCCATTAACCAGACAGGAAAAGTAGGCTATAGAAACAACAGTAAAAAGAGCTAAGTTTACCGTCATCTGGGCCTATATTGATAATTTGATTTCACGTTAAACATCTCGTTTCAGATGACAAACTTTAATGTATGAAACACGACCACAACCAACGACGCCGAATAGGAATAAAGAAGAAAATAATCTACCATTTCGTCCGTCGCGTCGGTTAGATTACCAAAAAATATTGGACAAGTATTTTTTTTCGTTCCTTAAAACAAAAAACTGGTCAAGTGTGAGTCGGATTCGCGCACGAAGGGTTCCGTACCATTTTCAAGCGTTTACCTGTTGCCGTTATTGATATCGAGCAAAAAAGTTTGTTGTATGGGAGCCCCTTTAAATATTTATTTTTTATTTTATTTTTATTACAGTATTTGTTGTTATAGCGGCAAAAGAAATACATAATCTGTGAAAATTTCAACTGTCTAGCTAGCGCGAATCTTGAGATACAGCCTGGTGACACACAGACAGAAAGACAGCGAAGTCTTAGTAATAGGATCCCGTTCTTACCCTTCGGGTACGGACCCTGAAATTACGAGGATATAGCACGTTGAAATTTCGTGTGACGTCACTTCTAGGTACAATTTTACCTAGTAGTCAGAAGCCCCCCACTCCTGAACTCTATAGTTTGTTGTTGCTTGTAAATTTAATCTTTTATATCTTTGTAAATTTTTATTGGATTGATAAATAAAAAAATACCTGTCCAATATTTTTTAGTAATCTAACTGACGGACTTATTATATATTTTTAGTCTTCATGCCTATTGTCGAAATGAAACAATTCTTGCATTTACTTTTGCGTTCAATACTTAAAAATTGTCGCCGGCGACCGCCCTGAGCCGAGGTCCTAGCCCCACATGGGGCGCCCTCTTGCGCAGGTTGCTTAGTTTGCAGTTTTTAAACCATTTATGAAGGCTGGAGCTCTGCTCGCCTTTATGCCCGGTGAAGTAGCAAAAGCCTAGTGGCTAAATACGTAGGTGCTTCCGAAAAAAAAAACTTAAAATTGTCTCGTTAGCCTAGAGATAACGTGCTCAAACCGTAACGTGATTCGAGAGAGTCAGGCAAAAACATGCCGAGAATTTTTCTTACGAAATAAGTCTAGTCCGATGTTAAAATGACCTATGTTTCAGCTGTGCCTAGCTTATCACGTAAAGCTGTCGATCCTACGCTATACCGTTAGGGATCTGTTCTAAGGAATCTAGAAATAGGTAACATAGGTACTTAATAATAAACTATTCATTTTACAAATGTTATACATTTCACCAACGGTTTGAATAACCTATTATCTAACGAGTTACTTTCATATTGAGTAAGTCTTGTACTTAGATAATTACAATTTTACTTAATTAATATTTTATCGAAAATAACTATCTAACGGAAGGAAGTTATTTCAGAGTGCATGAGTTAGTTTTGTTTTATGAGAATTCGTAAATCTATTTTAAAATGGTCTGTTTACTACTAGTTATATCTTCTTTCAATGGAACAACAAACGTAATAAAAATAACATTTTAAACAAATAAAACGATTTCACTGTTATGCAATCCTTAACTTTACTTCACCAATGGCTATATTGGCAGTCACCAATGCGTCACTTTCTCAACAGCATAACCTCATTGAAAGCGCACAATAAGAAAATAGAACACCAACAAAATGCTTGTTTAAATTTATGGACAAATAATTATGAGACCACTACATATTTTAGACTTAAAGGCATAATTATTGTTTGAAGCAATTATCAAGTAAATACCTGGAGTAATTAAAACACTAAATTCAAATTACGGGAATCATTTAAGAAGTTCATCGCGCATTTGCATTTTTTTTCCTCAAGTCCGTACAAGTTAAACTTGTAGCTTATATTGTTAGAATTATAATGACAGCGCCACGGTAGACCATACAAGTACGTTAAACCCTTCATTTTAGTTTTGCCCTAAACCCGTAAAAAAGCCACTATGACATTTAATTAGTACTAATTAGAAAAAAATACAATAACAGTGGTATATCGTATTCAGCATTCACCCTAGTTTATGCTCATCGTTCCGCGACGATCTTCCTGTGTGAAACTTCAAAACTAAAGGAATGTCGGTAGTTTTTGTGTGGCTGCCTACACACACCGTGGGAAACAACAACCCAACCTTTCTTGACCTTTCCCTGTAGATACTAAAAGCACCCCGTTGTAGCTAAGAATAGTCTGAATACGTAATAATGGGGTCTCGCGTGCTATGTCTATATTTGCCTTCAATGCATAGGTACTTGGAAGCTTTTGTGGTGAACCATATTTTTTTGGTTAGCAATCTGTCAGTTGACGAGTTAATAACCATTGCTTTTGTGGATGATGATATTTTTATGTTGATAAAATAGGTTTGTGTAGTACCTACAAAGTACAATAATGTAATGTGACACAGTTTTAATGATAGTAGCTGACACATGCAATATGATGGGATCGGATGCAAGTAATTATTTTGAGTCTGAAATGAGAGACTACTAAGCAGCTGGTAGCTAAATATCAATGTCCTATATCGTACCAGGGACTATAATCGTATTCAGTTTTTTACCAGTACCTGATAGGTATCTGTAAATGCAGGTACAAGTTAGTACCGCCAGCGTGCGAATACGCTGCAGCGGCGGTGGGAATGCGTCAATGGATATCCCCCGGACAACAAAAAAAAAAAGGTACAAATTACTTCACGTCATCTTTAATTGTGATTGTAATTTAAACAAAGAAATACAAACATTAAAACAGACAGTTACTATTGTAAACAATTTGTATTGTCGGGCAAGGTTTTTTAGGTAAAACTAAAACATAACTTTTTACGTCCTAATTATTGAAGTTAGAAAAGCTTCCATTCAGAATATAACAAAATGATGAGGAAGAATATTTGGAAACCACCGTCATATCAGCAAATGCATGGTTATTTTGTGAATTATGAGAACCAGCATCTTCAAATACTGTAGGTACAAGTATAAGTAGTTTTAAGGTCAAAAATTAAAAATATGTCGACGAGTAAAAGCCGGTTATCAGATCTACTCAGAACTGGGGCGCACTTTCACCGGTGCGTTATGGCTATGAATGATTTAATTTCGCAAAGTGCTCTATAACAGCTTATACTGAAGAATGTTATCAACATTTCTGTAAATAAAGGTAGGTGCAGCGATAACACTACGAGTATGTATTTTCTTTGGAATTTAGGTACCAACATAAAACATTTGAAATATTGATTCTTTTGTGATATACAATTTTGAACCTTATGCCTTTTTGATAGAACTTTCTTTATCATTGGAAACCTGGCTGTACTTCGTATTAATTTAACTCAAGTTATGGAAACCGTAAAGAAAAGTAATAAAAACCATTATTTATTGAGTTTAATAAGAAATTTCTTGAATCTACCATATTTTAAAATATCTCGCAACTTAAAACAATCATGAATTTGCTATTACCTTGTTATTAAGCTAATTCGTTTTGTTCAAACGACGCCGACGTAGTGAAACTCCTGGTTCTAAGACTCCTATGTACAACAATATCCTATCTATGTTGTTATGGTAGGTACAATAAAAAGTTTATGTATCCCTTCATATACATAGTTAGCAGACGTTCAAACGTATACGACACACAATAAATACTACAAATGTAAAATGTGTAATCAAAATTAAGGTACTTAGGTTATTTACATATTTCAAGAAAACTACTTTTAAATATTTTTGTATATTGCACATTGGTCCATAACGCGAATTGCGTGGTCAAAACCATTTTAAAATAAAGTAGCTATTGTTCATGCGGCAAATCACGATGCTCGAAACGCGTGGTCGCACACTGGTCCAAAGTTTATAAACTGAAGCGTTAGTTTATAAACAAACAGTCACTTTCTTTCTAAGATGTGTTCTTGTTTTTCAACAAATGGAAATCGTCTTTAATAGTATTTTTGACGTTTTAATTAAATGTTTCTTATATTATTTTAATTATTGATAAAGTGCGAATAATTTATTCATTAGATACGAGAACATTAACAACATATTTTATTTAATACTAGCTGTTCACAGTGTAATAGTTACATGAGTCATTGTAACTATATTATGATGACAAGAAATTGTGACGCATTATAATACTTAAGAATGTTTATACTTAGTTCACACAAATAAAAAAAATGAAAACATTTTTTCTTCTAAATGTTTCTTTTGCATGTGGAGAGTTTCATAGTAATATTAAATATCCCATAAAAAGTATTAAGCGTTAAGACAATGTGACATTGTCTTGCAAAGCCTCCGGGAATTGATTATCACCGTTATGTCCGGTACTCAAACAATAGTGCCTGCGATGCTTCTATGGACATCGAGAGATTATTTACTGATTTCAATTGAACAAAAAACAATAAAACTCTCAACTAAGCTGGAAAAAAAGACGTCACAATAGCATAATGAATTACTAATTTATTCACATAGGGAGAAATTTATAGTGATTAAGTTACACAACAGCTGATGCTAAATGTTTTTGAATTTATTACAAAACATAATATTTTATGAATTATACGATGCCCATTAGTCTCGTATTTTACAAATAAGTAATTACAGTTTACAAACAATTCTTACTTAGTTAATGTTTGAAAATATAAGTCATATTTCACTATGACAATTCTTATTGCTATTAAATTAAACACCACAAAAATTACACAGGATTAAAAATTAAAAATAAACTTTTGTTAAGAACTGTATATAATATACAAGAGTAAAATACTATGCGTAGGAGTTGATTGGATAAATACTCAAGATCTTTTTTCAAGCCTCTTAAAAAGCTATAGACATCAGACACTTGAAATTGGCTTCGCTAAATTTGCTTATTAGAAACCATGAACTAGAATTTAACAGCTTTTAAAATCATACAACAGATTCAATCGAATATTTCTTTCGAAACTGTAAAGGAAATCGTTTTCTGATAGATCCGGTTATTGAGAAGGTTAATGCAATGATTGACATTTATAAATTTCAAATTCATTGAGCGGTAAGTGACCTTATTGTATGAAAGGAATATATTTATTGATACAGTGAAATAATGTATAATATTGAAATTAGGCAATACCGTCTATTGCAAAATTCAAATTTGATTTTATGATAAATTGGTGTTGTAAGCTAGTTCACTCGAATTTGTTTTAATTTACCTTGGTCTCTGCATAATACATAAGTAAATAAATAAATACGTAAAATAGGTAGATATGATTTGATCATGAAAAGTTGTTGACAATGAGAATAAAATGAATGAAGGGAATCTGCCTTTTATAAAAAGCGATAAACATAAACTGGTTATGTTGCAGTGCATGTTGCTGTAGAGTCGTGCGTTAGAGTTTTATAGAAGACACGTCGGAATTGAGTATTGGCAATACGAATCATGTAAATATAATTCCTAAGAAGTAACTTTGTCAATTTTATAATTTATATAACGATAGGGGGTAACGTGTAAGGAGCGTAGGTACCTAATTGGAAATTCATTATCTGTACCCTGTTTGTGGTTGATGTTCATATAGGTAATATAAAAAAAAATAACGAGAAACAATAAATCTACGGGCAAAAATCGCTGGATTAATATCTATATAACTACCATCGAGAGAGATAATTTGCATGCTCTTGGCATTACGCAGTAGATAAGAAGTTTGGTCAAAAAGTGCAACACAACAGTGACAGTTATGTATGTCAATAATAATACGTATGTTTATTTGACAGTAAAGTATCTACCTGGAGACAGTGACATCACAGTGACGTGCCACCGAGATGACTCACCAACAGAGATGCATTGGAGGAATGCCGAACGGTCATGGACAGAGGTAACAAAACATTTTGTTAAACTGAGCATACAGGCGGCTAATTAAACACATTTTGTTGAATCAAATAATCTTTTCAGGTAATAAAACAAATATATAATAAAATAGGTATCTATGAAATCAAAACGTAGCAATTTCTGTTATCAGATAAGTAGGTAGTAAGAGAAATTGGAAAATAATTTTATAAGACTTATTATAAAGGTGATTTTTATCCGAAATAACTGCAAAATATTTAAATTTAGTTTCAACTTGATCATTGCGATATCAAAATATACCATCAACATCGCAAAGTATTAAAATGTAGAGTTGCGTGTGATCGTAGAGCAGGTAGTAGAGTAAACATGATAGTGCACCCCATTTTAACACCACACTTGAGCGCTCTACACAAATAAAGCACCTGATGATTGGGACTCTAAAGTAACAAGTGGATACGTTCTTTTTTGCTGACATTAAGTTTAAAGTATAAATAGGTACAAAGATTACAATCGTCACTGTAAATAAGTTAAGTGTACCAATTTAACGTTTTCCATCAAAATCTATTGAAGTAAGTTGGTACTTAAGTGACACAGAGTTACAAGTATCAATTTCCTGATCATACATTCTAATTTTTCTTCATAATCTCTCTAAGATTTTCTTATATTGTTAAGTTGTACATAGTCGTGAATTTAAAAAGAAACTCGGAACCTACTATTCGAATAGACGCAATTAAAACTTTAGTACGTACCTTGACCAACGATCACCCGCCAAAATAAAAGTAGCGGGACAAACGACAGCGATGAAGCCTCCAAGTCAAGGACTGAACACAAAACACAAGAAAAACTTGTTGTCACTGTTTCGAAACGCACCACTTGATCACAAATCGACGCAATACCAGCAAAATAACATAGAAAACTCTAGTTATGTTAAGATATTATCTTATTTCAACTAAATACTTTCACAAATCCAACACTAATATTGTTTTATCAGGTTTTATTTACGATCGTCTGACATCACGGACTGTATCAACACACCTGTGAAACACGCTACAGTTCCGCGGTGACTGAATACGCTGCTAGACAGAGATAGCTAGATGGCGCTAGAGAGAGACACATAGTGATGTGGGAGGGAGGACGACCGCTAAGCTTCAAGAACGCACAGTGCTCCACTTTCTAGACAAATTTTTGAAATTATTAATACGATTCGTTTCGTGACTTAGCACAATGCTTAACACGGATTGCATCGTTCACATTTGTGTTAATCTTATGCAGAATTCCGAGTTTATATGTAGATATATGGGTTTATTAATTCTTGTCAATGTTTTGCTAACAGTAAGCAGTCATATGAAAAAATATCTGTTTGTTAGCATATCATTATACATTCGTGAAATTTAAATCTGAGTTATTACAATAAAAATGCTCATGTTTAGTTATATATATATATTTTTTTGTGTATATATACTGTTAATAATTTATATTATCAATCTTAGTTTAAAATCCAAAAAGAAAAAGCCGCTTATGACATGTAACATTATATTATTTAAAATACTATAATTATTATATATTTAAAAATATGATAAATAAAGAATAATTACAATACATAGTAAAAATATAATCATTGTATTATGATGATGTATTGTAATTATTCTTTATTTATCATATTTTTTATGTAATATAAGATTTAAATAATAATAAAATGTTACATCTTAACATTCACATAAGTCGCTTTTTATTTTTGAATTTTAAAATGAGAATGTAAAAAAATAAATGAACACAATTTTGTCCAGAGTTTTGGCGCAACGGCACACTGTGCCGCCGTACCTCCTGTTACCTGGCACGGGCGCCCCCCTCACCGCACCATTCAAATTTTTACCTCCACGATCCGGTAACTCTACCGGCTCTCTTTCACAGTTGCAAAACTCTACTTTTCTTAATCATTGAATAAATTAACAATAACAAATAAAGGTGCCAATAGGTAAATTTTATAAGAAGTTTGTTAATAAAGATGTGAAAGGTGTGTGTAAAAGTGTAGAACAAAGTAGAGACGTACTATGTAGAGTAGGGCCTATTGTGTAGAGCAACAGGTTGTGCTGTTTGGGTGGTGTAAACGGGTGATATGGATGGTTTGCGCTTTAATGAATAATGTAGAGTTCGTTTTTCATGCAACTAAGCAATAAACGTAGATAACGGAAGATAACTTGAAATAGATAAAATAATATATAGTTTACTTAATTTATATATAATTCATAAATTTATTACATATTATTTTAACTTTATTGTTCAAGGAGTACACTATTAAATGAACACGTCGTGTCATATTTAAACGTGTTTTTACAATAATAAAATAATTTATATTTATAACGAGATCACGGTGCTAACAACGATTTATACGTGAAGCAATCAACAAAACATTGACTGAAAAATTATTTGTAGATATGAGATAAGTGACAACCTCCGTGGCGTAAAAGGTATAAGTCTACCTTTAAGTCTTGGATCGTGGGTTCGATTCTCATGTCGGTCAACCAATCTTTGTGTAAATATGAGATTTCTTTCCGGGTCTGCTTGATTGAGGGATTATACTTTGCGCCTCGGAAAGCAATTTAAGCCATTGGTCCCGATTGTTATAACATTATCTATAAAGTGATCTATAACAAGCGAAAATCAGGGAATGGGCAGTAGCGTTTCCTCGTGTGTTACCACATAATACTGCGGTCACCAAGCGCGGTGACTAGGGCAAAACTCTTCCCCGGGAAGAGGCCCGTGTTTAGCAGTGGACGATGTACGGGTTGATGATGATGATACAGTTAAGTATTTACTTATGTTAATCCAAAAATTGGGATAGGATCTTGTACAGACATCATAGCGTGATGAGAATTAGATAACCTATAGAATTATAAAATTTATGGAGATGCAATGGAAAAAGGTATAAAAAAATCTTATGCGATCTTATATAAATTACTATGATTAAGACTAGCGAAACTTATTTGGGTTTATTTAGTTTTTAGCCGTTGCATAAAAAAATAGCATTGTGTAATTAATAACAAAGGTAGCATTCTGCAAATGTTTTAAATCGTTCAAAGTTTTTAATATCTTCGTTGCAAACAAACACTTTTCATCAATAAACTAACTTCCCACGCGTGGTTTTACTCGCGTAGCTCCCGTTTCCGTAGGAACTTCATAATTAAATATAGCCCATGTCATCCGGGGATAGTGTAGCTTTCCAACGGTGAAAGAATTTTTCTAATCGGTCAAGTAGTTTCGGAGCTATTTAATCCAAACAAGCAATCAAATTTTTCCTCTTTATAATATTAATGGTATACCTAGAACTAAATATTTATAATTAAAGTATTATCATAGCAAATATAACTTCTACAATACGAATGTAGTAACAGGTTAGTTAAAAATAGACAAAAGGAAAACTTAAGTTACCTGCACAGATTAAAAACCACAAGGGCCGTCACGTAACCTTTCTCCGACTTGTGAGGACGAAGCCTTTGTTACGAAGAGCTTAGAATAAAAAAGGTCTTAGTTACTTGTAATCTTTTTGGTAACAATTTATTTAGAGGTTAGTACGAAGATATTGTTTGTGGTTAGCAAATATTTATTTGAATAATTTAGTAATTCATAATTTAATTATTAATAAAAACATGAAATAATTTCTGACTTCAGATTAAATATGTTTAAAAATTTACCAATTTTTTTTTACTTCTTTTTTCAGTTCGATTGAACGTACAACCTTTTACTTTTTTAGATTGATGTCGACTGAAAACTTTTGAGGACGCACTTCTTAAACCATTGAAATGTCTTATCTCTTATCAGTGGATCAGAGTAATTGTTGTATTTGAAGTTATTTTGACGTCGTTAACAACTTGTCATTATCAACAGCTACAATAATTTGTAATTCTAATAGAACGAAGTTAATTAAATCTAACTGGAGGTTGTTGTCTTAAACGTTTTGTATCATCGTCATACCTTTGGTAAGTACTTTTAAATTATATTTTAATTGAAATAGAGAACGACCGCAGTTATGTTATAAATGCAATGCAGGTTTCATTACTTTTTTAAAAGCTTTGCATAATTATGTTTGATACTCAGTGGTTTAACATGCATTTTAATTTTAGCTAAGTTTTTCAATTTTTATACTTAATTATTGAATTTTCCTTTTTTGCCACGATTAGTGTTGATTTTGCCAATGTGTTCAAAATACGTTCTCTCATTATTGAATTCATACCAATACTCAAGTCCATGGTCTGACATATTTTGACGTTTGACATTTCATAGTCCAAGATATCTTTGCTTATGACACAATAACATGAAAAAAGTGACTTATTTATGGCTCTCCAACATTTAATCTGATACTAATTCAAATTGCTTATTTTATTTTTTTAGAAAAAGTATCTTTGATTTCGATAAAATTCCATTTATTTATTAACAAAGAATGATACCATATTTCGGTATCTAAATCTGATAAAGAAATCAAACTTATCTTTGATCTATTTTTGCTTATAGGTTAAATACTAAAGTTACATAAAATAGTGCCTCGTCTAACAATAGTTATACTCAGTATTTTTTAGGGCTCCGTACCCTAAGGATAAAACCGGGACCCTAATACTAATACTTCGCTGTCTGTCAGTCTGTCACCAGGCTATATCTTAAGAACCGCAATAGCTAGACATATAAAATTTTCACAAATAATGTATTTCTATTGCCGCTTTAACAACAAATACTAAACATAATATAAAATAGGTAAATAATTTAGAAGGGCTTCAATACAACAAACATGTTATTTTTTTATACTTTTTTTGCTTGATATCAATAACGGCAACAGGTAGGCACTTGAATATGGTACGGAACCCTTCGTGCGCGAGTCCGACATGTACTTGGCCGGCTTTTTCTTATATTTCCATGCTAGTATCTCAGACCAAATAAAAAGTCAAGACGTCGGGGTCACCAATTGTAGAGGAACGGTAGGTGGTGTTCCTCCACAGAACATGAAGATCTTCTTTGCCGGGCGAGATGGTATGCCCGGTGGCCGACGGCCATTTGTTACTGTTCGGAACATGATTATGTTCGAATTGGCTTGCGAACTTGTACTGCGCGATACAGGTTAGTTGGGATGCTAGGTGTTAGATGGCGCTGCTTGTATTCTTGTAGTTTTGTGCAGCTACTGTAGATGTCGCTACACACTGTAGCCATTTTTTTGTGCAATAGTGTGGATAAAATAAATAGTTGATATCATTTTTCACAGTATAAAAATAAAGTTCAACATTTTATGAGACATTTGCGAATTTTGATAACATATAATGAAGTTTCTTTATTATGATATCAAGCACCTGACGCTGCGATAGAATGACAATAAGACATATCGACTGACAAGGTAAGGCATAGTTTTGGTACGCGTGTGTGCGTAAGCTGTGTATGTACACGCCAAAGCTGAGTTTATACCGGCTTCAGTGTGTTACTCGCAGCCCTACTTTTTTATTTGGCCTAAATAAATTAAAGTGAGAATTACACTAGATACCTAGTTCCGTTATCCATGAATACAAAACGTACACTCCCAGTGTACGTTTTGTGGGTTTGTGAGTTTGTAGGGGGTAATCTCTGGATCTACTTTAGCGATTTTGAATATTCTGTTACAAATGGAAAGCCACCATGTTTAGTGTAAAAGGCTATATTTTAAAACTAGTTCCCGCGGGAACTGTATGTCCATGTGTGAAACTGCGTGGAGTAGCTATTTATTTATAATTTGGTTAGCAGTTAAAATTCATACAACTTTAATTATAGTATATTTTAAGAAAGTTATTTTAATAATTATAGGCACGCGCTCCAATGAATAAATATTTCTTAGATAAATCTTGTAGACCTTAGCCTTCGTTTTAGAGAAAACCAAATCTAAATGTTATCAAATCTAAATCTAAATGTACTGATTGCTAGGTGATAAGAAATTGAGTGTAACAAACGTATATACGTACCTACTTCATATTTATTATTCCATTGAAGTCAATTGATTCAATGTAGGGGACAGTTGGGCTTGAATAACAGGCGTTGAATGTCGTTCATTTGTGATAACAATAAAAACTTGTGTAAATAAAATAAACACAAATAACTTACTAGGTAAATTTTACACTGTGCAGTAGTGTGGTGATAAATTACCTAACTTGCAGCTTGAAAACCCGGCTTATCGTTTTTCGACAAAATACTATCGCAGTAAGTGCAGCTATTAAGCAGTAATTGTATCTTCTAATTAAGTAATTATAACTGATCCATACTATCGCAAAGGATTAATTAGTTGCACAAAGTAATTGCAATAAATAATTAATGTAGGTAATTAGTGGTGTTGGTTCCCTATTAGGTACCTTATGTAGACAATCAAGAACGTAAAAAAAAAGAATATAGATCAGTTTTCCAATTTTAGCGAGACTAAATTGGAAATTGCTATTGATTTTTATATAATATAAGAAGATAAGACCTGGAACCTAAACACATAACGATATAACTTCGATTAAAATGTCTTCATTAGGTACTGTAGTAGTAGTGTTATTGTTACGCATTTCTTATGTATATACTTATATTGATTTATAACACAATTTTGACAACCTCCGTAGCGTAGCGGTAATTGGCTTGCTTTAAATCGCGGAGGTCGTGGGTTCGATCCTCACACCGCACCGGACAAGAAATCTTTGTGTAAATTCTAAGATTTCTTTCCGGGTCTGGTTGGTTGAGGGAATTCCCTCCGTGCCTCGGAAAGCACGTTAAGCCGTTGGTCCCGATTGTTATGACATCATCTAAAATAATCGAATAGGTATCAAGGAACGGGCAGCAGCGTTTCCTCATGTATGTTACAACATAATACTGCGGTCACCAACTCGTCTGCCAAGCGTTCAGCAGTGGACGTTATACGGGCTGATGATGATGATGATAACATAATATATTTTTGCATGCATTGGAAACGCTGATTAGCGAAGACATTTTTATCGAAGTCATTATAAGTAATATCGCTACGTGAATTAGCCTTCTGCATCTCTATATTATATTAAAGCAGAAAAGTGTGTAAAAAACTAATTTCACATTGTTATCACCAATAGATACATGCATACATAGATACATAGGGTCACACATATTAAGGTGTGCAATCACTACATAGTATAAATCAAAGTCGCTTGGACAGACATCGGTTAGTTAGTCCGTCCCTATGTATGTACGTATGCTCAGATGAGTGATTCTAGAGGAAGGTTTATATGTATACTACATCAGCATTGCACCCGTGCGAAGCCGGGGCGGGTCACTAGTAAATAAATATGAATAAATCAGGAAAGAGATTCTGATGTAGAACTACTGCTTGTGACTGCTTTATTGTGGTGTCTACGTTTTTATATTGTAATTGTAGGTATAAATGGCATTTGACTTGTAGGTTGGTTTACATGTAACATCTAGGTGTATGTAAAATGTATAGCTTTTATGTGTTAATACTGTAAACATTCAAACACAATTGATATTCTTTAGGTATGAATAACACAAAAGACTATGATTTCTAATTCTTTATACTTATTACTTCACACATACCTTAGTACAGTTAGAGCGTAATAAAATCAAATGAGATATTTTATTATTAATGTTTACACACATTACTATAATTCCTAGTTTAAGCCACGGTCAAATTCTGGGTAAAACATCAATAAAAAAAACATTTACCACAAATATTTTTAGCCAATTTCTTTAATAATAATTTATCTACCTACATATGTTATCTAGTTTCGAGGATCGGATCTACATACGTAGGTGGCTACTAGTCTTTTGCTACCGGGCATAAAGGCGAGCATAGCTCCAGCACAGATTACTGAATAGTTACGCTCCAGTCTTAATAAATGGTTAACGTTACGTATTGGCTCTCATATTCACGCTACGGAGATTAGTATTATTAGGTATATTTACTACTATGTTACTTGTTACGAGATATTATCAAACTCTCCGGTAATCTCATGAGAATCGATATAATATTTTTCCAAACGTAAACCTTATCAACATCTGAGCCAAAAAGATATCTAGAACTCAGAAGCATAAAGACGGATGTACTATTATTTACAGAAGCATATGGTCGTAAGTACCAGTTTACGATGAAGGCACACACGACGACTGTTTCCGACGTATAATTGCACATCCAGCGTTTTGCTTCTAAGCTCTAGATATGATATACTCTATCGGAATATAAAGACTATGTATCTATTACAGACCTATTTTTAGTTAAAAAGACTGGGTAGAGAGAGTCCTTTTTACGCTCTAGGACAGGGAGAGGAGACCTTTATGCATCAACGTGCTATTTTTATAATAAAGTGTTAAATTAAGCTACCTACGTACTTTCAAATAATGGTGATGGTAGTTAGGTACGTCTAACATCTATGTCCATATAAAATAATGCATATATACCACAGTTACGACGTGCCCAAAAAGCGTAGTGTGCCATTGGTTCGCCATCCTTGTTTAAAAGCATGCTTACCTACCTAGTTTACGATAGTTTTGCAACATAATATTGATAATGATTGCCTAAGCTGTACCTGTAGAATAAGAGTAAAAAAAATAACATTTAAAGAAATAATGAATCGTAATGTAAAGTATCGTATTGTTCTCCATCTTTTATTATATGTTTGTAAAAAATAAACTCCGAAAGTACTGAACTGATTTAAAAAACAATATGTGATACGAAACAGATATTCTGTAATAGCAACCTTTCCACGGGAAATTAGTTTCATAGATGATAGTGCGCGGAAAAATGAGTGAATACTATAACAAAAACATTCAAATTGTTGGAAGTAGTTAACGTATTTGTTCTTGATGCATTTATTAGAATAATTATCAGGTCAATAAAAGTGTTGAATTTATTTCCTGAAATAGGTTTAGTGACATTTATTGTGTAACTGAGGTCTTTGTGGAATTTAATGACGGGCTGCCAAATAAATTGCAACAAAAGTGCCATAATAAACTTAAGGACAAATTTGGAGGGGCAATGTTAGGCATAGGACTTACTAAACATTAAGTATAATTTGTCACTAGTGCCACTTTCATAGTACTACACAGATACCACTCTATACGACTCGGCAAAGAAGAGTGCGCCCGCGAATGCGACGCGTCCTCCCTCGCCCTCCCGACCCTTAGTTTGCGAAGAGCTTTTAGATGTCCTCGTAGACCCGAAGTCCGAGCTGTAATGTAGAGCGACAGTTGCACAAAATTTACAACATACAACTAAAAGTCATAATCCTATATCCCATCGTTTACGCGTCTGCGACTCACAAAGGTTGCTTAGTTTGTACTTTATGAACAATTTAATAAGTCTAAAGCCCTGCTTGCCCTTTTGCTCGGTGAACGTCGGTCAGCCACGAGGCAATTGCTACAATCGACACGTGGCTGACAACATGTCCGTCTGAAAAAAAAAAAACTGATCCGTCAATAATAATAATAATTTTTTTGAATTGTATTTTTGTATGTCTATAGGAGCAGTGAAAATGCTGAGTCGGTTCCGAACCTTTTTCCAACGTTCGCTGAAGAATTACCCAGTCCTGACCAATGTTACAGTGTATGGGAGTTTCTACGCAGCCGCTGAATTATCCCAGCAAACTTTTAACAGACATTATACGGTATGATATTTTTAAAATATTTAAAATAACGGCTGTAAATTAATTTGTATTTGTTATTTTGAATAACGAAGATAAAAATATGCATTAATTTTATTTTTTTATTATTAGGTATATTTGAATATTATTTCTATATTTTTTTTTACAGTGAAAAAACTTGCAAATGGAAAAATCTCATAGTTAGTTTAAATAATTAAGCTTCAATAGTTCTTAATAATATAAAAATGAGTTTTAGACGGCATATTTCGGTCCAAAAAGATAATGGCAGCGGTGGGATTCGAACCCACGCCTCCGAAGAGACTGGTGCCTTAAACCAGCGCCTTAGACCGCTCGGCCACGCTACCGCTTATTGAAACGTTCGAATGTATAGCTTTATTAAAGCGGACACCTACGTCACAGTGTATGAATAGATGTGGTATATTTTTAGAAATAGGTACTACGCTTAAAATATAACTATTGTGTAATAACTTTATATCAACATGAAAGATAATTTTAGGTATAGAACAATAATATCTAACTTATTCATTTTGACATAAGTATATAGGTACGATTATTAAATAAGTAATTAGGTACCTACTAACTATTTAAGATGGTAAAAATAGGCACTTACATATTGTGTTAGCATAAGTAAGATATTAGTATCTAACTACTTTGGTTACCTTCCTATTTTTTAGGTTGACAAGCCTGATTATGACTTCGCTTCAGCAGCCCGAATCGTAGGAGTGGGAAGCACATTGTACGCGCCTACATTATATTACTGGTAAGTATGCTACAATCTACTAGGAGGTTATTTCATTAAAATATACCAATAGACAAAATTACTGTTAATCTAGAGTGTAGGTGATTTTTTATACCTTATATAAATAAATAAATAAATAGAAATACCTATCTACTACTACTATCAAAATACTTATTTAAAAGTTTGTGAGCGAGATTAATCTTTATGTTACATACCTACCTACTTATAGATTAATACCGCTCAATTTAATAATATAAAGTTTAAAGTTTAGTTATATATTAAGTTCGTTCGATTGCTTGAACGCACTATTCTCATGAACTACTAGTTCGATTTGAAAAAATCTTTTAATCCTGTGTTTGAGCCTGTGTTATAGCACATTCTTTAAATAGTTTTATCGTTTTCTGGGTCATCCACGCTATATTTTTAATCACTCATGATTTTTTATTAACTGGTTCTTAACTTAAACCTCTTCTTGATTTGTGGTATCTTCCCCTAATAACGTAACTTTAAAGTCATTGATTTAAGCAAAATGACATTTATTTTCATCATTATACCTTGAGTTTCCTCATTGAACCTAAAACTCATGGATGAAAAAAAATGCCTAAGTAGTATATTAAGTAGGTTTGTTAATTTAGCTCACCTGGCAATAGTACTTATGAGCCGATAAAATCCATTATGCTTAGCTATACTTTTTTTTTCCTTAGGCTGTTCTGTCCCACTTTTAGCAAAGACCTCTCCCAATTCCTTCCAGGAACTTTTCCTGGGCCGCTTCGAACCAGCCCTCATGGTAAGGTCTAGGTCGTCTCGCCATCTTTTTCTGGGCCGGCCTCGGCGTCGCCGTCCATCTCCCGGCACCCATTGTGTGGAGATCTTTGCTATACTAACACACGTATTTCCAAATTAATTACAGGTACAAATACTTAGACAGTAAGTTTGTTGGAACTACTATGAAGACGGTGCTGACCAAGGTGGCCTGCGACCAGTTTCTGATGACACCTGTGCTATTGGCGTCATTCTTCGTTGGTATGTTTTACGATCTATTGATTATTATTAAAATTTACTTATCGCAATCATCAGCAGTAGTTTTGTACAACGTCCACTGATGAACATGTATAGGAATGGTTGGTGATGTTCCTCCACAAAAATAGGTAATGATCTTCTTTGCCGGGCGAGGTGGTATGCCCGGCGGCCGACGATCATTTGTTGCTGTTCAGAACTTGTATTATGTTCGAATTGGCGAATTTGTGTTGCGCGTAACGCGTGTGTACAGGTTAGTTAGTATGCTAGACGCTAGATGGCGCTGCTCGTCTTCTTGTAGATTGTTCGGCTACTATAGATGTCGACTAACCTCATGGGCTTTTTTACTGTTGTCACCACAATTTGATGGCGAGTTGGAAACCTAAGTATCAGTACCAGTTGCATAATTGGATGACGTTTGTTATAACAAAACGGATCAACAACTCACTATTTTGGGGGCTAAAAGACTTAAAACCACAGCTCTTAGAAATATCTATGAATTTTCAGGTGTTCAGAAAGGTACGGACCGATGTTTATTACTTTTTTATTACCCATACTAACATATTAATCAAATATTTCAGCATTGTCAGTGTTGGAACGACGTGAGGACATTTTCGCAGAACTGAGAGCGAAATATTGGACAGCTTTTACGGCAAATCAAGCATTTTGGATACCGAGTCAAACGATAAATTTCTGGTTAATGCCACCTCATCTCCGAGTGGTGTACGTGTCTGTCCTTGCATTTATATGGATCAATGTTCTGTGTTATATCAAACGTCAGAGTTTAAACAAAACTGTGGAAAAACAAGAATAAGGCCATAGTTAGCCAATTATAGGAACAAACTTTAAGATTTGTAAATATTCATTTACTGATATGTATAATTAAGACTTACCTATCTGCTGTTCGATAAGATTTATAATTTTAGAGCTTGCAAGCTGTTATATATATTAAACTTTAAAATAAAACTATATTTGTATAAATTTTCACATTATTTTATTTTCTATATTCAAAATCGTTATTTATATTGGATAGATTAACGCTACCTCGCATATATTCTGCAAGCAATTCTTTAAGCGGTATGTTTTCTAGAATTTGCTGGTTATATTTACGAATCTGAAAACGAAAAAAAATGTATGTTACAAGCTGTTCTATTAATAAATTTATCCGTTAAAAATATACTTTATCCAAGAGTTGGATGGTTTACATTTATTAAAAACTCACTAAAACGGGACTCGCGTGAGACCACAAGGAATCTATACTTAATCCTACTAATATTATAAATGCAAAAGTTTGCATGTGTGGATGTATGTCTGTTTGTTACGCTATCACGCAAAAACTACTGAATCGATTTGGCTGAAGTTAGCACGCAGATAATATATAAGCTGGATTAACATATAGGCTCAAAATATCACGGTCCGACCCACAGGAGCAGAGTGTCGCGGGTAAAACCGCGGGACGCAGCTAGTACCTACTTTTATATAAAGCTGAAGAGTTTATTTGATTTTTTGTTTGCTTGAACGCGCTAATCTCAGGAACTAGATACTGGTCCGATAGGATATATTTAATTATGAAGTTTCCACGGGAACAGGAATTACGCGGATAAGACCGCGCGTGGGATCATAGTGTTTACTATAGCTGGCTTATTAGCTAGTATAGTGTAAGTATACTTTGTACATTTATATACAGTTTACTCACTTCTTGGATCAGAAGTCTTAAATCAGAATCCTTTTTATTAGCTAGAAATCTAGATAGACGCGCATCGAAGAGGAGTCTGGCTTCTTCGGCTGCTGCAACCACCTCGTACAATATTTGTCTCATACGATTTAATTGTTCTTTGTGCCGTTTTCTCTGATAATAAAAATAAAAACGATGTTACTAGGTAAAGAAAATATGAATTCTATTCAAGAAATGCTGTTCGAAGTGATGAGAAAAGATATAAAAATTGGTCCGTTAATAGCTTCGTCATGGAAAAAAGTCCCCTAAAAATTAAATTCCCTAATGGATTTCGTAATTATTAAGGTGATAGCTAAAGCGCAAACTTAGCTATTGTATGTTCATCGTATGTCATCACCTAGAATGAAGAACAATGGACTAACCGAGTCTTGGAGAGATTAGAAACAAATACCTGACTGAGGGATGACTAAAATTCTTTAATATGTTACTAGAGTTAAAACATTATCCATATGCCCTGTTTCTGAGCTTCGTTAGCTGCTTGGTTTGCTATGTAATAATTTTCTGTGCGATATATTTACTACAATAAATATCAACCAAATGAATAAAACTACATACTTACCGTAAGGCATAACCGACTGCAGAATCAATTAACCCGTTATTGTCTTGAGTTCGCGAGAACATCATAATTACCTATTACTAAGGAACAGTTATCTACTTCCACGGAACGTAACATACTTGAATATTGCTCTTTTTCTTAAGCACTAGGTATTTTTCACCGACAGTGAGCAACGTGTTATGTGCATGAGCGATCTGCGCGTGAGTTGCAACCATGCGTTGCCGGCATCGTAGCAACTTGGAGTCCCGCAAGGATACTTCATGGCACCTTTTATCGTACGCTTGGAAGAGAGCTTCGTAATGTTTTAAAACTTCTTCGTATCTGAAATATGTTTGCCTAAAATCCTTACTAATATTATAAATGTGAAAGTAACTCTGTCTGTCTGTCTGTCTGTTACGCAATCACGCCTTTACTACTGATGCGATTTATATGAAATTTGGTACAGATATAGTCTAAAGCCTGAGAAAGAACATAGGCTATATTTTATTATGAATTTCCCACGGGAACGGGAGTTACGCGGGTGAAACCGCGCGCGGGAAGCTAGTATTATCATATATATTATTTACGACTTTAATGCATCATGTAGAACTCACTTATATTGAAGACATACAATACTCAGCGTAGACATGGACTCTGTTTTATCGACGCAGGCTTCAGCCGATTTTTTGTTGCAGCCATCTAAAAAGATGTTAAGCAAAGGATTATCTAAGCTTTGCGAGCGAATTCCATATAGTGCGGCCCACGGCTAGCCCTTAGCGCCATAACCACTCAAACGTCCGGGCGACTATAGTCGCCTACCCCTTGAACGTCCGAGCGCGAACCGCGAACCGAACCGCGTCGAGCGCTCGTGCCGTTACTGATTCAAAGTGTATTTACTAGCAAACTATTGCAGCTATAGCAAGGTAAAACCTACCAGTATCAAGCTGAATTATTAAGGAATCAAAATATGTACTAATTAAAGTTCAACAATTAATCTGCTATTCATAAAAAAATAATTAACTTAACAATACGGGTTAAATTTACGTAAAATATTTCTTTTAACAAGTTTTAACGAATCATTTTTTAATTATTCGCAATTTTTTTTAATAATAATTAAACTAGATTAAATAAGCTTTTTTTTGACACCAATATCTTATTACTTAAAATGAACAGTGTAGCCCATTAAACCAAAATAAAAAACGCGTTCCTGCAGTAATCTAGATCGACCTAGATTTCGTCTCCGATACCGAAATTACGGCAAGATGGCCGCCCGCCTAAGGATTTTACACACGACTTTAGGATTTGTTTTAAAATAAATTAGGTATTTTTATTCTAAATTTAGGTGATAGTCAATTATTGTAGGTATGTTTTATAGTTCTTAAATATATTAATTTAAACTATCAATATCATCAAGGAAAAAGGCAATAATAATGTGCATGATGCATTAAAAATATCGGGGTCAGCAGCCAGTAACTTATAAAAAAACATTCACATTTTAATAGCAGCGTATCTTCAAGCAATACTAAGTATGCACATGGTATAATTATTACAATAATGACATCAATATTAAAAAAATAATATGCACGACACAAATAGGCGTAAACCCGTAAACCAAAATATTAGTGATTTTGATTAAATATGAGAATTAAATTGTTAAAACACCACAAGGGAAATAAAGTGAGGTGAAACCATCAAGCAAATTTAAAAATGATAGCAAAAGTCGATAATCATTAACAAACATAACATTATTATATCAAACAAACAAAGAATCACCACCACACAAAGCGAAAAAAAATATTGCAAACATATTTTGCCGTTTGTACACATCCTTATTTCGAACCATTTTAGTTCCGTCCGTGGATAGCAATCTATCCATGCCTAAACACCTGAGGAACACAATGACATTTTTAAGGAATCTTCCGTGAATATTGTATATTTCAGTTTTTAAAGTTTATTATTATGTTTATGACGAACTATTACTCTTTGTTTAAACAATATTTTACTGAAAAACTACGTAAAAATAACTAAAATTGGATTAACAACAAGAATGGCCGCTCCTACGCCATTTTTTTCGAAACAGCTACACTTTGAATTCCCAATATGACTCGATTTTACTCTTAAAACTGTGATATGTATACTTAATTATAAAGCACAAATCATCTAGTTTATTTTTATGTATAATAATCTATGAACTAATAAATAAAACTAAAGTACTGACGACATAATCGCTGGAACTTAAAAAACACTTGTTCACTAAACACAAAGCGTAGAGTGGACTGCAGATAAACGTTTGTTTTTATTCGTTGAGGCTTCTTACACTGCCATCTCGTGATTTTTATTGTAAAGTAGTTCGTCAGCTATCGACTACACAACTTAAACACGCAAAAAGTAACGCATATTGTCGATAGATGACGGTTTTATAAAATATGTCGCTATGGATACTAAAGTATCCTTGGACGTACAACGCCCTTTTTTTTTTGGATACCAAAGTATCCCTGGACGTGTGAGTGGATAAGTAGGTAGGTACTATGCAAAAGGATGTCGACAAATGCTAAATGCTTAATGCTTTGGGCACACCTCTGGATACAGAGTTATTTTAATGGATATTGGAAGAAAAAATCTTCAGAATAGCGGTTATGTCTGTGACATTAGTAACATAATATTTTTGAAATGTGACTAACTAAGTGATTATTCGATCAATTCTGTAAGTTCATCTGAATGAATAACGTGGGTAATTTATTTGCTAAACATTTTTTTGACATTATTTACTGAAGTAGTTTTTGTATGTCCTGTCACGGGGCGCAGTTTAACGATAGTAAAAGCTATGATACCTTGACAATTACTGGATGAATATGTAGAAGTGTATTTGTGATCCTTGCTTGACTCCGAGCCAAACCATGAGTCGTGTGAGTGACTGTGTCCATGTTTACATTGCAATAGTCTCATCTCATACTTATTTGACTTGCGAAAACTTTGCTCAAGGCGTTCAATTGTGTGAAGAACGCTTTTGAGACTTTTGGCTAAATCACTCGGTGAGTTGCACTAAAATTGTGAGAACCTAGTTAAGCGAATATTAAAAAAATTATAGCAAAACATGCTACTTACTAGTCATGGCCATTTTAATTAGGTATATGTTTTATTCTTTCGATTTTCAATTGCATCTACTAAAATGAAACAAAAATAATGAAAGTCATAAGCTTATAGACGCAACCTATGAATTTCGAACTTGGTCGAGCAAATTAATTATTTTGCCATTGAATTGGATATAATTAATACTTACTACAATGAAGAAACTATAATGAATAAAGTCTCAAATTGTGGGAGCCAGGGAACTTGCTCAGTGTCCATTGGAAAGATGAACCTGTGGCTCACATGAATACTTACAGTTGTGTTGTTTGCTTCATAATTATTATTTTTAACATCATTAGGAGTAAATTGATTATTATGCGTAGAAATACCTTCCATGTCTATTTGTGTTGCTCCATTATTATATTCGTTTAAATTGGTTTCAGAAATTGGCATAAGATTCAACTTCAATATTGACACAATCATAATAAAAGACAAATAGATTGATAAAACAAATCAAACTCGATCGGATTGAAATTATAATGTTGGGAATACACTTCAAAATCTTTTCATCAGACAATCGGACGGATCAGATTGTCAGAAGCGTTTGGAATTATTCCGTTCAGGATTCACCATCAGCCCGTATAACGTCCAGAGCTAAATATGAGACTCCCCACAAAGGAGGGTTATGCCATAGTCACTATACTTGGTAGGCGGGGTGGTGACCGCAGAATTAAGGCGAAAACACATTACTAAAACACCACGCCACGCCACGTGTCAACACCTGTGCATCAGTACGGGCGTGGCGTCGTGTCGGGTTTTCTTAGTGTGTTTCTGGTCTATAGAAAACAATACATTTGATTCGACTCAACACGCGTGGCGTGTCGTCGGGTGGCGTGGCGTTTTAATAATATGTTTCCGCCTTTAATGTGCCGTAACATACGTAAGTATACGATTGTCATTGATAATGTTATAACAATCGGCACCAACGGCTTAACGGCTTAAGGGTAGTCAACCAATCAGACCCTGAAATAAATCAAAGATATTACACAAAGATTTCTTGTCCGGCGAACCCACGATCTCCAAGATTTAAAGTGAGATAATCTGACATGTGTTCCCCACACATGTCAGATTATCTCACTTTATATCTAAAGCCTACAATAATTTGAGTTGGATAAAAACCTACGTTCGAAGTAAACAAGATTTCAGAAGTTTCATAATTGTATTGCTCTTATACAAAAACCAAATCGAACTTATAACAACCCTTTCTTTGCGTCGGGGGTTAAAAACGAGAAAGAGCACCAGAGGTTTCTGAGCTTTAGTTTCTTGAAAGGAAAAATATTGAAAAAATTGAACGGAGTAAAAAAATATAATATGATTTTAATTTGAAGTAATTTAAATCCGTGGAAAAAGATATTTTTGGTTTAAAAAATGGAACATGATTGGCGTTCCCAGTAAATAGCGCCATCTCGTCCACAGTCACCATTTGCAACTGTAAGCATAGATGGCGTTGTCGCCTAGAATCTTTATTATAATTACTAGCTGAGTCCCGCGGATTTACCCGCGTTACTCTGCTCCAGTGGGTCGGAGCGTGATGCTTTGTAGCCTATAAGTTAAACCGGCGTATAACCTATCTAGGTGCACAATTTCAGCCCATTCCGTTCAGTAGTTTTGGCGTGAAAGATTACTCTCTCTCGCCAAAACTACTGAACGGAATGGGCAAACATCCATCCACACTTACAAACTTTCGCATTACTAATATTAGTAGGATTGTATTCTAGTTTTTAATTATTTTACATACGAGTTAGGTAATAATTAATTAAACCTATATATTTATGACGAAATAGTGCGTCGTATATAAATAAGATAATTGATAACTTCAGAGCTGTATTTAACAAAAATCTAAAACCACGAAATCAACGACAGCTACTGTTAAATTGCCACGTTAATAGTACAGCTAGTAATAATTATAAATTTAGCACAATTAACTGAAATAAAACGATGAAAAAAGGAATTGGCACAACATGACACAATGATTGTGTCAGATCCGCAATTGGACAAATGGTGATCTCTTCACTCCAATTATACTATAAAAAGAAACTTACTTACTTATTATGCATAAAATTCCTACATATTTTTTTATTCAGAATGTGACAATCGATTACGCTCTTAACAGTCGGAAACGAATAATATTCCATCCAGTAAAGTACTCAGAGTGGTAATAATAAAACAACAAATAATTTATCAGATGGTTTATTCAACTACAACAAAAAGCATAACGTTTTAATAACTAAATCAGTCTAAAAATATTCTCCTGCATTACAACTACAACGACTCAAATATTTCATCTAAAAGGTTAAAAATTATACTACATTTCGTGCCTTTATCGCCTTGGTTTGTGCTCATTTTGTACGTCATTATTGCAGTAGGTAATATTACTATAACAATATATATTTTCCATTTGTAACAATAAAATAGGCTTCAATAACAGCATGATGCGGCCAGCGCCCTGACTAATGTATTTGCAACTTACAAAGGTGTTAGAGAATTAAGAATATAAGTTATATATCAAGATCGGCAGCTATCTGTCGATCTGCCTAAGTCTTAAACAGGCAATACCGTTATTTATTTCAAAATATATACGTTCAATAATTACGCTTTAGTAGGCGGCCTATTATACAATGGCCCACCCAATCAAGCGGAGAAACAAAGATCGAAATATAAAACATATGGAGCGTTGGAAAAGCCTCAGCTCAACTGATTAGGCTTCGGAACAAATACACAATGGATGTTAAATACAATATAAGATATAAACATAAATATATCATAAATGTATACGCGTAACAACCCTCCCTTCCCATTATATATAGTATTATGTTGTACCACACAAGGAAACGCTGTTGCCCGTTCCTTGCTAAACGATTATTATAGATGATGTTATAATAATCGGGACCAACGGCTTAGCGTGCTTTACCAACCAGACACGGAAAGGAATCTTAGAATTAACACAAAGATTTTCTGTTCGGCGTGGGAAACGAACCCACGACCTCCGAGATATAAAGCGAGCTAAATACCGCTACGCTACGGAGGTTGTACAAACATTGCTTACTGCAATAAATTAGCACAAAACAATAAATAATTTCGATGCCTAAACGAATGTCTATCACTTATCAACATTCTTGTAAATTTTCTTATGTACAAAGGAAATAATAAAACCAATATTCCAAAGATTTGTACAAGACAAGTAACATGATTAATTTTTATGTTAAACGATTGGAAGACTTTGATTTGATTCAAACTACTAGTTTGAATGCGTTTAACGAATCAGTATATTAAAGAGGCGTAGGTGTGGTGTTAGTATAAGTGCTATAAGTAAGGATAAAAATCCATAATATATTAGCTATTTTGTTATTAAATCATATTAAATAAATATATTTTCAAAAAATCACCTGTTTAGACATATATTCTTTTTGGATATATAATTTTATATTTTTAATTTCATTACTTCTGTGCACGGCATTTAGTCAGCCGGCTTCGGAATCTCAAAAATAATTAACGTAATTAGTCAAGTCTTTAACGACTGTACTAACTTAATTGTCGCGTGTGTGTTAACGTATGTGATTACATACATCTAATATAAACTTATAATTTTTCGATATTATTGTGTGATTTTTACGTTACACCCCGCCTATACCCCTTACACGTAGGAAGACAAGTTAAACGCGTTTCGTCTGTTACAAATTTAACATAAATAAACATTGTAAACAATCAATTTTAACTAAGAACAATAACATTTATCTGTATACATTTGTAGAAAAGCTATAAAGCATAGTCAGATGACAAATAACTGATATTATTGGGTATACCAGCTTTTATTCAATCATACAACGCGTATTAGAAAAAAAACTTTTTTCATATTAGTATTTCTGTAATAACTTCATGTAACATGTCTCTCAACTAAGGTACAGTATGATACGCTTTGTATACGAATAACGTATAATAATAAAATATGAAGTAAAATTTGAGATTAAAATCGTAATCGCCCAAAAAAAATCTAAGCATTCAGGACCGTAAGCAGATCAACATTTTTTTTATATCGGAATTAATCATATTCTCATATTGTCCACGTTTACAATTTATAGATTAAAAAAGTCTGAATCATTACGGTCTTGGATTCATACTATTTCTTGCATAGAATACATAAAAACGCGACAGACTGCAGTAAAGAAGCATATCGTGACACTGCAATACCGTGTTACCGTTAATAAGGTGTAATTTCATCTGTCATGATATATTTTCATTTTATATGTGGTGAAGGGCAAACAATCAGTTTACTACATTCGATTTTCGACCTTATTAGCTATCGTCACGATCACTATTGCATTATCACCGACGAAGTAAGACAATCAGAGAGAGAGAAAGAGTATAAAACAACTAATGACCATACAGTATAATATGAAGAAATACACAAATGTATTTACAAATGAATGATTATGGCAACATTCTTATTTACAATTTAACAACTCTCTTGCGACTGTCATAACAATTTATAATACTGTTTACTATTGCATATTTAGGCACTTTATACTGTTGCATATCTGCAAAAGGCATTTTGTTAGAAATCTTTATAGTAACTTTATTTGTAACAGCAACTTAGATACAACATGTGTTGGTAACAATAAAATATAGCAACATTTCGAACAATGCTAAAATTATAACTTTTTAATAAACATTTTGGCTCATAAAATTTGGCTGAATCTAGTATAGAATGTCTATGACTTGTCTTTTAACACGGTCATATAATAATATGATACTCTTTGGTATATACATTCTGAATTCGATTTTTTAAATTCAATAATCGAATATATATGTTATTTTTTCTAGCTGGCCAAAAACAATGTGGTAAATGGGTGAATACAGGCGAGAGGAAGAAATTTTCAATGATTTTGGATTGAATGGACATTACTCCCATTGAAATATACTGGCATATGCAAATATCACTATATAAAATAACATTTCATATTTCATAAAATTTTAGTATATTTTTGGTCAGCTAAAATCTGTAATACAAGATGATTCAGTGAGATGGATCAGTCAGTATGTAGGTATTAAAGAAAAGGGCACGAAATTATACCGAAAAAAAAAATTTACTTGTATAAGTTATCGTCAGTAGAAATCTACAGATTATGTATATATATATTTTCTTAAATAGAAAACTTTTGACAACATTTACAGCTTATTTTTTCTGAACCATCTCTATGTATCATTTGTGTATCATACACACATCACAACAATCTTAAAGAATATTGGTTCACAATAACAATGCAAAGAAATTGAGCTTGGAAAATTTCACTTATGATATGACATAACTACTGAGATCTACAATCAACTGTAGATTACTTAATTTGTTTCAAAATCCATACATTCAATTCCTGATATACATCCATCTTTAGATATTCATGTAACAACAAAAGAATAAAATATATTTTTTTTATTATACTTTATTTATAGTACTTTTCACTCTTGAATTATACTTACAAGGTATAGGTATGGTATTATTTCATTTAGGTACTTAATAAAATTTGTGACATTTTTATGTTATATGTATAAGAACTTTTCATTCTACATTTAACACAGACTAGATGTATGTAGATAACAATTGACTTATGCATAAAGGAAAAAGATTCATTTCATACATTCGTTTGTTAAACTTAGGTTTAGCGTTTCTTACAGTGTCTTCGTATAAAAATGTTGCTTAAAATGTACACATAATGTGGAAAAACAGTAATAATTCTTTAGTATTTTGTAACGAACAAATCGGTAATTCATGCAAATTATGTTTAAAATCAAACTCAAATATTTTTGTAAAAAATATAATAAGCTTAAAATTAGTCAACAATAACTACCTACTTTTTATATTGTAGACACTGCTGAGAAAATATATAAATTACATATACTATTTTTTGCAGATATTAGGTATAAGATGTCATCATATTTAAGCATGTGTACATTTTTTATAATTATGGTTTGGGTTTTACATTTTAAACTATATGTAAAGAATCTTTTCTGTTTCGGACAGATACATGTTAGACATGAAGCTTGCTACAGCAACGACCATAAAGGCGAGCAGGGCTCCAGCCTTATTAAATGGTTTACTAAACTATAAACAAAGCAACCTACTCCTCAAAATGCCCCATGTGGAACTTGGATCTCGTCTCAAGCCGATCGCTGACAGGAGAGATTGTAAAGTTTTTGGAACATAGTCGCAATTAAATCTTGTTTCTTTATATTTAACATATTAATAAACAAAATACAGGTTTAAACTTTCGAAAATCTTCACTGTAAGAAACGCATTTAATCAAAATACCCTAAGATTCCCTCAAATAAAACCAATTTCACATTTTCATAGAACAGTAAAAATTTAGTAAACTACAGATGATTGTGACTTACGCTACCGCCTGTCATTGTCCTGTGTATGTTGTGTGTTTGGAGTTGTTTCAGAGGGAGTTGGTGATGTTCTGGAACAGTCGCTTGCCCCACCATGTCTCCAGGTCAAAGGGCTTGAAGTCGCGCAACACTGGGCTTGGGACGTCATCTTGGTAGTATAAGTTGGATGAGGGGGCTGGTGACGAGCTGCCAGATTCTGTAATGTTTATAGTAAAATTGAGACTTAGTAATAAGAAGGGACTAACGGAACATAAAAAATCCAAAAGGGAGGTTAGTCCCTCAACTAACCAGACCCGGAAAGAAATCTTAGAATTTACACAAAGATTTCTTGTCCGGTGTGAGGTTCGAACCCACGACCTCCAAGGCACAAAGCGAGACTTAATACCGCTACGCCACAGAGGTTGCGGCGAAACATGTTGAAGTCAAATTATGTAAATATATATTCTATTCTATTCAATAACAGAAATGAAAGGAGAGATCTCTCTCTCCTTTCATTTCTGTGAGAGAGAGAGAGTGGGGAGAATAACGAAATGGAAAGATGATTTAAAGTTGAGTTTTGTGGGCGCAAAATGGAGAAGATTTACAAACGATAGAAACCAGTGGATTACACGAAAAGACCTATGCAAAACGGCACAAAGGTGTTATGGAAACCAGTAGTATTCAGAATAAAGGACTTTATTATTATTTGTTTGATAGCAATCACACGCAATGGATGGTTGTAGAACGGAAATGAACAATGGACTGCCTTAATTGGTTGAAATTGAAGTTCATACTGATACACACCTATTAGTAAACCTATTGCTTACCTAAAATATTATAACATTAGTAGCTGTGTTTGACTTTTATTTATATATAAGGTGCTTCAAAATATATGCCTTCCTTTTAAACTTTTTTTTTGCCTATATCATTATTATAAATATACATAGATTACGAGGATTTGAGGGGTTTTATTTCGCGTTCGTATTATGTAGTGAAACATATTTTTAATTTTTGTATGTAAAATTAAAATAATAAATATAAAATATGGCATTGACTAGGAATACAGTGTCAAAATCAAAATCAAACTGTGACTATAGTAAAACTGTCCCTCGGGAGGAGGCCCATTTTCAGGGGTTGATATTATATGAGCCGATGATGATGATTGCCATAACAACAAAATACAATTGCAGGTGATTGCATAACAAATAGTTGAGTCAAAATAAACCTTTATTATGAACGGCCTTTCCATATTAATATTTTTTTTTTGTAGTAGTAGAGCTGTTCGTGCAAAGTAAAATAAAAAAAACCGTTTTTTTTAAAATTGTTACTTCATAAAAACCTTGTAAGTATGAACACAAAAAAATAACAATAATTGTTCAAACCATAATCGAGTTTAGTGCTTAGAATCATATTTTACGATTCATTATTATTTTTAAATAAGACCTCATAGTTCTTGTAAAGACATCTTTCAATTGTTTCCTGCCTTAAAAAACGCCCTAACATAACACATGGATGAAGTAGTAGTAGATAGCCTGCAGTTTGTTTAAATAAATATAACATTTGCTGATAACCTCAACAACAGTTGAACCTACAGAATGGTATTATACTATCTTATTGTGCTAGCAAACTATGAATGACAATAGAATAATGGAAATAGTAATAATATTACTATAAGTTGTCTGAAAGACCATCACATAACATGTTTTGTAATTAAAATTAAATAGTATTTTTATTATTTAATTTTTTGATATACATAACATATGCAGTTACCCTCATGAATTTCCCTACTTCACTAGAAAATAAAGGCTGAAGTAGTCAGCCCTATTAAATGGTTAAAAAAAATATTTAATTATTTTTGATGTATTCATCTAATTGGTTAGATCATGAACAAGATAATAATTAATCATTTTAGATATGGAGATATTAATGAGAGATTAAAAATCAACTACAATTGATTTGTTGCTGCTGTGTTGTTGTGTTATTTGATGTCTTATTATTTTATTTTGTATTATACAATTACAGAGTCATATCTTTGGAAAATCATATAATACAGTAGGGGTAATATATTTGACCCATGCCCCAAGCTCGAACTTCGGGTCAGTCAAAACATGGTATGACTAGAAATTTTCTACTTAAAAAAATCTTAGATGGTGGTATTTCATCAGTGCTTCAGAGAGTACGTAGGTATGTTAAGCTGTTGATCCTGTGTTTTACACCAATTCTGTCAGTAGAACTGTTGTACTGGAATGCGAGAGTGAAATGTATAGTGCAGTTTGCGCACACACTTGTTAACTATAACATGAACTGCATAGGCTGAATCATCATCATCATTTCAAAATTCAAAACTTACCATTTGAACTTGTTGGTGTTGATGGCTCACTTTCCCCAAAAGCAGATTGTGTCCAAGCTGAAAATATTTTAATTAGTTTTACCACTGCTTTTAACTGTAAAGAATGTAATACTAACATAACTTTCGAGCAAAGTAACCAATCACATAGATGCATTATAAATGAGAGACTGAGTCCATATCAAAGTTATTTCCAGTTAAAATTATGAAATATGATCAAATTCTCCAATTATTCCAATATACCTACAATGAGGTTCAAATTGGTGTGCTAAATAAAGTTAAAAAATGATAGCTCATTACAGTTTTTATTTGTTTATGTATTACTATGATTATTTTACATCCAAAACAATCAGAAGAACACTTTTTGTACAAAAACTGCAGTGACCCATATGTATAACATAATAATAATTCTTTATTTCAAAGTATACAATTTTACAGAAAATCATAACACTATGGAATATATTGTTATTGCAAATCAATGGAAAATTGTAAGCTACACACAACATGGATGTCTTGTTCCAACCTGAAATGAACCCCATGTAGTAGTACAGTAAATAAACTAAGGTAATTTCTAAATACTTTGTTAATTTTATACATGTACCATAGTGTTAATGATTTCTAGGTAAATTAAAGAGAATTTTTTTTTTTATAATGGAATACCAATAACAACCATGTAGATTTATTTAACAGCCTTGTAGTTAAGTTAGTGATATCTGTATTCTGTTGAAGGTTGTCACTCAAATCTCACTATGGGGTATTTTTTCTATTAGTAATTAACCTTGGAACCAGGCATGGTACATTGGTAGGTTAGGTAGAACAGGCAATTGTTAAAACCACTAAAATTAAAGGTTTTAGTTTTCTAAAACTGAACCTATATTAGAAATTTAAGTTAATTAAGCTTAGTACTCACTTTCACTGATAAATCTAATAATTTCTTCATGTTGTGGAGTGATCACATGATGTTGTATTCGTTGGTGTATTGTCTTTTTACCATTGGAATGAAATATAGGCTTGGGCATACTAAAATAAAAATACAATAAGAAATAAACATAGCAATTAGAATCATTGTGAAATCATTATGAAATGAGATGCCAATAAGACTATTGATGAATTAATTACATAATTATTTCGCGTATGCAGAGATTGAATATATTGTTGTCATGCCAAATACTATAAAACTCTATAAACAAGTACATATCTTCGCGCTAAGAGGTTATGTAAAAAACAGTGATGAAATCTTATGAGCCGCTTGTCAATTTAACTTATAAGATATGAGTATCTCATTACATACCTAATAACTTCGCCATTATCAGACTCTGATGACTTCCTATTGTGATCCAACCTTTCTAAGTTTTGTGTCAGGCCTGTAATGAAAATAAGAACGAAAATTCATCTCACATGATCACTGACAAACTCACATTGGAAATAAAATAAATGGACACTAATTCACTACCTCGACGTGTTTTAGCTACGATTTTGCTGGGTCCCTTAGAAACAGTATACATTTTAAAATTTCACTCAGAAATTAAAAAAATAAACGTAAAAACCTCACACAAATTACGAGACCAATTTTTTGAAACAGCACAGGCTGTGTTACCTCCTAATTAACAAAATGTACTGCGTGATTTCAGGTAACTTCTTATTCTTATAAATACATATTCTTTCAATATTTTATAATTGTTGTTGATATTAGTTTACAGCTATAAATTTACTTTTTAGATATAATTATTTAAAATAAATGTTGTTTAATGGTGAAATGAAAGAATGACAAGGATTCTAAATGAATGGATTATTTTGGCAACACTGTAACGTTGTCTCCGACATAGTTCTGCTAAGATGTAATAGATGGCGTATAAAAATCTTACACCTATTATAAAAAAACTAATAAATAAATACAAAACCGAAAATAATAATAAGGTCATAGGCCAATTGAAAAGTTGGATACTCACACTTCACAGTTGACTAGATCGGCAAGATAAAACATGGTAATACTACCGTGGCTAAGATTACTATGATATTTTGTTTCTAAAGTAAGATTGCACTTTATCTTGTCTTAGGATGACGGAATCGAATCTACAAAAAACTTGTTATAGGTATGATAATTTTCACATTTATTTTTCTTTATTTAATTTTACAATTAATTTCGTTTTGTTACAAAACTGGTTCTGCATTGGTCTACCAGATTTTGTAAATTTATGCGCAGATGGCGCCACTAAATGATTTCGTAACCTAAAATGGCACACATAAAATTAAATATAAATAGATAAAGAGATTTTGGTATATTTATCCATTTTGTTTATAGACTTTTACCTAGCTACCGTTTGAGTGGTCAGTAAAACTGGATGTCTTTGAGGAGGAAATTCCCGTGCAGGACCAAAAACTTTTGGTTAAAAAAAAACCTGGTCGCGTTGGTTGTACCTTATCGTTTATTACTTATCGCTTTTATATGCATCTCCTTATAGGTAAGGTTTAATGCGGCGTAAGTTCCTTCGCGGGTGCACCCCTCTGGGACTTGTATCTACCTTACAAGTGCCACGGGGCTGCACCCGCGAAGGCTACTTAAAATATGCCTGTAGGAATAATTAATCTTTCTACTAAGTACCTACCTACGTAGGTAGTAATAGGTACATTGTTTTCGAGTCGAGTTTTTGGTTTCAAACAAGACTGCACCTATATGGAAGAACTAATTTAGTTAGTATTAGTTATTAAAAAATTAAGATACATAAACTGTGATACAAAAGATGACGAAAAAGAAAAAGCCCGGAGTTTCTTTCTTCCTTTCTTCACCGAGTCGTCCACCTAAGTAGCTAGTGAAAGGTTGCAGGTTAGATAGGGTAGGATTCTCGCCGGCAAGGACTGCGTTGCACCCCTGTGATCTGTGCACCCCTGCCCTGTGATCCAGCGCCTGTAGGCCGATCACTTCCTCTTATGTTCATAAATCTGACTTATATATCAGTTGTACCACTGGGTCGTGGTCCTAACCCCTTAAGGGTGCCCCCAGGTGTGTGCCACTTAATTGTATGTTTTTTTTTTCTGTTTTGATCCATTAAAATCTATAATAATTAATATGAACTTAAACTTATTATGAGTAGAGGAATTAATGACCAGCTGACGGACGGACTACTTTGTCTGTAATATCCTACAATTTGCTACCGGTTAATTAAGTATAGTTTAATTCATAGAATAAGAATAATTGTGTAACATTGTGATTCTGACAAGTACAAGTGTAGGTATGTTAATACCTAAGTGCTGAATAAATTCATTATTTCATTAATAAAACGTCTCTGTTCTGACTGACTGTCGGTTTATGCACAGCTTACACCACCAGGAACTTGAAATATGTATTTTTTTTAATATTTAATAGACTTGCGTTAGTCCGCAATCCCACCTGGTGTTAAGTTTCGATGCGGACTAAGATGGAACACGCTTGCCTAGCAAAGACCCATTCACTCTTGGCTTGAACATGGTTTGATTATATTATTCAGGTATCATAACATAGACGTTGGCAAAGAGTTCCACATCTTGCGAAGTGGTGGGATTTTGACGATGCACGGGTACCTATACATTCTAGGATGAGGATACCCTGGCTTAGTCCGGTGGATCGATGGTGGAATGGTGTGGCTGGAATTAGATCATGTACCTACTTCATTCTATTAAAAGATTTTCTGTAATGAAGGATTTAAGAAATGTTACCCCTAATAGAATGAAAAGGTGTGACAAAGTTTGTATGGAGAAATTAAATTCTATGCTGTTGAACGCGGGCAATAACTTTGTAGTAGGTACCGGTAAATATAGATAGGTAATTTATAACAGCGATAATGTCAAACATTAACCAACATGATTGATAGATCATCACAAATGCGTACTAAATTATTTTTTATCGCAAACTATTTCACAGAGGAAACGAAACACAGTTACATAAGGTATATTCGCACTGAGGAAGCGTGTTAAATGATTGCTTTGATTAATGTTAACTATCGACTTTCCTTAGGAATAGGAAGTTTGTTTGTATGCACATAATGGAGATATCCAGCTAGTTGTATATGTATGGAAAGTCAGCAAAACATCGCATGTCATTCTAACTCAATGTCCGTTACTCCAATTTGCCATTTGTTGAAATGCCATTTCCGGCGTTTTTGCACCGACATGGAATAGGAAGGTCCCTTAAATATAAATATATTAATGAATTTTATTCATCACTTAGGTATTTACATATACCAACTTGTAACTCTCAGAAGTACAATGTAATAAGATGTAAAATTATCTCTAACTATGTAACAGATAATTCACAGATAATTAATTCTTACTCTTTGAAATATCCGACTAGGTAACACAGGTAGATAACAGACTAAAACCGTAATAGGTACTATTAAAATACATAGCTTAATGGTAGGTATTTAGTAATATATATGTGGTCAATCTTTGTGTGTACATTATCTACCTTCACACTTCTAAATTATTCTATCGTGTGACTTCTCTTCTCTCAAGTGTACGAGTTCTATAATTTTTTGTTGATAAATACATACATAGGTACATTTGAATTACTTAGTACATTATGTATGTATTATAAAATTACACCTGTACCTATCAACACAATACAATATCATACCGGAAGGAAAGTTCGTGTTTAATTAAAACAAAAACTTTGATGTGTGATGTGGATAACGTACATAAATAATTACATTTAACTCCATATAAACGCAGTTTGAAGTACCTATAAAATGCAGGTAAGGTATTTATACAGCACTAGCTGTCCCGCGGAGTTTCCATTAGTGTAAATCCCGTTCCCGTGGAAATCTTGACTTAAAATATAGCCTATCACACCACAAATGATGTGGCTTTCTATTGGTAAAAGAATTTGCAAAATACATCAGAATAGGGCATATATCAGAATACAGGGTTCACAAGTAGGTCCCAGGAGATCCCACGGTGCCATATTGGCCGCGGGTGCCGTCGGGGGCCGGATTGCTTCATGCGTACCCGGCCCCCGCCAACGACGGATCGAAGGAGTGTCCGGGGGGTTTTAGTTTTAGGAGGGTCCTCTCTTCGTAGGTTGAGTAAGCATACCACCGCTATGGAGAGGGTGAGTATCCCGCCGCCAGCGCGCGGATACGTTGCAGCGGCGGTGGGAATGCGTAAAAGCATTTCACCCCGGACACAAAAATAAAAGGGTTCACAAGTAGGTAGGTACATTTTATTTTATTTGGGAAACAAAGAGTTGTACATTTCAACTAACTATAAATGTAGGTATATCTAAAATGGACAAACAAATATTAATGAATGAATGTTCAATCCACAATGTTTCTACGTATTACATTTTAATACAGCGAGGTGCAAGGCTGACCCCACATTGGGCGTGAGCATTCCTTGAGCGATGTCACATGCGGATGACGTCAGCGTAGCGGCGACGTTAGTATTATTTTTGTATCATCATTTTTAATTTTCTACCACTTTATTTAATTTAGGGTACTGCAGCCCGTATCGACGACGGTCCCTATATTATTTTAGTTCCGAATTTGGTCACATCGAAATTCCTTAATAATCATGACAAGGCCATGTTTGAAATATTAAAGAAAACTACTTAATAAATAACTCCATCAGGAAGCTGAAAGACTATTAAAAACGAATATTAAATCAAACGGGTCTAAATTCGGCTTCCAGTCTGTAAATGATGTTGATATAGTAAAGGCATTCCGAACAATTAAAATAAAAGGTACAGAAGACTTGTGGGGACTTTCTGTTAAAGCTATTGACACAGTAATACAAAATATCGCTCCTACTCTAGCAGCCATCTTTAATAAATCTCTGACTGATGGAGTATTTCCTGACTTAATGAAGGTTAGTAAAATAGTGCCGATATTTAAATCAGGTTGCTCAAATAACGCGACTAACTATAGACCTATCTCGATATTACCAACATTAACTAAAGTATTCGAAAAGATTATGCTCAATCAAATGTTGACACATTTTAATCTAAATGGGATATTGCACGACAAGCAATTTGGATTCACTAAAGGCCGGTCTACTCAGGACGCAGGATGCACTCTGATCAAATCCATACTGGAGGCTTGGGAGGGGTCGCAGGATGCTCTTGGAGTCTTCTGTGACCTTTCCAAGGCTTTCGACTGTGTAAATCATGAGACGCTTGTTCTGAAGTTAAAATATTATGGAATGACTGAAAAATCGCTTGATCTTGTTGTATCCTATTTATCTGATAGGAAACAAATAGTATACGTAGACGGTGTTGCTTCGAAAGAGCATATGATAAAAATGGGCGTGCCCCAAGGATCTATTCTGGGTCCTTTTCTGTTCTTAGTCTACATAAATGATTTGCCATACATTTTAAATAAACTGTCAGTTATAGTTCTTTTTGCTGACGATACCTCATTAATATTTAAAGTCAGTAGAAAAGATACTAACCTTATTGAACAGAATAAAACACTTAGTATACTTTCACATTGGTTTTCTTCAAATAATCTTTTATTAAACGCGGGTAAAACTAAATGCGTCAGATTTGTGCTCCCAAATGTAACTAACGCTAAACCAATTGCTTCATTAAATGGAGAACCGTTAGACCTAGTTCAATCAATAGTTTTTCTAGGTATAACATTAGATTCAAAACTGCAATGGGGCCCTCATATTGAAAAATTAACCGGTAGACTTAGCTCCGCATCTTATGCTGTCTGGAAAATTAGGCAATTGTCAGACGAAGCAACTGCTAGACTAGTGTATTTCGCGTACTTTCATAGCATTATGTCCTATGGAATACTGCTTTGGGGGTCAGCCGCTGATGTCAATAGTATTTTTATATTACAAAAAAGAGCAGTTAGGGCCATTTACGGTTTAGGTAGTCGCGACTCCTTGCGTACCAGGTTTAAAGAGATTAATATTCTTACCGTTCCCTCTGTATACATATACCAAAATATCATTTTTGTTAAAAAAAATATAGATCAATATTGCAAAAAAAGTGATATTCATAATGTTAACACGAGAAATAAACATAAATTTGCCATACCCGGTTTTAGAGTTAGTAGAACTAATAAATCATTTATGGGAAATTACATTAGGTTTTATAACAAACTCCCTAGTCATGTAACTGATTTGCCTGATCCAACTTTTAAAGTATATATTAAACGGGTCCTCATATCTAAAGGCTATTATAGCATTAAGGACTATATTGAGGATAAAGAAGTTTGGCTTCATAAACCTACTTGCGTAACACTTCCTAGAGACCCTGTACCCAAATAAAATAGTAGTACGCATAATAGTTTAATTTCAAAATTTATAAAATATGATAATTAATAATAATAATATTATAAAATATGATATTATCTAAATAATACTTAATACTAAATTATTGTTTTGACTATTTGCAAGTGCCTGTAATAGGTTTACGTAAATAAAAATGATTTTTTTATTTTATATTACTATAAGTATAAGAAAACCCACTAGAAGACAAGTCTAAAGGCCGAATAAAACAAATGAGAAACGTTTGAAAAGGTAATCACCTACCCAGTAGGTATCTATTTACCAAACAGCACGATGTTAGCGATTTAACGATACCGTGTGCACCACACTGTCATTCGCATACCAAATTACTTTTCTAAGCGGAAGCAATAACCATGCAAATTATATGCAAAAGAAAGAGTGCAGGGCATAGCATGGAGCCTTGTGGTACACCGCCTTAGCTCAATATAATTATATATCCTTCTATATAATATAATACTGGCTATATGTCGTAAAGTTGGAAAGCCTGCGCGGTGAAAAAAGCCTCTACGAACTGCCAAAAAAATAAGACTGAATATAAATACAAGTTATTCTGGTTTTTTGCTGCATCTGGAGTTTGGAAGTGACTTCGCTCATATTTTTTTAGTATCGAAAGGAACTTAATGGCTTACATAAAATTAACCAAGTTTCGTTGATATGGATGTAAATAAGTATACAGAAAGTGAGGTCATACGTTGTAAGCATACTCAATATGGGGGCGTGCTTCATGATCAGAACGAAGAGAGACCCTACCAACTAGCAATAGGTACAGGGACTGGGAGAAAGTTACACTACTATCAGACGCGTCAGGGAAGAGTGCGCCCGCGAACGGGACTCTCACCCGGAATCAGGATTTGAAATAAGAATGTAAAAATATTCATATTTCCACTCAAATTTACTTTAAAAACAAACTCATGTAATTGCAAGTATGTAATTACTTTGGCTAAGATTGTTGTAAGTAAATAGGACAGTTAGTAGGTAAGGCTCAAATAAAAATCCTAATGTACATTTAATCACAGTAACCTACAAATCTACAAACTAACGTCACAGTTGTGTTTGCTATCGTTGCCCGTGTATTTATAGTTTATAGCCACGTAGAGTTAACAACAACAATGTCAACTTAACGATGTTTTAATAGGTACATTTAGGTTCGTATATTTCCAGTAGACGCAAGAGAACTTTACAAATAATCTTCATAAGTCTACAATTCATGAAGGGTTTTAGAATGAACAATGTAGAAAAGTATTTCATTGCTGGACTGATGGGGATAAAGGAACACAGGGTGACTGGTTAGTAAAAAGAATACGTAATGGATTACCACTTTTAATATATATATATCTACATTGTTGTACTTGTAAACTCGAAGTCCGAGAGGCCCCCGAATTAGAGCGTCAATTGGTCAAATCTCCAAAAGTCATAATGCTGCCAGCGACCGCCCTGATACTAAGACGAAGCCCCTGCGCAGGTTGCTGAGTTATAAGACTGTAGCTTTGCTCACCCTCATGCCCGGTGATGTGCAGAAGCCTCATTGCTGACTGCACGTGTCTGTCTGTAAAAGTAATAGTCCTGGGTCTTCTATGAAATAGACCCGAGTCTACCTTACCAGCCAGTGTGCGACCAAAACGGTTAAATACACTGGAATAAGATAGGTATATATAATATGATATAGGATTTACGAATCCGACTGTACCCTGTCAATATCAGTCAATATGCATAATTTAGGTTACACATTTACCTCCATCTAAACTAGGTAACGTGTTCTTTGTTGCAATAGGTACCTACCTAATGCTAGGTGGTGTTATTTTGTAACATCATCTACCTAATCCATGTCGTTATTGTTACCGGTTGGTAACAATAACGACATGGATTAGGTAGATACCTACGATAATATGTTGTATGAAGAACAACACTAGCTCGAATTTTTATATAAATAAGACATAGGTATTTGCGATACGGCATTGGTTGTTTCTAATAAAATCTTGAATGCGCCCCCTTGACAACTATTGCTGTGTAACATATACCGTAAATATGAACCGATATTTTCTAGAATTGCCAATGTACAGGTTTGGCCGGCGTCTTTCTTTCCGTAGATTTTTGTTTTCGCGATAAAGAGGTAGCTTATGTTTTATACCCGTTTCCATGGTCGAGCAATCTCTGTATCAAATTTTATCAGAATCAGTTTGGTGGTTTAGGCGTGAAAGCGTAATAAACAGACAGGAAAAGTAACTAAAAGTTACTTTGCGAGTTTAAGTTTTTGTAGCATTTAAAATATCTTGTTGTTTGTTTATCATGGTGGATGTATGTATGGAGTATGAGTATGGGGTGCGTCAAGGTTCACCTTAATTTTCTACTCTGATAATTGGCACTCCGAAAATGTTCTTCCTAACAATCGCAATTCCTAACTGCTCTGTTTCTAATGTTCGTCATTTTGAATCATTCAATTTAATGACGTCAGTTCAGAAAATTACGTCGTTGCAATGTAACTGATAAGAAAGGTTAACGTTCGGATCATTCCTTTACATAATGTTCGGTTTGGTTCGAACCAATTGAATTATTAGCCGACCACTTCAGTATTGACTCTCTCGCATTCAATGCGATCATTGAACTGAGATTCCTTTTCTTTTGCTGAATTGATTTGATATGGTTAAGTTAAAAATGTATATGCAAACTGCTTTATCCTAACATGGATATTCGCAGCAACAGTGGACGGACCGATTATAAAATCTGTAAAGATCAAATTTTTACTTTTTGTCTTACGCATTGTGATTCTGATAAGTACAAGTGTAAGTAAATATCTGGTGTTGAATAAAATTCATTATTTCATTTTTATTCAATTTATTTTGGTACATTGAGTAGACTTACTACAAAAGTTTCTTGTGGTTTCGTCTGGGCAATTATTCGGCACAAACAACCTAATAAACGATTAAAAACGAGTTCAGAGTAATTTATTACATCAAATAAAGCAACAATGCAATAAAATTTAACTGGCCAACTGAACAATAATAATTTGATCATAAGCATAGTCACTTTTATAACATTATTTCTGAGTTGTTCGACCAATAAATTCCACGGAATTACTACGTAATGTTGTTTTGTCTTAAACTATCTGTAATATATTACAAATATTCATAATTCGTACTTATAGAAAATTAAATGATTGTTTGATTGATATCAACAATATAATGACGTGTGTTTATGTTTCAGTCAGTATACTGCAATTAATTAAGTTATATATAAGTCCGAGGAACTATGGCAATTGCGATGCGACGGCGATTTTGTTAAAACAAACTCATATATAAGTATGTCGGCGGCCGCACTCTACGAACGACAAGCGAAATTGATTTATTCGAATATCGCTACCGAATCGCTATCGCTGAATCAGTGCGGCCTCGGTAATTGTTATCAAATTGTTCATTTGGCACACACAAAAATTACTTATGTATCGTAAAAGACTTGCTAAGAAATGATAAAATATTTATTGCAGCGTTTACCAAAATGAATTAACACAAAAAACAATCACTGAAAGATATATGAAAACAAAACCAATAAATCGGTGATCTTCAGACTACGCCTGTATCGTGAAGACCATAATGATCTAAGTATTATTAGCAATCGAGAACACAATTTGATTTTATAGATTTTTTATATACTAAAATTACACATATTTATAAGACGCAGGAACCACCTATAGCTTTGATTTTCTTCCCAGTTGTTTTTAAGAAGTATTAAAGCATTGATAATGACAGGCTGCATGGGAAGCTTGTCTAGTAATTTGTAATATCCGGCTATAGCAAATTTTTGTAAATTAGGTACTAACGTCATCGTAATCTTTGCAATTAGTACCTTCTTATACAGTGGTAGGTCATTAATAGAGGAAGAAGAACCTGTCCCCTATTGCGGTGGCAGGCCATGGTTACGTTATTAGGCAGTAGGTTCTATGTAATAAAAAGGAATATTCATCATTCATCATCAATTCATCATCAGCCCGTATAACGTCCACTACTAAACATGGGCCTCCTCCCGAGGGAGGGTATTGCCATAGTCACCACGCTTGGCAGGCGGGTTGGTGACCGCAGTATTATATTGAACTAGCTGACAACATAAAATAAAGTTTTTCAAAAATTAATTTGAATGAGCATTCTAGTCTTTGTCTACTTTTTTCAAGAATTTTATGAGCTTCAATGCTAACACAAGTTGCTAACACAGATTTTTAGTTTTTTCTGGCAGATAAAACTAAATATCTGTGGCTATATTGGCTAATTTACCAGATGCAAAATGTACCTAAGCATGCAATACTTAAGGAAATATGTAGAAGTATCTTATCCCACCCACATTCCTGCAACTTCTACAAGCAAGGATTAACAGTGACACGCACTGGAAGTGGTGATGTGCACCGAGGCCTACCAAGTCCCGGAAAAAAAGTTAAACTGCAACGAAGCCCCGGTCCCGCAACGAATTTAATAAGAAAGACAATAGGTGTAGGAGGTCTTATGTTTCCACTTCCCTAAATTACAACGTATCATATTAATAACCTGTATTTAAATGTAGTGCCAGATATATTAAATCAACATTTCCACAATTTACTGTTTCCTACATTTTCGTGATACATTTCGAATAAAACAGTATTTTATAAGAAACTAGATCAACAATAGTAGGATTTCGTTTTAAAATACTCTAATATTTTTAAACTATTATGACACCGTTGTGGAGGAGTGGGTGACAGAATGGTGGCCGATTTGTGTAATCTTCAAAAGCGCTTTTGGCTTCATAGTCGGTCACTATTGACGTCACGGGAAGAAGGGCTATTCGTGTATCGTATAACTATTAATAAAATCGAACCGATAGATATACCTGCTTGATCCAGTTTCTGGTTATTAAATCGTAAAACTTCAAAGCCAGTTTAACTGTTTTTTTTTCTCTTTCACATAAACCAAACAATGAAAACGGTTTACACAATGAAATCGAAGTTGAATGCTCGCGCGTAGTTTCGACTAATTGTTGCTACAAGATAATGATTTTAATGCATGTGTCTCAGTAACGTTAGATCATAAATATATGTGTCATGTTTATTGCTGCGTAACATAGCGAGTGAAGTGATAATAGGCAACGCTTGGTCAATGTGCACGATGCAATAAATTGTAAATTCTAAATGAGAATCATAATAGAAACGACAAGTGACTAAAGTACATTTAACACTATTTCTGTTTATATTTTACGAATCATTACTTAGTAATAAAACTTACAAACTTGTTAAATTGCGTAAATTCATGTAAATTATAAGATTTTATTTTTGTAAGAAAGTAGGTATATATTATTTCAAGATCGGTTTTTTGGTCACGAACATCATTTTGGATGGGAATATTGATTGACACATTTTGCCCCAAATTACAATATTCGTCAATATAGTTTAAGCAAAGAATAGTGTCGACTGTAAAAGTTTAAATAGTATCTACATTGTCAGATATTCCGAATTTAGAGAGACCGGTGCTAACTAAATACACATGTAAATGTATAAATATTCCTAATTTTACTTTGTAATTATATTCAAAAAGGTGGGAAATTATACTTACAACTGAAGACTTAATTACAACGCTACGTAAGTTTAGTCGAACTATTATACTTTGTAATATATACGATTGGAAGCGAGTGTAAATAAATATGAGAAGAGATAATAAACTGATTCGTTATCATGTTTCAGATGTTACATTACATAATACGTTACATTGTCTTTTATAAAATGATGACCTATTGATAAATAAGGTCATCGGGCCATAATGAATATTAATTTTTAATTCGTTTCTTATAGTAAGTAGGTACCTTTTTATAACGTAGAAACCAGGATTTGACACTGTTCAAATTAGAAGCCAACAATGACATATGGGTGAGAGAAAGTGGAAGGTTTCTTTTGACATGTTTTTTAGTTTTTGTTTCAAATCCAAATGTAATGATAGGTAATTATATCAGTGACAGTTCTGGTCCAGATTTTGGTATATGTAAAGCTAATATTGAAAATAAAAATTATCTTATCTTTATCTTACATAGGTACCTACTCTCTCTCGCCTTACTTTTAGGCAACGGAATATCGTTCGTTCACAAATAAAAGCCCCACAGCTATAATGCCATACTTGTAGAGTTCAACAAGGGAAAGTATAACATCTGTGTAGGCACTCTTATTTACCAGCAGGTCTCCCGCCAAAATCGCGATACGCACGGGCTCCGTACAACAACCCGCCAATCAGAGCGGTTCGCGCCTTACACTTGCGCGCGCGCGTTTATCAAAATGCGAACGGCTCTCGAGTTAATTAAACTACATATAACAAAATAACTTATACGCATTCGTAATCGGCAACAGTGCCAATGCACATTCAACTATCGTGGTGTAAACATCCTGTATGTTCGAATTGTTATGAAAATAAAACCAATATAAAGTATACCAATACGAAATAAAACGACAAAAGCCGGTTCGGTTTGGTTCACTGTATATGGAAAAAATAAATAAAAATCGCGCTCTTGCGAGAGTCCTGCCCTCAATAACTGTTACATTTAAAATGTGTTATCAAATATTTATGTTTTAGGCTAATAATTTATTATTTATATAGTGTTTTAGTTAGTTATATTTTAAGTGATTGACTTATAATCTGATTGGTAATCGTGTGTAGAGAGTGTGTGCGGACAAAGTTGGTGTTGAACCGGCATCGAGTAATTTGCAACTTTCATTTTGGAGTGCTCGTCCGTTTGTTTGCCATTTAAGTAGGTAAGTGATTTGCATGTCAAAATGTGTCTATGATATTCTGTATTGTTTACTTATTTCCGAAGGTTGAATAACAAACTAAAGTCTAATTGTTAATTCGATATGGATTGTTTGGTAGGTAGATACCTATTGAAATTATTTATAGGTAAGTATAATATTAGATGTGAAATAACTTGATTGGTACGTTAATTTTAATTAATGCTTTACACATTTAGTTGAAAGTGACAGTTACTAAGTTTTTATGGATTAAAAATATTTTTGATAAGTAGATAATATTAATAATTGTGAATATTAGGTTACGTTGAACAGTAAATGTAGAATACATTTACTGTTCAACATAACCTAATAGCGTTACTCTCATTCCCCTAAGAACTTTATAATTAAATATAGCCTTGAACCTTCCTCGATAAATGTGCACTAGAAGGATTTAAAATCAGACTAGTAGTAGTAATTCCTGACATAACGAAAACAAACAAACTCTTCTGTATTTATACTAATGTTATAAAAAGGCAATGTTCGTGAATGAAATAGCAATACAGTAAGTGTTTCTATACTTCTAGATATTGGTAGGATCACTGGGTTAGTATAATGTTAGTGGTAGTAAAAAGTAAAGTTTAATGTCTATTTTTTTTTGTCCCATCTTTGTGATGTAATTTCTTTAATTAACATTTTAGTTTGTCTCAGTCTTGATTTCTTTAAGATAACGGGGTCTTGGTAAAATCAAATGGAACTACGTATCTGCTGGTATAAAATTTACTCATAAGTTATTGAGTCTAAATTATACTTTAATAAGCATATCTATAAAACCTGTATTGATTTCTATTAAATAACTTTAATTACAAGCGTAGAGTTTATATATTATATTTAGTTATATTACTCTTGTATTAGGTAGTTCTAAGTATATATGTAGATGGATGGAGAGGGAGAGGAAGGCCAAAGGAAAGATGGATCGATTGTGTGAAGTGATATGAAAGAAAAGAGAGTTAGTGATAGTGTGACGGGCGACAGGACAGAATGGAAGAAACAAACGTGTTGCGCCGACCCAAAGTAATAGAGGTACATAGAGGGAGCCGATATCCCGTTATTAATTACTTGAGCCTAAATAGAAAAAAATAATTACTCAACGAAAATTTTTCGGTGGATATAAAATGAAGACAGCCACGAGTATTTCGCTACTTCACCAGGCATAAAGGAATAGATGTTGTGGCGAGGTTTGTGCAACTGTCGCTCCACTTTAAAGTTCGCGGGTCTCTAGGACTTCGACTCTACGAGGCCATCCTCGGGGCGCAGTTTGCTTAGTTTTAGTTTATAAACTGTTTATTAGGCCTGGAGCACAGCTGACGTGCTGCGTGGATAACTATATATGTTCCTCCAAATAAAAAATCGACGAGGGCATTAAAATTAAACTACACTCACTATTATTTCTAACACTTGAGGTAAGGTAACAATGTAATTCACAATACATAATTTATAATAAAAGCGAAAGCAGTTCTGTTCGTGTTTTATGTTTTTCAATCGTTTTGTTGAAAAACATCTCTGCACGACGCACGACCGATTTGATTATAAATGGAGAGATTCTACAATAAATTGCCGCGCCCACGGCTGTGTTTACGTTGTCTAACCTTTTTTTTTGACGGACATAATATTAAGTTAGCCATAAGTGATCATTCTTCAATCCAGTCGTTAGCGACCGCCCTGTGCCGAGGCACAAGCTACATAGGGGACGCTCTCTTTCGCACGTCGCTTAGTTTGTAGTTTTTAAACCATTTAATAAGCCAGAAGGCCTGATTACCTTTCACCATTATCATCATTTCATCCGTATCACGTCCACTGCTGGACAACGGCCTCCTTCATAGATTACCAGATATTGCGATTGAATGTGGCCTGCATCCACCGTCGGCAATCCGCGTCGGTCGATGTCGGCAATCCGCGTTCTTCTACGTAAACCCTCATGCCTGATTTGATCTCGTAAAGAAACTCCGAGCATAGTCTTCTCCATAGTTCATTGATCGTAGCCGCTCACCTTTATGGCTGGTGTATTTCACCGGCTATAAAGGTAAAGGAAGCAAAGTCTTCGAGCTACCTATGTTCGTTCGAAAAATAAACATCCTCTCAAATGTAAAAACTATTTGTTATTGTTTATTGCTAGCTATAAAAAAACAAATAATGTCATTCTCAAATAATGACTTCGGGTAAGAGTTGTTTATAAAGAGAGTAACACATTTGTTTGTTTATTCTACAATGAATTGACGAATCCGGGGTTATGTTTATAACTTTTAGCCAAGCGGCAAATAAGTAACAGATGGCTACGGGTCGTTTTGTTGGCCTATATTTTTTAGAAATTGCAATCTTACTCTTGTATTTATAAACAATTTTAAAACTAAGTTCCTAATTACTTTAAAACTGTCTTCTTGTTGTGTTAATCACTAAAATATTCCTTTTAACATTCTCACGCAATTACCTACGCTGGCAGAGTGTTTTTTATGGATAGGTAACACTTATTGTTGCAAGGAATGAGGCGGTTTCTGAGACCAAAAAGGTTTCTGAAATAATGGAGAGGTGATGAGAGGATGCATTAGTAAAACCTTCGTGAGTATGTCCGTGAAAAAATAAACAGACATAACAAATTATTTACCGATAGTAAATATGGTAGCAATTACTTACGCATCAGATCACAATACACTATAGATATAAACAAAAAACAAGTATCTATTCGAAGAGCATTGGAAGAATGGCAACAAACAATAATAATATTATCTGAGCTCTTAATGGTTTGCGCAACCAGGCATTTATCATATTTCTTCTTAAGAAAAATGTATTTTACGAATATTGAAATAAGAAATATATATATAAATAGATATATAACGGTAGGTGATCGAAGTTGAAATTAACTATTCAGCTATTAAAAGTTGTGCTTTAGGCAATTTCATTTGATTATGTGCGAGTTAATCTAATTAACTTTAAAACATCAAAATTCATTTAGAATAATGTCCTGGAAGTCTTTTTATGTTTCAGAAACTAAAATTGATTAATTGCATATTTAAGCTAACTTGATGTTAATTGATTGTTGCTTTATTGTATGAGAAACCACGTCTTTTAAATTTGCAATTTGAAATTCAGTATAATATAGATTAAATGCTCTACATTTTTATTGCAAAGTTTATCTACTCATTTCTCAAGCAATTAGATACGGAACATAGATTTACGATTAATATTTGAGTAGAGCGACAGTTGCTTCCTTATTTCATTCATCAATCCCCCCCTAGAGTGAACGCCCTGAGCCGAAGCCCAAGTACCACAGGGACGCTCTCTTGCGCAGGTTGCTTAGTTACTAGAGCCTTTACTTAGGTAAAGTAGCACAAGCCTCGTAGCTAACTACACTCGGTTCCAAAAAAAATAACGGGTCAGTTACAAAAATTTAAATACCTCCAGAACTGTAAAAGTTAGATCAATGAAATAAAAAACAGAATAAAGACTTTTTAGTTGCGCTTCTAATACCATATTATTTAAACTGGTTTATGAAAAAAACTTCATTAGAAAAACAAAATAAAAAAATGACTATTTTTAAAAACAATATTTTTGTTTCATGTCATTATGGATGCTTTCCATTTCTATTCTGTCACAAAAAAAATATCGTGAACGTCTTCCACGTGCATAATTATTATTCTGTGTTTTGTTTATTATTGTGTTACCAGAATCCTAACTTTTTTGGAACTTGGGCGGAGCCAGCGTGAAACAGCCAGAAACATTGGTGTATCTTTGTCGACTGTTCAGCGGGTAGTCCAGCGGTACCAAGAGACCGGATCACACCTTAGAAGACCAGGAAATGGCAGACCAAGATGCACAACGGCCAGGGAAGACAGACAACGGTGGCTACAATGCTCCGAAATCGTTTTCAAACTGCTGTTGGTCTAAAAACTCACTTTATTCGCTTTGGAGGTGGCAATTTGAGCGCTCAAACAGTAAGAAGACGTCTTGCTGAAGCAAATTTGAAACCATTGAGGCCCGCAAATGGCCCCAAACTGGAACGGGGTCATCGAATTGCAAGACAGAGATACGTGCGCGAGCACCTAAACTGGACACTAGACGATTGGTCTAGGGTAATGTTCACGGACGAGTCTAAATTCATGCTTTATAAGCATGATGGTAGGCAGTTAGTGTACAGAAGACCAGGGGAGCGCTTCCATCAAGCGTGTGTGGAGGAAAAAGTGGCGTACGGTGGAGGCTCCGTACAAGTTTGGGCTGGGATTTCTGCTGAGGCCCGCACCGAGCTGGTACTCATTCAAAATGGAACTCTAAATGCAGAGAGGTACGTGGAAGAGATCCTCAATGAACATGTAGGTCCTTTCATGGCCAGGATGGACCGGCATGGCATATTAATGCATGATAATGCGCGTCCCCATACCACCAGAATTGTACATGACTACCTTGAAGAGGTCGGTATCGAACTCATGCAGTGGCCAGCGCGAAGCCCGGACTTACCCATCGAGCACGCCTGGGACGAGCTTCAGAGATGCGTGAAAGGTCGAAACCCCCCACCAATCACGCTTCCCGAGCTCAAACAAGCACTGGTGGAGGAATGGGAAGGTATTCCTCAGCACCGGCTCCGAAATTTGGTGTACAGCATGCCTAATCGCCTGGAAGCTGTCAGAAGAGCTCGTGGAGGCAATACAAAGTATTAAATGAAGAAAGTAATGAAAAACAGCAAAAAAACAATCATAAAAAAAATGTAATCTTAAGAAAAATATGACTACTTTAGTTTTTTTTTAATTTAGAGATTAATATTGTGGGTGCAACTAAGTTTTATTTTATTTTTTATCTGTATAATTAAATTCTCAATTGAACAGTCTTCGTTTCATTAGGATGGCATACGTAGTTCGGGAGATATTCGGGTTTATGTGACTGACCCGTTATTTTTGGAACCGAGTGTATATAAGTCTGTCCGAAAAAAAGCAAAAATCTAAATCACGATGGCCATAAAGACATAATGACCACTAAATAAGGATCTACGTTATTTGCTAATAAACTTCCCATGCCCCCATAGACTGGAAGTGCAAGAAGCCCATAAACTATTAAGTGACTGATGCATAAAACTCTCATAAAAGGTAAGAGTCATCATTCTGCAATTGCAATAGTTCTGAGCTTGGGTCCAAGGTGCACAGGGCGTGCCCTCTTCCATAGATTGCTCATTTTGTAGATTTTAAAACATTATAATGAGGTATGTAGCATATTCTGTTTATGCCCATAAAAACTTTGTGGCTAAACACATATAATATGTCCGTTCGGAACAAAAGTAAAAGCTGTTGCTAGTACCAATTTAGACTGTAGTACCAATTATTCTACAAATATCGAGTAAATAAAAAAAAAAAAAGTTTCCGCCTTAAATAGAATTTATGAAATTATATCGGAAATCACCAATTATAACTGCTGATTATTGTTGTGATAAGGAACGACCAAAACGTTGCTCCAAATTGAATGTGGACTATTGTTATTCTTATCTATATCTACTAATAAGGGAGAACATTTTTTTGTTGGTAATGAATAAATTGGAAAGCTACAGAACTGATTTCAATCATTCTTTGAATATAAGATTTACTTCTGTCGTGTGATTTTGGATTAGAATCTACCATTTCTTCCCATGGGTGTCGTTAAAGGTGACTAAGGGACAACTGATGTTTGAGCAGCAGCTTCTATCAGCTTAAGGTTAAAACATCATTTTACTGCGATCACCGATCCACTTGCCGGTGATTATGGCATTAATTCTCAATGACTCTGACTAGCCTGGCTTTATTATTCAATGCCTTCGTCGTATAGAGGATACACCCCACAAGCACCCTACAACCCTCCTTTCAGGTTTCTATGTTCAGCGCTTAAGGCTCTGTGTTGATTCGTCAATTAGTGAGGACATATTAAATTCAAAAATATACATATAGATGTCGTTTCAACAATAATAAATAATAATAATAGTAATAATTAAAATGATTATTATGAAGTTCCAACGGAAGCGCGAGCTATGCGGGTGACACTTGCGGTTAAGACTAGTTAGTAAACTTTATCGGACAGTTACTTTTACACTACAATGTGAGTTAATTGTAAATTAATGTTACTTTTATCGGTAATTACTAATATTTCGAAAGAACACGGTTATAAATATATATATGAGTTGTATTGATAATGTTCACCTTTTACAATATTTAGATATTTAATACGTATTGTGAAGATAGAACGTCTCAAATGGTAAGTAGTTCGTTTGTAGCATTAAAAAAAAGGCTTATAGTAGTTTGACTAAAATTTTTTTTTTAATGTTTGCTATATTACTAAACAACATCTTAGTACTAATTTACGTTTCGAGTATTATTTCATCGTGGCTAGCTCTAGATATATGACTAGCTAATATTCTATCTAACATTTATATTCAAGCCCCTCTTTCCCACTGGGCACGTGCCCAGGGCCCCGCGATCGTTTGTGGCCCCCTAGTCCCTACTCCAAACGTTAACCGATAGCCACTCTAAGGACTAATCGTAGATATGCCGGATTACCCATATAGCAAAAGGAGCAAATGATACGGGCCCCGCGTTGATATGGATAAACCTCGCGATAATCTGGGGGGTCCCGCAAATTAAGATACGTGATAGGTGCATGCTAAAAAAAATGCTTTCTTTGTAATTTTCTAATTTACTATGCTCTATTATCCTAATGTGCCCAGGGCCTCTAATAGGTGAAAGACGACCCTGTTCATATTAATCATTTTTCGTATTTTATGATAATATAAGTATGTTTCATAAATAGGTACATATAATTAAATATTTTTACACTTAGATCGACTGGAATATTAGTCAAGATCGACAAGTAGATCGCAATCGGTTGCCCCTCTTGTTATATGGAATAATTTATTTCACTTAACTGAAGAAAATAAAGATTCAATCTATTTCTTAAACATTTTTTTCTAAAGAATGTTCATAATAAGATTTTTATTTGTATTATTTATATTTCATTCGTCATTATAAGATTAAATCTTTCGTGTCACGGTACATTGTCGTCTGAATATATCCTAAGGTAATTACCGTGACCAAACCAGTGAAATGTGTGCCAACGAGAAATTAGTGCAAGACTTTATAAAAAATATATTTATTTGAAGATAGCTCCTTGAAGACATTTGAAAGTTAAATGGTAAAGAATACGGTCAAGCTATTCTTGAGAATAGCAAGGAGAGAGCAAGTGCATATACCTACAGTAGATCTCGGATCTTCTTAAAAAAAAAACCGGCCAAGTGCGAGTCGGACTCTCGCACGAAGGGTTCCGTACCTACTAGTTGCAAGTGCCTACCTATTTTTGATATCAAGAATACAACAAGTAACATAGTATAAACGTTCTTGTAGTTCGTTGTAACCCTAATCGATGTTAATAATAGTTGATTGAATGAAAGGTAAATTGCGGTTTACGGTTTATGACGTATTAAAAAAAAAACTACTTACTTGATCTCGTTCAAACCAATTTTCGGTGGAAGTTTGCATGGTTATGTACATCATATATTTTTTTTAGTTTTATCATTCTCTTATTTTAGAAGATACAGGGGGGGGACACACATTTTACCACTTTGGAAGTGTCTCTCGCGCAAACTATTCAGTTTAGAAAAAAATGACATTAGAAACCTTTACATCATTTTTTAAGACCTATTCATAGATACCCAACAAGTATGGGTTCGATGAAAAAAATTTTTTTGAGTTTCAGTTCTATGTATGGAGAACCCCAAAATTTATTGTTTTTTTTTCTATTTTTGTGTGAAAATCTTAATGCGGTTTACAAAATACATCTACTAACCAAGTTTCACTATTATAGTTCATATAGTTTCGGAAAAAAGTGGCTGTGACATACGGACGGACAGACAGACAGACAGACAGACATGACGAATCTATAAGGGTTCCGTTTTTTGCCATTTGGCTACGGAACCCTAAAAACGATTTACTTATTGACTTATTTCGGTGTGCATAATGTATAAGTATTTTTTTTAGGAATATTGGTAAAATTTGTTGCAGTTTGACCAGATTTCAATTAAACACATAAAATATGGATACAAACGTTTAAAGTTAGCTCCGTCAAATAAGGTAACAACTAGATATGCAGGTCATAATGGCAGACCACTCGTAATGATTAAATTAAGTGAACGTTGTATAATAACTGGTTGTTCGTATGTGTGACCTTCGTCATGCAAAAAATGTATTGCAAATATTTTAATGAAGCAAAAAATGGCAATTTAATCGTAGTTTAAAGAATGCGATTGCCTAGCAACTAGAAGTCTATGAGTATAATGTCAGCTTATTTATCTAAATCACTGGTTCCTATCCCATGATCGGGGGAACACTGGTTGTCCCTTTGAATATAACTAGCGGTCCATGAAATCACTTGAAAAATATGAGTCGCAGTGTGCTTTGTGTAATGTCATTATTTTTAAAGTCCCCTGCGACTAAAGGATTTATTTCCCTAGTGCTGTAGTTGTCCTAAAAGAAAATAAAAGTAAAACGTTTATTGTTTAAATTTCCTTCAAAACATGAATGTTCATGAAGCGATCGCTTCACACTCAACCGACATTCCGCATCGTAACACGCACTGGAACCATCGCACGGTAAGGAAGTGCCCCAATAAATAAATAAGCAAATAGTTCCGATGTTCATCGCAATATGCTTGTTCCGGCATGCCATTCGTTCAGCTAATAGATAATGGGTTAACGACCATTTCTCCATACAAACTTTGCAGCCGCATTTTATACCCTTAGAGAGTGAATTTCGAAAAATCCTTCCTTAACCCATGTCAATCACTACATAGTATAAAACAATGTCGCTTGCCGCTGTCTGTCCGTCATCCCTATGTATGTGCTTAGATCTTTAAAACTACGCGACAGATTTTGATGCGGTTTTTTTTAATAGATAGTGATTCAAGAGGAAGGTTTATACATATGTATGATACATCAGCATTGCACCCGTGCAAAGCCGGGCAGGTCGCTAGCGTTAGTATAATTATCCGCGTGTCAAATTTCAACGCAATCCGTGGTGGTTTGTGTTACTGCTACGTTTTAAAATATCAGTTAGAAAAGGTTGCTTTTTATATTAAAGTTATAAACAACATAATTATTGCTTCGATTCTCACGTCACCGAGAAATCTTCAGATATAATCAAAGATGTCTTTCTTGATTTTTAGGTTGAGACCCGTTTCTTTTCAGACGGACATATGTAGTTAGTCACGAGGCTTCTGCTACATCACCGGGCAAAAATAAGAGCAGAGCTACGGCCGGTTGAAAGTGGTGTTTCAAGTTTGAGTCTATATTTGAAAGTAGAAAGTTATTATTCCGGATCCTCCAGCCTGTGACCAGCTGGTGATTTCACTGTACATAAAGATGAGCAGGCTCCAGCAGATATGGCTGGGGCCGTGTTCAGCTTTATATCCGACGGAGTAGTAAAGTCTCGTGGCTAGCTACATAATGTTCGTTCATAAAATGCAAAGTACTCCAGCAGTTATTCAGATCAGAGAGATCAGATATTCTTGTACAAAACATTTATTTTATACTTACACTCGCGTCCCGCGCGGGGTTTTACCCGCGTAGCTCCCGTTCCCGTGGGAACTTCATAATTAATTATAGCCTATGTCATCCGGGTACAGCGTAGCTTCCCAACAGTAAAAGAATTTTTCAAATCGGTCAAGTAGTTTCGGAGCCTATTCGATACAAACAAACAATCAAATCTTTCCTCTATGATATTAGTTTAGTTAGATAATAAACTATCAATTCAAAAAGCCTTTTAGTTGCGGTCGTTATCAGTATCATTTTGTTTTTAAAACAAGCTAATTTAATGGGCATTGGTTACAGCTGCTACTAGTTTAATATCATATTAAATATAATTAGATACTTACATTAATCAAATTAACGCACATTTAATGATAATTATAATTTGCCACTATAATTTAGTAGAGTTGTATTTAAGGGGCAACTGTTAATAAACGATCTATAAACAGTCAGGTTAAACTACAGAATGTTTTATGATGAAACTTGGCAAGCTATATACGTGCCAAGTTTGATCATAATACATTCGTTATTATTACGTAAGCTGATCTCAAAAATGGATGTCAAAAATGGATTTTCCTACAAATACTGTACTTACTTACTTTCCTACTATACTTAAGGGATGAATCAGGGATCAAAAGTTTGTATGCGGAAATCCAATTAAGTACTATTAAAATATAAAATAAGACTGGAATAACGTGAAAATAACTTATAAATTTTAATTATACAATGGATGCAATCTTGCGACCCTCGAACGAATCGTAACTTGATTGCCTGAACTTATTCGAAAAAATTATAAATTGCGAATGTACTGATAAAAAATTGAACGTAAAACATGTATTACACATTTGAATGGGTTATTCGACTTGATTCTGACAGTCCTTATCAATGTTATGCTATGCTGTGACATGTTACTGATAATAACAAAATATTGGGATTTTTTAACTGGCCCACTAAATTTACTGGCCAACGTAGGAATACTGCGTATGGCTTCTATAATATATTTGTAAAGTATTAGTCAAAGGTTACCTTAATAGCTCTTTGTATAAATTGCTTTAGACTAAATCTAATAAACATCATTCGTAAGATTTTGTCCCCCACATTCAGCGCCCCCAGCGAAAACTTCTACTATGAACTTATACATACAGGGTTACTGAAAATGTGACGTATTCCTGTTAAAATGTAGATATATTTTAAGAGGTTAAATCTGGATTACTATAAAAAAATACAAAATCTCAAATTACTCAGAAACCATTCATTTATTTATGTACAAACAAAAAATAAATCGCTGGCGATGCGATTGAGGGATTATGACTTTAGTATTTTAGGGGAGTTTTGTGCAACTGTCGCTCTACTTTACAGTTTGCGGGCCTCTCGGACTTCGGGTCTATGAGGGCATCGGATGGTTATTTGCAAACTAAGGGTCAGGAGGACGAGGGGGTATACAGAACTCATGCTAAGGGTCCCAATGTACTACTTACTTTATCAGCTCGTTTGTCCACTGCAAGCCAGGATCGTTGATATTGCCATAATCACCATGCTTGGTAGGCGGGTTGTTGATCGCAGTAAGGTAGGAGTATCTTTGAGTTGATAGATGCTGCTGCCCATCCATCAGCTGCATGTCTCTTCATCATCAACAGCCCGTTTACGTCCACTGCTAAACATGGGCCTCCTCTTAACGGACCTTGGCAAGCCAGGATCGTTGAGGGATATTGCCATAATTACCACGCTTGGCAGACGGATTGGTGATCGCAGTAAGATGTAAACCTTGAGCTAATAGATGCTGCTGCCCATCCATCAGTTATATGTCCCTTAGTCGCCTTTCACGACACCCATGGGAGGACATGGGGTGGTATATTCTAAGCCGGAAACCACACGGCAATGCAACGGCATGTCTCTTAGTCGCCTCTTACGATACCCATAGGAAGATCCCATATCTTCCTATGGGTGTCGTATAGGGTTGCTAACCATACTGTTAAAAACAGTAGATATTATACTGATTTTCACTACATTATACTTTTTACTGTCAAACAAAAATAAAGTATAGGTACAAAATACTGTTTTCAGCATCAAAACATTATAAATATTTGACTTAGACAATGACCCAATTTTTTAAATGTTTCATGTCAAATATTTAAGACATCAAGTGTAATATGAACATACTTCTTAATTTTTCTTAAATACTGTTCAATATTCTTTGCGGACCTAAAAATACTTTTATCTTGTAAAAAAAACCAAACCTTTGGCAACCCTAGCGTCGTAATATGTCCTATATACTATGTGGTATATTCTATAATATTAGGTACCTACATATTATACGATAGACCACATAGTATATAGTAGGTAGGTACATATTACGACACTAGGCGCCAACTTTTTTTTTCACTTACGTTCATTATTTTTAGTACAAGATATGATTTTGCCTAGAACTATAGAATAAAGTTAAGTTTTAGAATGGTTTATATACAAAATAATATTTTATTGTATGCAGTTGTGTAGGTATAATATTTTTAAGGCTAAAAGTAATAAAAATATAGGTAATTGATAACAAGCGTAGCCAACAGTTCAAGTTGTTATTCGTGCACACTACAAGGTTATAATAAAAATGTTAAGTTATTATTACCTTAACATTTTAAAGTTTAACTGTGGTTTAACTGATTATTATTTGAGCTATATATAAAAAAAAAATATAATGTCGACTGTTTGTCAAATTATATTTTGTTCTTACTTAAGGCGCTGTACCTAGTCAAAATAGGCTTCACAAAACAGTTTTTTAGCCAAATGTTTACATTTTAGAGCAGCTAAAATAATATATGTTAATCTTGATCATATTTATGGGGGGACCATTGTGTTCAAAACACGTTTTCGGTAAATTTTCTCGATAAAAAAAACCATAAAATAACCATTTAAATTGAAATTGTAGCAATTGTAACTGTATTATTTATAAACAAATCTTGATAATATTAATAACAGTGATGTAATATATAATAATAAAGGGAACTGTTGTTTTTATTTATCGATTGGAATAAGATATTTGCAAGGATTAATGTATTTAATAACTCGAACGAGTCGAACGAAACGTTGCGCCATCGCGGCGTCTCTTCGCTTCTCTTTCATTTCTACGCGGAGCAACAGTGACAAAACTAATACGTAAAAGTCGTCTATTCACCGCGCCTTAATGACAAATAATTTTGTTCTATTTTATGTTATTCTTCTCATTAAATTGTTATATATTATGGTGTCTTGGGGTAAGTCAGTGATGGTGGCAATTCCGTTGATTTCAGGTTATTCTTAAACTACCACACAGCATAAATTTATCGATTTTAGAATATAAACTTTTAAAGTGAAATCACTAAAATGATATATAAAAGTTCTTAATAATGTCAACTAAACGGTTTTACCCCATGGATTTACCTCAAGATTTATAAATCATTTTGTCTAATAATTTTCACCCGCATATCTGTTATCTGTACCTGTTGCAGCAGTTCCTTCAAAATGAAATATAGCCTATTAACTCCTGGATAATGTAGCTATCTAATGTTTGAAATTCGTTTTAGTTCGGAGCCTATTGAAGGCAAACAAACCAAAATCAAATCTTTCCTCTTTACAATTTAAACGGCCGTAGCCCAATGGCTAGGATGTCGGACTTGCGATCATGTGGTAGCCGGTTCGATCCCAACCCATTGTACTACCGATTTGAACCCACTCGTATCACAAGCAATTTAGCGTAACACGTAACGTAGGTTAACAAGATTACTAGTAGCGTGAAAAAACTCTGCTAGTAGTTAATCTTTACAAAATAATAATCATGATAATGAGAATATTCGAGGCAGATGTCCGATGTCACGTCATAGCACCGTATTCCAGTGCATTTAAAATCCCATCCCTATAGCCCAAACTAAGTATCTTCCTTTCCGGCAATAGTTTTGTATCTGTGGAGGACTGTCCATTAGTATATTAATGGATAGACCTTCATATATGAAGCCATCTCACTTTTATATTAAAAGGTACCAAAGGCCTCTTCAATGTAGACTTCGGCCCCATGAATGCCTTTCAAATGACCATCCCCCATGGGCCTGTGGCAGTAAATGTACCAACATGATAATAATATTACTAGTATATATAATGTAATCCGTTAAACTTCAACGCCTAAAGGATTAAGGGGCAGCGTAAAAATACCACATTTAATCTCATAACCGGTTTTCTTGCATTGTCTTCTCCCTCATTACGTACCTGAAACAATGCATTATATTCATAAAACTCACAATTCAAGAGGATATTCCGTGGTTCTAAAATTTTTTTTTCTTACAGTCAGTGATGGCGGGCCGGTGGGTCGTGTTGGCCATAGCGGTCATCAGTGCAGTGCAGTGCAGTGATCATGATGATATCGACGACGTAGTGGCGATTCAGTATCAGTAAGTACATACCTATATGTTTTTGTTTTGGTACTTCACTTTCTTCCGATGTCCTAGAAGACCCAAAATCCGAGAGGCCCGCGAGCTTTAAAGTAGAGCGACAGTTGGACAAAACTCCTCTTAAAAAAACTATTAGCCATAATTCCTCAATCTCTCCGCCAGCTACTTGGATTTCGACACAGGGCGGTCGCTGGCGGGGGATTGAGGAATGATAAATAAGATTTTTAGGCGGGTTTTGTGTAACTGAGGCTCTACTTTACATCTCTTTACTACTACTCATCCATAAGTATTCATATAATAGATTGTCAACAAATAGTTATTAAATTTCATTTTTTAATATTTAAAAGAAAAATAAAATTCGTGTAGGTATTCGCTAAAATAGAGCAGTTTAAAAGTATACCCAGTATTATTTATTTATTTATTTAAAAGACATTTTACACACATAACAGTTAACGTGGGTTCCCACACTAAGTTCTAGACTTGTATCGCAGAAACCTGATATACTTTAACAAACTTATTAACCATGCGGACACCAGCTGACTATAAAATATACGGAAATAATAATGACGACAATGATAATGGACTAACTAACATAATTGTATTACTAACAGAAAAAAACAAAAACTATAACAATAATAATATTAAGTGAAATTAGGGTATAGTCGTGGGTGTGGATTTGTAGGGTAGATGTGTGTGTGTGTTGTGTGTATGTTTGGTGATTTATCAGCTGTAGCATGTGAGGAGCAGCTCTGTATCATCATAAGAGAGTGTCATAAGCCAGTGCTTCACAATCCGCTTCATTTTGCTAGTACACCATTTGACTATTTTCGAATGCTGTCGACAAATTTTATTATAGATTACAGGACAAAGGTAGATGGCCTGCCGTTTTATGAAAGAGGTCCTTATCAAAGGGACTGGAACTCGAAAAACCCGCCGTTGAATAAGGTAGCTGAGATCAGGAAACCTAATAATTTGCTTATGCATAGAAGTTGCCGCTTTAAGGATATAAATTTGTCGGACCCTAAGTACTTTGCAGGCATTATATAGTTCATCGGTAGGGAACGGCTTATGCATTAAGACCTTCAGAACCGCACGTTGAGCTCTTTCTACTTGAATTAATTTTGTTTTAGCTGCACCACCCCATGCCAAAGTGCAGTGGTAAAGTAAGGCTTGATTATAAATATATTTATCTTCTTTTTTGTCCGGTGCGAATTGCGGCGGTCGGATATGTGGTTCTCGCCTTCCCCATTGCCGATGATATGCTAATCATGCCACGACGAGAGGACTATACCCACTAAAACTCCCCGGGTACTCCTCCGTCCGCCGTAAGTGAGGGGCCCAGGTACTGCTCCGGCATTCTGTGATAATAATTATATATGTGTAAAGTAACATGTCCTGACTGAGTGATTCTTCAACGCCGAAGCTAGACACGTGATATTTGAAACGTGGGGGTCCAACCCATAATTCTTCAGACATAAGACTTCCCACCGCCATCGCGACGCCTTCGGGACGGACGGTGGGGGCGTTTGGGACGCCTTCACTTGCTCCCGGCTCTATGTAGCTGGCAAGCCGGGGCATCCGGTTACCCACTAAACCCATCACGGTAGCCTGCCTCAACGCTGGCGACGATGGCCTTGGGCACTCGATTAGATTGACATCAGGACTACCGCCGTGCGTCGCCGTCTCCGCAGAGACTCCCCCCCCCTGAGCCATTGTGCGAAGGTTACCTCTTCCCGGGACTGCCGCGGTCCCGAGGACGGTATGATGTATGGACTGAGAGCTGACAACCGAAACGGCCAGGTAATTTGATCATTCATAAAAATGATTTATCAACTTACCTGGAGCACTCTAAGCAAAAAACGTCGACCTGGCAGGATTCGCGTGGTGCCGAGAGAGCACGGCAGCCGTCGTAGCGTGTATCCCCTCCACGCGCTCTTTTTCATGCCCCTTAGCTCTTTCTCGAGCAAAATACAATTTAAAATATAAATTTTCAATTATTTCTTTCGACATGTTCCCACCACTATTATTGGCTGGCTTTTTTTTCCTAGCCTCTGGGAATAATAAACTTTAAGCACAGCCTTGCTCTTATTACCTAAAAATAATTATTTTTTTCCTCACTATAATTAAGCCTGGCGATACCTTTCCACCAACCAAATGACGCCAGATTTTTTTTGTGTGCTTTGGGGAGGTAGGCAAGCCATTTGGCATAAAAAGTAATCCTGATCAAATTACCTTTTTTTATTTTTTTTTCCCACCCCATAACACCCACATCCACCACGCGAATCCTGCCAGGTCGACGTTTTTATGCTTAGAGTGCTCCAGGTAAGTTGATAAATCATTTTTATGAATTATCAAATTACCTGGCCGTTTCGGTTGTCAGCTCTCCGTCCATACATCATGCCGCCTTCGGGACCGCGGCGGTCCCGGGAAGAGGTAACCTTCGCACAATGGCTCAGGGGGGGGAGTCTCAGTATGTACGCCGCAAGGCGATCTCGCCCCATTTCTTAATTGTGCTGTAACCTAACCTAACCGTCCAGTTCTACCTTACCGTTTAATAAGTCAGCGTTTTTAAAGTCATAAAGTAACAACTCTTTTACAATAAGCTTAGGTTTATTATGAACATCAAAGAAGGATGTGGTTTTAATTGACTAGGATGACTGCGTATAATTATAACAATGAATATGACTCATTTAAGACAAGTGTTCATCCAGATGCTTTTAAAATAAGTAGGCGGCTATTGAAACATGTTTATTATACAGATGCAATATACGATTAAATACCCATCTGGGTAATAATATACATTTATCTTTTTTTGTTAACATATTAATTACAAAATGGTAAAAATGGCCTAGTAATAGGTTCTAATAACTATTTATAAGACCTCATTTACGGAGACGCGGCGCGTTACGCGTGTTGTGGTGCAGCCCACTCTATAGGGGAACCTGTTGTACCTTGATCACTTTTTCACTAATCGTTTTTTTGAAAAAAAAAAAGCGGTTATAGCTATTGCGATTAAACTAATTTTAGCTGTTAGACGAACTAATGTGGTTCATAATATAAATTATACAAAAGCATAGATCATCCTTTTTACAGGTTTTACATAAACTAAAAAAAGTTTGGAATGTTGATCAAGGTACAAGGTGGTGATGTACCTAGATCCGCCTATGTTGTACCTTGACTATAGTTAGAACTCATCAAATAAAATCCATATTTCTCGATAAATAGCAAATATTTTTATTATGTCCAGCTTTAACACGTGTATAAATATCTTTATAAGCTTATCTAATATGTATGACATATCAATTAACAGAATTTATATGAATTTTAGGACTTTTAATTTTTCCTTAATATCTAACCATTGGTATAAGTTGAAATCTTCTTTTTCTGACCATTTCCATTTTTTTAGCGACTTCTTCATGGATTTTATAAGAGCACCCTCTTAACTTACAGACACTATTAGGCCAACAAAGTAAATAAAATCTTTACTTTGTTGGCCTAATCTTTTTCTTAACTTCTTTTAGTTTCTGTACTTTTACCTTCTTATCTATTTTAAGTTTTTTATTTTGTTTTGCTGCCTTTATTCTTTCTATTTCATTTTTTTTCGGAGTGTCAGTTAGTATCATTGACTTTCCTTTCTGTCTGCCTTTTCGAACTTCTTATCTTGAATGTAGGTACCTTGACCATATACTGGAGGCTATGATTAACTCAATTAAGCAACTTCATTCTAAACTTGGCTAAAGTACTTGTTTAAATCAAATGGTTTAAAAAATGTATGTAGTAAATAACAGAAGTAATGAAAGAAATGAAAAATATTAAATATCTTACTTTTTTGCAGCGAAAACGTTAAAGTGATCTCCCATGCAAACTCGATGCAATAGTCGCCTGCAACTAATTCATGTTGATTTGTCTTGTCAAAGTTCACTATACCATATATAGCGAGCGAACATTTCAAAAAAATAAGTGGCTATAGGTACAAAGGGTGTCAAGGTACAACAGGTTCCCCTATACAAGTATAAAGCGTTGCATGATTGTGTTTACAGAGAAGCGATTTTATTTTCAATAAGAATTCAAATGCCACCGCATTTGCGGTCACCAACCGCATCCGGCCACGAACGACACGCCCGACGCGACGCATCTCCGTAAGGTGTGAATTAAAGAGACGCAGCAGAGACGCGTAGCCGATAAGACATGGACTCCTTCACCACGCTTGTGCCACGCCGCTTGTGTGTAATCACGACGCCTTCGTACATATTGTATGAAAGCGTTTTGAAGCAACATCATACATGCGCTCTGTGTAATTCACGCCTGAATGACTTTGATATACGGACAATGTATTTTACGGCATGATATAATGTTTACTTATTAGTTTTTTTTTATAATTACTTTGCTATTAGGCAAAAATAATAATATACTTATTATAAATTTAATTGATTCGTGCACTTGCATGAAGATTATTAATATCAAAGTTAAATAAAGAGATATTTAAGAAAGAAAGAAAAGAAGAGAAAGAAAAAACATTTAAGTAGTAAAACGTAATAGGTATAAGTATTACGAACAGACATTTCGTTACACAAAACATTAGTCGTTGTACACATTGTGACAATTGTACAAAATTCCCCTAAAAATCTAAAATCATTCCTCAATTCTTAAAATTCCTCATAATGTTAAAGTTAATTTAAAAATCTCTTTATTAAACAATTTCCTCTGTTCCAGGCCATCATGGAGGTACAAGTGCGTGCCCGACGAGGGTTGCCAACGGATGTCACATCCTCAAGGGAACTACAGCAGCACAGCGTACGAGAGCTTAGACATCTGTCGGACGGTGTGTGGACGGTTCGGTGGCCTGTGGCCCAGGCCGGTCACTGCCGCGCTCAGCATGCAGACCGTTAAGATACACCCTAATTATATCACGTGAGTATTTACTTTAGATGTTGATTACCATAGCAACCAACACCAAAACAGTACCTATAGTTGACAACTAGGCGGCAGATGCTATGGTATTTGTTCACCTCTTGTGATTAATTTTATAAATTTTTGGATTCTTTTACGTAATAGTCCTGCAATTCAGTGGACTCATACATAGTTGAGTTATTAACTCTAGAATACTATAAGACACGTTATTAGGAGTTTAAACGCCTAATCTGGTAAATTAGCTCAATCAAAAGGCAATCTAAGTGTTTACTCTTTTTATAGATATATGGTTTTAGGTACTGACATCATATCTCTAGAGTGTAGAATTTTTTCTAAATTGTCACGTCATACAAAATAATCATATCAAATATGCATATTTGATATTTTCTCTTGAGAAAACTATATACACCGTGAAATTTTAATGGTTGTTTTCCCGAAGCAGAACAACTTGCCGTCGGTAGTACTATCGAAACATATTTTTTATTTTTTTTTAGACATGTTTTGGATTTAAAATTATTAAAAAAAATATTAGACAACTCGAAAGCGTTGAGCTCTTATTTTGCTTTAAACGTTTATGGATCGTTCTTTACTTTGTCAGCAGCGCGTGCGATTCGAGTAGTACCTACAAGGTCCGTCTAGTGTTACTACTGTTTATCACGCTTTCGAGTTGTCTAATATTTTTTTTAATAATTTTAAATCCAAAACATGTCTAAAATATGTTTCGATAGTACTACCGACGGCAAGTTGTTCTGCTTCGGGAAAACAACCATTAAAATTTCACGATGTATACTAGTCTGAAGTCAGAAAGTTGGTGGTTTTTTGAGAATGTTTAGCGAAAGCTTAACTTAGTTGAGGGCCTAGACATATTGACACTACAGCGCAGCGGAACGATTACTCGATACAATCGCTTACGAAAATTATTCCCTGATTCTTCTTTGAAATGAGCGAATCAATCGTTCGGATTTCAGTTTCATAGTTATTATCTAGCTCCACTGTAGTGGCATTTTGTCTAGACTCTCTGATAGGTCGTTTCGTCGTTTCTCCGTCAGCAGCTCCGTCTCACCGGTTTAAGAAAGAAAAAGAATAGAGAATGCCCCTTCGCCAGCGCTTCTAATTAGAATCGCTGGCGCAGTTCCCGGGTCCCGGTGCCCAATTATTGGCGTTTGGGGGAACACCCGGGGAGTTTTAGTGGGTTAGCCTTCTCCTCGTGGTAGGATGAGCATATCATTGCTATGGAGTGGCGAGTCCAACATACCCTGCTGCTGCGGCAGCGGGGACGCCTAATGAATTTATTTCCGAAAAAAAAAGAAAGGCTAGCCAATGTCGCTCCAGAAATGCAAGTTGCCATCCTATGTTATCAGTTCGAAGTGTAATACAATACAACGAATAAGCGTCAGATTCAAGGTGCTACTGTAACACGTCAAAGTCATCATTATTCAGCAAGGCTACAAATGTTGTTAAGTAAATCTTAAAGTAATTATTTTGATTCTTATTTCCTTTTTTGTGTTAAAAACCAACTTTAATAAAATATTTTTTTTAAATTGCTTTAAGTATTTTTATAAATGTTTTGGTGGTCTATTCCGTACTTATTCGACAAAATAATGGTTAATATAAAATTATCTAATTTTTAAAAAACAAATGATCTTGTTTAGAGTTTAAAACTGTAATTACTGAATGGATTAAAATTATGCCATGGAAAATGATTGGAAATATATTATGTTCCTTCAATGATATCTTCACTAGGCCAAATAATCTATATCAATAAAACGATTTGACGTGTCTGACTTATGGATAAACACACAACCTTAACCGCTGATCATAGAGACCTACAACTTGTAGAAACTATTCAATATGGCGCATACGTTTTTTTTTATTTTTTATTAATTCCACCTCTTGGAGGTTTTAAGTTACGGCAAAGTTTTTACGAAGAAATCGAACTCAACGCGAACGATGTCGCGGGCAACAGTTCAATAAAAATAAAAAAGAAGGTACATTAAATGATCACAAAAGCTTTTCAATCTAAAATATGTACAAAAATCGTAAAATCGTACATCATGGTCATGAACTGAATAAAATTGAAGGTTTTTGTGTTGTAGGCAATCAAACTATTATATGTTGGAGTTAATAAACATCATTATGTCAATGTCGATTGTTATTTGTAGGTAATTGTAGGTATCCATTCAAGTAAATGTAACTACTATCGGGTACTCGTATTAAATATAAAAAGCGGTTAAATACAGAATAGTTATCAAAGATTTATTACCGGGTCTGGTTGGTCGAGGGAGGGAGAAGGGTTCCTCCGTGTCTCGGTAAACACGTTAGCCGTTGGTCCCGACTCATAACATCATCTATGGCTATCGTTTACTAGGTATCGGGCAGCAGCGTTTACCTGTTGAATGTTGAATTATAAAATAAAAAAGTTTTTATTCACGTAAACCTATTACAGGTATTTGTAAATAGTCAAAACATATTTTGGCCTCTTATTGGTTTACTGTGCTAAATTAATTAATTTTATTTGATTATTGCTACTTATAGTTTATATAGCTTTAGCCTAAAAGCTGTCAAGTATAAAAATTCAATATTATTTTATTATTTTATACCTATGATTAAATCTAAGTTCTGTCCTTTGATTATGTTATTATTTAGACGGACCATAAGTTTCAGCGCGGCCTCATCGAGACGATCCGGCGAAACATACTCAGATGGGCATGTCTAAGAAGTTTTGGTCCAGTTACTTTTATTATTTAGTTGGCATTCACAATTTACCAATCGGTTGTCTTTATACGAATTTTATTTACGTTTTCATTAAAAACAGATTAAATAATATATTTAAAGACAGAACTGAATATGTATTTGGTAGTATTATTTTTATTATTACTGATAGTACACAGAATACATTCATACAGAATACATTATCATGGTCTTTCAATGCTTCATCAGCTATAGGGTATCCGATCTAGTGCAAGGAGGTATAACTTGCCATACATCTTTATCATCTACACACTCTTTTATACTATAGTAGCCTCTAGTCATTATGATTCGTTTGACGTGCGTCTTAAATAATGAATCAGGCATGTCAGTATTCATTCAGTCATTATGTTGTATACAATACTGCGGTCACCAATCCGCCTGTGAAGCATAGGGGGCTAAGACCCTCCCTCGAGAGGAGGCCCATGTTCCACAGTGGACGTTATACGGGCTGATGGTGATGATAATGATGATTATGATGATGATGATGATTTTAGTAACACACATTGATATTATCTCTGATTGTACGTACGGATTTTTGTTGTAAACATCTACATGTCTAGTATGTGGGTAGTTACTGACTGGATGTGCCATTATTATCGAGGTTTGCACACTCATTATATCCCATTGAGATAAGCAATAACAATTATATGAAGAGCTTCGTTTACTGTTGTAGTACTAGATCGATTTTAATTTATACTATAAAATAAATCATTTTGTTGTTTTAAAATAATACACAACCAAATTATTTATTCCAATTAACCAACATTTTTATTTCATTTTTTTAGCGATTCGCTGGACCTGGAACTGGTTATGTATTGATACCAAAATATAAAGGAGGTAACGATGAAATAGGATGTGTATTATATATATACCTACCTCATATCGTTTCGTAATAATCTCCCCCTATATTGAACAAAGACAAAACTCAAACTATTCCAATGAATACATTCAAAAAAATATTTGAAAAAAAAAAACACCGACATCAAAAACGTCACCCGCTTTCATCTGGAAACCGTATACCTGTCATCAACTATCAACTGACTGATCCTTCACAATCCAAACAGTGCGTATTACGTTGTAGTGGTAACAGAACCGCGCAGGTGTGTCTCGGAGCCGTCTGATGGTACAGCTATTCTTGGCCGCAGTGACTTCGCTTGCGTCACTGCCCAGATACGTGACGTCATAGGTCACTGCACGTTACCTGTAACAGTTTAAAACAACTTTGTTTCTTGATGGGTTAGGTTACTCAAGTAGGTACTTATTCCTTTGCGTGATTGAAATATTATTCTTTATTTCAACTACGCAGGGGAATAAATTCTGTTCGCGTCTGTATATCCTCGAATCAGAAGTCATTTTTCACCATATTATTTTTAATAAAACATAATTACTGTCTGAATCCGGTGCACTGGTCTGATAAAAATATGCATAAATTGACAGCGCGGGCTACTGCACCTAGTTATTATGCTTGTAAGGCGAGTTAGTTTTTTCGATGCCCTTGTAGACCCGAAGTTAGAAAGACCCGGGAACTGTAAATTAAGGAGACGGTTTCACGAAATTCCCCCAAAATTCTAAAGTTATCATTCTTCAATTCCTCTGCCAGCGACTGAAGTCATAATCTCTTAATACCTTCGTCAACGATCGCCCAGTTCCACAGAGGGCATCTTGCGCAGGTTGTCCCACAGAGGGGCTCTTGCGCAGGTTGCATAGCTTGTAGTTTAAAAATCATTTATTAAAGGCTGGAGCATTGCTCATCTTTATGCCCGTTGGAGTAGCAAAGGTCCCGTGGCCAACTACATATGTCAAGTCCGCCCGTTGATCTATTCTGTAAAACATCAACGTTATATTACAAAAGGTTGGTTAGTTCCCACGACTACTTGTTCAAGTATTGTATTAGTTAAACGGAAGGCAAGTTGGCAAGGTTACACCGGTTTTTAATATAATATGTTTTATTAATATATGTATCCAATGGGACAATAATTATTGCGACGATCTTATCTACGTACATATCAGTACGTGAAGCAAAAACGTGAGGAGTGTGAAATTATGCACACCTATAGGTAGTTTATATAGAGAAAGAGAGCGTATGACGGGTTCACTCTTCTCAGGCGGGTCGAATAGAGTGGTCTCTGTATATTGGTGTTAGTTTCTTGTAGTTTTTGTACTGCTACTTGGAAGTTGTGATCTCATCGTCTGGGTCGTCTAGGACGCCCTGCAGCCCACAGCGCTTACAACGCTTTGTGGGTCTATGGTCGGACTCTGCATCAACTTAAGGGTTTGGGTATTGAACCGCAGTTTCGAAGAAGCATTCCGACGCCTCTTTCATCCTTTGCTTGGATTTACAACCATTGGATTTGCATTTGGTTGCTAGTGGAAATCCATTGTCATTTTTCTAAGAAAAAATGTGTAGGTAAATCTATTAACGAAAATATAATTGATATTCTGCTAATTGTTTTGTTTCTAGTTATAAGTAATAACTGTTACTATTTGTGAAATGTCCTATACATATCCAAGGGACTCTTTTCGGTTCACTGTGAACACTACAGTGTAATTTAATATTAGTCGTGACATTTTGTAGCGTCGGGCACCATTGCTAATAACGATGATATATTGTTTCTATGTATCGGGACAATTGCTCTCATTGTCTTACGCTATATTCACTCAAGCTGTGACGTGGCGTCTGTTCTGTGTCATAGTTTCTAGTATTAAGTACCTACAGTTTCCGACAGTTCCGTACCCAAAGAGTAAAAACGGGACCCTATTACTAAGACTTCGCTGTCTGTCTGTCATCAGGATGTTTTCACAGATGATGTATTTTTATTGCCGCTATAACAACAAATACTAAAAATAAAATAAATATTTAAGGGGTAAAAAAGTGCAAAAAAAAAGCTTTTTTTTTTTGCGCTTTTTTTTGCACTTTTGTTGCTCGATTTCAATAACGGCAACAGGTAGACGCTTGTAAATGGTACGGAACCCTTTGTGCGCGAGTCCAACTCGCACTTGACCAGTTTTTTCGCATGGACATATCTACTAGCATATGAATATTACGATACACTTGCTACTTCATCGTAGATACGTTAAGGAGAGCATGACTCTATCCTATGATTTAAATACTAGTCAGCAAGTTTGGGGCCTTGGGCTCGGCTGAGGCGGTCCATAGTTCAGTAGATCGGTTCCGTAAAACATTTCCAAAAAAAAAATACAAACTCATGTATCAAGGAAAAAGTAGGAACCCAAATTTTTAGGTTGGAATATTTTGAGGATTAGCGGGAACAATTTTCTTTGTTATACTTCTAACAAATCGATGATCAAGTCATTTCTGTCTTGGTAAATTCTGCGTTGTAGATTATGAGCTCTGCCCATAGTTCTCCATCATCGGATCATAGATGTGACGGAGCCGTGCTGCTTTCAAAAATGTGCAAAATCACCGGTCCACCGCGCCGGTTACATCGTGCTCCGTTACAAATCTCATCACTCATGACGTGTGGCAAATGTCAGGTGTCAACTGTCATGTGTTTAATTGACATGACTAAACACGAATCATAAATGAAAATATTTGTTGATTTTATGGAATAAAATTATTATAAAACCTAAGTGTTTTTACCTCTAGTGTTTTTACACCCTTAAAAAATGTCACAAGTGCCTAAAATAATTAAGTGGAACTAATGTTGAATTTTTTAAATTCAACATTAGTTCCATTATTTTCAGATTCTTTGAAACTGGAACTAGTGATTAAAAATACCTATCAATAGTTCCATCATGGAACTGTTAATGGTACTAGTGGCAACGAACGATAAAAAATGGTCAACATTAGTTCCATTATTGTCAGATTCTTTGAAAATGGAACTAGTGATTAAAAAAAACATTAATAGTACCATCATGGAACTAGTGTACTAACATAGTACTAGTGACAACGAACCAAAATTGAAGCTCTTAGACTATTTTTAGAAGATTCGTGCCATGATTGGTATAGTTCTATGCTCATAAAGCATACAATCAATTCAGACAGGTCAATTTGGAAACAAAACTTATGCGAAACGTATGCAGACAAAGGTTGGTCACCGGTCAGGTATGCAATTTTGTTCAAATATGCACAAGGTTCATTATTAGACTATGCAATTAAAAAGGAAAGACTTTTGCTAGAAATGAATAAAGCAATAGATAAGCCCACTTTAATTGATTTAATTGCCACAGGGCTACCACATTTCATTGCTGATAAAATTGATAGAAATAATTAAAAGATACTAAAGATTTATTTAATTACATAAGGCATCTTATGTTATATAGAACATTTAGTTAAAAACAATAATATAGTTAAAAAAACACGAGTATTTGAAAAATCAATTAAAGAAACTGCTACTAGAGCACCATGTCGCATTTGTGATAAAAACAATAAATCTTTGGCTGAAATGACAGTTTGGTTCGATGGATCTTTATTACACAATCTGTTGGCACAGAGAAAGAGTAGTATTTAGTCTGAATGCTATATATGTACTAACGTATAGAAAAGATCGCAGAGGCCTACCTACTATTGTGCATTGATTGATGCACCGCAACTCCTGTAGATAAGTTATTATAAAGCTGATTCCACATTATGCGGGCTAGTTACTCCATCGCGTGAACGTTGATCTCGCCCCCTACCCCCCTCTCTCATTCGCTACCTCCACCATCTTTAGCATATTATAAACGCCCGAGGAACGCGCATGCCCAATGGGGTCACCCTAAAGTTGCGAGCAAAAGCATATATAATTTACAAAACAACTGTGCCCCAATTTATTTAAATAGATAATAATTTATGCGTTAACATTAGAAACACAATCATGGATGACATCCGTGTCTCATTATAATATAGTGTATAGGAAGGGCCTACAAGAATAAATCTTTCACGTGCTGGGTGCCATCCAAGAGTTTGACAGTCTCAGCTCTAAATATATCCAGAAAACACTTCGTCTATGTAAAATTAGATGCTATAGTAATTTCGAAATCATTATCTATTTTGTGGCTTACTTATACTGCTTTTTGATTAGCTCAAATTATTATATAAAAAATAATCTTCCAATTTTGAAAATAACTTTATGCCTGCCTAATCCATTTGAATAAAAAAACAATAAAAACTTGCTGATTGTACGCCAGGATTTCAAAAGTAGGTCAAGTGTCTGACATTGGATTAAAAAAAAATGTGTAGGATCTGAATAATATTATAATTAGTATCTAACTGAATCCCATTCTTTGGAACAATTGACTTTTAGAAGTTGTTTTTTTGTGTAGTTGTATGTTGGCTAAGTAAATATCAATCAGGTATTAAATTAATACAGATCGATACTGAAATTATCAAGTTCGTAGTCACCGAGAACACAGTTTTAGAAAATTTCAGGTACTATCCACTGGCGTAGCTACCGTAGGGCTGGGCGGTGCAGTAACCCGGGGCTCCAAAACCTCCAAATCCTCTTATTGCCTTTTCCTAAAGAGTTTGTTTGTTTTCATTCCATTATGAAGTTCCCACGGGAATTACAGGGGTGAAAGAGCGAGTAATTATTATGTATAAAAAAACAGTTTAGTGGCACAAGTTATTTTGCCTCAGGGCCCTTGTTCTTGATGAAAATGCAAAGGATTAGGACAACGCTCAAATAACAAAGCAACCAACAATAGTCAGTAATTATATACAATAAAGTTTTATGTTTGGGTAGTTAGACAGTCATAGTTACTCGTTTAAATGAAAAAAAATCTCTTTTAGATATATTTAATTGAAATATAAAAAGGTCGTTCAACGGCATTTCATGTTTACTCGTAAAACCAGCGACCGAGACGTTATTAGACGATTAGTAGGTATAAATGTTTCTTTTTTATTCCTCATTCTCGGAATGTAGGTCATTGTTAAAAGCGAGAGCATAGTCCATCTTTGTTCTTTGTATTACATAGCAACGCCGTTAAGCCGTCTAAAAAAATTGAGACCTCAAAAGCATACGGATTGACTTCAGAAGCATTTGGTCGTAAGTGCAAGTAAAGTACGAAAAAGTCGCATTCGGCAATTGATTCTGATGGATGTTGGTACATTCGACCTTATGCTTTTGATGTCTAGAATATGAATGTATAGGTAGAACAATGGTCGATAGGCTATAAAACGTTAAAAAAAATTCTAGGTAATATTGAAAAGAGAAATAGATTCAGATAGTTCATCTAATTTGTGTGTGTTCGGTATTTATGGGTTCATGTCATTATCATCATCATCATCATCAGCCCCTATAATGTCCACTGCTAAATATGGGCCTCCTCCTCGGGAGGGTTTTGGCCTTAGTCACCACGCTTGGCAGGCGGGTTGGTGACCGCAGTATTATGTTACACAGGGAAACGCTGCCCGTTCCCTGGTATACACTTATTACAGATGATGTCATAACAATCGGGACCAACGGCTTAACGTGCTTTTCGAGGCACGGAGAGTAGTCCCTTAACCAACAGACTCATAAATAAATATTAGAAGTTAAACGAAGATTTCTTGTACCTACACCACGGAGGTTGTTATGTACCTAAGGTTTAATCACTGGCCCATATAATGTAGCTAGTAAAAAAAACAATAAAGAGAACCAGCAATTTAGTTTGTATTTTGTCAATTTCTGAATTAGTTTCGGATATCAGACTTATGAGTCCAATTTTAAAACAAATGCTATAATGATTTAATTTTTTTTAAGTCACGATGTAGATTTTGAAACATATAATTTATAAAGTACTAGTGTATTAGTTAAGAAAGGTCTTTACACAAATGCAGTATGTGCACATTACATTGTTTAAACATTTACGAATACGGGTATACACTATTACAATGGATTTCCATTTTTTTTTTGTAATCTGATTAGTAGCAGTGTTTTCAGTCTACTAGTATTCTTGTTAACCCCTTGTGCTAAGCTAAAATGCTTGTGTTACGAGTGGGTTCACGTCGGTAGTGCAATGGGTGGGGTTCGAACCGGCGACCTCAAGATCACAAGTCCGACGCCCCAGCCATTGGGCTACGGCCGCTTCAAATTATTTAGACCTAAACTTTGAATCTGAACTCTAACTATAATATTCCTCCATTGACCTAAGAAAACGTAATTTATAGGCTAATGTCTTAAAAATCTGTTCATTTCTTAAGTGGTACTTACTTAAGTATCTTCTATAATCTTAAATACCTACCTACATTGTGAGTAAACCACTTACTACGGTCGGTCATTCGCCTATATGTGCTAATATTTATATTATTCAAAGATTTGTCTGAGCTCTGATGGGGTCAATGGCCTGTACTAACGGAGCCTCGACCTACGATCTGAGGATCGTTTATTTGACAGTCGTGATCGCCAACTTTGCTCATGGTATAATTTCCACCTACTTTACTATTACTGTTAATTGTCTGTTTCAGTATATTAGTGAAGCGTATATCACATCTTCTTACATAATATATTTACACTAATGTCGCAGAATACCGACACAATGATAAAGTAAAATAATAGGATAGTTTAGGGCGGAAGGCGTCAACGACAACCTCTTATTTATAATGAATTCCTTCTAATAGTTTTTATTCAGAATTATAAGAGAACTCTGTTCACCAACTTTTTAAAGAATTATTATTATTAAAATAGTGTAAGTAATGAACTTAAGGTTCAAAAATGCCCATCGTTTAAGGAACTTATCTTTTCGTTTCTAACAAATAGGGATTCTGGACTACCTTACTTACCTTTTATTGATTAACGTAAAGATCAAATGACACCCTCATATATTGTATGTAGGAAAAACCTAATAGAAAAATCATTGTTGTGGCGCTATCACAGGAAAAAATAAAAATAGAAAATAGTTGAGAGAAATGTTTTCGAGTTTTTAAGCAACTTTTACATCATATTAAGACTATATTTGGTTTTAATATCAGATCTTCAAATGTGACATTAGAAATGTCGGTTGTTCTTTCTTTCTTAATGAGAAATATAAGTTACCTATATTAAATAGTAATATCAAGACATGTACAAACCATACATATTTCTAATATGACATTTGTAGAGCTATAAGATTTATTATTGGGTACTACAACTACAAGTTTAATAAGCCTAACATTTATGAGTTGGTTCGTTCCTTCTCCTTTTAACAATTCATTTTATTTTTCATCCAGATTCGACATTCAAAATGTGCCGGTTGAAACTCGGGAGCTACTGGTCGAAATGAAAGACGTAGCAGTATCCAACCTGTTGGCTGAATGTGGAGGCAAAGTTACCGAGGTGATAGAAACACCCGTAATGGTCTACTTCAGCGTCAAGTCCGCAGACATGAGCCTAACCTGGGACACTAATGAGCAGTACATGCTCGATGTGCAGACTAAAGGTTCGTAGTAATTTTTCTAAGAACTTTAAGCTTGTTAATATCCTGTGTACAGCATTAAATATCGCTTAAATCTTTCAACGGCACATAAGAATCATTTGTACCGACAATAGATTCTCTAATCTTTGATGGAGTCGGCGGTTAACGGGTAAAATTAAACATAAAGCTAACGATCATTATAGCGAATAATTTTTTTTTTTAAATGTGGTGGTACACTAACATGTATAATGCTTTACAAGCTGATATAATATTTTTTTATATATACATAGATTGCCTTTTCCTAGATTGGAATATGATAGATAATAATATGAATCATATATAAACGATAGATATTTCATCAACTATGTTAAAAAGGGTAAGGTTATACCTAACCATACATCGAGTACAAATCCATGCTGGTTAGAACTACAAGGTGTTCTTCCAAAAAAACTCTTGTTTCGCTTTATCAGAACCGCAATCTCAAGAACCACCTAGTACTTCAAGAGTTTTATTATTGTTTGTTATTGCATTGTTGGAAAGTCAAGTTTATTGTTTTCTTTTCTAGATAACAAAGTGTCAGTGCACGTTGTCGCGGACACAATCTACGGCGCCCGTCATGGTCTGGAGACCTTCACTCAGTTGATTGCCTCAGACAGATCCGACTTTTCTAACGCTGAGAAATGCTCTTTACACCTCGTATCCGGGGCAAAGATTCGGGACCGTCCTGTTTACAAACACAGAGGTTTGCTCATCGATACAAGCAGAAACTTCATTCCTTTAGCCGATTTGAAGAGGACTATCGATGGTATGGCTGCCAACAAAATGAATGTGTTCCATTGGCATGCTACTGACTCTCAGAGCTTCCCTCTTGAATCGGCCAGAGTACCGCAGTTTACGAGGTGAGTTGGTGTAATATGTAAAGTGTGGATTTTACGGTCTTTCTTTAATTTGTAAAATTGACATCGGCTGTGCTATAATTAAGCACAGATACTTCGTTTCTAATTTACATTAATATATCATAATGGCCATGGCGCTAGTATATCATCGCAGTAGGATACATTGAGAGATCCGGCGGTATCTATCCCCCTAATTTAACCTTCATTAGTTTACTAATATATATGGCACACTGTTTCAGGTACGGCGCATACTCTCCACAAGAAATTTATTCAGTGGAAGATCAGAGGGATCTTGTACACTATGCTAAAGTTCGCGGAGTTCGGGTTGTTATCGAGATTGATGCGCCTGCGCACGCTGGCAATGGATGGCAGTGGGGCAAGGTACAGTTTATTTTACTTATTTTAAATTCGAAAGCGTTTCATGAATTATCAAAAGTTATTGTCGCTATTTTTTATAAGAGTTTCGAATGCCATTAGAAAACTAATATCTCTCATTGTAATTCTGTTAAATTTTATTAGATGACTTCTTTAGGATTAATATAGGGGTGCGAGAGAAAAAAGTATTTGGTAAGTGCTCTCGTTAAATCTTCGTGGGTGAGAAATTTGCGATAATCTATGGAACGTATTATTGTTCCAGTTATTTATGTATTTCATAATGATGAGCACAATGCTTTTAACGAAATGAAAATGTTTCATGAAGAATTATTTGAATGCCATTTCTATAAAAAGCTGCTGTATATCCAACTGTTAAACCACTTTCCGATTTATCAATAGTCTGAACTAATCAAGAGAATATAAATCTTAGTACTTTCATAATGATTTCAAAATTGAGATCAATAAATTTTGACCACCTGCTGGACCCGAACCAGCATCTTAGGTTTAGCCCCTAATGCCTTAACCAATTCGGTTACGGTGGAATCCGACCGGTCGTCGATATTCATCAATGTCTTTTATAACACGTATCTAAGGGGAACGAATGATTAGTGCCATCTATCGGTAATGATCAGCATTACTTTGACAAAAATCTCCAAAGTTGCATTTGGAGTTAAATATTTAAACAATGACACCGCCCGCATGTACATTTTAATATATTATTATATTAATTCTTGATATTTTCAGGAGTATGGGTATGGTGACTTGGCAGTATGCGTTAACCACTGGCCATGGCGCGGACTTTGCATTGAACCTCCTTGTGGACAACTAAATCCAGCCAACGCAGCCATGTACAGAGTTTTGGGAGAGTTATATAGAGATATCGCTGAAGTGGTCACACAACCTGCTCTCTTGCATATGGGAGGTGATGAGGTTGGTATTTTTCTAAGAACTTGATGTGTATGTAGTTGGTATTGTTGGATTATTAAGTATAAAAAATAGGCGCTAAACCACGAAACAAGTGTGACGGTCGCTTTAGACAATATAATATACAAAGGTGATTCCAAAATATATGCCATCCCTTGAATAGGAGATAGTGTCACGTATATTGATTCCGATAGTGAAGAAATTTCTATGAAATAAATTTGAATATTTTGCTACTCAATCACTAAAAACAGTTTAGATTTTAATGAAATCGACACACACGTTAGGCGGAGTAGAAAATTATCCCAGATGAAATCGCAGGCCGTTACCAATTTTAACATCAATTATTTTGCATCGATGAAATCGTTACCCATCTATTAGTAGATAATTTTAAAACAAATTCAGCAGTAAAATGATTACTTCCAGCCGTAAATAAAATTATTACTTTACGTTACATACGTCGATCGTCAAAAGTACTAAGAGGTTTATTAACCTGTTATAGTGATCACTAATCAGTGAACTGACTGAATGCATTGATGATGAATTTCATCAACCATATATTCTTGCTGTCCCGCGCGGTTTCATCCGCGTAGATCCCGTTCCCGAGGAAATTTAACTTCAAATATAGCCTATAACGTGGCTTTCTATTGGTAAAAGAATTTTTAAAATCGGTTATGTAGATTCCGAGATTACCCTCCCTATAACGCCACAAACTCACAAACGTTACGTCTTTATAATATTAGTATATAAGTAGATATCGTGAACCTTTAAAAGATTCTTACTGAAAATGGAACGTTAAAGATTAACCATTAAATATAATAATATATATTTAAGGAGCTTTGATTTTGTCTCGTTACATTTTCCGCTTACAAATTATTCTGCTGTATTTATCAGGTAAAGTTTGAGTGCTGGAATTCAAGCGAAGAGATCTTAGATTATATGGAGAGCAAGAAATATGATGCTGCCGCCGAAGGTTTCATAGATCTATGGGCTGAGTTCCATCAAAAGTCTCTGCAAACTTGGGATGAGCAGCTGGTAGCCGCCGGAGGTCCTACCACCCCGCAACCTGTGCTTATCTGGTCATCAGAACTCACTAAGGCTCATAGGATAAAGAAGAATTTGAGTAAAGACAGGTAATTTAATTGATGTAGTTCTACAAGAGAATTGAAGATATTGTAAGCTCATATCGTAGGTAGAGTGATACAATATCTAATAAGGTTTAAGATCGAATGTACTAAATTATATTTTTGCCCTTTACTACACAAATAAAGAAATATTTTTGGTGGACGAAATTATATCTTATTAGTCACTGTCACTTACGCGGTATCACACTATCACCGACGATAAAATGTAGTTAATTGTTTTTAATTTAAAATAACTATATCCCAAAGTCGTCCAAATCTTTGTCAAAAAGATGTTAGGTCTTTTTTTTATAGAAATTTGGGACGAAGATAATAATGTATTAAAAAAGTGATTCCAAACTAATGCATATTTTTAAAAGCAATAATTGGATTTCAATTGAATTTGGAAAATCAGTAAATATAGTAAAATTAAACTTTAATATGTTGATGATATTATTTTTTATGGATCACAATTTCAGATTTCAATTTCAAAACATAGTATTACTTAGTCATTTATATTTCTTGCAGATACGTAATACAAGTATGGGAACCAGTCGAAAGCTCTTTGCTCAACGATCTATTAAAGATGGGTTACAAGACTATATCTGTGCCCAAAAACATTTGGTATTTAGACCATGGGTTCTGGGGCACGACCAAGTATTCAAATTGGAGGAAGATGTACTCCCATACCCTACCGAGGGAAGAAAACGTTTTGGGTGGAGAAGTGGCCATGTGGACGGAATACCTGGATGAAACAGCTCTAGGTAAGAACAGTTTAAATGGATTTTAAGTTCTATAGTATTATACTGATTGTAGTCGGACTTTTGTAATATAAAGAAAGGGAATGTTCGTCCATCAAATAAGTAGAAGTTACGCTACGCGCTATGGGCAGGGAATTTAATATTGAAATTTATTTGAGAAAGGTGCTCTTTCATTGAGGGAATAATTTTATACAGATAAACAATTTCAATATATTTACGGCGCATCTACAGAGATTCAACTTTGAATATATCGAGTCGATCATTGTAGTTTAAATTGGATTGACCCGGGTTAAGGCAATAGTTCAGAATTCTAAGGAACTTTTGCTGGACTCGCTCAATAATGTCGATGTGCATTTTATATTTTGGAGACCATATGGGACTTCTATATTCCAAAATACTCCTTACAAGAGAATAGTATATACCTAAAATGCTGCGTGGCTTTGTAGCGTAGCGACAACCTTCGTAGCGTAGCGGTATTAGGCTCACTTTAAATCTCGGAGGTCGTGGGTTTGATCCCCACGCCGGACAGGAAATCTTTGTGTTCTTTCCGGGTCTGGTTAGTTGAGGGACTACCCTCCGTGCCTCGGAAAGCACGTTAAGCCGTTGGTCCCAATTATTATAACATTGATAACACAAAATGAAATGAAAATGAAATGAAAATGAAATGAAAATGAAATGAAAATGAAATGAAAATGAAATGAAAATGAAATGAAAATGAAATGAAAATGAAATGAAAATGAAATGAAAATGAAATGAAAATGAAATGAAAATGAAATGAAAATGAAATGAAAATGAAATGAAAATGAAATGAAAATGAAATGAAAATGAAATGAAAATGAAATGAAAATGAAATGAAAATGAAATGAAAATGAAATGAAAATGAAATGAAAATGAAATGAAAATGAAATGAAAATGAAATGAAAATGAAATGAAAATGAAATGAAAATGAAATGAAAATGAAATGAAAATGAAATGAAAATGAAATGAAAATGAAATGAAAATGAAATGAAAATGAAATGAAAATGAAATGAAAATGAAATGAAAATGAAATGAAAATGAAATGAAAATGAAATGAAAATGAAATGAAAATGAAATGAAAATGAAATGAAAATGAAATGAAAATGAAATGAAAATGAAATGAAAATGAAATGAAAATGAAATGAAAATGAAATGAAAATGAAATGAAAATGAAATGAAAATGAAATGAAAATGAAATGAAAATGAAATGAAAATGAAATGAAAATGAAATGAAAATGAAATGAAAATGAAATGAAAATGAAATGAAAATGAAATGAAAATGAAATGAAAATGAAATGAAAATGAAATGAAAATGAAATGAAAATGAAATGAAAATGAAATGAAAATGAAATGAAAATGAAATGAAAATGAAATGAAAATGAAATGAAAATGAAATGAAAATGAAATGAAAATGAAATGAAAATGAAATGAAAATGAAATGAAAATGAAATGAAAATGAAATGAAAATGAAATGAAAATGAAATGAAAATGAAATGAAAATGAAATGAAAATGAAATGAAAATGAAATGAAAATGAAATGAAAATGAAATGAAAATGAAATGAAAATGAAATGAAAATGAAATGAAAATGAAATGAAAATGAAATGAAAATGAAATGAAAATGAAATGAAAATGAAATGAAAATGAAATGAAAATGAAATGAAAATGAAATGAAAATGAAATGAAAATGAAATGAAAATGAAATGAAAATGAAATGAAAATGAAATGAAAATGAAATGAAAATGAAATGAAAATGAAATGAAAATGAAATGAAAATGAAATGAAAATGAAATGAAAATGAAATGAAAATGAAATGAAAATGAAATGAAAATGAAATGAAAATGAAATGAAAATGAAATGAAAATGAAATGAAAATGAAATGAAAATGAAATGAAATGAAAACGTTTATTGATAATGTAGACAAATCGATCGTACTTATTATATTGAGGTGAAAATTATTTTCTATTTTTATCCTAATGAGTAAACCAAATACAATGATAATAAAAAGAAAAAAGAAAAAACAATCTTGACTAATAATTTAGTTTACATTTCATCTATAATGTATGGTAACGTGCCCAAAATGCTGGCCGCATTGCCTCGCTGGATAGTAATGCTCACCTTTTGCCCAAAGTTCAGGCCAGCCTTCTGGTCATGCGTGCATTCTCTTAACCTCCCCGACAAATCTTTAATAATTTCGAGTGCACCAGGTCCCCAAGGGCCGAAAGTTTCCACCCCAAACGGCACAAATAGATAGCCTTTATCAAGGCTAGAATATTTACGCCGTTTGAGGGATTCCGCAGCTGAAGCAGCACCACCTGCCAAATTAACAGTCTCTGAAAGATGAGACGGTGCAAGGGTGTCTACACATGTAGCATCCCAAACTAAAGGCCGTCCCATCTTCCAGGGAATTAAAGTCATGCCGTCGGGCCTCTTACCATCGTCGCGAATTAAACCATTTGGCTCTAGAACTGCTGTAACATTGGCACTAACGAAGGCCCGACGAATGACGTCATTTAAAGCGCAGTGTCGAGCCATACGACCTGCACTTTTAACACAAGACAGCCCGTGGTGACCTAGGCTGTCGACTGCATCGCCACATACACAACGGTGGGGGACGACGCAGGGTGCACCGATACGTAATGATAAGGCGACCCGGAATGTATTGTTGTCTAAAACGTTTCCTAACTGAAAATTTGGCAATGCCTGCAGCCAAAGACCAGATTCCCAACGTGACACAGCTAGGAGCCGCGCTCGCTCTGACCGAGTTGTAGACGTTTGTAAAAGTTTATTCCGTTCCAACTCGCAGAGCGGCCCGTCCCACTGCTTCTGTGAGGACTGGTCTTTGGGCAAAGCCGTGTTTGGGCAAACTACTTTCCATGCATTTGTAGCTTCAGCCAAAAAAGAAATTTGTACATTGCCTAAACTGGGTGATAAAATTGATAGAGATAAATTTTGAGTGCTTGAGACTGAAGACAGGAAAGCTGGCAAAGACACACTAGAAATTTTTCTAATCCCAAGGCCCCCATACCGAATGGGCAGTGAAGCCTGAGAAAAGCTACGGTCGTTAAAAATTGTATTGAAAATGGTTGTGAGTGTATTCTTAACGATGCTGTCCAATTTTTGTAATAGCTCAGGATGATTCCAAAAAGGGCAACAACGTAAGAAATACGTAAAATTTGGAACAAACAAACAATATCTGATTAAAACGTAAGCCATATGCGTATTAATTTTACAAAGTCTATCTGAAACCGAATTGAAATTTTGAATTTTTTCTGAAATAAAATCAGGTATAGACTCATTAAGGACTGGTGAACCAAGGAGGCGAAGAGAAGAATTATCGATGATTTTGATGTTAGGTGCAAGAGAATTGAAATTAGCAATAATATCATTTTTTGATACACAGTGGTCAGAAATGAATAATTCACATTTTGCAAAATTTAATTCCAGGCCGATCTTTCGAAATTCAGTAATCAAGGTATTTAAATCTTTCAAAACAGTATCAACATCGCCTCCAATAGTTCCGTCATCTAAATACCACACATTAAATTTAGATTCTAAACGTGTAATGATAGGGTGAATTGCAAGACTAAAAATAGCTGGCCCAAGGGGGTCTCCTTGCTGACAACCGACTTCAGATAAAATGAGATCATTGCGGTAAACTAATTTTGAATTTTGGCCATAACATTGATATAGAAAAGGATACAGATCTGGAATAATTGTTTTGATCTCTGTCAACAAGGAGGATTTGTCAACGGAATTGAAGGCATTTTTAACATCCACCTTCAACAAAACATCACCTCCGTCATTTAAAAGGAAAGTCCTAAGGGCATGTACAGCAGCTTCACAACCTCCACGAGAGCCGAATCCTAGCTGCGTCGGTTGGAAATATTCGGCCAGTTGATTAACGTTTAGCTTGCAACATACTTTTGCAGCTAGGCGACGGTAGGTCGTGCCAATGGCAATAGGCCGTATACCTCCATCTTTTTTGTTCAAGGCACATAGGTTTGCTCCATATAAAATATCTGTAATATTACCATTAACACGACCTGCTAACAGGAAGTTAATTAAATCAGTCAGCGCTATAGCTAAAGCCTCACCCGCACTGCCACAAGCACCACTAATTAAATCCTTAAGGTGCTGAGGCGTGAGAGCATCAAGCCCTCCGGCAGATCCACTGGGGAAGCAGCCTATAGCGCTGAGTATTTCCTCCGTCGTCACTACAGGACAACTTATTTCGTCGGCTTCTGGTGGAGGCGGAAGAGGTGTGTTCGATGCAGGTGGATGCTTTAAACGCAGAGCTGTGAGAGTATCTGAGTTATAAGGTGCGACTGTATCATTGGAAAATAATATACGAGCTGCACCTCTGATGTCACCGTCACTTAATTTATTCTCTATCAGATGTAATGGAAATTTGTTTTTGGTTGAAGAAAGAGATTGAGCTGTTGATTGTGGCTGAATGGTTTCACTAAATATGTTTGGATTATTAGTGCAATTACGTTTGATTTTTGAAGTCAAAGATGAACGGTCTGAAGTTAAATGAGAAACATGTAATATTCTATACGGAAATGTTAACAATTGTTCCCAAGCCCGTTCTGAATTATCTGTTATAACATTTCTAATATTTTGAGTTAGAACTTGCGCCACAGAAATGCGAGCGCCTCGAGGAATACGTCGAATGACTGATACATCGGCTTTTAATTTAGATAATAGTTTCCAAAGGGGTAAGTCCTGTAAAATGCTAGAATTTTGTGAGTTTGTAAGGCCATGAGTTAAAGTTTGCAGTTGTAATTCTGTATTTTTATGAATTTTGCCTATGTGGATTTTTAAGCCTCTAGAAGTTTGGAAGGAACGAGGTTGGGAGCAACTGTTACATATGAAAGTATTATCCAAAGATACAGCCACGTCTGCATTCCGAGTAGCCATCAGATTGTTGTCGATTTGTCGGGGTTGTTTTTTATATAAAATATAAAAACAAAAAGCAAAAATGGATAAAATCAAAATAAACATACAAAGGAAGTCCAATTACTTAAACAATTTCACCAGAAAACACAAATTATCCACCAAAATATTTACAATTTAATTTACAACACGTCAAAACAGCACATGACGGCACCACCACGACAGGTATCATGCGCAACAGATGCGCGTCCAATGGCGAGCAGCACCGCATGCGCTCCGCTGCTCGGCGCCATGGTTGCTACGGCAACCAGTTCAGCATCATAGATGTCAAAATTCACAACAAATATTCTATAAAATCAAAATAAAAAACAGCTGTTGTAATTGAAAGCGTGATTCCCGTCTTTTCAAAATAATTTCACAGCTTAAGCACTTTAAGAGAGCAACTTCAACGCCCTCTAAATTAAAAACGAGTGCACCAATAATTTTTAATTAATTATTTGAAAAACAGAGCTTTAAATGACAGGCTTGCATGACAAGTTTTTTTTTTCAAGTCTTGTATTTGACTTATTATAAGTCAAATACAATGATAAAAATATAGAAAGAAAAAAAAATCTTGACTTATTAATTAGTATACATATCAACAGTAATATTATTAAATACAATTTAAATCTACCAATGTGGCATGTGATAGTCGCGTATTATAAATATAATTAGAATCAACCAGCGCGGGCTGGGATTAGGTCAGAAGCATAGAACGTGTCGCGAGCCTCGCCTTGCAAGGACGACCGGATCCTATCCTAGCTTCCTACGAGTCTTTCTCTATCTACCTACGTCGTGACACCCGGAGAAGAAAGACTATAAGAAACTCCGAGATCATTCTTTTTGTCATCTTTTAAAGTCTTTGATTAATCACTTAATCATTGGTACATCTATTGAAAACATTTTTAGTATCTAGGTTAGTGATCCCTATACATCGATATCGTATCGAGTAAGTACTCACAGCAGGAAATTGTGACGGAAACAATGAAAGTTTCAAGTAAGTATCGAGTATAGGAAGCGCTCCTCCAGATTTACATATTTTTTTTTACAATTCAAACATACCTACAGTCTGATCAGTTGTCTAACATATAGATGAACAGTTACAAATTTATAAATTACATAGCATAGACTTTTAATTTAGTTGCAAATTCGGTGTTATAGCTAAAAAGTGCCAGTCTGTCGCAATGTAACCGATGGACTCATCCGCCAAACATCTCCATCATCCATGTATTCTTTGATATTGTAATAACCGCGAGTCATAAGGACCTTTTTTACATATTTTTTGAATTTATGGTCCGGCAAAGCTGTTACATTTAAAGGAAGTTTATTATAGAATCTTATACAATTTCCAAGAAACGATTTACTTGTCTTAGATACTCTGTAAAAAGGTGTAATGAGCTTATCTTTGTTTCTAGTATTAAAATTATGAACGTCCTTCTTCTTGCTGAATTTATTCATATTTTTACGGGCGTAAACTATATTTTGGTATATTTATATTCAGAAGGCACAGTAGGTATATTTATTTATTTAAATAGACTACGAAAAGAATCGCGAATTCCTTTTTTATAAATACCTCGGATTGCTCTTTTTTCTAATATAAAAATAGTTTGGATATCGGCGGCCGATCCCCATAATAGGATCCCATATGACATTACACTATGAAAGTAAGCAAAGTAAACTAACCTAGCTGTTTCTACATCAGTCATTTGTCGGATTTTCCAGACTGCATAGGATGCAGAACTAAGTTTGTCAGCTAGTCTTTCAATGTGTGGTCCCCATTGCAACATGGATTCCAAAATAATTCCTAAAAATATTGTTGATAGAGTTAAATTTAATAGCTCCCCATTTAGTTCAACATTAGGAATGCTATTTGACACATTTGGTAATGAAAATCTATACATTTAGTTTTACTTGCATTAAGAAGAAGATTATTAGCGGAGAACCATTCCGATATTAAGGTAAGTGTGCGAATTAACTCCGTTACACTTTTATCTTTTCTGTTTACATTAAATATAAGAGACGTGTCATCTGCAAATAAAACGATATCGCACGTATTCTTGACTACATTTGGAAGATCATTAATATAGATAAGGAATAAAAATGCACCTAGGAAAGACCTCTGTGGAACTCCTATTTTGACAGTAGAACTTTCAGATGTTACATTATCAATAGATAATTTCTGTTCTCTATCTGTTAAATACGATGTTACAAGATCTAAAAATATAATAATCGCATATGAAGGAACAGGCAGCAGCGTTTCCTTGTGTAGTACAAAATAATACTGCGGTCAAGTTGTCAAGCGTGGCGACTAGGGCAAATACCCTCCTTGGGAAGGAGGCCTATGTTCAGTAGTGAACGTTATACGGGCTGATGATGATGCTGCGAGGCTTCCTAAAACCTTTGGTGGATCTTAATACGAAAGCTAATATTTGGTTAGCTTTACAGATTAAATTATATTTAGCAACTAGTGAGCGACTTAGGACTTGACCATCTATATCATAATTCCATGAGAGTTTGTTGCGTTTATTGGTAAATGATATGAAGTAGCACTTAGTTATATTTAAATACATATGATTGTTTTTTACAACATTTTGATTCAGCATCAATGTCCTTTTGAAGGGATAAAACATCCTCAGATTTTGAAACCACAGTAAATATCCTTAAGTCTTTAGCGTACACGAGAAAGTTGATAGGCGTTCAATAAAGTCATTCATAAAAATTACAAAAATAAGGGCTCTAAGTGAGACGCTGAGGTACTCCAGAAGTAAAACCTTTTATGAAGTGGTAAAAGGTTAATAATTTAAGCACTAATGAACACAATTATTATGATAATAGTCGTTTTACTAATATATTTGTTAGTAGACATTCATTGTATCTTCTCGCTAGACTGCACAGCGCAGTAATTTCCATTTGTTCTGTTTTGTCCTCACGGTTACAGACTTTGTTTATAGTTTTTGGTAAAAAAAAACCTGAACGATGTTCATTATTTATTAGGTAAATTATTCATGAATAGCAAATCCCTGCAGTTTTATCCGTGTTGGAATGCTACTCTGCTCCAGTGGGGCGTCGCGTGGTGTTTTAATGCCTATATTAAATTTTGAATAAGTAGAGATAGTTTATAACCTGGACTAACTTCAGCTGATAAACTATCGCCATGCAAAATTTCAGTCAAATCCGCTTAGTAGTTTTTGAGTAACTAACATCTCGACTTTCGCGTTAATTATATTAATATGGATATATAAATATAACTTGTTGTTGTCTTCAGATGTGCGTGTGTGGCCGCGTGCGGCCGCCGTGGCGGAGCGCCTGTGGCTGGACCCGACGGGCAGCTTCTACTCGGCCGAGGCGCGCATGCAGCGCCAGCGCGCCCGCCTGCGCGCGCGCGGCCTGCGCCCCGACGTGCTGGCGCCCGCCTGGTGCACGCAGCACGACTCCAAGTGCTTCTAATTACACTACTATTACAACATATTTCAACGCCTTGAACACTCAGACACTGGTAAATTACCGCTGATAGTTCAGGCCATTGATTGAAGAAGAAGGAATAAGGGGTGTCGTCGTGTAATGATCAAAAAAAGAATCTGAAATTTCCCACAGAATGCAAACTTATAGGATTCTTCTCGGATTTAAAATAGTGAATATTATGATAACGTAGATAATATATTTTCAACTCGGCTGATTTTTTTGTGTAGCAAAAGTGCGTGGTACCCGTCTGCATTGTATACCATGCAGACTCATAGATACCTCTAAGTCCTTCCATGTTTTCTGCGTTAAGGAATATGGTTTAGCAGAAACACGGACAAAAGTTCGATAACCATGTTTTGTGAGTGCGTATGCATTGCCAATGTATAAAAACTATAATGTGATTTAAAAACTGCTTAATTATTTAGTGATAATTTTGTTATACCTTATACTATATTGATCTCACTTCTGAGTTAACTTTTGTGTATAAGTAAACCAATCTATGGACAAACTATGAAATAACAGCCAGTACTCAAAAGCAAAATCAGAAGTTTAATCATTTACAAATATAATTTTAAGTTTAGATCCTTTTAATGTGCTCTCGTAATCGGTTTATTTTATCGCCTCATAAAACCGTTTCCTGTTTAATGTTAGTGTACTTGTATGTATCCTATTTATGCACTTGGTTTTACACCCGATTTGATTATTCGAGTATTAATTTAGACGGGAGTTATTCACAAGGCGTATTCTTTTGACCTAATGATGACTAAACTAATAAAATATTACCTGATATGACCTGATAGACTGTCAGTCTAAAAAGTTACTTTAGCTATAAATATTTATATCAACTGCTGAGTTGGGGCAACTTCATCCACGGTAACTTTGTAAACTTTATCAAGCTCATAAGGGTTTTTAAAAAATATTTCTGGTTTTAATTGTACATTATATTATAGATATTACATCCACCAAGTTTACGATTACACGTGGTGAATAAAATAATGTCTTTATAAGTGTGCCAACTATTATCAAAATATTTGACTTATACACGTACCAAAAATATATGTTCAGAAAGCAAAAAACATATTAAACATGTGGGAGCTTAGTTATGTATAAAAACTCATATTATAATTTATAATGAGCTTATCTGTCACTTGAATAGTTTTTATGTAACTTCATCTGGCAGTTAAACGTTGAGTGACCTTTATCTGTCATTTGTCCTACGTTGATAGTTCGTTTTGTTTCGGATACTCTTTTTTTATAATATAAGTAGGATCCTACTGATATTATAATCGTGACAGTTTGTATAAAATGTATGAAATTTTGCATATGATATAAAAGTTTTTTAAAAAAAACCCTGGAATCATGTATTTATAAAAATACTACGCAAAAGAAAAAAACAAAAATGTTGATGCATTGTTTAAGTGGTCTTAAACTCCACGTTGTACGTTTAAAACATAAGGTCGGATGTGTCATTATAGGTCAGAAATATGCGTCACATGTGCCTAAATCTTAAACTGGCACTTAGGACCAAATGCTTCTAAAGTGTAATAGAAATCCGTCCTTATATTTATGAGGTCTAGATATATAGATTACCCGTAAACGGACACTTTAGAATTTTGCATTTTGATTTTTTGTTCTACATCAATATATGGTGGACTGAGTCTTGGACATGTAAAATTATATTTGCTATACACTAAGAAATCATATTTTACTTGTATCCAAATTATTAATTGCATAAACAATTTATGTTATTGAAACCGTGATTAATACATAATTCAATGAATAGAAAAAAATACGTATAGGTACTAAAAGTTTGTAACATTATAAAAATTATAAGTTATTCGATAAGATAACTTTTAAACCATATGACATTATGAAATAAGGTGCTAAATAAGCCAGTAATTATTTAATAATAAGGCGAAAATTTGTGGAAGTACCGAATTTATTGTGATATATAATAAGATTTAATTTTACTGATAATGTACTGGTCTTTATCGATTAATGTTTAAAATATATACTGTAATTTATACTGATTTTGTTTATTATTCATTCCAAATTCCTTTTTGTATGTAAAATACAATTAAATTAAATAAACTTTGGAATAAAGCTTAGACTGGCGGACACCCTAGCCTTCAGGATGGCTCGACGAAACCAGATATATACAAAATGATCCAAACTTTATTATTAAAGTATATTTAGTCCAACCATTCTGTCACCATTCTGTCACAATTTTTTTTCTTTTTGTCCGGGGAAAAATTCCTGCGCCGGCGGTGGGTTATATTGCACTCGCACTCTCCATAGCGGTGGTATGCTAATCATACCACGAGACCCCCGGATACTCCTCCGTCCCCCGTTGGTGAGGGGCTCGGGAACATAGAGCTTTCTGGGGCAATCATTCAACCCGTATATCGTCCAATGCTTAACATGAGCTACCTCCAAAGGGAGGGTTTTTGCCATAGTCCCTACGCTAGGCAGTAGGCAGGCAGGTTGGTGACCGTAGTATAATGTTGTAACACAGTATAACACACAAAGATACTGCTGCACGTCACTGGCATAAGCTTGTTATAGATGATGTTATAACAATCGGGATCGACGGCTTAAGGAGCTTTTCGAGGCACGGAGGGTAAGTATTCCCTCAACCAATCAGACCCAGAAATAAATCTTAGAGTTTACACAAAGGTAAATATGTATATCTTGTAAAGCGTGAGGTTCAAACAAGACTTAGAGCAAGATATATACTGCTACGGCACGGAGGTTGTCTTGTCAGTTAGAGGACTTAAATATTTAAGACCGACTTTTTACCCTTTCTCAGTTGTCGCTTGTACTAAAGTCCTATGAAGATAAATTAGCGCAATCTTGGAGTGAGATGAAGATTTATCTAATAAGATACATTATTGAATGAAAATGTTCTATTTATTTACATTAAATACATGATAGATATTACACGTACAACAAGCATTTATAGGTTATACTTAATGTATTTACATTGACTCTTAAATATTTAACTAAGTAATATTTTAAATTATTATTACAGAAGATACAAAATTTCAGTTTGTTAATTAGCTCTACTGTCTACGATAACATAACATTTATAACCTAATTTACCATTGACTAGAAAGAAATCACATTAATTAATACTCACTTTAATGTCTTTCATTTGAAAATATTAAAAAATGTATATAGAAATGAACCATTTCAGATTGCAATTTGAGTTTCCACCGAGTCTAACAAAAAGACTGAAAGAAAAAAGATACCTATTTTCTCATTTGATACAAATTTCTACTTATTTTTATTGAAGGGTATGTATTATTTTATTATAAATGAAATGCTTTGTTAAATATGCTTAGATTGAAACATTATTTCGGACTCTATCGCTTCCATTTTTGGACCCTAAGCTCAGGTCATTAGGCATCAAATCATGAAGTACTGTATCACTTCTACAGATACTTGTAGCGATTCTATTCGCTAGTCTCTCCGAATCTCTTATGTCATCGTCTTTGGAGTGAGAGGTGAGATCTATCTCAGTGTCGCTATCACTGTCGCTCGCATCCTTCTCATTTCTTCGATAAGCCAAATTTTGTGGAGTTTCCATACCTTGCACAGATGTTGCGCAAGGGCAATTATTAGGTTTCGACATAATCCGTAAGTCTGTTGGTACTATTTCGGAGTCCATTTGCTGTTGCATGAGTAAAGGTGGGAAAGCAAACGACTGTTGTAACATTCTTCCATCTTCGTTGGCATACGGCATCGGGGGTAGATCATGTACTGGAGGAGCAGTTGGCATAGATTCTAAGTTCGGGTTATGCATGTAAGGATCCTGGCGAGGTGATTTTAAGTCACGGTTGTCGTGAACGTTTGGAGGTTCGGGTGAATCTTTATCGTTTGGAGATGACGGTGCTTCAGGTGAAGAATCTGATGGTTTCGAGTGTCCTGGAAAACATAAAGTGTTAACTTAGTTATTTCTGGAAATGGTTGAATGTATAGGTAGGCACCTACCTAAGTACGAGTAGAAGGTTTCAACTTATTTTTAAATAATCGTAAATTTTATATTATTTACAGCTTATTTTAGGGTTCATCAATCAGCTTCAATATTGGAATTAATTGTCGAATTCGGAAAGATACTTGAAATTTAAATATCTTGAAAAGTACTAAATTTCGGCTCTATTAACATTGGACGGTTATTCAAGTGACAGTAGAATGAGAAAATTTGATTTATTTTCGTTGTATTTAGAAAAACAAATAACACATACGCTACAAGATTATTAATATGAGAGTTGGCATTTTTTGAATAGGTGCACTACAGGTAGGTACTACCTAAATGTAACACTTTTGCAAAAGTTAAAATAGTGAAAAGTATCACAATTAAACTTTTAGCATAACTTCTCGTAGTGCAAATGTGTTTAACGATAATCATACACCTAAAAAGAAAGCCAACACAATAATACACCTAAAATGGCAGCTTTTTAGAAATTATAAGAATGTGTTGAAGTACCTGTCAATGGTAAAGGAGGAGTACCAAGCCCCAAGCACCTCATCCTCCAAGCGTCTTGTAGCAGCTGCAGTCGCGCTTGCTTGCGCCATTTGGCACGACGGTTTTGGAACCAAACCTGCAAACATACAAATACCGCTATTAAATATCTTCTTAAACCGTTTAAGTCCACTGCTGAACATGAGCCTGCTCTTTACAGACTTTGGAAACGCAGGATCGTTGAGGCTGAATGGTGATCGCAGTAAGATGTTAAGTAACCTGGAGTTAATAGATGCTGCTGCCCATCCATCAGGTGTATGTCCCTTAGTTGCCTCTTACGACATCCATTCCAAATTCTAAACCGGATACCACAAGGCTTTTACAATATTTAAAAATTAAGATACTAGCCCGGTTTCCACAATCAGGTAATTTTTTTTTTGTCCTGTCTGAAATTCCTTCACGCATTCCCACCGCCGCGCGCCGCGCCGCGCCGCCGCTGCATCGTATTCGCGCGCTGGCGATGGCATATCATCATCAGCCCGTATAACGTCCACTGCTAAACATGGGCCTCCTCCCGAGGCCGAGGGAGGATATTTGCCATAGTCACCACGCGTGGCAGGCGGGTTGGTGACCGCAGTATTATGTTGTACCACACAAGGAAACGCTGCTGCCCGTTCCTTGATATACGATTATTATAGATAATGTTATAATAATCAACCAACGGCTTAACGTGCTTAAAAATGCCCAATAATGTGGCGATGGGATATCATCATCAACAGCCCATTCACGTTCACTGCTGAACATGGGCCTCCTCTTAACAGACCTTGGCAAGCCAGGATCGTAGAGGGATATTGCCATAATCACCACGCTTGGCAGACGGATTGGTGATCGCAGTAAGATGTAAACCTTGAGCTAATAAATGCTGCTGCCCATCCATCAGCCATATGTCCCTTAGTCGCCTTTTACGACACCCATGGGAAGACATGGGGTGGTCTATTCTAAGCCGGAAACCACACGGCAAGATGTGCTGATGGGATATGCACCTTCCCAATTATCAACCTAATTATATTTTTTACAAATTGGACGCTAAACACGTAACAATATTACTATGCCTTTGATAAAAATGTTCGCTGCTCAGCGTTTACTAGGCATACAAAAAATATGTTAAGTATGTGATTTTATTAAGTTAACATAGCTTCATTATAGTAACAATAACATAGTAGATGCCTTACAATAACTCTACAATAACGAATACATTTTTATCGAAGTTATATCGTTACCAGATTAGACTCCTGGTGTAAAGATAATCAATATACTATATACTACAATTATCTATTCTAGAGGAAAGATTTGATACCTTATTTGTTTGCATTGGAAGTAAAGGACCGATTAAAAAAAATATTCCGCTATTAGAAAGATACGTTATGCAGAAGTAACAGAGGCTATATTTAATAATGAACGTCCCACGAGATCGGGAATTAAGCGGGTGAGGCCGACTGCAGAAAGCTAGTAATTAATATAAACAATATAATCCTTCCGAATGCTAAGTATACGTCTGAGTGAGAACTCGTTGGTTAAATTAAAGCGGCCGTAGCCCAATAGCTAGGGCCTCGGACTTGTGATCTTGAGTCCGCCGGTTCGATCCCCACCCATTGCACAACTGACGTGAACCCACTCGTTACACAAGCATTTTAGCTTAGCACTAGGGGTTAACAAGAATACCAGTAGGTAGAGGAGAAAAACTCTGCTAGTAATCTTTAAAATAAAAAGTGTTGATAAAAAATTTCTATTTTATAATTATCAGTACCAGGTCGAAGTCTGAAAGTTGGTGGTGGTTTCACCCGTGCCTCAGGCACGTTAAGCTGTCGCCCCTACGCTTGATTCCTTAACCTAGTCGTGTCGTCTCACCGGATTTTTGAAGAGTAAAGAAATAGAGAATGCACTTGTGCACTTTATCCACAGTGTTCGATATTAGGGTTCGCGGCAGCAGTAGGTTATACGTTTGAGTATGGACAATAAGAAGACAACAATGGAAAGCAAAATCAGTAGACAAAAACAAAACACTGGTACAAATAAAATAAACAGAAAACTATTACACCAAAAAGTGTTAACATCGGTAACACAAATTGAAAAGTTATCTATAGTAATATTAGATTAGCTTGAACGGGCTTGAACATAGGCTTTTTAATTATGAAGATCCCGCGGGATCGGGAGCTATGCAAGTAAAACAGCGATATGAATAAGACTAGATTCTGGTTATTATTATTATTAGTCACTACATAGTATAAAACAAAGTCGCTTTCTCTGTCCCTATATTTATTTATTTTTATTTATTTCATAAAACAATTAACATTGTATCTAAATATTGATTACAAATAAGTACATTAATTAAAATTAAAATATATGAATTACATTTACATAACAATATATCCCTATGTATGCTTAAATCTTTAAAACTACGCAACAGATTTGGATGCGGTTTTTTTATTAGATAGAGTGATTCAAGAGGCAGGTTTATATATATGATATCCAACGTTCGCTCCACACGGAGCCGGGTGGGTCGCTAGTTCTTAATAAAAAAAAGCTTCTACTGAAGTTTATGCTTCATTATTAAAACTGAGAAATGATTTTGCAAATGTATTTTGAGTGAGCTTGCATTTCGTTAATAAATCAAATTCAGCTATAAAAGTCGGTTGTATATTGTAGTGAATCTTGCTTCAAAATCACACAATAAACAAAATACCTTTACAATATCCCGTTGAAACAACACATTAAATACATTTGTGTACTACCGACGGTGCACTACAAGATAAAAACATGGATATTTTGTTAATAAACAAAACTTGCCGTTTTTCACAACTTACGACCGATGCACAAAACTCCACGAAAATTTCACAATTCTGCAATGGTACCGCCTTGAGCTTTGAGGTTGCTTTATTTGTATTTTTGAAACCATTTAACAAGGCTGGAGCCCTGCTCGTCACATGTTTAGTGAAGTAGCAAAAGCTTCGTGGAGTACTACATAATTAAGTATGTCCACTCGAAATAAAAGCAGTGTGCAGCTTCCAACCCGCATATCCATAGTTCCAAAGCTAGGGTAAATCAGTAATTTCGTGGTGTTAACGAAGAACTTAATAATTTGTATTTGCTTGTATTGTTTGTAGTGATCAAATTTTAAGGGCAGGGTAAAGTTTTCCTAATAAGTTATAGAGGTATCAATATTGAAAAGGTTAGGAAGAAGGTTAGGTACAAGAATTTCAATTTTTGTACTAAAAGTCTTACTAAAATTCGTCAAAATCTGTAGTTTCTGAGATAATTGTGAAAGCGCATAAACAAACAAAAGTTACATTCGTTAACTCTAAGTTAAAGTCAATAATTTCTTTAGTTAGTGCTACCCAAAACAATAAAAGTTTTGATTTAATTACCAATTGCATATTTAGTATAAGTTGAGTCAATTTTTCATTCCAATCAGTTAACTACGCTGACGTCAATGTCTTCAGTGGTTTAAAACTACTGACTATGTTTTAACTATGAAACTATTGGCAAGACCATGAGACGTACGTACTCGTATTGGGATTAGGTCTTATTAAAACACCCTATTTTATGGGTTTCGTTTTTTCAATTGTAGAAATGTAATATCATCAAAGGACTTTTAATCACTGCCATGGATAAATATTATGACCATTTTTATTTAAATTGACGTATCATTTGCAGTGAATACCCATGATTGGCGTCCATCACACACTTGGGGCGTTTTGTACTCAAATAAATATTCACAAATTGCAATGTCCCTTTAGAAATCATTAATCTTAAATTTTTCTTTTACTTTTACAGGCGTAATTATTTTATACAATGGTAACATTGCTCCATCCATACAATTTAAACTATCTCTATCAGAGCGCTCCTTTTGTCTTAAGATATGTTGAGAGAACAAAATCACGTGGATGGTGGATGAGTAAGGTAGAATTAATGAATTACGAGTGGATTGTTCAGGGATACAAACTATACTGTTGAAAGTAAACCAACAGTTTCGGAAATAAAAATAACTGAATGTGAAGCTTGGTGCAATGAACATGATATAAGTTCAATAAAAGTTGAACAAGAGATTGTAGAACAGGTACAACCCTTTTATGAAGACATAGGTATTGTCTTATGCCTACCTAAATTAATGAATAAAATACATATATACATCTAAAATTTGCTAATTTAAATTAAAACTACAATTATTCTAAAGATTACCTGCTGTGCAAAGTAAACCAGCACTCGGAGAATTATAAAACAACTAAATTGAGAAAATATATAAGACACAAAATTTTATAGTTAATTAATTTAAGATACTATTTAAAAAAAAATTAAATGCATAAGCACGTAATTTTTGACATCTATACTAATATTATAAAGAGGAAAGATTTGATTGTTTGTTGGTTTGCATTGAATAGGCTCTAGAATTACTGGACCGATTTCAAAAATAAAGGTACTTTACCCGGGAGTCACATAGGCTATATTTAATTATTAAGTTCCCACGGAAACTGGAGCTACGCGGTTAAAACCGCGCGTTTGAAATTGTTTACGACTTTCAGTAATTTTGATTTTTGAATAAATCTATTCTCATTTCAGTATTTTATGTCTTAAAAGCTATTGCAAAAGCAAGCAAATACTATTACAGTTTAGCTATAAATGACGGTCACATCTGATGTATTGATCAAAGCAATCTGTTAGTACATCTCCATTATGAAACCCTCTATTCATGTGATGACTATGATAGAGTAATAGGGGCGCATTTATTCAATGTCAGTATGTTAATGAATTAGTAAGTGTAGCAAGTTCTTTTTAATCAATATTCGCTTATCTGTATTCGACTAAGGAAAAGTTAAGAGAAAATAATGAAGTGCGTACGTAGTTCTACTATAATCCCACGGTGAGTTTTATTCTTTGGTAAAAAATATTAAACTACATACTATAAATAGCTTATACCTGTTACGGAATATTAAAAGTTTCTGCAGTAAAACAAATGAAAATATATTTAAGTATAAAACGATACACTGACTAGATTAAATAAGTTATCGCGATAAAACTAACTAACATTTCATCTCGAACAAGTACAGTGCTGAAAGTTGTTATATCACAGCAGCCGGTTGCGAGCAACCTGCATCATCTACATTTAGTTAGTGATTAGGTATTCAACTCTTTCCTTTCTTCTCAAAATTTCCTGTCCGTGACCACCAATAGAGAATCTTTCTTCTCCAATTATCCAACTGTTATGTGTTTTTTTGCGCTTTGAGTCCACTACTATTTCAACTGGACAATTGCTTGTTATAGGCGCTATTTAAGGCACTGTCGGTGTTTTATAGCTGTTGGTTTAACATTTAATCTAATATCATAAAGCTAAGGAGTTTGCTTTAACGCGCTAACTTATTGATATAAGTGTTAGATTGCTCATTTATCGAGGAAGGCTATAGATTGTATATTTCACCACATTATGATCAATAGAAGCGGAGTAGAAATGAAGAATATTCCAAAATCAGGATTGGCCCAAAGAAGCTATTCCATGTGAACGTAGTCCTTGACACAAGCTAGTCATTAAATAAAAGTAAGGTAATACCTGGACTCTAGCCTCCGACAAGCTGATTCTCAACGCCACCTCTTCTCTCAGGAACACGTCTGGGTAATGCGTCTTCTGGAACAAGGACTCCAGCTCGCTGAGTTGCTGGGGTGTGAATGTGGTACGGTTCCGTCGCTGCCGGCGCCGTCCAAACATGTACTCCGTGAGAAGATCGCCCGGTAATGGTGACAGGTATGGTCCAGCCATTGGTGAGAGGTTCCAGATGTTGTTGTTTTATTATATTTATATATTCAATTCAAGAATGCAGATTTGTAATTGCTCTGGTTGAAATGATTTATTATTATTATTTTTTTACTCCGCTGCATTAATCTTAATACAGTTAAGTTATTCTTAACGCATTACTGAAGATGGCTCGATGATTTTTTTTTATTCACTTCATGTGATTCAACTTATAATAGATAATCCAATATTAAATAAAATATCATAACATTGTCAATACGTATTACGATAAAATGATTAGATAATCGTCTCTTCAGTGATTGTTCCACAAAATATCCATGCACACGAAAGTTGTTCAAAGTTATCGCGTATCACGAGTTTCCCTTTAAACTTGGGGTTGTAGAGAAGTCTCGCAGTCGAGATGATTCGGCCGACACTGTTTGATTTTGCGAACATCTCCTCGTGAAAACCACCCTGACTCCACCCCTTTAGTACACAAAAGGCGGTCGCTATTGGCCAAACGCTACAGGGGTTGTGAGACGCAGCCAATCAGGGGATAGAATCAGGGGTTGTATTTAATAGGTGTAGATTAAGTTATAGAGCAATGTAAATATAAAATGTTGTATAAATGCGATCAACTTTGGTGTGGAGCCGTTAATGAGATATTAAATACGGTGAGCGGATGTTTTCCTGAAAAGCGCTCATGAAGAGACTGATTAAAACTACAAACGTTAATGAAAACCTTCGCCGTTTTTATTAAATATTTTTACTTTTTATATCAATTATATACAGAACTTGGATTACGGATAATTAGTAAATAAGAAGTTAAAAAAGATTTAATATAATATTGTACCTATCCAATAAGGTATTTATCTAATAAATCAGTGTTTAATAGGTATGCGTGTTCTTTTCTTTATTCTGTTTGTATGGCAAACTTATCAATTAAATGACAATTATTTTTATGACGGGTTACTTTTTTGTCCTTCGTTTTTTTAATTGTTAATGAAACTTTTAACGCTATTTCCTTATATTTGAAAGATATTTTTAATTGTCCAAGTGTTCATAAGCATTACAATATTTATTGACTAATCGAATTATTTGTGATTCCAAATTCGAAAAGCTTTGCAACTATACTATGTAAATATTTTAATGGAAATCTAAAACTGCTCATATTCTAATGAATTAATTATAAATAAGACGTTAATTAGAACATAATATAATACTCAGATTCAAACGTTATTCCTGTGATCTGCTAAATTATAAAATATTATGATAAATTATAAAATACCTATAGTCATCCGACCGAATATGATTATTTATAAAATATATTCCGCCGACCGTTTACATGACATATTTTAGTGCCCATGTAAGTGCGTAAATACAAATGCACTCTCTATTCCTTTACTCTCAAAATCTGGTAAGACGGGTTACCGGTACTGTGCCTATAGCGTGCTCTTCGAGGCCTGGATGAAACGCCACCTCATTTCTTGACTTCAAACTGGTAATCACAGAACCTTACAGGGTTATTTTTAAAACATTAACAAACTTTCAAGTGGTGAAAGTACTGAGAATCATAAGCAACTTTTACAATGGGACCAACCCTGAAATCGCAATAAAAATCAGCTGTTCCATACATTTTGTCGAGGTAAGTCAACATAAATGTATGGAACAGCTGATTTTTTTATAATCATTAGTACTTTCAACCCCTGAAAGTTTGTTAATTTATTTTTAATAACCCTGTATAGGTACAATATGTGCATAAGAAATTAAGATTATAAGTCTATATTACCTACATGCATTTGGCGTCAAAGTATTCCTCCACACCGACATCATTGGTAATTATATTTTTCTCGAGAAGATACAATTTCTTGACAGAACTGGGGTACAGAAAATCGAATCCGAAACTTCCTAGAACGGCTAGTAACAGTTAAATATGTAACCACTAGATCAACGTGGCATTCAAAATCTAAGTCCTAATTATAAAGCAATGTAAATAATCTACAGTTAAAGAAATATTAACCACCCTACATCTATATAAAGCTTTGCACATTAATATCTCTAGGGGGTAAAATTAAGTCTGCTAAGTGGATACCAGATAGCGGAAGCAACGATTACGAGTAAATGAACGCCCCCCCTTAAACAAGGGTTGTCATAAAATGTATAAATATCTTATTAACATATTTTTTTCTTCTGTTTTAATGTGTTTTGTATGGTTTTTTATGAAATGTATGAGCTATAGCGTAGTTTGGAAGATCATATATGTTTTTACTTCTGTGATACTACATTTTATAAGTGTATCTTAAATTTATGGGATACTTTGAATTAAACAACTGTTTTTGGAATTGATTGCCTGTGGTCACTTTTATATGTATTTAAGTTATAGTAAAGTATTATTTTAGTTATGTTTGATTTATCATAACGAAACGCATTAAAATTGGTCACGGAAACACTTGGGTGATTATCATCCATTTATTTTTCCAATTTGCGCTATAGGACAGCCCTCCGCCTTTTGCATTCTGCTCTGGCTACCCTTGACAAGAAATCGGCCCATCTAGTCAGGTGGCGCTATTATGACTGGGTATCGTGTTATTTGTTCAAAATTCGAATCATCTACAAGTTTGTATGTTGACGTACCGACTTATCAACATCGTAAATATATGATTTCGAAATGAGAGGATCATGAAATGTATAAAAAAAATCCATTAACACTCGTGTAACTAATTGAAGAAACCCTTTTGTCTACAAATACCGCTATGGACAAGTGAAAAGACCCCGTAATCCACTATGGAGATAAAGCTAAATATATGCTAAACATTACAAGTTAAAGCTAGAAGCTAAACTTTACTTACTGAATTAAGGTCGTCGACTATCTGGACTCTTAATATTAGGAATAGGCACTCAAATTTTGTAAATGTTGCACCTACCTGGTTGGTAGGTAAGTAACTCAACCAAATTATGGATCTTTTCTAAAATATAATTGAATTTTATTTGCGAAAATGTAAATAAAATAAAAATAAAATAAAATGAATACCGATAAGTGCTACAAACATTATCAATAAATTTTTATCACTTTAGGTATTTATAGTTTATAATTAAATTATCAAATGTACAGATGCGCAAAACATAGTCTTGAAAACTACTTGATTGCGCCACAAGTTATGAATAGGTAGATACTACAGGAAATAATTTCTTGTAGTATTCATAATTTCCAGCACTAGGGTACGTATATAAAGTAAAAAAATACCCAAGAAATACCATAAAAAAGTTAGAAATTGCGCCCGTCGAGGCTAAAAACCAGCTATTATTAACATAAAATAAAATCAAAAATCAAAACGTCCACAAATTAACATGTGATGAAAACATGTCAACCCTGGTCGGAAGGCGGGCGGGCGTACCGCAACGGCGCTAAACGAGTTTCCACAAACATTTTAATGAATAACACCCCCCCTCTTCACCCCCATTCCCCACCCCGCCCGACAGCCTGCAATGCGCTAATTAAACATTCGAGCCATATTGTTCTATGTATTTCGTATTCCCTCCTACAATATGAAGAATATAAGAAAATTATTTAGTTTGTGTTTAAGTGGTTGTGATTTGATTAATAGTTACTAAAACATTAGGTAGATAGGAATTTATTATTTAAATGTATGCTACTATAGTTTTGTAATAATAGTATTAGCTAATTTATGTAATGCTTATTAAGTACTACTTGCAAGATTTATTCAATTCAATGTTTCAATTTTTCTTCATAAATGTTACTTGTAACTTCTTAAGGGATATTACCGGCGTGTTTGTAGCTCTGGTTATTAACAGAAAATCACATTACTATTTATATTAAACTAGCGACCCGCCCCGGCTCCGCACGGGTACAATGCTAATGTATCATACATATAAATCTTCCTCATGAATTATTAAAAAAAAATTAAAAATTCTATCTATTAAAAAAACCGCATCAAAATCCATTGCGCAGTTTTAAAGATTTAAGCATACATAGGGAAATAGGGATATAGGGACAGAGAAAGCGACTTTGTTTTATACTATGTAGTGATAAGAAAACATTGAACCACTAATACCAATTCAAAATTTAAATAAAAAAGTCGAGCAGACGCAAATGACAGCCAACATAAATTAAAGTCAAGCGAATATTAATTCGACAAAAAGTAAAGGGGTCTCTATAACATTCGTACATCCCACCATCATATTCAGCAATCATCTTAATTAGTCGCATGAAAAAATGTAAAAAAGAGCACGGCACGGTCCAACGGCTCAATTAGTTAATTAATCTTTTTTTCCGCGTTAAAATAGCATTTATAAACGAGGCGCAAACCGGTGGGAACAGATTCCCTCTTCTCCGATATAGGGTTGGAGGAGCGTTGCAAGATAATTTAATGATTGTAAAGAAATAAAAAGTAAAACCTAATCTGTCTTTATTGAAGGAAACCAAATCAGTGCCGTAATTATAACCAATATCTTTCAATTTTGGATGAATTTATTGTAGTGCATGATTAAGAGAAAATTCTGGAATCAGAAATATTGAGCGCCTAAGGTAAACGCAGCTATCAACGACCCATCGAAAATCTGTAGTTATTACCGACCTATAAAAGTAATTCAAATTTTAACGTTTCCAGAACTATTCTAGTTATAAGTAGGCAAAGTTACACACGTGTTTATTCCTTGAGCAACGTATACTTTTACGTTATTGTGAGTAGCTGTGCAAAAAAGAGTTAAAATACGTCAATTACTGAGAGGCAGCGTGGACGCAGAACGTGTCGTACTGTTCCCTTATTCCTTCAAGTAAGTACGTGACTTTTCTATTTAAGACATTTATACAAACAAATGACGTCTAAACTTTATCTTATATTACTAAATGTATTCATTTAAATGTCAACTCTTGATTTCTTACGACATTTTATTAATAAAAAGTAATTTGAAACGATAAAACTTGAAATTAAAATGGGATGGTGTTAGCTTCATCAGTTTTAGTCGTGGTAGCTATCAACGACCCATAAGTCGGAAATGGCAGCAACGTAACTTTTCGTTTTATTTTTATTTTATGTTATTATATCACACTAACACAAGCATTTTTATGGACCAGTTTAAATATAAGCTTTCAGTCTTTAAAAAAATCTATTAGCGACTAAACTTTCTTGTCTAGTTTTTACCTTTTAGCATTGACAACTTAACCAAAGTTATGATATTTTTCGAGGATCGATATTGAATAGTTACAGTAATAAATAATTATTTTTGTGTTTAAAACAGTGTGCATTTGTTCATATTTTTTGTGACATTAATCAATTATAATCTATTTTATAATCCGAAGGTCAATTGAATTAAAATAATATTTTTTTATGGGTCGGTAATACAATTTATGTTTATACTTACATACTTTATTACCGACCCATGAAGGTCGGCAATAGCAACAAATAAGAAGCTATTACCGATCGTATATTGATTATGTAGTTTCTCACCTACTTATATGACATAATAGGTTTAATAATTAATAAATGCTACTTCTTGGCTAAAGCAACATAAAACATACAATTATATTTTTTTCCAGAGGTCACAAAAGCGGCGAAAAGTATACAGTGAAACACAACTCGCCGAAGCAAACAAAGTTTTTTTTTTATGATCTCAAGAAATATCCAAGAGTTTGAAATCCTTAAATTAAAATATTTATGTGTATTAATAATATTATGTTGATTATTTTAAAAGTTTATAATTATTTAGTTCATAGGTATTACTAGGGAGTACTAAATTGTTTTATTAAGAATAACGATAATAAAAAATTACGAATAAGTATTTGCATTTTTGTTTTGTGTCATTTTATTAAGATCGGTAATCATCATCACCACTAGCTTATATACATTACATTGCTGGAAAAAGGCCTCCTCTCATACACGATCGGGAATAGCTGCATAAAAATCGTTAATAGCTTCACAGCCGTTTTTATGGGTCGGTAATTGCAACAATCGACTAAGTCACATTGTAAATTATTTTTTACAAGATAATCCTTTATTTAAATTTAATTGATTCAGTAAATACATTTTTTATACATAACACTAGCATATAAAACGTAACAATTAATCTTTAGAGGAACCAGTATACTAAAAAAATATGGTTGATTTTAAAATTGCCTTAGGGGGGTCGTTAATACCTGCGTTTACCTTAGTTCTATTTTAGAACAGGCACTATGTTTTACCTAACATTAGAAAAATATGAGTCTGCTTTGCTGGTCTGATCGAATCAGTAAAGGAAAGATGAGAGCAATCTCTCTCCTTGGGACTAGAGCAGAAACACTTGATTATTAATAAAAAGGTAATGATTTACCTTAAGATTGTACAGCTCCTGAGACCTATGTCTACTGTAAATTATGATATGTTATGTTCTGTGAGAACTGTTTGCTATTAAATATAAATAATAAGATCATAATAATCATTTTATTTTTTACTGATACCAACAAGGCCTGCTTTGTTGTTGTTACTGCAAGCATTAATAAAAAAACTTGTAGAAAATGAGATTACAAACTCTGACAGCCCTACAGACACCGTTAACAGTGTTAACTTATTTGCAGCAGTAGCAATGGTTACACCAGTAGTGGACACAGTTAGACTCATGTCGAAATGTCAGATGAATTCTTTTTTATGTTCTTTGATTCTATTTGTTCTTGATTCACTACTTTATTTTATTACATAATGTCCCTGATCTTTCACTCGTCGTACAGGTAGACCCGTGCCATCATATAATAAGCCCTGTGCATAGCCATAATTACTGCAAGAATAAAAAAAAAGACTTGTAGAAACAAACATTACAAACTCTGTCAGCCCTACAGACATCGTTAACAGTGTTTACTTATTTGCAGCAGTAGCGACGGGACAATGCAGCCGTCCGCGCATGCACACTGGTCTAATTAATGCTTTCAGACTGCTTGATTAACTGCCGTAATTAGATGTTGCAGCAAAGGATTGATACGTTTCATGTTAAGCAATATTGTAGGACTGTTTGTTTGGGATTGGTGTAAGTACTAATATATCAATGTTATTATTCTAGTTTAGATTATGATTAACTGTCCTATTCGGATCATGATAAAGATTGATACGTTTTATGTTTAACAATATTGTAGGATTGTCTGTTTGAAATAGGACGAAGTAGTAATAAACTCTAATATATAACCACAATGATTATTCTGGAGTTTATTACTACTAGTAGTTTATTGTTGGATTTGAAGAAATGTTATCAATAGAACTGAAATTGATTAATCTGATAAAATACGTAATTAGAGTCAGATTAGAATAAATATATTTGTTTTATTGTTACCTACACGTAAATGACAGTTCGGGTACCTACAGCAAACAATGCTTATAATTTCCAAAAAGTCTTTCCTATACTAAACGAAAAATGTTGTCGACCGAGTCCAGCCAATTCTATAAGTTTTCTCGAGTACAGTGGTAAAGTTGAAGTTCCTACTCATTCCTCTACTAATATTTAAACTTACCCATGTGTATTCGCTTACCTTAGTACATGAAAAAAACTAAAATCAACATATTTCTTTGAAGACAATAAACGTCATTCTTCAGAAGGGGTATGTCACACAGGCATTCATTAATCAAAATATGTTAGGTATTCTCATTGCATACAAATCGCGATATCAAAAGGGCCGTTGTACTTGGAGCGACTCGCTTCCTTCCTTTGTCCGAACTCATCCGTTTTGTTTTAACACCCCCTTTTAACTTTCATACACTCATGCATGTCTCCTTCTACTCCTTGAGCTGTAGACACATCAGAGAAACTATGTAATTTGCTATGAATATGGTAATTTTATTTGAAAACAACATAATATTTCATAAACTCCAGTTATGTATAAAAAAGTATCGTTAATACCTAATACTTAGATCAGTTTTTGTTGTCGTTGTTGTGATAGACAGCTATTAAGCCAACATTCTTAAGAAAGTATTTAGATTCCTAGAAACCAAATTAATTTTATTTAGTAAAATGTACACTTATTTTATGTTTAAGAGTATTATATTCAGTTTGCGATAAGGAAAAATGATAGTGAGGTATTACTTTGTCCTCGTTTGCTATACTTATTTAATTGAGTTATCATCATTAATCAACAACAGCCCATTATGCCCACTGGTGAACATGGGGCTCCTATTCTCCTTGGCATGCCCATCCGTTGAGGAATATAGCCAGAATCACCACGATTGGCAGGCAGATAAATGATCGCAGTAAGATCGTGAATAAATTTACCCATCAGCTATAAATTAATCGATTGTTGTTCACTATTATCACCGAAGCAATCAATAGTATGTAAATATGTTTGTAGTAGGTATGTTAAAAATAGTAATAAGAAATTTGAGAATAATAAAGGTAGCATTAAGTTACCACCGCACCGACAAGATTCAAAATTGCTTAATTGGATCACCAATTCAGTAAACTTGAATAATTTGTATGCCCTTAAATTTGATTGAATGCTACACATAAACCTGAATATATTGTAGTAAAATTTGGTTGAAATGATATAACTAGGTACATAAAAACCTAAATAGGTATACTGCAATAGAAATTTATAATCCTAAAATGATGGATGATTGTTCATTATACAAGCACACATTAAAGCATAGGTACTTAAGTTAACTATTATATATATTAACTGCAGTGAAAACCTCTTTTTTTAACCCCTATGTGTGTACAAGCCTTACTTTGTCTCCGGTTGATATATTTATGATTAAGCATGCCGTCCAAAGCGCCACATTGTCTTTGCGAGGCCCTCTGTGGCACCCCATCCGTCTTGCATTCACACCACTTCCCCCTTTCTTTGCAGGCACGAGATTTTTTTAATTATGACGTTCAGCCTTTTTGTCTTTATAAAACATTGCCGCTGCAGCTTCTTGGGTAAAGGAAGGACGAGAGGTGCTGGTTTGATTTCACTTTTTTTTTGTGAGAATAAATTTTCTATAAACTGTTTTTAATTACGTGTATTCACGGTATCGCTTCTAACGTTTAATATTTTTAGATGTGTTTCAAAGCTTTGTGTCTATTATTCTTAAATGAATAATAGAGATACAACTACGTGGTTAAAAAGAGGCTGGCCTTGCTATCCTACTTTTAGTACCTACATAATTTATGACAATCATGTTGGTTCCAGGTAACGGGCAGCAGCGTTTACCTGTGTATATGCTGTACACAATGTACAGCGGTTACCAATTTGCCCAGCAAGCATAGTGGCAAATCGGTTAGGCCGCCCTTTGAAGGGCAGCCCATGTTCAGCTGTGGACGGTACATAGGTTGATGATGATGAATAGAGATAAACTATATCATATGCACCTGACATAAGGTTTGAAACATCAATTTATCAGATTGTGTATAACATTGTTTATAAAATACCTTTTCGCTAAATCCTAGCATAACAGGAATTCAAACTGGATAAAACTCCGGCATGAAGTGCAATATATTGAACACTTTTATTCAAATAAAAATGCTAATCAGTGTTTATGTTGAATCAAGAATGTATTGCATCAAAATTACTTCCAATTTTTGTGTAAATTTATTTTGATTTATTAAGTATATGGTCCAAAAAGATTTGTATAGGTAGGTACTCTATCTATTGCTAACGTAATCTTCGTGGGCAGACCAGTTAAATTTACCTTTATTAATTTAACAAAATTACCTTTACCGCGACACTCCAGAGATTGACGAAAGTAATAATATATAATTACTCAATACTCAATAGTTTATTGCATTCCATAATGTAAAGTACAGGTAGTTTGTTTAAAATTATTGAAACAATTATGGACCCTGTCAGGGCACAACAACATAGTTCAGTAGGAGAAAGGAAGACGGTTTATTCTCATTTAGTTATTACATAAGTTTATCGATTTTTGGTTATATAAATATAGAATATTATATTGTACTGTAATATGTTTAAGTAATTATTGTGTATTATTTTAGATTAAATATTTTATATTATTTATAGATTATGTATTTATGTCAATTTTATTATTATTTTATTTATATAGGCTCATATTTATTTATTGTGTAGATATATTTGATTGAAGATATCATTAATTTATCATCGAAATATTCATTTATTGTGTAAAAGTGTTTTAATTTGTTAAAAAAATTGTTGTTATCACTTTCGTCTTTTGGTAATTTATTATAGATTTTTACAGTCATAACTAGAGGGCTAGACTAATGAATCTGTAATTTAGAACTTGGTAGTTTGAGTCTATTTTTGTGTCGAAGTGTATATTTTTCTTGTGTTTCTCCACGAGTGTTATATCTTGTGTTTTATAGCAAATCCTTCAAGGACATGCGAAGATATGTTAAGAGGAGGCTCATGTTCAGCAGTGCGACGTGCACTGCTTCACTGCGAATGGGCTAATAAAGAGAAAAAAGTATGAGAACTACTACATTTTGCCTTTTATATGTCGTAATTGTAGATCAAATTAAAGCACTTGTTAGTTTCACGAAGCCGATATCTTCATATAACTATAAGCATTAAAAAAGGTTTTTAATTATTTTCCTCTTCTGTTGTAATTATATATCTAAAAACTCAAAAACCCTGCTAGTGATCTATATAAAAAAACTTGGGTATGCTTCAATTCTGTATATTGTGAATAATAGAATTTTAGCAAACCTATGCATATAATTAAATCAAAATAGATCTGAATCAAGTACCAACTTATTTTTTTATCAAGAACTACCTTCCGCCGCCCGGTGAAATACATCATAGCGAATTCTGAAATTTATACTGAAATTGTAACTCAATTTTAGGTTTCAATAAACTATGCATAACTTCCACTACAATATAATTTTAAATCCAATTTAATTCATCCGTAACCTGCTCTCACAAAACCCAGGTGTTCTTCCTACACAATTGAAATCTAGTAATATTTCAACAATATTTCCTGCAGTGAAGCTACGCGGAACTCCTCACGGAACTTCTGATTATGTAGAGGAATTAATTTTCAGACGCGACGAAACTGCTCTGTAGTGCAACAGGGGGGTGAGGGGGGAGGGGAATGATGAAACAAAACTACCTTCCGCACCTGAACTACGTAATAACAGCGACGAATAAATCAGTTTGTCAGTTCTTTTGCAAATGAAACCGCGCCGGATTGAGCTGCAAAAGGGATGTTCTCTTAGGTACTTGGAATAATGTTTCGGCGGTTTCGCGTTTATACTTTGATGTATATACTAATATTATAAAGAGGCAAAGTTTGTGAGTTTGTGACGTCATAGCGGGTAATCTCTGGATCTACTAAACCGATTTTGTAATTAATAACTTTGGTTGGTAAGTTTATACAATTTGTTTGTGAATACATTTTATCTAAAAATGAGATCTAAAAAAGCGAATATAAACTATAACTAACGTGAAAAAATATTTACTACTTATTTTAAATGTACCTATTAGATAACTTTTATTGACATCTATAATATAATTTATAGTAGATACAGATCTCCATGGTGGTAAAATTTTAAGGCAAAATCCTTCCGTAACCACGACTGACTACAGAACTGTTAAGGTCTGTATAACATGAAGTTGATGAAGCGTAAAATATGAGTTGGTAACGCATATTTTACGTCTGCAAAATATATTTTTATTGAGTATAAATATTTTATAAGATAAATTTTACGATAAACTTTTATTATAATATAGGTATATAAAAGAGTTTTCAGAAATTTTAAGTCTGAAATATTTTGGTTTTGAGCAAAGTTGATTTGAAAAATTTATATTAAATTTATTTTAAGCTAATTCTGATATAGGAACTTAAGCGTGATGAGTGATTTGCCATAAAATACCGCGATTGAGACCAGTGACTATTATAAATTGATCTTTTATAAATATACACATTGCCCTCTTCGAGATAAACGCGGTAAACACATGTTTTGATATCTAAACAAGAAGTCTATATTACATGACTTTTAAAGTGAACCTAAAAAAAAAGAAAAAATGCAATCTTTATGTACCTATAGATTAGGGTCCTGAAATGTAATTTTCACAAAAAAAGGAAAATCCCAAAAATGACGATTACTGCAAGTAGGTACAATTAACATGACAGCACTGTGATTTTTAATTATTGCTAATAATTGGTTGTACCATTTTCCATCAGTTTTACTATAGAAACAGCATTAACATTCTTAAATAAACATAATATGCTATTTACAAGAAAGAAAAGGTAAAAGGTTCCTCTGAGGAGACGGCTATGATAAATGTACATGGCAAAATAAGCTCTAGTGCAACAATACAGGATAAGCTAGGTTTTGAGAACTAAAAATTTTAATGACTACGAATCTGTGTTATGGGCACAGTTTCGAACCCACTTGAACTTAATCTGGAATTGAAATATTACCTACTAGCTTCCCGCGCGCTGTTTTACCCGCGTAACTCCCGTTCCCGTGGGTACTTCATAATTAAATATAGTCTATAATGTCTATATCACTCAGGGTGAATTTAGCTTTCCAATGGTGAAAGAATTTTTGAAATCGGCATAGTAGTTTTTGAGTATATTCATTACAAACATACACACAAAAATACAAATCTTGCCTCTTTATAATATTATTATAGATAGGTATAGATATGCAAATATCAATTGTACCTTCTGCCAAAAATAAATGATTTCACTGAGTATTAACAACGGCTTAAAATCACGGTGTACAGATAAATCATATTTAAATACGATTATAGTTATTTGCTTAACTCTAATAACATGCGTAAAACAAGCGATGATACACTTGGGTGGTGATTAAATAGCCATAACATTTTGTTTGAGGGGCGCCATTGTTACGCACCTCTCGACATGCTATTAATATGAAAACAATTTGTCCCTCGCGTATTTTTACAAGTCGAGCCGAAATGACTACCCCAGATAGTTTTGACTATAGAATGTATTTTTTCATGTAGATATTTATGTATACCTTATTTGTATGTTTGTTTCGAATAAACTCGAAAAATACTGAACGGATTTTGATAATTCTTTCACCATTAGAATGCTACGTTATCCCTGAATAACATAGGCTATAAAAGTCCACCTCGTTTTCGGACGGACATATGTATTTAACCAGCTACTTCACTGGGCATAAAGGCGAACAAAGCCTAGCAGCCTAGGTAAATGGTTTAAAAGCTACAAACTAAGTAACCTGCGCAGGAGGGTGTCCCCTGTGGGACTTGGACTTTGGTTCAAAGCGGTCGCTGGCGAGGAGATTATGGGAATTTGGCTTTTTTTGGGAGTTTTGTGCAACTGTCGTTCTACTTTACAGTTCGCGGGCCTCTCGGACTTCGGGTCTACGAGGGCATCGGAAATTTTAAGAGTCCACTCGTGCGAATCCGGGGCGGGCCACGAAATAAATTAACAGAGTAATTCTAAAACTAAACATTCCAAATAAAAATAACCTATAATTTGAATAACGTTGTATATAGAAATATAGTACCTACCTGCCTAATTTATACATTCTCTTACCGATATAAGATTTAGCAAGTTAATTAATTTTTTAATTTATATATTAACAATTTAAATGTAAAACGTAATACTCATTATTTAAATGTATAATAACACGAAAAAATGTAACATGACGTCCATTAAAAAAATAAAGATTGGTTGAACTTATTGCTATAAATCGGGCTAAAAACAGGCATACAGTTATTACTATGCATTATTTAAAAGAAATATCCTTATCAAACCTGCAATTTTAAGCACTGTAGCAATCCGATGTAAACAAAATCAACTTCCTACATCTGACCTAAAAATAAACGTACACGCAACGTTCAATAAAAGCTCGGAAAACAAAACAAACTGGGTACATAATTCGCTCCGCCAGTACACGCTAAGTGCTCCCCAAAGACTATGCACATGCTGACTGCAATCACTGATTGCTCCCATTGTGGCGTAGATTAAAATTTTAGGGCTCACCCACTAATGTTATTGCACTCTTTTTTACTCATTCGCACTACGGCGCGGAACCCGCGGGCTTGTTAAAACGCAGTATAGGGGCACGTTTTAATCACATTTCTGATTTGAGTTTGGCTTTTGTGTTTGAGAGCGCAATCTGATTGATTAATGTGTTGTAAGTTGTTATTATTGGCTTGTGGACTATTGATGTGATTGAGTCATTTTTTATCATTTATATTTGCGGTAATGATTATGTTGTATGTAATTTATGTTAGTCATTTTGGTGCATACATAATATATGAATGTAAAAATAATTTCAGTGCGAGTGCGATTGATTTATTTTATATAACCAAAAACTTTTCTGGTTAAATAAAATAGTCAGAAATTATAGAAATTAATAAATATGTTAAACAAATTGTGTAAATCATTGATAATCGGGGAAAATTCTACTTTTAATATCAATACAATATTTAATTTTATTTTTCAACACAACATTATTATATACATTAACATATTACATAGGTATATGTATAGCTTTAAAGGTACAACAAAAAGTACTTAATTTACTACAGCTAACTTATAAGTACACAATTTATATACAAAAATAGTTTCAGATATAATTTTACAATATGCATTCAAATGTACTTAATAAATCTCGATTACAACAGAACCCGACAATACCCTGCAATAAGCATTTCAGAACATTTCATATCAAACCCCACATTGCGATAAGGTGCGCTTTCTCAATTAAGGTTTCCATATTTCAATCTACTGGAGCAATGATTGAATACGCAAATTGATTACTCGGCGCATTGTTGGAGCTATAGTCGACTGTATACGACTGTACCTACTGCAAAGTTGATTACATCTATCAGAGCCGTTGCAGGGAAAAGGCATTTGGGAAAATATTAAACACTGGTACGGTGGTAAAGTTTGGGGACCCATTTGAAAATGATAGAGCTAAAATATCAGCTTGAAATGGAAAAATACTGAATATTGTCACCTAATACAGACGCCGCTGAATTAACACTCATCTTTATCATATTGCTTTACTCTCAAGTTTAGTTTGCAAATAATTTTCCGATGCCCTCGTAGACCCGAAGTCCGTGAAGCCTGCGAACTGTAACGTAGAGCGACAGTTGCGAATCACTCCCCTTAAAAACGAATGCCTCCTTGCGCAGGTTGCTTAGTTTGTAGTTCATAAATCATTTAATAAGGATGGTGTCCTGCTCGCCCTTATGCCCAGTGAAATAGCAAAAGCTTCGTGACGTCAAAATAAAAAGTAACATATTGCTTTCCAATTATAGCTGTGACACAGTTTATAGCTAATGTATATAGGTAGCTATTTACGTACACTATCAATTTGTAACACATAAGTTTATTTTTGGTTCCAATAGTTAGCCTTCATACATACATACATACATAAGCTCACGGCACGGCAGAGACAATGGACCTCCACTTGCTACGATCCCTACACGCATCTTTCGCTTCATTCACTCACATTCTTCATACAAGCACGTCGGTTTAGGGTGGATCTTATTTGAACTTATGCGAGGATGTCTCCGATTTGGTCAGAGAACGTTCGTCGAGGTCTTCCCCTTCCGACTGTGCCACTCACACTTGCCATGTATACCTGTTTTGTCAATCTTTCTTCATCCATTCTTTCCACGTGACCAAACCATCTCAACATTCCCTTCTCTATCTTCGTAATCACGTCTTCATATCGACGGGTAATTGAGCTGAGCGATACTGAAATATATATTTTATGTAATCTCTTCATTATGGTATATAATTTACCTATTACCCGTCGATATGTATCTGTGTTTAAGAAAAAAACATTAAGTTAGGATACTAGGTATAATAATAGAAAAAGTATACTAATTATAAAATCCTAAATGTTGAATTGCCTGAATACCTATCGTATTCAGGAAATTGTATAGGTTTATAATAAGTTTATATTAATATTATTTATAATTAATAAATAAAATATTGAAATGATGCATAACATTTAATTTTAAAATCGATAGATAAGTACCTATACTTTTTATATAAACATTTTATTCCAAGATTTTTCAGTTTTTATAATGTTTAACGTTGTGAATTGGCACCATTTAACTAAAATAATTTAAGTCTTATACGTAGTTGTCTAAGACGGCCGATTGGGGTACTTAAGCAGGTTCTAATCCTGCCGGTGGTCCAAAACTTCTTATTTACAATTTTAAAATTTAGTATGTGCTACACTTTGCTATAAACAACTAAAACTTCATGATCATAAGTATTCTTCATAGTCATAAGTAAATAGGATGTTCCCACTATGCAGGGATAGTATTGAGCGCCGATGTGGAAAATTGGGGCTTTGATTACAAATGCGGCCCTGTAATCAACTGATCACAGCACAGATGCATTGCTTGAATGAAATCATCCGATTGATTATTTTTTGTATTAAAAAATTCAATGAAATTGTAGGTACAGTTGAGTTGCGTATTTCAAAGGGTTCTTGCATTATTTTAATAGAAGGTCAAAAATTTATCGAAAAAGGTGAAAGAACAACTTCTGGAAAGGATTTGCATTCAGACCCGCTGACGCATGAAACCTACCAACCTAACTATTTCTGATGCAATATTTAATGAAATCTATTTATTTTGGGACTGGCATATGTCGTTAGCCACGAGGCCTTGCAATTTATTGGGCATAAAGGCGATCAGGGCTACATCCTTATTTGATAATATATCTGCCAATGTTTTACGAGTAAAACCAAAGCCATGTCATTGAACTTCTATGCTTTGCTTTGGGTATTTTTTTAATTTACACTTTTTATTTAGTTACCTATGGATACTTCTACACATTGGATGATGTGCACTTTAAAATGTTAATGAATAAATACGTGAAGGTCGGTCGATTAATAGTACTTACTGGCATAGTAAATCTTAAATTCGAATATAACTAATTTCGAAACCTGTAAAATATTATTAGTATCACATACATAAGTTACGAAAAGCAGACCCCACCATCAGATGAGAATAATCAATGCTGCGGAAATAGAGATAGAGTATTACATACATAATATTATTAACATAATTATGTAGGTACCTGGTAATAATAATATAATTTGGTGGAGGTGGTTAAGTCTCACTTTAAGTCTCGTAGGTCGTGGGTTCCACGATTTCTTTCCGGGTGTGGTTGCTGATTATTATACCATAATCTAAATCAAGCGAAAACTATGGAATGGTCAACCCGCGAAACCTTCCTTCGCAGGAGACCCATTTTCAGGAGTGGACGCTATACCTACTGATGACGATGATGATGAGGTAATACCAATCTACCCTTTGCCATTTGCAGTAATCTTAAGATGATGAAGATTTTATTTTCATAAAACATATAGCTTTCAATTTTTCCACTTAATATTAATAACGAATTCTGTTTATAAGAAATCTCGTATATATAGCAAAGAACGAATTTATTAATAAGCATTAATGTGAAGCTCAAACATTTTCATTTCGAATAAAATCTCCCGGGATTTTGCTGATTTCCATTCGGCTCTCGTTTTAGCGGTATTCATTCAATTCAATATTTTTATATAATGTATAAATGTATTCAATATTCGATATTAATGTATTCAGCGGCGCCGGTCCGCAATTTTCATTTTGTAATTTTTACAGAGTGCGCATTCGGAGCGACAGCGTTTCTCAATGTTAAGTCACTCGATGGAAATGGTTCATACGTCGCGTCGTTTGAAACCATATCTACTAAGTGTTGAACTCATATTTATTTATTTCCGACTGGTGACTTTTTCCGCGTGGTGTTTGTTATTCCTTCGGTTTTTTAACTATCCCACGGTAACTCATAAATTTTCTCTGATTAAAAGTATTTAAAATGTTGACCAGAGATGTAAGGTACGGTTCTCTATTTTTACGCATAAAATTTTATGTCATGATTTAACATGGCATACTGTTACTTGTTTGTTACGGATAATAATATTTTGCCATAACTTTTTAACCACCATTTTTTAAGTCTAACTACTATAAGCATAATAATTATTAAGCATACTGTCCCAAAGCATAAATTTACTTACGCATAATGACGTATAAGCATAACAACTATACACCGAAAATTTACTACTAATAGAGTATTATGTGGTTTTTATTTCCCCGTAAAAAGCATGCAAGCAAGCATGCAGCGTATCTGGCATGGCTTCAGGGCTGCTTGGCTACGGCGCGCGGTGGTTCGGCAATTCGGTTCTGGCGTTGTATGGCCGCAGTTCTAACCTAACCTAACCGATTGTCATTTGCTTACAATTCGGTTCTGCGGTTCGTGACAGACTCGCCAGCCGCTTCATCATTATTCCAAATAACCATTAGACGAATAAACAATATGCCTTACAACTTTATGCATATCAAAGTTATGAATAAAAAAAAATAGGATAAACTATATTTATGCTAAATAAAACACAAAATAATGACAAAAAAATTAGGTCAAAAAAGGGATCCCGTAAGGTACCACCAGGCAAAATTTCATATAAATCGGTGCAACAGTTTCGGTACAGTAACAGAGAAATAAACAAATTAAAAATATCTGGATGTATTCTATTTTACTCCTAACATTCCCCTAACTCGGTTTTTAGCGTTGTTGTTCGATGTACAGACATTCGACCTCTTCAGCTTTATTATAGATTAGGAAATATTGCTGTTTACAGTTAAAAGATATAATCTGTACACCATGATGTCCATGATGATCTAACTTGAAATAACCTTACTAGATACCTACTTATAGCACGAGATTACTTTAGAGTGATGAGTTAAGTACGTGTAGTACGTTAAGTGTACGTTAACTACTTATAACTAGACCACTATTATTAAATAATAAATATGGAGTATTACAAAATATGAATAATACCTACGACATACATATTATGTATTATTGAATTGAAAATTTAGAACAGTTTTAGTGTTATAAAAAAATACGCAAGATAAATAAAAGCGATAGACTCGACCAGCTGTTGCAGTATTTTTACCTGGTTTAAAATCACATGACATATAGGTATCACACGACGTAAATTTACAAATTACTACTGAACGAAATGTAATGTACCTACATAGATCGCGATTCAAACTTATTCTAATTTAATCTGTTTAACTTGATGACGTTTATGGTTGGCAGGCAATTGTTTTGCTTGACCGCCATCTGTTGAAGGAACTAGGCTAGTTGTCACTTTTTTATTTGTTTTTGTATCGTTATGAATGGTTTACTAGATCAAGAAAAAAATATGGCATTTATTTGAGATCTAGAAAGCACTAAAATAAATATTTTAAAATTGGCTTGACATTTTAAGATGAAAACGATGTCAGCCATGTTGATCAATATACATTATCTGTGTTCAAGATCGATGACGTCATGACTCAGAAAGTGTCATAGTAAAGGATCGTGTTCATGTTTTTAACAAGATGTATGACGACACAAAATGGCTGATAGCGTTTTCGGAAGTTAAAGACATAGACAAAAGAAATCATTTTCATATTGAGTTTATACAATGTAAACATATTCAAGTTTTATGAACAGAAATTATTGTATTAAGGGTCCATATGACAAATACTTATAGAAATAAGCATCATTGTAACATAATTTCATATGTGACAACTAGCCTATTAATTGGTGACGGATACGACAACATTGTTTCACCTAAGGGAGCACTAAGGTGTCTGCGTTTGAAAGACAACGTAAAGAAGAGCTCGATGCTAAACGAGACGAGCTTAAGGCCCGACCACCCGCGGCCATCCAATATAATTATATTGGAGGTGAGCTGACTTGCAGGGAATGTGGACGAACTTTCACTGCAAAAATTGGGTATATCAGTCACCAGAGGGCACACCAGCGATGTTCTCAATAGGAAGATCCAAGTCGCTGTGGCCGAAATCGGTCAGGATCATATTTTTTTTTTTTTTTTTTTTTTAGGATCATATATATATATATATATTCAGTATAAATAAATATTTCAATTATTAATAGCAGGGCAAATTATAGCAGCTACTATGTATTAAAAAGTTAAATAAGTATATAATTATAATCCAGATAGGATTTGATTTTTTCATAAATAAAAAGCAAAACTGAGTTGAGAACCACTGTCAGCCGGGCTTACAATTTGTTTGTTCCATAATTTTATAAAAGCATCGGTGGCCGGATTTCAATGAAAACTCATAGTCAAAAGTTACAATAGGTTTAGTACTTGCATTTAATTATTCATTTACGTAACAAAGGTATGATACTTAGATAAAACGTTATAAAATTTGGATCCTGTTGGTAAAGCAATCTGCCAATTAATTACTTATAGCCTTCTTCGATAAATAGGCTAGCTAAAACTGAAATATTTTTTCAAATTGGACCAATAGTAAGGTAGGTGCGGCCAATGAGGCCTAGCTTAGCGGGAATTAAAATAAATCAAAATCCATTTATAATAATTAACAATTTAATGTTAATTAAATATTTATATCTATATAAACAAAAATCAGCAACTTCTGCCATAAGCATAGTTAAAATCACAACAACACAAATCACAAAACACTGCCCTTATTAAACTATGGTAGCATAATAAGGCCTAAGACTTTAATCTTTAAAATTAAACAAAATAAACTTCTCATATTTGGAAATTGGAATCCATAAATAATAATAATGCAATAATCAATGGAAAGACTTAAAAATATCATATTTTTCTTGATTAGAAACAATCTAGCTAGCTCAAAATTATCATCGTGTCCTCTGACTTGCTACATTTACACAGGGCCGGATTTAGAAGTCTGGAGGCCCCGAGGCAACAAAGGAGACTAGGCCCCCTGGGCACAAATTATTTCTCCTAAATGCGTAAAATAATCGAAGTATGTATCTACTTTTCAGGACGATTTGAATTCTGATGTATATATATCTGATAAATGAACAAGCGTAGATGATTAACCGTTATTAAAAATTTTAAGAACTGTTACATTAATCATGATTCTAAAAAGTACTGTATGTAAAAGTACAACGCCGAAAAAATAAATGAAAGAAAAGTTGTAAATTTATTCGTTAGAATTTGAAAGATTTTAAATCTCTGTTGTGTTTAAATCCCTCTACTGTGGAGGCCCCGGGGCAGTTACCCTGGATGCCCTCCCTTAAATCCGGCCTTGCATTTACAACATATTCTCGTAGCTGCATGTTGATCATGCGTAAGAGTAGAGAGTGAATTGGTACTATCACGGATGTAATCGTGGTAGTACCAATTTACTCTTTAGTGCTTATGCCTTTTTGTGGTCTTTTTTTTATTTTTGAGTACTTTTATAAAGGCATAAAATAGCCTTTGGTCGAATTTTATAGGCCTTAAAAACCGCCGATCGCTTTGTAAAGAAAAAAATTAAATAACATTATTCTATCTAATTTATAGTATTATCACAGGCCTCTAAATTATGATTATGATATGTCGATGAGTCTGCAAAATAATGTAGAAAAGGTTAATATTACCAAAAAATACTTACGTTTGATTCGACCGTTATATTATAATATAACGGTCGAATCAAACGTAAAAGATGCAAAATTTCATTTAAATCGGCACAACAGTTTCGGATATTAGCCCGTAAAACAGACAGAGAAACAAATAAATAAAAATACATTTGGATGTGTTCTATTTTACTTATAACATCCCCCAGACCTGGACTTTAGCGTTTATAGTTTTTCTACGTACGTATTTGACCTCTACAGTTTTATTAAATGAATCAATCCTAATATTTAATACCGAAGGCTTTCATAAAAATGTATGAAGCAGTAACTACTCCGTATCACGTAGATACGCGCATATCATCATCCCAATCCTACAGCATATCTAGTCATCACACCGCCATTGTGAAGACACACCGTTAATTACGAGGTGCGTATGAAATGCGACCAAGTAATCAGTCTTGCACTTATGTGATAGATGTTTTAGTTATGGAAGCGGCTTATACTTACATTGAGTAATTTGAGTATTGAAAAAAGATCCATAATTTCGATGGCAGAAAACTCTGATTAAAATTTTATTAAACAAAATATGAGAAAAAATACCTGCTACGCAGGCATAAGTGCAATATGATTTTTCAATTGTGTATAATATCATTACAAATATGTTCTAGACAACCTTCGTAGCGTAGCGGTATTTGACTCGCCTTGAATCTCGAAGGTCGTGGGTTCGATCCCCACACCGGACATAAAATCTTTGTGTAATTTCTAAGATTTCTGTCCGGGTCTGGTTGGTTGAGGGACTACCCTCCGTGCCTCGGAAAGCACGTTAAGCCGTTGGTCCCGATTGTTATAACATCATCTATAACAATCGTATATCAAGAAACGGGCAGCAGCGTTTCCTTGTTTGGTACAACATAATACTGCGGTCACCAACCCGCCTGCCAAGCTTGGTGACTATGGCAAATACTCTCCCTCGGGAGGAGGCCCATGTTCAGCAGTGGACGTTATACGGGCTGATGATGATGATGATGAAATATGTTCTTATACAAAATAATGTTCACTATTTAGAATTAGGGCTTGAGTGGGTGCAGGCAGATGTGCAGCAGTGAAGACTATAGACTGATATGATGATGACGAAGGCTTGACTGGAAAAGTAGCGAAATACCGTAGCCATAGTTATTCATTAACATTCACCATCAATATTTTTAGATTGTGGTCACCTGTTCAAAGGAAAGGCGAGCCACATTTATGTTTAAATTTAAACATAAATGTGACTCGCCTTTCGTAGTCATGTTATCATGATGCGTCATTAATTGCGAATAATAACTTTTCAGCCATGGCATTGTCTTACACAATGAGAAGCTATTTTCCACGCGTTTCCTTTATTTTGAAAGTAGGTACATGTATGTGTAGGTAGTTGCAGGACATGAAAAGTCAAGGTGAAACGGTACACCTTGACTTTTCATGTCCTGCAACTTTATAAAGTATATGGTAAAACCCTTAACGCCCAACGCACCACAAGCCTGACAAGCCAGGGTCGGCGCGGAATATTGACATAATCACCATGGCTAGCAGATGAATTAATGATCGAAGTAAGATGGTGAGTATCCTTGAGCAGATAGATGCTGCTTCCCAACCATCATCTTAATATCCCTTACTTGCCTTTTACGAACTAAAACTTGGGGTTGCCTATTATATTGTAAGCTGGAAACCGCCAAATATGAACTTAATAAACAAAGTCTCTTTCCATCCAAAACCTAGTCTCTTCCAGGCTTTGCCACATCCTTCTAACAGGTACCTACATCTTGCGGCGACCTTACCTGTAACAAGCAAACACCTATGTAGTGCATTAGTTGATGACGTCACGGGCTGCCGCGTTGCCACGTTACGCCACATTGTTGCCATCTTGTCACCACCTAATTCCTCTAAAAGATTGAAAGTACCATTTACAAAAGGTGAAGGAGCGAAAAATATCTTTTGTTTCGTATACATTTTATGCACAACACGAAACAAAACCTTTGCCTTTAGTCATATAAAAATATCACGGATATGCTTTTATGCTCACCTATGACATCCATGTTTGCAATTTTATCAAAACGTGACTGAACTGATTTGATGTGACAAAGCTGAGATAAAGTAGATCCATTTGATAATCAAATTTCTATGATATTAGTTTTAACATAAAGCTTGCTATACTTATCATTTCTAAAAATTGAGAGTTATAGAAAGTGTATTATAAATCGAAGTCTATCAATATTAATAGTCACAGTTAAATGTATCAAATGTCGTTTCTCTTGCTTGACCTTTTATCAGAAGCTGATATCGAATCAGACATAATAGAAGCGATATCAGAAATACAAAACAAATTAATTAAGATAACAAAGAGCCATGCACACGAAAAAGGACAATAAACAAGATATCTTATTACATAACCGCGAAGAAAATAAGTACAATGTACAAGAAGAAGAATGGAAAAAAATTATAATACCTAAAACGAATGAATGTGCAAGCTATTGTTGTTCCAACAAAATATCCCAATTACGTTGCGGTGGGAGCGAATATAATCAAAAGTGATCCCGCTCCTGTAAGGACGGTGACTGGGAGGTTTGTACAGTACGACACGATAACTGCACGAATATCGGAACGACTATAAGACTATCACTATAAAGACAGAATAATTATACAACCTAGTATTACTTTTCCGCTATCTCTATAATTTAGAACTAGACCTAGGCGCCTTAAATGTACCGAAGGTATATGAAAAACAAAAGGATTTTGATAAAGGAATTTCAAGCTTCTATGATTTTTTATTAAAATACAGCTAAATAGAGACACAATAAACGCAGACGATTTTGTTTTACAACAATTGCATTAAATATTACAGCATTATTTCCTTATTCTCGCAGCTTTCAGAATAGAGATTTTGATACAAAAACGCGTACCAAATTCACCATTTTACATAATATTACCGTCTTGGCGAGTATTATAAAAGTTTCAAGATGACACGACACCTATCTTTCAAAATCTAAAAATTAGACTGGACATTCGGAACAAAAAAATCTATCCAAACTTTTGCCTAGTAGGAATATGTAAGACACATACATTTGTAATCTTAGTTTTCCGCGAAATAATGAGTGAAGTAAATGGGAACTGTTTTTTATACTGGACAATGCTTATTATCATATTATTAGCGATCCAGATATTGGAGACGTGTCGTGTTATATGAAAGGTGCTGTTCGGGGACCACAGGACCCGGGGGAGGGAGCAGAATGAAAAATTTTAATTTCGAATGCAGTTTGTTAAAGAGCGCACAATAATGGAGGAATATTCGCCGGGAAACACAAAAGGGTTCTGCTTTTTTTGTTTACGTTCATTAATTATTTGTTTCAGTGGCTTCGGTTATGCACTTCTTGCTTGATGTCGGATTATTGAAATTCTTATTGGTCATTTTCACTGAAAAAGTATTTCAGTATTTCTTTGTCTACGATTCCGTTCGCGTAGATTTCGATTTCTTTAAACAATTATTGCAACCCCTTTTCATATCATTTTAAAAATGGTAATATTTTAACTTAACTTTCAACGTTTTTGGCTTTCTTTGCATAAAATAAATGTAATCTAGCAGAAATGTAGCTAAGAATATTCATTCTTTGAACAATGCATGCCACGTAGAGGCAAAACGCATTTAAAAAAGGAAATTGAAATACCTAATAGATGTTTAAAAACTAATTAAACATAAACACTATAGAACTATATTAATTCAACTCTCACTTTAAAACTCTAGTTGGACTTTTACCCTCGAGCACTATAGTGTGTCCAACGTGAGTAAAAAGTTACTCTATATTAATATTATATAAAATTGATGAGTTAGTTTGTTTAATGTTTGCTTTAACGCGCTTATCTAAGGAACTACTCCATTTGAACATTTATTTCAGTGTTAGATAGCCCATTTATCATGAAGTTTCAGCGGAAGCAATGCGTTTAAAACCACGCGCGGGAACCTAGAACTGAATAATTGCATTCCAAGTTCAACAAAATAGAGGATTTAAATTGAATTTATTTAAGTAGTTATCGCAATCAATTCCATAAGGAAAATTGGCTAGAATCTTATTTAGCATTTTTTTAAAATAGCAATCTGGCAACACTATGAGTATTTGCTCCCTACATGCTGTGCCCAAAAAACCAGCGACGTGCGGGAAAACGGCCAATCCTTTAATTAAAGTACACAGCTCATCTCGGTCACTGCTAAAGGTTGGCGAGGTTAATAGGATGCCGAAAATCTGGACAACATTAGGACCAAGATTTAGGAAAAAAAAATTATAATGATTTAATTATGTGACACGTTATAATGTGTCACATCATTATCTTCCTGCTCTGTTCCCATTATTTGGGGTCGATAATTTGTCATGCTCTTAAATGTTTCCTATAAGACGTTTCTTATTTACTCACTCCGTTTTTACACGTGATGCCTATATGTATAGTTAAAATAGTACTGTATCACAATAATCAATATCTAATCAATAACCTCAGAAGCATAAGATCGATTATGACATTTTACAGCTTTGTAAACTTTTTACTGTATTTATTCTAAAGCATTAATATTTTATATAAACTTTGCTACGTTTTTTTACAATCCCTTCGGTGTTTATTTTATTCAATGATATGACAATTTGTCATATCATTTAGTCATTGACAAAATGATTTTTCATTTAGGTGTTGGATGTTTATAGTCTAACTTTAATATTTTTTAACACAGTTCTATACATATATAGGTATATTAAAGCGTCTCTAATTGTGCATGGGACGTATATAAGTAAGAGTTCACAAACTTTTGCCAAATTCAACCCTTAACAAGAAGTGGCCAAGTTTGTATAAAACTTTGATAGTTTTAGGCACACATTTAAATTTTCACTCTTTAGAAATCGCTGGTAACAGCTCAATCATTACATCAACAGCTAGTCTGGTATACCTATGTATATAGTTAAATTACATAAAAGTTTTCTTATATATTTTTTTTTTTCTTAAAAATCCAACTTTTTTTGCTGCTGCAGTTGGGATGTAAGTCCCTGATTTGCGGGGTATGTTAAATATCTACACACTATTTACGGACACAAAGCACACCCAGATTCAAAACAATTATCGGTGGTTCACATAACTAGTTTTCTCGGGCGGGAACCGAACCCAGGTCAACTACTTTCAGAAGCAACTACCGTAACCACTGAACTACCTGTGCAGTTACAATTAGCCACAGCATTACATTATACACATAGGTAAGTATGTTTAAAAAATGTTTTCTTTGTATACAAAGAAAGAATTTATAATATTTTATATAAGATAATTATTTTACTATTTATTACTTTAATTAATATTTTTCGAATGCGTTCTTTATTGAAACTACATTGTTTAAATTATTAATTTAAAAACCACAATATCTAGGTAAAAGCTATAAATAGCAAATTAAAGCCTCTTTTACAACAAAGTTGTTTAAGAACGTCCTCCAAATATTTAAAAGCGACCACAAATGATTTCACCATCAATCCATTTATTTCGATAACATCATAGGCTAATCGATTTTTATTCCCAAATGAATGGAGTATTAGATGAAACCATATGGTCGGTAAAACCGCTCTTAACACTCCTTGGCAAGCCAAGGTCGGTTATGGACATAACCATAATCACCACGCTTGGCAGGCGGATTAGTGATAGATAGATAGGTGATAGGAGCCCATCTATGTCCCTTAGTCGTATCTTACGACATCCAGGGGAGGCTGTGGTATGGTCTATTCTAAGCTGGAAACCACTTAATTAAGTAAAAACTAACTTTTTCAACAAAGTTGTATTAAAACAGTAAATAACGTCCACCAAATATATTTAAAAGCGTCCACAAAGGCTTTCACCGACAAATTAAATACTTAACATCAACCCTTTTCTTTTGATAACGTCAAACGCTAATCTATTTTCATTCCCAAATGAATGCAGTATTAGATGAAACCAGGTGGTTGTTAAATCCGATAGGTAGCTTTCAACACACGTTAATGAATTGATGTCCACAGCCACAAATCCACTAAACCATATGAGGTAGCCTTTTATTGGATAAAGCTAATTAATTATGCTCAAAATGTTATCTAAATTAATGTATTGAATAATGAAATCCGGTTGCTGGATTAAAATGAATTCATTGATTTATTAAATTATGAAAATGGGTGAAAAGGGTATTGGTTAAAACCGATTTGATTTTAGTAAAATAATTTTTCTTGTTTATTGATTTTATAGGTAATCAGTTCTGGTTTTATGACCGGCTGGCCTATTTTAAATTGTTGCGTTCAGATATAAATGAAATACATGTCAATTTGTTTTATAATCTATAATTGACTGGGATACACTGGCGTAGCTACCGAGGGGCTGGGCAGGGCGGTGCCCCGGGGCCCCTAGGCCTGGGAGGGCCCCAAAAACTAATTAGTTATCCTCGTTTTTAAAATATGTACATATTATATGAACAGTTTAGGAGCAGCAGTTTTTTTTGTCCCAGGGTCCTTGATCACATAGCTACGCCACTGCTGGGATAGTGTTATTACCGGCAATTCTAACTTCAAAACTGGTAAAATTATATTTGAGGAAATCCCCCAGTCTAAATATGTGAGTTATAAGTATGAACCGCGATACGACTTTGATACAAAACTACGTTGGTAGGTACATATGATACATTAGTAAATAGGTACTTTATTAAAAGTAATAATAAATTTAACTAGTTAATCTGGTAAGTATAGTAGTAGTACAACCTCAGTTGTCAGAAATAATTTGTAAAAAATCGAAAAAGGGTCAATGACCACTTAATACTTCATCATCGTTATCCTCAGCCCGTATAACGTCTACTGCGGAACATGGAGTACCTCCTGAGGGAAAGTTTTGCCATAATCACCAGGCTTGGCAGGCGTTGGTGACCGCAGTTATGATTATGTAGTGTACACAGAAAAAAGGTGCCCGATCCCGATGATCTTGATGATGATGATGTTGGATGATGCTATGCAACTGCAACTGGAACCAACGGCTGAACGTGCTTTCTGAGGCACACGGGTATCATGCTCAACCAACCAGACCTGGAAAGAAATCTTAAATTTTGCGCAAAGTTTCCTTTCCGGCGCGGAGATCCCACGATTTCCGAGATTAAAGGCGAGCCTTATGCCGTTTCGTCACGGAGGTTCGCCATAAGGTTTGATTCATATTATTGAAGATCTGATTTTCATAGATAACAAACTAATTTGTTGGTTGGTAAATCAGCTGAATTAAGAAAATAACATTAGCAAAATTATAATAATAACAATTAAATCCAAAGAATTATACCACGCCAAAGTTCTCCGAGTTGATCAAAATAAAATTTTAATCAACAAAAAGCTGATTTTAATTAATTAAATTCATTGAATGCTAAAACATCACTTGCTTTCAATGATTCGCAGACAAAGCTCAAAGTGTATTATTTTATAGACAAATCGAAACTCAACGGAATTATGTGCTTACATAATAAGTGTAATATTAAGCTATTTTAAGTCTTATGCCATATGGTATACGGTTTATTATTGTCCGTATGGTTAATTAAGTTAAGGCGTAGCGCTATTGAGTGCGAATATAATAGGGGATGGAAGGGGGCGTGTCCGTGGCTCAGTGCAAATATAATCAAGAACTGATAGAACTATGGAGACATGCGTTTGTTAATTTGATTATTTTATTTTATGAGCATTTTAATAATAAAATTAATGTAAAATGCTAAATAAAAAGCTCAGATTTTTTTTACGAAAGTAAATAATGAATTAATTGAGCACTTAGGTATTAACATACACTTGTACTTGTCAAAATCACAACGCAAAAAAAAACTTTAATTAATAGGTTATTATTTTTATTCTATGAATTAAATTATTTACCTACTTAGTTTAATTCATAGAATACGAATAATAACCTAACAGGTGCTACCTGTGTGTCCGTTTGTCATTAATATCTCGTCTCATTGTTAGTTTATATTCGCATTAATTTTATTATTAGGTATAGGTCTTTATTGAAAATTAGATAAAAAAAACCATTAGGTGATAACACACCTGGGGGCACCCTTCAGGGGTTTCGACCACAACCCAGAGGTGCCACTGATAACAAAGTCAGATTTATGAATATAAGAGGAAGTGATTGCTGTCACGGCCTACAGTCGCTGGGTCACAGGGCAGGGGTTGGGGCGCTAATTAAATTAACAAACGGAAATAGTTATTTCTTTTAATGGTGTGGAATCGAAAACGACTTTTAAATGGTAACATGGCGAATTCTATATTGATAAAACGCTTTGTCCTAAATGATTTGCGGATCAACGCACAGTTTGTATCATCGTCATCATCATCATCAGCCCGTAAAACGTCCACTGCTGAAAAGGGGCCTCCTCCCGAGGGAGGGTATTTGCCATAGTCACCACGCTTGGCAGGCGGGTTGGTGACTGCAGTAGGTATTATGTTGTACCACACACGGAAACGCTGCTGCCCGTTTCTTGATGTACGATTATTATAGATGATGTTATAAAAATAGGGACCAACGGCTTAACGTGCTTTCCGAGGCACAGAGGGTAGACCCTCACCCACCCACACCCGGAAATAAATCTTAGAATTTACACAATAATTTCCAGTCCAGCGTGGGGATCGAACCCACGATCTCCGACATTTAAAGCGAGCGAAATACCGCTACGCTACGGAGTTAGTCACAGTCTGTATTGATAAACTCCAAAATGAAACTAATGTTTGGTAATTTGAAATTTACAATAGGAACAGGGCCTCTAGTGGTAAGTTTGTGAACTTTATATTATAACGCTGGTTAAAAAAAATATTGAAGTTAATTAATAAACGCGTCGTAAACCCCGTAACTAACATGGGTTTTATGACACGACAAAAACTAAAGCCCAAATAGGTATACCAGACATTTTGTCCTAACTACTGTTAGTTCAACATCGTCTCCACACCACTGTTGTGCACTAATCAACGCGACGTCTGTGGCGCGTCTCTATCACAATGCCGCTATTACATTTGCTCAATAATTGCCGCCCCGCACCCCCCTCTTGCACTGAATACTGATATTTGTCTACCGTCCTCATCTTCACTATACACCTAGATAGGGATATTTATAACAAGATTAAGATATATCGACTTTTTTCTACAGTTTGCTGGCCCTCGTATAATCAAGAGTCTAAGGGGCCAGCAAATTGTAGAAAAAAGCGACAACTTCACAAAAAAATATATTATTCGCTCGTCAAATTCAAATTATCATAGGAATAAATTTAAATTGAGAGAGCATTTCCATATGAATCCCCTGATTGTGTTTATCTGAAGACTACAAAACCAGCCCTAAAAGTCTTAAAGTCGTTATTCTCAACCCTGCCAGCGTCCACCCTCAGTCTGAGCCCTGACCTATACCTGACTCCACAGAGGGCGCCCTGTTTCGCAGTTTGCTTAGTTTTTAATTTTAAACCATTTAAAAATCCCTGCTCACATTTGTCCAGTGAAGTAGCTTGTTACCTCGTGGCTAACTACATCATTACGTGAGTCGGAAAAACGAAGTTGAAAGTGTCAATTATCGAATGTGCCAATTGTCATTCAGATTTAATCGACCTGAAATGTTGTGTTATTATATATGTTGTTAGTTTTATTTGGTTGTTGTATTTATTCGATTGTGCTGCCTTTAATTATTACTTATTCTAATAGCTTGCAAAAATACATTTGCAGGAACACATATTACAATATATATATAAAGATGTATAGGACCGTAACAAGTTCAATAAAACACCACGTAGGTATTAGATTTTAGGCGACATTTAACCGCTATATTATTATGGCAATAAGCATAAAGGAAAACCAAACAAACCCTGATATTTTAGACATCCCTAAAATTTTTCATAAAAGTTTAGACGGACCACAAACATAACAAAAATGAACAAAACATTTCGTTCAAATGATGCTGTTCAAAAACTGTTTCGTCATGTTTTATGTTTTCGGACGAAACAATATCTGGATTTTTTATTGTCCATGCATGAGGCACAGACTTACGGACATTCAGCCAGGCTGGAACAATGGGAGGCGCGTTACTTGTGTTGCTAAGAGGTTCTATTGTTTAATGCCACAATTACCCGCGAATTCTGGACAGATGAAAGAAACTGACCAAGTCGCCGGCGCGGCGATACGCTGTGCTTGTACTAAGACGAGGGGTAGTTGATGGTTTTAGCTTTTCTTTAGAGTTCTGTTGCATCAGAGCTGCAAGGGTTTAACTAAAGACACTCACAAGGCTGTACTCACAGGCTCAAGAACCGCGATAGCTAGACGGTTGACATTTTCAAAATTTCAATTATGTATTTCTATTGTCGGTTTAACAATAACACATTTATCTGTAATTGATTTATTACATTGTGGTTTAATTTTTTTAATTCAGGAGAGACTTGAGCATTAATTTGGATACATTTTTTTTAAATACGCCCTTTTATTCTTAGGTTGTAGTGTTTAAACCATTTATCTAGGCTGGAGCTCTGCTCGCCTTTATGCCCGGTGAAATAGCAAAAGCCTCAGGGCTAACTACATATGTCCATCCGAAAAAAACGCCCTTTTATGGAAGGGTGTAGTTTTATGCTATTTGCTAGGTGTATGCCATAATATAGTACAAATAGACAGATAACACATCTATACATAGCAGGAACTCAATATGACACAATAGGTAATGTTATTTAGCTGTGTATTCATTCTGTAAGAAGGAGAAAGATCGTCAGTCGAGCGGCCTAGTGTAACGAACTGACGCTATGCTCTAACTCTTTCACGATTGAAAAACCCGTTAATAAAAATAAAGGTAGAAATTTTAAAATTAAAAAAAAAACATTGCAGTCATTCACATAGCTTATTTCAAACACATATCGACAGATAAAAGGATATTATTGAGCTAAAGACATCATGGCATATATTGATATAAATATTAATATAATCTCTTTAAAAGGTAGGTATATAATCCAATATCGGTCAAGGTGTCGCTTAGCTCATTTTACCTTTTATAAGTGATTAAAAGCAAAATAAAATTATTTAAAGTATCAAAACCATCTCTTCGCCGTTTATAGTTTTGGGCGGGCGGTTCGGTTGGGCGCGCTCGATGTACAGCCGCCCGACGAAAATATATGAACATGACTCTCTTAATCCGTAAGTCAATTATTATAAACAAAAAAGGCTATTACCAGAACTAAATATTAATGTACAGATGAATATAAACAGTACATGATAGTTTTTTTTTAATATACTTTATATTTTATTGTTTTTAAAGCTTTACATTTTTTTTGTTTTCATTTTGTACTATGTACAAAATGAAAGCTATTCTTAATATATATTTTTGAAAACAATTGTTTAAGATAAGATAATAAGATTTGACTCTTTTACTTACTATCAAGTAAGAATAAAATATAAAGCCAATTAAACCTTAACTTGCAGAGACCTACATTTTTAGTGTTAAAAACATTTTTATTTTTTAAATCTCTATATATTTTTGCGTCATTACGATCGATTCGATTTTTCTATGAAATTAAGCTATCGATTATTTTTCTCAAAAATATATTAAAGAATCAAAAAATGTATAATGAATGAAAGAAAGACAATACATTTGATTCAGCAAACACACAAGATGTCACACTGCAAACATTTAGTTAAATGTACAAAACGCCTTGCATGTTCTGCCGAAAAAGTCACCCCCTCAGCATAGGCCAGTGGTCGTAACACTTTTTTGTTTAAGGGCCATATATATATGCTAATGAAAGGTGTCCGTTGCTTAAGTGCTTAATCGTTAGCCCGCGGGCCGCACTAATATCGTCCACGGGCCACATGCGACCCTCGGGCCGCAGTTTGACGACCTCTCGAGTACCAATATTTAATGAATATATTTTACAATCACTTGGTATTTACGTTATTGTCTTACCAATTACCATTTTTCTAATTGTATGACTAATTTGAAACCCTATAAGTAATGATAAGCATGAAGAAATAAATTTTAAAAGTTTCCCTGATCCATCTTATTCTTTTGTCCAAGTTTACCGGACGCCCACCCGAATACAACAGACTATAGGCCTTCATATTTTAGACTAACTGCCGAAACAATGATCAATTTACCTATCGCTCTGGTTTATTTTGTGTTCTTATTCTGGTGGGTCTTGTTTTAATGCTATGGACGGTGTATGAATATTAATGAAAGCTTTTTAACCGACTCAAAAAGGAGGAGTTTCTTAATTCGTCGGAATCTTTTTTAGGCATATGAATGGCATATTATACTAGCGATGATTGTATTAAAAAAAACACGTGCCAAGTAGTCAATACGGGCAGGTAATTATTTAACTACACGAAGGCCGTTTAAACATAGATACCTACTTAATAATTGACCTTATTTTGAATATGTGCGAGAATGTGAGAATACCTACTTTTAATCTTCTAATAATCCGTCCTATGCAGTAACGAAACCCAGTCATACTGTGGTAGATACGGCTCCAAATAATAGGTTGCAGTGGAAACTAATATATTTCAGCTTTCTGATCTCTAAACTAATCCCACACTTGTGGTGAGCACACCCAACAAAAGCCAATGAGACGCACATACATACCTAGCTATCTGGTTCACGTTAAATGCCAAAATAAAGGAAAAAAAGTTCAACAAAAAATAGGGCAACACCTTTCTTTTATTTTTAATTCGCATGACATAATTCCACATTCAAAAGTTCAGATTGTTCATAGAACGTGTAACACGTCATCGGCGAGGCGTGACGTCATCAACTAATGCACTAGCGCCGACCTCATCAAGGTACAGGTGTTGCTAGCTGACAAATAATTACCGCACGGAAAAGATGGGATGCACCCTTGATGCACCTCCTCATTATTTAAGATGCCTAGATGTTACAATAGCGGTTGTACACGTGTGTATTGTCTTCTAGTGAATAAAATGCACACCGCCATTTTCTTTTTGTTTTTTTTTTCGTTGTTGAGCGCGGGAAATGGCTGAATCGAAATATTTTCAGCGCTCTGCGTCGGCTGCAGGTATAATAATTAATTTGGAATGGGGAATATTGCGGTTCCACGTTACGGTTTTATAGAATAACTATATTGGATTAAGAAGTATATTGGTAAATTGTATATAAACTCGAGTTGAATTATTAATATGAATAACGTGAAAGTTTGTATGATTAGATGTATGGATATGTCTTACTCTTTCATGCAAAAACTACTGAACGGGTTTGGCTAAAAAAATGCACATAGATAGTTAATAATGTGAATTAACTATCCATCCATTTAGTGTTTAGAGGTTGTAGGGGGTAATCTCAGGATCTACTGAACCGATTTTGTAAATTCTTTTACCAATACAAAGTCCCATTATTTGTGAGCAATTGCAACCCTTTATACCTCTAACCTCCGTAGCGTAGCGGTATTTGGCTCGCTTTAAATATCGGAGGTCTTTGGGTCGATCCCCATGCCGGACATTAAGTCTTCTAAGATTTCTTACCGGGTCTGGATTGTTGAGGGACTACCCACCGTTCCTCGGAAAGTTAAACCGTTGGACAAATTAACAACCTTATACCAGGAAACAGGCAGTAGGGTTTCCTTGTGTGTTACAACATACTACTGCGGTCACCAACCCGCCTGCCAAGCGTGGTACCATGGTATAAACAAGACTATGGTAAAAAGGTTTAAAAACATGTAAGCAGTGGAAGTGGTATGGGCTGTAAATAATGATGATAATGCATAACGATTTTACCAATTTAGTTTATTCTTTTTTTATTGTATAGGTAATTGATGTGTTAGTTAGTATGAAATAATATTTTAGAACATCCACCAGAAATCTCAGTATACGACCAACGAGTACGGGCGACGCCAGGCAAGAACTGCTAGTTTATCTATATATATAAAAGAAAGTCGTGTTTGTTACAACACTTATAACTCGAGAACGGCTGGACCGATTGCCATGGTTTTTGATTTGTTGGATTTGTTTCCGTCCCGAATAGCAGAATACATTTTAAAAACAAAAGAAAGTCGTGTTAGTTACACTATTTATAACTCAAGAACGGCTGAACCGATTTGGCTGAAAATTGGTAGGGAGGTAGCTAAGAACTGGGAGAAGGACATAGGATACTTTTGGGTAGGGGTAGGGTAGGGTAGGGTAGGGTAGGGTAGGGGTAGGGTAGGGTAGGGGTAGGGTAGGGGTAGGGTAGGGTAGGGGTAGGGTAGGGATTATGGTAGGGGTAGGGTAGGGGTAGGGTAGGGTAGGGGTAGTGTAGGGTAGGTGTAGGGTAGGGGTAGGGTAGGGGTATGGTAGGGGTAGGGTAGGGGTAGGGTAGGGGTAGGGTAGGGTAGGTGTAGGGTAGGGGTAGGGTAGGGGTAGGGGTAGGGTAGGGGTAGGTGTAGGGTAGGGTAGGGGTAGGGGTAGGGTAGGGTAGGAGTAGGGTAGGGTTAGGGTAGGGGTAGGGGTAGGGTAGGGCAGGGGTAGGGTAGGGCAGGGGTAGGTTATAAAAGTCCACCCGTGCGAAGCCGGGGCGGGCCGCTAGTTATAGATATATCTAAAGCAGAATAAGTTTTTTCCTTGAATTCTGAGGATTTGTTTCATTCAGATACTGTACATGAATTTCAACTAACTGCCTAACAAGGTTAGTAGTATCCACATTAGTATGCACAATCAACTCGAACACCTTCAACTGTTCCAGAGCTTTCCATTGATCTCTATGCTTCACCGCTACGTTAAACAACTCATTCATTATATCCCTAGATTTCTTAATCATACTTAATATGAAACCAGTTTTATAAGGAGCTTGTGTGCGATATTTTTCTTTCAAATGTTGCACAGTTGATATCTTTCTTTCAGTGTCATGTATCGTTTGTTCTACTAGCGTTGCTATTTTATGCTTTAAGTTGCCATCTTTTTCTTCATGGTATCCAGTAGATTGGTTAACCCGTTTTATAGGTTTTTGGTTAACTAACCAATACCGGCGTTGATCTGTCATGGTTTTTCTGGAGTTTGTAGCCATTTTGGGACCGTTTTTGTTATTCTTGTACGGTCCGTCTTCAAATATTTCGTCTGATGAATTACTTTGGCTCGAAGAATCACTCTTTTTAGATTTATCACTATCGTTAATTTTACTTTTCTTTTTGGATAGATTTTCCCTATCATTGAATTTATTTATAGTAGAAGAACTTTTTCGAGGTGCATATTTATTTTGGTGTTTGAGAGCATATTCTATTCCATAATAAGGTGCATATTGGTAATAGGATAAATCTCTATTATCAGGAAGAAATAATCTTGTGGGTTTCTTTCGGTGATCAAACATGTTACGGAAAACCTTACCACTCACGTTGTAAATACTCCTTCGATGGGATTGTTCTTCTTGTTCGGGTCTATCTCCTCGAATGGATCTAGTTTTCTGGTTGAGTGAATATCTCTTATTATATTCATGAGTGCTCCGAGCTACTTGCTTTGGATTACTTTCAACTTGATGTATCTTTTTCTGATAAAATAAATAAGGCTCAACGTTGTAATAAAGCTTATTTATTGCTTTAGGTGCATAATTTGTTTTGAGAATTTTTTTCGAATACAATATAGCTCTCCGGTTATTATACATATTCTTATATGGTTCGACATTCAGATTAAGTTCTTTTACTGTCCTATTCGATATAAATTTGCTCTCCAATTCATGTTTTTGTTTAGGAGTGTGTCTATAATCAAGATCTGTTCGTTGCCTGGACAGTTCTTTGTATTTATCGTTTGATACATCGTTCTGGTAATGCTTAGCAACGTTGGAATCACTTTTGTTAACAGATGTATACAATTTCCCAGTTAGTTCCGATGCTGATTGGTTTGTTACAATTCTTGACTCTGGAGATGTAAAGGGAAATGTAATTGATTCAAGAGCACCATCTTTAATTAATGTCGTACCTAAAATGGTTAAATATAAATAATTAAACTTACATTATTTTCGGTATTTAGATATATTAAGTGCTACTTACTCAAAATATAAGCAACTATTATGAACATTGTTCTTCGCATATTTTAGTGCATATTACATGCTAATAAGAAGGAGGTAATCAAATGGAATTTTAGTACTTTTCATATTTGATAACCATTATAATAGATTTATAATAAAAATGTATTTTGTGGATTAAGAGTTATAACAAGTGCAGGTACACAAATAGGTACCCTAGTAAGTATGTTTTCTACATCATTAGGTACGTAGAAAACTTATATTACCGTTATTGAAAATTATATCGAATGGTAAAAAACCGCAAAGTAGGTGTATCTACCTACCTACGAAGCTTCAATGGACCCTGCATGTATAAAATAAAATTTACAGGAAAGGACAGAACATCTGACGGGCGAAGCCGAGCACTTAGGTATAGCTAGTGTATTATATCATCATCAGCCCGTATAACGTTCACTACTGAACATGGACCTTCTCCGGAGGGAAGGTATTTGCCATAGTCACCACGCTTGGCAGACGGGTTAGTGACCGCAGTATTATGTTGTGCCACACAAGGAAACGCTGCTGCCCGTTTCGTGATTTACGATTATTATAGATGATGCTATAATAATCAGGACCAACGGCTTAACGTGGCAAGTTTCCAAGGCACGGAGGGCCCTCAAATAACCAGACCCGGAAATAAATCTTAGAATTTACACGAAGATTCACCACCACCACCACCTCCGAGATTTAAAGCGAGCCAAATACCGCTACGCTACGGAGGTGGTCTGTAATAAGGTAAGTGATACAAATAAGGCCTACCTAATTTCAAACATTCATATCTTGATAAATTAGTCGAATATGGTGATAAATAAAAACAAGGCATTATTCTTTGGTTTATAAATTTTAATTATTTAAGAAAACATATTGTTATCTTTTATAAAAAATCACTTAAAAAGAGGTAATTGTAGAACCTTAGTCTTAGGCCTTTTAAAAATATAGTGACTTAACAAAGCCTATGAACTTAAATTATAGGAATATTGTTATTAGAGTATTAAATACATAAAATATGTATTTCTGAGCCTTTTATCAAGTGTTTCCATGAGATCTTTAAACAACTTTCTAAGTTATTTAACTAAATATTGTGCTTAAATTGCTAGTCAGACTTGAAGTCGAATATTAACAACAAATAAAGAATAATTTAAAAAAAATCATATCCATTCAATCAAATATTAGCAAATTAATATATTTTCCAAAAAATATTATTAAATATTGAAAAATTTAAAATATTTTGATAGGCTTTAATTAAACAAGGTAACTAAATAAGGCCTTGGAACGTATAAAGTCCCATAACTTGCTTAGGAACAATAATCAGTCTTACTGATAATAAGTACTTAAAAAAAAATTAAATCTATTGATTTTTATTTGTTTTAAAGCTAGGGGCTAGCTTTAAAATAAATAAAAATCAATCGATTTTCAAGGTAACTCTAAAATCAATTTTTCTGACAATTAGGACATACAATACTTATAAATAAAATAAATCTAAATCACTTTTTGTCAAGCCGACGCAATTCTCTTAGTACCACTGATGACACTCCACGCATTGTCTCATATCTGCAATTCTATCCTGTTTACATGCAAGACAGTACCACGGTTTTCTATCTTCAGTCTTGCTTTCTTCGGACCACGTAACACGTTTTGGTCTTGCAGGAGACATACTAAGATGATCAATCTGTAAATCAACGTAATAAAATAGTTAAATTCAGCAAAATTCCTATTAAGGCCTAGGGTCAGAAATAAGGCCTATTAAAAAAGTAGGCCTTATTTAGTCCATTATACTTTATAAAAGTTATAAGCAGTACTTAACTCGCATATTAAAAAAAATATAATTTAAAGTCATAGTTACCTTTTTGATGAGTTATACTGTGATCCGCATACATTACTTGAAACAAAACTTCAATGAATAACGTATTAAAATTCGATACAAATGACGACAAATTAATAACGCGCAATAAAAACGCGCATCCTCGACAAATAACTGGTCACTACAGTCGCTGTGAGCGCGGCCAGGTCTCTCGCGCACTGTTTTCGGAGTCCTGGTGCTGTCGAATATGTGAGTGTAAAGTATTTCTGATGTAATTATATTTTAAACGACTTTTTCGCACTACAGGCCTTATTTGAGCATAGGCTTTATTTGTATCAAGTACCTTATTTATACTAATAAGTATTTAAGAAATAAACATCTTTCATGATAATATGATGAGTCAACTATCCTGTCATGTAGAATTTAAGGAGTGCGGTATTTTAATTATAGTTAACCTAGTCATAGCCATAAATAATTGGCCAATTTACTTATGTGTCTGTGATTTTTTATGCTCTGTCAGAGATCAGACATTTAAAAGAATCTCAAATTTCGGAGCCGTTAAAATTTATAGTGATTAATATTAATAAGAATGATTAATATAATGGTGAAACTGAATCCATTTTTTCCCAAGAATTTACTTTTGCCGCAGGCTAGAGCGTGTCATAGCGTATTTGGTATTAAAGAATTAGTTCGTACTGATAAGGTATTTGTATAAAAGACAATATTCACTTCGTTAAAACAACTCTCGATTATGATCGACGATACTTATACCTACTATTATTTAAGGACTGGTAAACCTTTTTTTAGATAATTCAAAATTTAATTTAAAATGCACCTCTCTACTTTTAAGTGTGGATGTTCGCAACTCAGTCATGAGAGGTGATTTGGCAATCGTTTATTACCTACTGATTTAACCATATAGCACACTTTTCCATCCAAGATAAATGTCAGGTTCCCTTATGCGTCTGGTCTTTTAACCTCGCGGTTTATTGCAGACGAACAACTTTCAAATCACCCAAGTGACAACAAAGCACCACGAGGAAGCCCTGAATTTGATCAAACGACACTACCTCACCGAACATGTGCTGGTGCGCGCTCGCAACATGGACATCTCCAACGATAGAGCCCTCGATGAGTACCTTATCGGATTGCTTAAACAGGGTACTTCTTCATTTGTATTAGTCTTTAAATATCCACAGCAAGACATGAACCTCCACCAAAAAAGAATTTTGCTATAGTTATTATGCCTGGAATCGATGTACCTAATTGTGACTGCAATGTCTTATACATAGAAGGTTAACTGGTATGTAGATATACCTATCAGGGAAAGGGAGATTGTCGTATATGGTGTTATGATGACTAGGACGGTCATACTTTTTACGAGGAGCGGTGTTAGCGCTAAGCTCTAAAAGAGTTTATATTACACAAAAGATTTCTCCGCGGGGATTCATCTGTGACCTTTTTTAGGTTAACTATAGTTTGGTTTCTAAGATTGAAAATGATTTACAGGCAATTCTTTGTTTGCCAAAACGGAGGACGGAACTGTAGCCGGACTTTGCGTTGGTTACGCAAGCAGCCCTGTGGACTCTCGAAATTTACGCAATTATGCATTTTATCGACAAGTAAGTTATCTAATATAAGCAATTAATACTTGTATTCTGTTCTGTTGCACCAGCTGTATCTGTCATTGTCTGAATATAGGTAGGTAAGTACTTCTCAGATTTTAAACTGATTTGAACTTTTTATTTTTGCACCGTACGATATCTATGGCGAAATAGGTAGCTGCAGTTGTAGTTTAAAATTTACATAATTATGTACCTTATTATTCCATTACTTAAGTAATACCTAATTAACTCATGTGCCAACTTTCGTTTCCGACAGGATCCGAACACCAAAGACTTGTTGTACTTTATGGCAAAGTTGCAAGAGACTCCTAACTTATGGGAAATATTCAAACAACCTAAAGTATATGAGGTAAGTACCTAGCCAATCCGAGATAAGAATATTATGGAGTTTTATGAGGAAAAATATGTTTCATTTTTCGACAACCTTTGTGGTGTGATGGCAAAAGTCTCTCTTTAAGTCAGAGGTCATGGGCTCGATCGCCACGCCGGCCGAGATATCTTTGTGAAAAATGTAAAATTTATTTCGGAAAGCATGTTAGCAAGAGCGGCGAAACCCGCTACCTAGAAAATTTATTGGCCGGCCTTGAACTACGTATATCAGGGAACGGGCAGCAGCGTTTTCCTATGTGTGTTACCATATAATACTTTGTCCACTAACCCTAACTCGGCTCCTGTTCAGCACATGTTCATCAGTGGCGACGTTATATGAGCTGATGATGATCACGAAAGTGAACACTGCCCTTTCGACCCTTCCTACGTGCATAGAATCGTTCCCTTGGGAACTTCATTAAAAAATGCTTATGTTAACTATTAAAATCAGTTATGCAGTTTTTGATTTTATTTAAATTAAACATTAAAAAAGAAAAAAAAAGGTTTTACCTATATATATTAGGTTATTTTTATATTTTTGTGGGATTTCAGATTAAAATGTTGGCAGTGACTCCTGAGTTTCGGAGACAAGGTCTAGCCACAATGCTTGCAGAGAAGAGCAAAGATCAGGCCCACGACCAAGGATACAATGTCATCCGAATGGACTGCATCAATCTTTATGAGTAAGTTGTTTATTTCGAACGGTCATATGTAGTTAGACATGGTGTTTTGCTACTTTGAAGTTAACTTCCCTCCTTTGAGCCTGCTACCATGCCTTTGAAAAGCTCCTTGGCCTACTAGGGGTCAGTACCGCCTCCGTTTGGAACCTATGCTACAAAGCTACATTATCTAGAAATAACATAAAGCATACTTTATACGAGAATGCTAGTAACAATATTGTTATTTTGTGAAATGGAAGTTCTTACTACACACCATTACGTTTATTCCTTAAACATACGGTCTACTCGTACTTACTTACCTACGCTGTTCAGTAGACCTTCCGATGCCCTCGTAGACCCGAAGTCCGAGAGGCCCGTGAGCTGTAAAGTACAGCGACAGTTGCACAAAACTCCCCTAAACTAAAAGCCATAATCCCTCAATCTCCCCGTCAGCGGCTGTCCTGCGCCGAGGTCCGAGTCCCACAGGGGACACCCTCTTGCGCAGGTTGCTTAGTTTGTAGTGTTTAAACCATTTATCTAGGCTGGAGCTCTGAGACTATCTAAATGTGTCCGAAAGAAAAAAAAACTGTTTAGTAGCTAGATAAACATGGTGTGGCGGAATTAATTGAATAAAAGCTCTTACGCATCTCTTAGCTGAAAGATTCTCCCATCTTACTGAGATCACCAATCCGCTCTGCCTAGCGTGGTGATTACAGCAATATCCCTCAACCACCCTGGCTTACCAAGGTCGTTTGCTGAGTACAATAAGGAAACCATTGGGGATTTTGTTCTTGACCTGTATGTACCTATGCATTTTTTTCTTTGACTTGTTTACTGTCGAGTATAAACGACATTGGAGCACAGGATAGATTCACCTGCACTAGTCGAGTTTCGCCGACATTGGCGTTCAAAAGGATAAACTATATAGTCCTTTTTAAAATTTCCGAAAAAAGGCTAGGATTTTTATTGTTTTCAGCTACAAGATAGCAGAGCGATGCATGTTCCAGTGCATAGTGAAGTTCCCCCTGCATAGAGTAAGAGGAACGAACGCACCGTTCATCCAACGACAGTCAGAATACAACTGTTGCGTTCGAGTGTATGTGGATGCGCGGGCGCAGAGTGACAGCGACCAAACATGGTTCAAGAAAAAGCAACGTAACTGCATTATAGAATAGGTGACTGAAAATAATGGAGAACATTGTTGGTATTGTTTGGTGTTTGAAAACGTGATTATTGTAATAAATTTGACTGTATTCCAATTTTCGTTTCGAATTATTATATCTCATACCTAGTTTAACTTGTATCGTATAAACTCTCCATATTGAATTAACTTCCTAGAGCGAAACTACTACTGGCATACTCACGCACTCCTAAGATACGATACGTTCACGTAGTCTGCTTAACAAATAAAAACTTTCTTCTGACACACCTTAGGGCCGAGACAGAACGATATTATTGCGGAACGATCGCAAGCTTACTTTAAACGTACAAAGATGTTACATAATTTGAGAATAACATGTTTCGTCGCTTACGCAGCATGCAAACACTTTAACAAAAGTTACATGATACAACTAATTAAGTTAGAATTTATGAGTCATACATTAGAAATCGACAGCCTCCGTAGCGTAGTGGTATTTGGCTCGCTTTAAGTCGCGGAGGTCGTGGGTTCGATTCCCACACCGGACATAAAATCTTTGTGTAAATTCTAAGATTTCTTTCCGGGTCTGGTTGGTTGAGGGTTGAGGTACCCTCCGTGCCTCGGAAAGCACGTTAAGCCGTTGGTCCCGATTGTTATAACATCATCTATAACAGCATATATCAGGGAACGGGCAGCAGCGTTTCCCTGTGTATTACAACATAATACTGCGGTCACCAATCCGCCTGCCAAGCGTGGTGACTATGGCAAAACCCTTCCCCCGGGAGGAGGCCCATGTTCAGCAGTGGACGTTATACGGGCTGATGATGATGATGAGAAATCGTTTTGTGCTGCAATACGTTTACCTTACCTACAGCCATAAAGGAAAATAATTTTAACCTTTTCTTTAAACTAATATTAAGTTACTTACGTAAAATTCATAAATTTAGATGATTTGAGTTTATAATACTAAAGCTCAGAAGCATGAGGTCGAATGTAACATAATATTCATATTCATATTCATTTATTTTGGTAAAGTTATTTTACATGTCACAGTTATAAGTAAACATTTGAAATTAATTGTATTTTAAATAAATCTAAATCCATCACTTATGCTAAATGTCATTATTGAAATGTCATAATATATCTAATAATGTCTAGTACTACAATTCTTCAGGTAAATCATAATGTCAAAATACTTATTAATAGCGTCGGAGTACAATAGATAGTCGGGCATCTCGCCATGTCAATAAATATGTAGACGGCAGAAACATTCGTCGTATGTGCCTTTATCGTAAACTGGCACCTACGGCCAAATGCTTCTGAAGACAATAATCCATCCGTTCTTTTGATTCTGAGGTCTAGAAATATAATTAAATTGTCCTTATATCTTTATCGTAGAAAATCGGCAAAGCACTTAGGAGTTATTGGCAGCTTACGGTCGTTATTCTAGAAGATCGCATTTTCTATTCGATCAATAGCAAAAAATTACGATTATAACGACGACTTTCAAAACCGTGATAAACATAACTAAACCAAATCGATTCTATACGGTGGCTAATATAGGTACACCGTGTTTTTACCTCGGCTCGTGCCCTGCTATACAAGATAACCTAGGTGTTACGAACGGGTATCCCTAACCTGTGTTAAGGATACCCGAATGACATCGCACCTGTGTTCGACGTCATTTAGTTTGTAGTTTTTAATTATGCAACGAATAAAAAAACAGTGATTAGACTTATTTAGACAATCTTGTGTAGCTGATGGTATCCATTGAAAATTTTAATAAACACCATAATATATTCAATAATGGGATTCAACTTCTCAACAATATCTACCTACCTACTTCATTACACTTTTTAATTATTTTTTCTTCTTTGCTCGTTAATCGATATTCGATTACTCCACAGTATTGCTAAGAGCGTAGATAAGGATTAATAATTTCTTGTAGGAACCACGTGTCAGAAAATTGCAGATGATTTCCAGGTACTGAGAGCAGTTTCAGTTTTCCAGCCTGATCCATTTTTTTTAAGCCAAGACGATCCTGAAATACATAATTTTATAATATTAATTTACACAAGCTAGAGTTATTTACATTTAGGTATATACTAAATATGTCCGGTGTGGCTTACTAAATACTATTTAGTTAGCCACACCGGACATAAAGGCAAGCAGGGCTCCAACATTATTAAATGGTTGATGAACTACAAATGAAGCAACCTGCGCATGAGGACGCCCCTTGTGGGACTTGATACTCGCCTCACGACTGACGCTGAAGGAAGGATTCAGGGTTTAGTAATTTTAGTTTTGTGCAACAGTCCGTTACAGTTACGTTACAGATCGCAGTCCTCTCGGACTCCGCGATGCGGCAGAATCGGAAAGTTCTTTGCCCTCTAATATGGGTTATCGGAGAGGTTAAACACAATCAAGTATGAAGTCAATAAACTGCAAATTCAGGGTCAAAACATTCATACAACACTACTCTCCTGTTGGGACAGTAGTGTTGTATGAATGTTATATGTATAAAAAAATCATTTAGATATGTGAACTCTATTATAAGCGACAGTAAAAACACAAGCTTTGTTTTTTTGAGACTGTGGTATTTTGTCGGTGATAGTGTAATACCGCATAAATAACAGTTATAAATAATAATAAGATATAATTTCAACTGTCAAGAAATATTTTCTTTGTTTGTGTTGTAAAGGGCAATATATCAATTTGCTACATTAAATCTTAAAACTTATTAGCTATTGTTACTTTCACGGTATCTCAGTATCACAGAGTAACTTTGTTAGATTTATGATTTGACCTAAGGACAACTACCGCCACATCAGCCATATCATCAGCGCTACAAGGACCAAGTGTGTGGTCTACCACACACTTTCGGGGTCTTGAACAAGTTTAGATACTGGCCTGACCTGACTGATACTACCTGACTTTGGCCATCTACGGCCAGTAGTGAAATATGCCCATGGTCTGATTCCACCCTCCCGACCCTTAGTTTGCAAAGAACCTTCCGATGCCTACGTAGGGCCGAGGTCGAAGAGGCCCACGAACTATAAAGTAGAACAGTTGCACAGAATTCCACTTAAAATTTTTAGTCATAATTCCTGAATCCACCCCGCCAGCGACCGCCCTAAGCCGAGGTCCAAGTCCCACGGGGACTCTTGCCCTCTGCTCGACTTTATGTCCGTTGAAGTATAAAAATCCTTCTGGCATACAACATACGGTCCGTCCGAAAAAAAGTCTGATTCCTTTGAATCTCCTTTTTTGATTATTATCGCCAATATAACTAGAATGATATAGTCAGACATACAAATAAATACCACAATTACCTCGACATAAAGTCTAGATTTCCGCAGCGTGTACATTTTTTCGGACTGCCCCGGTTCGTAGTAGCCAAACCACTCGGTCTCCCTCGGCTGAACGATAGTGTCATTATCAAACTTAACTAGAACAAAATTGTCTAATTTGTTCAAGTTCTGGACATAAGTGGAATTGATGTTGTTTTCATTGTTGATATCGGAAAGGAAGATGCTGTGAGCTTTGTATTTGTCTTCGGCGAGAGGATCGTGCCAGTATGTGGCTTGCACGAGAGATTCCTGCACCCAACTGAAATAAAAATATAGATTTATTGAAAATGAAAACATTTATTGATAATGTAGACGAATTTATCGTACTTATTTTAAGGCAAATACAATGATAATAACAAAAAAAAATGTTGACTAAATAATTAGTTTTCATTTCAACAATAATGTTAATAAATAGAGTTTACCAATGTTTTTATGGCATGTGAGACGATAAATATAATTAAGATCAACCAGCGCAGGCTGGGATCGGGTCTAAAGCATAGAACGCGTCGCGAGCCTCGCCTTGCGATGTCGACCGGACCCTATCCTAGCTTCCTACGAGTCTTTCTCTATCTGCCTACGGTGTGACACACGGAGAAGAAAGACTATAAGAAACTCCGAGATCATTCGTTCTGTCTACTTTTAAAGTCTTTGATCAATCATTTTGTACATTTTTAGTATCTTGGTCAGTGATGCCCTTACATCGATATGTAGGTACTCGTAGCAGGAAAGTGTATAGAAAACAATGATAATTTCAAGTTTATATATTTATGATTCGAAACATACACTGGTAAAACTAAAAGCGGAAGTTTTTGAAGCAATATTACGGTATACATGCAAATATATGGCTAAGAATGAATACGTTTACAGTTAATAATAAATACTAAAAGATTACAAACTTTGCATGTTAACATGCAAGAGTGAGCTTGAATGTTCAAAATGTGCGTAATTGCGTGCGCTTAGTGCATAATAATGTATGCACCTAACACTGTTGTCAGTACTGACACTATTACTTATATAGTATCCATATATTATTATATTGATTATATTATTATATAATCTATATTCCATCTATCTACATAAATAAAAATGAATCGTCAAAATGTATGTTTTTTTTTTCGGACGGACATTATGTAGTTAGCCCTGGGGCTTTTGCTTCTTCACCGGGCATAAAGGCGAGCAGAGCTCTAGCCTAGATAAATGGTTTAAACACTACAAACTAAGCAACCTACGCGTCCCCTGTGGGACTTGGACCTCGGCTCAGGGCGGTCGCTGACGGGGAGATTGAGGGATTGTGGCTTTTAGTTTCTTTGGGGGAGTTTTGTGCAACTGTCGCTCTACTTTACAGTTCGCGGGCCTCTCGGACTTCGGGTCTACGAGGGCATCGGAAGGTTCTTAGCAAACTAAGGGTCGGGAGGGCGAGAGGGCCGCGCCGCGTTCAAAATGTATGTACGCGCATACCTTGAGAACGACTTGATTAATATGGCTTAAGTAGGAATATGTAAAATAAAATTTTGGAAAAATCACGGGAAATGACTGAATTTCCCACGGGTGAAGCCGGGCACTCACAGTAATACATTCCCTTCGTCGAAAAGTTGTATCTTGTTCTCAAAACACCTTTGTGTATATAAATCATACTTCAATTTTATTATCTATAAGTAGAAGTAGTATTTGATAATATTATCTAAAACTAAGTACCTATTATAATACTACATTTATTGAGGAAAATAGCTTGTATAGGTACTTGTTTAAACTACTGTTATTAATCCCCCATCGTCCTCCTGACCCTTAATTTGCAAAGAACCATCTGATGCCCTCGTAGACCCAAAATCCGAGAGGCTCGCGAACTGTAAAGTAGAGCGACAGTTGCACAAAACTCCCCTAAAATACTTAAAGTCATAATCCCTCAATCTCATCGCCAGCGACCGCCCTGAGCCGAGGTCCAAGCCCCAGGGGGCGCCCTCCTGCGCAGTTTGCTTAGTTTGTAGTTTTTAAACCATTTATTAAGGCTGGAGCTCTGCCTTTATGCCCGGCGAAGTAGTAAAAGCCTCGTGGCTACATACGAAACTACATCCGAAAAAAAGTTTTCACGGGGACGGGAGCTAGGCAGGTGAAACCACGCGCTGGAAACTAGTACAATATACAGGGCCGGATTTAGAAGTCCGGAGGCCCCAGGGCAACAAACGAGAAGAGGCCATGGCCACAAATTAAATGAGTAGAAAATTTTAAGTATGCACCTACTTTTCAGGACAATTTCAATGCTGATATTTTACAGATTTTCTAATTGAAGTTATTACAGTATTTAAGAACTATTACAATATGATTCTTCAAAGTACTGTGAGTAAAGGTACAACACAAAGTTGTAGAGTTAACACGTCAGAATTTAAAAGATTTGATATCTCTATTGTGGGGGCCCCTCTATTGTGGAGGCCCCGGGGCGGATGCCCTGGATGCCCTCCCTTAAATCCGGCCTTGACAATATAAACTTTCCACGTACTTTCTTTATTACGCAGTTTACTTATACTATGGTGTGCTTATAGAATAGGCAAATATATTACGATATATTTCACTCGAACTAATTTATATTATGAATGGTAAACATACCATATAAGTACAACTGCCAATCGCTCCAGCGTGGAAAATATATTTCCTTATGGAGAAAGCGGAACCACCGGCGACTGTTAGTGTAATAGCTGGGCATTTACCTACTAGAAATTCTTATCTAATGTTACGAACAAGTAAGCCAACACGTATCTACGTGTATGTTAGAAAACAATTGGACTATCTCACAGCACAGAAGCTGTCTTAAAACGAGTTTTTTTTTCGGACGGACATCCGTATTTAGTCCCGAAACTTTTGCTACTTCCCCGGGAAATTTCAAAACGAGTCTTAGAAATAATCTATATGAAATGAAACTATTAGATTTGTAGGGATCTTTTTTACCCCATGAGTTTTCGGTTGTAAGGCAGAGACCTACGCGCTATCGGAATACACCGGATTTTGTAGGGTTAAAATAGAGCTTAGTTCTATCAACCATATCCTCGCCTTGCGAATTACAAAAATATACTCTAAAGTTCACCAAAAAGAAGTAACATCGCAGCAGATATCGCGCGATAATGGCTCCTAAATTGCTACTAGGCGTTATATATCTCCGAAAATTGCGCTTGTATCGAATCTGTATACAAGAGGTGGCCAGCCAATCGATCGCAATCGACTTGTCGGTTCCTGCAACTATTATTAACTATATATAAAAAAGTGATATTTTATTCTACAAATAAGTTCCATAGACGTAAATACAAAGTTATTGTTTGTCATATACCTAATCATCTGAAATATACTTAGGTTTTTATCATTTAATTGACTTATACGAAACGTGATTCAAAGTTATGTATGCCATTGGCCGATCGCACACAGTAAACAGACGATCTTAGATATTTTTAACTTGGCCAGTGATAGGCTTAAATAACCCTTGCCATATCGTTTGTTATCATCCAAAAAAGCCTTGCTCTTTCTATGTTCATATGTACCCTTTCCGTTACACCTTGTATAAAGCTGAATAGTTTGTTTGTTTGTTTGCTTGAATGCGCTAGTCTCAGGATCTCTAGACAACTCATTTATCGAGAAAGGCTTATATTTAATTATGAGGTTCTTACGGGAATTGGAGTATCCGCGCGCGGTTTCACCCGCGTAAAGCTATGATAGAATGGAGCAACAGGAGGTCGATTAAAACCACTAAAGATTTTAAAGGGGTCTCTGCAAGAAAAAAAGTTTGAGAGCCTCTAATTTAGATACAGACCAAGTTAAGTGGCAATTGAATAAGTACTTACTCTAGATATTCATTCTGAAATATGTTTTTATTCCGTAAAGATTTTACATTTGCTCTAAATACCAATAGAAGACTAGGTTCAACTTGAATATTAATACGCGATTCTCATAATAAATGCAGTCCTTATTTGTAATCAATAACATAAATAAATGTTGCGACCGGTATGCATACCAAGTAACACTTAACACCTATTTATAAACTGCGTAATATGCGAGTAATATTGTTGTTAAATACAATATTAGGATACAGAGAAGGATGTCAATACGAAAAGCTTTACTGACGTTAAATGAGAAGGCAATATCAAACAATAGAGACAAGACATATCTGAGATAAATATCGTAAGAATTTATGTTTGTTCCTAGGTACTTGTATTTTTTGTATTCGATGTATGTAGATCACATTTCATAGCAAAACACGTAAATTGATGAATGGCATCGTTTATCTCATCATCAGCCCGTATAACGTCCACTGCTCAACATGGGCTTCCTCCCGAGGGAGGGTATTTGCTTAGTCACCACGCTTAGTAGGCAGGTTTGTGAACGCAGTATTATGATGTACCACACAAGGAAACGATTCTGCCCGTTCTTTGATATATGATTCGATTATTATAGATGATGTTATAACAATCGGTACCAACGGCTTAACGTGCCCGAGGCACGAAGGGTATAGTTCCTCAACCAACCAGACTTGGAAAGGAATCTTAGAATTTACACAAAGATTTCCTGTCCGGCTTGGCGGTCGAACCCACGACTTCCGAGATTTTAAAGCGAGCCAAATACCGCTACGCTACGGAGGTTGTCAGCCAAATACCGCTACGCTACAGAGGTTCATTTATCTGCTCAAGGTTAATTACCATTCTACTGTGATCACCAATCCTGCCAAGCGTGGTGATTATAGCCCTCAAAGACCCTAGCTAGCCAAGAGCAGTTAAAAGGAGGCCAATGTTAACATAAACCGGCTGTTGAAGAACGTTAACTACCTACTTATATATTTCAATCAGCAAAATACCTATATAAATTCAATCAACAATGATAGGTATCTTTATGATGCATTAGAAAGAAGAAGGGTCGGATTGCTTATGCGTACCCGGCCCAGCTAACGGAGGATCGAAGAAATGTCCGGGGGTTTTAGTGGTGTAGGGTACTCTCCTCAAGGTATGAGTTTAGCATACCACGCTATGGAGAGAGCGAGTCCTACATATCCCACCGCCAGCGCGCGAATACGCTGCAGCGGCGGTGGGAATGCGTAATAATGAAAACAAGAAAGGTAGGTAAGAATGCGAAAATGGCGGTATATAGGTAGGTAAAGAAAAAAAAAATGAAGTATCTTTTTTTATAAAATACTAGCTGTCCCACGCGGTTTCACCCGCGAGGATCCCGTTTCCATGGGGACCTCGTATTAAAATAAGCCTAAGACACTCATAGATCATGTGGCTTTTTATCAGTTTTATAGGTTATGTTTTTTATTTGATATAAACAGGATTCCGCACGTAAAGACATTATACGAATAAAACTGCGCGGTAGATTTTGTGAGTTCTAAAGCCGCATCCGAAGACCTTTGACCCAGATATTTTGATGTCAACATTGTCAATCACAAAAACAAAATACCTACCTGCGATTAAAGTGCAATTAACCTCTGTATTTTATATGTTTTATCGGAATCTTATTAACATATAGGTACCTAGTAATGAATACAAGCAAGCTAGATGCGCCTATATTTTAATTCGATGTCTGTTTTTTTTTCGGACGGACATGGTATTTGCAGTAGTCAGTTGGAACCAACGTTGGAAAGCACGTTAAGCCGTTGGTCCCGATTGTTATAACATCATCTATAAAAATCGTATATCAAGGAACGGGCAGCAGCGTTTCCTTGGGTGTTACAACATAATACTGCGGGCACCAGCCCGCCTGCCAAGCGTGGTGACTATGGCAAATACCCTCCCTCGGGACTCCTCCCGCAAAAAGCCTATGTTCAGCAGCAGAATTTGTAATTGAACAATTACAAAATTATTTTAAAACTTTTCATAGAAATAACAATTGTTTAAAATATACTGACCTATTGTAAGCAGCAAAGTTGAGAACCTTCCTAATGTAATCACATGTCTTATGCTGCAAAGGCCCACAGTTAGGGATACCATAGACACCCTGGTGTTGACCTCCGAGAGATATCATGTTCTTGATACGCGGCAACTGATGGCCACAACGCTGGACAACTGCTCGCCTACATAGGGGAAACAAAGAGAAATCAGATTAGATTATCAATAAAAAGTGGAGGAAAATATTTATGAATTGTAATATTTTCACATAATGTTCTTTATTTTAATGATCCATTTTTATTTAGATTTTATTGAATGAAGGTGAATAAACGTTCATATAGAAACATGAATCCAGCATGATCTTAGTATGCACATTATTAATATCTACACTGTAATAGTCCATATAAAAATGGTGACGATGCTAGAGATAAACAAGTTATCCTGTTGATAATTCGATACAAGACCAGTATATTTTTTATTTTTATTAGCAACAATATTTTTAACAATAAGTTATGATATTAATTTTAGAAAGAGGCTGTAGACCAATGGCTAGGGTTGTCGGACTTGCAATCATGTTGTCGGTCGCCAGTTAGATCCCACCCATTGCACTACCAACGTAACACAATCATTTTAGCTAAGTATTAAAGGTTAATAATAATATTGAGAATTAATTAGAATTGTTAGGCAAAAACTCTGCTAGTAATTATTAAAAATAACAAGGAATGTAAAAAAGAATATGCCATACTAACAGAAACTGACTGCCTTGTGAGAATCCCATAACATGGAAACCTTCCTTCAACTGTGGATCTTTAGCAAGTAAATCACAGACGTATTCAACCTGTGAGTTGGGATTCATAAAATATCCACTCTCAAAATCTTCTATAGTACTGTTGCCAAGGCGCAGAGAGAGAACATATACTCCAGGAATATTCTCTTCAAGGAATGTCTTTATTCCACCCAAGCTGAACGAGACGCAGCATGTGTCACCTTAAAAAAAAAGTATATTTATAACATTGTGTAAGTCAGCGGTCGGCAACACACAACCCGCAGACATCTTATGAATCCGTGAATATTTTGTAAATAAGTACTAAATATAAAAATAAATGCGTGAACAACAAATCTCAATTGACCATCACTACATAGTATAAAACAAAGTTGCTTTCTCTGTCCCTATATCCCTATGTATGCTTAAATCTTTAAAACTCCGCAACGGATTTTGATGCGGTTTTTTTTAGTAGATAGAGGGATTCAAGAGGAAGGTTTGTATGTATAATACATCAGCATTGTACCCGTGCGGAGCCGAGACGGGTCGCTAGTATACCATAAAGTGTGTATCCAGCATTAAGAATGTGCGTCACTCTGCCCGAAAATGAACAAATGAAGATGAGATTTTCATTTTTTCTATGGTATATGACCAATAATACATAGGTAGGGTTAAATTACAAGTGCATCCCACCTACAGTTTATTTTGGAGACCGCTGGTGTAGGACATAGGTCACACAAAGTATTAGTAAGTTATTGGTCCAAGTAACTAACTAGCATTGTGTAGGCGAAATTGTTGTTTGCAGTAAGACTGTATATTTATTTGTATATAGTTGTAGTTGTATTATGTAATACCGCTTAAGTGATAGCTAACCAGGTTGATGGACAAATGTATTATTATTTATTATTTAATTGATATTTTGCCTTTTACTACACAAATAAGGAAAACATTTCTTGACAGATAAATGCAGACAGTATATGTATGTTTTTCTTGTTGGATATGTTGGTAATGAAAAAGGTTTTGCAACTGTACCTGCCATAGATAATAGAATAGCCGTATTCCAGCTCTCTTAAATCATAAGTTGTTTATGTATATTTCTTTCTAACTAGCTAGGTATGAGTGCTGAAATTATATTAATAACTAAAATATCTTGTAAGAAAAAACTTATTAACCCATTCCGAGTATCTTGCCCTAAAAATGGGGCAAAATTTTTTCATGCTTTGAATGTATCTTGTTGCATTTTTGAGGCAACACTCCTTCCTTTGATTAGTTTCCTTGTTTCCCAATTAAATCACAAACAAAAAATACAATGGCAACCTTAAGTTCTAAGCTACAAGATTCACCTAACTTTAGATGCAGCTCCTATAGTTACAGCTAAATAAAATTCAAATAAAAAAAAATTGCCTAACGCCCGAGGCATATTTTTATTTTCTAGTCTGATACACTCTACAGGTTAAAGATTTTGGTACCAGCACTAATATTGCATAGCGGTGGTTGAAAAGTGACTCATAGAAATACTTTGTGCCACTATATAATTAAACATATACCAGTTATACTGTATGGTAGCCATATGTCAAGTATACTAACTGAAATAAAGAGAGAAATTAGTGGTTTATGAGAAATAAGTTAGTATTTGGCTTTGAATATACAACTTTCTACTTGTATCTCAATAATTAAGTAATCTCAATATCAAAAGGCTCATAGGCACAGTTATCACAAACTTTATAATAAACGAAATAGGGACAAACAGTCTGGCATATCAAATAAATTAGTTTTAATGTACCTACTAAAGTTTTCAAACTTAGTGCAAATAGGTATACACTAGAATACACTCATGCAAATAGGTATAAATTAAATAAAGAAACCTACATTGAAATGAAGTTGATTAAGATTTTATATTTATTAATAACTTACCCATGCCATGCCATAATACTATAGATGTCGGCGTAGCAATAATTGATTGGATTAGAAACAGAAATATGAATAGCAACTTCATTTTGTATTAATTGACTTTGTCCACAATTCACAATGCGTAATGCGGATAAAGTGCGTTCAGTAGTGCTCAATGTTCAACAAACACTATCTTGAACTGCGAGAAAATCAGGCCAGAGTGAAACAAATAAAAACATTTTATTATCAGCGTAAAGTTGTAAACAAATAGTTGTCACTTGTCAGTATCTGTCAGTTATGTCACTTTGACACTCGAGAGTTTTGGCAGTAATACTTTCGTTCAGAAATGATGCTACATCAAAGACTATATAATACTGTGGACTGAACTTACCTAAAAAAGGCCTGTTTTCATTTAAATTTCTAATGCGATACAATAGAGGTCAATAGGAGGTAAAACACAACAAGAACAAGTAGCTCGCCTTCGTTATTTTTTTGTGAAATTGAAGATACAAAAGCCATTGCCCTCAAACTTACCCTATGTTTAGTTTATAGCCTCGATAACTTAAACCATATTAAAATCTTTTAAGCCATATTAGCTAAGCTGCAGTGATGTAAATAAACAGGAAAGGCTGATATACTCTGCCGCTGTAGCGAAAGTAGGTAGATAATAATATAATCATGCTCATGATAGTAATGTAATCCTTAGATACCTACATTTTTAGGCAAGTGCCCTACAGGTTTGTTCTTATTTAATCCAATGGTTGAAATATGATTTATTCTTAACATTAAATAAATGGGATATAGTTACGAACCCACTTGTAAAGCTTGGTGAATATGATAAATAGCCTCTCAGAGCAGTGATGATCGATGATCAGCATTTTACGGGACACAGGTCACACAGGTGTTATATGGGCTGATCATAATGATGGAGCTTCCGACTATAGGACTTTGCCCACTAAGCGTCGTAAGCACCGTCGACCTTGGGGCGTCCTTGATGACCCGGACGATTAAATCACAACTTTCCAATTAGCAGTAGAGAAGTAAGACTACTCCGATCCGCCAGAGAAGAATGACCCCATGAACACGACGCGGCCCCGTAACGCTACTGACCCTTAGTTCGCAAAGAACTATCCGATGCCCTTTTAGACCCAAAGTCTCAGAGGCCCGCAAACCGAAGATAGAGCACAAAACTAAACAACTAAAATTTATAATCTCTTTGTCAGCGATTGCCCCGAGCCGAGGTCCAGTCGCATAGAGGGCGCCGTCTTGCGCAGGTTGCTTAGTTCGTAGTTTATAAACCATTGAACATGGAGCTCTGTGCACCTTTATGCCTGGTGAAAAGTAAAAGCCTCGTCGATACCTACATAAATGTTCGTCCGAACATTATGGGATATTACCTATATAAATGAAACGAACAAACTAGATATTTTATTCGGTTTATTGACATTCATCATAATCAAAAATATGTAATAACAATAAAATTTTAGGTTTTTTTATTTTATAAATTGCTACCTATCACATTCATATTATTCAAGACCGAAAGTCACTGACCTTTGCTTGTTATTACAATAATTATTAAAAGATAATAAACTATACATACACATTAAATTGAAACACTTAAAATGCCAGAGGTAGCAAAGTAGAAAGTTATCGAATACCAACCTAATATTTTTATTGCTTTTACTTCTTCGTCTATAAAGAGCTGCATTTATTAAATTGAAGGCCACATTTGCATTTTTTTGTCCGATTCTGAGCATTTGACAAGTTTAGTATTCAAAGTTTTAATTAAGTACCGTTTTTTAGCGTTGAAATTTTGTTTTAAAATAAGTTGATCGGAAATATAATACAGTACATATCTACAAGTAGTTTACACAAGTCAGTCTAATCCGAATAATGCCATTAAAAAACCTTCAATATGTAGTAAGTTGTACACATTAACAGTTATCAAATATGAAAAAAGTTGATTATATAAATTTATTTTGTTATATAAATCGTCATATTTTATCATTTATAATTTCTGTCTGTAGAACGAGGCATCGATCACGCCGGATCAGAAGAAGAGTAAATATGAATAAAATAAATGAAATTAATATTTAAGTATTTTGTTTAGATATAATAATATCTATATAACTGCAGAATAAGGTCAAAATAAATTTGCTCAAAAGCAACCATATTAAAACTATGAAGCACAATATAAATTTCATTTTCAAAAGATAGGTACTTGTCACTTTAAACACTAAAAATCACTGCCTTTAACAATGGTAACATTTTAAAACTATTTTTAGTAAGATAAACATCAAACGTCTTATATTATTGTTCAGTTGCACCTTACTTCAATTTAGATATGACTTTAAAATAAACATTAATTATTATATATAAGAATATAAAGGTATGTACTTTTTTTGAAAAAACTGATATTGTTTTTTTTTCCACAATAATAGTCATAACAATATTCACTAGGTAATATTATTACCAGTTAAATATCTGTATAATAATATTATAAAGAGCTCAATTCGTCTATCAAACTTACAATAAACCATATTATTACATATATATCTCTTACCAGTGTTTTACATTCGAATGATGTTCAGTAATTATATTACTTCTGTTTCATTTTTACAAACAATTTAGTATAACATTATTAATATTTTTTAATATATATATCACATAAGTATAACAGATGTCTAAAGTAGGTATCTATGTCAAAAATCCATCAAATCGGGACAAATCGTAAATTCGGTTGCAGCGCTGTTGTCGAATTTGATATTATAATTAATTAACTTACAACTAGTCAGTTTATCTAAAATAGTTATCATAATTGTTAAACCTATATCATCACAGTCTCATAAAGGAAATCACTATGCTTACTTTGCTGAATCACGTTGGGATAAAGATCTTTGGAATCGTCGGATCACTCAGTGTCAATCTAACAACTGTATGATGTTTGCTTTTATCATAGCAAACATTTTTCTAAAGTCATAATGTTACCTTTATCTGTAGATAGGTCCTTTAGTCAATTGTTTACTCTAAAATTGACGACTCTATGAACAAAAATATGGCACTAATTTCAAAATTGACTACATTCTATACAAATAACGATTCTGATAGGCAATAATTGCCTTACTGTTGTCTAGATCTTAAAAAAATAAGGTCATCTTTGCCATTTAAAATGTTTGTGTAGTCCTAAACACAAAAACTTATAAGTAAGGTACGGACTCTAGCCCACCGCGACCAAAATGCCAAAACCGTTTTAGATACAGAAGGATGTACATTTGTTGATGGAAATTTTTAGTTTTCAATAGACTTCATAAAGAGTTTGTTCTCAATTCGACTATATTTTTTTTGGTAGCAGTGGATAGGTGTGTTTGTGCTACTAGGTGGGTACTCGTAGCACGTGATTAAGTATTTTATTATTGAACAAAAGTGTCCTTATTTGACTGAGTTATTCGGGCACTAGAAATTCAAGATATTGAATTAGTTACAGATGCTTCAATACTTTATCAAAATCTTGTTTCACTTAACATTATTAATACAAAGGAAAAATTGTAACACAAAACATAAAACCAGACATCTGATTTTGTTGTATGGTAACCCGACGTGATTCCGATCTAGTCGACAACTAGACTGTTCAGCCTCATTAAATATAAATCAGATATCTAGTTTCTTTAAAGTATCCTCATGGGATCCGTGTGTTTGATGATGTTTTGTCCTAAGCTCCTGATCTTCTTAGGCGACTCGAAGTAGTCACTCGAGTCGGATGAGTCTGGCTCAAAATGTCTATGGTATCGGGAAGTTATTCTCTTGGCCCTCGTGTCTGAATCATACATGAGGGTTTGAGTGCTTCCTTTCCTTGATCTGAATTGGATTCTGTAGGGAGTACTGCTCTGAACATCTGACATTGATCTGATATGTCTTCTGTGTTTTGATTCTTTTGTGAGTGGCGAGAAGGTTATCATCATCGTCTCCTGTTGTGGCTCGGTAGACCTGGAAAGAGGGAAAAGTATATTTATTAGTAAAATATTCTAAACCTAATTCATAAACTGTTTTGAGGGCAATAAATGATACTTTACGTAGGTAAGAAAATACATTTAATCTTTAAATACCAATCTAGATTCTGTATTAGTAACTAATTATATTTAATCTTAGTCATTTAAATGAATAATCTCCATTTTTGCCGATTACGAAAATTTCTAGTAATTATGACAAGCAAATGTATAGATATGTTAAGGGGCCATCCATAAAGTACGTCACATGTAACGGGGGAGGGAGGGGGTAGACGCAGTGTGACATGGTGTGACAAGGGGTAGGGGGGGTCCTAAGTTTTGTTACATCACATTTCAAATTTAATAAATTGAATCGCGGAATTTGAAATATTAAGTAAAACTAAAAACAATATTTTTTTCTTTAATTATTAGTTTATTGATTTGTTATTTTTTCAAATATTTGATATTGATTTCATAAAAAAAGTAATTTAAATGGAAATAAAACTAATTGTGGAACTGCTGTTCTAATTTAAAATTTTTAGATGTAAAATTGCAAATTTGTGCAAATAATGTTTATAATTAAAAAAGTAGATATGTATAGTACGTACTATAGTTATTAAATAAAACGATGTATTTATTAAATAAAAGATTATATTTAATTTATTATATTTTACTAATCTTTATATATATAATTCTACTGTACGTGTGTATGTTACTGAACTCCTCCTAAGCGGCTGGACCGATGTGAATGAATTTATTTGTATGCGTTTGGGTGGCGCCCTAGATGGTTTAGATTCACAAATCATATTTAATATAATATACCTATATATATATTATCATGCAGGACAACATCTGTCTGGTCTGCTAATAAATTATACTTATATTGTTATTTTTTTCATACAGGCTGAAAGTCTGTAAATGTTTGAATAATATAAATAATGTCACATTATAAATTACCCTTTATTAATTAGAGATACCGTTTCGCAAATAATACCTTGTTTATACAGCTTACAGTTGCGTCGATACCTAATATCATCTGCTTACGTACCCTACGTGTTATGTAATGAATATTATCCTCATTGTTACCACGAGTTTTAACACATATTATTATATTATTTTCCCTTCATAATTCGCGCACAAAGTAATTTATTTTAAATCATAATAAAATATAATTAGAAACCTATACCATTAATAGTTAAAACCAATTGACTAATGAAATGTGATACAATTAGTAGGAAGTATTATAATAATAATATATATTTTGCAAGAATAAATACAATTTGAGGTGATCACTATTAAGCTTAGTTTCTAATCAATTCACTATAGCATAGCATGAAAAATTATACAGGGTTAGAAATTAATTAGATTATGAGTCAGAATTTATCAAAATACAATAATACGGTCGGTCATACAAATTAATACGAAGTAATCGGAGTTATGTCATTATTTCATTGCATTATGTTAATGAAGTGAATTATTATAATATAGTAATGTCATTTATAATAAGAAGTTTTACAATTGGCCTACTTATATTCTAAATATTCTTTTAATATTTTGTAAATTTCAATAGTCCCTACATACAGGTGTCATGAATACAGATAAATACCAACGAATTAATTATCAATAAATTCGTTGATAAATACATGAACCCTTCGTTGATGAATAAAATAAATAAAAAAATAAATAAACCCTTAGAAAAATGTTACCAAACCTATTTTATTAAGAAACCTGTTGGTTTTTTATTTAATCTGAGCGGTTCATCAATTGTGTTTTCGTTGATTGCTTGCCTATCTCTGTCCTCATTACTGTAGGGCTATTGTTACGAATTTCCTACTAGGTATTGTTACTGTATTGTTTGCCTTAGCTCAATAGCTAGCAATAGGTAGGCTTGCTAATGCTGGACAAATTTGATCAGCCTTAGCTAGCAGATCCATTTGAAAAAATTCTTATCTCATAAGTTTGATCATTTGAATAACATACTCGATAAATTAATGTCCATTAGTCTTATCTACAACAGTTTAAGAGGTCCAGCCTAGATAAATGATTTCAACGCTACAAACTAAGCACCCTGCGCAAGAGGGCGTCCACTGTGGGACTTGGTCCTCGGCTCAGGGCGGTCGCTGACGGGCAGATTGAGGGATTATGGCTTTTAGTTTAGGGGAGTTTTGTGCAACTGTCGCTCTACTTTACAGTTCGCGGGCCTCTCGGACTTCGGGTCTACGAGGGCATCGGAAGGACAAAAGTAAAAAATCAATGAACTATGTATGACGAAAATAAATGGATAAATATTGTAGTACAAGAAAATATGAGAACCTCAATTATTCTATTAATAACAACATTACGATCGAGGTTCACTTCTCATTTATAATTTAGCTGCAAACAACAAAAGAAAATCGATTAAGTATTGATATAAAATATTTAATGCGGTGTAATTACATCGCATTGATAGCGGTCATTGAGAAGATAGGTAATGCTTCTAGATGACTGCACTGGCTCAGTTTTTTTTTCGGACGGACATACGTGGCCACGCAGCTTTGGCTACTTCTGCGGGCATAAAGGCGAGCGGCGCTCCAGCCTTAATAAATGGTTTAAAAACTACAATTGAAGCAATCTGCGCAAAAGTACCCCCTATAGGGCTTGGACCTCGGCTTAGGCTGGCGCTGGCGATGAGATTGAGGGATTGACTTAGTATTTTAGTTTAGGGGAGTTTTGTGCAACTGTCGCACTGGCTCAGTGGTTATGGTAGTTTAGTGAGACCTAGTGTCCTGTGATCGATTCCTACCCGGGATTACTATTTGTGTGAAACATAGTTAGCTGATCAGAGTTTGGATATACTTTGTGTTTGTAAAGTGCCCCGCGACTCATGGATTTATTTCTCTAGTAGTAGTAGATTAATAATAAAATAATGAATTTATTCAGCACTTAGGTATTTACATACACTTGTACTTGTCAGAATCACAATGTTACACAATTATTCTTATTCTATGAATTAAACTAGATACTTAACTAACAGGTCAGCCTGTGTAATTGTAGGATATTACAGTTAAAGTAGTCCGTCAGCTTGTCATTAATTCTTTTACTCATAATAAGTTTAAGTTCACATTAATTATTATAGGTTTTAGTGGATCAATATAGAAGTTTGGTAAAAACATACAATAAAGTGAAACACACCTGGGGGCAACGTTAAGGGGTTGGGCTCTACTCAATGGTACACTAATATATAAGTCAGATTTATGAAAATAAGAGGAAGTGATCGGCCTACAGGCGCTGGATCACAGGGCAGGGGTAGGGGCGCAACGCGGTCCTCGCCGGCGAGTATCCTACACTAGCTAACCTGCAACCTTTCACTAGCTACCTAGGTGGACGACCCGGAGAAGAAAGGAAGAAAGAAACTCCGGCTTTTTCTTTTTCGTCATCTTTGTATCACGGTTTATGTATAATTTTTTTTTATCATGTCCATGCAACTACATTTGTTCGTGAGCCTAATATTGGCGTCAGAGCACCCGGGGGTATCAGTGGCTTAACTTTTACCTCGTGGTATGAAAAGCTTAGCAATGGAATGAATCCCTCATTCTCTTCCACTGAAGTAGAAGTAATTTATGATGCCATGATAGAAAAAAGGTAATACATTTGGCAAGACGTTATGTTGTTATCTAAACTAAGAACTAGGTAGGTACTGCTGTTTCCTATTGTAGTAAAATACAACTGCTGCTGATCTGGGTTAGATTTCCACTCGGGACCGCCATTTGTGCAAATACCTGGGTAGTTTTTCTGACTCCGGAATTTTGTTCTTAGTGCCAGAGTTATCTTTTTTTATAATGGAAGATAATACAAGACTTTGAACTAATAAAATAAACAAAGTACGTAGTACATAGAAGTCTAGTGAGTAATAGAATAAAGACGACCTTTGCTAGGCGTCAGACGATCTTATCTGTATAAATCGCATGTGCAGTAATTGCTAACATCTCGCGAGTCGCGACATATTGACTCGCTGTGTAAGCTAGGGTTACCATAAAAGGGCCGGATTGCTTATGCGTGCCCGGTCCCCGCCAACGGCCGATCGAAGGAGTGTTTTAGTGGTGTAGGATCCTCTCCTCGTGGTATGAGTTAGCATACCACGCTATGGAAATGGAGAGAGATGTATGGGGACGATCCACTGTGCGGCGGTGGAAATGCGTAAATGCAATGGGTTACTAACTTACTATGAATTCCAAAATCTACATACACAAAAAGTTGGGGATTTGGTATTTACAGTGAGAAAACTCTCTAAGTGTTAACGATTCCTTCAAATTAAATGTATACTTATTAACATTTTACAAAAATCCATTAGAATTCTTTGCAACTTTAGTACCTCTTCTACGACACAACGCGAGGTTTGTCATACAACGACAAGAATTAAAAAATAAATTAGTTAAGATGCTGGTGGACTTCAGACGCTAGACGTTTAATGCAAAATGTTATGAGTTCTTGAATCCAGTCTAGCCCGATTCATCTTGATTCATCGATTCGATTCACGAGATGGTGAGTTGGTGACCCTAGGCTATATAACGCGTGCTAACAATTAGAAGATGCGCAGAATAACAATCGTAGTTAAAGTTATGTATTTACTTACTGTCAATTCTAAACGTGTGTTTGCATAGCCATTTAGTACTTAGTTTGTTTACATAGATAAACATTCACCTACATACTACGATTTCTTTGGAAATAATTGTTTGTAAAGTTCTAATTACCTTCTTAATTGAATTTAATAGCGTCGTGGTATTATTAGTAGGTACCTACTTATGTTGCACCAATTATGAGTAGAAAATGTACTATAGTAAATTAACGTAATTACAAATAAATTAATTGATACTTATTGATTTTTATATTGCGACATTTTTTTTAAATTTTCATAAAAACTAAAAATATATTGTATTGTATATCTTTATTTCGGAAAAAATAATCCATAGAGAGTTAGTCACATCAAACAGCTTATTATCTAGTGTTAGTATTTATAATTATGCTTAAAAACTGGCATATAATTGGGGAGCTGAGGCTTTCGACCTATAATTTATAATAGGTATATTGGATTCTATCAATTTTATCACGGACATATTTTGTTACTTTCGTTCCGGTAGGAACTTCATCATGTAGTCATTTATCGAATAATAGCTTTCTTCGATAAATGGGCTATCTAACATTGAACTAAAACTTCAAATCAGACCTTAGATTAGCGCTTTCAAGCAAAGAAACAAACTCTTCAGCTTAGTATACCTACCTATAAGTATAGATATACCTACTCACATCATTCACACACTCACTCACGTCATTTAAGTATATATGCATTGGAATAGAGTAGTATTTAAGGACTACCTCCGTAGCGTTACCGTATACCTAAGTCTCGCATTAAGTCTCGGAGGTCGTGGGTTCAATTCCCACGCCGGATTAGAAAATCTTTGTGTAAAAGTATGGTATTGTATAAATACCTATGTAGAATATAAAAACCGGCCAAGTGCGAGTCGGACTCGCGCACGAAGGGTTCCGTTTCATTTACAAGTATGTACCTATTTTTGATATCAAGAATAAATAAAAAAGCGTATGTTTATGAAATGAAATGTTATTTCATATTTTTATATTCGAGATGTTATTATATTATTATGATTGAATGAAAGCTAAATTGCGGTTTACGATTTTTGACGTATTAAAAAAAAGTACTTACAAGATCTCGTTCAAACCAATTTTCGGTGGAAGTTTGCATGGTAATGTACATCATATATTTTTTTTAGATTTATCATTCTCTTATTTTAGAAGTTACAGGGGGGGGGACACACATTTTACCACTTTGGAAGTGTCTCTTGCGCAAACTATTCAGTTTAGAAAAAAATTACATTAGAAACCTCAACATCACATAAGAACAAGAATGACGAATGGGTTCGATGAAAAATTTTTTTTTGAATTTCAGTTCTATGTATGGGGAACCTCAAAATTTATTGTTTTTTTTCTATTTTTGTGTGAAAATCTTAATGCGGTTCACAACATACATCTACTTGCCAAGTTTCAACATTATAGTTCTTATAGTTTCGGAAATAAGTGGCTGTGACATACGGACGGACAGACAGACAGACAGACATGACGAATCTATAAGGGTTCCGTTTTTTGCCATTTGGCTACGGAACCCTAAAAACGACTCAATTTAATACGAGTATGTAACTATCATTTATCATTGCTACCTATACAATTAGCCTACTATTTTAATAGCAAACGTGGTCCTCAGGGAGTGATACTCTACTTAATTTTATTCCGTTAATAAACTTAACAGGCTGACGTCATTTTCTATATTAAATGTTTGATATTAAATATACTTAATTAATCAATTTTACACACAGTCACAATGTGTGCGTCATCGTTTTATCATATATCATACGACTACGTCAAATATATTTATTAATAATTATATACCTATATGTCCATCTATCTTGTAAATAATATTAAGTTTTATTTATAGTGCAATGTAAATTCATATTTTTATTTCAAAGCTACTTTGTATTGTTCACCGTATTGATGATTATGACAGTATACCTGCTCCACCTATAAGGTTGACCCCACAATAATGCGTGTGAATGCGCGAACACAAACTTCTCGTTCCGTCTCCAGCTACAAACGAGAAACCCTTATGTTAGGTCCACCTAAGAGTCTAAACATTAACAGACCTTAGCAAGCCAGGATCCTCGAGGAATATTACGATAATGAAGCTGATAGGTGCTGCCCATTCATCACCGTCGCCACCTACGAAACCCACGGGAAGACATGGGGTGGTCTATTCTTAGCCAGAAACCAAACGGCAAAAAGTATAAACACATGCAATAAAATTACGGAAATCTGCCGTAATAAAATAAGCCAAATCACTGCGCATCAGCTACTTTCATGTTTCATATTTCATGTTTCAAATTCCAGCTACTTTCATAGCATCATGTCATCAAGAGTCTCTACTCTTAGAGCTATATCGTTAGCATTCGTTTGTTTTACAATAGAAACGAATTTTATCTTATAAACACCATCCTACTAATATGTAGTCGCATTAGGTACCCAAAAAATAGGAGCCAACTAATTACCTACCCGGATATTGGCATATCTACCTAGACCGTGATACTGCTTTTCCGTGTAAGTGACAATTGCTAAAGCGCTTACGCAAACACGCACCGAAACTATGCCTTTACCTTGTCAGTCGATCTGTTACAGCATCAAGTGCTTGATGTCATAACAAAATTCATTATTCGTTAGCAAAAATGCCGAATTGTATCGTGAAATGTACAAATCAAAGATCAGCGTTTAGGGTTCCGTACCTGAAGGGTAAAAACGGGACCCTATTACTAAGACTTCGCTGTCCGTCTGTCTGGCTGTCTGTCACCAGTCTGTTTTTCAAGAACCGCCATAGCTAGGCAGTTGAAATGTTCACAAATGATGTATTTCCGTTGCCGCAACAAATACTAAAAATAAATATTTAAGGGGGGCTCCCATACAAGAAACTATTTTTTTTTTGCAAAGTTTTTGCTCGTTACCAATATCGGCATGTTACGGAACTCTTCGTAAATGATTTCGACTCGCACTTGGCCGGTTTTTTTATATAATATTTAATAATTGGGTACTGTGAAAATTATAGCAAGATAATGCCTACATTTTGATAATTACCCACACTAATGCCCAAAAATGCGGGCTTCAGTGAATTATTCGACAGCGCTCTGTCTTATTTTTATTCGGTCGAAGGAGGCAAATAATTACAATTAATGACATTTAAGCCACTTGTAACATAAATTGCATGTTTTAATAACCGTACCTGCCTAGGGACTAACAACGTTTGATTGATGAATGTTTAATCGTGACACAGGCGTAACCTGAGGTCATTGACTTAAGTACGTCCCTACAAATAGTTAAAAACTTCAACGAAATACTAGCAATGACAAATGAAATGTTTGTATTATTTAAGTCTATTGTAAAACGTTGGTCAAATAAATATAAATAAAGCAGAACAAATGCAGCATGAGCTCATTTTAAAGCAAAACAATTGAAGTCAGTGTTTCAAGATTTCAGGGTCAATGTATTCCAAATGTCATTTGTGATAAAGTTATTCGGTTAGTTTGAACTTTACCTACTTAGGTACTTATCTAGTCATAAGAGCGTTGATGAGTTTCCAAAGTATGATAATTCAAATCTAATTTACACTACACTCTATACTCTAGCTACTGAACCATCCGATGCCCTCGTAGACCCGAAGTCCGAGAGACTCGCGAACTGTAAAGTAGAGCGACAGTTGCACAAAACTCCCCTAAAATACTAAAAAATCATAAACCCTCAATCCCATCGCCAGCGACCGCCCTGAGCCGAGTTCCAAGCCCCACAGAGGCGCCCTCATGCGCAGTTTCCTTAGTTTGTAGTTTTTAAACCAATTATTTAGACTGGAGCTCTGCTCGCCTTTATGCCCGGTGAAGGTGCAAATGCCTTGTGGATTTTGGCACTACATAATGTCCGTCCGAAAAAAAAACTTTTATCGTTATTATAACGGGCAAAAGCTAGTAGGTTATGAAACGTCACATTACGACAGCGCGGGTAAAACTGTAGGATACTGGGATACAAATATTGATTTGCGCAGACGCAATATCTTAACCGATGAGGATAGAAATCGTACTAGTAAATATATTCAAAGACAATTATCATTGTTTCTATTTGTGTTCAGAAACCCAACTTAAATAACCGTCATAGACAAGAATCTTAACTTTATTTATTATTGACTGGGTATTTATTATTCATGTTGGATTTTATTGGAAATCATATTTCCCGTTAAGATAATGCCTGACTTAATGACACGTAATACTTAGTTAGTTTAGTAAACATGTACGTAATACATTAATATGGATTTCCTTATTGTTGAAACAAATAATCTTTTGTACCTAAATAAATTATTGGTCTCGCGCGCTCGACTTGCGGCAATGCGGCATAAAATAGTACGCAGAAATCGACGTTTCGAGCCAGTCAGGCTTTGTTTAAGGAATACGACCGTGTTGAAAGTTTAATTAAATTTTGGTTAAAATCAAAGTACCTAATATATCAATTTGCCTAATAAATCATATAAAAATAACACAATAACACTACTACAAGAAGGACATGGGGATCACATCCATCGGTACAGTTTATATTTGCATTTAATTTTACATTTTAGCTATGGTTTTAAGCTAGCGCGGTAAAAAGCTATCCGATAAACGTCGTTTATCGGATTTAGATATCATCATCATCACTCCGTCCGTAGGTATAATAATATGAGCTGTTGAACATGGGCCTCCACTCCTCCATTTATAGATATATTGCTATGGTCCATGCTTAAGACCATACCTTCTTTGAGTGGAGTAAGTTACCCCTTTTGTCATGACACAGACAACAAGTCTCACCAAAAACTTTCTCTCATTCTGCTTTAAGAATAAGTTTCAATCAATTTGAAAATGGACTTTATTACTTTATTAAAAATAACAACCCGAAATATTGCTATTCAGACGTTCATATAAATTTTTCAAATCAGAGATCGATTGAAAAAACATGCTCATTTTACTTGACGGACAGATTGGCACCCTTCTCACCACAAAACATACTGTAAACCTGCTATTTAGAATTAAGTGGGTACCAACATAGCATTAAGTTGATAGTTTAAGGCGAAACGACCACTAGTCCGCTACTATAAGTATGCAAATGAGAGTTTCACTGAAAGGAATTGCTGACTGCTGAATTTGCAAATTATTGATTTTACGTAAAGAACAGACAACTTGGTCACATTTTATGGCATGTTCAAAATATTTGTAAAATCGTCAATATAATTTCCAATGTATAATTAATTTAGAAAGAAAGAAAATACATTGTTTTCAGCATAACACACAAGATAATAACATCATATAGATAGTTAATTAATAGAAATACATAGGTATCTATGAAAAACAATAATATGTAATCTAGCACGATCTACCGAAAAGGTCGCCGAAAGGGGAAAGGAAAAGGCCATTGCCTAACCAAATCTAGGGTGGCGACAAAAAAAGCACTGGTTTTAGGTTGGCCATTTGAGTAGTGGCCCACGTACGAGCGATACACTCACGTCACATGGCCCAGTGTTTGTTGGATGGCTTACACGTAGGAGTAAAATGCGTACAATTGTGAATTCAAACTCCTTTCGGGTAACGTTGCGTTGGGTTTTCTGGATGGCCTAAATAATAGCTGAAAAGATTTTTCATAGCAGAAGCCAAGAGCCAAAGTCGCCTTGGCAATGGTAAATCCAATGAAATCATTTTGACATCGCGGTGATATCAAATGCATTAAGTTAAATTTTTAATCTACTGCAACATGAAACTCTCAGAATTTGCGATTTAGGTACTTCCGCTGAAAACTTTTCCACGGTAGCAAATTCGATTGCTGAGTTAGCACCATTGCGGTACGATTTACCGATGTATTAAGTAAAGAGAATTTAGTAGACTACCAACTTTCGGCATAATAATCGTATTGCAGTAATTACGACAAATCATAAAAACATTGCTGACCCGCGGCTTAATTATGTAACTTGACGTAGCAATGCAACATATATATTTTTCAATAATTTGGCAGATCAGTCACAAAACCGTCAACATTTGCAATTGCAATTAGTTATGTCAACGTAATTCGCATACATTTTTGACGTTTTGCATTAACGATTAACTTACAAAATTATCTCTGTCACATTTTTTACGTAATTGGATAGCAGAAGCAATGGAATCTATTAACTAATTATTGGTATTGGTAGATTAGAAAATAATTGGGACCCACAATTATTTTCTAATCTAGGTACCTTATTCGTTAATATAGATTAATATTATTGCTTCTGCACAAAGAGCACGGCATCCAATTCCATTACGCATTTATTTAGGTAAGTAGATGACATTCTACAAATGATTGTTTGCTAAAACATCACATCGTCACCTGTTTTATATTTAGATGTACTTAATTCCTTTGTCTATTTAAATTGTTATTTTAGAACATTTCCATTGTGGACGTAACATTGTTATGTACATCAAGATAACGATAATATAATGATCTGTGTTACTATTTGCTGGAAGCTACACCTCTGTAATTTTCCAGCGATCGGAAAGTACCATATATTTATTAGCTATTCCTATAGGTAGTGCTATAATTAAGAAGACGGCTTCAGCGTGGGAACATCCTGCAAAGGCACAAATTCCACAGATGGATTACATATCCAGCCTGGAAGGTGCAGATATTAAAAAAACGAGGCTTAACTTAAGGACACAACGATCTTGGTAGGTAACAGTATTGACATCAATAGTCATATAGTCCTCCTGACCCTTTCTCTAAGGAGATTAGCCGTCTGCATAGGACATATAACACAGTGCACAAGTTTTTTTACAAACACGGGTGCGGTCTCTATTCCTTTACTTCCAAAATCTGGTGTGACGGTTCTACCGACAACACCAGTGAAAGATCAGGCGCAGGACCACCAGGTTAACGTGCTCTCTGAGGCACGCGTGTTACACCTCTAACTTCCAGACTTCATGCTGGTAATTAGATTTTTTTCTAAATGGAAAATATCTGATTACACAGGCCTGACCCGGGGATAGAGCCCGGTACCTGGCTAGTTGACTGTTGAAAACATTACCGCTAAAACCCACGAGCCAATCAAAAAATTCAAACTTATTACTAACGGGTCTTATCGATCTAGTCTAATATCGAGTTCTAAGTTTAAACGTGCCGCAACTACCTAATTAACAGCAAGATTGAAAAAAAGGTAGGTAGCTACCTACTTGCGGCAACTGTGTAATTTAAACTTTGCACTCCGATACCTACGATTTCAGAATGTAGGTACCTATAGTTCGATTTTCCGGTCGTCATGCAAGATAATATAGGTATAAAGACTGTAAATGTAAGTGAAATCGCTTTGTATTCTATAGAAACAAAACAAGTGTAATCTATACTATTATACAGCTGAAGAGTTTGTTTGCTTGATCTCGCTAATCCGATCCGATCCGAACTACTTGTCCGATTTGAAAAATAAAGATTTATCAAATCGAACAAAATTATCAGATTGCCTATTTGTCGAGGAAGTCTATAGGCTATATTAAATTATAAAGTTGCCACGGGTAAGGGAGCTACCCGCATCAGCCCGCATGACACCGCGTACGGGAAGCTAGTAAAAATATTATGTACTTGCCAATGGTAGGTACAAAAGGTAAACAAAAATAGACAAAATATAAAAAGGTGGTGCCATCTTGCATGGGGGTTTGGCTATCGAGATGTTACAACTTTTTTCTTTCCAATGGCTATATCATTCGAATTCCATTGCATTATTTAGCAGATAAAATTCTTAAAAAATATTGTTTGTTCAAACATCACGTCTCGTTGACCTGTTTTATATTTAGATGTACCTACTTAATTCCTTTATTTGAATTGTAATTTTAGTATTTTTCCTTTATGGACGTAATACTGTTACGTTTATCAAGATAACGATAGTTGCTCGAGCATATTCAGATAAAAATTTAATCAAATAAAAAAATAAAAAAAATTGTTTGCACTGGCGGCTCGGTGGTTACTCAATTTGACTTTGAGATCTAAAAACGATCTTGTAAAAAAAACAACCTTTGTGGCGCAGCGGTATATGGCTGGGTTCGATTCTCGCTCCGGATAAAAATCTTTGTGTAGAATCATAGATCTGTTTCCGAATCCGTTTTGTTTATGGCCCTCCGTGCCTCAGAAAGCACCAGCAAAAAGTTGGGCGTCCTGAACAGAGCTAAGCGATACTTCTCACCTGGCCTACGAGTTGCACTATACAAAGCGCAGGTCCGGCCACACGTGGAGTATTGCTCACATCTCTGGGCAGGCGCTCCAAAATACCAGCTTGACCCACTTGACTCCCTACAGAGACGGGCTGTGCGTATCTTCGATGATCCCAATCTCACGGATAGACTGGAGTCGCTAGAGCAACGGAGGGACTTTTTCCCTCTGTGTGTTCTACCGGCTTTTCCACGGGGAATGCTCCGAGGAACTATTCGACCTGGCACCCTTCTATTAGCCGTACCACTCGTCGTCGCAACAGGCTTCATCCTTTTTACCTGGATTCGTTTCCGTACAGTACGGTAATTTTTCAGCGGTCATTTCTTCCACGGACGTGTAAGCTGTGGAATGATCTCCCTGCTGCGGTGTTTCCCTTGTGCTATGACATGTCCTTCTTCAAACGAGGTTTAAAGAGAGCACTCCTATCACGGTAGGCAGCGGCTTGTGCAATGACAGCCTGCTTCCCTGGCATTGCTTGAGTCCATGAGCGGCGCGGCGGTTAACACTTACCATTAGGTGTGCCGCTTGCACGTCGGCCACTGAAGGTAATAAAAAAAAAAAGTGAAGCCGTTGATCCCGATGTTATATCATCATCTATGCCAATCGTATACCCAGGTATAGGGTTTACCTGCGCACCTATACATAATATTACTATACATAATGGTCACCAATACTTGGCCCTCAAAAGGAGGTCCATGATCCGCAATGGACGTTATACGGGCTGATGATGATGATGAAAATTGAAACTGTTCCAATTCTATCTTCTATTCTACTACTGGGCTGTGTTCCCAAAAATGATGGCAGCATTGTCCCGGTAAATGGCAATGTGTATAGCTATAATATTGTAATTTATTTATTGTTAAAGTACCTATCTTTAACATGGTAGCAGAAAACATAATCAAATCTAACTACTAAAAATAAACTACGAACTTCTAAATTGCCAAACATGCTACGTTTGATAAAGCTACAATTTTCTTTTAAAACATTTTTATAGGGTATGAGGTCGTCAAAAATATTATGTCTTTGCACGCTAAATAACATTGTAAAATTGGCAAGTTCCCAGCATAGAAAATGGCATGAATTTAAGGCCGACATTTGAAAATTAAACTCTAACAAAATTAACATTAAATAGGTAGGTACTTTAGTAATAATCTTATACATTTTACATTGATGCGGTTTTCATTTTATAAAAATATAATAAGTAGATAGGTAAGTGAAATAAATGTCACACGTCGGACGGACGGACTATGTTGCTGCTTTAGTGACACAAAATAAGTTATGATTCAACACAAATTGATCTGTAATATCATATCACTAAAACTCATTATCGTAAAGTTACACGTCAGGTTTTATGGCACAAGTATATTATAATTAAAAAAAATGAAAAAATAGCTAGGTTTCATTCAGCACGCATTCACTCTAGTGAGAAGAATGGCACAAACAAAAATATAATTAAAACTATACAATTTAAAATACTTAATAATAAAAAGGAGGTATAAAATTCCTCTGCCTAACCCTTCCGAGAAAGAGACTTGTGGATTTATTAGGGTATAAAAGGATAATTTATACCCATAACGCATTTATGATTTTTACTAAGAAATATTCAGAACGTTCTCAGCTACTATATTCAGAATGCAATTATAATTTAGATAATGTAATGTTATAATAATAACAAGTTCATGATTTATATGTCGCTATATCATTCGAACTTAGTTAATCACAGCGTTATTACAAAACATGACAAAACGATAATTATATTATTGTATCTTGTAAATAACATTAGGTTTTTACTTCTGTTATCTTCGCGTTAGTCAAAGCACGGATGAATATATTTATCATCTTGTGATGAGTCATATATTTATTATGATTCAATCAATATTAATATTATAAAGCTAAAGAGTTTATTTGTTTGTTTAATAGAACGCGCTAATCTCGGGAACTACTGGTCAGATTTGAAAAAATCTTTCACCATTAAAAAGCTACATTATCAAGGAGTCACATAGGCGACATTTAATGATGTAGTTCCTACAGGAATGGGAGTTATGGCATCTTTATAGATAAAACCCATCCGATATATTAACCTTCCACAAATGGAAGGTTAATTCATATCGATTTGATCTTTCTTTAAAACCAGGGGTCTTCAAACTTTGAAGCCTTAGAGCCTTAATGCTTTTTTCAGAATGTTCTTAGGGAAAACAGCTTAATTTTTTCTGCCATAAATACACTCGTATTCCTAGACTAGTCGCTAAGTGCGCGATCGAGTAATAATTATTTTGTGTTTTCTTCTTAACTTAACAATAGGACATTGGCAGTCGCGGACCAGATTGAGACACTATTCTTAAGGTCTCGCGGGCCGAATTGATGGCACTGGCGGGCCGGATTTGGCCCGCGGGCCGTAGTTTGGATACCCCTGCTTTAAACCATTGGAGGGCATGGAAATGCCCTTATAGCGTGTTATTTAAGTTCATCTCCATTATTCTCCGTGCTCTGTACGCCAAGCTCGAAAATTGTGTTTAATTTTAACATCAAGTATTTGAATAACTGTTTTGTATGTTTTTTTTTGTTTGCAGTGTACAATACGGTAATATAATTGGAAATTCGTTTTAGAGTTATATCAATAAAATACATAAGAGTGTGTAAATATTTTGTTTTCTTCTGTGACTTGTTTATTGTCGAGTACACACGTCGTTAGCGCACAGGGTCACATGGCACGCTTGCAACTGCTGGTCGAGTATGGGCGACATTGGCGTTCAAAGGTTAACTTTCTATAGTCGATATTCTTTACCGACGCACGTTTATAAAATCAAAATGTGTAGGTAGGTACCTAACCTAAAATCTTGATGTAATAATTAAGGCAAACTTCATCCGATTACTTTCGGCTCCATCAAGGAACCCCAGAAAATGCTAAAGCCACAAATAATATAGGTAATCAACCATACGAGTTTCTGGTGGTTATATGAATTATGTTTATCTTAAGTCGCTATATCTTATCGTAATACCTATAACAATATGTTTGTATACATATCTAATACGTCAATTTTCGACCATTGGTTAACAAATTATTAAAATACCAAGCCTTTTTTAACTCATCCACATGTAAATTTTTTTTTAATGACTTCATTAATAAATGCTGATCGCCAGTTAGGTACCTACTTTACAAATGTTTTGTAAAAGAAGTAGGTGGTACATTCGAAAACTAAATATTCCGTTGATGACGTAAATATTATTCGGAGCTCATTGAGTATATAAATAAAATGTAAATTGCTGAGAACAACGCTCCCATTGAGGTGCGGGCGCCAAATTGAGCAAACTGCCGATATCGAATGGAAATAGATCATAGTATAAGAACGATTTGTCTTCATAGAGAATAAATTAGTAGACTAGAAATCGTTTCAGTGAACCTTTAATGCTTACTGATGACGTAGCTGCAGACATTTTTAATTTAGAAGCTCTGTAACGATCGCGATGTTATGTTGGTACCAACCTATGTTGGGCCACCAAGGTTTTATTTGTTTGGTAACATGTAGGAAGTAATGAAATAGGAAATTATGTATCTATGTGAGCTTTTATAGGTATCTGTATTGAGTAGTCGGTATACCTTTATTGTTTTAAAATAAACTAGTGGTCGTCCAGTGATTAAACATTTTACACTCCTTTTCTATATAAACTATACTTAAGTAAGTGTGCGATATTTCATACGCCCGTACAATTTTCGTGAAAAGGGATTTAAAGTTATTTATTTCACGTATTAATATAGTAAGTAGATAAGTACTTACTTTTGCTTCCATGGTAAGTTTGGTTAGGTTATATTTGTACCTAAATAAATAAAATACCTACATATTACAACAAAAAGTAGCTAATTTAAAATAATACTTAGTAATTATAAAATACTATTATTCTAAATCTATTCTACTTGGCAAGGCTTCTAGAATCTAAAAACCAGCACTCTGAGAACGTGCAACACTAAAGAGGGCCGCTGCGAGGTTTTTATAAATTAATTTGGCTCCCGGTCCCCACGGCCTCAATGTTTCGACACCAAAAGGCATAAATACATAACCACTATATTTGCGCCTCTTGAGATTCTCCGCGGATTCAGCCGCCATGCCAGCCCTACTCCGAGTCCCAGAAAGATTAGATGACGCGAGACCAAAGGCCATTCCATCTTCCAGGGCACCAGTCTTTCCGTCGGGTACTATATAAATATATTGAATATTAGTGGCACCCCGCGGCTTTACCCGCGTCACGCTGCCCCAGTGGCTTGGATATGATGATAGGGACGTGATATTTTATAGGCTATATGTTAATCCAGTTTATAAATAATCTCCGTGCAACTTTGGCTGAAAACAACACAAATGATTCAAGTTTTTTAGTTATAATTTAATAAATAAGTTACGTGTGTATATTATTGCCAAATAAAGCGACGCAATGAGTCAATCTATGACAAATAAATTAAATACAAGGTACCATATAAGTAATATGTAAATTGGTAATTGTTTATGTGAGCGAGCGAGTGGACTGTATTTTAAAGTGAAATGAAATGAAAAAATGTTTGAATTATAATATTAATGTAGTTATTCTGATACGAAAATCACACGTAAAAACCATACATACAATGACACATAAAGACATGACAAGACAATATTCATATACTTATATTTCTTGTATTTTGTTTTAAACCCGTTTATGTTGTTATAATTTTATTATGAATATACATTTAAAATTTTTAGTTACTCTAGACACCTTGGTAACAATTATATTTATTTGCGTTTCGATTTCCAAACTCCAAATTAACAGGCATAGTGAAATCGTGCAGCATTACGTTATTAATATAAGGAAATATTAAACTGTTTATTCTTCAATATTTATAACTTCCGTCAAGGCGCTTGGTGGCAAAACCAGTTGCCCTCATCAAGATAACAATGCGAGGTAAAGGCTCAAGGCAAGATGCGTCACATTTTAAATGAACTTCTTTTTTCTAAAGTCTGTCAAGAGCAAGAAGACATGATTCCCTCTTGAAGGGGTTGTTGCCAAAGTCCCCACGGTTGGGAAGCGTGTTGGTGACCGAAATTTAATAAACACTATATACCTATACATGTAAACGCTGCTGCCGTTACGTGGTTACGATTATCATAGATAATTACCATGCGACATGTCACAGTCACAGACAATATTTGTTTATAATCTGTGACATGTCGCCTGGTTGTTTCACGACCAACAACTTTACGCGTTTTACCGAGGTACAGAGGGTAGGTAGTATTCAACCAACTAGACCCAGAATGAAATCTTTGATTTTACACAGTTTTTGACTGGAGCGGGAATCAAACTCACGATCTCCGATAGTTAAAGTAAGCATTATGCTACGGATGTCAATAACAAAGGTCAATGGCGAAGCAAAGAAAATAACAACGAATAATTAAACATAATAACCACCTGGTTAAGCTAAATTTATCTAAAACATTATTTAGTGAGACCATAGAGCATTTTAATATAAACACTAAAATTCGCTTGAAAATATCAACACTCCATTTTAAATTTATATTTATAAAACGTACGCTGGCAATGTCGGTCAAACCAAAACATAAATAGATAGATCGAACACGGTACGGATACAACTATCATGCAGAATAAAACTAGGGAATGTGTTTAAATAATGGGCACAATATTCTTTCTATGGTGATGTTGAACCACGGGATCGAAAAGGCAATTATTTTTCTCTATTTCATTACTACAACAGTAGAACCGAAAATACCTATAGGTCAGTAAATTTTTCATGCGATTCTTCTTATATGAATGACTGATATCAATCAAATATCAATCAGCAAAGATTTTGCCAATTTTGACAGCTAATATTTTATTTAATAGTGACATTTTGCTACCTGAGTTTTTAATTTTCCCGCCTTTACTATCATTTGTTTCTTGAATGAAGAAAGTCACTCTAGAATTTAGCTTTTCTTTGGTCAAAAACAACCATAAATTGACTTCCATACATTGCCAATTGATGATTTATTATGCTTAAGTTCGCCTAATAGTGAGACACTCGCGATTAAATACATCAATACAGTAAATTTATTGCGCAAGAACGCCTCAATTCGTTTATTTTTTTATAGTCTGTCTCACATTATACAATATGTATTCGACTATTAATGTCACCAAAGTAGGTGACTGTAAGTAGGCTCATAGAATCTAGGTTTATTATAAGATACTTTCAAAATCAGTAGGTACAATAATATTGTGTTATTATCTATGTTAAGCTTACTAAATAAGGTTGGTGTTAAATGATGTAATTGGTGGCATTTCAGTGGCATAGTGCTAGCATGTAGGTATAACAATGTTGGGAAAAGTGATGTGGGATTTTTCCGTTGAGAAATGCCCAATGACAGATCGAAGTCTGGATGTGTGCCCAATAACCGGTAATTTCTGGCATTTACTGGCATTGATTCTGGCGGACTAGCGTGTTGTAGATGTGATAATCTCTTGTAAAGGGTCTTTCCCAAAGTCCAAGCAAATCGAAAGTGGTTGGAAATACATAATTATAAGAGAACATGTTTTTGTATTTATTCTTACTAATATATAAAGCTGAAGAGTTTGTTTGTTTGTTTGCTTGAACGCGCTTATTTCAGGAACTAGGTACGTACTGGTCCGATTTTTTCGCATCGATAATAATTAAAACGTCCATATACTTTTTTATTTATTAACATATTTATACTTTCTTATCGTCTTACTCTACTAATTGGCAGTTTCAAGGTACCTTAATCATCTTGACCGTAATAATAATCTTTCATCGCAACTTTAGGTATGATAAGCCATTAAGGAGCGGCCAAACCAGACAAGTCGCGATTCCAAAATTGAAAATAAACCGGTTGAGTAAAGAAACTATGATAGTAAAACTTGTGATTAAAAATGTGACTTACAATGTGCTATTTAAAGCTCATAATTGTTTAATTTATGCAGGATTTTTTTTCTTTAAAATTGAAATTAATAACAACCCTGGTCGAATAAATAAATTAGTTCTATGTAGTAGTATTATCGAATTAGAGTTAGTACAGAGACAATATTATCTTTAGGTACGATACACTTTTGATAATTCTTCGACAAAGTTTAAGATGCAACGTATATTGTTTACGAAGGTAACAAGTACTATTCTATTTAAGTAATAAAACCTAGTTAAATTACTTTATTATATTAAAAGATAACATTCACTGATAATTTATGTATTTTTATCAGTAAATGTTATCTATATCTAATAAAATATTGCGTAATAAAGAATAGTCGTTGCAAAAATCATCAATGTAATACTATCAAGATGAATGGCCATTGGTGAATCAATGATATCTACTAACTACTACTTATTTCAGAAATTCTAAATAAAATAAAAATGTAAAAAACAATACATTTGATATACTTCACTTACTACCAATAGCAAATCGCCCTGCCAAATTAGCAATTTCCAAAATAATTACGGTAGAAATACGGGGGTGTTGAAGTCGTATGAAATAATGGTCTATACTATAATACCAAAATATGACGCCAATATACACTGTGATTTAAAAACAAAACTGGTTGTTTTGTTGGTGTACATAAAAATGGGCTCTAGATTCTCGCAATATAAGATTTAATCTAGGTTGTATGATCGGGGTCTCCTAAGGTTTGATGTCATTCAAATCTGTAATTTTGATTGCTATTTAAAATGCATACATAAATCGATTGTACGTAATTTCAAAAATAATTTATTTCGCTGGGTATTGGCAACACAAAAAAAAGGACATAGGTACCGTGATATGGCACACGATGTAAGTATAATTATATTATGCCAATAAATTATTCCAAATACTTATGGCAACGTTACACACTTTACCATTTCTATTGGCTTGATATAAATATAAATCTGCCAAATAGATTGAATTTGCCAAACGAATGCCGAGCGGCATTGTCCTTTCATTAGAAATTATTTGACACTAGAAATGGTTGAGTCCATCACAACAATGGGTTGGACTTTGTATGCAAACATGGACTTAGTACCTGCAATACTTAGAAATTGGCATCGTTATGAAATATCTATTACAGCATAAACGGTTTTATATCATCGGTCATTAGAGCTCAAAATAGCTGTCGCGTGTATATTGCTATAAATATATATATTTTCTACTAATTAAGTCGCATTAAATAAACCTATCTAGGGTTAAGTGGAGTTAGCAGTGACAACGGACTTACACTTCTTCACAGAAAATAAAGATATTATTTGCCGGGCGAGGTGGTATGCCAGGCGACCGACGGCCATTTATTGATAAGCAAACTTATATTCCGCGATAGGTACAGATTATTTGGGATAGTAGATGCTAGATATGCTAGATACTAGTTATCTTGTGGTTTGTGCGTCTACAGTAGATGAGGCTTCCACTTAATAGGTAATTTTCTACTTAAAAATACAAAACTGATAAAGCCTACCCTTAATCAAATATTGGGAAATTATTACCCACCATATTTTGAACTTTATGTACAGTCAACAAAAGAGATAGGTTTCCGACACCATGAGAAACGCATTTTAACTTTATATGTACAATATTATGAAAATAATTTACTGGTGAAGAGTCACCGCTAACAGTGAACTCTTCACCCATAAAGAAATATCGGCCGTGCGTCTTAGAGACAAAAACATATACTATTTATTTACATTATTTGATACCGACGGTGTAAACCGATCTCTTTTGTTGACTGTACTTGTAGTAAAGATCAAAACCAATCAATTCTAAACATACCCTCTGTCCGTATAAGGGTTAAGTTCTTCTTATGTTCTACACATTCATATTGGTTTGTAGGTAATAAATTCGAAATTCAAATTTTCAAAAGAAGTTTGATCAATCTAAAAGTCATTATTCAATTGAGGAATTCGTTGATTAACCATGAACAAACAAAGGCTCACTAATTAAACATGGTAAAGAATGAAGCTAATGAATGAAAAACAAATCTTCCTCGCCACCAAACCGAGACAACCTTGACAATGACCCTGACAATGAACGACTATACCTTTCCAACACCATGATATTAAGGGCATGGAAATTTATTTAATTTAGGCGTTCCTAATTTGTGGCATTATTTAGACGTGAAGTATAGGTACAGAGACGACGTAAGGTGAAGACGTGCTTAGACGCAGCGGTGACACCAGACGCATAAGACACGGATGTTTGCACCACGTCGCTTGTATCACGACATGTCACTAACATACATTTTGCATAAAAACGTTTGAAGCAACATTATGTCTACTCTATGATTATTCTCTGTCTTCGTTTTAAATAATTCATAATAATTTTCGCAGCAATTCGTCTCATTTTCTTTTACTTATTCGGTGAAATAAATGTTGAGTTAAGTTAAAAATGTTTTGGTAGCATTGATTTAATCCATTGCACTTGTAAATTGTATATCTACTCTATAACTATAGGGCCTTGGCAATGGCTTCAAACATACCTGTATATGTATACAGCTGTTAATAAATTGGATACATTTAGTAATTGGTCACGAACCTAACTGACATAGTTATTTAAGGACGCGCTTAGTATGCGAGAACATCAAGGATATTGCCGAATTTACATAAAATGTTAAAATTAAACGCTATTTTAAGGAAAACTTTTAAGTTTCTAGGGAGGGAGCTCGTTGAAAATGTATCCAGATATCAAGGTAAAATGAACACAGTGAAATAAAACAACCTAAGGTTAACCATACATTTACTTTTTGGAATGAAAAAAATACTTTTATAATAAATTTTATGGGTGCGTCTATTCTAAAAGACTGCCCCGTATCGTGTTTTTTTAAATATGGAGTTACTATATACTTTATCTGATCATTTAGAAACATATACCTACCTAACTACAACGTATAATGGTTTTTTACAGAAGGAAATCGATTTTTATCAAATCTATTATTACCGCTTTTCCTACAATAGTCTATTATTTCAATTTAACTACAGTCCAATATATACATCAATGTTTTGCTTTATCCATTCACAATACAATTCTAAGTTTCTTTTAAAGTGTATTATATCGTTAAAGCAATATCTTACAATTATTTTAATTATCGCCTTAAAATAATTTGAAATGCCTATATAGGTATTAAACTTTAAGTTGACATGGAAAAGACGTGCAAAGAATATAAATCAATTTGAATTGATCGAATTTAGACCGCGGTGCCGCGGTGCTAGGCATCATTCTTACGCCGGCGTAAAAATCTCCTCCCGTGGGCACCGTAGGACCCGGCCAAGGAAAATACTCCAGAAGATGGGCAGCAGCGTCATCTTGGATTATAACACGTAAAACTACACTCGCCAACCCGCCTGCCAAGCGTGGCGAGTATTGGCAAACCCCCTTATGGAAATTTCAAAACCGTAACAACTGGAGATCTATTTGGGAGGCCTATGTCCAGCAGTGGACGTCCTAAGTCTGAAATGATGAAAAAATGATGTATTTAGACCACAAATTATGACTACCTATACTATTTTCAAAATTTTATTTTCTTTATTTAAAAGAACCTGATTTGTTTCTCGTTTTTACTTTTTAATCTGATAACCTCTTTACAACAAAATTCATAACCAGAACCTTTTGTTTTTTACTATTTGCCGATCTTATTTTAGCCAGATTCATGTAAGCAAAATGTTGATTTAGTTTGATGACATTATATTCTAGCCATCGAAAGATGATTGTTTTGTTCATGAGAGAGAGAGAGAGAGTGCTGTACGATTGTTTATCAGACAATATTAGTGATGTAACATACAATTGAAATACAATTGATTGAAAGCGAAACCTATATGTGATTAACATTAGTGAACATTAATGGTATGCGCGTATTCTTGCGCCACATTCTGTCGAGTATTGCTAAAGAATTGTGTTCGTTGACCTTTTTTTACAATGTGAGGACAACATTAAGACATATAAATAATTATCATTCGCTGGCTATAAATTTGTCGCGAGAAAAAATTGTAACCGGATTTTAGTTTTAGTGCCATTTGTAATCGTACCATTTTTATAATACCTATGTACCTACCTATTCGAAATATGTGTTGATAATTACTGTTCTGTTATATGTGTTGCTGGACTTGTACCACACACGCTATTATTTAAGTAAACACATTACGTTTTTACAGTATTTGTAAGAATATCAAATTTTTTTTTTCAAAATTATTTAGCCTAGTTCCTTTATCATTTTTTTGCTAAGATATACCTAGTAATAAAAAAAGATTATAATGACTTGTCATTGATATCTTATAGTAAAACTGTATATCTCCACAGACTAAAGTTCTTTTCTTATCATTATTAATTTGGTCACGGTCATTTCACTACTACGTAGCCGCCATTCCAATAAATACGAATTAATTACCTTCTTTTTATGAGTTAATGAAGTCAGTACAGTTTAACGGGTATCGCTAACATCTTACTGACGTTACCTTATCTGCGTAGACAAGTATAATATGCCTGGTGAATTTGCAAAAGCGAGCAGAATTAGAAACTAACTAACGTGCGCAAGAGGGCGCCCCTGTTACTTGGACCTCGGCTCAGAAAGACACTGCCTAATTAACAGCGGGAATATCAAATGACAATCGGACAATTATTTTCGGTCGAAGTGCAGAGTTACCTAAATTCTGACTTTGGTCAATACTAGTTCAGCACACAGTATACTGATTGGAATTTAAATGTGTACTACAGAATACTTAAGAGAATCCCTTAGGTACTTTTTAGAGCTTTCTTAGACAGATTTCATAATATTGATTTCGCATATTTAGGTACTTAGGTACTTCTCATGCATGATTCTAAAATATCATTCATATTGTTGACGGTGTAAGCTGCAATTTTTTTTAAATAAATGTTTTTGTTATATTATACTTACCTACTATTACCTACGTATACCTACATAGTTTAGGTACATGTATAAGACTACTAAGTTGGTCTAGCGGCAAAATGTTAGACGTAGCTAACGCGGTCCTGAGTTCGATCCTCAGGTCAGGCAAAACGTTGTACTTATTACCAGAAATTTTCTATTTCGAAAAATCTAAGGACCAGCCTGAAGTCTTTATATTAGTAGTAGTTTGAAACGTGCTTCTGAGTGCACGTTAAGTCAATCCTGCACGTGATCTCTTACCGGTCGTGTCGGTAGAACCGTCCAGAAAGTAAAGGCTTAGAGTACACACACACACTTGTGCACTATAATTTTTACTACGCAGTACTAATCTCCTTAGAAATTATCCACCATGAAGGACAATAATCCTGACAGACTGATTAAAATTAAAACATTTATTGATAAGGAAGACTCGATCGTAGGCAGGCCTACTTATTATAAGTCAAATACAATGATAATTACAAAAAAATCTTGACAATAAATTACTTAATTTACATTTCAACGATAATATTGGTAAATAAAATGTGTCAATCTTGTTATGGCATGTGGTAGTCGCGTATATAAACTAAAATCAACCATCACGGGATGGGATCGGGTCTGAAGGATAGAACTCTTCGCTAGCGAGGACGACCAGACCCTATCCTAGCTTCCTACGAGTCTTTCTCTATCTACCTACTTTGTGACACCTGGAGAAGAAAGACTAAACAGTATTTAAAAGAACATATCCAACCAGTATTAATAAAGAACAGGTTTATGAAATCATCGGAAGGCAATGTTTTTCCTCGAAGTGCACAAAACACGTATACCTACTATAGATAAGGCGGACGGTATGCTGATGTCATCGATGCAAAAAATAAACTTGTCAGAGTATATTTTTGTTATTAAAAAAAAAGTATCGCTCAAAATACGAGAACTTATTTCTGTCTCATTTTTTTGGACCGTAAAGTTTGCTGGTTTTACGATTTGGCAGCAGTCAGATTTTTTGTTTTACATAATGCTATGGAAATCTGTGTATCTCAAAATATACGAATCACGTTATACGGAATAATATTGTGATGTGCCTTTTTTCGTTATCTATGTTTATGTAAGTTAAAGTAAAGTAAAATACTCTTTATTGTACACCAGGAATAATACAAAATAAATACAGTATAGGTTACCTATTATATATAAAAATTCATTCTTATTTCCCTAGGTCAGCCATAACTTGAAAACGATTTATATATATTTTAATGTTTTCTTAATTTATGAAATCTATAGTTACTAATATTATTAAAAATAAAAAAATGATTGATTGTTTGCATTGATTATGCTCCAGAACAACTAGACCGATTTCAAAAATTATTTTACCATTAAATAACTACTTTATCCGTAAATAACATTGGCTATATTTTCTTAAGAGATTCCAACGAAAAAAGAGCTGTTATGCAGGAAAAAAGCGTGCGGGTAGCTACTAGTGCTTTTAAAAAAGTTTGTATTTAATCCATTTAAAAAAATAACACTTATTTTAGTGTTATTTTTACGTCGAGCATGATCAGTAATTTACTTTATTTTACTGTTAAGATTGACGTCTTTGTTAATCACGTAACGTCGGTAAAACAGTAAATTGTGATTATCCTTAATCACATACAAGTTATATTTTTCAGCTTCCTTCCTTCTTGATTTGTAGGTTTAGTTTATGGTAGACAAGGATCTCAATCGCGGGATGAGGCAAATCATTTTCTTTATCAATTATACCTACATTTCAATATGAGTCTATCCACGTGACACACCTAATGCAACATGTCGAAATATCGGAAAAATAAAAAGCCTGTAGGTATCTACTATAAATAATACAAACAATTTCTTAGAAAACTATGTTATTAGTTTCTTATCAAAAGTTACTGCGGCGGTATACGCACATGTTATTTGCCAACATGTTTTAAGTTTAATAATAATATTGTTTCTATTTATGTATATGAGTAGGTATTATTATTTTATAAGTATTTCTATTCTTATTTATTATTGATGGTATGTATTTTACTTACAATATTTATATTTATGTCCATCTAATACGTACGTTAATTCTGCACCACCTTATGGTTGACTGGGAGAGAATGCTTTTGGCATTAAGTCTGCCTTTCTACTTTGTAGTGTTAAAGTCTTACAACATAAATAAATAACCTGTTTTTTACGTTATATCTTAAATTCAATGTTTAAAAATAATCAATTTAACTCAAGGCAGAAATAACATAATCTTGAGCTCAGAAGCATAAGGTCGTATGTGCCTTTATCGTACTGGCACTTACGACCAAATGCTTCTGAAGTAGATCTATATGTACTTAGACCTACAATAGGCTATATGCTACATTTATTTATAATTTCTATTAGATCTTCTATCTGGAGAATAACACAGATATCCATGTTAATTGTTGTTGTTTTAAATAAATCTTTACATGCAAATTTACACGTACCTATACTTGGCTGAATATTTAAGAGCCCACGTTACATTTCTTGTTTATTTACAATTGCCGCTGCGCACGGAAATACCAATCGCGTAAGATTGAGCATCGTTTACACAAAGGCAGTAAATATACCTAAATGATGGAGATTGAAATTTATATGCAATAACGATGGTCCATTCAAAACGGAATACGACGTAAGTACTTACTACGGGGGTCTTTTATGGTATGCAGTCTACGGCCCCATGCTCTAAAGCAGTGATTCTCATGCCCCCTTAGGGGTCCACGGGGATTGTTGCAAGACTCTACGTTGACGTGAAAATGGGTTCGCAAGTTGTAAGTGTGTACCTAATATGATAGAAATGTATCTACAAGAAGTCCACCGTAATCAGTAAAGTTTTAAAAGGGGTCTACGTTAAAATTATGTTTGCAAACATCTGTTCAGCCTGCGTAGTTCATAGGATTTGTTCAACTACTACCTACTAATAATAAGGCCTTATAACGAATTACATCCTAAAACTATTATTTATTATAGGTATATAATTAGAAAGTGACTTCGAATATCTTTAAATATCGATAGAAAACTCATTTCGATTGTCATACGATGTTGGTGAATACATTGGATAAGAATTTCAAGCGATAAATACTACTACATTCGCTCTATTTCTATTAGACTTCATATATTGGGACCCTTGTAAGCAGTCGGTCCTAGGTACCGTACATTGGTGTCATAGTGTCATGCCATAGTTTATGAATACCGTACATTGTTGTCCAGAACTTCGATATTCCGTATGATGGTCACCTATCTCTGTCTAAAGTCATCATTCCTCAATCAAAGTCCTGCAGGGGGCGCCCTCATGCGCAGGATTCTTAGTTAGTAGTTAAATAAAAGTTAGAAGTAGGCATAAGCCGTTTATTAAGGTTGGACCTCTGCTCGAGCGCTCGCCAATATGCCCGGTGAAGAAAGCCTAGCGGTTGACTATATTATATGCGTCCGAAAAAAAACTGCTAGTGTAGTTTATTTTTTTTTCGGACGGACATATTATTATGTAATTAGCCAGGAGGCTTTTTCTACTTCACCGGGCATAAAGGCGAGCAGAGCTCCAGCCTAGATAAATGGTTTAAACACTAAAAACTAAGCAACCTGCGCAAGAGGGCGTCCCCTGTGGGACTTGGACCTCGGCTCAGGGCGGTCGCTGACGGGGAGATTGAGGGATTATGGCTTTTAGTTTCTTTAGGGTAGTTTTGTGCAACTGTCGCTCTACTTTATAGTTCACGGGCCTCTCGGACTTCGGGTCTACGAGAGCATCGGAAGGTTCAACCTTAGCAAACTAAGGGTCGGGAGGGTGTGTCGTATCGCTGTCTCCCGCTGCTACCGGATTATGGAAGAAAGAGTAAAAAGGTTATGGAAAATACTGCAGCAGCTGTTGCACCAGCTCACTGTACCACTATTCAAATGTTTAATCTCCTTTAAGCTGGACTATCTTGCCTTGGACAAAATCGACCAGATGGACACCTCAGAACCATATGATACTGGCATGAAACATACCTACCCGATTTTGTTTTCTTTGTTTTCAACATAAATTAATGTTGCTTTATCAAATAAACAATTAAGTTAATACCATGACATTGTACACAATCCGCGTAGCCTGCATGGTTAAATTACAATAACAAAGCGATTTTTATCAATTGAATCGCCGCCATGTATGTAGGTACCTACTTACTTGTACATTACACGGTATATACCTACCTATTTAGGTACGGTATTAGGGCTCCCACATACGGATAAATGATATGGTTTAGTACAAGAGCCGGCCCTGGTACCTATAGGGTCCAGCAATGCGCAAAAGCACCAGATGGCGCTAGAGACGGTGATTATGCCTATTGCAATCTTCCAGTAATAGGCACCAGGAGGTGCCATTTGATTACTGTAGGTACCTGGCTCCCGAACAAACATTTCCTAGGGCAATAATATTTTCCCGTTTTAAATAGTAGGTATGTTTATTCAGAAAATGGAGGAAACAAACTCGGTACAATAAGTTAAAGTTCCAAGAAAAGAAAAGAATAAGGTAAAATGTGCAAAAATACGCATTCCACTCAAGCGCATGCCAAACTGACACATCGCATTGTGACACTTTGGTGTGTTGTATTTAATTCCTAAAATAGGTAGTTTTATTTTTGTAATTTTCCCCGTAATACCTTATTTTATTCGGCTTTAACGCATTTCCTATTGGGTAGCTACCTACCTAATACCTAACTCTTACCTAGGTACTACAAAATTACTAATCTACAAACAAAATAATTTTAATCAATACAAGTCAATGCCCTGACCATGTATAAATGGGTAATCATCCATAAGAGGTGTTAAAATAAATATTAATTTCTATCGGTCACATGAATATAAAAAAAATAGGTAGTAGGTACCTCATTAGAATATTGTTTTGTGTACGAAATTAGTGATGCGCGTTACGTTAAGCGTTATTTTACCAGTTTTGTTATAACAATGCCATTTTACTCTGTTTCTCATTCAGACCTAAAACGAAGACTAAGCACATGAGAAACTGCCTAAATAGATGGCCAAATAGGTATAATTATATGGGTATATGGATACATTTAAACAAATTAAGTAGGTATAAAGATAAAGGTAAAGATTATTTGTATGAAGCATGTGTTACATGTTTTCATGTAGTGTTATAATTATAATAGTTACAAGATGTTCTGCCGTATCAGGCGTACAAAATTACTTAAAATTAAAGTAACTTAATTTTAAAACAGTTATTTACATATTTGGAACCATACAATCATCTAATAAGAAATCCTTTATACTGAAGTACCCTTTTAGGGATAATATTATTTATGTATTGAATTTATATTTAATTATTATATTTCTTTGGTAGGTACCTAGGTACTACTTGATTTTGCTGCAAAGCATACCACAGGTACATTTAAGGTACCTGTGGTTTAAATATATAGGTAAATAGATGGACAAAATTCGTCAAGAAAATCACGTAACGATATACTTTTTTTATTTTTTCAAGATGCGGCAGAGTTTTGCTGTCTGCTAGTATTTTTGTTAACCCCTTGTGCTACGCTAAAATGCTTGTGTTACGGATTGGTGCACGTGGGGTTCGAACTGGCGACCTCAGGCTCATAAGTCTGACGCCCTATCCATTGAGCTACGGCCGCTAAGTACCTACTATGACTTTCATAAAAATGCCTTCGCTACTCAGCGTTTACCTATAGGTACTATGTATGCAAAAAATATATTAAAAATGTCAATTTCTTAAGTTAAGTTTAAGTACTACTTTAACTTAAAAATATTGTTAATAACATGCGGTACAATAACCCTACAGCAACAAAGATTTTTATCGGTGCAAACTGCAAGACAATGATGTTACTTATAGTAAAAAAAGAGGTAGATACGGCACCGGGCTTGAAAAATGGAACCGCGAAAGTGAGCCAATTGGCACACTTGAACGTGTCTCATTTTTGCACACGCAAATTTTCATGCTGTCCTGTTTACCTACTCTATAGGGACAAATTTTGTCTTAACAAATCACGAGCATGACGTAGGTATTAACTCTTTTTATTACCTACCTACAATATCATTGGTGTCTTATGGGACCCTCATAAATTTATACCTAGTCTCCTGCTCATTAATTCGTTGGTAATAAAAAGGTGTTGCCTATAAGGTATGTAGGTAATTAAAAGGTGATGCCTGTCCTTAGAAGTGAATAAGGTAGGTAGGTTCTACCTATCTATAAATTAATATTAAAATCTATCAACAACAACAACAAAATCTTATTCTGAGAGATAGGCCAGAATAAGAATTTGTTGAATAGAGAATAAGAAGGTCATAGTCATTAGTATTAAAAATTACCGCTCTAAGAATTAGTGTTGCCAACGCGAGCTTCAATAGGTACCTGCCTAGCTACTTGAGGCAAAGACCATACCTACCTAGCGTTATAATAGATACGATTGTTGATTACCTAGTTGATCACTATTAAGAAATTGATAACGTTAAATTAAATTAAATTAAATCAAGCATTTCAACTTAGGTAAGTACATTCTTTGAATCATAAATTTCGAAAAAAGAACAACCATTAAAAATACAGTAATAATTTTTCGCGTAATTAAAAATTTACGTTTAGAGGAGATTAAAGCGAGACAGATAATGTAAGATAAGTATTAACCTTGGCAATTTATTTACATTTTCTACATAAAGTACCTATCCGTGTTAAGGAGTATTGATAAGAAAAAGGATAGTTGTTTTAAGACATTTTTAAATAGTACTTACTTTCCAATGAAGTAGTCTGAAATCTGGTTCACTTTCCAAAAGATTTGAAAGAGCAGCATGAGGACAGTGTGATTAATCCAAGTGTACAACTTATAGCAGCTATCCATTGCGCCGGCGCCTCCCGACTCGCGGCTCACCAGTTTAGGAAACGAAAACTCACTCATCGATATATTTAAAAGGGTAATTCGAACTTTAAATTCACGTATCTCCAAATTCGATTCCAATTTGAATATCGAAGTGTCACAATATGACAGTCACTATTTCACAGTCCTCGCGCGGCGGGAAACGTGCGCCGTGATCCAAGCGCTAGGGTTGTTTGGCGGTAAGTCGCTTATCAATCGAGCTCTCGACCAAAAATAACACCGATAATGTAGCGAGCAACGATAGGTTTGACCGCGCTCGAACGCCGGTGCACGCGAACTGGTGGCCCTGAGAATTCCACTACAACTCGGCTCGACGAATGACGAAAGATGACTCAGTTGTATCACGTAGTAGATATCGAGTATTAATTCTTTGGTACTAAACATGGAATGTGAGACTACACCCGTCCGACTACTTTACTAATTGAAAATAATTCTGGTGTATAGTATTTATAAGGTTCTCATAAATTTAGAGAAATAAAATGTTAAAAAGTGTCTATTTTATCCGAATTTTGCTATCAGACTGGGGTTAAAATTTAGGAAAAAAAACGTCTAGATTAGGTAGGTATCTATTACTAAATCGCAACCTACACATTACTTATTGCATTCTTTAAACTAGCTATTCATGACTGTAGACATGCTAAACAATTTAAGTATGTACGCAGCCTGCTTACATAAGTAGGCAGTAGTAATGAATATATCTGATTTCACTATCAGAAAGGATAACTAGGTAATCATAACATATTAGTAGGTAGTTTGATATATTAGTTGTAAGCGGAAATAGAAGTGGCCTCTAACTAATGGATTGAATAGATACTTATATGAATATATATTGATACCTAAACTAATGATCGAAATAATACTGTTTGACGTCTAGATTTTTGAAATAGGTGGGTATTAACTGTCGATAGAATAAACTGTTGTAGAAAAACAAAATACATAACGTGGTTGTTAGTGGACGAAGCATTACTTTGTACCTAGTTTGTACCTACAGGCAAAATGAATCAATGTAAATGCGGAAATAATTTATCACGTCATCATAAAGATAGATCTTGGCTCGTTCCAGGGTCATAGGATTCTACATGGTCTGTATCTATCTGAATCTATTTCAATTTCTGATACAAAAATATCGCAAGCAAATGTTAAAAAATATTCTCAACCAATCACTCAGTAACGTTGACAACGTTACTGAGTGATTTGGTAAGAATATTTTTAAACATGTGAATAGTACATACCTACTATGGAGTCAAACAAATAACCCATCTTTGGTGAAATCGAAATTCAAGCATGATAAAAAAATACCTACACTAGGTACACTCCTGTATATAAATTCGTGTGTGAAATTTCATACTCATCCGACTTCGCAATTTGTGTAAAAAGAGGTAGGTACCTACAAAGGTTTTGCTTCACGTATTTTTATTATAAATAATACAGGGAATCACGAAATATAAATCTTTTGGAGGAATTGGCCATTGCAAAGAGTTTGGAAGCTTTACAACGTCTTTTTAATTTTTTTGCGATCTCTCTCAGAGTGTTTTGTGTGCAACAATTATGCTTCTAAGTTATTTTAAAAATATATTATTTATTTAATTTCATAATATTCATTATTTGTTATTTTGATTATGACAAGTAAGTACTTATTTTTTATTTGAATTTTATTCATACAATGTCCACTGCTGCAAATGGGCCTCTCCGAGGGAGTTTAACGTTATACAATAGAAGCCTCAACATCAATATAACTAATAAAACAGATTGATTACTTAATTAATCGTCTTGAACAAAACACCAATGTACGCAAAAATATTTTGTTTTGCTCTTTAAGTAGTGTTTTCTTTGAATCAGATTCTTGTGTATTTTGCAAAGTCGTAGGTAATTCAATTATCAGCTTGTTCTTCGCATTCCTATTTAAGCGAAGACAAGTAGGTACTGCGCGTAGCGAAGTGTGGGATTTAATATTGTTTATTCATTTGAATAAGTGGAAAAAGTAAAAATTATTTGAAAGTCCCCAAGACAATTACATATTAGACTGAGCCCTTAAAGTATACAAACTACGGTATACTATGTTTAATCTAAGGCCGAAGCGGCACTACTAAGGCAACAGCGATTCCGTGAAAACAAACTCATATAAAAATATGTCGTCGGCCGCACTCGAGAAAATCGAAAATCGAACATGTTTTGTTTGAAGTGTGTCGAATCAAAGGTGATTAGTTACCACAACTATTCGGATAAATTAATAAAAAATAATAAGGATATTATGAAGTTTACACAGAATTTGTATGTAACACTTGTAGTTGTCATAATCTAAATGAAAATTTATCAAAAGTTAAACTTACGTAGTTAATAACAATGTTTCAATCACTCGGTTCTCGAAAATAAAATTATTTCCATACATTCATGTTCACATAACTCGTCAACATGGTAGGGACCAGCTGTTTTTTTTTCCGCGATTTCAGGGTTGGTGCCATAGTAAAAGTTGTTTGTTATCATGAGCACAATCATGTGTTTAGGTATAGGTCACTAATTACCAGTCACCCTATATATAAAGCTGAAGAGTTCGTTTTTTTGGACTTGAGCGCGCTAATCAAAGGAACTACGGGTCAGATTAGAAAAATGATGTCTTTGTCAGATAGTCCATTTATTAAGGAAGGCTATGGGCTATTTTTAATTATGAAGTTCCTACGAGACAGGTAGTTACGCGGGTTAAACCACGCGCGGGATATGGGTCCCTATAACATTATTTTTAATAAATATACCTAGCCAAAAAATCCGTGCGCGGGAAGCTAGCGTCACTATAAAATTATTTTTAATTAATTCATCTATCCAAAAAACCTATTCTACATCAGTTAAGCTTGGTCTGTCTAAGACAATTAATCAAAACTTAGACAACAATGGTTATTTGTAGTACCTGTTCTATTTTGTTTCTAGATTACTAAAAGACAATTAATCGTTAAGACTAATACCTACCATTGCATTTTTTTTTGTGTTTTATCACAGTATAGTTTATTTATATTGTACCTAGGTATATCAAAAATTACCTACGAAATCAAATAGTGGTATCTTATACATATGGTATATTTCTTTTCCTTACATTACGTACAATTATTAGTTACTCCGTTAGTATAAACCTACGTATCTAATCAGGATTATATTTCAAATAACTATGACTCAAATTATATTTATTACAAAATATGGATAACTAAGCCTATTTGAAGGTAATATTACCTAACCTCGACGCAATGCGATGATCAACCTGATATCTGAAAGAACTATTTGATAAATAACAGTAATACTGTGTATATTTTCGATTTCAATCTATACCTATCAAACGATAGAAAAATTAAACTATTTAAAGGTACTGTTATTATAAAGCGGAAACATTTAATTATTTGTTCGCAATGAGTAACCACAAGAAATATTAGACCTTTTTTTTCAATATTAGAAGGTAATATGTACTCAATTTGAATTTCTCACGTATACGCTTCCTGCGAACTGGTTATCATTTAATTAACTGACAATGCTTAGTTTTGTTTGTTCTTTAGATTTTTATTTTTATTTTCAAATTCAATTCGATGCCTAGTCCAAGAAGGGTTTTGTTTATGTTTGAAAACCTATCATACAACGAGAAACTAAAAGTTGTTTTGTAATTTTATTGTCATTAGGTAGGTATCTAAGTTAATTATGATGGAGGTTAATTCTTATGTTTTATTTTAAATTTTCTAACAGCAGGTAGCAGGTTTTTATAATAGGTAATTATAAAAAATAAACTTGACTGATTTTATAGAATTTTTATAGCATTTACCTAACTACTAAACCCATGGTTTATTAGTATCTAATTTACCTATTAGAAAATGCTCAACTAGTGTCATTTGGATAAATCACGGTTTTATTTTACTTCATACATTTTCGAATCATCATCATTAGCTCGTATAACGTCCATTGCTGAACATGGGCCGCCTCCGAGAAAGGATATTTGCCATAGTCACCACGTTTGGCAAACGGGTTGGCGACCGTAGTATTATGTTGTGCCATACAAGGAAACGCTGTTGCCCGTTCCTTGCTATACGATTATTACAGATGATGTTATAATAGTCGGGACCAACAGTTTAACGTGCTTTCCGAGGCCTCCGTCCCTCAACCAATCAGACCCGGAAAGAAATCTTAGAATTTACACAAAGATTTCCTGTCCGGCGTAGGGATCGAACCCACGACATCCGAGATATAAAGCGAGCCAAATACCGCTACGATACGGAGGTTGTCGATTTCGAATATTACGTGCAAACATATCCAAATACCATTGTTTCATATATTTGCAAGCATTTACATGTAACATAATATATTTATCTGAAAAAAAAAGATAGCTCTTTATCGTAGCGGGGTTCACAAAACTATTCTAAATAGGCACATATTTTGTACAGATAAACATGCACTTAGCTTAGATATAACATTTTGTTGATTAGATAAAAATAACAATACTTACGTAAGTAAACTAAAATCATTTTAGTGGTATTACATTATTGCACCTAAAAAAACAGATTACGTGAAAACAGGAAGTGACAAATTGCATAAAATTTTGGTCGACATTAAAAGTAAAGTTCTACAGTAATTTTGGTTATAAAATATATTTACTCGTAGTAAGTATTTTATAAGTTGTAAAATACTAGATTAGCTATTTTTAGTTGTGTACTCGTATACTCTCACCGACACGCGACAGTGGTGTAGCAGTATAGATCTCTCAGGTCGTGGATTCGATCCTTACGCCGGAAAAAATATCTATGTATAAAATCAAAGATTTAATTCCGGGGTTGAGGGACTACCCTCCGTGCCTCGGAAAGCACGTTAAGCCGTTGCGTTGGTCCCGATTGTTATAACATCATCTATAATAATTGTGTGGTACAACATAATACTGCGGTCACCAATCCGCCTGCCAAGCGTGGTGACTATGGCAAATACCCTCCCTCTCGGGAGGAGACCCATGTTTAGCAGTGGACGTTATACGGGCTGATGATGATGATGATGATGATGACATTACTGCCATCACATACACCAAATAAGGAAGAGGAAGGTACGCCAAAAAACTTTACAACTTTAATTCTGTTTGCAGAGTTTTGTAGAGTGTAGTGCAATATTATCTCTTGAAATGAAGAACCGTGTGTGTAAGGTCATATAAGGTCATACAAGGTCATACAAATATAGGTATTCAGAAAGTATGTAACTTGTTCGTGTGTATACGTCATGAAGGGCCGGTCATCGCTCCTTCCGCTTCCGATATCCGTACATTGTTAATATCTTTTATTAATTTATTGGAAACTTAAAGGGCACCAAACCAGGCCGGCCAAAGGAATACTAAAAAGAAGTTGGTTGGCGACATAGTTTTATTATTATTTTTTACCCAAATACCTGCCATAATGACTAACGAAGTTTTTGAAGTAGGTATTTGGATTTCTTTGGAAATAAACTATAAAGAATCTTTTAACAAATTTCTATAAACAATGCACTGATTTTCGAAAAACATATAATTAATAATTAATAGACAGAATGTTCGCTAAAATTCGCATATCATAACTAACTTAATTTCATGTTATTTGATTAACTTGAACTCAAAATAGGTTTAGTGCTTTTATGTGTCAAAATATTTCGTATAATATTAAAATAAATATACCCATGATGAAAAGAAATTTATTAATGTAAAAAAACTGCATTAAAGTCGGTTAATTAATTTAGCTACGATGCCACATTGAACAGACCCGTTAAACTCATAACACCTCTCTTTTTACTTCGGGGTTAAAAAACGTAAGTATCTATGTCGAAATTGTCTTTATTCTATAAAAGCAGTATATTTGTAAACAATTGTTTTAACACGAGGCATACCTATAATATGTGTCGTGGCTAAGATCCTTTTACACTCATGATCAAAACATGTTCCTAATTAACAATAATCAAGGGTAAAACCAAATTAGTGTTATCTGAATTAGTAAGTAGTTTGAACATTAGTGTTAAATAATAAACATTTTACGTACTTATCATAAATTTAATTTTATAATCCCTTGCGAGAAAACCTGTGGGAATCTTCACACAAAACAATAGGTGCCTAAACAGCAACAAGATTACAAATTAATTCACGAACCAGTGAGCCCTAGGCAGCCGTAGTCCCGTATCAAAACTTGTTGAATTTTTGCTTTAAATGAATGGTCACTGCAACCTTGGGACCCGTATCTTTGATAGAGCGGTAGCTATCACTACTGGGCCATGAAGATTTGCATTTTATTTTGCTAACTGACCTGTTATGCACATTGACATTGACGCAGCGAAACAATGGTACCCCACGTGTCTGTATCATTGAGTGTGCCATAAAACATGGAAAAATGTCGAGGTCGATCCCCGTTTTACAATCATCATTCTCATTTTATAGCAATCATTAACTATATTTCACGCAAAAATAACTGTTTCTTGGCACTTCTTTTGATTTTTCGCTGACAGTTTTAGGGTTCTGTGCTAAAAGGGCAAATACTAATTGCGTTTAACGCAAATGCCTACTTCTTCATTTGAACAGTAAATTTACTGTTTTAGTAAAAAGAAGATTCTTTGTACACCAAAAACTACATATGTACAATACAATTTTTGGTTTGAGTAGGTACATATTTTTCTATAGGAAGTAATCTTTAAAACTATTCTAAGAATAATAATAATCTTTAAAAAATAATTAGTCAGCAGTGGAATGCTATAACGCCATTAAACAGCATAGGCAATGCAAAGGCTTATGAAAATAAAATAAAATAGGTATATACACACGTATTTTATTTTATTTTATATTATAATTAGGTATATATTATTATATATACAGGGTGTCCAAGAACCTGGCGTCCAACTGGATTCCCACGATGCCCCAAGTTCTAACAGTACTCAGAAAAATATTTTAAAAAATCCACCCCATGTACTTACAGAATTATACTGATTTAAAAAAAAAGGGGAAATGAGCACCCTGTGACATACTTTTGAATGCTGTGACTGCTAATGCTGATAATTTCGATATTTCTTGGAGGTTTTGTAATCTAGGGTATTGCTGTGTCTAATTGTGTCTAATTGTTGTTATCCTAAATAGCACGATCCCAGATAGCGTCACTATCTATCTCACTCGCACCTCTAACCTTTTTCTCCCTCACTCTTACCTGAATAATGGGGTACCATAAAGAAGAACCAGCAAATCGCAAAGATAGTTTCTGTCTTGCTCCCTCCTGTTGTAATAACGAATCACTATGGTGAGATGCATGCACATACCGTCCCTTACGGTCTAACCTGTTTTTTGAGAGGCCTGTTGTTATTTTTATGAGCATACAATAGTAATTCTTTAGAGGTTAGATTCAATTCGTCGTAAATTTTTCTTTCTAAGAATTCTGTAAGACATCGTAAAAATTGGGTTGTTGAGTAAAAATATTATCAAATTTTTTTTTTTCAAATTAATGTGTAAGTATTATACCTTTTTAAAAAGAGGAATAAACGCGTCAAAATTTGACGTCACTTGCCATACTATTTTGGTACATTTTTTTTACACTACAGTCGGTCAAAGTTGCGAAATTCAATAGTTTTCCATATCACCTTTAGTTAAAATAATATTTTATTTTAAAATGGTACAATAAGTACTTTATTTTTACATTCTATTTAGACACAGCAATACCCTAGATTACAAAACCTCCAAGAAATATCGAAATTATCAGCATTAGCAGTCACAGCATTCAAAAGTATGTCACAGGGTGCTCATTTCCCCTTTTTTTTTTAAATCAGTATAATTCTGTAAGTACATGGGGTGGATTTTTTAAAATATTTTTCTGAGTACTGTTAGAACTTGGGGCATCGTGGGAATCCAGTTGGACGCCAGGTTCTTGGACACCCTGTATGATAACTGCAAGCCACGTGGCTGTCGTCACCGGACATAAAGTCGATCAGGTCTCCAGCCTATTTAAATGGGTTTTAAACTATAAACTAAGCAACTTGCGTAAGCTGTGGTGGGATTCAAACCTCTCTTTGGTCAGCTGTGATTATTTTTACATAAGTAGTCCATTCTACGGAACTTCACAATAATTAGACCCGATTCGCACTTGTCCAGTTTTACAGTTCACGGCAGCACTGTTGACATTGAAAATATTTTCGCTCTGGGAGATATTCACAAAGAAATAGATTTATTATCTTTCAGCATAACATGCCCGCGGGTGTGGGAGTAACAAAAGCGAATAGCACATAAGAAAATACTCCTTTCTGTTAGAATTAAAACAAGACAAAATAAAAGAAAATCATGTTATCTTGTTACTTAAAATTGCAATTTGTTTCTATTGATACCACAATAGTTTGCACAAATATCAAAAATATACGTTGCATTTTGCAGATTCTCAAAATATCTACTTACTTTCGTATTCAAGAACTTCACTAACTTGGTACTATGAGTTTACTTGGAATGTATAATGTATGTATATATGTTTACTTTTATAATTTCTTAATAGAAATTGTCACTGTCAATGTCGCTGCTAAGCTGGGTAAAATTAGCTCCTCTCAGATATACCGGTCCTAGTGACAGGTAAACCGAGCAGTAAATGAATGAAGAAATTCTCCTCTTTTGCTATGGATTACCATATGAGATATGTCATTCTCAAGCAAACACTTAAAGCTAAATATTGTTTGTGATATATGATATATATATTGTGTTATACATAATTGGTATATATAATTAATTTTGTATGTCTGTATACCGATCTAGGTCTATTAGAGTATTTAAATATTTTTCTAGGTCTAGGTAGGTGTAGCTGCACCCTTAGTAATAAAATATATCAGTGATTTTTGTACATGTCTGTAGTGTCTGTACACGTTACACCATTAGTGAAAACGTTTTACGTTGAATATTATGTTAGGGATAATTCCTGGTAATTTTAACAAACTAGATACATATATGTAATTGTTTTTAGCCTCTAAAATTGCGATATAAAATAATAAGTTACAGTTATATTATAAAAGCTATAGACCTTCCTACAGACACATTAGTTAACTGTATAAAATCATGACGACAAAATGATTCACTCGGTACACTCGCACTCACAACGCACCGAACCACTCTATTATCGAATCAACAAATTTATTAGAAAGGAAACTTCTAAAAAGTCCAAATATCCGTTAGCGACCGCCGCCGCGCCGCAAGCCCCACAGGAGGCTTCCTTTTGCACAGGTTGCTTTATTTATAGTTTTTCCATTTAGATACTATTTAATATCAAATGGCTGGAATTAAAAACATTAAAAAAATGTGTTTCGTTAAAACTAGTTTAGTATCCACGTGTGTTTTTACTATTCTGCTTAACAAAACTAGATATAATTATAATATAACGTCTCTGAAATTGCGATAAAAAGTTACATATTATTAAAGCTATGGACTTTTCTACACACACATTAGTTAACTGTATAAAATCATGACGACATGCAACACAATGCTAGAGCTCAGAATCGTAAGGTCGGATGTGCCATCATCCGTCAGAAACATTCATCGTATAATGTCCTTATCGTAAACCGGCACTTACGACCTAATGCTTCTGAAGATAAGGTCCATCCGACCTTATGATTCTGATGTGTAGAATCATTCACTCGGTTCACTCGTACTCACAACGCACCTAACCACTCCATTATCGAATCAACGAATCTTTGGGCCACTTTATTTGAAAGGAAATGAGTCGCTATACTTTTTATTGCCAATTATGATAACGTCTGTATCAAGTATAACAGAAATGTTATCGTATTGTTTCAAGTTATTAGAAAATTTTAGTTCGATAGGTATAAAATTTTCTAATATATGATGAATCAGTCAAATATTTATATTATTATAATAGGTAATTTTTACGAAGGAAACTCATTGGATTCTAAAGGATCTGTTAAGTATTTACTAATGTTACTAACTCAACTCATAGAATATAGTGTAGAGTAACTATACAGTATTTATAAAGTACAGCGTAAGTACTCGACTAGAGAAATACCTCTTAGAAATAAATAATTAATGTTGTGCTCATAAGCGTCTGTAAGGTCACCACAACTCTAGGGAGGAAAGGAGAAAGAGCTGGCGGGATGAGAGAGGCTAGTGCTGAACATCTACTGTACAAGCACTACCTGTCTTATTTGGACCCCTCTAACATCAGTTGGATAGTAATAATTTTCATTTCATTTTCAATAATTTTAATAAGGCACTTTACACTCCTTTTGTTCTAAAGAACAGAGAACTGCTCATAATTCAGGTAAAAATAGACCACTTAACAGATCATATAAAACATATGTGTCATTCTTGTAAAACGTTAGCAAGGTCTTGGTCAAATATATCATAAAGTTATGTTTATCTCTAATATTAGTGGGCTAAAATATCATAATCGTTTTTGTTATTATTAGCACTACCTGTCCTCGTATTTCCATTTATTATGATGAGAATCGTTTCTTTAATCCTTCGTATCATCAAACCGTGTCAAACCATCATAAGGTCCTCAGCTGAACATAGGCCCGTATAGGGCCCAGTGCAGACATGATGTCTCTTCAAAGAGTTACATACAAAATGTATGAAGCGTGGTTCTGGCGTCTATGCATTATCCGTCTCTCGCCTCTGCTGAGTCTGTCCACGTCTTTGCCTTACGTTATTGCTGTATGAATAACGCCTAATAGGGGTGGTTTGTCACCAGATTTGGCAGGTAGATTGGCGATCGTAATATTTTAGTAAACACTGGTAAACACTGCTGTTTGTTACCACAACGACAATCGGGACAATCGGCTTAACGTGGTTTCCAAGATACGGAGGGTCCTCATCCAACCAGGCCTATACTATCTTTGATTTCACAAAAAAGAAAATGTCCGGCTTATATCAAATCCACGACCTGCGGGACTTGTTGGTCCCATATGTAGGGAACATTAAAGATTATTTAAACCTATATCGTATTTATCAATGATAAAAAGATTACGATACACTACTGAATCATCGACAGATCGATCAACGCTAATGCGTTAAAGTAAAAAAAAAACATCTTGTTTTCACTAATATACGTAACCATATTACACGAAAAATCTTAAAATTTTCCAAATTACCTACTATTTAACTGATTAAATACAGCGTTTAAAGCACAATATTAACTAACTTAATGATCACCTATAACTTTTTATCGATCAGCAAAACCACAATACAAAGATTGCCAACTACCATTTGTGTCGTGAGTTGACCTTCCCTCGGTCTTTAGATGGCAAAGTCACCTTAGCGTCGCCTCCATCCCTTATCACGATAGCACTAAGTTATGTTACCTTGTGAGTAGCGTCCCCAAGTATCCCGATTTGTAAGGGACATCCCGATTTTTGGAGTAGATTATCTTGTTTATTTGTTTATTACCAAGTTGGCGAATGTCATTCACTAAGAATGGTTTATAAACACCGATAGATTTGTCCTAAACCTACCTTTAAAATGAGCCCTGATATTAAGCTGATTTAGTCGACAGACTTACCAAGAAGACTATAATAGTATAAATCGCTATAAACAAATAAAGTGTGTATGTGCATTTACTAAATATATTTCACAATTATTGTTGATATGACATGCGATACTTGCATAAAACACCCATAAAAGATCCACAATCCTCTTCAGCGACCGCCCAAAGCCGAGGTCCAAGTCCGCCCTCTTGCACAGGTTGCTTAATTTGCAGGTTTTCAACCAATTAATAAGGCTGGAGACTTGCTCGCCTTTATGCCTAAAAAGCAAAAACCTCGTGGCTATTTACTTGTGTCCGACCAAAAAAGAAAATCAATACTGTTTCCCGATTCAGAAAATCAACTCAACATGGCAACACTATTAATGACTAACGTGTTTTATGACCTACCTTGCAGGTACGGTGTTACGTGATTCCTGTATTGGTCAGTTGTATAACCATTTTAACGTTCATTTTCATAGCCGAATGGTGTTGATGCATTACTGCGGTAACCAATTAGTTATGTCACAATATTACACGATCGTTATAAAACTTGTTCGATAAAAGGTCAAGTTGATAATAGTTTGTATTACCTGCATTCTTGTACTCATCAATTATTTTGAATGACGAATAAGTCTAGATTGGGACAAAGATTTACCTATTTGTTTTCACTATAGGCCTTTATTTTTACCTACAGAGATGCGAAGATAAAAATTTTGTCGTCCGAAATTAGTAATTTTTTACTAGCTTCCTGTGTGCAGTTTTACCCCATCACTGTTCATCACTTAGATGGTAAGATGGTACCTGTGACTAACAAGCAATAATTAATTAAATAAGAAATGTTAATATACAAGTCTGGTGGATTATTATAAATTAATATAAATATGTATGGTTTTCGAAGAATTTCTCACGTCCGCAGATTACTTTAATCGTTAATTACTATCGAAGAAAACATGATGCTTCAGCATTGTTGATTGTAAAATGATATAATTGAATTGCTTAATACAGTTATGTCATTGTGTGTTCACAAAGAGACTTACTCCCGTATGCAAAACACTTGAGGCTATGAGTTTACTTGAAAATGTCAGGTGTCACTTTGATACTCACTTTGATACTTTGATAGGTATATGTATATCGACGGTTAAAAGGTAATAGGGCATAAGCGACATTTTTTTCCAAAATGAGTTATGAATGCCATCTTACTTAAAATTTTCCGCTCTTTCGAATGCGCTAACTCCCATGGCTCTACGATGACTTTTTTGTCACTTATGCCCAAGCAAAAAACTGACTTTTCTAAGTGTCGTTTTGTTATAACCGTCCGAATTTGAGGCCTTTTTTATTAAAAGGGCGCCTTATACCTCTATAAATATGGTATTAATTTTTGTTTATAGTCGGTAATGCATTTTTACTTTTAATTGGTGTAAGACAACCGGGCGCTTAATGCTTTTTACCTTTAGCACCTGGCTTGAAAGCTGGCACTCATGAGCCTTTACCTTTGTCTTAAAAAAATTTGAATGTCAATTACACCATACTACCATTAACATGTTTTCAATATAGTTGTCGCTTATGCCCAATTACTAAAATGTAATATGATATTAAACTGTCGGTTATACCCTACTACCATTTACAAGCTTACCACACAATTGTTGCTTATACGCTATTACTAAAATCTAATTTGATATTAGCACGCCTGTTATACCCTTCTACCATAATGGTACTTGACATAATGGTACAGACTTGAAGACAATGATTGCCTTCAAGTCTGTTATTTAGTCAAACATTATGATATTGATAGTGTAGTGCTATGTTGTATTAAGTTTCAAAAACTTTTTATTTTTAAAAGCGCCTTTTACAATTACCAACTTACATTTTCTATTATAATGCTACCTACTACCTACTTCATACCTAGGTAGGTTATGTTATACTATATTGTAGGTACTTTATGTTATTTCATTAAATTACTATTTTATTTCTGTTAGTATATAGATGCCAGGCACAACTTGCCTGTTTTATTTCATTATAAATTGTAAATAAAACGTGTTTTTGTTTTAGCAATAATATAATTTAGTAATATGTAACAGGACCGGATTTAGAGGTCCGGAGGCCCCGGGGCAACAAAGGAGAAGAGGCCCTCTTGGCACAAACTAGTTTCCCTCCAAATGTGTAGAAAATTTGAAGTATGTACTTTTCAGGACAATTTGAATTCTGATATTTTACTGATTGACTTATTTAAGTGAACAAGTATAGATGAACAACCGCTATTACAATATTTAAGAATTATAACATTCATCATGATGCTACAAATTATTGTATGTAAAGGTACAACACCTAAAAAATAAATATAAAAAAGTTGTACAGTTTACTCGTCAAAATTGGAAAGATTTTAAATCTATGTTGTAGGGGCCCCTCTGTTGTGGAGGTCCCGGGGCAGTTGCCCTGGATGCCCTCCCTTAAATCCGGCCTTGTGTAGTAAGTATTAAATCATTATACCAGACCTATACTCATTAATTAGTAATATTACCAAATTCAATTCCATGAGATGGGGGGCAACATTCTTACGCCGGTGCCCACGACCGGCGTAAGAATGTAGCCCCCTCCTCTCCTCTCGTCATGGTATCGCCGGGGCTAGGGGTGCTTAGGATCCCTGTGTCTAGCAGGGTGGCATAACTAATAAGTATGGCAGTATCTAAAAGATACTCTTGAGAGTTAAGTATAACAGGGTTAGAAACTGGGGGCCGGATTGCTTATGCGTACCCGGCCCCCGCCAGCGGCGGATCGAAGGAGTATCCGGGGGGTTTTAGTGGTGAAGTGTACCTATCACCAGCGCGCGAATACGCGTAAATGCATGTCCCCCCGGACAAAAAAAAAGGGTTAGAGGTAACTGGGCAAGTGAAGCTATCATGAGTTGATATGGGAGAGTTTCGGTTATGGGCAACGGAACCCTAGGGGACAGAGGCTGGTCGACTTTCTGAAGAAAGAAGGACTCTATATGATGAATTCTTTCTTTCAGAAGCCACCTCACATGAAATAGACCTGGCCGAGACCCGATGGTTTGACGAGAAATGAGATCGACTTCATGGTGACCGACAAGAAATGGATTTGCGGATGTCTCTGTGATTCACAAGGTGAGAACTGGTAGTGATCACCTAATAGTAAGAGGCACAGTGAATATGAATGTTAAACGTGAACGGTCCCGTTTGATGAAGTCTCCGATCTACTCGCGCTCAGATCGAATCCCGAGAGATTTCAACTCGAGCTCTCAAATCGTTTCGATTGACTAGGTGAGAACGCAGCATTGGACGAGATCAATAACAGTTTCGTAGAGACTGTCCATACGGTCGGGTCTAAGTTCTTCAAGACTCGCCGTACCCGTAGAACCTAGAAGCTCTCCGAATACACCGTTAACATGATGGCAGAACGACGCTCGCTAAGACTGCAACCTTCCAATGATGCTGACTCTCAGAGGCAGCTGAACAGATAAATAAAAAATCCTTGTGGATCCACGATATTCGTAGCTTTAATAAGTCCCGTATTAAAGATATGATAGAACGTAATCAGGACTCCAAAGTGTTTGCAAGAGATATGTCTATTGGGCAAAGCCAGATGGCAAAGCTGAAGAGGAATAATGGAAGTCTTGCGTCGACAAAACCGGAAGTGTTAAGGTAAGTGGAAAAGTTCTACTCTACGCTTCAGTCACCAAGCCTGTTTCCAGTGCGGCTCTGTAGCTGCCCTGGAAACATTCTTGGGTCTGTACCCAAGAGGCAAACTGACCCGACACGTTACCGAGGATATCCCGGACATCAGCCTTTTCGAGATAAGCATTGCCCTGAAACAATTAAAGAACAACAAGGCACCGGGTGAGGGCGGAATCACGTCAGAGCTCCTGAAAGCGGGTGAATCACCGGTACTTAAAGTCCTTCAGAAGCACCTTGCTCGGAGGTACCACGCCTGAATAATGGAACAAAAGGTGGTGTTGTTATTTAAGAACTACATTGTTGTTTAAGGAACTACAGGCCCATCTCGTTTTTGAGTCATGTTTATAAGCTGTTCTCCAGGCTTATTGCAAATCACTTCGAACGACGGCTTGATGACTTCCAATCTCCCGAACAAGCCGGGTTCCGAAAAGGCAATAGTACCATGGACCACATACATACGCTGCGGCAAATTATACAGAAGACCGAAGAGTATAACTTGCCGCTCTGTTTAGCGTTTGTCGACTACGAGAAAGCCTTTGATTCGGTCGAAACATGGGCCGTACTTGAGTCGCTTCATCGATGCCGTATCGACTATCGGTATATCGAAGTGTTGAAGTGCTTGTATCGAAACGCCACAATGTCGTTCCGAGTACAAGAACAGAGTTCGAAGGCGATTCCACTGAAAAGAGGCGTAAGACAGGGAGACGTTATTTCTCCAAAACTGTTTACGACCACTTTGGAAGACACCTTCCAACTTCTGAATTGGAAAGCACTAGGCATCGACATCAACGGCTAATACATATTTCTATTCGCTGATGATATCGTGGTCATGGTAAAGTCGATGGAAGAATTCACCTCAACCGAGTCTCCCAACAGGTAGGTCTTAAAATGGACATGGACAAGACTAAAATCATGTCTAACGTCCATGTTGTGCCTACCCCTATTATGGTTGAGTACCTATACGGTTCTTGAAGTTGTTGACGCGTATGTATACTGAGGACAGACAGTCCAATTAGGCAGGTCCAACTTCGAGAAGGTCAAACGCCAAATCCAACTCGGATGGGCAGCGTTCGGGAAACTCCGCAACGTTTTCGTCCAAAATACCTCAATGCCTAAAGATGAAAGAATTTAACCAGTGCATGTTGCCAGTGATGACCTATGGATCCGAAACGTGGTGCTTCACTATAGGCCTTATGAACCGACTCAGAGTCGCTCAACGAGTTATTGAGAGAGCTATGCTCCAATCGCGATAAGATCAAATCAGAAATGAGAAGATACGTAGAAGAACGCGGGTTACCGACATAGCTCAACGGATTAGTTCGTTGAAGTGGCAATGGGCAGGCCATATAGCACGGAGAACAGAATGGAGACCGCGGATCGGCAAGCGTAGCGTAGAACGTCCACTAACTAGATGGATGGATGACCTGGTAAAGGCCGCGGGATTATGGTGGATGCAGGCCGCCCTCCAACCGTAGAAACTGGAGATCTATGAGGGAGGCCTATGTCTAGTAGTGGACGTCCTACGGCTAAAATGATGATGAATGATGATTATCAATTTTTTTGTTAAATCCATCGATTTGATTTTTTTATAACCTAATAAATGATGATGTCTAACATTTTAAAGGAGAAGCGTGTTGATTGTGAATATAATTATTATTTTTAGGATGTATCGTTAAATTCACGTTACCACATAGTTACCAACTAAATGTATGTAAATATATGTTGGATGTCCCTGTTTTCCTCTTGGTATAGAAATCTTGATGTGTAGAAGTACCACATTACCCTTTTTTCAACCCACTTACAATGTCGCTAATGTCTGACATCCTCACGATATTTTTGCTAAGCATTGTATTTTACACCCCTTTACCTTTTGGTATAATGATTCAAATCGTCATTTATGCTTTTTTACTCATTTAAGGTATACTAGAGTCATGGCATTTATGCCCTATTACCTAATGGTATAAGAATATCAAATGTAGCTTAGTCTTCTTTACTCTGAGTTTTGTACTGTGTTAATGCGACTTATGCCGTATTACTTCATAAGAAAAATACGATCAATTGATCTAAGCGACATAAAATCACATAAAACAACGCCGAATGAAGTTAATAAGAGTGCCAATTAATGCTTCTATTTTTATTGATTATAGAATTGTTTGCATTTTCACAATATGCCAATAAATGAAAAAGTTATGTCGATTTTTCAACTTTCTAAAACTTTAAACTGCTCTCCTGAACAATTTGATTTTTGTCGCTTATACCCTATTACCCTTTAACCGTCGATATATATTATATTACCATATCAATGAGACAACTTCCTCAAGTGAATAAGTACTGTTTTTGCATACCACTGTTAGAATATATTTATACTGACTAAGAAAGTCAGTCTCTTTAGCAGAATAGCGCGGTCAGATAACAATTTTAAATATGAATATCTAAAATTGATAAGGAAGGTAATAATTTTCCGGTATGAATAAAAAAAAGGGTTTAATACTACGCGTAGGTCATTTCCAGTTTTGTTTTGTCCATGTTTCTACATGGGCGAAAATACGTTTCTTCCGATTCTCTAGCAAAATGAAATTACCTACCGCCAAAACAGTGAGTCACGTAGTGTTAGAACGTAACCAATGAAATGCCTTTGGTAATGGACATATTTTGGAGAATGGCAATGTAAAGAGTCCACTTTCGAAATAGATGAAATCTATAAAATCGCTCCAAAATCATTAAAATTCTCATTAGCTTATGACAACGTAGTGGCACTAATATTACATTAGCGTAAATTGAAAACAGTAATTATAAATAATATATAACAGTGGAATTATGTCATGAAGTCGTTAGCTATTATTGTTTAACTGACATTTCAAAATAAGAAGAAACTACCTCCCACTGAGTATATTATTGGAAGCTTGACCGTTAAGAGAACGCACAAAGCAAAATATGCTATTTTAAATTAGCTGTAAAGCGAATTAACAGACAGATGTGGGATAAGTAATGTCTGAAAAGTTTAAAATAATAGAATAAAGTTCGCTCTATTTAAATAAATCATGAAAGTTCTTACTTCCGTACTTCCAAATCCTTTTATTTTTGTTTTATACTTATTTTCATCTATTTAATTACATTTGCCAAATAAAGGTGAGTCAATGTATAAGCAAGGATTGTGACTAGGAATATTTCCTAAATATATTTCCTTATCCATTAATTCATTAAATAAATAAGTTTTTTCCATTGTCTTTCCGCGATCTTTCGCCGCATGTTTTGGAACGTCATGTATAAATTTTGCTTCACGAAATTTGAAACTTACTACATACGGGCTATTAAAGTTCACCCCATAAGTGGGCCATGTGTTCAATTTATTAGCTCCTCGTAAAATTCTAAACGTTTAGCAGAACGTATATAAAGTTTAATTGAAGACAGTCGTAATGGAAAATTAATAGCTCTCACGTTCAGAACTAGGAATATGAAACATCATAATTATTTATGATTAAATTAGTAATCAGATATTTTAAACTGTAGGAAGTACTTTTTCATAATAGCATATTTTGCAATTTTCAGATAAAAAATATCACAGAAATAATTTCTGAATTATTTATTTAAATGAGTTATCAAAGAACTTTTTGATCATTTAAATCTGACGATTGAAAACTTAGCCCCAAGTTAATTAAATACTGTAAATAAATAGTAATTAATAATTATATTGTTATTCTATTAATCTGAAGTTCAATGCACGTTAAATTTCAGTAAACTCCTAGTAGAATTTACATACGATTGCAATGTTTGTCGTTTTGGGTTCGATATCAAGGTTAATAAGCTGCCAGTATTAGGTGTGATACCTCTATGATAAAAATTAAATCTGTGCTAAAGGTATCTGGTTATTTGTAAATATTATTATTTACAGATACTTACGCGTTAAACTTGAACATGCTAGCAGAATATTTGTAGGAAAACAGCGATATAAAAACGAAAATGTTTTTTTTTCTAAGTAAAAATTTGCAATTTCCGTGATATTTTTTACATTTTATCTACTTGTATAATTATATATAATTGTATACTGGAAATAGATAAGAATCACACATTTGAATTACAATTTAAAAATCATCAATAATCGAAATTTTCGGCTTTTGCCATTAAATATTTAAATTATATACTGTAAGTGTCAAAACATCAACTTTAATAGTAGGCACAATATTAAATTGATCTATACACTAATATCCATAAAATTTCAAAGAATTTGACTTAAAAATCGAATAGGTGTCTGCTTTTAATATTGATATTCGATTAAGTACTGGCTTTGTATTTCTTAATGTGAGTTTAATGGCTTAAATTCTGAGTAAACTACAATTTTGTAGGTTACCTTTAATCATTACTTCAATACAGCAACGTTTCCTCTTTTAAATTTTAATCTACCATCTGAAAGCTAATTTGCTACTTACTTTTCGGTGTATCGATATGCGTGTATCTTAAAAAAAAACAGTAATAGAAGCGGGTAGTTTTCTATGTAGGTTTGGTAGGTAGGTATTCACACATACACGTACACACACACATACTTACGTTTATTATAATTTAAGATATACAGGGTGTTAGTTTAAACACCGTTATCATTGAAACCAGTGCTGCAGTGGTTTGGTTTCAGGTACAGAACGGAAAAACAATGAAAAAAAAATCGCTTGCACATATTTTACAGTTTTTTTTTATCTCTCTACTTGTACTGTTACTTGTATTCTTCAGTATTATAATTGTTATAATACTGGAAAATGGCGCTGACTAATGACATACAGGCATAACCTAGTTTGGGAGTCAGAGGCTTCATAATTTCTTTTGTAAAACGCATTAAACCAATAAAAGATTATTATTATTATTTGTTACTAACTGTTAATATATTCTTGAAGCTGATTTCGATGTAAAATCATTATCATCATTATCAGACCGTATAACGTCCATTGCTGCACAAGTGCCTTCTCCCGGGAGAGGGTTGTGACCGCAATATTATATTGTAACAGACAGGGAAACGCTTCTGCCCGTTACTTGGTATAGGGACGATTGTTATATATAGGTGACGTTATAACAATCGGGATCAACGGAATGCTTTCCGAAGCACAGATCAACCAGACCCGGAAATAAAGCGTAGATTTTACACCAAGATATCTTATCTGGTGTGACGATCGAACCCATAACCTCGAAATCTTAAAGCTGGACTTATATCGCTACGCCACAGAGGTTAAATAATCATCATCAGCCCATTTAATGTCCACTGCTGAACATGGGCCTCCTCCCGAGGGAGGCTATTTGCCATAGTCACCACGCTTGGCAGACAGGTTGGTTACCGCATATTATGTTGTGTCACACAAGGAAACGCTGCTGCCTGTTCCTTGATATACGATTATTACAGATGATGTTATAATAATCGGGACCAGCGGCTTAACGTCCTTTCCGAGACACGGAGGGTAGTCCCTCAGCCAAACAGACCCGGAAAGAAATCTTAGAATTTTCACAAAGATTTCCTGTCCGGAGTGGGGATCGAACCCACGACCTCTTCGATTTAAAGCGAGCGAAATACCGCTACGCTACGGAGGTTAAATTATACCTAAATAAAACCAATAAACTGTCACAGTCATGCTTCAGTCTATTGTACTTTAAAATAAATTATGTTCTTCGAACTTTAGCTACAGATATTAAATCTTGTCATGATCTACAAATGTCAATATGCGATATTTAACTTCTACCAGACATACAATGTACTAACTTTGTTCGGACGCTGCGCAGGCGCCGCGTAACAAGGAAGTAATCAACGCACTCGTGACCTCTGAACGTGATTCAACAAGCATCAGTGTTACTAATTTAATAAAATACTTCGTTAATATAACACATGGCTAATTACAGCAAGATGAAGACTTAGTACCTACCTATACAACAACTGTTTTATTTTACTTTATCAGCCAATTTTTGGTGTCGAAACTTTGGGGCCGTGGGGACCGGGAGCCAATTTAATTTATAAAAACCTCGCAGCGGCCCTCTTTAGTGTGGCACGTTCTCCGAGTGCTGGTTTTTACTTTGCACAGCAGGTAACCATTGCCATGGGCCGGAGGACGAGCCCAACATATCCCACCACCAGCGTGCGAATACGCTGCAGCGGCGGCGGTGGGAATGCGTAAAAGCATTTCCATCAGGACAAAAAAAAAAAAAAAAAAAGTTCAGCTTTGCCATTCAACGGGGTAATGCTGCCAGCATTCTGGGAACCTTGCCAAGTAGAATAAATTTAGAATATTAGTATTTTATAATTTAGTTTTATTTTAATTTAGCTACTTTTAGTTGTATATATTATGTATTTTATCCACGTGTTTTTTGATTATTTAGCTAATATGACAGCCAAGGTTGTCTGGGGTATATTGATATAATTAACACGTTTGGCAGGCAGATTGGCCATCGCAGTAAGATGGGATATCTTTGAGTATCTGCATTATTTGCCTCTTACGACACCCATAGGAAGATGGGGAAGGGACGATGGGTAGTCGATTTGCTTCGAAGTTAATTTAGAGAGATACATTTATTAATTAATAAACCAAGCTACCTCATTTGACAATACATATTTACCTGTTAACATCCGCAGTAAATGTGGAGATGACGTAATCAGAATTTATTTTTCCTTCCTAATATTTAAAACTGCATCTTTAGAATTCTTCCTTGGAATCCTTCAACTACTATAAATTAGTTAATACTGATCATTTTAATAATGATAAACTAATTTATTCTAAGGTTATCTAGCACCGTAGAGTCTTGTTTTATCCTATTATTAAAGCCAATTTCAATTAAATACAAATAGTTCACCTCATATGTTATGTATCGAAGTTTCAAATGTCATCCAGTTCGTCGATTATTTAAAGAGTAATAAATGTCCAGCCCCAATCTACACACCCTCTCGTTTATATAGTCTTACAAACATGATGTGTATAATGGATATATACTTATACATCATATTTGTCCCATAATCTTAGAATATGCGCGATTAACGCTGCGGTCCGTTGCGTTTAGGGTTGCCAGGCTTCCGGCTTTTAGTAAGGGGGACCTTACTAAAAGCCGGACAGACCAGCCATTTTGGCCGGACATTTAGGTAAAGAGGCCGGACACCTTATTGAGGATTTTTAGTCTCATTAATAATGGGTACGATAAAAAAATGCAAAAGCAAAAGCTTAGGAAAAGGCTTTGTAAAAAGCCGGACAGCGATTATTTTACTACCAAAAAGCCTAACTATGTCCGGCTTCATCCGGACGCCTGGTAACGCTAGTTGCGTTGATCGTAAGCAGGCGTAGTATGGCATGGCGCTTTAATAGTGAAAATAATTATTTACCTATGTTACTTTTATTATATTTCCGATAATCTCTTTTGCGACTTGATGCTGTAGTTTTCATCATAATTATCACTAAATATATAAAATATTGTTCGCAGATTTAATATACCTAACGAGTATTTTTTTGGTCAAGTCACCACCGTCGTTGTTCATTCCCGTACCACCAGTACTAGTTACTACTACAATATTCTGTAAGTCACGCTCTATAAGCTTGCTCATATACTATAAGCCTATAATAAATAATATTGGCGTCATATCATTTATACATTAAATAATATCGATCATATAATGACGTCGCTTCATAGTAGTTTGTCATTATCTAACCATATCTCCATCAGAACAATAAAAATATAAGATTGTGTATTAAGTATGTATGTGTATGGGGAACATGCTGGAGTAATTTACATAAACTAACTACTAGTTAATGTAAATCAGGTACTCCAGCATGTCACGCCAGCCTGTCACTTAATTGTATGTTTTACCAAATTTTCAATGTACCTATAATAATTAATGTGAATATTAATATTATGTGAAACTTACTGTGAATAGGTATAGGAATTAATTCTAACAGACAGACGGAGTACATTGCCTGTAGTATCCTATAATTTTCAGTACCTACTCACAGGTACCATTTGTTAGTTACCTAGTTTAATTCATAGTATTAACGATTTGTTCCTCGAACGGCCCACTGCGTTCTGTCCCACCAAAAAAAATCCCCGATTGTCCCGGTATGTATGCCTCGATTGTCCCTAAATTTATATTTCTATTATTTTTCCTAGTTTGTCCCGATCGCTATTCGGCCTAGTCTTTATAAGTATAAATGAATTTCTATTTTTAGTACATTTTAGTACAGTCAACCAAAAAGAGTTATGAAAACTTAAGTTAAATATATTTTATCCGTTAATGGAGAAAGTCGAGTCTACATATGAAACTGTATTCGCTCTAATCAAATAGCATATTCCTGATATTCCTGAGAATCCGATTACGTTTAGAACGGACTATGAAAAGGCAGCAATGAATGCCATCCGGAATATCGTTCTAGACGTAATAGGCAAAGGATGCTACTTGCATTTTACGCAAGCTATTTGAAAGAGAGCAAAATCGTTAAAAGTGTATAAAAAAGAATCTTCAAAAAGCATATCGCTATATGCTCAACATTGGCATTGCTCCCACCCAAAGTCAAAAGTGATGGTTGATTGTACAAGATTGTTCAAAAAATTTGAATATTGAGAAATTTAATGACTATTATATTTCGTCGTGGCTTGATAACGAGTATGTCAAAGGAAAATGGGATGTTTTTGAAGACATTATAGAACAAATAACCCTTATAAAATATACTTTTGATGAACAACTTAAAGTTCATGTTATTTTTCTTACAATCGATTAGATTAAATTAATTTAATACTTTTAATTATCATAGATGTTTACTGAACTGTGATTATGGTAAGTTAATAAGACAGTACTGCAATTTTGAGTACTCATATTTTAAAACTAGACAATAATTAAGTACACGTAATTACAATGATTTTTTTTCCAGACCGTTAATTAGCTTTCATGTAGACGTATGGCATCCTGATTCTGAAAATAAAAATCGTTTTCATCTATCAGCTTTAGTTTTGGTGATATGACATGTATGTAATTTTGTAGAAAAATACCAAAAATTAATACCATAAAAATATTTATTTAAAGCTGATAGATAGAAACGGCTGGTATATTTAAATTCACTGTATCAAAAGATAAAAGAAAAGTGAAAAAAATTTACGGAAAATTTTAAAAATTAAAATTTTGTAACCATGTGTTATCTACACTAATATTATAAAGAGGAAAGATTTGTACCTATTTTTGTATGTTTGTAATGAATAGGCTCAAAAAGTACTGGGCCGATTTAAAAAATTCTTTCACCATTCGAAAGCTACATTATCCACGAGTAACATAGGCTATATTCTATTTTGGAAAAAAATAGGGTTCCGTAAGATATTTGGGTTTTTCTGGCACAAGGTGTAAAAAATCAAACAGAAAAGTTACTTATTTTGCGTACGCTGCCTAAACTATAAAAGATAGAACCATAAAATGTTCTAATTAATTAAAGATCTTATAAATATCTTCAAAAAAATCCGCAACACACTATACCTATCTATGTCGAGTGAGGCACAACGACCATTTTTTTATTTAGAAATCTTAAATTTTTTTTGGACTACATTTAAACGCGTTTATTTTACTCATGCTATTAATCCTTATCAAAATAAATTATTTCATCACTAAGTACAGTTTATGTAGATAATATTTGGTCTTTGAATGATTAAAATTGGACGTTTGGTTTTGAAGTTATGGCGAAATTAAAATATTACGATTTCTACTGCACGGCCCGTTGCTAAGTCTAATAATTTTCGTGCGATTTTTTTTAGATTTCGTTCTTAAAACTACACCTACGCAAAAGTTCTCAGAGCTAATCAACAGTTCTTCTCAGAGCTAAACAACAGTTCTCTTCAGAGCTTTGAAAATGCCTAAAAAGCCTAATCCCTAAAATGCCTATTAATTACATCATTAATTATATTTTCATCATTAACAACTTTAACATCCACAGAAAGACAATCTGTGCAGCCTGCGGATAATGACTGCGTTGTCGATGTTTATGTCGGTGTCTGTGAATTGACCTGGGAATCATTTTGCTGACCGTGTCTTTCCTGGGTAGGCTTTTTGCAGCGGTAACCGACATCCGCACGGAGCCGCGGGCGACCGCTATCACTACATCACTACATATTATAAACAAAGTCCCCTGCCGCGTCTGTCTGTCTGTTCGCGATAAACTCAAAAACTACTACATCGATTTTCATGCGGATGTTACCAGTCGATAGAACGATTCTTCCGGAAGGTTTACGTATATGATTTGTTTAGTTTATGTGTACATTTGACTAATATATATTGATATTTGTCAGAGGTGTCGGAAAAAATTAAGCCATTTGGGAGCTTTCAACGAAAACGCTGCCTAAACCCTATGAGATATAACAAAACAATGTATGGTGGCAAATATTCTTCTCTTTTAGATCTACAAAAAAGTCTGCGATAGCATATGTCTATCTTTCAAGGTTAACTTGCTATATCCATTATATCTTAAAAAAATGATAATTTCTAACGCGGTAATTGTAAAGCTAATCAGACGGATTCAGTATTTATCCTTATCATTTTAAATGAGTTAATATTCTTAAGCATTTCATGCAGATTATTTTACCCCTACACTATATACTTTTAATGAATAACTTAGAAGTTATCGCAAAATAACAGCGCGCGTTTTAGGTAGGCCTAATGCGATTATGCGCGCTCGATCCTTAAGAATTATAGGGCAAATTTTTTGTTTTGTGTTCGTTGTAACTATGATGGATAGATACTTGAATACCTATTTATTTAGTGTTTGTTGTATTGTTAGTCCTGAAGAGTATAGGTATTTCATACGATAAAAGTATACCCACCTACTTATTTCATTGAGTTTTAGTAGGTCATCATCATCATTAGCACGTATATCGTCCACTGCTGAACATGGGCCTCCTCCCGAGGGAGGGTATTGCCATAGTCACCACGTTTGGCAGGCGGGTTGGTGACCGCAGAATTATGTTGTAACACACAAGGAAACGCTGCTGCCCCTTCCTTGATATACGATTATTATAGATGATGTTATAACAATCGGGACCAACGGCTTAACGTGCTTTCCGAGGCACGGAGGGTAGTCCCTCAACCAACCAGACCCGGAAAGAAATCTTAGAATTTACACAAAGATTTCATGTCCGGTGTGGGGATCAAACCCACGACCTCCGAGATTTAAAGCGAGCCAATTACCGCTACGCTACGGAGGTAGGCCGAATGCGATTATGCGCGCTCGATCCTTAAGAATTATAGGGCAATTTTTTTGTTTTGTGTTCTTTGTAACTATGATGGATAGATACTTGAATACCTATTTATTTAGTGTTTGTTGTATTGTTAGTCCTGAAGAGTATAGGTATTTCATACGATAAAAGTATACCCACCTACTTATTTCACTGAGTTTTAGTAGGTACCTATATTAATTTGTTTCTGTTTGTTTTGACCAAATTTCGCCCGTTTGTTAGAGGTTTAAAGACATTATGTAGTATAATTATCAGTATTGTACCCGTGCGAAGCCGGGGCGGGTCGCTAGTTTTTTATATAGGTAGGTAATACTGATATTTTATTTATCATGGTAAATTTACAAAAAGACAAAAATACCCACAAAAACATACAGTTAGATCCCTCGTACCCCTATACACATAAAAATAAATAGAGTTGAACTGAGAACCTCTTTAGAAAAAAATATAAAATAAATAACTACAAAATTTTGAAGATGGAAGATTTTTGGAGATGGGAGTCTGCCTAACAATTACCGTCCTATAGCAGTTTTAAGTGCCTTGTCGAAGGTACTCGAACGCCTTATTAACATTAGGCTAGTGAAATATCTTGAACGGTATAAGCTATTATCCCCACAACAGTTTGGATTCCGCAAAAATAAATCTACTGCTGATGCAGTCCAAGATCTGACAAATGATGTTGTGCAACACCTCAACCAAAATAAAAAAGTCCTCACTGTCTTCTTAGATCTTACGAAGGCATTCGATACTATACCTGTTTCCACCCTTCTCCTCAAGCTTGAAAATGTTGGCGTCAGAGGCGGGACCTTAGATCTTTTCCGCAGCTACCTAAGTAACCGTACACAAATAGTTAAGATCAATAACCACAGTAGCAATGAGCTTTCAATTTGCTACGGGGTTCCCCAAGGCAGCATATTAGGTCCCAGTCTGTTCCTAATCTTTATTAATGATTTGTGCAACCTCAGTATTCCTTATGGCAGAGTGGTTGCTTTCGCCGATGATACCGCTATAACTTTCGCCGCGGATACTTGGTCAGAGCTGGAAATGGTTGCTCAACGCGGCTTGAACACTGTTTTGGGCTGGCTCACTGATCACACACTCACCTTAAATACTAGCAAAACGCATTTTCTAGTATACTCAATTAGCGCAGCATCTCAACCAAATACTGTCTTATCCCTAAAAGCCCACTCTTGCCATTCCAATTTATCATGCAACTGTCCTTCTTTAACATGTGTTGACCATGTCAAATATTTAGGGATAACTCTAGATAAGTACTTGAACTTTAAAACTCATATTGAGATTCTTACTGGTAGAGTTAGAAAATTAATCTACATATTCAAAACCCTACGATACGTCGCGAACTCAAAAATTATACGGAACGTCTATTTTGCTTTATGTTTCTCTATTATTTCTTACTGTATCGTAATCTGGGGTGGTGCTGCGAAAACTGCTCTGATGCCTTTGGAAGTCGCACACAGGGCTATTTTGAAGGTAGCAACTTTTCGACATTTTATGTACCCCACTAACGAATTATATAATGATTGGGGCGTTATCAATATACGACAACTTTTTATTTTACAAGTAATACTATTACAACATCGCATAACCCCATTCAAAAAACTAACTAAACGGCGAAAAGACAAAATATGCACCCTCCCGTGCACACGATCTAGCTATTCAAAAAGATTTTTTCACTACCAAGGGCCGGCTCTTTATAATAAAATAAATAAATACATTTCAGTATATTGCCTATCATATTTTAAATGCAAGAAGTCCGTTTTTGCATTTTTGCAAGGTAAGTGTTACGATGAAACAGAAAACTTCGTAGCTGTTACCTAACAACGAATATGCATGACAACCCACAATAACCACTAATAACTCATCACTTCACACATAAATTCACACACCCAACATAACTCACAAACACATGCAAACAACCCATTTTTTTTTTCTCTTTCTAATATAATAATAGTACATATTATTATATTAGAAAGAGAAAAAAAAAATTTCTAGTTATAAGCCAAAACTATAATCATAATGTTTCAATTTCCAATTAAATCATTAAAGCAGTCTGTAGTGGAGACAACTGATGTACTTATATTTAGCACGTCGATTTAACATCTATTGAACATCTTTAGGGAATGGCACTGTACTCCTTAACACAGGTTATTTTGTAACCTAGCTAGGATACAGGACCTCACCTATTGCCTTAATTGTAGTGTTGTATATTAATGAGTGATGTATATATTTTTTTTGTACTACTACAATGTTTTGGAAATAAAGATTATTATTATCTTATATATAAAATTCTCGTGTCACAATGTTCGTTCCCGTACTCCTCCGAAACGGCTTGACCGATTCTCATGAAATTTTGTGAGCATATTGAGTAGGTCTGAGAATCGGCCAACATCTATTTGCCGGGTCAGCTAGTTATTTATAAATTTTGAACAGTAATATTGTTGACTGTACATAAACGTGAGTAGTTGATCAGGACGTTCGGGGAATGAAATTACCCAGAGGGACGTATGAGGATTTTTTTGGAATGTGGGACAATATATCGGGACAATCGAGGAATAAACCGTATTAACGTATTGATTATAGTTTTTTTGACATTGTAATTCTGACAAGTACCTACAAGTGTATGTAAATAATAAATTCATTATTTCATTAATAGTCGCCAAGTGGTCGAAAAATTAGCATTCTGCACTTCTTCTCTATATAAAATATAAGTGTGCATTTCCGTCCGCGTTTTAATTTGCGTAAAAAGATAAGACCTGTTTTTGATCAATAAATAAAGTAAGATTAAGGGTGACCCCACATTGTGTGAACGTGTGTCACTTGCGGATGACGACGGCGGGTGAAGGGATCGGTAGCCTCGCTCGCTCGCATCTTTCGCCGACGACCATTATGGGTTCAGCCTTAATGGTATAGCTACGATAGCATGGTGTTGATAGTATTTGAGTACAGCAGACGTCAACATTGGGCATAATAAATAACTTAATTGACTCGCACCAAATAGGGTGATGTTTTGATTTTATAATGAGGCGTTTCGGTGCGTTCTTAGTGCGAGTGTACTCATGATTCATACTCTACGATTGGTACGTACTCATAACTTGAACAAAGGTTTTTTGTATTAAAAACTGCGTTAAAGACGACTTGTGAAATGTGTGAGCAATGGAATACATACGTGTATTTTCTGTACTAGTGGCAACTGTCTAAACACGACCAATTATTAGACTTCTAACTTAACTACGTTGAAATTAGAATTATAAAATTAACTCAATACGCTTAAGTAATATACAAAATAGATTTTTAGACTACATCAATTTACATTAAAATTAATAATATTGCTGGCATATAGTTATATAGGCTGGAGCTTTGCTCGCCTTTATGCCCGGTGAAGTAGCAATAGTCTCGTGGCAAAATATTTACGCCTATCCGAAAAAAAAAATGTATTGAATAGGTTCCGAAACTAGATGACCGATTTGAAAAATTCTTTCACGGTTGGGAAGCTACTCTATCCCCGGATGACATAGGCTATATTTTATAAAGTTCCCGTGGGAACGGAAACGGAAGCTACGTTGATGAAACCGTATTTTATATGTGTTGTGATAATTATGATGAAATCAACTTGCAACTTGAAACACAGTACCAAGTCGTTGATTTCAAGGTTATTCGCGGAATCAAAATAAAAGAAACATTTAGTTTCATTATGCCCCCATGCTCAGCCCCGTGTTATACAAGCACGCAGCTGACAATCATCGCACCTGCCCGCAATATTGTGTTATCTTAGTTCGGTACATATTAAGTGCGCATGCACCGGACCGACTAGACTCTTGATCTATGTACTTTAAGCCCACGCTGGATTACCTGTCATAGAGGCTCATAAAATAATCGTTGGGAATGTTTGTATATGATGCTAATTTGCATGAATATATTTTTTTATAACCATTGCCATCGTATTAAATCTTTACCGGAGATAAAGATACTATTATAAAGTCCGATAAGTCAAATAAACAAAAATAAACCGGGCAAGTGCGAGTCGGACTGGCGTGCAAAGTGTACCGTACTATCTATAGAAAATTAAACCCAATATTATTGTAGTTTCATTTGTCCCCGGGAAAATGTGAAAGTGCATTCCACAACTACAAACCTATTGTTGTTAGTATGCGAGCCCCACTCAATAGTTATTTTATTAATATATTTATGTTTTTTTCTTTATTTCACAAATACATGCATATTTAAAATAATAAACATAATTAAAACTAAGAATAAAACTAAAATAATATAAAAAGGGGGGAAATTAGAGGGCGTCAAAAAAACGCTCCGCATCGATGTCCACCGGAAGAGTGCCCAGAAGGCTGGCAGCATTGCTACGTTGAATGGCAATGCTAATGCGTTGTGCTAAATACAAGCATTTATTTTATTATTTTATTTTATAATGTTTTTAATATTGATATTCTGGTATTGGATGTTATAGCGGCAACAGAAATACATCTTCTGTAAAAAAATCAACTGTCTAGCTACCATGATTCAATAGATACAGCCTGGTGACAGACAGTAGAGCAGTTTCCCTAAATAAGAGGGTTCCATTTTTACACTTTGAATACGGAACCACAAAAAAACGAATAGCCTATCGACCCTCCTTGTTATACTTCCCTATATTTTTTTTAGATTGTACGATTAAAAGTGTATTTTTATGATAACACCTAATTTACCTATAGTCACCGTGTAGCGGGGGATAAAATTATTAATTACTTCAATTAGGTACTATAATAATAATAATAATATATTGTAACTATTATTTACTTACAATATTTATCACGTGAAGATCAGTTAGATCACTTTTTAGCTTTAATGTCTGCATATCAGATAAACACAGATAACGTGATAACAACTATGTAATAAACATAGCAAATAACTAGATATCACATGTGGATAAGCAAGTTTTGTAACATGTTGGGCCGGATTGCTAATGCGTGCCCGGCCCCCGCCAACGGCGGATCGAAGGAGTGTCCGGGGGGTTTTAGTGGTGAAGGTGGGGTCCTCTCCTCGTGGTATGAGTTAGCCCACATATCCCACCGCTAGCGCGCGAATACGCTGCAGCGGCGCGGCGGTGAGAATGCGTAAATGGATTTCCCCCCGGATTACAAAAAAATGAAAAAGTTATGTAACATGTTGCATTTGTTTCCCCTTTATCATCTTTTCGTAATTAAGTTTCTCAATACTTAACTCTACTAAAGAGCGTAAATAAAGCAAAATTAGGTGTTTACTATTTTCTGTTAAGACAACTCCCGCACTAGTATTATTAATGCCTGTCATCATCATCATCATTAGCCCGTACAACGTCCACTGCTAAACATGGGCTTCCTCCCAAGGGAGGGTTTTTTTCATTGTCACCACGCTTGGCGCTTGGGTTGGTGACCGCAGTATTATGTTGTAACACACAAGGAAACGGTGTTGCCCGTTCCCTGGTATACGATTGTGTGTATGTTATAACAATTTGGACCAACAGCTTAACGTGCTTTCCGAGGCACGGAGGGTAATTCCTCAACCATCCAGACCCGGAAAAAAATCTTAGAATCTACTAAATATTTTCTTGTCTAGAGTGGGGATAGATCCCACGAACTCCGAGATTTAAAGCGAGCCAAATACCGCTCCGCTACGGAGGTTATCATTAATGCCTATGTCGCGGGAGTATTCCTTAAAGCTTATCTTTAAAGCTAAAGTGAACAGACACTTTCTAGGCACGCGTGTATCATCATAAGCCTTATCTTCGCCTTCCATCAAGCGAGCTCATTTCACGGACATCACTAAAGGCGGAAACATATTATTAAAACGCCACGCCACCCGACTAAACGCCACGCGTGTTGACTCGAATCAAATGTATTGTTTTCTATAGACCAGAAACACACTATGAACACCCGACACGACGCCACGCGCGTACTGATTTACAGGTGTTGACACGTGGCGTGGCGTGGCGTTTTAATAATGTGTTTTCGCCTTAAAGGCGGAAAAATATTATTAAAACGCCACGCTACCCGACGACACGCCACGCGTGTTGAGTCGAATCAAATGTATTGTTTTCTATAGACCAGAAACACACTATGAACACCCGACACGACGCCACGCGCGTACTGATTTACTGTTGTTGACACGTGGCGTGGCGTGGCGTTTTAATAATGTGTTTTCGCCTAAATTCGCCTACCAAGCAACCATGCTTAGCAAAATACGAGAATAATCTGGTGATTATGGCAATATCGAAACTGCGCTCTTTTTTTTCTACTTACAAAAAATGTTCTTTTACCTAACCTTATACAGGAAGATCATAACCAGAAGTACATAAGCATGATAAGACCATGACTGTAAATATTATTCATTCACTTGAGTCAGAACCTATCAACAATGACGCAACTAAATTATATGTTCTAATCAAGTTAGTCTGTAGTTAGAACACCAGGTGTTAATAGAAATAGGAAAATAATGAACCATTATATACAAAGATGGTACTGGTTATACAACTGTTATGTACGAAGCCCTTTTGGTATTTGACGGAACGTATGTAATTATTCGCAATACATTATTAATAAAATTGTTGACGCATTTATGTTGAATGTTTGCAGCAAAATTCTTGGCGTATATGCAATACGCCAAGAATTTTGCTAATAACGTTGTTCAGTTCAGTGTTCCTAACGTCACTAGAGCTCATGGAGGAGAAATTATAATATTTGCACCACAGAAAGAAAGCCCTTAATAATAGAAAAATACATTTTTTTAAATTTGCAAATTAATTTCTGTGTCGCGAAGGACTCAGAACAATTGAATGATTCACACCAATAATGGTGGGAATCGAATAGAAAGCAACTACCGTAACCACTGGAGCTACAGATATTTCATAAACCCTTTATTTCATCTGGTGGTCTAATAGTTTTCTAGCGTCACAGTAGCCGCACAATAACTAAATAATAGAGCCATGTAGAACTTTCAACAAATGAAAAACCTGTATCGCCCAATAACCACACCAATATGTACGAATTGTAAATTCATTTGGCAAAAAAGATCATCCTTTTCTGTCGAGTTACACTACTAAAACTACAGGTTCGTTACTGTAGCAGGATCCAAACAGGGTTATGCTACAGTCGAGCCTGCCAAGCGTAGTGTCTATGGCAAGCTCTTTCCCCTCTTTCCCCTCAACTAAATATGGGCCTCCTTCAGAAAGAGGGCCCTTTGAAGGAGGCCCATATTTAGTTGAGGACGTTATACGGGCAATTTTAGCTACTTAGGTGCAAAATATACATTTAAGAATTATATTATTCCTATTTCTTAGTATTCAATCCACGGTTAGCAATTTAAAAACAATCGTTCAAAGCCATTCTAATAATAGTATTGGCAGAATAACACAACCATTTACCCAATTCGTTGTTATTTCTCAATTATTATTTCCTTGGCATTTTGCCGACAATTAATACCACCATTAAGGCGGTTATAAACAATTGCTCAAATTACGTTCAACAAGTGTTTATTTAAACACCATAAAACATCCTATTTTAGTAAATTTATTCGCCTTAGGCCGGAGTTGTACTGGTACGGCGAATGTAATGAAAATGAAAACAATCTGATATAAACATATGGCGGGGGCCACAAGCAGAACGACAAGCGAAATTTATTTGTTCTTAGCGTCACCGTCGCATCGCAATGGATGTACCTACCTTAATAGATGTAAACCTACATCACTTAATTAAAGTTATAGTTTAAATACCTATTGACATTTTTAATAGGTTTTGCATTTTGGCATTTTATGTGGCAATGATTAAATTCACTTATTAGTTGCCAACACTCTAGTTAGGTGCCAAATGTGTGTTCCCAAAGCGTCATACGAGTGAGTTAATTTTATTATCGCGTTAGTCTATAGTCTATACTAATACATATTATAAAGAGTTTGTTTGGATTGAATAGGCTTCGGAACTAGTAGAAGTGTTTCAAAAATTATTTCTCGATTAGAAAGCTATGTGTTTCAAGAGTAGGTAACGTAGGTTGTATATAATTATGAAGTTCCCATGAGAACGGGAGCTATGCAGGTGGAACTGCTTACGAGAATATATGTATGATTAACATTATCTTGAACCTGATTCTAATGACAAAGGTTTTTGATAAAGAGTTTTTTATAGATAATAACGAGATAAGAGGATTTGATTAAAGTTTGAGACACCTTTGAGGTATTAGAAAATATAATTAGAAGAACGATGTTTGTTTATACTTAAACTAGCTGTTGTATTTTAAAGATGCCCTATGTACTATGTACATCTAATGTAGTTCATTAGGTAAATATGTGACGATTTGGAACCGATTGTAGAGTAAAGACGTCACGGGCGTACCATCCTTTTCGCGACGCAATTTAGGGCATTTCTTAGTGGATAAAACTAAAAGTGAATTTTGATACTGATATGGAAAAGATTTTTGATTCTGATACGGTCACTATAAGTTATTACGTAAGCTAAAATACGTAAGTTGGGACTGAATGAATTAACCGACTTGGTAAGTAAGTACCTATTACATGGATCTTACAACTATTTACGGTAGAAGAACTGAGTTGCGAGATTTGTTTTTTTTTTACTAGATTTTAATCGCATATTTGCTTGAAAATTATTGGTTAGTATACTTAGATAGTATAAATAGATATTGAGAACATTGAAGAATTGTAGTCATCCCACGGAGCGGCCACGCGACTCATCGACCATTATCTTGTTGTAAGAAATTGTTCTTTCCGGTGCAAGAGCTTAGGTATCAGAACATTGTGTATATATATGTATTGATATCTATATCTGTATATATTATACAATTGGTGGATGTTGAATTATGTTCATTAAAATACAATGAATATTTTAATTGGATTGGTTAATATTCGATACAAAAGCAAAATTTTGACAAAAATACACAAATGCAATTTAATATTTTGTTGGTTTATCAGTATGGCTGTTATTTAGGTAAGAATTACAAAACAATTATATCGTTGATTTTGTACTTTTTTAATTTCGTTAATGAAAAATATTTATAGTTTAATAGCTGTTCATGAATGGCGTCGCCCATGTCCGCCGCGCCGGTCATAATATTGACATTTCCCATTGAATTTCCAAATTGTTCTTCCATACCGACTTTGAGGATAAGGTTTGTATACAGATATAGTCACTGGCGGCAGCTAGTCTATACTAATATATTTTTTTTTTTTACTATCAGAGTTTTTGCAGTCTACTTGTATTCTTGTTAACCACGTGCTAAGCTAAAATGCTAGTGTTACGAGTGGGTTCACGTCGGTAGTGCAATGGGTGGGGATCGAACCGGCGATCAAAAGATCACATGTCCGACGACCTAGCCATTGGGATACGGCCGCGCAGTTAATATTAGGTATAAAGAGGTAGAATTTGTGAGGATGTCAAGGTTGATATCTACTGAAGCATTTTTTTATTGTTTTATCAATAAAACGCCACATTATTTGTTAGTGTCATCAACTAATTTAAGAGAAGATTCACTCGGGAATGGGATCTACGGTGAAACCGCGCGTGTCAATAGTATTGTCTATAGTGATATTCACGTTTTGATAACAAATCTATCGAATATGATATCAAGTAAGGCAAGAGATAAAATACTTGATAAATAAAGTGCTACAACAGACAAAAGACAAACTCCGTAGCGTAGCGGTATTTGGCTCGGTTTAAATCTCGGAGGTCGTCGGTTCGATCCCCACGCCGCACAATAAATCTTTGTGTAAATTCTAAGACTTCTTTCTGGGTCTGGATTGTTTTGATCATCTATAATAATCGTATATCAAGGAACGGGCAGCAGGGTACAACAAAAACTGCGGTCACCAACCCGCCTGCAAAGCGTGGCGACTATGGCTAATACTCTCCCTCGGGAGGAGCAGTGGACGTTGTACGGGCTGATGATGATGAACAGACAAAAGAAATGAAAAAAAATGAGACTATTCGTTTTTTTTACATAGCCGTCTTTATCAGTGATAGTTAAGTCAATTAGACTTATTTATTTTGTTATTTTCGTTTTTAACTTAACCAATAGCTTTTAGTTTCTTCCGACAAACTCGTACATAGTTCCTAGTATTATTTGATTATTTGTCATCAATATTTTTCCAGATTCAGGTTTTATTTTATGACGGACATTATGTATTTAGCCAGGAGGCTTTTGCTACTTCAGCGGGCATAAAGGCAAGCAGAGCTCCAGGCTAAATAAATTGCTTAAAAACTACAAACTAAGAAACCTGCGGAAGAGGGCTCCTAACTGATACGGAACTTTATTAGTAGCAAATAAGAAAAAATCTGAAAATAAGGGTAGCAACGGTTTATTATACTTAAAAAAACTATGGAAAACAACGACTTCTCGCCTGCCGTCGGCTTCGAGCCTTTAGCTTTTTTTTTCGGTTGGACTTACGTAGCCTACGTACGCTTTTGCTACTTCACCGAGCATACAAGCTTTTAGTACGTGTATATTGAAATATTGATATACGGGATAAGTGACAGTCCCGTATATACGGGATGTATGACAACCCTACCGCTATGGGACTTGGACCTAGTCTCAGTAGTCTCAGGGCAGTTGCTTTCGGGATTAAGGATTTTAGAGAAATTTTGTGCAACTATCGACCATTTCAGTGACTGACAAAAAATATAATAAAACTGTCTATTATTTACATAGAACTGACATTATATAAATATTGTTCAGGGTCTAAATGCATCGGATAGCGTGCAATTAATCGTGGTTGTTCGGACAAGGCTACATAACTTTGCCATGGCCGTGCTAGGGTGTACGTTGCATGTCTGCCTTTGGGAGTATCAGTATGGGTTGATTGATATACTTACTTTATTATTGTATAGGTACCTACGTACATCAAAACATATCGGTAACTAGCTGCGCCCCGGGGCTTTACCCGCGTCACTCTGCTCCAGTAGGTCGGAGCGTGATATTTTGTAACCTAAATCTTAATCCAGCTTATAAACTATTCGCGTGCAAACTTTCAGCCAAATCCATTCAGTAGTTTTTGCGTAAAAGAGTAACAAACATCCATCCATCCACACTTACTAACTTTCGCGTTTATAAAATAATAAAATAAAATAAATAAATAAATAAATAAATAAATAAAAATAAAAACATGGGCCTCCTCTTAACAGACCTTGGCAAGCCAGGATCGTAGAGGGATATTGCCATAATCACCACGCTTGGCAGACGGATTGGTGATCGCAGTAAGATTTAAACTTTGAGCTAATAGATGCTGCCATATGTCCCTTAGTGGCCGTTTACGACACCCCTGGGAAGACATGGGGTGGTCTATTCTAAGCCGGAAACCACACGGCACAATATTAGTAGGATAACGTAATATCAGTTGAACACAACACACAAAGAGGGATATTGATAAAAAACATATCAATGAAATAAGATAGATAAGACGTAGATAGAATTAACACAAATGAGTGAAAGGTTCAACAACATCATAAATACAATGATAATTTTTGGCTGTAGTTACTTACTTTTTTTTTTTTAACTTGTACCCGCTCCTTCTTCCTTCGTTGGCTTTTCGCTTATATTGTTTATCTTAGCATGATAATATAAAGCCTGCCTTTAACAAGGAAGGCTATTTGGTCTATCCAACACTGTAACTAATTTTTCAAATCGGACCTGTAGTCCCTGAGATTAGCGCGTTCAAACAAACAAGCAAACTCTTCAGCTTCATAATATTATTATAGATTATTCTCTTCACGCGGAGATACGTCATATTTTCCAGTGTTCTTGTCATACCGTACTTATACGTTTTCATATCATATGCATTTGCGAGTTACGCACGTTACAATGCCACAAAAAGATCCTCGGCATTAGCCCGTATAATGTCCACTGGCGAACAAGAGCCTCATCCCGGGGAAGGTTATTTGCCATAGTCACCACGCTTGGCAGGCGTATTGGTGACCGCGGTATTATGTTGTACGTTACTCTGCTCCAGTGAATCGGAGCGTGATGTTTTGTAGCCTATCTATATTTTAATCCAGCATATACCCTATCCCGGTGCAAATTTTCGGCCAATTCCGTTCAGTAGTTTTGCCGTGAAAGAGTAACAAACATACTTACAAAATTTCGCGTTTAAGTAAGTTTTATTTGGGATGTTTTTTGTGGATGGCTCGCTTTAAATCTCGGAGGTCGTGGGATCGATCCCCACGCCGCCGGTCAGAAAATCTTTGTGTAAATTCTAAGATTTCTTTCCTGGTCTGGTTGGTTCAGGGACTACCCTCCGTGCCTCGGAAAGCCGATTGTTATAACATCATCTATAACAAGCGTATACCAGGGAACGGGCAGCAGCGTTTCCCTGTGTATTACAATACAATACTGCGGTCACCAATCCGACTGCCAAGCGTGGTGTCTATGGTAAAACCCTCCCTCGGGAGGAGGCCCATGTTCAACAGTGGACGTTGAACGGGCTGATGATGATGATTTCCATTTGATTTTTGTATTAATTTTCCTTTATTTATTACTACTTCTTACTTTTAATAGCGTTCGGAAGGAACTGGACCACACGACTCAGGGCACCTAGTGTGGGAGCCAGTTTTTTTTTTTTTTTTTTTTAATCGCATCTCCCGCACTTTTGAAATATATCCCTCTGTCACGGGGGACTTTACAAACATTCATTTCACGGACACAAAGAACACGCAGACTTAGAACAACTATTTGTGGTACACACAAATAATTGTCCCGGGTGGGAATCGAACCCAGAACACCAGGTCTCAGAGGCAACTATCGTAACCACTGAGCCACCGGTGCAGTCTATTATTATTCTAGGTATCATTCATTTAATACCTAGAATCTAAGATTACTGCCGTGTGGTGTCCGGCTTAGAATAGACCACCCCATGTCCTCCCATGGGTGTCGTAAAAGGCGACTAAGGGAGATATGGCTGGTAGATGGGCTCTATTAGCTCAAGGTTTACATCTTACTGCGATCAGCAATCCGTCTGCCAAGCGTGGTGATTATGGCAATATCCCTCTGCGATCCTGGCATGCCAAGGTCTGTTAAGAGGAGGCCCATGTTCAGCAGTGGACGTAAACGGGTTGTTGATGATGAATCTGGATGTGTTCTATTTTACTTCTAACATCCCCCTGACTTGGTTTTTACCTACAGACATTCGACCTCTACAGTTTTATTAAAATGTGCGTTAATAATACGTGTTACCTGCTTTCGGAGCACCCCACAAATATTTGTTTTAAATTGTAGTTTAATTATTCATTTTCAAAATGAAGATACAACTTAATATTCTGTTAATATTTTAAGCGCCTACTACAAATTATATTTACTTTGTCTGAGAAAGATAGATCTGATGACTTTTCTACGTAGGCCCACTTGAGGAACTCACTTCCTCAGGTGGGCTATGTAGAAACATTGTGCTCAACATTGTTAATGATTTACCAATAACAAAGTATTTAATATTTTGTTAATTAAAACTAGAAATACATTTGATACTTTCAAATTTATGCAGATACTTAAAGTGTTATACTTTTTTCTTTAAAAATAAACTCGTTTTTAAGAATTAATGAGAGGAGTAGAGAACGTTTTTTGTGTTTGTATGAGTGTTTTGAGACATTTTTCTAGTTCTTAAATTCGAGGGTATTCGCTAACTACTACTACCATTGCCGTTTTATGCAAATAAGCCGATTGACTAGATAAGTTTTTTATTTGCACGTTTTGTGATATGATAGCGAAAGAGATGAAGTTAGTTAACATAAGTATTATCAGGTCACAAAATGACTGTTATTACTTGCTTTAACCATTTTATTATTGTAAATAACTTTTTATGTACATATTCTAAACCTTACAGAATAAATCTTGGGCCATAGCATGAGGACTTTGGGAGAGATGATCATAATTTTCAGGGTGTGAAAGCCAATAATTTTAAGTGTTATTTTAAACATGAGCAAGGTAAGAAAAGACTATGGACATTCTTTTCTAGGAAACCCATTTTACATAGTTTTTTATGCGTCCTCAACGCTAGTAGGCCAATTTCCCTAGAATTTACCTATACGGGCTGGTGATGATGATGACTCTTAAAATCCATTGGTACGGTTCTCTGGAGTTAACTGGTGATAGATCAGGCAAAAGGCTGCAGTTATCTCTCTCCGAGGCCCGGGTGATACAAACCAGTCTTCGGGCTGGTACTCGTATTTCTTTTTGTAATATTTTTGTTTGCCTAGCCCGGGATCGAACCCAAAACCTCGCTAGAAACAGTCAAACGTATTACTGCTAGACCAACGAGACAGTCAAAGAGGGGAAAGTATCGGTGGAAAGGGAAGTAAAACCACTTTATATATACAGATTAATGATGAAGGAATCGATTGTATCGAGTTTCCGGCTTATAACCTTGACCACTCCATGTCTTTTCATGCGTGTCGTAATAGGCGACTAAGGGACGTGCAGCTAATGGATGGTGTATACTGCGGTCACCAATCTGCTTGCCAAGCGTGGTGATAACGGCAATATGCCTCATATCCCTGGCTTGCCAAGGTCTGTAAAGAGGTGGCCCATGTTCTACAGTTGACGTAAACAGGTTGAGTTAGTAGTTTTTTATTATGTACGAGTAGGTAGGTACCTACGTACCAGCGTTGCCAGATTTTGTTATGAGCAAAGCGGGATTTTGTATTTTTTTAGGGGAAAAAGCGGGATTCTCTCGTCGAAAGCGGGACATAGTAATAAAAGTATGTTATCAGAAGTTTTTAAATACTTATCTTATTATTTGAGCTAATTTTTTTGTTTAGGTACATGAAAATTTATATAATACCCGTAGTTAATGTATCCTAATGAGTAAGTATATTACTAATTTAACAATAACTGTCTGATTTAAATTCATATAAGTAGCCATAATGGTCAAATTAAGACAGAAAATCGGGACTGCCCGTCCCGCCAAAATCGGGAGGTCTGGCAACGCTGGTACGTACCTACTTTTAAAATCTTAGTCCGTACGTTAAGTCGCTTTCTTGTCTGCTTCTGTATTTAAATTAAGTGAACGAATATTTTGAATCTACATATTTGGAGCCATTCTATAGTAGAAATAAACCGTTGTGATTTAGGTAGGTACATAGATGTGTTGTATAAGGTATATACAACACAAACAGTTACAGTAACGGTTATTAAACCCGTTAATCAATACATATTTAATACCAACTGCCATAGAATTTATCGTTTTAGAGGGAATTACGCATAAGTTTTTTTTTTCTAACACGTTTTTATAACGCGTGCGCGAGATATTTATATTCAATGTAAAGCATCGTATTGTATTAGCTAGGGTGTCCATTGGAAGAATGAATCCTGCGAAAATTTGTATGTGTGGATGTATGTAGATTTGTTATTCTTTCACGCAATCACTACTGAATGGATTTGGCTGAAAGTTTGCACGCGATTAGGTTGTAATCTAGATTAGCATACAAGCTACAAAATATCACGCTCCGACCCACTGGAGCAGAGTGACGCGGGTAAAACCGCGGGGCGCAGCTAGCAATATAAAAGGTAGTTATAATAACAAGTCCAGTAATAATACTAAAACGAGTTCTTTGTTGTGACCTACAAAGAGGTTAGACGCTTTTGTCTATATCCATGTACCTATCTATACTAAGATTATAAAGAGGAAAAAATGTATTGTTTGTTTGTATGTTTGCATTGAATATAGAATCCGATTTCTAAAAATAACTTTTGCGATAAGTAAGCTTTGTTATTCTGGATAAAACCATGCGCGGAATCTAGTATAAAAAATGGAGATTCCTCCTATCACTTGAGATCAGTTTTTAGGCAAGCACGAGTTTAGCATTGTCGACATTCAAAAGACCATCTTAGTTCAAATTTGTAGTAAACAATTCCTAGGAATATACCTATTATATTTATAATATTAAAAATTATATTTTGGTATGTTTAACGGGTTAAAGTTATTTGATCTCGTTGTTTACTTTTTACGTGAACCGTCTCTAAAAGTTTCGCGTTTCCCTTCCACCTTCCAATTCCCTCGTAAACCTGAAGTCGAGCCGTGAACTGTGCAAATTAGAGCGACAGTTGCACAAAACTCCCCTAAAAAATCTAAGTCAACAATTTCCTTGACAGAAACCTGAGTCGTGGAGACGACAGGTGCAGGTTGCTTAGTTTTGGTCCTGGTTGACGATCATTTCGAGTGCCCGGGGCCACTGTCAGATGCGTCCGAGGCAGGGTACCGTGGTGGTTTTAGTGGGTAACCGGATGCCACGCCCCGGCTCGCTAGCTACATAGAGCCGGGAGCAACTGAACCACTAAGTAAAAAAAAAAGGTTGATTAGTTTGTAGTTTCTAAGCATAGAAGAAGAATTAGCAAAAGCTTCGTGGCTTATGCATATACATATGTCTCTTCTCTCTCTTTATTTCGTATGATGTCCATACGACAAAAAGAGAGAGAAGAGAGAGGAGAAATAGATAGATATCTCGCTATACAACAAATGTTTGGTTACTACCAGTATCTACGGAAAAATAAACCCGTAAGTATGTATAAATTCAGATTGATATCGTGCTAAAACATTGTAATTGCAAATCAGTAGCAAAGCAACTTGCCGTACCTGGTAGCGAGGAGATATAAAACCTATCTGCGTATTATTGTTTTTTCTTGTAAAGAAGTACGTTATAAATAAACCAGTTGTTTTGGAGTTATTTAAATAAATAGTACCTACTAGCTGTTTCGGGCAGTTTGTGCGCATACATTTCGATCCCGTGGGAACCTCGTCTAAAACCATTAGGAAGGCTATAACCTACAAGTTTCCAGCGCGCGGTTTTACTCGCGTAGCTTCCGTTTCCAAGGGAAATTATTCATTCAAATATAGCTTATGATAGTCTTGATAACTTCACTTTCTAGTCATGAAAGAATTTTTAAATTGATCCCGTAGTTCCGGAGCTTATTCAAGGCAAAGAAACGAAAATACATTCAAATCTTCCTTCTTTATTAAATTAGTACAGATGACGTTAACAAATAATGTGAGTTTCTATTGGTGAAAGAATTTTCAAAATCGGTTCTGTAAATCCAGTGGATACACCCTAGAACCTCACAAAGTTTAGTATATGATATTAGTAGATATACAATGAGATGTTCTTATTCTTCTTCGTGTCGCTGGCACGGCTGAATTTTAAATCCCGTTGGCTCAAAACTTAGCCACTTCCACGGCGTCATCAGTGGCAGCGCAGAGGTCACTTTGACTGCATGTTTTGGGACACAGAGGGCAGGATAGGAGGTGGAGCATGGTTTGCGACATAGCTCCACAATCACACTGTACTGCCCCACATAACTAGGTTGGACTTACATCTTCCCACTTGTGTCCGGAGCTGGATCAGGGACTTCCAAGTAGACCACGGAAGGTTACACCCTGCAGGGAGATGCTCCTTTGGTGGTAGATAGTAAGTAGGAGGGGGAAGAGTATCCTGCCATAGTTTGCAACGGGCGTCGGCCGGGTTTCCTGACAGCGACGCTGTCGAATTCAAGAAGCTGTGCCTGCTTTTTAGTCGTTGCATTGGTAGCTGGACGCCTGATAGTGGGTGTCTGGTATCGGATTCCTGTTTGAGTTTCTCCACTGCGCTTGCAACTTCTCTTCGGACTTGTGGTGGTATGCCAGCTGTGGGATATAGTGCGCTGACCGGGGTTGGTTGCAGGCAGCCCGTGATCGTACGGCAGGTCTCCTTTAAAGCAACATCTACTTCCTTGGCGTGAGCGGAACGGTGCCACACTGCATGGGCATGCATATTCGCCCACGGAGAAGCAGAGCGCTAGGCCAGTAGTCCGGCAAAAGATATGTTGGTAGGTCGGTAGGCAGACACGTCGTGACTTATCTTGGATATGCTCAACGGTGCCAGCAAAATCGAGAATGTCCAAAGAAATAAATTTAAAAGTTGTAGTATAATATTGAAAATATTTTGACAGATTAAAGAAAATTTTTAATGATTTGACTCAAAATAGACTACCATATATCTTCCTAAAGGTATCGCAAGAGGCTATCAAGGGACATAGGTACAGATGATGGATGGACAGCAGCATCTATCAGGTCAAAGATACTCCCATTTTACTGCTGTTGGCAAGCGCGGTGATTACGGCAATATCCCTCAACGCCCCTTTTTTTTTATTGTCCGGGGGGAATGCATTTACGCATTCCCACCGCCCCTGCAGCGTATTCGCGCGCTGGCGGTGGGATATGTGGGACTCGCCCTCTCCATAGCGTGGTATGCTAAACTCATACCACGAGGAGAGGACCCTACACCACTAAAACCCCCCGGACACTCCTTCGATACGCCGTTGGCGGGGGCCGGGTACGCATGAGCAATCCGGCCCCCCGAGGGCACCGGGGCCACACTTACAGTGGCCCATTTTCCCAATTATAGGGACGCCCGGAGTGTAGAGGAGTCCCTACTCCTCATGAAGGAAGCGGGGCCCATGTCCCCCACTCCCCGAGGCCGAGCCTAGGGCGGTAGGCGGCGGGCCCCTCAACGACCTTGGCTTGCCAAGGTCTTTGTTCAGACTGATAAAGTAAAGTAAACAATTACAACGCATGTTCAAGTAAAGTATGAAGTAAGTATAGCTTATGTATTGTTCGTTAATGTAGCATTGCACTGTATTCCCTAGATACATAAGCGTGAATAGAATGCAGTATTAACGTGTTTAGTATCGGTATCACGTTCTACTCCACTACACATACATAATAGTTATTGTTTTGTTTTTATAGCTTGGTAAACTGCGTTGTTTTTAACCGACTGCGACAATAATAATGTTACATTGTATGGATGAGATGTGAAGTGCGTAGCGAAGAATGTGTAATATATATTCAACAGGACATTTTGATTATCACACCTTGATTTTCTTGTAAAAATACATTAAGTGCTAGAAAGCTCTAGATTGCCTGTTAATAAACAAAAGTTATTAAAAAAGATGAAGAAAAAAGATGACGAAAAAGAAAAAGCCCGGAGTTTCTTTCTTCCTTTCTTCTCCGAGTCGTCCACCTAGGTAGCTAGTAAAAGGTTGCAGGTAGCTAGGGTAGGATTCTCGCCGGCGAGGACCGTGTTGCACCCCTACCCCTGCCCTGTGATCCAGCGTCTGTAGGCCGATCACTTCCTCTTATGTTCATAAATCTGACTTATATATCAGTGGTACCACTGGGTCGTGGTCCTAACCCCTTAAGGGTGCCCCCAGGTGTGTGCCACTTAATTGTATGTTTTTTTTTTCCAAATTTTTATATATTGATCCATTAAAGTCTAAAATAATTAATATGAACTTAAACTTAGAAATTAATGACCAGCTGACGGACGGACTACTTTGTCTGTAATATCCTAAAATTTGCTACCGGTTAATTAAGTATCTAGTTTAATTCATAGAATAAGAATAATTGTGTAACATTGTGATTCTGACTAGTACAAGTGTATGTAAATACCTAAGTGCTGAATAAATTCATTATTTCATTATTTCAATGTACCTGTTTTAAAAGAGAGTCTCCACAAAAGAGGAGACCCCTCAATATAGACTGAGAAAAATATTTCAAATAATTAAATACGAGTAAACAATATTACTTTTACCTTTTTTGTCGATATATGATTTTGATTAAAGAAATCTTGTCTGAAAATAAAGCAAAACGTTGATAACTTTATGAGCCAATGAGCTGCTTGGCTGAGAAAACCCCACTCTACAGACTGCCACAGTCAAATAAGTGCATGCATTTAGATGACTATCACTGAACGTATGCCCGGTGAAGTAGCAAAAGCCTTGGGGCAAACTAAATATGACCGTAGGAAAAAAATAAAATAAAAAACTGAACATAGTTATTCGAACCAGCCGGTAGTAGGTATGTTTTCGAAATTGATTCAACCCACATGTCTAAAAATGCAACAGGAAAGTGAAAAGACATTGTTTGTCCGTTAAGTTTAGTAAATAAGATAAGATAAGATAAGATAAGATACTCTTTATTGCACACCAACATAACAACACAAACACAAATAGAAAAAAAGTAATGGTTAGTTATGTACAATCGGCGGTCTTATCGCAGACAGCGATCTCTTCCAGACAACCTTTGGATGGAATGAAGATGAATAAGAAGAGGCATGAAGGGTAGTAGTACGCAATAGGTGATGGGAAAATAGTAGCAAAGAGTGAAATAATAAAATAATACTATTATTTATATACTATTACATATTTAATTATATAAACATAATGATACATACTCTAATAAAAAATATTAAAAAATATATACATATATGTTTCAATATAAATACTAATAATAATAATACATACTCTTGAAAACATAGTAAAAACATATAACAAGTGAAAGTTCAGTAAAAATTACAGTGATAAATAGAAATTTTTAACGCGGGTTTTAAAAATGTTAAGGGTCTGAGAGCGTCTTATGGATAATGGCAACGCATTCCAAAGACGTGCAGCTTGGACGGTAAAGGATTTAGTATAGAACTGTGTGGAATGCGTTGGCAAACATAAATTTAGGTTTTCCAATGATCTCAGCGATCTTGTGGGAGTTATACAAAAACTGAAAACGTTCTCTAAGATAAATTGGGGTGGAAGGACTGAACAGAATATTATAAAGAAGGGACAAAATATGCGAATTCCGGCGATGTCGAATGGGAAGCCACTTGAGTTGGGAGCGAAATTCGGAGACATGATCATATTTACGCAAACCAAATATGAATCTAATACAGAAGTTTTGAAGTCGCTCAAGTTTATCTAGCTGTTCCTCTGTTAAGTCAAGATAGCTGGCATCGGCATAGTCAAGTATAGGAAGAAGAAGAGATTGAGCTAGCGCAGTTTTGGTGGCGACTGGTAAAAAGTTACGGAGTCGACGCATGGAACCTGCAGAAGCAAAAAGTTTGCGGCTTACCTCTTGCAGTTGCATGGCCCAGTTGAGGTTTTTATCGAAGTGGACTCCTAAATTCTTTACTGTGTCACATATTGCAATGATATATACCATACATAATTGAATTTCTCTTATGTATTTTATTTATTCTATCCTCGCTCTAAATAAAAATGCTTATAGGAATTATACAAATAGATCAGTCGCCATCACAATTTTAAATATAGGTTCATAAATATATTTTTATAAAGTAAAACCAACTTCTTCAACCTAAAATAATATTCTATTTATTTATTATCCATATAATGAATGTACAACAATTAGGTTTCATTTTAATATAGCTAGTTATCTTCATATTACACATTTATTGTTCTATTAAATGAATCTCAGCATTTGTAATATGGGTTTACAGGTGCAATTTAGCTGTCATTTGCATCCAGAAAGTCAACAACTAGGAAGGTCTTCATCGAGCTGGAAACAACGGCGAACTTTTACGAATCCGTTATCTACATAATACTTAATGCCCTACACAAATTGACAAAACGCCTGTAGCGCCCCTTATCCTTAAACTTTTATATCCAAGATTTCGAAAAACGTTCCATATGGTAGTATTTTTTTCTGGATGTACCTATCCCCATTCCCAATTTGCTTAAAAGCTAATCTGGCACTGTCAAGAAAAAAAGAGTGGTATATCTGGAGTAGGTTATATTTAATTAAACACACGTAGTTTGATGTCTTTAAGTTAAAGAGGTTTTGATTTATAGAAGGCTCAAAAGTGGCACCAAGTGGTTCGTGTAATATTACACTCGGCGCTGGCTAGTCAGTTCCTTTGCTTGAACTTGGCTTGACACGCTGCCGCGTGTCTAGATTTTTAGGCATTCTCTGTGACTGGTAAGTAACGAACCAAAACTGTCAAAATGTCAAAAATCGTTCATCAACCTATGACAGAATTGAGCCCTAGAATTTTGCCTCAGGTAGGTAATACTTTACAAAATGTTAAAAGCGGAGTGATCGTTTACATTATATCGCTAATGCAATAAATATGTATGGTATTTGACATTTGTCACGTGACAAAATGATACTATTTAAAAATATGACAGGCATTCATTGGTTAGGTACTTCTTCTTCGACGAACGAGCGATTCGATCGATTGGATTTCAGTTACATTGTCAATCACCTTGTACTAGGTTTGTTGACGTAGGTATAGCGTAGGTATGTAAACCGCGATGGGATACAACTTAAACGTTATGATTAATTGCCGCTACGAACCATAGAAGATGTATGTATGTATCTAGAGCATATTCCTGACATATCAATACCTAGTCATTTTGTATGGAATTAGAACTATGTAAGTAGAACAAAAAACTGATACTCATGGAATTGTACTGACCCCGATTCTCAAGGGGCGTGAGTACACGCTAACGTTTACCTGTCCTACGTCATATCTATATGTTAAAAACACGTGAAACAGGAATAACTTTGGATTCCTGTTTAAATAATATTGCGTGCATGAAGGATTGTTATTTTTTTCGTTTAAGTTCTAATAAAACCATGAAATTATTTTGGTGGCGGTTTCGACAGGGTGATGCCAACTGCTAGAAAATCAAAAGATTTCAGTCAATTAGAAACACACTTAGTCCAAGAAAAACGAGCACTATAAAGTAGGTACTAGCGTGCCACGCGCAGTTTTAACTGCATAGTTCCAGTCCCCGAGGGAAGTTCATAATAAAATATAAAGCCTATAAGCCTATTATACTCCTGAATAAAATAGCTGGTATTAATGGTGAAAGATTTTTTGAAATCAATCGGTCCAGTATTTTATGGTCTTTTTAAATGCAAACAAATAATCAAATCTGTACTCGTTATAAGTAATACGCGTATAGAAAGATTAAAATACACTATGTAACATTTACTTAAAAGTAGATACCTACCTACATACTACCAAAAAGTTACTATTTCTGACCAAGTAAAAGTACGTGTTGTAAGAATATTTGGCATACCTACCAAGTTAAAGTTTATACGGAAGTTAAGGAACTTTTAATTAATTTTTCCTTTGGGAAATCAATCGTGAACTGGGTTTAGATTAAGGTCATTGACTAAGGTAAGAGGCTAACTTGTAAAACAGTTTAGCTGGGCGGTAAACCAATTCTCAAAAGGGTGTTAAATGGATCGGTGTAGGGCGTACGTCAAATGTAGAGCAAGCCTATGCAGCGTAATTAGTGTACCACCTTCCCGCACTTCCCGCGTATTAAGCCTCGGTACAGCATTTTCTGTCAAAATATAAGTCATAACAAAAGGATAGTGCAATACGGCGAAAGAGACAGTTGCTAATAAGGTGTAATTTCGTCCGTCAGTAAATATATTCTTTAATGTGTAGTAAAGGGCGAAATATCAACGTGCTTCATTTGATCTTCAACCATATTAGCTATTGTTACATAGGTACGCGGTATTGCACTATCCCCGACGATTTGCGTAGGAAATATTTAAAAACAAATAAAAGATAATTACAATCTCAAGAGTCAATAGTGCCGTCTATCTATCTCATTTAAATAGCATAGTAAACGAACAAAGTGCTGCATAATTGTTACATTACCGGTCACGTGACATTAGTCATAAAGCATTCGTAAAGTTCAAGCCGCAACATTTTGTAGAACAATTTGCGGGAACATTAAAAGTAATGAGCTAATTAAGATTTCTATTAGTACCGCTGCGAAAACATTAAACATAATTAGTTATTTTGTTTGAAACTGTTGTAGAATTGTAAAGCAATATGTAGGTATCTAATAATCATTTATTTGTATTATTCTTGAATGAAAAGAAAGAAAAATAGGATATACCTAATACTATCAGTCGGTCACGAGCGGTCAACTACTTCTAAAGTAAATCTGTAAATACAATACTTACGCCGAATAAGGGACTAAGGGAAGTCCTCCACCTTAACGAAAACCGCAGCCAAACACCTAAAGTTATTGTTATCATATTGTGTTCTTGTATAGGTAGTTAAGTATTTTAATTAGCAACACGTGAGTTTAACCTCTTGCATATCAAGCTTTTACAGGCTACATAGATAGCGATATCAGGTGGACCTTAACGCCTCACGCTGATCTCATTGCATAAAAAACAGTAGTAAGTAAACACAGTAGTGTGACTTTGAATAAGTTATGTCCGCCTATGTTCAAAGTGTGGTTTATTAAATGTTGAAAAGCATTTTCACTCGTAGTTTGTACGTAGGTACTATATGTTTAATGTAGGTACCTAAAACTTTAAATGTTCAATACACGCCAATCCATTTATTTATATATATAATTAGAATATTATTAATTGACTTAACCTATTGCTTTTATTATTTTGTCATGCACGATAAAATATTTTATACAGGAAAACTTATAGGCTGAACTTATATCGATACTTATAAGTTTAAAGGAATTAATAAATTAAAACAAACGTTTGCCTTGTAAATATTCTAGGCATCATAGCACTACCCGCTAGATAACCAGTGAGTTGATGTCAGAATAAACCTTTAGGTAAATACTTTTTTTTCTTAGGTACTTCTCACTTACGTTGTCTTATGTTGCAAGAATTTTCGTAATCGTTCCTTCGGAGACTTTTTATGCAAACAGACAATAAAATATTTCATAAAATATGTATAGATTAAAATAAAACCGTATTCCAGAAAATACATTTATATTTTAATATCTAAATATAACAAAAATACACACAAGTGTACATACTTATCCTTAATGAGATAATAATAAGTTCTTACATAACAAAACTATGAACTAAAATACTGAACTAAATGATGATACCTTTATGTTGATAACTGATGCATATTGCGAAATTAATTAAAATTCTTACAAGTAATTAAAATAATATGATTACCTACTTAATCTATATTTATAAGTTTAAAATGCTCTGTAGTTTAATTGCGCTAAAATATTTTTATCCATTATTATTAATATATTGAATCTGGAAATACTACTATATTAATTTAATGATCTTTAGTTGTTTTCACAGCCTAATATTGAGAAATGAGTGATAATAGGCTAGGTGTCTTAAGGAACCCAAATAATTATAACAATGTCAGCTAATAAAAGTTGAGGACGACTGTCTATTTTTTTTTTAGTCTATGTCTTTAATCACCGAAAACGATATCAGCCATTTTGTGACGTCATAGGTCTAGTAAAAATATACGTATAATGTAATTTAAAATGTCTTCATAAAAAAATATCTCATAAATACACAATATTGTATTTAAAATAGAGATGCGGAGGCAAACAAATAAATATTGCATGAAATAATTGCCATGTATTATGCTCAGGCCTTATTAAATATATAGTATAAGAATAAGGTAGGCTAAATCCGCCTTACGCGTACGCTTAACTTACTATCATAAATTAACAAAGTAGTATTTCCCTCTCACTTTATTACAATTATTTGATAGAGAAAAAAAATGTATGAAAATATGTTTGTTACCTAGCTCAATAGGTAAATTTATACTACCAATTACTTCTGCTTCACTTCAACAGCCTCTTTTCATCCACAGCTGAACATGGGCCTCTTCTCAACAGACCTTAGCTAGGGTCGTTGAGGGATATTGCCATAATCACCGCGCTTAGCAGACAGATTGGTGATTGCAGTAAGATGGCAGGTAACCATAAGCTGATTGATGCCGCTCCCATGCATCAGAGAAGACGAAGACCAGCCGAGACGAAGATGATTCGGTCTATTCCAAGCCAAAAACCAAATGGCTGTCAATTTATAAGTTTTGAAACAATCTCATTGGAAAGATATTGGTATTTTGAATAGCCATTTAAGCGATTACTTTCATACTTGGCAGCCCATTATCAATTTAAAAAAGGTGGAATCTCAACTGCGTATTTGTGATATTCATATTGTGAGTTCGCCCCTAAGCCGTTACGTTCATATTTTTAGCTCATCGCTTAATTGTTATCAAGGGCTCGAATTCTTGTTACCAATTCTTAATGTTTCTTCTATTGGTAAATGGTTTGGTAATATTATTTTGGTTGTTCGTTTTGATTGGTGATTTTGATAACATGTTGTTCGTTTTGAATATATTTTTCACATACTAGCTGTTACACGTAGCGGGCGAAATTTACTGTAGTTTAAAAGTGAATATTTTCTTTTTTTGTAGTAGCTACTTCGGAGATTTATATTTAAAAAAATTAGGTACTCTCTTCTCATGCTGTCAATAACGTCAAATCTGTCATATCAATTTAAAATTGGAATGTCTAGCAAGCTAAACCGCCTCCTTCATTGCGTTCCAGCTCCCGTCGAACATAGTCCGCTTGCTTGTCACTTAAGCCCAGGCGTTGTACTTCTTGCTCGAACTGTGTGAGTCCCCCGACTCCTACTAGGTAACCATTCAGCCTAGCCGCTAGGTGAGAGGTCTGTAGTTTGGAGGCATCCATCCCGAGACTGCGGCACAGGTCCTTGTGGCCTTGTAGTCTGTACTTCTGGTGGTAGCTGTAAATAGACATAAAGAGTTAATTAGATTTATTTTATGTAGGTATGCAAGTACACAAAAAAATTGAATTATTATTATTATTATTATTTACATGCTATGTAAAAAATGATAAGTCTAGTCTAAAGTCTACAGCTTATATCACTCTAAACCTTCTACTCTAGGAACAGCTCTGGATATTTTATAAAGCTTATATTTTATTTATAACTAACTTCCCACACGCAATTTCATCTGTGAAGCTTTAGACTTCGTGGGAACTTAATTAATTAAATTGAGTTTACATTTATCTTCGATTACGTGACTTTATATTGGTGAAAGAGTTTTTGACATCAGTCCAGTAGTTTCGAAGCCTATTCAATGCAAACAAACAGTCATATAGTTCTCCTTTATAATGATAGTATAGACAATTAAATTTTATGAGACGAAAATTTAAAAGAGTTGTGCTCTTGGACTATGTTACACAAATTATATAAATATTTACTAATATGAATAAGTTTCGATGAAAGGATGTATTTAAATAATTGAATAAACAGCTTCAGCACTACGAAAGACCAGACTTTTTTATTTCCAGTCACCCATAGGACTTTCCATACGCTTGTTACTCTTTCACGTAATAACTACTGCACCGATTTTACTGACTGATTAACCGTAATAAATTCACGTGGGAAGAACTAGTGTTATAATTTATTTTGAAAAAGTCTAACAGCTGTCAGTTGAACAAACAGTGTAGTAAATGTAATGCAATAAACGATTGTAATATGTATTAAAACTCTTTCTTTTCAACCGACTTCAACAGGAGGGAGTTCTCAATTCGATTTTTTTTTTTAATGTTTGTTTCCTCAGAACTTTCGACAGGGTGAACTGATTTTGATTATTCTTTTTTGGTTTAAAATTAATGCTACCTTTGTGGTCTCATTTCAAGTTCTGACAATGGCAACCTTTAGAAAAACAAATACGTCGTAAATTTGCATTAAGTATGTACGCGACAAATGGACGAATCATTCAAAATCATGGCAACCGATTTCGATTATACTTTTTTAATTGTAAGGGATATTTGATGACAGTTGGGTTAGGTTCTGGATATGGATCGCGGGTGCTTAACACTCGCGATTGAGCCATAGGGGGAGGAAACTCTAGTCCTTTCACCGGGGCGAGAGTTTATAGATGTACTCTGTCGGAGAGATAACCAAAGGCCTATACCGGTACTTGGGTCTCTCACTACAAACGACAGAAGGAGGAACACCCGGGGGCTTTTTTAGTGGGTACATCCTCTCTGTGGTGCGACAGCGCACCACGTTCTATAGAGGATGAGCCCCACATGCCCCTCACTGGCGCAGGGATCACGTATAGTGATCCCTGCGCCAGGGAGGAAGTGCGGTCGCGCATTTTTACCCGGTAAACAAAAAAAAAAAAAAGGTTCTGGATATGGGTTTTGTTTTAATTTTTTGTGTATCATAATTTGTTTTTAAATAGTTTTCTTATTTGAAGTCGGTTTTTTTTGTCAAAATTTTATAATTATTATGAAACAAAGAAAGCCTGATTCCCTGAATTTGAATTTTGTACCCATCAAAGTTGTGACGACAACTAGTTCAGAGTAGACCTTGATAGCGGTTTCGCACTACGTACCTACGATCCGAATCCGATCTGGACCCGTGACAATATGGTCTGTAGTAGCCGTAGAACTATTTCTATGGTAATTTCTAGATCCGATCTGATCTCCGTCATCTAATTTATTTTCAAATTTCTAGACCAATATTTTCACGGGTTCGGATCGGATTCGGATCGGACAGTGCAAAACCGCTCTGATACGTGCTGGCGATCATATTTTACAACATCATTCGTCATCTTCACAAAAATATGTCTTAGATCAGCAAGGTGAAGTTAGCCATCTCTCTACTTGCTGTCAATTTTAACCAATTACAACTTATTCTGTCCAAAACCTCGGATCTTTTTTCCGTTCCCATTTCTTCAGAACTCATTCAACTACGTCGTTTATTCTATCGTTCCTAAAATAAACCATTCATCTATCGTTCGAGATAACAATGACAATGAATCTGGCGGTCAGAGTTCAAGATAAAATAAAAGATATCTTGCCACGACGGCAATCAGTGGTATATTTATTAGTACCTAAACTTTGTCTCGTGTCAAATATTATGTTCGTTGAATCAATTGCGGCGCAATAAAATCGATTCCCGAGACGAGGTCCAATGAACTACGCTATTGTTTTAATTGCTATCAGCGCACGTGTTTCGAGACATCGTTTGAAAATCATGAGACAATTTTGTCAGTCCAATTTTATTTTATTTTTTCATTAGAGGTGGACTTAATTCAAAGGCATTTTCGCATAGAAAAGGAGAGTAGGTGTATTTAATCTAGACAATGTTAGTTTAATGATGAACCTGCATGCATATATGAAATATTGCTTGGTTTGATTATACTGAACTAAATGAAGAAGTAAAATCGCAAAACAAAAGGCTTTTTTTAAACGAATAAATTAAGTTAGTGAATAGGCTTTTGCTAATTCTTCATAATAATTAAAAAGAGATTATGAGACATTATCACTTAAAAGCATTTAAGGTAAAACGTTCGCATTTTAGGTATTATTATATACAATAAACAATTTGAATATGGATTGCTTAACGCCATCTAAATTTGATACTTTTAGCATTGTGTTAAAATTACTTGGTGTACCTACCTACTATATTTGACTTGTATAGAATTAATTTAAAAATCTAAAGTGCGAAAGAACGTTTCACTTAAAAATATGAGTTTTATTATTTTTCTGTTCTCATTTTACTAATTCGTCTTTGTTAGTTTTAAGCTAATATACTTAAGTTACACGTTGTAGTTAGAAGTTATTAAAGTATTAAAAAAATACCAAGTTTTCAAAATATACTTTTCCGAGATACTAATATCTAGCGAAAGATACTAATATCTAGAGCATGAAATGTTATTGCCATACTAGTATGTCAACTTATATCTGTATGTTCCAGCAGTGCAGGATTCATTGCTTAGGCCGTAAATACAAGTAGGTACCTATCCAATCTAACGCGTTCTTGACATTCTATATTTGAAGATATACTTAGATGGTAGAGGATAAATGATGTACAGAATCGTAATTGAAATGTACCATTTTATTGATTGGACATTGACATAAATTGGGCCCTGACCTACTGGCTATTGGCGATTATTATTTATGTTAGCGACAATGTATCAAATGCTTATATATATTTATATAACCACTCAAACGTCCGGGCGACTATAGTCGCCTACCCCTTGAACGTCCGAGCGCGAACCGCGAACCGAACCGCGTCGAGCGCTCGTGCCGTTACTGATTCAAAATGTATTTACTAGCAAACTATTGCAGCTATAGCAAGGTAAAACCTACCAGTATCAAGCTGAATTATTAAGGAATCAAAATATGTACTAATTAAAGTTCAACAATTAATCTGCTATTCATAAAAAAATAATTAACTTAACAATACGGGTTAAATTTACGTAAAATATTTCTTTTAACAAGTTTTAACGAATCATTTTTTAATTATTCGCAATGTTTTTTAATAATAATTAAACTAGATTAAATAAGCTTTTTTTTGACACCAATATCTTATTACTTAAAATGAACAGTATAGCCCATTAAACCAAAATAAAAAACGCGTTCCTGCAGTAATCTAGATCGACCTAGATTTCGTCTCCGATACCGAAATTACGGCAAGATGGCCGCCCGCCTAAGGATTTTACACACGACTTTAGGATTTGTTTTAAAATAAATTAGGTATTTTTATTCTAAATTTAGGTGATAGTCAATTATTGTAGGTATGTTTTATAATTCTTAAATATATTAATTTAAACTATCAATATCATCAAGGAAAAAGGCAATAATAATGTGCATGATGCATTAAAAATATCGGGGTCAGCAGCCAGTAACTTATAAAAAAACATTCACATTTTAATAGCAGCGTATCTTCAAGCAATACTAAGTATGCACATGGTATAATTATTACAATAATGACATCAATATTAAAAAAATAATATGCAGGACACAAATAGGCGTAAAACCGTAAACCAAAATATTAGTGATTTTGATTAAATATGAGAATTAAATTGTTAAAACACCACAAGGGAAATAAAGTGAGGTGAAACCATCAAGCAAATTTAAAAATGATAGCAAAAGTCGACAATCATTAACAAACATAACATTATTATATCAAACAAACAAAGAATCACCACCACACAAAGCGAAAAAAAATATTGCAAACATATTTTGCCGTTTGTACACATCCTTATTTTGAACCATTTTAGTTCCGTCCGTGGATAGCAATCTATCCATGCCTAAACACCTGAGGAACACAATGACATTTTTAAGGAATCTTCCGTGAATATTGTATATTTCAGTTTTTAAAGTATATTATTATGTTTATGACGAACTATTACTCTTTGTTTAAACAATATTTTACTGAAAAACTACGTAAAAATAACTAAAATTGGATCAACAACAAGAATGGCCGCTCCTACGCCATTTTTTTCGAAACAGCTACACTTTGAATTCCAAATATGACTCGATTTTACTCTTAAAACTGTGATATGTATACTTAATTATAAAGCACAAATCATCTAGTTTATTTTTATGTATAATAATCTATGAACTAATAAATAAAACTAAAGTACTGACGACATAATCGCTGGAACTTAAAAAACACTTGTTCACTAAACACAAAGCGTAGAGTGGACTGCAGATAAACGTTTGTTTTTATTCGTTGAGGCTTCTTACACTGCCATCTCGTGATTTTTATTGTAAAGTAGTTCGTCAGCTATCGACTACACAACTTAAACACGCAAAAAGTAATGCATATTGTCGATAGATGACGGTTTTATAAAATATGTCGCTATGGATACTAAAGTATCCTTGGACGTACAACGCCCTTTTGTTTTTGGATACCAAAGTATCCCTGGACGTGTGAGTGGATAAAGGTGATCGCTAAGTACAGGCAAGGTTAATTGATATTCTATTTACGACGTGCGGATGATAATTGCAATTTTATTACTGATTAAAATGTGTGAAATTACATTTTTGTTAACTTTTAGAATTGCTTAATATAGAGTTAATAATACACAATACAAAATCTGTAAATCTGGATTAAGTATAGTTTACACTTTTAAATTTAAAAAAATATGATTCCTGTATTATTTGGTGGTAAATGTTATCCATACCGTGCGATACCGTGTTGAGGAAGTAGGTATTATAATGTCTGAATAATACCTAATAATAGTAGGTAGGTATTATTTATTGTATGTAAAGTCTTCATGAAGTCATTGCATGGTTAATTTTGTATTTTGCTTCGGTTCACTTTAATTGGAATCGAACGTGATCTATGTTCGTGTAACAGCCGTTATGAAACATAGACAAGGCAGATACTATGTAGTTACAAAAAAGCAAACAAACTTGTATGTATATTTAATGTATATATAGCACTTTGAAGATAATGTGCCGGTTGTTACTTAAATACAACTTAGTTTTCATCATTTTTAGAATTAGATAGCTACGTTAATAAATATATTTAATATTTTGAGCGTAGATATACACTCTACACAACCGAACTTTCCACGACTTCCATTTATTATTTCACATTTACAAGATATAATAAGCGGCTATAGCCCAATGGCTAGAGCGACGGACTTGTGATCTTGAGGTCGCCGGTTCGAACCCCACCCATTGCACTACCGACGTGAACCCACCCGTAACACAAGCATTTTAGCTTAGCACGACGGGTTAACAAGAATACTAGTAGATTGTAAAAATCTGCTAGAAAAAGTTTAAATAAAAACATTATAAGATAATATTAATCGATACTCACTCTTCAGCGGGGTAGAAAGTGCCGGCCTTAGCGATCTCAGTCCTCAGCTGTTCATTGCACTTCTTCTCCATCATCTTGTAGGAGGCCTCTGCCACCGCTCTTTGCTCTTCATCATGATATAAGATCATAGACTGGTACTGGAATTGGTTAAATTTAAGTTTTAAGTATATATTTTCGGGAATTAAAAGCGTCGGCGACTGGCTGGATAGAAGGCCTTTTTGGCGAAGTATCAATATTTAAAATTTGTTCATTTTTTCATTATATTATAGTATTAAAATAAAGTATTTTTAATGCTTTTTCTTCATATTATATTTATTTATTTACCTTGGCTTGGGTAAACAACCCATCATAAGATAAATATACAGCTAATAAAGAAAACATGTAATCTTAAAACTTTCATAAATCAAATACGTAGTTCTGGATGTTCAAGAAATCCTACCGGCTGCGGCATTTTTAAGCGTCTACGTTCCTACGTTTTTTTAAAGACTACAAGCGCTAGGGAAATTAATTCTTGTGTCGCGGGTGACTTTACAAACACTCAATTTACGGTCATAAATCGCACCCAGACTCAGAACAACTAGCCCCACATGGGGCGCTCTCTTGCGCAGGTTGCTTAGTTTGTAGTTTTTAAACCATTTATTAAGGATAGAGCTCTGCTCGCCTTTATGCCCGGTGAAGTACCAAAGCATAGCGGGTAAAAAGTTAAGTCATGCCGAAAAAAAAAACACTCAGAACAACGATCCATGGTCGAACCCGGAACACCAGGTCTCAGATGCAACTATCGTAATGATAGAGCCATCGATGCAGTCGTAAGATTATAATATATAGTCGATAAATCTTCATAAATATAATTAAAATGTTACCTGTCTCTTTAGTTTTGTGGTGAGTCCATATTCGTGATTAGCCCAAAACATGTCTAAGAGATCTTCATACGTCACGGTCTTCGGGTCATAGTCCACCTCGATGACTTCTGTGTGGTCGCCACTGTAAAGAAAATCACAAGAATAAACTATCAAAATATCAAAGACTTTAATTGTATTGATTTAAGACATATATTAAGATAATAACCAGTTGGCCCTGATTTTACAAATAATTTGAAAAGTTCGAAGGAGTTGCAATGTTGTTTCGATTTCGATCCTTCATTCTGCTCTGAAATAACTATGCGAATTCTATTATTTTGTATATTTCTTCATTTCATACGATCTTTCTTTGCTCCCACAAAGTCACAGTTATTTTTAGATACAACCAGAGTCATTGATATATTTTCGTATTCTTTTTGCAGAATACCTACTAGGTACCTACTAAATCAAATTGCGTGCTTAATAAATACATATTTTTTCATAAATTTAAATCAATTGTACCTACTACGTACTAAATGTATTATAAGAAGTTTGTTTGTAATTGTCCTTAAATAAATAAAAGACTGTCAACATCATTTATCAATATATTCCTGCAAGATCCACGGTTACTTTTTTTTTTCTTAATAAAAGTTGTGTAAGTACAGTTAACCAAAGAAATAGGTTTACACCGTCAGTTGCAAATAATGTAAATAAATATGTTTGTCATTACGACAGCCGGTATTTTTTATAGATGAAGAGTTCACTACTAGCTGTATACAAATACACATAACAATAAACTCTTCACATAAACTTATACATATAAATTTAAATTGCGTTTTACAATGTGCAAACCTATCTCTTTTGTTGACTATACATGACTACCTCCGTAGCGTAGCGGTATTTGGCTCGCTTTAAATCTCGGAGGTCGTGGTTTCGATCCTCACGCCGAACAGGAAATCTTTGTGTAAATTCTAAGATTTCTTTCCGGGTCTGGTTGGTCCTCGGAACGCACGTTAAGCCGTTGGTTCCGATTGCTATAACATCTATAATAATCGTATGTCAAGGAACGGGCAGCAGCGTTTCCTTGTGTGGTACAAAATAATACTGCGGTCACCAACCCGCCTGCCAAGCGTGGTGACCATCGCAAATACCCTCCCTCGGGAGGAGGCCCATGCTCAGCAGTGGACGTTATACGGGCTGATGATGATGATGATGATGAGGTACATGACTTGCGTTTAAACTTTTACTGGACGCAGTAGATTTGATTAAAAACGTTGCATAGTCGTTATCTTTCGCAATACATGCATGTCTTTCTGTTAACTGAAACCCTATACCTGATATCCTGTAACTACAACGTAATAGTCTTAGTAAACACCATCTTGTGTACTCAACGAATTATTGCAACACATTTTCTCAAAATAAATCTTCCCTCGTGTCTAACCAACATACTCGTAGCACAAACGTCATCCGTAGACAAAAGTGCGGAACGTAAATAAAAACTAGTTTGGTTTGAGTCGAGACGCATATTATGTTGGTGTTACCTTGGCCTTGCGACGACAACCTTGGGACGACCGCGTGCTATCAAATTGGGATTGTAATCTTTATTATCATTACTTATGACGAAGGATTACATCGTGTGATAAAATTATGCTGAGTTATTGATTACAGTTGCGTTTTTGTTTTGCATAGGTATCTGTAGAGGTCGAATGTTTGTACCTTCAAAAAAAAACTTTTTTGTTTCTTATCTGTTTGTACGGGCATCTGATTCTCCGGTCAACATTTTTAATCACAGAATGTATATTTTTGTTTTATCGCATCATATTTATGTTTTATTATATAATAAATTCACCTTCTCAAATTAAGTGTCACATTGTAAGGCCAGAGCTCTGCTCGCTTTTATACCCGGTAAAGTAGCAAAGGTTTCGTGGCTAACTATGTAGGTATGTCCGTCAGAAAAAATAATAAGCCGCACTTTATACAAGAAAGTGAATTTATGTTTAAACTTAACTCGATGTTTGTGAATTTGTGCTCATATAGGTAGGTACTGATTCCACACCAGTGAGGTCGATTATATGAAGCTAATTATTATATTTAACTTAAAAAAAAAACATACTCAATATTTTGTTGCATATTCTTCAGCAATAAAATACCAGTGTGCAGAATACATTTCGTTGTACTATTAATCTAAATTCGTAAGACCCTGAGTTTTGCGGAAGTATACATTTTATTGGTAAAGTTTTATCATAAATTGGTACAGTCACAAAAATGTTGTCTGCCTGTAGTCCACAAATACATTTTATCATAGAAATGCGCGGACTGTCCTTGTCTGAAATTCTGTAGTTTTGCATTTATTGAGATAGCGCAAATATTCGTGTTAGCACTATTTTTCTTTCGGAGGGATAGGTATTGTTAGCTACGAAGCTCTAACGTTAATAAATCGTTTAAAAATTACAACCTGCGAAGGCAGCGTTGTGGGGCTTGGACCTCGGCTAAGCAAAGACTTGCAATAACTAACACTTAGTGTAGATAAGTGATTTTTAGGGTAATTTTATGCAACTGTCGCTCTACTTTACAGTTCGCCGGCCTGTCGAACTTCAGGTCTATAGAGGCATTGGAAGGTTCATTACAAACATCAACATCCTCGTCTTTACGACATGGATTTTAAATACCTTTAGACTCCTAAAGGCGGTTCTGTCATAAAATTTTAATAAACTTAAGTCAATAATCTATATATTTTGTAAATGAAATGCAAGTAAATATGTTGCAATATGATACAGCGTAATTGCATCGTTTAAAAAGACATTATCCTTTGTTCTTAATTTATTATCATGACTTGTCATTTTTAATATCAAACTAGATTCAAAGAATTTACTCACTATCAAGATAGTACAATGATGTGGCGACTTTTATATCATTCTTGTATCTGTTATCATAATGCAAAAGTGATATTATTTATATTTGTAGAGTTTGTATACTTGAACGCGTTAATTTCAGGAACTACTGGGCCGATTTGAAAAATTCTTTCAGTTTTAGAAAGTCTATTTATCGAGGAAGACTAAAGGCTATATTTTATTTGGAGGATCTCACGGGAACGGAAGTTACGCGGGTGAAATCGCGCCCGAGAAGCTAGTTTTACATACACCCATAGCGATTTTTTATGACAGCACCTAGCGAGCGAGATATAAATTAGTCTGTAAAGATTTTCATAATAACGTATGGAATTAATCACACTAAGAAATCGTTAAAAAACGCAATAGTTTTTTTCGCAACTGAATGGCACGCGGAAACTATATTTTAATAACTACCGGAATACTTAATGCTTAACAGTCTATCGACGAGATTCCATTCCGAGTCAAATTGGGGTTCAGTCTGAGAGAACAGATTGACACATTTTGCACTAATTTAAAGTTAAATAATTTTAATTGTAATAGTAAATGTTACAGCCCGTTCGTTTGATTTATAATCTAAAGCAATGTAGCCAATGTAGCTTTAATATTCTTTACCGACAATATACGTACATATTGTACTATAAAATTTACGTTCTACATGGACGTAGTAATAGGCTTAAGGGAATGGTTCAAAGAACGTAGTTCTTGGCCTTGTATCGATTAGTTACGTCCTTCGCTTGAATGCAGGTCACAATGACTAGAAATAGTACAACAATACAAGCATATAAATAACCAATAAACATTTACGCGATTCGACGTAGAAAGTAGTAAGTAGGTGATTAAAAATCGTTTAATACTCTCAATAAATCGCAAATTTGTCAATCTAACAGTTTTATTTGCAGATGTGTTCATAAATAATATTAGATCGACGTTTTATCAGTTTATCTTAAATAAGAAAAAAAAATCTTTAGATAAAAATTATCACGGGAGTAAATTTTGAATTTTGACAAATTATTTAAGGAAATTCTTTCAACATTTATATTTATTTCTGTGATGGTTTTTATCTGAGTGCCTATTGCAAGGTATAAACAACCTACAGGTATTGTCATATTAAGTACTATATAAATAAAGGCATTTTTGTTCCTTCTTACCACCTGTCTTCTATAGAAAGAAGATTATTATTAGTATTGGAGTACGAAGCCCTAGACGGGCCCTGTATCAAATTTGTTGTAAAGGCCCTCTACCGCACACTTTCAAGGCACTTGTTGCCCTGAGCCTTGTATCATTGATGCGATTGATACGGCTGTGGCTACGTCCGTGAATATTAGTACATATATATAAATAACAGATTTTTTACTAATTCATATAATATGCAGCAAACTTATGTTAATATGGATTTGTGATGTAGTTCATTATCACGAGTGAGTAAACCGTCCAATGATAATAGTAAGAGTGAAGATTAGTAGGCCACGTGTTTGATAACATTATTATTATTTACATTTTATTATAAGCATTAATCACACATTGATTTCGCTCCGTGAAAGCACGTTAAGCCGTTGGTCTCGATTGTTATAACATTATCTATAGCAATTATACCAGGGAACTGGCAGCATTTTCTTGTGTATATCATTAGATAGGTACACAATATTGCGATCGCTAACTCGCCAGCCAAGCGTGGAGACTATAGGAAAATCCCTCCCTCGAGAGGAGGCACATGTTCAGTTGTGGATAGTGCCGGATGACTCAAGATTTGCTCAACGAGCTCTTTTTTTTAGGCCTAATAGGCCACCTATTATGGAACACTATGATTCGGATTATCTTGCGCACTTATCTTGGAGCCCCCTCAATCGCGGGGCCCGTAGCATTTGCTACTCTTGCTATTTGGCTAATCCGGCACTGGTTGTGGAAGTTATGCGGGCTTATGATGATGATGATGATGATTGTGTATTTTATTGCAATTTAGGAATGCAGCTTGGTACTTGGTAGATAAAATATGTAGATATTAGGTAACTACTAGCGTAATAACGTTTCTCGGTTTTAGAGCCGTATCCTGCCTACGATCCATTGAAAATATTTGACATACCTATTCCAAGTTATAAACTAACTAGCTTCCCGCGCGCGGTTTCACCCGCGTAGCTCCCGTGACCGTGGGAACTTCGTAATAAAATATAGCATATAACCTTCCTCGATAAATGGACTATCCAACACTGAAAGATTTTTTGAAATCGTGGTCCGATTTCAAAAAATCTGTAGTTCCTGAGATTAGCGCGTTCTAACAAACAAACAAACTCTGCAGCTTTATAATATTAGTATAGATGTGTGCCTACGTTATTAAATCCCGTTTAATAGTTTGTGCAAAAAAATATCCTAAATTTTAACACTATTGAGTCTACTTGTACTAAGATTCACATGTTCATTTAAAATTGAGTCTTCGAGCTAAACTTGATAAAATACGTCCTTGCCCAAAATACCTTTATTTATCACACGGAAATGTACTAGGTTTTTCAGACATAGAGATAATATAATTAGAACAAATTTGTTATCGCACGTTACTCTTTAGACAGTTGGAAATTGCAAAAGATTAAGTATAGACACGCCGCACTCTTTAATAAATTTGTTTCCAAAGATAGGTATTTGTATTTTATATAGCTTTTGGTGTTTTACAGTGGCGTTGTTATATACAACGTGTTAATTAAATAACGCAAAACCTCTTAGGTGGTGATTGTGCTAGTGTGAAAAGAAAGTTAATTGAATCAATAGCCAGACCAAATTGCTTTTGTTTATTTATTTTTTGTCTATGCAGACTAGTATATTAAAAAAAAAAATTAATACTGTGAAAGGAGTTCCGTTCCAACTGGGTGATGCACAGCAACACTCGTTATTTCTTAAAAAAATAGTAGTAAGATTTTTAGAAATTCTTCATAAAAATATAATATATTTTTAGCTCAGCATGTTACATCGAACCGATAGCGATCTACGTTCGCTGTCAATGTCAACATTGTCTTCTAAATCCTTAGCAATCCAGTGATCCAAGATAAATTATTTTTAAACCATTTATTAAGGCTAGAGCTCTGCTCGCCTTAATGTCCGATGCAGTAGCAAAAGCCTCATGGATACTATTTAAGTCCGTGCGAGAAAAATAAAACGTGACCCAACTACTTGAGTCTTGTCACTATTTAAGGATGAGCAGCCAATTGACCTGAAGTTTAGGATTTCGCTACTTTGAATCGTTCAAAGGAACGAAACTTATCTATATATCTATCTATATAATAAATCCTACTTCTTAAATATACAATGTAATGAACATTCTATATTTAAGAATGTAGGATTTATTTTATTGTAGACTATTTTATGACTATTTATCACTAAATCCTCCATTGTCTAAGTCATTGAATACAATGAAATATAAGTCCCGTACTTAATCTTTCCTAATCCTTATCCTCATCAATGAAGCATTTCTCTATCTTTAGAGTTATTTAAGTATAATCATATAACACAATGACGGTTTTATTATTATTCATATACAATCTTGAGTTTGCATTCACCATTATCGTTTTCATTGATGTAACGGCGACTTTCGATATTGTAACCTATCGTCTTTTTAGCTAATTTTTATTAACTCTTTTATATCAAATATTTTTCAATACGAATAACTACAAAATTGTAAACGTATAATATAACATTTAATCAAAGGTTAATGATACATTGGGCATTTGGGCATTTAATTCACATTGAAATCCGAAATAGCTTATTTGGATTTAGCTATGATTGCCGTGGGTTCGATCCCCACGCCGCGCCGGACAGAAAATCTTTGTGTAAATGCTAACATTTCTTTCCGGCTCTGGTTGGTTGAGGGATTACCCTCCGTGCCTCGGAAAGCACGTAAAGCCGTTGGTCCCGATTGTTATAACATCATCTATAATAATCATAGGTATATCAAGGAACGGGCAGCAGCGTTTCCTTGTGTGGTACAACATAATACTGCGGTCACCAACCCGCCTGCCAAGCGTGGTGACTATGGCAAATGCCCTCCCCTGGGAGGAGGTCCATGTTCAGCAGTGGACTTTAGTATTTATACCACAGTTATACGGGCTGATGATATTGAATACACCGTATTCCGCAAGGTAGTATTCTAGGTCCAATAGAAAAGAATTCAATAATAAATAATACTTACATGCTCCTATAATGTGGGCTTTTAGTGGTACCTCCTGAGTACCCAACTCGGGTACGTATGACTCCCATAGTCACTCCAAATAGAGAGTCATTGGACCAGAAGCATCCCATGCCAAAAGTCGCCTTCTTTGTTGGGATATCCACATCGTGGAGAAGGGCGGGCTGTTGAGAAACAATAACAATTATACTAAAGATAAAACTTGCATAGAAATTGTTTGTCAAATACTATCATATCACCATAAAATAAAACAAGGAAGGAAATAGTCATCACCACATAATAGGTCTAGAATTATAGCTACTAGAACAACAAACTAAACAAGGTACAAATTAAAAACTGCATTGCAACTCGATTCATTTTTTCCATTCTTAATCAATTAAAACACATTTAAAATTATTATAATCGACACTACTATTTAAATCGATTTTAATAAGAAACAATATTTCACTAATGATTTATTATACCTAGAAGAGACTTCCGATTGAAAACGTTATCTCATAAATCCATTATAATACTACCGCGTAGAAAGGTTGCGTGTGTTCATAGCAAAAGGGTCACAACTTACAACGACGTCCATTCATTTTTAATTGATTAGTTATTTATCTAATATACGTATTAACAATTACTTGTTATCAATAGACCCCTTGTACCTCAACGTAATAGTTTAAACAGACTCTCATTATGAACAAAGCAAGCGCTCTATTGATCGAGACATAATTAACAGTATTATAGTCTATTAATGATATTATAAGAGTCTTTGATATCATAATTATATTATAAACTAATAATGACAAGAGCAATTTGCAGTTATTAAATAGGTACCTTCTTTAAATTAAAATGTGTTTGTGGTCCGTAACGACTGTATGTAAGTATACGGTAACATTCAAATGTAGCATTCTAATGGTGAAAGAATTATCGCAATCCGTTCAGAAGTTTTTGAGTTTATTTGAATAATAATACAAAAATACAAACTTTTCCTCTTAAAAATATTAGTATCACTACATAGTATAAAACAAAGTCGCTTCCCGCAGTCTGTCCATCCCTTTTGTATGCTTAGATCTTTAAAACTACGCAACGGATTTTGATGTAGTTTTTTTTTAGTAGATAAGAGTGATTCGAAGAAGGTTTTATATGTATAATACATCAGCATTACACGCGTGCAAAGCCGGGGCGAGTCGATAGTAGATTATATTTTTTACTGCCGCACTAAGAATATAATTCCATCTTTAGATACCTACATATATTTACATATAGATTCCATAATATGATGATTATAAAAAAATAATATTGAATCAACGTATTTACATTAATATCTATTATAATGTCATTTAAGTTCTAACATCGCGTACGTCATTTGTAGCGGTTGCAACATGATGTCATTTGGCCATCGGAATCGGGTTTAACTAATTAGAAACACATATCGTTCAAGAAAAAACTGTAAAATATTTTTATAAGTAAACTGGTATCATTCTATCCTCTATATAAAACCATGCAGTTTTTCACTCTGCTGAAAAGTTACTATTTGTGACATATCTAAATGGTGTTAGAACTCAATGATAATAAAGGTCTCTGCCTATTATCCCGTAGCATACCATGACCGTGCTAGGAACGTATCGGGCACGGAAAGTAATCCGGTACGCTTTACTATGCCCACTAGAGCGTATCAATTACGTATTAAAGCCGTGGGGTGACCGGAACGTCCGCATATCATCTCCGTATCATCCGCGTGTCATACCCGGATTTTAGTGACGGGAGCGTCCGCATATCATCTCCGTATCATCCTAGTGCTTAGAAACTTAGAAAAAATAAATAATAAACGGGTGTGCGTTTTATTTTGTAATAAGTGTACAATGCGCAAAGCGATCCCCACTCTTGCGCCGAGCGCTCAAGAACCGTGCCGGTATCTGTACGCGGTTATAACCCGCCTGCGCACCGGTGTGGCAACGTCGCGTGCCATGCACGGAGCGTTTCGCCACCGGCAAAATATTCTCGCCGACAATTCTTGACGCTCCGTTCATGGTATGCGACGGTGTCGGTCGGTGACGGAACGGTCTAGTGGGCATAGTCTCATACTTTTCAATACAAAGAATATTTTTTTGGTTGTTACGTTCCTAGCACGGTCATGGTATGCTACGGGATAGTGGGGATAGCGGACGACATGAAGCAGCAGCAAACGACGTGTCGCACCGACACTACTGGTTTCTATGTATTTATATGAAATTCCATTTAGCGACAGGATCTAGAAGGGAATTTCATAGAAATACATAGAAACCTGTAGTTGCACTGCGACACGTCATTTGCTGCTGCTTCATGTCGTCCGCTACCAACTTGTACCTTAAGCATTTCATAATAATTTATATCTATACTAATATATAAAGCTAAAGAGAATCTCAAGAACTACTGGTCCGATTTGAAAATTTATTTCAGTGTTCGATAGCTCATTTATCGATGAAGGCTACATTTTATTAAATAGTTCCCACGGGAACGGGAGTTACGTGGTTGAAACTGCACGGAAAGCTAGTAGGTACATAATATATACTATTTGTACCTTTAACAATAACGTGTCAAGCTATTTTATTATAATATTAGACCCCTTAGTCAGGATTTATACGGATATCATAATTATTATTTTCGTGTGTTACAATCTTCTTGTCTCGAGTTCCAGGGCTGGATTTAGAAGTCCAGAGGCCCCGGGGCAGCAAAGGAGAAGAGGCCCCCTGGCCACAAATTAGTTTCCCTCCTAATGTGTAGAAAATTCGAAGTATGTATCTACTTTTATTTTATTTTATTTATCGTTTCATAAAAGGTACAAAGTAGGCTTATGATGTAAAGATTATGTCTCACAAAACTGTACATGCACAGTTTGCCTGTGAGATCAATGGTATTACCATTGATCTACTATACTACTATACATGAGATATGACTTCTCAGGACGATTTGAATTGTGATATTTTACTGATCACCCAATTGAAGTGAACAATATGGATGAATAACCGTTATTACAATATTTAAGAACTGTTACATTAATCATGATTCTACAAAGTACTTTATGTGAAGGTACAACACCGAAAAAATAAATAAAAGCAAAGTAGTAGAGTTAACTCGTCAGAATTTGAAAGATTTTAAATCTCTATTGTGGAGGCCCCAGGGCGGTCGACCTGTATCCCTTAAATCCGGCCTTGCAAGTTCCTATCACTGACCTATTAGTTAGAATCAAAGATTAGGTACAGCTGCCCATTGTAAAAACAGATTGTGTTATTTATTATACCTACAAATTCATGTAGGTATAACATATTCATAATATTGACATTAAAATGTGATATTATGTATCAACCCGTTTACGTCCACTGCTGAACATGGGCGTCCTCTTAACAAAGCTTGGGACACCAAGGTGGTTAAGGGATATTGGTAGGTATAATCACGACGATAGCAGGCGGATTGGTGATCGTAGTAAGATCCTTGAGCTTTTTTTTTTTACTTATGATGGGCTAACTCTTGACCCCAATCGAGTCCGCGAAGGACGAGATGAGGCCGAAGATTGAGCGAGCTTGCCCAGAAGATGCCCGTTTACTCTGACTTTGAAGAGACCCGGATTATATGCATTCGGGAAGCAAAGAATTCCAATCACTGGCCGTGCGCATAATATGATTTAAAGCGCTTCGTGCGGCAGAACGGAATGTCGACCTAGTAAGGGAGAAAACCAACCGTCCGTCTAGAGCTGATCGATGCTGGTGCCCATCTATCAGGTATTACCCCTTAACGTGTCTCACGACACCCATGGGAAGACTTAGGGTTTTTTTTTCTATGCCGGACACCACACAGCGAATACTGACAGGAATAATAATAATAATAGTACTGCCGACCGATATCGGCCGATCTCCAAGGAGGCTAATAGCCATAGCTGCGCAGGACATTTTATAGTGCATAAGTCTTAGAATTTACACAAAGATTTCCTGTCCGGCGTGGGGATCGAACCCACGACCGCCGAGATTTAAAGTGAGCCAAATACCGCTATGCTACGGAGGTTGTGTTTATCATAAGTAGGCACACTAAATATCTACTCTCAATGAGGCACTATTTTTGTCTAATATGATAGAGTACACCTTTAATTAAATGGCAGGGATTTTACTAAATTCATGAGGACTAAAATTATACTGCAAGATCTACTACTGCCCTCATGAATCTTGACATTTCCTTACCTACTTTTAGTATTTTTGTTCTACCTTGTACTGTGTGTACTAAGTAAGTCTGTGTTTTTAAAGAAATAAAACGTATTCTTATTTGAAATTATACCATCCAACTTCGCTTTTCACGACAACTTTAAATCAAATAAAATGTTCGGTAAGGAAAGTTAATAAGCCAAACACATTTCCCTATAGAGGGTATTTTTTTTGCAACTTTGTCACGTTTTCCACGATAACTTTAAACTAAATACAATTTTCCTTAAGGAAAGGTACTAATTGTAGGTTTGTAACCTATATTTGTGTCAGTGAAAAATAAGATAACTACTAAACCGACAAATAATTATTACTTACCTACCTACCGACCTACATAATGAAAGGAGTACCTACATAATCAAAGAAGAAAAAGGCAATTAGAGCTATTTTTTAAGTGACTCACTTTTAAAATGGGTAGGTATCTTAGCGATTTTCCTGTCACAGACACTGTTTTTTACTAGAAAGACATGAACACAACTTTTACCTACATAAATAATTACGAATTTACGTTAGTAGGTACCCTTATGCTATTTGCAAGTGCACTGTGCCTGTAGGCGGATTGGTAATCACCAATCCGCCTACAAAGCGTGGTGATTATGGCAGTATCCCTCAAATACACTGGCTAATTAAGGTCTGTTGATAGGAGGCCCATGGATCTACCAGTGGACGTAAACCTGACATAAAGCTGTTGAATTAACAGATTGAAATTATATAAGGTCCTATATACATATTATCGTGCTCTCTGCACCTACATTTTATTTTGTGGCTGCAACGAAATTAGTACCAAATTATTTAAGTCTGTCTCGATCTATACAAATATATATACCTACAATGAGACAGAGTTACGTATTCCATAGTTAAATCTGACAAAGAGTGCTGCGGTACTCTTCTCGAGATTCAACAGTCCACTGCTCATTCCACCGGTCAAGATGTTCGGCGAACCAATTCTTTGGCAACGGCAAGCCAATTACTTATTAAGCGTAATCCTTGACCAAAAGCTAAACTTCAGAGCCCTTCAGAACGCGATAGTAACATAATGTAAATTACAAAAAAAAGGAAATTAAAAGTGTACCTACTTCTTTGGAAAAAATCCTTAGAAAACCATATATATCTATTTTTTTTAATGGTTATCTGAATACGATTTTACTTTGCACTAAATATGAACTACCTGCCGAGGCAGGTCTCACATAAAATGCGTTTGTTTTGTAAATAGAGCTATGCCTGCAATTATGTCGTAGAAGGATCTAATGCCTATATTGTCTGCGAATATTTTTAAAAGGCTAATTTATTTTCATTAATCCCAAAAGTGCGCGATTTCGTTATCCTAACTAAAATCGCGCCTTTTGGGATTTCAATACAAGTCTTATTCATTGCCGGACCTTATCCGAACCTACCTAATATTAACTTTTAATGTAAAATAATATGATTTTGAAATTTGAAATTAGAAGAAATAAAGAAATATCAATCATCTTCAATATGTACTTCAGTAAATAGGTAGGTACATATAAAAATCAAAATATAAAAAAAAATGTAAAAAGTAAAAATCTGCTGATCTTTAATGACCTGACACTAGATGCTACTTCACATCGCACCTAGGTTATTTCCCTTCGGTACGCAATAAATATTCATTAAAATTCTTTTAAATACATTGCAACGGTATCTTGTAATATACCGTTTTAAATAAGTAGGTACAACTGTCAATCATAAAGAGCGAAAGGGTTCGATGGTCCGGTTACTGGGACACGAGCTGCCCACCTCATCAATTAACTTTTTGCAAACTTGTTTGAATGTTATTAAATTTACTACAAATTTCTTCAACACAGATCAGATGCATGATTGGAAAATTCCCGATCAGGAATAAATAATAACTAATCTTACTTATTACCTACAACATTAAAATAAATTTTGAATGAATTTATAGGTACGTGTAAAAAGAAAAGGAAAACAAATGCTTTCAGTGACTCTACTTAGAGCATGTTTAATTACCTACGACATCTTAAACTTATTATTATAACAGTCATCTAAAAAAACTAAATTTGAACAAAATTGCCAAAATGTTGTGCTGTAAAATTTAAATAGTTACATAATTTCTAAAGATGTTAAGAAGACTAAGAGCTCTCCTAGTAAACATTCCTAGTTCTTTATATTTCTTCTAATGAAATTACAATACAATAATTAAAGGCCTTTATAATTTCATGTGGTCGAAAATTCAAAGTTAGGAAAAAATACTCACATTAACCGGTGGTTTCATCGTGCAGAAACTTCTTAACAATTTGAACATGCGACGGGGAAATCGACACTACTCGTCGCCGACACGTGCTTGTTGAAGGTGCAGAAAAGTATGAATATTCCTGAAGATAATTCTAGTAATGTGATAATTTTTCGCGTGATTTAGATCGTGGAGCGTGGAGTGAGGCCGCGACACGTCAGGCTACTGTGGCGGTCCGGCGAACACTGCCGCAGAGATCGCAAGACGTCATTAGCGGCATGCAGCGCAAGGTAATGACTCATTACCTTGCGCTGCATGCCGCTTAGCTAGCAGTTTTCCATCTACGAACTGTGTCGCTCTGTGTCCACCAATTGATATTGATAAGAGAATCTAAAGCGAATTTATCTTATGACTAAGACAGTTTTAATCTCAAGTTCATTTAAAAGAGCCAACTTGTAGTATAAGTGGTTCAAAATTACATATTAAGTTTGTGACGCAATAAACGTCACATTTGGCTTGTGCCGTACCATGCGTGTTTTAACTAGTGTCCGACCGAAGGTGCAATTCTGGCCGAAGCCGAAGCCGAAGCCGATTAATCGGTATTCACCAAAACCTTCGGCCGAAGCCGAAGCCGAAGCCGAAGGTGTCATTGACCTTGAGAAATACGATAGTTACTTTGATCTCAGAATATACTAGATACATATTGTGAGAGCTTTAGAGATTTAGCCCAATAACGAGCCGAGTGACCAACATATACAAGTAGGCAATAAAATATAGTCTAAAATAAAAGTTTCAAATATACAATGTTAATTAAATATTTATTTACTTAAAGTAATTTTAACAAAAATAATCAAATAATCAGTCACATTTTTTTAATTATCAGACGAACACAAAATTTTTCTATAAAATAATTGAGCAAAGTTTAACGCTTCTTCAATAACAATTTTTTACATATAATTTTTTGGAATTTTTTGAAAAAATTAAATACTTATAAGTAATTTCTTAGGATAATTAAGTTAAACATTTTTGGTAACAATTGGAGAAAATAAAAACTTAACAAGTTTTGGTAACGATTTGAGGCACCTTATTAATAAAAAATAAACTCACTTTTTTCGACTAGTCTTAATTAAAAATAGCTCTTTATACTTAATTATATGGCGAAGCAGTCATTTATCAAAATAATCAATAATATACCTATTTGGGAAAACTAAACTATAATAAAAACTTACAATTTAAAGAAAATATGAACATTTTTGTTCACTATTTGGAAAAAACCTTAGGTAGTAGAAGAGACTAGACTTACAAGTTATAAATGCACTTTAATCAGCTAATTCTAAAGATTCTCTAAAATAAAATAAAAAACATATTTTTTCTATGAAAGTATACATAAAACAATAATTTCAGTTTGACAATAACTTCAATAGTTACTGTTTCTAATAATTAAATCATCATTACAAAATCAATAGAAAAACACATTTTGCAATTATTATGCATGGGTTAAGTTTTTTTTTCAATTGGCGATTCTAAAAGACAGGATACCTTTTCTTAATTTTCATGACTAATTTTATTAATTATTTACTTTAATTAGTAATCAAAGTTGAACAGTCTTTTATTGTAAGCTAAAAATAATAATTTTTCGGCATTCTCACCCATCAAATTTGACCGTCTGTCGGCATATATTTGCCCCGCAGCGCTAAAAAGCTGTTCGCTAGGAACGCTACTGGGGGGAGCAGACAAATACTTGATTGCAGCTGGCTGTAGACAAGTATATGGGCTTGATGCCCAATATTCGTAAATATTTGCAGTTCTTAAAATCCGAGGATCTTTTAAATAACGACTAAGATGTTCTTGAAATAGCGGATAATTGTGTTCCAAATCCAAATCATTATCACTTGTAATGGGCAAACCAAGTTTATCGTGAGAATCCCATAATCCTTCATCGCTTTTTGGAGATGCATTCTCTGTATGTGGATTTGAGGTTGAACAAGAAGGTACATTGGTGTCAATATCCATATTGTCTGCACGAGATAATAGTTCGTGTTGCTGTCGTAAGAATGATAGTATTTCAGTTTTGGCGTTTTCAGTCTCATCGGCAGTTAAATAGTTAGTTTTGAAACGCGGATCTAATAGAGTCGCAATCAATAAACACATGGTATTTTTTGCGTAAGAAAATCTTCTGTTAACTGCCTCACACAGCTTCGTCTTCAGTATTTTCAAATTTTCAGGATCTTCTTCTTTTAGGATTAATTTCGTATTAAGCATGACAATCAACGGTATTATTATAGATACCGATGAGGAATCATTTGAAACCTCAAGTGTGGCTTCATAAAAACATTTAAGAGCGGTGATAAAGTATCCTATTTGCACCCATTCTTCTGCAGTAGGGACTTCTATTCCACCACTTTCAGCCATGTATAAATTGATGGCAGTTTTCTGTTCAAGGAGTCTTTCCAGCATCAAATATGTGCTGTTCCATCGCGTCTCAATATCTTGGATTAATACGTGTTTAGGCAAATTACACGTTTCTTGAAACATATTTAAATATCTAGAAGCTTGCTCACTTCTTTTAAAATGGCCAACAATTTTGCGACATTTTTTTATTATTTCCATCACAGTAGCGTCTTTAAATATAACGTCATGAATCACTAGCTGCAGGGTATGAGCTACGCATCCAATCGACAGAAAATTACCACGTCGCATGGCTGTCTGCATATTGTAAGCGTTGTCACGAATACCCATGTGGATTTTATTTTTTAAATTATATTCTTCAATAATCTGGTGAAGTTTTTCTGAAATATATAGGCCTGTGTGATCTTCCTCCAGAACACTAGCTGCAAGAATGACTTTTTCTCTTTTAGGGCCTTGGATTAAGTGAGCTGTGCAGCTTAGCAACGAACACGTCTTTGCTGGATTACTCCATATATCAGTCGTAAAGCTAACCCAGCAAGCTTTATCTAAAACACGTATGACTTTCGCTTTGACCTTATCGTATGTCGCAGGCATTAAAGTCGTTCTAAAAAATTTCTCAGTCTTTTTCCTGTATCTTGACGGAGCATCGGGATCAATCAAATTAAGTCTGCGAAATGCTTCTCCTTCAACAACGTTGTAAGGCAGCATGTCAACGATGATGAGATCCATTATACCTTTATCGATTCTCATAGATATTGGATCACTATCTGGCCACAATGGAGCTGCTTTTTTTTCTATGATTTGAGGTAAAGTACTCTGCTTGACATTAAATTGCGAAGATGTAGTTGCCTCTGTTTTATTTTTCATTAAACTCTTACTCTTCTGTTTTTCATTTATTGCATTACAATAAGCCTCCCACTCTATTTTATGCATTTTCATCAAATGCTTTTTAATATTAGTGGTACTCTGCTTTTTTGGTAAAGCACTACCAAGAGATAATGATTTATTGCACTGTTTACATAAAGCTTTATCAGTAGCCTTTATAAAATATTGCCAGATAGGATTCAGCTCTAAAGATGTCATTGTGTACCTGAAAGAAAATATTCTATATAAATGCACAAGTACCTACCGAGCCGAGCCGACCGCCCCGTACTCGCAGTAGGACTCTGCAACGCGGATGCGCCTATATCATATCGGTTTAGGTAGTTAACTAAAAGTAAACAATCTTCACATGTCTTTTTATCTAAAAATTGCATAAAAAAACATACCAACATTGTTTCCATTTAGTTTCCTACCTAACGTTAGATAACATAAAATATTTTAAACCAGACAATACTTACGGTTTTTTGGTTCTTAGAGTGCCTCACAATAATGAACGTATCACCACAGGTACTACTCACAGTAATAAATAAAATAATTTGTAATAACAAATATGAAATATTTAAAAACAAAACACTTATTAGAATTTTAAGACGCGCTCCCAAACTTGTTTTGACTCGTTTAGTTTACTAACTGCGATTCGTTTGGGCCGGTGCGGCGGCGCGGCGAAACTCTGCTGCTCTGCACTCTCTCCGTCTCGCTCTAGCATCGTTCAGTAAATTTCAAATTTTGACAACTAGCAAACCTTCGGCTTCGGCCAAACCTTCGGCAAATTTTTGGCCGAAGCCGAAGATTTGGCCGAAGGTGCTTTTTTGGCCGAAGGTGGCCGAAGCCGAAGCCGAAGCCGAAGCTTCGGTCGGACACTAGTTTTAACCTTGCCCAAGTAGGCGGCCACCCGTCTGATACGTAACACGGATTGCCGCTTCGTAATGAATTGATATAGTAAATTTTAGAAGAAAATCTCCTAGTTTATGCATTTGCAGATTCCAAAATATTTTTTGAGGGAAAGATTCGTAATCTACGATTTTTTCTGAGGCTAAGGCTCCATACTTATGACGAAAAAAATCAATTATAAGTATAACGTAAAAGTACTTACCTTCATTTACAAACCACATTAAGCCAAATAAAGGCTGGTAACCTCCTTCCGAATTCAACACATTCCATAGGTAGTTTCATTTTCTATTTTATAGCATATAGGTAGGTACTTACTTACCAAGGTATATAAAAGAAATGTTTCCCACTAAAAAAGATCTTTGCTTTTTTAGGGTGGTTTTCAATCAGAAGCGTTTGTGAATAAAGTTGGTTGGTATTAGCTCAGGGCCATAGTTCGTGCCCTGCTCCCTATAGAGGCCGACCCGTGCGGAGGAGGGACGCCTGAGTACTCCGGGCGTCCCGTCAATTGTTAAGCGGGCCACACACAATGTGGCCCCGGAGAGTCCGCAGAACCATCCAAGCTGCGGACGGCCGCCGTGGGGGTTCACCGGAGATGTAAGCGCTTCTCAGCGATACCCGGTGGCCCTCACACTCAAGGCGGAAGAAGGAGTACCCGGGGGGTTTTAGTGGCGGTAGGGTCCTCTCCTCGTGGTATGAGCAGCATATCACGCACTGGAGAGGGCGAGTCCCCACATATCCCACCGCCGGTTTCATAACGGCGGTGGTTGAATGTGTAAGTGCATTTCCCCCCGGTCAAAAAAAAAAAAAAAGGGCCATAGTTCGTGAGCACTAATGATAAGAATATTTCTAAAACTAGCCTTATATTAGTATTAAAAACTTTTTTTCCCGCTTATCAAAGAAGATAGCTCAATTTTCAGTTTACTGCATTTATTTCGACACACTAGAAAGACTATTATATTACGACCTCAGTTCTGAGAAACGCACATTATTTTTTTAAGCGTTAGAATCTAGTACTTGCGTTTTTAGTGACAATAATGAATTTCAATAAACTCTGAGCAAGATTTAGTGCTAAAAACCCAGATAGAGACATTACCATAATAGGTTTTTTATATGAAGTGAAGTATTAGGAGAATAAGAACTAAATTTGATTATAAAAGGATAAACGTTGTCATATAATAATTGAATTGTATACCTTGCAAGTATAGTTAAGAATACATCAGATTCAAATTTCTCAATAACTGGACCTTACTATTTTTTTCAAATTTAGGGTCATGTTAATTACAATGCTCACATCTTCTGTAAAAAATAAGTTCTTTTCATCAATCAATATTTTATTTTTTACCTTTTTTTGGCGCTTTCATCAAGACCAGGGTTGGCCAACTTAATAAGACCTAAGATCGACTATTTTTTGACAAGACTGTGAACGATCGATCGACGACAAACACACATTTTATGGCACATATAACTAGACTAAAATTTACTTTTTTATTATATAAGTGGATCGACTGAAATAGTTGCCGAGATCGACCAGTTGGCCAATCCTGATTTAGACTTTATAAAAAAAAGTAGAACAAAGATGACGCAAGGATAAACTTTTTTGGTGTCTATCAACAAAAAGTCATATTAATTATACTTACTTAAATGGATGCAGCAAAGAATAATACATACAAATTGATTTAAACAAACGATTTATTAATATTTTCAAAAAAAATATTTTCCACTACTGTTAAGAGGGTACGGAAATCTTCGGTTAGAAGACGATCACATATATCTTACAAATGTATCGAACAATAACTTGCATTGATATTGCGTTTTAATTTACAACATAGTAGAAACCGTACCCTTAAAACAGTAGTATGACACCAGCTTTTATAAGTACAGGGTAAGTTAATCACTTCAGAGACCTTTCCAAATTACTTAGATACCATTACATATCGTATTACAATCAGATTTTGATTAATAAACTTTATGAAAAATACTTTGCTTATACGAACACACCTATTTTTCGTAGCAGGCAACAATTGTCCAATTATCGAGTCGAATTTATATCGATATAATTTGATTATCACTATCAATTTCGGTAAGCGATATATTACAATATTCAACATTTTGAAGAAAAAAATAATTTTATTTTTACGAAATGTAAAGGTACCTAATACATCGCACCATCTAGATCCCATAAAACATCACAAAATAAAGTATACATTACCATAGATCACATTGAACGTACTACATCAATAATAATCAATATATTTTTTATAATAATACGTATTATAAATGGATATTTTAACATTAATTCCGTTATTAGTTTTTGGGGTTTTGATATGAAGACTCATAGCTACTATAAAATGTTGCTATATTTTAAGAATTGACAAGAAACATAGGACCACTATTTGGAAAACCCTAGAATCTAGGAAACATCCGTTTTCACGGGCAAGACTAAAATGGCAAGGAAAATAGAATACTAGTCGACAGAACTACGTAGTATTTTCTAGAAGAAAAACAGCGTTATTCAAATTTTCTAAGACATATTTCTATTTTATTCTCTCGTTTTAAAAAACAACACTTCCTCATTATGTAACTTGGGAATTCCATGTGTCACTATATTGATGCCTATTATTAAATAGTATGTTTCATCAAGGACATATTGTAGCGTATTGCTGCCAATTATCTATTAAATGCGGTCCATAAAACTATTCAATATTTGTGAATTTCCTATAGTGGGATTTTATTTATACCCAAGTTGATAATTTCTTATTTACGTCACTTTGATAATTATGGTAAGGTCATCAGAACTAGGGATGCGCCTAAGTATCTAAGTAGCTCAGAAGCATAAGATCCGATGTGTCATTATACGTCAGAAAATTTCGTCGTATGTGCCTTTATCGTAATCTGGCACTTACGACCAAATGCTTCTGAAGATAATAATTGTTCATACGTCCTTATGCTTCTAAGGTCTTGCATATATAATTTAGACAATCGATGATAATCGAATAATTCATTTGGTATCATATAGGTACCTACTTAAAATTCATCCATGTGACACTATTCTTGTGAAAGAAAATTAAAGAGACTGTTTTACAGTGATTTTAGTTTTTAATAATAAATAGAAAAGTTTTAATTTTGAATCAACTGACTGTATCATAGTAACTGACAGTGAGACATGACATTCCCAAGTACATACTCTAAGCCAAGATCGAACATTGATCGTGAATACTACTGATAAGAAATACAGGTATTGTGTTTTTTATTTTGTTATTACTAAAAATGTTATGCATACATCGAAGACACTGGGAAGATTTTATTCCTTAAAATTTACCTATAAAAAATTCAAAATATAGGCGGAGTTGATATCAAACCTACGTATACACCAATATTTCGCATTGTGTTGTGATGCTAATTGATTCAACTACAGCTACAGTTTAATACGTACACAAATTATATTGCTACCTGTATTTTTGTTTGACATAATAATCAAAAAAATCCAAAAAACAACTAGTGGATATGGGAGATAAATCCCATTTACGGTTACAAAGAACATCTACTCAGAACGATTGACTATGGGTCACTCCGATTTTTAAACATCGGGAGTAATCCCATACACTACGGACACAAAGATTTTATTCTTTCCACCGTACCACCGATGAAATGTAGTATAAAGTGGAGCGTTATTAGAAATATTTCTTCAAGAAGAATATAGGATTGTACGTTGACAAATTTTCTCGATTGTAGAACTATCATATAAAAGGTAGATAGGGTAAACAAATATTTAAATTAGATATATTGATGGTTTTATATCCATTGGCATCTAGGTTTTGAATTGTATGTGTAGACCGTTGTGACGTTACAATATGAATATGATAACATGTGACTAATATTACCCTAGCGTTGTTATATACAGAGTATAGGTATTAGGGATTTAGCTGCCACTCGATAATAAATCATTATAACCGTATTATTCGACAAACTATGAATTATATGCATTAGTACTATCGGCAAAAATGTTTCGATTTTTCCGAGGGATTAAAGAAAACAATTTATTTTAAAACAATATAAAGCAATAAGTATGTTGTTTGTTGATAATGTTATCTTTTACAGACACAATGTTCTAGATAATATTTTAAACCTTTTTTATTTGCATGCCAACAGTTTTTTTGTATCTCTATTGTATTTTTGCTGCAAAGAATTTCTTTATGTCTGCAATCACAGAGTAGTAATAGTTTATATTTTTCCCTCTTTTCTGATGGTCCTACGACACAGTAAATATAAAGTATAGGTATGATATACATACGATAATTTTCTACAACTATTTACAAGTGATAACTTTACACATAACAATTAATTTAACAGGAATTTACAATTTACTAAGGCAAGACTGACAACAGGCACTGTTTTGTTCCTATTTTAAAACAACAGAGAATCACAGGAAATTCTAATTATGAAAAAATGTTCTACGTATGTTTTTATATACATACTTGGAGGAAAGGTGATAAAGGGTCGATTTTTAAATCCTCTGCTAAATCTTCAGATACGTAGCTGACCATTAAACTTGACTCTTTATTTATAAATAGAATAAAAATAAGCAATTTTTCAATGGGTACTATGTTTACTATATGTGAACTTTCCGTGACTATTTTCACATTAAACACGTTAAACATGGGTCTCCCATTTATATAGTGTTAGAATAAGTTCAATTACACCGAAGTATAGTATATCCAAATGGTTTTATTTTAAAGTTAAGTTTATCTGGCGCGTGTAGGAACAGAAAATGAATATATTAATTTAGTATAATCATTTAATGCTGCAAATATAGAATCATATTATCTATTTATAGAATAAGTTCCATCTGACCGTTTACCATACGATTGAAAAATTTTGCGTAAGGCATCTCGATACTAATAAATTCTTTATATTAGATTAATGTTGTTTTCACAATTTTAAACCCCTTCAGATAAAATAGACATCAGAAAGAATATCCGCAAAAAACACTTAAATACAATTCTTAGAATTTTTAATCTAAGCCGAGCTGAACTGTACATTAAGAATTCAATCACAACCAAATAAAACATCGAAATAAAATTACTTTAGCATGAAAAATATTGTATCTATAAGTTTTAATATCCATCGCTATTTTTGAATAAATATTTGCTTGTTTGCGAAAATTTTATAAAATACTATTGGTATCACAAAATGCCAACTGTAAAATGCTTTTAAAAATAATACTGTTACAAAATAATAGAAATGTATTGTGCTTATAGTAAGGCCTTTCAGTATTGCTTTATATGTTACGTTTATATATAATTTTAGTATATAAGTACCTATCATTTATAATAATCATATACTTGTTCAATTAAAGTGAACTCTGCCTAATTTTGTGATCTACCGCAAAGGATTGTGTCACCAGATGAATAATTTGATTTGATATAAGTAATAATATCCTATTTTTATGAGTAAATTTTATAATACCTTACTCAAAATAGGTGATCATGAATATTTCGGTAAATTTTATAATATTTATATTAATATGTTCAGACACTCGTACCTTTTTTCTTAAGTCTCAATAACGTGTTCAATTTTAAGTACTTTTTAAGTACTAAGAATTAATGTAATCTACCAAATATCTAATTCTAATGACTATGATATGGACGAATGATTTACTAGAGTTCTTCCAAACATACAATGGTTCGTTCTCCGTCAGATTTGCCGATCATTTGTTCAACTTTTTTACTACGGCAATAAAGTGTATAAGCGACGGGGCGGACCAATTTATATTAGAAGAACTATACTGGATGGGAACTAATGATGACTCTACAAATATATGTTAAATACAACTCCAAAAGCTTATATTACATTGTATAAATAGATAAATAACAATAAGATTTAATATGGAATGTCCATCTTCATCCGTCGAATAAGTTATAATAAGTATACCACAGACAGTGAACACTGAATTTACATAGAAAATAATTTTCACAAATATATTCTACACGTTACAAATTGATCTAATTCTAAGATAATTTTAATAGGAGGGTTATCACTTTCTTAAAAGGAAGAGTTAAATTATTGACAAGTACAATGTCGCCACGAATGTACTACACAAAATAATAGTAAAAATTGTACTGAATCACTTTTCATTATAATATCTGTAAGTGAACCGTTTCCAGAACCGTAAACCAGAATTATAAAAACGCGTTATAGGAACGAATAGTAATCATTCGCGGTAACAGAGTATGTAAATATTTTGACTACTAAGAAAATTGTGCTTGCATTTCAAAAATATCAATATATTGGCACAAATAGAGTATTAAGCTATAATAAAGAAAAAGGCACTCAGCAATTAGACCAACAGTGGTATGCAAGAACATTACTTGGCTTTAAGTATTCACTTTAATATGAGGTCTCTCACGGTTATGGCCTCTATTGCTATGAAAATAGAAATCATCGAAGTGACACCTGATATTCCCAAATAAACTCATAGTCTCAAGTGCTGTTCTTGCATACGTAATCAAATCAATGAAGGAATGGTACGATGACAGGTGACTGTCATAGAAAAGTAATCTTTATTCTTTGACAAGTTGAACTTAGATTATGTTTGAATGAAAATGGTCTGAGAATTTATATTTGGAATTCTTTAAAGCAATAATGTAGAATACTGTCTTCACGATTCGAAGCAGTTTGATTAAAGAAGATGTTAAGATTTATATAAATAACGCTTAACCAGTACTGACACAACTAGCCGACCGGCCGACCTGTGTTACCGTAGCCGATGTCATAAAGTTTTATGATCGGTATTCTCTCTATGATTATATTCGTCATGATCTTTATAATCGTTGTATTAAAGTTTAATTTCCTATTACACTCACATCTGCCACAGTACCTTTTCTAGGTGAAAGAATAAGTGTAGTATGTCACTAGTGGTAATCATTTAGCTAGCAGTCAGAACTACTAGGTATGTGAATATAAGATATTTTGTTGGAATATCAATTCCTGCTTTTCAAATAAGTAAGTTTTACAGCTACAGTCAATTCTTACAGTTACAGTATGAGAATTAATATTCATAACTTTTAGAAACTTTGACATTTAACGCAGTGTTGGATTGAAAACTCGTAATTAATCATCATTTTAGGCTGTTTCGAATTTTCCTTGATGTAATCCAGTAATATTGTAATATACATAACAATCATTCGTCCATTTAAATTTACGAATCACGTATTTGCTCCAACAATATCTACATAATATGTTAAATGACCAAAGTACTAAAAGCCATAAAAAATGATTGAAGAGTGCCGTGACCCCCTCGCTTAGAGTCAAGTATGTGGTCAAGCAATGGTTACAAGTGATAAGACACGCATGGGTCGACATATAGCTGTTTACAATTTAAATGTTGAATTAAACGATTGTGACTACAAATAATTAATATAACTATACTCATTTGTACAGTCAGCAGCATAGTAAGCTGAATGATTATTTTTCCCACATTTACATACTATTCTATATGAATTATGAAGTGGTAGTTAAGTATACCATATATTTAAGACATGGCTATTAAATAACCTATATTTGTGACGATCGTCAAGATGGTACATATTAAGTACTTGAATATGATGGACATTTGTTCACATTCATATTTACTGGTGCAGCTGAATGTTCATAATTGTGGATATACTCTCAATCAATTAGGTATTGTCTTAATCCATTGAAGCTTTATAGTAATCTATTTGTAGCCACACGTGATCAATTCAGTCTAAAAGTTAATGTAAAATGTACATAAAAATCCAGTCTTTAATAAAAGTTGAAAAGAAAGCAAAACAAAGTCAGTTATCGTCCTAATTTGAAAATTTCTAGTGGATGTTTTAAAGATGTAGCGCATTTTGATGGCATGGTGTTCAAAATTATGAGGGTACAATTAAGAATTAAAAATATACCCTAGAGCTAGGTTTAATACATTCCTAATGATATTTGTTTATTGCCATAGAGTGGTCCAACAAAACTAGGGCAGTTATCGCAGCTAAGTTCAAATAGGATATAAATTTATCAATGTGACTGTACCACAGTTTCAAATAATATTTCCACCTTTACTTTCGTAAAGTATATAATTTACTTAATATTATTAAAAAATAATTTATTAAAATCTGTTTAAATAAATAGTATTTAATTAAATTATAATAATTTTTTGCATTAGCACATCAGACCAATACAAGAGGCACTTCTGAACTACAATTTCGATTTAAAATCGCGATTTTCTGATTTGTTATTTTTAATGTTTGTTTATAATTGTAACATAAAAAATCGAAACAAATATTATTTTATTCTTTAACTCAAACAATACTGTCTCATAAAAATATACAATGATATTAAATTATTTACAATAATTAAATAATATAATTCAACAAATAATCGTATAATGGAATGTTTAGGATAAGTAAGGAAAGCTATAATACAATACTTAAATATATGACAATAATTGCAATATAGGATTCAGTACTAACACTACATAAAATATTAGCAACCGCATAATTTCCTTAAACCTACAATACAATAGTGTTGAGCTCTTATAAATCTATCACACTGTTTTCCAGCCATTGGCAAGCCTTTGCTTCGTGAGCAAAAATGGCAATTAATAACATTGTTCACACTTGCACTTTCTTGTAAATCGATGGATCTATGACATAAATATCGATACTCATACCAAATGCCAGTGTGGACAAAGGTTATCGACAAATCAATATATTATAATTTCTCTACCAGACCGGAATTCTATTCGATTGATAATTTATCGAAAAAAAAATCAGTCAGTGAAAAAAATCAACATTTCAAATCTTCCGAGGCTATTTCGTAAATCAAAATAAGAAGTCAATCGAATCGAGTCCAAGAGCCTTTCAAAACCTATTTTGGAATGACAATCAGACTTGTACGTACCATCATCACCATCACATTGTATCGACGTTGTTGTCGTCGAAAATACTTGCGAAAAATATACATGCGGTCTCTCAACCAGATTACAATGTCTTTACATAATTATACAGCACCTGTGCGACCGGGTGTCCCCTACAACTTCACTAGTGTTGCCAGCGAACCGCGGTACGGTCCCCGAACTGGGGGATAAACTCAAAGGGTTCAATTGTACCGGCATGTCTTGTTTAGACACTTCAGATAACGAATTCATGCTATGATTGTTTGTCGACGTCAGGCTGTTCTCTACAGGACTACCATTTGTTCTGATCTGTGCTCGTTGTTTCTTCAAATCTGCGAGTGTGCCTGGAACACAGACCACTGATTACTGTTTATATTTGTATATTTTGAATATTTTTGCGCTATTAGATTCTGGAAAGTTAAGCGTAGTTGCGTAATATTTTACTATGAACTCTATGTCATAACAAACATTGCAGTGCGTTACTTTCACATTGTTAATTAACATTACATTGTTATCTTTCAACAGATGAGCTAATCAACAAATTATAAAACTATGGAGGGCATAAAGAAAGGAAAATAAGAGGAAAATGTTGCAGTGAACAGAATAACACAGCCCATAAGTGATAGAATTGAAAAATACAGGTGTATTCTACACAAAATGTCACAAACTAATCTAAACACATCCCATGACGAAACACAACATAAGGAACACATACACGCTACATCATGCAACTACAATAAGACACTGCTTGCCTCAATATGCATCCTCGAGAGCGCACAAGTCCTGGAACCCAGCACACAGTCCCAACCTTCACTTATATTTATAACCATCACTGTGCAAAACTGTTAGAATAACTTTACAGAAAATTGTTATAAACTGTGCTAAGTAATACGTATGTATATTAGATGTGCTTGTTACGATCAATTTGAGTTCGTAAGGATGCATATAATTACCTGCGTTAATCATGACGGTGACATGAACATTGATTTTACCATTATTGTCTGTGGTGTAGGTCGCGGTGCCGCCTTCAGTGATCGCGATCTGGTTGGGGCTCACAATCATCTCTTTCCTACCGTCTAAGGCGTCCTCGCTTTTAATTGCGTCATCGTCTTGGCCCTCGGGCGCTTTTCTGACGCCGTTCGGTAAACTTCTTTCGTAGTGTTTTGTTTGGTCGTTGATGGCTTCGAGTTGGGAGTTTGGTATCGCGCCAGGAGCGTAATGTGACGCAGCGTTAACGCCAAATAAGGGGTTTGTGATCTTCTGCTGGCCGTAGGGAGTAATATCTGGCTCGCTGACGTCACTAGTTCTGTGGGAGTTCCGCTGATGTTGGTTGTACGAGTGCTTGGGCACCGCATACTCCCCAGTGGAGTCGTAGCTTTGATTTGATGTGGTAGAGCTGTTAGAAAGTCGCTTGTGAGGCAACTCGTGTGGCTGTAGATTTGCCGTATTCTGGTCGTTCTCCACGCCATTCGATAGACCCTGCAAACAAGTAAACAAATATTGAGTGCATATTCAGAAATGTGTTCATTGCCTGAAAATTATTCACTGTAATAAACTAATCAGGTATAACAGGATGCCGAGGTGAACGTGTGAATATCAATTGAGTATCTACATTATCCTCATGTTATGATGTCAATAGTAGTACTATTACTATTGTGAGTGGTTCTCAAAAACATATATATTTTATGTAGATATAATTTAGATAAGCACACAATTTGCGAGTCGGCCTTAGGGTGGAGCAGGGTAGGTGCTTTGCAACAAATCGAATAGTACCGCATATAAGTAATAAATAAGTATAAAACATAAAACCACAGGACCAGGACAAAATATTGTAAGGCAAAAACTAATATAAGAAGAATAATATAAGCAAAATTAAAGTAAAAATTTGTATTAGCCATGTGACTGTGTGTGAATGACTTTAAATTGTCGCATATTCGGTGCAACAGTTTGACTAAGCACCATTGACATTCGTACATACGTTACTAAATAGGTCACTACGTGTGATACGTAAAAGTTAATAAATAAATCATCTTTGCGTGGCAAATACATGTTATTCCTGATATAATAGGTTGGGGAAAAAGTTTCTGCGCATTTTTTAAGAAAATTCATTTTTTTTTTATATAGTTTATTTACATTTAACTTAAGTATGTAGGTACCATTTTGTTCGATAACTTTTTGCCGTCTTGTAGGTAGGTAGTAGGTAGGGACATGATCCCATTGCTATAGAAATTTATGACTTCTGATAAAAATACCGCGACAAGTGGTTTTAGCAGTCCTCTCGTGATGTTAACCTGACACTGCCTAAACAATTCTGAAGAGACCGAAACAGGTTGAAATCTGAAGGTGCAAGGTCAGGACTATACGGCGGATGCATTAACACCTCCCAGCCAAACTCTCTTAATTTTTCTGAGTGGCTAAAAATGTGTGAGGTCTAGCGTTATCATGATGAAAAACGACACCCCTTCTGTTGATTAATTCCGGCCTCTTTCTCTCAACTTTTTGCTTTAATCTCATCAGTTGTTCGCAGTAGAGTTCAGAATCGATGGTTCTGCCTGGTGGTAACAGCTCATAATAAATAATGCCCTTCCAATCCCACCACACACACAGCATCACCTTGTTGCGAGTTATCCCGGGTTTCGCCTGACCGGCCTTTGACCACGACCTTTTTCGCACGTTCTTGTCGTACGTGATCCACTTTTCGTCACCAGTTATCAGCTTGTTCAAAAATGGTTCGGTTTCATTACGTCGTAATAAAGAATCACAAATGAGTACACCAGGTACCCAAATATCGAGCTTTTTTGTGTACCCAGGTTTTTTCAAATGCGCCAAAACTGTTTTGTGGTCAATTCCCAGTTCTTCAGCAACGTCGTAACTACGTAATATGCCGATCTTGCTCCACTTTTTCAAAAATGGCATCCATTTTATCCGTAATAGTGCATCGTGCATCTTTGACATCAACATTTCTGGACGCTTAAAGCAAAGTGCTACTCTCACAGACACTGCACGGGTCCATAAACATCGCAATTTTTACATTTACATTTTTTGTAGTAAAATTTTAAAATGTATCGAATTTCTTCATTTGATTCACTCATTTTGACAGTACGAAAAACAAATGAAAATCACACATTTTGGACCAAACCCAGCCAGATACAAATAGTATAGCCAAAGAGATTTTATTATAAGTTCATACATACTATAATGCGAGAAAACTTTTTCCCCAACTTAATACTATTAAAAAGTCATCAAAAATGTTAGGGTTCCTACTTCGTAACACCAAAGGCTTTCGTAAAAGTAGCACCAAAATAATGTTATATAACAGCCTCGTGCGCAGTGTTATGGAGTATTGCAGTGTTGTGTGGAGGCCTCATTATGCCACTCACATGTTGCGTCTGGAAAGGGTACAGAAACGTTTTGTATGGCATTAAGCCTTTAGTGAGGGGAAATCTAAGCGTCTGCCCTCTTACAAAGCCCGCCTATCTCATTTACAAATGCAATGCTATGCGCAAACATATAACCGATGCTTTATTTTTTTACAAACTGTTGCACAATAAGATCGACTGCCCCAGTTTAGTTAAGCTCATTAGGTTCCATGCGCCCTCTAGATATCCTAGGAATAAAATAACACCCCTGTGTCCACCAATTCGAAAGTCTGTGTTTTGTGCAAATTCTCAAATACCTAGATTGTGCAAAATCATGAATGGCCGCAGTGACATAGTAGATGTACACCACGACAATATTAATAAATTTAAACGAGCTTGTGTAATTAATAATCCAATGTATATTTAATTTAATTTCCAGCGTGTTTTCTATTATTTTAAATTATTGTAATCTGTTTTTATTCTTTTAATTTAATTTTCTTATCTTTAATTCATTATCATTTTAATTCTATTCATTAATTAATTAATCAATCATAAGTGAATTATAATTTAAAGAGACATTTTGATGCTAATGTTAATTTTCTTTATATTATTTTAATTTTATTTTTTGTATGAATATTAACTTTTTATGTATGTTATTGAAAGCCGTTTTTATTTTGGCATGTGGTGTTAACCTTTAATTAATTGTTGCACTTGTAAATGTTACCCTAGTACTTAAGTTAGAAATGTACTGTGTAAACAATTGGTTAACCTAAATAAAATAAAATAAATAAAAAATAAAGCGAGGTTAATTTCTACCTCTAAGACTAGGGCGGTTGTTGATACACGTACATCATAGGTACCATGTTTATGATGTAAGTATATGCCATGGCATGTACGTCTCTCAATATCGTAGATATATCTCTTCAAGTGGTTACCTCCAAGGTTTTCACTGATGTATCTAGCAATAAAACCGCAGATGTGGTGTAAAATAATAATAATAATACATCTTTACATTACATCAAAATTATATCGTTTATGTTTATAGAAGTAGAAAATAATAAATGTATAAGCAAAAACCACTGGATTAAAGCAAAACCTCAATTTATGAAGTAGTTATTAAAGTATTTTAAGATCAACCATAGCGGATCGATTGTTACCAATATAGTCAAATATTACCTATTGAACGTTTAACGGTTATTTTTATGTGATGTACTGTATCAGCCCGTTTACGTCCATTGCTGAACATGGGCCTCCTCTTAACAGACCATGGAAAGCCAGGGATTGTTAAGGGATATTGCCATAATCACATTTGGCAGTACGATTGGTAATCGCAGTAAGGTCGTGAGTATGCTTGAGCTGTCGATTGCTGCTGCCCGTCCATCAGGTTCATCTCTTAGTTGTCTCTTACGACACCCAGAGGATGACATGGAGTGGCCTAAGCCCTAAGTTCTAAGCCGGACATCACAGTCGATACAGCTAGTTTTATGTAAATTTAGACCAGAAAGACAGTTCTTTATTTCACATTATTACACGCCGTGATTTTTTTGTCGTTACTCTTAAGTTGACAGGATCTTTATTTGTGTTATAAGGGAAAAATATCTATTTGCTATATTTGATTTGCACCCTCATTAGCTATTGTCAGTTACGGGGCATTGCAGTATTACCGACAATAGGTTTTGTTTATATAAAAAAAGTTTTCCTCTAAGAGTTTGCAATGATAAATGTACAAGGCTTAATGAGATTTAGTGCCTTGCAATGCAAAATACAACCTAGAGGTTGTACGAACGGGCGCCCCTGACACACATTGGAAGTTATTGTCATCTGTTATTTCAATGCTATAGAAAAAGTATAGGACATAGACCAACTTTATAATAAAACATTAATCCATTTCGCCAAGTATTAGAAATTATTTAAAAAATTAACAATGCAGGAAAAAAACCATAACTTCTTAGATCACGCGATTTTTCACAATAAATCTATTGTGAAGCGTTATTAGGAGTATACCGTGTGCTGTATAACAGTTAAAATTTGAGCATAAAATATATGAACATTTCTAAACAATTAAATGAACGCCTACAAACTCGCAATTGGAGATTGTTCAAAGATTTAATTGGAAGAAACCTAGTTTGATTTCAGAAACTATGAGAAAATCTATCGGATTAATTAAGTACTTAGTTTTTCATACGAATGTTTAATTAATAATGTGCACAATGATAATGATCATATAAGCGCATGTTCAGTCTTGACTTAATGTGAAAAACATTAATGATTTCCATACCCGATATCGAAGTCCTAGGACCTGCGGCTCTTTTCGCATTCGCCGCAAGTTGTCATTAGTCAAAAACATAATATCCAAAGACATGGTTAAAACTTATAGTCAACAGCACAAACACAGTAATAACAGTAATATAATCACTTCACCGCACACTATCCTTGAAAGAACAATGGTCCAATAGTCAACACTTTATGTAAAACCATAAAGGAAGAATTGAAGTTCGAAGGAAGACTTTTGTATATCAAAATGCATCGTCGAAATTAAAAAGTTGTGGACGAGTGGTGCGTGTTAGTCCGCTGACCAAGCAGACTGCGCGTGCGCCGGCCGCGAGGGAAATCGCAGGAAAACTTAATGAATCGCCTCGTGTGTCGTCAATCAAATCGACCACCGGAACGGGATGCCGGCAAATCTGTTAATGATGATAGCTGACTGATTGATGCAATAACAGATGCGTCGTAGATTCATCGTGTGATCAAAGCGACAGGTTTCTAATGACATGTTGACGTTTCTTATTTCGTATTTTTTATTTTATTTACAAGCCTATGGCAATTTTGTGGTTATACACGCAACTACAACATATTTTTACATTCCGAAGGAGATATCGAACAATTCAGTAATATATTATATTAGAAACGAAGCTACATATTGCATTCTCGTGCAGATTTGATAGACGTTTAACATTTTATTTTGTATTATAAAAATAGATTCCATGAAGAATGTTCGTGGGTGATGTGAGTACAAATCAATCGCTCTAGTTAGTCTTAAACTGGGCAGGAACTAGCGTTATTATTGTTAAACACGACAGCCTACAGCCTTTGTTCACGCAGCTATTGCTATTTTGCATACAAAATGTATTTTGCATCCCATCATCTCTCTGGTTGGTCCGCTGATCAGTGGATCAGCTAGTAGATAATTCTTTGAAATTAGCTACTGTTTTGTGGTTATCTTTCGGTTATAACTTGTTTCATTTCATATTTGGTATTGTGTGTATGTACATAATTTATATTTAAATAAATAATTTACAGAACTTAAATCTAGTAAACAGTTTTAAAATCAACCTAATCAAACCTATTTCAACTATTGCTAAATATACGGTAAAGTAAAACGAAAATAAAACTGTTTTATCGTTCAGTCATTTAGTTTCGCTTAGCAATATAATTTTTACTACAGAGTTTACTACAACTATGTATGTCATTGCAGTTGTCAGTGTGTTAAGCAATAATGTTTAACTGTTACTGTGTGTCGTAGTTTGTTTATTTATGCACTTACTATGCATTCACTCAGATTAGTTTCTAGATGTTATCATTGAAATGATGCAGATAAACATTCAAAGTGGCATTTTATCATCAATCAGCCTATGCATTCACCACTAAATCAATTACCATGTTACATTCTTCTAAATTAAGTTATACAAAAAAAAATAAGCCAAATCGGACAATGCATTATAACGCCACTATCATTTATAAGTTTAAAGTATATTAACGTGGGTTTTTTATAGAAGCGTTTTACACAAAACCGATCAATTGTCAAATCACCCGAATCCGTGTTAAATTTCCATTCATTATTAGATTACATATTTTACATAAAAATCCCCTCAAGAATTCGCATGTATGTATCATAGGTACGTGGAAACAGTCTTCACCACAAACGTTCTCGGGCTCTGAAATTGTTTAAGATAATGTCAATGTACAATGATTAAAAAATTATCTAGAAATTATTAGGTATTTTCAATTTAAACGGAAAATTGCTATTGCTTTGTTTACAATTTAACAAAATAATAAATTGTACCTACAATAATATACTTTGCAACTATGTATTCAAAATGCAACCGTTCATAATAGATCTATCAAAACATAGCTCAAACCACTAAATTAGCTAAAAGGATTTTCCTAAATTCTCCATTTAGAGCCCCCGCACATTGGCCACTTAGTGGCTGCCACTAAACGCTACCACCAGTGGTTCCGCTAGACCACTACACGCCGCCACCAGTGGCAGCCACTGGTGGCTGCATCAAGCCACCAGCGGCTGCGTCTGGTAGCGGCGTCAAGTGATTAAAAATGTTAAATACATCAACAAAACGCAGCCACAAGTAGCGAGCGCGGTCGACTCTCGCAGCTTGTGGCTCGGAAGCGGCCACTCAAGCGCTCAGTGTGCGCCGATTATGACAATGTATAAAATGTATGAAGAAACGCGTCCGCAGCTTGTGGCGGCCACTAGCGGCTCAAGTGTGACAGCCACTAAGTGGCCAATGTGCGGGGACTCTTAAAGAAAATTAAACACGGTTTCGAGGTTTATACGGAGTAATCGAAGTCCACGCAGACGCAGTCGCGAGCAAAAGCCAGTCCACTATAACTTGTTAGGCAACTTAAACACAATGTGCTCTCATAAATGCGCCATAGCCAACATAAACAATGTACAAGTATGTTAAAGTGCTGGTCAAACAGTGCATACAACTACATACATAATAGATTAATTTGCGACCACTAATTAACTACTACAATAGTAATATGAAAGCAGAGAAAGTACGCAACATTTGTAGGGAACAATTAACTCAGTGCTATATCGTTCGCATATTATATAACCACATATGGGCTTGTTTAATAATTAAATAGGTATGAAACTACATACCTGTCTACGAAAAAACAGAAAAAGTGTCCGAAGTATTTTCTAACAACACATAATATGAGAATAAGAAGAAAATTGTTGGTACCTATCGTTAAATTTTTAGCGTAAACCGCAAAAAAGTGCCCAGAAAATAAATCAAGTGTGATTTGTGAATATTGAAAAAAATGGTTAACTAGTTACTACCTATTAGCAAAAAGAAATTTAAAATACATTATTATAAAGAGAAAAGATTAAAATTTGATTGTTTGTTTGTATTGAATAGGCTCCGAAACTACTTGACCGATTTGAAAAATTCTTTCACCGTTGGGAAGACATTGATAGAGACACCCCGGAATACATAGGCTATAATTAATTATGAAGTTCCCACAGAAACGGGACCTACGCGGTCGAAACCGCGCGCGGGACGCTAGTTTAATATAAAAGAAGTTTGAAAGCACAAGCATTGAGCAGTTTGCACAGTAGGTAAGCATTGCCATCCCGCCGCCTACCGCCCTAGACTCGGCCTCGGGGATTGTTCATGCTACCCCCCCAACGGCGGATCGAAGGAGTGTCCGGGAGGTTTTAGTGGTAGTAGGGTCCTCTCCTCGTGGTATGAGTTCAGCATACCACGCTATGGAGAGGGCGAGTCCCACATATCCCACCGCCAGCTCGCGAATACGCTGCAGCGGCTGTGGAAATGCGTAAATGCATTTCACCCCGGACAACAAAAAAAAAAAGGTAAGCATTGCCATTCAACGGGGTAATGCTGCCAGCATTCTGGGAACCTTGCCAAGTAGAATAGATTTAGTATAGTAGTATTTTATAAGTTTGTTTTATTTTAAATAAGCCACTTTTAGTTGTACATATTATGTATTCTATTCATGTAATATAGGTTACAAAAAATTAAATTAAGTATATAGCATGGAGATAAATAATATTGTTATTAATATGAATGTGAAACCACTTAACCGCATCTGCGCTTAGCAGCTACTGGTAATAAAATAAATTAACTTGATGCGTGATTATATTTTTTTTTTATCTTTACATCAGAAAGTCTCTAAAAGTGTTGTTACTAAAAATTTTTAACTAAAAAATGTCTTTAATATATTAATGAAAAGTTTTTAATTCTTTGAATATGGATGAAACAAAACCCTTTTTGTTAAAAAAGTTGTACAATATTATTAGAATTATATGATACTTGAAGACGATCTAGTTTAATAGTAGCACGCGCGCGCTAAATTTAATTAGCACTAGCTAAGGCCAGAAATGGCGTGCGATGGTTAATTTTCACTCACTTATCCAAGCGATAAATTAACAAAAATCATGTAGTCTTCATATGAATGCTATTATTTTATTAGGGTTCCGTTCCTCATAATTAATCAATTCAGACAAACCCACTTCTAAAAGGTTTTCCGCCAAACTGCTCGGGGGTTGTTGTATTTGTGCAACCCGATACACAACCTATAGGGTACTCCCCATTTACATAAAATCATGAAATTTGACAAGAAGCTAGGTCGCACAAATTCATTGGAATGTCATATTACTTAAAAAAATAGTTCTTAGCGAAACAAATGCCTTGTATACGGAACCCTCGGGGCACGAGTCATATTCGCACTTATCAGAGGTGTTTTGCGACACAACTCAAGAACTACAAAGTGGGCAACTTGCTAATATATTGGTTTATTTGTGATAGCTTATATTGTGGAAATAACGTTTTAATTGTTATTTTATACGCCGGTACTTTGTGAGATGAAAAAGAGGATTACATAAATGGTCTTAATGTTCCCATTAAACTTACACTTATCATTAACTCAAAACTATAACAAAAGTTAACGATTTAAAAAAAAAAAAAAAAAAGCTGTAAATAATATTGAACCTGTATTCAAGCCTCAGTCTACAAAACATTATTAAAACAAAGAAACGAATTCATCTTTAACCGTAAGGCCTACATAGCTAACAATTCATGTTAACATCTAAGAATTACGGGCATTGAGCGTAGGCAGGTAATAAACAATGAAGAAACGGCCAGATTAGATCCAGTACACCTGGTTACGCCACATACCTTCTGCTAATACGAACGTGGCGTTATAACTATCGTATAATTGCTACCCAATTACGCATCATCGTAGATGTGCATCAGGTTATATTAATTGGCGATTAACGTTATTAGCACTTTAAATTGGATACTAAAGTATGTCCGGCAATATATTAAACGTGGCATTTTAGAGACATATGATTGAGATCTTGTTCTTCCCTCAGTCCGATCCGAAATCATTCAAACTATGAAAAGAGTACCTAAAATAAAACACAGCATTGTCGTAATATAACAGGACTAGACCATCTTAGAGTAGCTATCCGACTGGCGAGTTGCATGACAAAATAGCACGAGATTGATTTTTCTAAATCATTAGGCGGAATAATTTTAGAGATTGAGAAATTTGTGCTTTGGAATATTTTTATGTAATAAAAACATACTACCTAGTGGTCCGACCATAATCAAAACATATATTAGCATTCTGTACTCATTCTCTATGAAAACTATAAGTTTGCGAAATTTCATACTCCTTCGTCCGCGAAATTTTTGTAAAAAGGGAGTACAAAGTTTTCAGTCCACTAAAAACGCTAGTCGTGATAATCTAAGGAGGTATTATAATTAACCGTTTATTATTTTTCGTAATAACTGCTCGTGAGGTTTCACAGCAATTACTTAGTAATTATAATAGAGATTAGGCCTACAATTTAGGATAATCTATGTTTTGCTTTGCAAAGGAAGAAGAAATAGAATTCCTTCCGCCGGATCAGAGTAATAATATATAGACGAAGTTTCTCTTAAAATGTTTCTTTTTAGTGTCCCGAAGTTCTATATATAAGGGACTACTGAACGATCAGTGATTACCGGTTTAGATAAGTTCACCCCATGTCCCCCCATGGGTGCCGTAAAAGGTGACTAAGGGACACACGGCTGATGGATAATCAGCAGCATCTATTAGCTCAAGGATACTCAACATCTTGCAGTGATCACCGCCTGCCAAGTGTGGTTATGGCAGTGTCCCTCAACTCTCATGCTCTCGAGGCTCATGTTTAGCAGTGGACGTAAACGGGCTAGTGCAGTAAGCAAGTAAGAACGACCAGTCATTTAAAGTAACCGCTAGTTACTGACTCACTAAAGTTATTTTACATAGAACGGTGACAAGAATGACAAGGTTGCCAGCAAAAATCCTAGACAATAATGAAAACAACTCATAAAATATTTTGCGTTAAATATGATACCTATATAAATTAAATAAGTTTTCTACGAAAGTCAGTTAGTTCCAACCGAGAAGGAATAGTATAAATTCATTTTCATTATTATAGTTGTATCCCCGTGAATGATTTCAGTCGTACTTAATCCAGCATTTTTTTTTCAATAGTATGCGGTTTTCATGCTATGCAGCTGTCTACTTTACCGCTACATATAAGCAGTTAATTTAGCTGAATCCAGTGAAATAGTATACAGCTATGATATATAAATAAACGTTTGTATTGTAAACGATGCAGAACAATAAATTTACAGCATTTGTATCATATATTTTGAATTTAATTACCACTAATGAACTCAATACTATATTAATCTTATTGGCTCGAGCAATATTCGGGAACTGTTATTTAATGTTTAATAAATCAATCGGTTAAATGCAATAGGTTCTCGAGTGGAGACCGCGAACTAGCAAGCGAAGGCTCGGGACTACGACCTAATAAAGATTGCAGGAGCCAGTGGAATAATTCCCACTGGAAATCGATGTGGAAGGCCTTTATTCAGCAGTGGACAACAATTAAACCGATATGCTAGCAAACCAGATAGTATTTTTTTTTCCTTTTTGTATAAGAAATAAAAATTCACGTTAGATGAATTCACCTAATTTTTAGCCCGATCAAATGTAGTTATCAATAAAAAAAATTGTGTGAGGTTTCTGCTGACTGTGTATTACTGGCTTCTAAGTTTTGTGTCAGTGAATATTTAGTAATAGTAGTACGAAACTTACATATAAAATGATAAAAATATGTTTTTATGAAATCCTTAATTTCACGGAATATTCCAACATAAATTGTTGTTATAATAATTTATTCTACAACATACGAAATTGAACAATATATTTAAATAGTTTTCGTAGTACAAAAATATTTATGTTACGTAAACATGTAAGATGGGTGCAATTCAGCGACTACAGATACATACAGAGATAACCTCAAAATCCATCCGCATATTAAAATACGCAACAAAATTTATTATGATTAAAACAACAGTTTTATATCCAGTTTTCCGGCCTTACTACAAAATAAGTTTCAGATTATTCGATTATCTATTAAAGATATATCTATCATTCAAAAACTGAATCAGTTCATTTTAGGCTTATCACTAAACTTCGTATTAATTATACTAATTACTACGTGTTACTCAAAATAATTGCTGATTGTTACATGTATTCATAAGAATGTGTGATGTTAATTATCTTTGCTCGTTAGTTTCAATGTTTATTAGATTACTATTTAAAATTTTAATGTCTGCACCCCTCAAATATATAACTATAAAAGATTATAAGTAAGATGATCGTGAAAAGGTACAGGTAACTATCGTTATAACACAACACCATTGACACTATTATTATAAACCTTAAGATTTGTTGTTTGAGGAGTTTTTCTTCAGGAGAAATGTATTACGCACCTGCTTCGCCGCAGTGACGAGATGTGTGGGACTCTTCAATATAATTATATTGATAACAATAATTATCAGTATAAGAAGCGGATTTACTCAATGTTATACACCGGTTGCTCATCCAATCGCCGTTGATGGGGACACCCGAAACTTCTTTTTATTGCCTTCTTAGTGGCTTAGTGTCAGATGAGCAAGGGAAATCTGATGGTAAGCGTTAACCGCTGCTCATGGACATAAGTAGACACTAGGTGAGAAGAGCTACCTATATCGTGATAGGAGTGTTCTCTTTAAAACTAGTTTAAGATAGTTATGTCATAGAGCAGAAGAAATACCGCAGCGGGAAGACCATTCCGCAGCTTAACAGTCCGTGCAAGGAATGGACGTAAACGATTCCAGATAGATAGGATGACGACTGATGCGGCATTGAGGGGTTCGGTGATGAATCGTGTCGCAGTCACCAAGACAAATAGTTTCTCGGAGCAATTACCGTGGAAAACCGGTAGACCACACAGGGAACCAAATTTTCTCCATTGCTCTAGGGACGCCTATCTATCCGTAAGATTGGGATCATCGCCAATATGTACAGCGCAATAGCACTCGCAAATAAAGTTGGTAGTGCCTGTCCAGGGCATTACTCTACGTATGGCCTGAATTGTGCTAGTAAAGTGCAAGTCATTGACCAGGCGTGATATATAAGCTTAGTTCGTCTTAAAATGTTCATGTTTTCACTTGTCAAGTTGGCTCTGTCTGCCAAGTGCGTTCTGAATCTGTTGAACCTTGTTGTTAATTCGATCCCTATAATACGAAGAGGTACACCATGGAATTGAGGCACTCTTATAAAAGGGTCTTTTTTTGTAGTGAACGCGCAAACTTCCTTTACGTCTTGCAAACTGAAGTTTGGACGGAACAAGGTTTCTTTCTATCGAATCCGGAGCACGCCTTCGATTTCAGATACAACCTTTTTGGCGCCTAGTATGCTGCCGCCAAACAATCTAGTTGCTTCAGCATGACATTGAATGCTTGTTGTAACGCCTCAAAGTCTGTGACTACAATCAGTCGTGAGTTACTTCAAGTCATAAATATTGAAATCCTCTAGTTGGACTGTAGTATAAATAATATACATACATAGTAGTAAATAGTCATTATTGGCTAAACGGTAGTACTTAAACAATGTATACAAACGATTGTCATGAACAAAGCACATGGCGTGTTGTCGCGGCTACCAGTTTCCCTTTCACAGTTAGCGCCGCAGTTTTTTGGGTTCCGTTTGTATTTGAGTTAGACATTGTTTGTTTGTTTGCTTGAACGAGCTAATTTCAGGAACTAATGTTCCGATTCGAAAAATTCCAGTAGTAGATATTCCAGTGTTAGATAGTCCATTTATGGAAGACTTTATTTAATTATGAAGTACGGGAATTAGAGTAACGTCTACCGCAAGCGGTGAAACTGTACGCGGAGGCTAGTAATTGTTTTTTTTTTCAGATTAGGTAACGAGTCTTTTGCTACTTTATCGGGTATAAAGGCGAGCAAGGCTCTAGCTTTATTAAATGGATTATAACTGCAAAATAAGCAACCTGCTATAGAGAACGCTCCCCGTGGAGATCGGGACTCAGGGCGGTCGCTGGCATACGAATAACATACGATGTGTAGACGTTCGTTGTCGTCTAATGTTCGTAGACGAACATTAGACTTGCAGATTGCTACGGCTTTCACTTACTATCATTCAAAACAATTGTCAGACACCGGTTACGGTTAAGGTGAAATATGTTCTGTCAATTATAATCTATTCTGCAATTTCTAAATAGATTTATAGCATATTTTGCTAATATACTCTAATGTAGGTATAGACTTTTTTTAAATGGTACGAAATGCTTTTTCCGGTACTATATTGATATTATTTGGTATAGATAGTACCTATTTAAATGTTGGTTATTAATTTAGAATGATATAATTTTAAACACAACATGTTAGTTTGTAGGTTTATTTCGGTGGATATATCTATATTAAAGACGAAATGAATTTTAAATTTAGTTACCTATGTAAAACAATTCTTTTTATATTAGCGTTGAAACTAGGGTTTAGATAGTAAAAGATTGTTGTCATTGCAAGAATTTTACAGGAAGTTAATTAGGATAAAGATGAAGAGAACTAAAATAAATTAATTGAATCAAAGTTTTTAAACTTCCGCGATTTGTACAAATAATAATAATAGACACAGACCTCAATCGCAGTGCAATTTTAAGGCAAATCATTACCTTTTTATAAAGCCGGCGTTTCGACGTAGGTTACACCAGCCGTCCGTGGTCACAAATATACAGTCTATCCGTCGTTTTAATAAAAAGGTTATGATTTCCCTTTAAATTTTATCGCGATTGAGATCCGTGTCTATTAATAATTAATTTAATTTTAGAAAAAGTATTCGCGTTCCGAACAAAAAACAAAAACATGCGTGGTACGGGGTGGTTTAAAAAGAAAAAAAAATTGTCTGGCAAGCAGGAAAAAATAATTGAAAAAAGTAGGCAGGCAAAAATTTTATTTTGACTTTTTATGGTATTTTTTTAAGAACCTATAGACAACCCAATACTGCTGGGCAGAACTTAGTTAACAATTATTTTAGTTCGTCTACGGAACACAAGTGCGTGTAAAACAAACTTATTCACGTCCAATTACGGTACGTGTACAATATGTTAGTTTGTCATATTTTCCTTCGCGAAAGTCGAAAGCGGAATATTAATCTGGTCGAACAATGACGTAGCTATTTAAATTGTTGTTAGCACGAGATATGGCTCATTATGGTTAATTCTAATAGCTTTGAGTCGATGTTGCGTGATTTATATTACTACTACATAATTGTACACTGTTAAGTGACTTTTTTATATAGGTAAGGGAAATACATTGCGGTAGATATGAGGATAGTTTTAAAAAAGAGTACAAAATAAGTGGCTAAAAGAGTACTATTATTATTTAAAATGACAAATCCTGCACTACGATAAATGGTAGGCGTGAAGACTTAAAAAAATCTATTTAGTCCGTCAGTTAGATTACAAAAAATATTGTTTTTCAAACATAAAATGACGAAGATACAGCTCGTTGAAGTTTCATGTGACGTCACTTTTAGTTACGATTTAATATAGTAGTGACGTCAAAAGTCCCGCTCTCCTGAACTGTATAGTTGGTTGTTGCTCTGTATCTTTGCCATATTTTATGGATTTGATAAAAAAAAAAAATACGTGTCCAATATTTTTTAGTAATTTAACTGACGGACTAAATATATTATTTTAGTCTTCATGCCTATTCTAGTGTAGCGGGGGACTTTAGCAAACACATCATTCACGAACACAAAGCACATGCAGGAGTCAGAAAAACTACACATGGTTCACACAAATCGAAGCGTCCTTAGAACTAGATTTGATGTATCGCCTTATTTAAATATAACATAGATACATAGAATGATATAGATACTTATTTAAATTTAAAATGTAATTTTGAATATTGCTAATAACTCTAATACGATTTAGCTCGGGTGTCAGGGATTTGTCGAAATCATAGTCCCGGATTGGAATCCAAACCAGGTCTCAGAAGCGTCTACCATAACCACTGAGACATCAGTGCAGTAAAAAATAGCAAGCCTGTGCAATTTTAGGTATCTGAAAATATACTGTATTAAGGGCTAATTTCTTGAACAGGCAACAGTCAATCGTTACATAAAATCTGAGAAATAATTTCGTTTTAAAAGAATTTCCATAACAACCTTGCAAAATTTTAATTTATTCCTCTGATATTTTTTATCTGAGAATTGATAAATTGATCTTTAAAATATTAACTAGTTGCATGTCGCATGTTTATGTCGTCATCTTATAGGTATTCTCCAATACATTGTAGCGCGATGTTGTATTTACTACCACTAGCTGTTGCTCATGCCCGACATCGCACGTCTAGGTATGTTTTTCAATAACAACTTTGTATTGTTAATGTAAATGACAATGATTCAAATTTTTATTGCTCCGTCTAACTGTAACCGCGTGTTCCGATTGTAACCAGCAAACTTCTGTAGTTGTGGTGACAGAAACTCCCGTAACATTATCACATTCTCAGTAGAATTAAAAGTGACTGTACAGCCTCGTAAATCTTCAAAAAGTAAGGTCCAATTATTCCTTGTGCTGAAATTGCCATATATAGTTTGATTACCTTAGGTGAATGTAAGGGCCTTTAATGCTTTTATTTGGGATATTCTCTGCTCCAGTATCTGCAGTTCTGCTTGTTAACATGCCCATTGAGATGAAAGCGGTGAAAAGTGATCGGAAAACATGAAGTTGTCGAAGTTACGAAAGCAATCCAACATTTTTCAGAAAATGATTTGCGTAACATTAAGTCATCAGGCTTTAATTCTTGCACTAATTGGATCTTTTATGGGTGCAGTTTCATTAAAATTCCTTATTCAGCTGAACGTTTGGGAGTCGATAAAACAGAATGCCGAACTGAAGCCGAAACTCTTTGCACGATAGCTTCACATCTTTAAGTCTATTGACCGCCGCGCGCCACTTTACTTTATATGTAGTGTCGATCCCGTCTAATTGAATCAAAACTAAACTTATTCAAGTCATGTAAATCGTATTGAACATGAAATAAGCGCCTTGTGTGATGAGTGACAATTATTTATTATTAAGATAAAATGCTTAACACAATAAGCGCGTTGCGGCCCCGTAAAAACCGATCCATTGCAACTAAATTTCCGAGAAATGTAGCTCGTTTCTGCCACTAGAATCCACCCTCTATCCGCGCCACTTTGGTTTGTGCGAGATATTAAACTTAAATCTAACAACTTTCTCTTAAGTAAGAATTTTTTGTATATATTAATTCGTTTTTTTTTCAATAACATAATCACTATACGTCCGACATCCGTCACTCTATCTCCGGTTAAATATTTTTTGTGGCATATATTTTGAAGCACCTTTATATATAACTAGCGGCCCGCCCCGGCTTCGCACGGGTGGACTTTTATACCCTACCCCTGCCCTACCCTACCCCTGCCCTACCCTACCCCTACCCTACTCCTACCCCTACCCTACCCCTACCCCTACCCTACCCCTACCCTACCCCTACCCTACCCCTACCCTACACCTACCCTACCCTACCCCTACCCTACCCTACCCCTACCCTACGCCTACCATACCCCTACCCTACCCCTACCCTTCCCTACTCCTACCCTACCCCTACCCTACCCCTACTCTACCCCTACCCTACCCCTACCCAAAAGTATCCTATGTCCTTCTCCCAGTTCTTAGCTACCTCCCCACCAATTTTCAGCCAAATCGGTTCAGCCGTTCTTGAGTTATAAATAGTGTAACTAACACGACTTTCTTTTGTTTTTAAAATGTATTCTGCTATTCGGGACGGAAACAAATCCAACAAATCAAAAACCATGACAATCGGTCCAGCCGTTCTCGAGTTATAAGTGTTGTAACAAACACGACTTTCTTTTATATATATAGATATCTAACCTGCATCTCGTCGTCAACAGCCGAGTCGAATGTTTCTCGTAACCTGGCCTCGCCCCGCACGTCCGCCTTCGCCGTCATCTGCTTCTCGCGAAGCGATGTTCGACGCACCGATCGGACTCTGTAATACAAAATTTGATTAGATGTTGGAAATTGGCAGATGACCCTTAGGGGTAGACGGGGGTCTACGTTGACGTAAAAAAAATGGGTTCCCAAATTGTGGGTGTGTAATATGATAGATTGAGAGCAACAAGGGGTCCAAACTAGTTAAGTTATGAAAGAGGTCTATGAGCTAAAGAGTTTGGGGGCCTCTGGTTTAATTGCTCTGATAATTTTGGGGAATTAAGGGAATTAGAGCCAATTGCTTACTCCCAAATAAAGTAGAGAAACATAAGCCATGTAATAACATATTTTTGTATTTATTTGTATGTTAATTTAAAATAATAAAAATAAAATAAAAATCGTTTTTATTTACGTAAACCTATTACAAGCACTTGCAAATAGTCAAAACAATAATTTAGAATTAATCTATGCATAATTGTAACATATTATATAAGCATATTAAGCACTTGCTTAATTTGCTAATAAAAATAAAATATTTATTTTGGTTATTGTTTTTAATAATGTTTTAGTCTTTAACTTTATTATTCAACTATATTGTGTCCAATAGCTTGTTCTGTCTATATTAAGTTAGAACAATTATCAATATTTGGGCGGACCATATAGTATATAACGACGGACGCGCTATATACTACTAATTATTAGGGGTTTAGCCTACAGGATTTGTATAAAGGTTACCTTTTAATGGTTGTTATGTTGATTTGGTCTTAGTAGTATAATCGATTTGTATGTTCGTACATTACCCAAAAATGCACGGATTGAGTGAAAACTTGAGTCTCACTAACTAGATACTGTACTAATTCTTTTGAGTTATTGTATTTTTTTTTCTATCCCAGAATAATGTATTTGTAAAGTCGCCACTGACACTGGGATTTATTTCCTTAGTTTTTTTTTCTCGGACGGACGGACATACTTTGTTAGTTACGAGGTTTTTGCTACTTCACGGGGCATAAAGGCGAACAAAGCTTCAGCCTTATTTAATTGTTTAAAAACTACAAACTAGCAACCTGAGCAAGAGGGCGTCCCTCTCGAGGCTGGCGGGGAAATTGAGTTATTTTGACTTTAACTATTTCCCTAGTGCGCGAGTCGTTTTTTAGAAGAAGAGAAAGAATATCTACTGACCGACTCGTGCTGGCGGTGGAGGACGATCTTCTTGCAGTTCGTAACCGGTCTGCTGCAGCGTGTCTCCGTAACTCCTCCTGGTCGGCTGCTAGCCGTAATATCCGCGCTCGAAGCTCGCCTTCCTCACAGATATCTACGAACAAAAGTAACATAATAATATTAACAGGATACGTTTTATTATTATTGAATTGATATTTCTTTTATTTTACATCATAGAATCAACAAGCAAGCGTATAACTAAAGCTCGAATTTTTAATTCTTCACAGATATCTACGAACAAAAGAACCATTCAATATTGATAAGGTTTCTATAATTTAGACATATAAGTTAGTATATGTATTATATTATAATTAACAATATGTATTTAGGTTTAAACATTAGCATGTAGTTGTATATGTATCTATTATTATATTTAATCGTCCGTAGCCCAATGGCTAGGGCGTCGGACTTGTGATCTTGAGGTCGCCGGTTCGAACCCCACCCAATGCACTACCGACGTGAACCCACTCGTAACACAAGCATTTTAGCTTAGCACGAGGGGTTAACAAGAATACTAGTAGACTGCAAAAAACTGATAGTAATCTTTAAAAAAAAAAAAAAAAAAAAGAATATTGTGTATGTTTATTGATTATTATTAGATTCGTCCGTTGTACATTAAAATTGCATAGCTAGCTATGCAATTTTAATCAAATGCATCTTTCATAAAGGTTTGCTGGAAGAAAAATCATTATTGAATTAATAGTAGGGGAGCCCAAGCGGGGATTTCGGGATTTACTAAAGCGCGGCAGATTAATATACAGGGGGATACCTTGTACCCGGTTAAGTACCTCCACAAAACATGAGGCCCATATATAAGGCCGCCCGTGAAGGATACAGGATCAGATTAGTAAAAAAAAATTGACCATCAGAAATTCTCGAGCGCGTCAGATTAAGGTAGGGTGAGTTAATTACATACTAAAAAGTGTATATTCCACTAATCTGACAATTTGAGAGTGACGTAAAAAAAGGGGAGGGCAACAAAGTTGTAAAAAAAAACGTCATCTCGACATTCTCGAGCGTAGCTAATTTTTTTTTTATTTTGAAGGAAATAATTCAAGAATAATGAAAAATATATAATCTGACGATTTCCGCAAGCCGAAATAACAAAAATTCGTCGATAAAGTTAAATGTCGTGCAGCTGCGTGATGCCTACATTTCCTTCTCCGCGTTTCTATTCCTCTCTCACTCTTTCTCTATCTATTACTCTCTCACTCCGGCCCCACTCTGGTTTCTGTTGCCATGACGCCATCACAGCTGATCATAAAGACTCGTCCGTGGCATACTGTTTACAACGTGTTTCCAACGTTTTGGCTTTTATTGCTATTTTAATATTATTTGTGTGAATTAAAGTTTATAAATATTTAATATGAGTGACATTAATTTGAAATGTCTATTTTGTGGTGAAAGTACCTTACAAAAAACAATTAAATTTACGGTAGAAACATTAAAAAAATGTGTAAATATTTTGGAATATCGGAATATATTAGCTCAAATGCATAGAAATATTATTTCTTTGAACTTAGCGAGCTCATAATATCACATAAATTATATTTTGAGCTCAAAAATGTCATAAGTACAATTTTAAGCGCCCAGGAATGGAATTAGCGGGAAGTTGCAGGAATGGCCTTTAAGGTGAACCGTTTTTCTAATTTTTTTTTGTCAGATCAGGCGAATCCCTCTCTTTGCGGGGCAGTGGTCCAACTGTTTTGTCCAACTAGTTGGACCATGGGTCTTTAATAGGGGCAGTTGTCCAACTTTAAAAATAGTTGGACCACAGCACCTTTTGATAGTTCCGTGGTCCAATCATTTAAAAAATATATGTGTGTATGGTAACTAGGTACTGGCTTACGGTTATATTGAACCGCTTTACAATAAAATAACAAAATTAAAGTCGGGTGACAAATGACTTTATTTTTTTTACAATGTTTTACAAGATTCAACGAAATTTATCTAAAGCATGACCTATATATATTTCTCGTATAAAATCATCATTATCAATTTGGGCATTTCGTCTTTTGTGTGCGATTTCGCTTGATAAAGTTGTAAAAATTTCTAAAACATTTAATAGACGTTGTAAATTTTTTTCCATTAATGAGCTGACTTAGTTTTGCATGTGAGCTTTCTAAAATGTTATAAGTCCTATGCCTCTGGCTAAATACGCTAATAAGCTGAGAAAATTCGTCAAAATTTCCGTCGACAAAAGCGGTTGTGTTGTCGAAAAGTTCTACGCTTCTATCACCAAGCCTGATTTTAGTGCGGCTACAGACCCAAGAGCCAAACTGATCCGACGGATATCCGAGGATATCCCGGACATCAGCCTGGAAGAGATAAGCATGGCCCTGAAACAGCTAAAGAACAACAAAGCGCCGGGTGAGGACGGAATCACATCAGAGCTCCTGAAAGCGGGTGGATTACCGGTACTTAAAGTCCTTCAGAAGCTCTTCAATTCCGCCTTGCTCGGAGGCACCACGCCTACAACATGGAACTAAAGCGAGGTGGTGTTGTTCTTTAAGAAAGGCGATAACACCTTACTAAGGAACTACAGGCCCATCTCGCTTATGAGTCATGTCTATAAGCTGTTCTCCAGGGTTATTGCGAATCGTCTCGAACGAAGGCTTGATGACTTTCAGCCTCCCGAACAAGCCGGATTCCGAAAAGGTTATAGTACCGTAGACCACATACATACGCTGCGGCAAGTAATACAGAAGACCAAAGAGTATAACATGCCGCTCTGTTTAGCGTTTGTGGACTACGAGAAAGCCTATGATTCGGTCGAAACATGGGCCGTACTTGAGTCTCTCCAGCGATGCCGTATTGACTATCGGTAAACCGTGTTAAAATGTTGAAATGTTTGTATAGAAACGCTACAATGTCGGTCCGAGTACAAAAACAGAGTATGAACGCGATTCCACTAAAAAGAGGCGTAAGACAGCTTAGGGAGACGTTATTTCTCTGAAACTGTTTACGTCCAGTTTGGAAGACCTTCAAAATTCTGAATTGGAAAGGACTAGGCGTCAACATCAACGGCTAATACATCACTCACCTTCGATTCGCTGATGATATCGTAATCATGGCAAAGTCGATGGAAGAACTCAGTACAATGCTCGAAGACCTCAACCGAGTCTCACAACGGGTAGGTCTTAAAATTAACATGGACAAGACGAAAATCATGTCTAATGTCCATGTTGTGCCTACCCCTATAATGGTTGAGAATACGGTTCTTGAAGTTGTTGACGTGTATGTATACCTAGGACAGACAGTCAAATTAGGTAGGTCCAACTTCGAGAAGAAGGTCAATCGCCGAATCCAACTCGGATGGGCAGCGTTCGGGAAACTTCGCAACGTCTTTTCCTCCAAAATACCTCAGTGCCCGAAGACGAAAGTCTTTAACCAATGTGTGTTGCCAGTGATGAACTATGGATCTGAAACGTGGTCCTTACGTAGGCCTTATGAACAGGCTCAGAGTCGAGTAGAGCTATGGAGAGGGCTATGCTCGGGGTTTCTCTACAAGATCGAATCAGAAATGAGGAGATACGTAGAAGAACGCGGTTTACCGACATAGCCCAACGGATTAATTCGTTGAAGTGGCAATGGGCAGGCCATATAGCACGGAGAACGGATGGCTGTTGGGGCCGAAAAGTTCTCGAATGGAGACCGTGGATCGGCAAGCGTAGCGTAGGACGTCCACCTACTAGATGGATGGATGATCTGGTTAAGGCCGCGGGATCACGGTGGATGCAGGCCGCTTCAAACCGTAACAACTGGAGATCTATGAGGGAGGCCTATGTCCAGCAGTGGCCGTCCTACGGCTGAAATGATGATGATGATTGTAAAAAATAAAGTTTAAAAATTTGTCACCCGACTTTAATTTTGTTATTTTACTGTAAAGCGGTTCAATATAACCGTAAACCAGTAGGTACCATACACACATATATTTTTTAAATGATTGGACCACGGAACTATCAAAAGGTGCTGTGGTCCAACTTTTTTTAAAGTTGGACAACTGCCCCTAGTGAAGACCCATGGTCCAACTAGTTGGACAGAGCAGTTGGACCACTGCCCCGCAATGATCCCTCTAGATAATCTTCAGATTACGAGACAGTACGTTTAGAACATAAAGATGAACCATATCAGTGATGGGCAAAAAGTAATTAGATTAATAATTACAAATTACAGTTACATTGTAATTTGTAATTGAAATACTTTCGAACAGATTACTTAAGTAACTAATTACAATGAGTACTTACTGTAATTAAATACAAAGTAATTTAATTGCAACTTAATCTAATTACATTATAACAGATTACCTACATATTATAAGTAAGATGATAAAACGTAATTACACATTTATATTAGTAATGGCCGTGATGGGAAACCTGCATCTTATAAAAAAACTTAATGGTGTCGTGGGACACCAGGTAGGAACGAAGTTCCTTCGGCTAATGTAGAATCGACACAATTTGCAAAAGAAAAATCGTGCTCAATTTTATGTAGGTTTTCTTGATTTTTCTCTTAAATTTTGCTGATTAGTTTTTATTTAAGTACAAGAAAGTAGTTAGGAAATTCAGTATTTTAGGAAATAATAAATTAAGTAAAATAACCCCCCCCCCCCCCCCCCGCGACCCCGCACATATCCTTAATACTTTCCGATGACGCCGCGCCGTACGGTTCTAACTTGCAGTACCTACCTACATCGCAGCCATGCGATGCAAGCATGCGACATTTCAAATTCAACGTTTTTACAATTACAATATAATTGAATACTATGTAATTAGGTTACATTGTAATTAAATTATTTTGTAATTAAATACATTGCAATTAATTTCATAGAACATTCAAAGTAATTGAATTACAATGTAATTGAATTATTATGTAATTAGATTACATTTTAATCAAATTATTATGTAATTCAATTATTAATCAGATTACTTAAGTAACTAGTTACGCCCATCACTGAACCATATATATCTTAATCTGACGCGCTTGAGTATTTCAAAATGGCGAATTTTTTTTGCACATTATGAAAATGGCCGCGAGTTTGCGTCCTATCGAAATCGTCAGATTAATGAATGAGAGCTTTTTTTTGGTGCACTTAACACTCCCTTAGAAAATCTGACGCGCTCGATTAAATTTTTTTTTTTTCATTTTCAACCCTTAAATACAACCCCCCGCATCATGCAAACGATCAGATTAACATACGTACATTATTAAAAATACGTTGGGCATTGATGCTATCAATATCTGACGCGCTCGAGGATGTCCATGCAACAGTTTTTTTTTACACATTTAAAAATCTATAGCCGCTTCCCCCACCGATGTAAAGGTATAACATTTTTTTCTTCTTATCATCTAAGCTTTGCATCCCAATAGGTCTCTTCGACGCTCGATTAATCCCCATTTAGCCTCGTGGGCTCCCCTACTAACTCGCCTTTGTACATGTTGTTTCCTTTGTATAAACTTTATATTTAATATATTTACTGTGTGCAATAAAGAATAAATACAAATATTATTTTTAAAGTGATATTTCTTCTATTTCTTTCTTTTTACCTCATATAATCGACAATCAAGCGTAATTTGCTTACCTGCTGGTGTTTCATCGTGTTTATTTCTCACGTTGAGGTCAGCTCCATATTGTACTAATAGCTCCAGCACTTCTAGCTGTAACAAATAAAAGCATTAAAAAAAACATATTTGTTGTATATAACCTCGTTTTAACTGTATCGTGTACTATGCACATGGAATTGTTTCTAACTACGGCTATCACAAGTGTAAGATTTTTTAATTCTTTTTTTAACCACGAGGCTTTTGCTACTTCACTTGGCATACATGTTAGTGTATTATTATGCGATGATAATACCCGCTTAAAGCAAATTTTTCAATCCTCAAGACAAAAATTATCCAATGAGTAAATTTTACTTTGATTTTGTATGAAAATTCTATAAAAATGTAGGTTAAATAGACCTAAATTTTTATAGAATTTTCATACAATATTAAAATATTTTACTTGATTATAAGTTGTGAAGTATGAAGGGGTAAAACAAAAGGTTCTTATTTCACAGCCTAGACAATTCGAGCGACTTTATAGGAATTCTAAGATTATCAATAATAGACTGTGTGCGAAAATTTAAGTTTCGTTCATTTTTGTTTCTTATATATCGAAACTGCGCATGCTCTCACGTGTAGTATTACGGGCACGACGTCTTAACAGTATAGCATAACTTACTTTAAAAGCCCGGTTACGTCCACTGCTGAACATGGGCTTCTATTTAAAAATACTTTGGCAAGCCAGGTACGTTGTAGTATATTGCCGTTATTACCACGCTTATCAGGCGAATAGGTGATCGTAGTAAAATGGGAGTATCTTTGAGCCCCATGGGAAAATATGGGATGGTCTATTCAAAGCCGGAATCCATACGGCGACTATAGCTTATAAGGCTTTTGAAGAATGTTTCCCTTCTGTCACACTTCTACCAACGAAAGTCTTCCATAGTATAGTAACTACACACATTTAAAATTTTTGAAATGTGGATACGGGCGGTGTCATCCTTTAAATAGGTATTTAAAATTCCAAATGCAACTTTGGAAATATTTGTCGAGTAATGTTTCTCATTTCCGTTAGATGGCATCTACGTTCCCCTTAGATACGTGTTATAAACGATATTGATAAATATCGACGACAGGTTATACCTAAAATGCAGGTTCGATACAGCCGGAGATCTAAATTTAATACGTACATACATACATTCACGCCTCTTTCCCATAGGGGTGGCGGAGACCACTTCCTTCCACTTACAATGATCTTGATATACCTATTTCGCCTCTTCTGCATTAATTAATCTCCTCATACATGTCCTTCAGTAAGGGGACCTTTAACCTGGCCTTAAGAACTTCCTCGATTTGAACGTGGAACGTCCGCCTTGGTCTTCCCCTTCCAACACATCCGTTCACATTTATTAATTTGTAATAAAAAATAAATATTATTATTATTATTATTATTATTAATCTCAGTTTTGAAATGTTATAACTCACATGTCCCCAGCAGGCGGCTGCGTGTACAGGTTGCCACATATCATGGTCCACCACGTCTGTGGAGGCGCGGTGTTCTAGCAGGTACTCCACTACTTTGATGTAGCCGTTCGCAGACGCTATGTGTAACTGAAACAAATAGATAGTAGTTGTTATTGTATGGAAGGAATGGACACCATGTTTTTTTTCGACGGCCAGTTGTAATTTTTTATAAATTAAACAACCTGGCAACTAGAGGTTACCGAGGAGATTGAACTTTCAGTTTTGAACATATTACTTCCCAGATGTGGTCCTCAATGAAATGAAACACTTGAACTCTTAATAAACGAATGAATTATATTTGCTGGTCACAATAATTGACCAATTAGTGTGTTAAATCTCCGAAATGCTTGAAGTGAATGAATATAAAACAATTGACTATCAAACCTATGGAATTCAAATTTTAAAAAGAATAAATTACAAATTTAGAATAGAACCTCTTTACGGCATTGTACAAGTTCTATATGGGAGTTTTACGTAACTGTTAAGTCAATTAGGGGGATTTTCTAGATGAATACAGATACTTACAAGTGTAGCACCCTGATTATCCCTCGGCTCATCCAAATCCATTCCCTCCTTAACTAGATCATCAATATCCCTTAACATTTTCATTTCAGTCGAGGCTCTCGTATCGTCTATTAATCTCTGAGTAACGCCTCTCATTGCCATTTCACTCTCAATAGCATCCAGCGTCCGTTCCTCTTCACATATATCATATGGCATGTTCCCGTCTCCATTAACGGCTAGTAAGTTGGCTCCTCTTTGTATGAGTATTCGGACTAGGTTAAGGTTCCCGCAGGTGGCTGCCGCGTGCAATGGGGTCCATTTTTCGCTATCTTCGGCGTTGACGTTGGCACCGTTGTCAAGGAGTAACCGCATCATGGCCTCGTTGTTGTCGATGCAACATTGATGGAGAGCGGTTAGACCGTCTTCGTTTGTGGCGTCGGGCGTCACCCCCCGCGATAGTAACCGCCGCACTGTAATTTGATAAAAACATTATATTAAAGCTAGCTTTTTCTGACAATATAATTACTACACTGTACGCATACACTAAGTCTATGATGACGTGAGTTAAATATCTAATAACAGCCCTAAAACTTTAGATGGTAATATTATATTTTAACAGAAAAGTTTTGTATTATCTACTGCTTGGGCCAGGGCATCAACATTTTGACACATGACATTTTCAAAGTAAACACTGCGTATCACGTGTTGTAGCTGTTTGTGACACCCATATAAATACCAGCCATCATAACACAGCATTTCTCCACTAAACCCAGCTAAACGCAGCTAAATACAAAATACAAAAAAAAAAAATAAGAAAATTAAGTTATTTAGTATAAACATATAAATAGCAAGCAAGATAACATTCCTCTCTAATCGAGGAGTTATATATATCGCTTTATTATTATATATAACCATATTTGGCATTAACTAACTTTCTCCGCATTTAATCTATTCCCAATTAGCTCCAAATGTATTAAACGATGACGCGAACTGAAAGCAGTATTTTTAAGATTACAAATATCTAAATAATATGTTTAGTACACTCATATTAATTTATCCTTAAACAAATTCAAAATACATATAACTATTTATAGGACCAAAATATAAAATGTAAATGCTATTCAATTTGTATGTCTAAAAGAAGGCTTTATTTAGTATTGATTAGGATATATACACAGAGTGTGATTGTGCAAAGTGGTATTACACGTTTCGAGTGTAATAATATCCCTAGCTGTGCATTTATAAACTATATTAAAAACTAAAAACAATCGGGTTTACAACAATGGAAGCTGCTTCTGTGACTCGGTTCGATTCCCCCCTCCCGACCCTTAGTTTGCAAAGAACAGCGAACAGAAAAGGACGTCGGGATCGGAAGGGATGCCCGACGTCCGAGAGTCCCGCGAACTGTAGGTAAAGTAGAGCGATAGTTACACAAAATTCCCTTAAAAATCCCTGAGCCAGAGTCCAAGTCTCCCAGGATTCGCAGATTATTTAGTTTGAATTATTTATAGAGGCTGGAGCTCTGCTCGCCTTTATGTCCGGTGAAGTATCTAAAGTCTCCTGGCTAACTATATCATGTCCGGCCGAAAGAAAAAACTTCGATCCCCATCCGGGAAAATTATTAGTGTGAGCCTCGGATAGTTGTTCCGAGTCTAGTTGAACTTTGTACCCATGATGTGTGTTTGTAAAGTCCTCTGCGACATAGGATTTATTTCGCTAGTGCGGGAATTTTCTTTTATAAGAAAAAAAACCATATTACTTCCATATAATTTCAGACAATTTGCTTAAACATGTGTATTCGCAACTACATACGTGCAATTCTGCAGTTCTTCACAAACAATTGCGTACTATAATTTACAATCTTAATATATTTGTTTATTTTGTTTACATAGAAAACCTAAACGACTGCACTTTAATGCGTATAAAATTACCATAACAAGCTTATTCAAAGAAACAACCCTAATTAGTGTACCTAAGGCCGTTTAATTTTAATCACCATGTCATAAAACTTTACTCAAATGCTAATCACCATGTTTGCTATAAAATAATATACAAGTGTTTAAGTAAGTAGGAGATATTTACTTTAAGCGGCGTGTATTATTTCATTGCAATTTTTAATTTCGTCTTTTCTATACTTTGGTTTTGGAGAGAATTGCATTGGGTTTCCCTACTGCCACGGCGGCGAAGTACCTATATAAGACTCTATAGATAAATAAATAAATTTATTTGCTTTGAATATATGTACAAACATTAGTTCTTATAATAATTTTTGATCTTATAATAATTGAACCATGTAGGTACTTTCTTGTACCTTAAAACATGCAAATATTATATTATACAACAAACAGTATTTGATATAAGCACATATCAAATTACATTTCTTCATTAGCTAAGAAATCTTTAGTGTTTTTTTTTTCTTTTTGATCTAATTAGTTAGTATTCAAATTATGCATGCCATGCATATTAAATATTTTTTCATTAAACTTGTTTTATACGCTTCCGTACAAAAACAGTTCTTATATTGAGATCTAATTTCATTAATACGAGGTGAGTCCACCTACTATCATCCGGATGATCATCCGAACACCAGTAATAGATCACCGGGGCCGGAAACATTTTATCTTACGGAAAGGTTTATTTTCCGGGGAAATGCATTGCGCATCTCCATCACCGCGGCCGCTATGTATGTGGGACTATCTTCTCCATTGCGATAGTATACTAGGAATACATCGAGAAGAGGGTTTACCCACGAACATTCTCGTCAGAACATCAGCATGGCTTCCGGCTCTGATAATCCTCTCACACCCATTTTATTTCTTTAGACTTTTGATAGATATTCAGCAGTATAGCACAATTCTGACTATACGACGCACAGTACACATTATAGATGCCCATTAAACTAACAAACAAAGAGGATAAATTAATACCATCTCACGTTACACTGGAGCACGGGCTTATGGACAACGTCCCTTTATGGTCCATAATATGTGCAATAGTAGTTTTATAATGAGAAATAATATTGTTTATTGCCTCGAGTCATTGAAACTGTCACCTGACCAATCAAAGCCAGCTGTTAGTTATGCAGTTGAATAAGTTAAGTAGTGTCTAGTGTTAGTGTACCTACGTGGTGCAATCAGTAACTATTATATTATGGCGACCTAGGTAGCATAAAATATGATTATGATATTTTAAAACACGTGAGAAACATATGAACTAGGTAAATAATGACTGACTGACCATTACTGATGATCAATTGATATGTTTACTACAACATCGTAGTTAAATAAGAAGAGATATCGACTCCAATACATATGTAGGTAGGTACTTATTGAAAACCAAAAGTCTAAAACTCAAGTTAATCGAAATATTTATATAATCACCTAAAAAACGTTTAGTTAAAAAAAATCTATAAAATTTGAAAATTTATATCTTATTATCACAATACAAGAAGAAAGTTTTGCCTCGAGTAACACAAACTCCTATAATTAACGATCAAACTATGCAGGCGATACCACAGGCGAAGAGTAGTGAGTAATAAACAAAATACCTAAGAGTGCGTTCATTTCTTTTTTAGCACCAATAACACCAATACCAAAAAACTGGTTACGAATAAGGATTTCTTTTCAACCTTGACCTGGTTTTTAATATCATACGTGGGTTTAATACAATAATCACATCCATCTTGGGCTCAAAGATTATACAAATAAATATATTCTTATTCTTATATGGTGCAAATGTAAACCAACACAGGCTTCACATAAGCAACCGTTTATTATATTATGTAGGTATATTGCTAAAGTAAGGTTGTTTCTCATTCACCAACTAATCAACTATGATGACGTAAGCGCCACAGGTGCAAACCTTGCGAATCATAATAAGCGTTCTAAGCTAAGAATAAAGTTCGTAGTACCAGAAAATTGCTGTGAATAATTAGTAATTACCTCTCACTAAATGCCCTGCTGACACAACTTTATGAAGGATATAAAGGCAAGTTCACACACCCTGCACAATGCATGGTACTTTACCGGTCTGGTGTAACATAATTGTTAAGATAACAGATAGAACCATACTTTGTAATGGTATTGCTAACATTTGGTTTAATGTATACCATTTCTCATTGTATAAAAGTGATAGGTACGTATTCCAAGATATAAATACATTTTGTCTACGGGTGACAAAGGTCCGTATATCTATGGGAGAGATAAACTCTTTATTGTACATGTACATGAAAAGGAAAAATAAACAGTGAAACAAATGCTGGCCTTATAAAAAAAAAGATAACTTCCAGGCACCCGAGGCAGGACTCAAATAAAGGAGTTTAAAAGAAGGTTGTGAAGCGTACCGAGTGTTAAAAATACTCATGGGTACCTACTTGATAGTAGAGAGTTTAGGACTAAAGAACAAAATCAAATTCAGACCTGTCGATATTTAGGTTCATATGTTATTTGTTTAGTGGGATGATGCTGTCAACCTATTATTAACCCTTAACAGCGATTTTGTAAAATACATTCTGCACCATGGAAATAAATCACATTCGATAATAACTTTTAATCACAGCTACAAAATACATCTACAATCAGATAAATTAGTTATCTAAGGACCACAAACTATTAACTACTAGTAAAAATAGTACACCATATTTTACTTTTGAATTTTATAGACAACATTTTGTAAAGATTCTTCTTTTTTTCGATTTTTGAGTATACTAAACTTGTTAGCATTTATTCATGCAATAAGTCATAATAAAATGCATAAATAGCTTAACCCACACAAGGAAATACGCACAATCATACAACAAAGACACATCTAAGAATATATTGGTCTAATTTATAATAATTGTTCTTCTACATAACTTGAAGGCACATCTTACGTTGCTGGCAATTTGAAAGACATTAGATACCTACTCATAATTTATACTCTTGTTTATTATTTTGCTTGAAATAAACTTATTCTTTGTAATTATTATAAAAATCGTTTCGGGGTAAAAAAGGTTGTGAATTCCTTCTTTTCTCGAATGCGCATAATATCTAGTTAGCCACAATGCTGCGTCACTGGGCTGCAAATTGAGCAGTGCTGTACCCCATTCAGTTTTAAAACTAAATAGAGCAACATGCGAAAGAGGGCACAATTTGACCTCGACTAGGATGGGTCGTTAGCGGAGCAGACGATGACTAAGTGATGACTTTTAAATTGAGAATGATCACCATCATCATCCGAGGGTTTTGCCATAATAACCACGCTTGGCAGGCGGGTTGGTAACCGCAGTTTTATGTTGTAACACACGAGGAATAACGTTCCCTGGTTTACGATTGCTAGGGATGATTTTATAAAAATCGGGACCAACGTTATAACGTGCTTTCCGAGGTACGAAGGGTAGTCTCTCAACCAACCAAACCTGGAAAGAAATCTTAGAATCTAAACAAAGACTTCTTGTCCAGCGTGGGGATCAAACCTAATACCTTTTTATTTTTTTCGGATAGACATATATAGTTAGCCCTGAGGCTTTTGCTACTTCACCGGGCATAAAGGCGAGCAGAGCTCCAGCCTAGATAAATGGTTTAAACAGTACAAACTAAGCAACCTGCGTAAGAGGGTGTCCCCTGTGGGACTTGGACCTGGGCTCAGGGCGGTCGCTGACGGGGAGATTAAGGGATTATGGCTTTTTGTTTCTTTAGGGGAGTTGTGTGCAACTGTCGCTTTACTTTACAGTTCGCGGGCCTCTCGGACTTCGAGTCTACGAGGACATCGGACGAACCTAATACCGCTACGCCAAGGAGATTGGCAAAAAATTTAGAATACCTAAGATGAATATTGTTAACGACTAATGAACGAAGAGACAGCATCATTGTTTATGATCCAGAACATTTTATCTAAATATTTGAGAAAAAATCATCATAAGATTACGCTTGCTCATACGGCAACATTATAAACAAACAAGAAACATCGCCATCATTCACAAACGACCCATAAAGTCTGTGCAAAAAGATTCTCAAAACTTTAACAACGTGCTGTTTCACATTTAAAAATAAAAAATCTTGAAAGAATTCGATCACGACACGTGTGTGTGTAGGTACACTGATTTATGCCATTGGAATTTTGTAAACAAACTTTGTTGCGTCCTTTCTTTGCAAAAGGCGAGGGCAGTATTTTCAATGTTACCAACATTATTGAGCCTGTTCGATCATGACTTGAGATATTAAAGGTTTGCTGGTTATAGATTTAAACACGTGAACGATTTAACTTTACATGGTTAACATAAATCATAGAATTTGCTATTCTCTACACTGACTTACAAAAATGTTCCATATAAAAGACAATCGGATATAATGGATAGGTATTAATCCACGCCTAGTATAATTACAATATTGTTTTAAGAATATACCGCAAAAGCACATTTGGTAAAGCTAGTTTATTTTATTCCTTGAATCACAAAACTGGATAGTTTTAAATACGGTATAACTCAATTCGAAAAAAATGGAGACGTCGAAAAGGGTATGCCGAGTTTCGGTAAATTATAATGAGAGTCAGCCACGTGACTTCTGCCACTTTACCAGGCATAGAGGCCCTTATTACATGGGTTAAAAACTACTTACAAAGCAGCCTCAAAGCATTCACTGGCCGAGGGAATTGCGGGGTGGTGACTATTAACATATTAGGAGACTTATGAGCACATGTCACTCTACATTCCACAGGCCTCTCGGACTCGAGCGGGAGGACATCGAAAAGTAACGTAAGAGATGTACGAAGATTGCAAGCAAGAGGAGATCTATTTTCTAATAACTCACAAAAAAAATGTATTCATGATTGTATATAAGAATCAATGTATTTTACCTTCATCTATATCGTTTCTAGCAGCCGCTTCCAGTAACATCACGCTATCACTAAAGTATATACTCCGCTTGTTACTTTTCTCCCGTTTCGCTCGTGACCGCGCCCACTCTTTTTCTCTTTGCTGCCATAGTTTTAGCTGTTGCATCCGCCGTCTGAAATTAAAACAAACATTCTAGTAGGTAACTATTGCTTTTTATTTTAGAAAAATATATTGTCTATGACTGTTCTTTTAAAAAAGGCTGAATGCATATCAAATTAAGGAAAGTTACACCATTGGAATCCTGACTCAGGGCAGTCCGACACGGACGGGTCAAAAAAATATTTATGCACACCAAAATACGCGTCGTTTGACCTTTATTTTGGTTTAAAATCGTTAATTTAGAAATTTAAATTAATGACCCATCTTTTTTGCCAACTCATTACATAATACAAATCTTTTCTCCGTATAAGATCGGCGTAGATAAAACTGATAATATACAATACATATACACAATAGAATTGAAAAATTGCTTTAACAAAATAAATAAAAAAGCATAACATTATGGAATCAGTTCTAGATAAGTCAGTACACCGGCTAGGTATAGCAAAAAATCTCAAAAATGAAGACAGCAAGCCGCTGGTTTGGAAACATTTGTTAAAAAATTCACAACCCAGTTCGTTATTAATGAGTATAGTATGCATTTTTCGATAAACACAAATGTTCTTTCGCCCTCCGACCATACTTTCTTATAAATTCACAGAGATTTTGTTGCTAATCCGTGAAATAATGTTTATATTTGCACTTTTAGACTGACGTAGTTATACCTACTAAAGCTAAAAGATAGATTAAGATCTATCTTTTAACCTGATCAACATACATTTGTAGAGCTCATAAAGTAGGTATGTAAGTTTAATTTCTTTTTAAGTAGTAAATTCATATAATATATAATTTCACAACATTTTTTATATATTTGATATGAAACGACACTTAAGATTTAAGATATCTATTGATTTGATGCTAGTTCAAAAAAAAAATAACCCAAATATAACTGTACAACTTGTTATAGAAGCCCTTGATTAATACAGGAAGGTATAATAAAGATAAGATATAACATTCGTAGATATTTTTTCTTGAACGGCGCAGAAGCAAATCAGAATTTTATGGTAAGACTTGGGTAATCTTTAATAATCCATAGATAAGTAGCGATGATCGTACATATTTACACTTTAACACGGTAGGTAATTACGCTCACTACTTAAATAGGTCATAATTCAAGGTGTGTATAAAATACACTGTTATATAGTTATGTTTACATAGGGATGTAACAGAGATGGCTTATAGAGCAATAGCAATAAGAGACAGAAGAGAGTAGTCTGATAAGGACATCTCTAATAAAACAATGAAACACGATTTTGAGATAACATAACAATTTCTGATTTAGGTATTTTTCTCGTTTTTTTTTGTCTATAAGGGCCTATGCACACTACGTCTTTTTTACGCGCCGTCGACGCGCCTCGACGGCGCTCTTTTATCCTACAGAGCAGTTTGTTGTCGTTTGTATCGATACACACGCGCGTTAGCAATTTGGTGGCTTTTGCATCGCGTCTGTATTGATACACACGCGCGTTTGTATCGATTCATAAGCGTGCAGGTGTGCAAAGGTCTGCTGGCTGCGTCTGACTCGCGTGCGTATCGCGTCTGTATCGCTACAGACGCGCGTCGACGGCGCGTAAAAAAGACGTAGTGTGCATAGGCTCTAAGACATTCAGCAACATAAAGTCCGATATTAACTGTACAGTGCTGATACCTACCTACTAACTAAATGGGACAAATTATGTTAACTTTCTAAACTTCAAAAATCATTATTTACCTACATACCTTATTACTTACTTTTTACGAGGAAATTATTTGGACCGCAATACCTCTACACATATATTAAAGGAAAATGATATGTAAAATAAATAAAGATTTTGTGTGGTTTCCGGCTTAGGATAGACTCCCCCATATCTTCCCATGGGTGTCGCAAGAGGCGGCTAAGGAGCAGCTTTCATTAGTACAGCAGTACTAATGAAAGGAGGCCCATGTTCAGCAGTGGACGTAAAAGGGCTGTTGAGCTGAAAGATTTTGGATTCACAAATATAATTCGTATTTACATATGCACTTATGATTCACTGATAGCCTACGGTAGATTTATTAAAACCATTTATTTTTTCGGGAAGTAATGCATTAGCCATCCCGCCCGCTATAGCTGCTAGGTATGACGTAAGTACCTACCTACTGAAATGAACTTCTGTTTCAATAACAATGATATGCTATTCATACCACGAGAAGTGATTACCCACGAACTCCCAAAAATGGGATCACCGGGAACTGCAAAGCACGATAATGCATGGACATCGAACTTGAGACCTAAATTACGCAACAATATTATTTAAATGTCAAAATGTGTTGCAAGGGCGTTTAAAACATGTAAACTGTATTCTGACATTTTATGTAAGTAACTACTTGTTTTAAATTGCAAGTTCGCGACTAAGGTGATAATTGGCGACTGTAATGAATTCGGCACACAAATGGCCAACCCAAAAGCAAAAACTGCCTCGAAATACAGTGTTAACATACCTGAATTTTTAGACAGAACATAATTTCGTATGTCTAGGTAAGTATGTAGGGCAAATTAAATTTAAAATAGATATGCATGTGGCTACAGATTCCAACATACTTAGATAAGCGAGTATAAGTTGTTGCGACATTTCGAATATGAATAATACAGGTACGCTAACTGACAGGATTTACAACGTAGATAACGCCTATTTAAATTATGATTTTCTTAGGTAACCCTGCCTTAACGTAAAAACAGAATAACATAATAATAATTAATGATTAAAATGGCTGGCCCTACTTCCTCTCTTCCATTTTTGCTGTGCCCGACAGTGTCCATGTTGGATCTAAAAAATTGATACCTATTATCTGTAACACCTTATGTAATACCTACACATGGAATGCATTAAAATATTTGAGTTTGAGTTTAAGATAAATATCTAAGTGGGTTCATATGTAGGTTTGCCAGGTCGCCAAACGTAATAGCCGGAAAGATCAGCTCTAAGATCAAGCGAAACGGACATTCAGCCAAATGTCCGGCCAAGATCAAGTTTGGCCGGACAACAGGTAGATTCTTAAAATAGTACAACAAATATAATATCCTATGTAAAGATGTATAGATCCGACTAATTGGTTTTTAATTGATCGGTATATGCCATACCAACAATAAAAATATGTAAGGGGTGAAATAAATAATGTCCCGCATATATTTTCAAGAATACAATTATTTAAGGCAGCCGTCTTAAATCTGCAAAGTGGGACAAGAGTCGTGAAATCCCCGGATTTAGAGCTACATCTCAGCGACGCGACGCGCTTAAAACCACAAAGATGACAACGAGAATATTAAACACGTTCTTGTATAAATCAAAACGTAAGCAACGAAAACAGACTAACATTTTCAGTCGACTAACGGTGACTTTGAAACTTACCGACCCAGACTACAAATGAAACGACAGGCGGACGTTTCCCGGAAGCTCTGGAAACTAGGGCAAAGGCATTCCGATCGAATGGTCACCTTATTACCGAACTACTGCTGATGTATCGCTACATCATGAATAAGAATCACTGTTTGAAATCGCTCATGTGCCTAATGCCAAAAGTAGCCCTTGGCGCCAGGATTATATTAGCTCAAATATCAATTCAGTTACAGCTGTAATACTGCACTGCAGTAATACACATTTCAAACGGCTATATTTAATACATTAAGAGTTCAATGAACAATCAAACGATGTAAATTATTTTAGCATACATCCTTAGATGCGGCCACTTCAATGAAATTTAAGTTGAAAAGCTAAACTGCCTATCCGAAACACTGAAATTTTAGATAAATAATTGATCTTGCGCGCCCCACTAGATGCCACCGTCTACTTGGCAAATGCGGCAAAAAATACTACGCCGAAATCGGCGTACCCGTGCAAGCCACGCTCTGTGCTAATACGTGTCGAAAGTTTTTATAGTATTTTGGTTATAGGCCAAGTAATACCTACGCCAGTTTGCGTAGTAAAAACTGTGTAAAATTAACACTGTAAAAAATAAGAACGTCGGGATCTCATACCATCGGTACACTGTCTTATCATAAAGTTATCAATCGTTTCATCTGTTCTCCACATCGTTAGATCTGTTGACCATACTTACTCCTATATGACGATTATATGTACAGCAAAATTTCATTAAATACTAAAAAAATACACTAGTATTTTGTATGTACTCTAATTGTATTACTGGTTATGTAAATACAATCACCTTGTAGGTAATTAGCTACGGAACAAAATACGAGAGACGGACACCGTAGCTTATCCACGTTGTTCATATAGTATTTTTACGCTACTAACGTTCGCCTAATCTGTATGACTTCATAATTAGCATTCTAACAGTAAACTGTCATGCAACCACAAAAAGTGAAAACTTGGTTTCACTTTACTTGAAGATATAATATAAATTATAATATACCTACTTAATATTTCATAATGTACGAACAAAAACACCTCGGTTTAATTGAACTGTGTTTATTTTAATATCCGCATGTTTCCGTTTTAATTTAATATTCGAGTCGTAAAGCTCAATAAAATTAACGACAACTTTCCAGCACTTAACAAAATGAGATAAATTAATTATTATTAGCAATGGCTATGGCGTGGTGACGTCATTTGTATGCAGGAAATAAAACTTTCATAGAGAGATTCATATTTATATTGTTAGATAGCAACGAATAGATACTATTATCACAGCTATTATTCATAATCAGCCCGTATAATGTCCACTGCTGAACATGGGCCTCCTCCCGAGATAGGGTATTTGCCATAGTCCCCACGCTTGCCATACGGGTTGGTGACCGCAGTATTATGTTGTGCCACACAAGGATACGCTACTGCCCGTTCCTTGATGTACGATTATTACAGATAATGTTATAATAATCGGGAACAACGGCTTAACGTGCTTTCCGAGGCACGGAGGGTAGTCCCTCAACCAACCAGACCCGGAAAGAAATCTTAGAATTTACACAAAGATGTCCTGTCCGCACTGGGGGAACCCACGACCTCCGAGATTTAAAGCGAGCCAAATACCGCTACGCTACGGAGGTTGTTGGATTATTATTATTATTGAATTGTGACTAATTTGATAAATGGGTTTTATCAAATTAGTCTAGTCAACAAGTTCAAATTGGTGAAAAAGAGTGATAAAGCTCCTAAAAATATGAGTGATACGGTGATACCTCATTGGATTCGGAATGACGTCTAGAAAAATGTATTTGAAGGAACGATTAGCACGCAAAAAAATTCTAAAGTTATTAACAAATTAAGTAGCAAAAACAACTGATAACAACGAAAACAAGTACAACGGATTCTGAAACCGATGAAAATTTACAAAAGTGTTTGCCTAAAACATGAAATGTCATCATCTTGATTTAACGTGCATCGCATTTTATCCGAAGAACTTACTACGTTCTTCGTCTAAAATGTGATGCAATTAAAAGAAATAAATTTGGAAGCTTAACAAAATCACTACATAGTATAAAACAAAGTCGCTTTCTCTGTCCCTATATCCCTATGTATGCTTAAATCTTTAAAACTACGCAACGGATTTTGATGCGGCTTTTTTTAATAGATAGAGTGATTGAAGAGGAAGGTTTATATCGAGGGGTGAAAGGCTATTTGTTTGAAGCGACATTTTACGAACTTTACAGGAGAGCCATTTAAAGATTCAAAATTTGGAAAAAAAATCGTTATGAAAAAACTAGTGCTCTTTCTATAATGGGGATCGCAAATTTTTATTGAAAAAAAATCCCTGAATGTTTTGGTATAATTTTCAATTAAAAAACAGTTATGAGTATAAGATAAATTGTCGCTTCATACAAAATGATCTGTATCGCCTTATTTTTAGAGTAAAGAAAAATGATTCAACTTCCAACATTGTCACTAATCAGCAGCAGGCAAAATGGTTTAAGTGACTTTACAGTACTTATGCAGGAGAAAGCAAAATGATTGAATCGACGTTACTCAATAATAATAGGAATAGGCTATTTTGTTTAACTACCAATTTGGGTTTGGGTTTTGGGTTTTGTTAACGATTCAGGAAAGTTGGCTTAAGCAACGATGAACATTCTTAAAGAGTTGTTTGATGTCTCAGATTTTGGAAGGAGTTATATAACTTGGTTGTTCTAAACAGAGTGAAAAACAGTTGTAGCGAAAGGGTTGAACCGACGACATGTCTTAATGAATTTGGCTGACGGCAAATTGGTTGAAGCGACATTGCACAGAGTAAGTAATCGTAAGCAAAATGTTTGATGGGACTTTTCATCTAAAGATAGCTACATCGAAAAACGATTTATCTGCCATCGAACTAAAATTTTAGGAACGGAATAACGGCTTACGATCCAATTCTCTGTTTTTGTATACAGCTTAAATGATATACTAAAAAAATATGGCAAATTTGAAGTCTGATCATACATCATGTTTGAGAATTATGCACTAAAATGGCATTGTTTTAAGCGCCATAAAAGTGCTCAGAATTGTACAAAACCCGGCTCAGACGACGCAGAAAAATTCGCTGAATCCGAATATGTATATAACTCCATATCGTCCAAAATGTCGCTTCAAACAAATAGCCTTTCACCCCTCGATATGTATGATACATCCGCATGGCACCCGTGCAAAGCCGGGGCGAGTCGCTAGTTGTATATAAATAAACATTGATGAATTTGGTGACTACCTACCAATTTTTTTTTATATATACCTAATAATAAAACATTAGTAATTCATACGATAGTGGCTGGTATTAATTGGAGCATAACGGGGAAATGAAATCGGAAGAAGTAAATGTCATGATTCTACCTACTCATACGCTTTAAGTATGACACTAACATTAAGTATACTTATGAATATGTGTATGATAATAACAACATTTTTTTTTACCAGAACTAGTAGCAGGAAAGAAAGGACGTTTTGTGCCTCTTCTTTACACTTCGGAGGTCTACAAACAATACGACTGTAAACGAATTACAAAATTAGGTATTAAAAAAAACCTTAAATACCTATGAACGAAACATAATTTTAAAATCCAAAAGAATTGTTTCCGAACAAAAGTATGTCGGGGTTTTGGTCCTATTGTGAATTTTATAGTTGAACTAGATTCCCGCGCGCGATTTCACCCGCGTAGCGCCCATTTTTGTGGGAACTTCATAATTAAATATCGGGTTTCTTTCTTTTGGATAACGTAGCTTTCTAATGGTGAAAGAATTTTCGAAATCGGTCTAGTAGTTCCGTAGCTTAATCAATGCAAACAAACAATAACATAATATTTCCTCTTTATTATTTTTAGTACCTACTGATTTTATTACAGGAGACACTGAATTTTCCAAAAAATAATAACACCAATTCGCGTAGCGAGATCTTTTAGCTTATCGTATTTTTAAGATGCTGTATAAAAAAGTAGTTTCGATATGCCACAAGTTATTATATTAATCTAAAGCAAACTTACACTTTAAATCATTTTGTGATCTCGCTTGTCCCTGATATAAGATAAAGATAGAGTAGAGAGATGTTATCCGTCGGAAGAAACAGCTCGACTAATTTGAATAGAATCTGAGTAGCTTCCTCTGAATGATAGTAATTAGACACTGGGATTTATATACAGCTCTAGGCGCATAATATATTAATCATTATTCACCATCAGCTCATATAACGTCCACTGAATGCTTAATACTGAATATGGACCAGCGTCAAAGAGGCTGATGCTATGTTCATCACGCGGGGCGGGTGAGACGAGTGTATGGCGACGGCAGTAGATACATACAGGATACGCTGCTGCCAGTTTCCTGATTTACAATCGTTATCAATCATGTATTTACAATAGGAACCGGCTTAAGTTGCTTTGCGAGGCACGGAGTGTCGCTAACAGCCAATCAGACCCGGAATTTAAACCTTGATTTTGAACAATGATTTCTAGTCTGCCGCGGGAATTAACCCAAGAGCTCCTACACTTTCAAATTGAGAACATGGAGGATATGGCATAAAGCTTTTATAGTTTAACTAGCGACCCGCCCCGGCTCCGCACGGGTGCAATGCTGATGTATTATAGATATAAACCATCCTCTTGAATCAATCTATCTATTAAAAAAAACCGCATCAAAATCCGTTGCGTAGTTTTAAATATTTAAGCATACATAGGGATATAGGGACAGAGAAAGCGATAATAGCGATAAAGCGATAAAATGAAAAGAAATAATATGAATCCTTCATGCTAAATTGTCTACTATCTTGCTTTCTCTGCTTACTACTGTCTCAATCAAAAATAAAATAATTAATTATAATAACAATTAATTAGTTAATAAAAGTTTAAGAACAAACATCTAATACTGTAATAAAGACAACTATAATTAAAATTATCCAACTTATCTCAACCAGGTATTTGCTTATGACTAGTCACTTTAATTATATGACATAAAAACAGTAGCGAATTCACCAGATTTTAATATTTACAATGCAACAACGATAGTATTTACAGTTTGATACATGTTATCTGTTAACTTACTAGTAAAGTACTTAATCTTATGACGTAATTAAAATTGCAGGATTTTGTCTACGCCTAATAAGCTACATGTTCAGTTCAGAGTTCAATATCCGAGTTTCCATTGAGAGATCTTGAAAACAATTAAAGCTATTTCAATGAGAACGGCAAAAAGTTCACGGTTGTAAAATTCGGAATTAGCTGCATTGGGTTTTAGTACTAAAATTTATTTATTTATTCATCCTGAATATTCATGTCTCAGTGTTGTCTCTGCCTCGCAATTTAGCAATCTGCGCAAGAGGTCGCCCCCTGTTGGACGAGTCCACATCTACGAGAGCATCGGAAGGTTATTTGTAAACTAAGGGTCAGGTTTACCATTGGACCAGTTTAAAAAGTGACTAAGACGTTTAAAATCCGAAAAAAGCGATATTTTTTATTTCGTTCCAATAAACCACTCAATACGGAGCTATTTATAGATATATCGCTCAAAATACTACGTAACTACAAATAATAATAATCTTAAACAATAAGTAGACAACATATCAACAAAGCTCCATCAATTTAGTTTTATCGTAAACTGACATCTCTGATAATACACTTCAGATACATTTCTAACAACATAATAGGATATCTATTGTATTACGGTGTATAATGTAATTTAGACCGTATATAATAATAATACATAATAATAATAATTTATTTCAAAAAAAAGTACAGATAATACCTCCGTATGTAGGAGGTATTTTCGGGAGGGCATGCTAGGCATAGGCATCCCCACAACACACCAGCGGGGAATGCAGGGCTCCCCTACCACTTCCTCTTCTCGCTATGACGATGACATACTATATAATTATAGCATTTAATTATACAATCTATTCTGTGATTATACCAAGAGGAAAGGATTTGACTATTAAAACTCCCGGTTTCCGACCGCTATTAATGGTACCCCCATGCCGAGAAGTAATGCATAGTAACAAAGACATCAATCTATTAGACTACCCACACAGTTTCAGCCGCGTAGCTTCCGTACCAGTAGGAACATGAAATATAAGTTTCGTGATAACATAACATTCTTCTCATAGATAAATTATTTGTCTTGATCTCAACTTTGTATGTAAAAATAGCACTACAAGAAATAAAGACATCCGGATCACATACCATCGGTACAGTGTCACAATACGCACTACAATATTAAGTTGCCGCATATACGGAGTTATTTTATTATAATTAATTAGTTAATAAAAGTGGTTCAAAGCAACCACGGTATCTAGTCCAGCACGCAAGACTAATCATTTATATAAGATTCTCCTAGTGTTTTGCATTTTTGTATATCATCATTATCATCATCATCAACAGCCCGTTAACGTCCACTGCTGAACATGGGCCTCCTCTTAACAGACCTTGGCAAGCTCGTACAGGGATATTGCCATAATCACCACGCTTGGCAGACGGATTGGTGATCGCAGTAAGATGTAAACCTTGAGCTAATAGATGCTGCTGCCCATCCATCAGCCATATGTCCCTTAGTGGCCTTTTACGACACCCATGGGAAGACATGGGGTGGTCTATTCTAAGCCGGAAACCACACGGCTTATTTTTGTATATAATTACATACTATACTTAAACCTACAAAATATTACCTTTTAAAACTATTACTATAGATAATAATAATTATTGACCAATTTGTATTCTTTTACAGATTTAAAAAAAATCCATTTGAGAAATTATGAATACAAACCTAAGTAAAATTTACCAATTAAAACTCAAGAAACAACCTGCCAATAGTTTAGATTTACCGCATGTCATCACCAAATGGAAGTTAGTGGACCAAGACCTTGACAATGCTGGAATTAACCCATACAAAATACTCATGAGAAAAAGGAACTCAAATCAACACAAATGATTTTAAATCAAATCAAATTTATTTTGGTTCCATAAAGTACATTTTACAGGGATAACAATTATGGACCCTGTACCAGGACCACAATATTAAGACAAAGGAGGAGCTGTTAATTGTTAAATTACATTTATATACATTATAAATTGGTATGGATTATCTTTTGAGTTAAAATTGATTGTGACATTAAGTTCTAATGTATTTTTAATTGCATTGCACAAGATTTTAAATGTTATATGACTTATAAATAATCTATGACTTTCCATTACAACCAGAAATATTCATGATTGAAGATTTTCACCACTAAAAAGCTGATCTAGTATAAACATAGACAATATGTAATGGATACAGGAGCCCACAAAGGAATACTCACAACAAATATATTAATGTGTCTAATAAAGTGTATCTATCTAATACACATGAAATGTACAAATAAATACAGCTGATTTTGTAATTTTCAGACCTATAAGTTAAATGCCCTTTTACTGTTCTTTCTGTACAACTTTTTTTTTTCTGTATCCTGCAACTGCGAAATCTGTTCAGAAACAATTATCTGATGTGCTGGCTGATAACTCCGGAAAATAGGTTGGTGATGAGGACCACATTCAGCAATGTTTCCCTCAGTCAATGTCCACAGATCTCTCCACCAGGTTTGATATACCATGTCTCTTTAGCCTCGAGAACTGTAGGCTTCCTGTCCCCTGTAGCTGTGCTGCTAGTTCATTCCTATGTCTATCAAGCCTTCTTTGATAATTTCGGCTGAATCTCCTTCTGTACTACTAAGATTAAATGTACCACAATATATCTTGTTAAAAAAAGCACTAATCAGTGGTCGGGAACTACATCTATACTAATATTATAAGGAGGAAAAGTTTGTATTTTTTGTTTTGTTTGTTTTTAATAAACTTTAAAACTCCTAGACGGATTTCGATAATTCTTTCACCATTAGAATGCTACATTATCCCTGAGTAACATAGGTTGTATTTTTTTACTAGAAATGTGCACCTGTGCAAAGATGGGCCGCTAGTTTTATATATATATGTTACTGCTAATAGCTAGTGTGGCTAGTGGCTACATATATATATATATATATATATATATATATATATATATTGTCCGCTTTACGGCAAATGTTGATCAGGCCGAAATATGCATTAAATGTTGATCCACCTCTAGAGGCTTGTAGCTTAGATAATTTTGATAATATCGTGTCATACTTCGAATATAAGAATTCCCCTCATTGCGACCCAGTGCCTAACTACGCCGCGAACACTCTAGCTCGTCACCAACTCACGCGGCAATTGTTGATTTTATAACCGCCATTTATTTGACACTTTGTGTGACTTTGTTGATCAATATAAACATTGGGAGATCAACAAATGCCGCGGAAATGTACACCGATGCTGCGGAGCGGCAACATCGCAAGCGAAACAAAAGATAGTTTCATTTCACAATAAATATAATATGAAAGTATACAACACCGCGTAAGTGACAATAGCTAATAAGGTTGAAAATCAAATGTAGCAAATATATTTGATTGCCGTTCAAAACATATGTAAAGAAAATATTTTTTAACATATGAAATCACACCTTATTATAAACTGTCACTTATGGTGTTGCAGTATCAACGACGACACGTATCCTCCGTTAAATTATAATCTATCCCGCGAGATTGTAAAGTGTCGAGATATTTACTACGGCGTAGTTCCCCCCAGAGGTCCATTGTAGGGGGAAGAGGGCTACAACAGGGTTCGCCCTGGTACCCTGAGGCGCAACATTAGTGATATTATGACATGTTTATACACCCTCATACCATTCAGCTTTCGGCACGTGCTCACCTTGGCATTGGGTCATCCATCTAATCTAATATAATTTACATTCAGTCATAACAAATGGAACGAACTTATTTTATTAAATCTGATGGAGTTGCATATGGATATTATCTAGGACGAAAGTACTCCTCAAGACTAATCAAACGAACCCAAACTCGATGGGATTGTGTCGTTTTATTACGGACTTCCTGCGGCCACCTTCCAGCTCCATCATCAGACCCTGAATACCATTAAGGTCCAAAGTACTCGTTAAGACTAATCAAGCGAGCTCAAACTCGATGGAATTGTATAGTTTTATTACGGACTTCCTGTGGCCACCTTCCAGCTCCATCATCAGATCCTGGATACCATTTAGGACCAAAGTACTCGTCAAAACTAATCAAACGAGCCCAAACTCGATGGGATTGTGTCGTTTTATTACGGACTTCCTATGGCCACCTTCGAGCTCCATCATCAGACCCTGGATACTATTTAGGACCAAAGTACTCGTCAAGACTAATCAAACGAGCCCAAACTCGATGGGGTTGTGTCGTTTTATTACGGACTTCATATGGCCACCTTCCAGCTCCATCATCAGACCCTGGATACCATTTAGGACCAAAGTACTCGTCAAGACTAATCAAACGAGCCCAAACTCGATGGGATTGTGTCGTTTTATTACGGAATTCCTACGGCCACTTTCCAGCTCCATCATCAGACCCTGGATACCATTTAGGACCAAAGTACTCATCGAGACGAATCATACGAGCCCAAATTCGATAGGGTTATGTCGTATTATAACGGAGTTCCTATGGCCACCTTCCAGCTCCATCATTAGATCAGCTCCATGTCATCATAATATTGCATTGTCACGCGATATACATATTGTCCGTGCAAAATTTTTACTCAATCGGAAACCGTAAAGTGTGTCAAATTTAACTTGCAAGATTTGATTACAGACAATGGGACAGGTGAAAGAAAAAAATAAAAGGTGGTAATAAAAAAAAGTTGTCGAATCTTATGGAGAACCAAACTCCTAAGTCCTACTCTACATGCCCTAACTTAACACTGTCTTGCTTTCATCAAAGCGTATAGATTGCGAAGCGAAGTGGCAACAGCGCATAACAAAACCAACCAATCATGGCAAAGGTTACCTCTGATTGGTCCATTTGAATCAGATCAACAATAGATGGAGCGGATTTGTATAAATAATGCAATGAATAGTTCTTATTTGTGTCGCTAGAGGGTCAGCAATTGTTGATCAAATTGGAGCCACATTTGTATGCCGAATCATACATTAGATCAACAAAAGCTGTTTTGATCAACAATTGCTAACTGATCAACAATTAACTGATGCTACAACCCGTCTGATCAACATTTGCCGAATGGGTATATCTATATATATATATATATATGTAGAATTTTGAATTTTGAATTTTGAATTTGAATTTTATATATTGTTATAATGTTTAGTATATTCTAAGATATAAAATAAATATCCCTTAAAATTACACTAACTGTTGCTTGCTGCTAAGCTGCTCTGCAACACACAGCAATTATTCTAGCTTGCAATGTGCAATGCCCAAGATTTTTACTTTAAGTTATTATGTAGATGAGTAGCTATTGTGTGACTATGTTGTATAAAGAACATAACATTCTAGTTTCAGATCTCTATGAACAGGGGGTTATGTTATGCATTTTATTAATACAGATAGTGATATTGTATACGAGAATTGGACTTCATATAGTATCTTTTGGACAGCCAACCATAATAAGTACTTTAACAGAAAAATTGTTTTAATAATTTTTAGTACACTATTGTATGATTATATCATATTATTCACAGTGCATAATGCATTCACTTATGTTTTATTACAAATTACAGAAAAAAATTGAGTATAACTGGCCAAGCAACATTACTGAACACTCTTCAAAAGGATGTTGCCCTAGTCACTATGCAGGAGGTTGGGTGACACAGTATTAAGTCAATTATAAACACAACGCTATACCCAGGATATGGCATACTACACCATGAAGGTCAAACAGAAAAATCCCACAACCTTGCTCGTTTTGGTTTAATATTACACATACAGTCAATGATATTTAACGTAAACCAGTCTATAGTGCAGTGGTCACACAGAGGCAGAAATACCACCAAAATTATATATTAGCATTTTGCACTCCTACTCCATATAAACCATAAGTGTGCAATTTTGTAAAAAGAGGTACCTACTATGTTTCTGCTTCACATGGTCAGTGAGTCATCTTAGGATAGTTTAACTAAAGTAAATAAACATTTATAAACTGAACTTACCTTCGAGCCAAATGGAGCCTCTCCTGAGTGGTGAGGTGTTCCACTTGGGCCATCTCGGCCACTAAGTCCGAATGCTCCATTTTGAATGTGTTCTGGAAAATGCACACTTTTGAAGCAAAAATTTTACATTGAACATGTACATAGAAGGAATAAACTTATTGAAAAATATATATGAAATGTAATTTACCATTGTAATATTAGTTATCAATAATATGAGAATCAAAGATTATGAAACATCATAATCAAAACTAGTTTCATCTCTTTACACTATTCATGTACACAATACTTGCAGTGATAAGACTGCTATTAATAAATAAAATACTGCATTCACATAGTTTTAATCACTTATTAATAGTTTCTCCAAGATTTTTATAGCTATGGAACTGAACAACAAAATAGTTAATATATTATTTATTGTACTATTATATTAATCGAGCAAGAAGGCTAAAGACGTCCAAGACTTATTGATAACTGATATAACTTTGATAAGATAACACTACAGCTCCATACCAGCATTTCATTCAGCACTAATACTGTCGGTAAACATGATTTTCTCACTAGATTCTAATCAGATTACGAAAACCCATTTTATCACACAAAAATACATCACCTCTCAATGATATTTCAAATTGAAAACAAACTGACAGTTTAGAAAGGCACTTACGTTTCTACAACCCAAATCACCTTAGCACGTCAAAATTATATTAAAACAACTTATGCGAGAGAAACTATACACCATTTACATTTATTCCAAAATATTTTTCACGCCACTTACCGCTGTTCTAGTTTAGTACAAAGCGCAAGTATGTTTCATTCGTATATTGATGTATCTGCCACACATGATTACAGGTTGCACTAAGGGGAGCCATTAACACTTGTACACATTGATTCTATGAGTTAAATGTTAGCTATTGTATGATAGAAATGTACAGTTACATTGTATTTTCCGTTAGTTTTCATGAAAATTAAAAACAAGGAGAAAAATCACAAGACGGCTGGCAAACGAATTATATTTTTTAATTTGAGAAAGCGTTAAGTGTCTTTGACTACTTCGGCATTTTGAGCCTCTATCAAACATATGCAAGGCAATGTTGCAAGTAATTGATTGTAATATTTGAAATACATTTTATCCTTGTAAAAATATAGATTAAACTGATTTATGGCATCACTATAAATTAAATTATTTTAACACTCAAGTATTTTTCTTTTGGATGTGAATCCTAGTAATGAATTTATAATTACAATTGATCTATTTGTAATATTAAGGTCATAATATACATATTAGTTAAAAGTCAAATTAAGAAATTTTAATTTTAGTTGTAGTTAGTAGATTTTAAGTATTTGACGATTTTGCATTATAAATGTACATTTAGATTATAAATATAATAAGAACGTGCTCAAATTACACTTTAAAATATGCCATATAGCACAAAGTCAATGGGAGCAGCTTGCTGTTCAAAGACAAGAACGGAGAACTTTAGTTAAACCAGAGTCAACGAATTTGAAAAACTACGCTACGCTTAGCTTGATGCATAACGTCATGAATAAAATTTAAAGCCCAACCACCTGCGATCATCAATTATAACATAATTGATGGAGTGCTCACATATCACAGCAATGCGCGAGGATCTTCACAAAGCGGATAGGATATATAAGCCACATGCGAGCACAATCAGTCCAATGAAAATACGAAAGTTGCAGCAGTCACCCTAGCCGAAATTGGTAGGATCAACATCATCATAATGTATTGAGATTGGAGAATTACTAAATGTATAGTAAGGCTGGCTACCCCAATAAATGAGTTTGACATTAAGAATGACGTTAAAAAAGGTTGCCATTGCAATATTTTTCATAGATTGCCATAATAATATATTAAAAAACAAAATAGATATATTTCATAATTTTGATAATATTATTACCAGCTTATTTTTTAATGTATTCTCTGTCGCACGCACTTAATATTTACATAATCCTTAAAGAGTACTAGACTTAGTTTCGTACATACCCAATTTTGATATAAAATACACTTATAATAATTAATGGAGGCAAATTCCACGGAAGCCAGAACTTTCTTATTTTTTAAAGCTCAGCCCAAGTAATACCCCCTAGCCGGTAAAAAATCAACCTTGGCGTGATATTTGTACTGTGCGCAACTAGGGTATTTTATAGAGTGTTTCGTGTTATATTTGGTGAAAAATAAAGAGTGAAGGTAAGTTTCACTTGTTACTACCTACTTGAAAACTTGGAACGATAAAGTACTTTAGATATTTTTATACTATTATTCAAGACAATTTTAGCCTCAGTTTCACGTTATTAAATTGATGTTTGGCACGTTTAGGCGATCTTGTTATCAAAATGGCAGAAAGTGCACAGTGGCGCCATATTCTCTCTCTACAACCATCAATGGGCAGAAAAATCGGGAACTGCTTGAAAAAAAAAATAAGAAATCGAATTGTTGAGGAATGGAATATAGAAAATATTGAATGTTATGGTAGTAATGAAATAAAATCCTCTTGATAGTTATCAATAAATGTTTATTGATGTTGATAGAGCGCACAGGAAGTCTTAGTTATATTAAGTCACGGAGCACACGACTGCACAGTGTCACAGATGACCGAGAACTGCCGAGAAGAGAGAGAAATGAGCGAGGCAGTGCTACCAACTCACAACACAAGTGTGGGATGATAATCTTGTTATTTTAACAGATCGCAGTAAATTACTTTTTGAACAATATTTCAACACCTCAAAAATTAATTTACAATTTTATTAATTAAGTACATCATTATATAACTCCTCTGTGTTACTCATATCTCCTGGGAAATAATAGTCCAACATTTGTTCTAGGATTAGAGGAAACCCAGAAAAACCCTAATCGGACTATACAACTTTACAATAACAAAATTACAATTATATTCTTAATTAATAACATACTTAATATGTACACATAATTATTATTCAATAACACCCATTTCTCTTCGTAGTTCACAAAAACTAGTTGAAGAAAGCGGTTTAGTCAGTACGTCTGCCAGCTGTTCACCTGTGGGAATGTAATTTAATTTTATTACATTTTGTTCAATCTGCTCCCTAGAAAAGTGATATTTCATGTCAATGTGCTTTGACCTTTTATGATTACTAGGATTATTGGCAATGCTAATACATCCATGATTATCTTTATATATAATTATGGGTTAATTAATATTTATGTTTATATTTATAGGCCCGGTTCGCAGAACTATGCAGCTGATGCTCTCTCCCGCATCTGTGCTAGTGTTGAAACACACTCAGCCAGACTGAAGTCGCTTCACGAAGCTCTTTGTCATCCAGGCGTGACAAGAATGGCACATTGGACTCGCTCCAAAAATCTGGCGTATTCAATAGAAGAAATAAGAGGTATGACCAAACAGTGTCGCATTTGCTCCGAAATTAAGCCAAAGTTTATTCGAGTCGATCCTCAAAATAAATAAATTAAAGCTTTAGCGCCTCTTGAAAGCCTCAGTATGGATTTTAAGGGACCAGTGCCTTCCAAATCGCACGACAGGTTTATTCTAACCGTGGTACATCATTTTTATCAGCGGAAGTAAAAGAACGGCAACGGACAAGTTGAAAGACTCAACTCAACGCTATGGAAAAACATTCAGCTTGCATTGAAAAGCAAAAACATGCCGATTGAGAACTGGGAGAAAGTCTTACCACAAGCATTACACTCCATTCGTTCACTCCTATGCACAAGTACAAATTGTACACCACATGAGAGAATGTTTAATTATTCTCGAAGATCTCCGAATGGAGATTCTATTCCAACATGGCTAACAAGTTCGGACAAAATACTTATGCGACGATTTGACCGTAAAACGAAAAACCAGCCATTACCTGAAGAAGTAGAAGTTCTACAAACGAATCCTACCTACTCGTACGTACGGTTAATGGACGGGCGAGAAACTACAGTGTCTAACCACCACTTAGCACTGACTATGAATTCCATAAAAATGTTTTCATTACCGTAAGATTTATTACAACATTATCATGAGAAATTTATTAGGTAAGTTCTATTGTTTTACATTAAACCATTACATAGCGGCACCAACATAGCGATCTATGCTATCTTCAAGATTTTATGAAACCGAAATACTAACAAACGCATCGCTCGTTTCAAAGAAAAATGAAGCAATTAATGGCCGTAATTTTTTAAATAGAATCGCTTGATCACGTGACAAATGTCAAGGACCATACATTTGCCTTAGCGATTTTATGCTGGCGATCGTTCCGCTGTAGTTGCATTTGGACCAGGCCTTCCGATTTGGGTTCCGTCGAAGACTCGGTATACCAATCAACCACTGTGACAAAGAGACACGGTTGAGGCAAAGACGTAGCCACCTCTTTTTTTTCAGCAGCGTTCCCACGCCGGCGTAGGGGTTTGTGGGGACGTAGCGACCCCTAGTCAAGTCCTGTAACAACATTTATTTGGGCCTTCTACCTTCAGGTGTCCTCATAGATCCGAAGGAGTTAATGATGACGTCCTGGCCGATTTCGACCACGGCGACCATTTGGACTGGACAGGCAAATTTAGCATGAGGGGTTTTGATGTTCTACCCTTTGGTGTGCTCTCTGGTGGCTTGCGTACCCACTCTTATTGGTGAAGGTACGAGCGCATTTTGGGCATGTCAGTACCCCACCGACGTAATTGTAATGGATGGCCGCTTGTGGCCGGGCCTTTAGCTCGTCGCGTTTCCTATTATGATGATTCCATGATAGCGGGAGTTAGGTACGAAGACGAAACCGCATTTAGCAATTAGCAATTAGTCGTATCAGAGTTACGGTGCCCCGGGGTACAAGGGCCGAAAGTATGGAGTAAAGGGCTTTCTTTACGGATAATTTGGTACCTAATTAGCTACCAGGCTTTTGCTACTTCACCAGGCATAAAGCTGAGCAGAGCTCCAACCTTATTAAGTGGCTTATAAACTAAAAACTAAGCAACCTGCGCTAGAGGGTGTCTCCTATCGGACTTCGACTTTGGCTCAGGGCGGTCGCTGACGGAGGTATTGCGCTAATATGGCTTTTAGTTGTGTAGGTAGAGGTTTTGTGCAACTGTCGCTCTACAGTTCGCGGGCTTCCCCGACATCGGGTCTACGAGGGCATTGGAAGACCTCTTTGCATACAATTATTTTCTGTAACGAGATTCTAACGCACAGCGATATTGTAATGCGAACGGCATTATGACACGCAACGAAATTATAACGCTATTCTAATGTGCAATGACGTTATAAAGTGCAATGATATTTTAACGTGCAACGACGTTATAAAAGATTGCTAAAATCCAGTAGCACTAAAACAGTTAGCTGCTTCTGTTCCATGACCATGCGAATGTCACCTGTTATAATGGCTAATTAGCCATTTAGAGAAATTATAACAGGTGACATTTTATTTATTTAGAGAATTCTCTAAGAACTCTAAACCCTTAATTCTCTGAATTACTTATAAAAAATGTCCTACAATTGCTAGTAATCTTATAAATAAAAGATTTCTTCATAAAGAAGATGTATTTCTTGACCTCCCATCCCTCCATACCCATAGTAAGGTTGCTCATCAGCCCGTATATCGTAGACTTCTGAACATGGGCCTTCGAAGGGATGGGACTAAGGCAACAGGCCCAAAGTTACCACCATTGGCAGATGGTTTGGTGACAGTAAGTAATGTGTGGGATATACACAAGTAAACACTGCTGAACGTTAAACGATAACGATAGTCATAAATGATGTTATGACAATCCTAAGGCTTAACGTGCTGTCCGAGGCACGGAGGGTAGTCACTCACCCAACCAGACCGGGAAAGAAATCTTTGATTTTTCAGACGGAATTATATAAAAACGTAACGGTAGAGAAACAACTTGTCTTTCAAATACTTAAAAACGTTTATTATTTATATTTCCATATCATATGCCGTGTCATTGTAGAAGTCAAATTATTTCAACCTCGAATTGCTCTCATGTTTTCTTGTACTACAGACAACTCAGATTAAAGTGTCGACTATTTCGTCGACGCCTGTGGTTGTATCGTTAACGACACCGATGACGAGGCCAGTGACACTTGACGTGAGATTGGCGACGGTCCCGTTCAAGATGGTGCTGGTTTCATTCAGAAGCGAGCGGACCAAGCCGGTTGACGCTACATCTACATTATTGAACGCCACCTAGAAAACACAATACATCAACGTCAATGTTTAAAATAATGTTAATTTTGTTTCGAGACGGATATGTTGCTGCAGACACCACGCTTGGCTGAGTCATCAGTGACCACAGCATGTCGATTTTATACACAAGTTAACTCTGCTACCCGTAACTATATTATAGAGTAGAAGATGTAAAAAGAAGTCAATTCCAATTACTATATACATATTTCAAATATTTTGGCATGCATTATTAACCCTGACTAACAAAGATATTTTTATCGAAGCCATAGTGATATGGTTACGTAATTACCTACTATTTAAATTGCCTTCTCGCACTTTGATCTGTAATCCCGTCAATTCTTGAAAAATAATAGGTACAGTTTTCACGTGCCTAATATCCAAAAACTATTACACACGTTTGTGTGTAATAGTTGAAAGAAAATAAATTATTATATGTTAGTTTAATATATTATAATTTATTTTCTTTCAAAGAATTAGCATAGCTATTCAACGTAGTAACGTCGCCAGCTTTTTGGGCACCCTTCCCGCAGACGGCGACCTGAGGGGGGTATTTTACTTGTGATTTTATTTTATAAGTTTAGTTTATACAAAACTTAGTTTATAAAATAATGAATTTGAATAGCTTAATTATTTTATTTTACTTGTTAAGTTAAATATAGTTAGAAGTATCATTTAATTTAATTTTATTTCTAATTGAACTTGAAACAATTAACACAACTCACCAAAGCTACGAGTAATAAGATGATTGCGGTCTTCATATTGATAAGTTTCTTAGGTCGGATAGGTTTGATGTCCAGATACCGAAGTGAGGATCTACGGTCTCACCAGGTATTTTATACTTTGTCCTGCTATTGACACAAATGATTCTATCATTTACATCAATAATATCTACTTAAATTGCACTTAATTAAAGAAAGTAAGTAGAGCAATATTTTCGTAGAGTAAACATATCATTATCATATTAATTAGTTGCATGTCTACTCCCAAGGTTACATTTCCGTGCCAATGTCTCCGCACTTATGCTAATGCATGTATTTTGGAAACAATATAGAAAATTATATGGGGAACCTGTTGTACCTTGACACCCTTTGTACCTAGAGCCACTTATTTTTTTGAAATGTTCGCGCCTTTTTTTCGTCTCTTTGTCTATGGTATAGTGAACTTTGACAAGACTTATCAACATGAAGTTAGTTGCAGGCGACCATTGCATCGAGTTTGCATGGGAGATCACTTTAACGTTTTCGCTGCAAAAAAGTAAGATATTTAATATTTTTCATTTCTTTCATTACTTCTGTTAATTATTACATAAATTTTGAAAACCATTTGATTTAAACAAGTACTTTAGCCAAATTTAGAATGTAGTATGCTTATTTGAGTTAATCATAACCTCCATATTTACATGTGAATGCGAATAAACATAAAAGGGTAGGGGTGTTGTACCTTGACCATAATAAAACAGTTGTATATGGTCGAGGTACCTACATTCAAGAAAAATAGTTCGGATAGGCAGACAGAAAGTAAAGTCAAGGATACTAACTGACACTCCGAAAAAAAAATGAAATAGAAAGTATATGGGCAGCAAAACAAAATAAAAAACTTAAAATAGATAAGAAGGTAAAAGTACAGAAACTAAAAGAAGTTTGAAAAAAGATTTTATTTACTTTGTTGGCCTAATAGTGTCTGTCAGTAAAGAGGATGCTCTTATAAAATCCATGAAGAAGTCTCTAAAAAACTGGAAATGGCCAGAAAAAGAAGATCTCAACTTATACCAACGGTTAGATATTAAGGCATAAATTAAAAGTCCTAAAAGTCATATAAATGCTGTTAATTGAAATGTCATAGATATTATATAAGCTTATAAAGATATTTATAGACGTGTTGAAGCTGGAATTAATAAAAATATTTGCTATTTGTCGAGAAATATGGATTATATTTGCTGAGTTCTAACTATGATCAAGGTTCAACATAGGCGGATCTAGGTACATCACCACTGTTGTACCTTGATCAACATTCCAAACTTTTTTTTAGTTTATGTAAAACCTGTAAAAAGGATGATCTATGTTTTTGTATAATTTATATTATGAACCACATTAGATCGTCTAACAGATAAAATTTGTTTAATCTAAATTGCTATAACCGCTTTTTTTTCAAAAAATTGTTTAATGAAAAGGTGAACAAGGTTCCCCTATACCTAAGTATTATAAAGATTCCATACCTTGTTAGATAAAAGTCATTTCTTATAGGCAGGCCCGGATTATCCATAGCATAGCATTGACTATGGGACCTGTGCAAACACCAAGTTTAATCTATATTTTTGTATTTTGTTCGTCTATGACAATGGTAAGGTAAGCGTTTATTCGAGCAGTCGGTATGCGTCGCATACCGACTATGCGATCGATACTATGCGATCGAATGTTGAGTACTAGAGTATTTAGAGATAGCATAGGATAGGTACCAAAGGAGTCGATCTGATCGTCTATACTTTATTATAAAAGTCTAGACGATCAGATCGACTTCCGTACTCATGGTAACTTTATAATGAAATATAGCCTATATAACGTAGTTCCTGGACAACGTGACTTTCCCGAAATCATACAAAATAAAACTTGGTTGAGAGCTAACATGTTAAAATTGAGGCTGTCAGGTGTAGCTCTTCTAAATATTAATCCAAAACCTAACCCCAGACGTCACTATATTATCAACCGATTTGCAAATGAGGATAGAAAACTTTCATTTGTTGTGTAATGATTGGTAACCTACAATAATATAATATATGTAATAAAAGTAACTAGACCAAAACTTCCTGGACATTTGAGTCAAAACTCTGAACATCTGAGTATGTATCGCCAGATCTTCTCAATGAGGCCGCGCTGAAACCGGCCGTAGAAGAAGCCCACTGAGTTTGCTTCGCCGGGTCTTCTCAGTTAGGGCGTATTGGATCCGGTGGTAGCACTATATCGCGTTCGTCGAGATATTTATGGTCCGTCCAAATAATAATATACTCAAAGGACAGAACTTAGACTATCCAATCATAGATATAAAATAATATTGTATTTTCATACCTGACATCTTTAAGGCTATAAAAACTATTATAATAAGTAGCAATAATCAAATTAATTTAATACAGTAAATTGATTTTATAATAAAATAGTATATTGTGCAATAAAGTCAAATTTACTCGACATATTGTGTCATTATTAGTGATTCGCGCTTATTGCTATATATTTTATCGAGGGCGGTTTGGTTAAAGCATTCCATAGAACGTAACGTGCGGTTAAAATACAATTTATTATTATTTAATACATTTTAACAATTAAATATGTTCCGTAACCGAAAGTTAATAATGCTAACTACATATATATTGACATCTTAAGGATATTAAGATTAGAGTAAGTTTGTAAAAAAACAATAGGTTATTTGTTATTCAACATTTTTTCTTAAAATTTGGATAAAACCTTTATGCACATATAAAAAAATGGGGAAAATAAATAAAATGTAATAATAACTGGCAAATGTGTATTTATTTCATTGAATGTAAGTATCTATATTTCTACTATAATACAGATTTAACAATAGTTTAAGTACAAATCGAAAACCACATTATCAATGAGCCGTGTAGCATATGATATGGAAATATGTATAATAATAAAAGTGTTAGTACTTGAAAAGACAAGTTATTTTTCTCCACACTGCGTTTTTATGTAATTCCTTATGTCAAATCAACAATTTCTTACCCTCCGCTCCTCGGTAAGAACGTTAAGCCGATGGTATGGATTGTCATAACATAATCTATGAATAGGTATCGTATACCGTTTACCTAGGTTTTTTTAACTTTAATTTAATTGGATAAGTTTAATTAGGTCAATGACTAGAGCATGTAATATCGGATGATTTTCGATTCCGGAATTGAATTACGATACTACTGGTTAGATTCCGGAATTCCAGAACTGGTGCCGGAATTAGAAAAAAGTATAGGAAATAAAAAAAACAATAAATAGGCATTACATTGTTTTGTAAAATCAAATCTTTATTATAAAAACTAAATAAATCGACAAAACTCTTAACTGAGATCAATTAAACAGCCTTCTATTAGGTTTTTCTTAGTAAATATAACAAAAAATAAACAACTTTTCAGTAATATACATTATAGCAAAATCATCGTGTGCTAGCTATTTGCAATTGCAATGTAGCTTATTAAATAGCTCGGACCATAAATGTCAAATAGTAAACCTAAACACTGTAGCTCACATAGAAAGCCCCATACTTAATTTCAGGCCGCTCTCTAAGAAAAATCTAAGGAAATTTTATGGCAAAACTGTGTTATTTGCCTACGACAACTCATAATCGGAATGTTTAGTAAGGTAAACGCAGTTATTACCGAGGTAATTTCAGGACCTTAAGCTTTAACCTCTCGAAATAAGAATTTCTTATAGTAAAAACAGTTACAAGTATATATTTTCTGATACGTTTGGATATGGACTTTAGAAATCTATAAAGATATAGGTAAGTTTTGAGTAAATATATAAAGAAAAAAAATATTAAATAGGTATACAAATCCGAATGTTGCTATTACCGAGGTATTTGAAAGTGATTGCAGCTAATACCGCGAATCGTGATTCTATTACCGAGGGTAGAAAAATAATAGGCATTTTGGTTCCGTACCAAATATTTATTAAAAAACAAGTCATCATTCCCGCAGCTGTATAATAGGTAGGTAGGTAATTATATTAAAGGAACACCTACTACGGAATTTACGGTACATCCACTGACACATGACTTTATTAATTGTGCACTCACACAGATAACCCATTGGTTTACTGTAAATAATTTAGTCCTAAACGCGAATAAAACCAAATGTATTAAATTTACTACACCCAATGTGAAAAATATTGGGCCTAATTTAATGATTAATAATGAAGTGCTGGATACTGTCAACTCCACAGTGTTCTTAGGAATAACGCTGGATAAAAATTTAATATGGAATGCTCATGTATCGAACTTGGCTAAAAAGTTGACCTCTGCTGCTTACGCTGTAAGGAAAGTAAGACAACTGACCAACGTAGAAACTGCACGGATGGTCTATTTTAGTTATTTCCACAGCATTTTATCATATGGAATTTTACTTTGGGGCAAATCTGCTGATATCAAAAGCATATTTATTTTACAGAAACGGGCAATTAGATCAATTTACCAACTAAGTGCCCGCTCTTCCTTAAGAGATTTGTTTAAAAATATTAATATATTAACGGTTGCTTCTCAATACATTTATGCAAATTTAATTCATATTAGACAAAACCTAAATCTATATCAAAAGAGAAGCGCCTTGCACACAATAAATACAAGAAACAAACATAAATTGTGTGCTGATTACCACCGTCTGCAGAGAGTCCATTCTTCGTTTGTAGGGCTTAGTGTGCGTATGTTCAACAAAATACCAGAATGTGTGCAAGAGTTACCCCTAAATAAATTTAAATCCCATGTAAAGACTACCTTAATGAAAAAAGGTTATTACACAATTAATGAATATATTAATGATAAAACTGCATGGTGCTAGCGGTGTAACACAAGCAAACTTACACACCAGGTGCCTGTTCACCGAACTGATATACCAACATTAGACTTTTTTAATTTTTTATTGTCATTTATCAAATTTGTTATTGTATACACTGATGTATTTCGGAACAAGCTATGCTGAGTTTAACTGTCTCTCTTTTTAAATGCGATTCCTCAAATACTACTATCAGTGTACTCGTCATGCTCCCATTGTTTGTCATTGCTTGCGGTGGCGATGTGAGTCGGGTCGCCTCCTTCCCTCTAATATGGCGAGGGAGGCGATGGCTGTGTGCTCACACGTTATACTCGTGAACGGGTGCTGCTTGTGGTGACTGGTCGACCATCTGATGGATGTGTTTGAGGTAGTAGTACATTATTGTGACCTTTACGGCGATAATCTTCTCATGTAGCCTAGTTCCTTGGAAATGTGCGTTGACGCTCCCTCCGTTTTCAAAGTGCAAGAGGTTGCTGCTCTGATATTTCTGCTTGAGGATTTTAAATCAATATTTAACTATATTTGTGAAAACGTCTAGAGCGTGCATTAGCGCACATACTGTTATTTGAAATGTATATTAAATAAAATATTGTAAACAAAAGTTATTAAAAAAAAAAGGTACATAAACTGTGATACAAAAGATGACGAAAAAGAAAAAGCCCGGAGTTTCTTTCTTCCTTTCTTCTCCGAGTCGTCCACATAGGTAGCTAGTGAAAGGTTGCAGGTTAGCTAGGGTAGGATTCTCGCCGGCGAGGACCGCGTTGCACCCCTACCCCTGCCCTGTGATCCAGCGCCTGTAGGCCGATCACTTCCTTTTATGTTCATAAATCTGACTTATATATCAGTGGTACCACTGGGTCGTGGTCCTAACCCATTAAGGGTGCCCCCAGGTGTGTGCCACTTAATTGTATGTTTTTTTTCCAAATTTTTCTATATTGAACCATTAAAGTCTAAAATAATTAATATGAACATAAACTTATTATGAGTAGAGAAATTAATGACCAGCTGACGGACGGACTACTTTGTCTGTAATATCCTACAATTTGCTACCGGTTAATTAAGTATCTAGTTTAATTCATAGAATAAGAATAATTGTGTAACATTGTGATTCTGACAAGTACAAGTGTATGTAAATACCTAAGTGCTGAATAAATTCATTATTTCATTATTTCATTATTTCATCCTTGGACCTTGTAGTATCCTATTTATCTGGTCACAAACAAGTAGTAGCCAACTTCGGAAGCTTCCCCCATTAAAATGGGGGTACTGCAGAGTTCAATACTAGGTCCGTTTTTGTTTGTAATATATATAAATGATCTCCCATATTTAGTAGATAAAATATCAAATATAGTTCTTTTTTCTGATGACGCATTCTTGATATTTAAAGTAAATAGGAAATATAAAGACTATACTGAACAAACAAACACAGTTAGCCTAATCTCAAATTTGCACTAACAAATGTAAATAATGTCACACCTACTATCTCACTCAATAATGAAACGTTGGATCTTGTTCCTTCCACGGTATTTTTGGATTAACATTACATTCTAAATTACAGTGGGAAATCACATTGAGAAATTATCGGGTAAATTAAGTTCAGCTTCTTATGCCGTATGGAAAATAAAACAATTGTCGGATGAAGCCACGGTTAGGTAAGTATACTTTGCTTACTTCCATAGCATCATGTTTTATGGCATCCTGCTCTGGGGGCCAGCTGCTGATATTAATACCTACTATCTTCATTCAACAAAAGAGAGAGAAGTCAGGGCTATTTATGGACTAGGTAGCCGCGATTCTCTGCGAACCTTATTTAAAGATATAAATATATTAACTGTGCCATCTGAGTATATCTACCAGAATATTTTATTTGTTCGAAAAAACATAGATATGTTACGGCTAATAGCCGAAGTATGGCTACACCTAGTTTTAGCCGGCTACAACTAGGTGCAGCCGACCACATGCGGTTAAACTTAGATCAACCTCAATAAGTCCCTGTTCAACTCCATTGGTTTAGGTTTAGGTAATTATTTTTTTTTAATCACCCCAACACCTTTTTTTGCCTTGCATAGGTATTTTTTTACTTATTAAAACCTAGTTCTAGCCGAAGATAAGTAGGATACATCTAAGTTTAACCGCATTTGGTCAGCTGCACCTAGTTGTAGCCGCACTTCGGCTATTAGCCGTAACAGATACATTTAGTAAGAAAAGTGACCTTCACAATATAAATACTAGAAATAAGGACAAACTAGCTATGCCGTGCTTTAGGGTTAGCAAAGTTAGTAAGTATTCATGGGAAATTGCATTCGATTTTATAACAAACTTCGTTCTTATATAACTGACATGCCTAATGACTAGAGGCTACTATAGTATTAAAGAGTATGTAGATGATAAATATGTATGGCAAGTTATACCTCCTTGCACTAGATCGAATGAATACCCTATAGCTGAAGAAGCATTGAAAGACAATGATAGTGTATTCTGTATAAATTTGTTCTGTGTACTATCTGTAATAATAAAAAGAATACTACCAAATATATTCAGTTCTGTCTTTAAATAAATTATTTCATCTGTTTTTTAATGAAAACGTAAATAAAATTCGTATAAAGACAACCGATTGACAAATTGTGAATGCCAACTAAATAATAAAAATAACTGGACCAAAACTTCTTAGACATGCCCATCTGAGTATGTTTCGCCGGGTCATCTCGATGAGGCCGCGCTTCTTCTTCTAAGCGTGTCGATGACAAATTAAATCTTCCCGGCCCAGAACTTAGCTAATTCGACCGCACTATTTGTGGCGTCCATCTAGTCCTGCTGCGAACAGGTGTCAGGACAGCTAGGAAAGGACACCAAATGAGCCATGGACTGCACCGCTCCACACACACAGTCAAGGTTTGGGTTTCCCGAGAGTCCCCACCTGAACATATTTTCCTTGCTCCGGCCAACCTGAGTCCGAAGTCGATTTAAACACTTCCACATTAGCCATGGTAATCTATGTCCAGCCGATAGACTCTCAGAAACCGGGACAAAGGGATCCGGAAGCGTTGTTTGAGCACGCCACATGTTGCATCTCGCTTGAGGGCTCGACTGTGAGAGGGTCGACGTATTTAAGAAAACTTTTTCGACTTTACAGTCTTTGCGGCGGTAGCTCTTGCCCATGTAGGGGGTACCGCATGTCTTCGCCCATCTTAGCCCTCTCTCGCGAGCTAGCAACAGTTCTGCGAACAGCCGGAGGCGCTATGCCAGCCAGCTGATACAGCAACTTCACCGGGTTCGGCTTCAAACACCCAGTAATAATCCGGCAAGTTTCGTTTAAGGCTGTATCCACTAGCTTGGCATGAGTAGAACAATCCCATACGGGGCACGCGAATTCGCCGGCAGAAAATGCTAGCGCCAGACCTGAGGTTCGCATAACTTGCGGCGTAGCTCCCCACTCAGTACGTACAAGACGCTGCAGTAGGTTGTTGCGGCATTGCACCTTTCGCTTCAAGCTCTCACAATTCGCTTTGAAAGTGAGGGATCTGTCCAGCAGAACACCGAGGTATTTAGGGGAGTCGTTATGAGCGATGGACACTCCACGCCAAGTGATCTTGAGCTTACGTCCCGCTTGTGCGTTGCGTAGGTGGAAAACGCTCGACTCAGTTTTGTTTGGGTTAGGCTTGAGCGAATTCTCGTGATAATATTGGCCTAGACTGTTGAGGGCTGCAGTGAGATTATCCTCAACTTCGTCAAAACTGGTCGATTGGGAAGTAAGCGCAAGATCGTCCGCGTAAAGATAGCGGGAGGTATTTGGGCTGGGTGGTTGGTCGTTCGTGTATATATTGAACAGCATTGGGGCCAAAACGCTGCCCTGGGGAAGGCCATTCTTTTGTGCTCTCCAGTGACTAACATCTTTAAGTAGGTGGACCTGAAAGCGACGGTTATGGAGGAGCTCTCGGAGAACATTGACAAATTTTATGTCTGCTGTCATAGTCTTCACCTTCCACAATAGTCGCCTCAGATTCACTGTGTCGTAAGCCGCCGAAATATCAACAAATACAGCGTCCGTTACCACCCCCTTCTCAAAACCATCCTCAATATGTTGCGTGAGGTTAAGTACCTGGTTGCAACAAGACTTTATGGGTCTGAAACCTGCCTGCTCTGGAATCAATCTCGGGTCAATAAAGCTTGTGAGGCGAGATAGGAGAAGCCGTTCAAAAAGCTTATATGTATGGCACAGTAGTGAGATAGGCCTGAAGTTTTAGGGTCATCTACTGATTTCCCTGGCTTTGGTATAGCTATGACCTTCGATTTTCTCCAGATGCGGTATTTGGGAGGTTTCAAGACAAGAGTTAAACATTTGAAGCAACCAGGATACTGCAACTGGCCCAAGGTGTTTTATCTGCTCAACAGAGATGTTATCGACTCCCGAGGCCTTGCCATTTTTGAGAGTTTTTATACCCGCAATGATATCGGCCAGATGAAAAGTCTGACTAATATGGTCAGCTGCATCAGAAGTGTTCACTTTTGATACCCTTGGGATGGGTGGTTTACCATTTAGTAATAGCTGATGAGCAATTTGGTTAGCCGTAACCGTACTAGGTGCTGTGGGTCGAGGTGGATCATTGGTGAGCTTGCGGATGGTATTCCAAGCCTTCGTACTGTTGTGTGTCATGTCAATGCTGTTAACAGTGTTAATCCACCTGTCCCGACGATTTTAGAAGATCTTTGAAATAAGCTCTTCTCCAGCCAGGGATGTTTCCTCCGAGAAAGGGTCGCTGTTGAAAAGTGCCTCGTACACTTTGAGCAGTTCGGCAGAGTCACTCGACAGCCCTGGGATATAAGATGTCCGACATCCCCTTGGGATATGCTTGCGTTATACTTTAGACACAAGGTCGACAAATTCATCATATCCCTTCGGGTTTGGAGGGACATTAAGAAGAGCGTCGTCGATTTCCTTCGCAAATTGCTCCCAGTTAGCCTTTGAGTAGTTAAATCGGCGTTTAAGGGGGACTTGTAAGGGCCGAACAGCTGGTATTATCTCGCACATGATGGGCCTTCGGGTTTGGAGGGACATTAAGGAGAGCGTCGTTGATTTCCTTCGCAAATTGCTCCCAGTTAGCCTTTGGGTAGTTAAATCGGCGTTTAAGGGGGACTTGTAAGGGCCGAACAGCTGGTATTATCTCGCACATGATGGGCCTGTGCTGCGTACGAGGCTCCGGCGCGCACACGGTCTTGATGCACTGAGAGCTTATGTTGGAGCTAACGTAGACCAGGTCTGGGTTGTACCCTCGCTTCCATCGACCGCTATTGAAGGATGCCGGTTGTTTTGGATCATGAACCAGAACCAGGTCATTCGTTTCAGCCCATGTCTCAAGTGCTTGACCAGACTCATCCAAGACTTTGTAGCCCCAAAGTGGGTTATGGCTGTTAAAGTCGCCGACTATGATGTTATTGCGTTGGTCATTTATTAGACTCTCAAAGGATCGAGTTTGAAATGTGTATTGGGAGGTTTATATATGGATGTGACGGAGCAGTTATCGAGGTATAAGGTGATAACCTCGATGCCGTTCTGGGTCAAACACTTTGTTGATCTCACATTCACTCCGGGAGTAACAAATACTGCGTTACCGTATTTCGGGTGGTAAGTCTCGGAGATGAGAGTCAATCCAGCTGTCATGTCGGCTTTGCGTTTCATTTCGGTGGGTTTCTTGCACACAGAGGACGTCACAATGCGTTGTGCGGCATAATTCTGACAGCAGTTCAGACTTGTCCTCGGAAAACCCTTCGATGTTAATCGAGATTACACGCAAAGCCGGCTTGAGCGCTGGACTATCGGGTGGATGATTATGGTTTGTCATCGTCATCAGTCATTGTCAATGTGAAAGGATTGGCCAGTCAGCGTGAAAACTCACTGACTGTTGCCCAGGGTGCGCCGGACGTACGGGCTTGTACCTCACTCGGGGAGGCTCCTTTCGAGGCTGAAGGCTGAAACCGGCAGTAGAATAACCCCACTGAGTTTGTTTCGTCGGATCTTTTCAGTTGGGGCGTATTGGATCCGGTGGTAGCACCAAAGCGCGTTCGTCGAGATAGTTATGGTCCGTCTAAATAATAACATACTCAAAGGACAGAACTAAGATTTAATCATAGATATAAAATTATATTGTATTTTCATACCTGACAGCTTTCAGGCTAAAGCTATATAAACTATTATTATACGTAGCAATACCCAAATAAAATTAATTAACTAAAATCAATGAATATTTACAAATACCTGTAATAGGTTTACGTGAATACAAACTTTTTTATTTTATTTAACTATCTAATAAAATTATGATGAATAGAATATAAAATTATGAGATTCAACAACTCACAATGAAAAAAAACAACAAGTTCTCCTCTTCTAAGATCATGAAAATAGGTTTAAAGAACAAAACTTAAATTTAAAATCTCTAAACTTACGTTGTCGTATTTTTTAGAAATTGAGATCTTTAAATCAACTTACACTAAGCGCTGCACTAGCGCCGCTGACTGGTTCGCGAAATGGCGAAAGAACAAAACGGAAGCGTCGATGGCGGCGATTTGAATTCAAACTTCGCGCTGTACGGTACATTTCGCAAGAGAGTACAAATATGTAAATTTTATTATTGTGGTAGGTAACTTATCTTACAAATAATTATATGAGTATCGGATTGCGATATTTACTTCAGTTCCGGAATTGTAATATCGTAAAAAATCATCCGAAATTCCCGAATTACGAAATTTCAGAATTCCGGGATCCATGCCCTATCCATGACTATGCGAATGTCACCTGTTATTTTTCTAAATGACAGGCTCAAAGTTACCACCATTGGCAGATGGTTTGGTGACAGTAAGTATTGTGTGGGATATACACAAGTAAACACTGCTGAACGTTAAACGATAACGTTAGTCATAAAGTATGTTATGACAATCCATACCAACGGCTTAACGTACTGTCCGTGGCTTGGAGGGTAGTCTCCCACCCAACCAGACCGGGAAAGAAATCTTTGATTTTTCATACGGTAGAGAAACAACTTGTCTTTCAAATACTTAAAAACGTTTATTATTAATACTTCCATATCATATGCCATGTCATCGTATAAGTCAAATTTTTTCAACCTCGAATTGCTCTCCTGTATTCTTCTACTCAACTACAGGCAACTCAGATTAAAGTGTCGAATATTTCGTCGACGCCGTTGGTTGTATCGTTAACGACACCGATGACGAGGCCAGTGACACTTGACGTGAGGTTGGCGACTGTCCCGTTCAAGATGGTGCTGGTTTCATTCAGAAGCGAGCGGACCAAGCCGGTTGACGCCACATCTACATTATTGAACGCCACCTAGAAAACGCAATACATCAACGTCAATGTTTAAAATAATGTTAATTTTGTTTCTAGACGGATATGTTATTACAGACACCACGCTTGGCTGAGTCATCAGTGACCACATCTTGTCGATTTTATACACAAGTTAACTCTGCTGCCCGTAACTATATTATAGAGTAGAAGATGTAAAAACAAGTCACTTCCAGTTGCTATTAATGTTTAGCGAAGGATAGCTCGGATAGAATCCTCGCCGACGAGGACCGGGATCGATATACCCGCCGACGAGGTTTTATTGTATCGCATATATCGCATTACTGTACGAATGATGATAATGATATTTCAAATATTTTGGCATGCTTTATCAACCCTGACTAACAAAGATATTTTTATCGACGCCATAGTAATATGGTTACGTAATTACCTACTACTTAAATTGCCTTCCCGCACTTTGCTCTGTAATCCCGTGAATTATTGAAAAAAATTACAGTTTTCACGTGCAGAGTATATCCATAAAACTATTACACACAAACTAACATATTTTAATTTATTTTCTTTCAAAGAATTAGCATAGCTATTCAACGTTGTAACGTCGCCAGCTTTTTGAGCACCCTTCCCGCAGACAGCGACCTAAGGGGGATTTTATTTTACATATTTAGTTAAGTATAGTTTATTAAATTTTGTATATAATTTATAGTGACAAGTATCATTTAATTTAATTTTCTTTCTAATTTAATTTGAAACAATTAACACAACTCACCAAAGCTACGAGTAATAAGATGATTGCGGTCTTCATATTGATAAGTTTCTTAGGTCGGATAGATTTGATGTCCAGATACCGAAGTGAGGATCTACGGTCTCACCAGGTTTTTTATACTTTGTCCTGCTATTGACACAAATGATTCTGCATCATTAATGCACAGTCATTTACATCAATAATATCTACATAAATTGCACTTAATTAAAGAAAGAAAGTAGAGCAATATTTTCGTGGAGTAAACATATTAATATCATATTAATTAGTTGCATGTCTACTTCCAAGGTTAGGTACATTTCCGTGCCTATGTCCCTGGAAACAGTGCAGAAAATTATATAAGTATTATAAATATTCCATACCTTGTAAGGTAAAAGTCATTTCTTATAGGCAGACCCGGATTATCCATAGCATAGCATTGACTAGGGTGCCTGTGCAAACACCAAGAAACATATTTAATCTATAATTTTTGTATTTTGTTTGTCTATGTTCTTCGTAACTTCTAGAGCAATCCGACAATGGCAAGGTAAGCGTTTATTCGAGCAGTCGGCGCGCGATCGAGTGTTAAGTACACATTTAGAGATAGCAACAAAGGAAATAACAATTAGAGAGAGCAAAAAAAAGAAAAAAAGATAGGTAACAAAGGAGTCGATCTGATCGTCTAGACTTTTATAAAAGACTTCCTTTCTCATGGCAACTTTATAAAGTATTGGTCTGGTATGGTATTTCTGAATAAAGGGTTCCGCATTTTTATTTTTTGTTTGCAAAATAATACTGACTTTTATTTATTTTATTTTGAGTTGAAACCCTTGCCATATCGTTTGTTATGATCCAAAGAAGCCTTGCTCTTTCTATGTATATACCCTTTCCGTTACACCTTGTATAACGTAGTTACAGGACAATGTGACTTTCCCTAAATCATACAAAATAAAAGTTGGTTGAGTGCTAACATGTTTAAAGAGAGGCTGACAGGTTTAGCTCTTCTTAATATTAATCCAAAGACTAACCCCAGACGTCACAAATATTATCAACCGATTTGCCAATGACTTCCATTTGTTGTATAATGATTGGTTGTCCTTAACCAACCCCGGTTGGGATGCTGTATCCATTGGTTGGCATTGCCCCTCCGTACGTCCGCAGAGATGTGGCAAGCTCTATTGAAAGTGCTAAAAAAGACACCGACCCCCGGCACCCTTTACACCAACACGTGCCGGTAACCCAGAGGCTAAGGAGCCGACACAATTTCATAAAAGAAGTGTGCCCTCTGGATAGTCATGCAAACCAAGCCCGATAAGGTCTTTGGAAGGAGAGGTTCCCAACGACTCTACCTATTCCTCTACCTTCCACCTGGTCATGCACTTCCTTGGCAGACTTGGAAGTCCTTAAATAGACTGCGAACTCAAGTCTGACGAAGTCCGGAGAACATGAACAGGTGGGGGTATAGCTCAGAGGTTGCGTATCCGTGTGGTATCTCCCCCCAGACAATGGCGCACCTGCTATTCTGCCCAGAGTGCCCCAACACCTGTACACGCGAGGACCTGTGCAACGCCACTGATACTGCTATGTCAGTGGCCGAGTACTGGTCTTCTCAAATTTGAACGCCAGGTCGACACGAAAAGAAGAAGAAGACCGACAATAATATAATGTAATAAAAGTAACTGGACCAAAACCTGCTGGACATGCCCATCTGAGTAAGTATCGCCGGATCGTCTCGATGAAACCGCGCTGAAACCGGCAGTAGAATAAGCCCACTGAGTTTGCTTCGCCGGGTCTTCTCAGTTAGGGCGTATTGGATCCGGTGGTAGCACTAAAGCGCGTTCGTCAAGATAATTATGGTCCGTCCAAATAATAATATCCTAAAAGGACAGAACATAGACTATTCAATCATAGATATAAAATGATAATGTTTTTTCATACCTGACAGCTTTTAGGATAAAGCTATAAAACTATTATAATAAGTAGCAATAATCAAATTAATTTAATACAGTAAATTAATTTTATAATAAAATAGTATATTGTGCAATAAAAGCAAATTTACTCGACATATTCTATCATTATTAGTGATTCGCGCTTATTGCAATATGTTTTATCCAGGGCGGTTTGGTTAAAACATTCCATAGAACGTAACGTGCGTTTAAAAATACAATTTATGATTATTGATTTTTTAAAACATTTTAACAATTAAATATGATTCGTAACCGAAAGTTAATAATGCTTACTATATAATATATAATTGCGTTTTAAGGTTATATAGATTTGAGGAAGTTTCTAAAAAACAAAATTGGTTATTTGATATTCTACATTCTTAGGTCGCATAACTATATTATGTCAGATATTTTTTTCTTAAAATTTCAATAAAACCTTTTTGATCACATACAAAAATGGGGAAAATAAATAAAATATAATAATAACTGGCAAATGTGTATTTATTTCATTTAATGTAAGTATCTATATTTCTACTATAATACAGATTTAACAATAGTTTAAGTACAAAACGAAAACCACATTATCAATGAGCTGTGTAGATAATAATATTACACTAGGCACTATTATGTTATCAATTGACACACCATAATATTATTTCCATTTATACAAAGCATGCTAGAAGTTTTATAGAGACTATAAAAAACATTTTTTCTATTGACATTATCAATTACCTCTTCTGATATTAGGTATCAAATACATAATAATAGCTGGCCAATTATGTATCTTGCCGTAGCAATGCGAGAGCAGATATTGCTTAAAAATTGTTCCATAATCGCAACACGTCAAAAACATTACGTTGTCATAGTGATAGGAGGCATACTATAAATCAATTTTTTGTAATTGGTTAAATCAAAGCAAGCCAAGTTACCTTAAAAAAAGTCGGGTTGCTACAACAAAGTTTAGGTTTCAATTATAAATTCAATTGCGTAAGTACAAGAATTTGAAAATTCTGTCAAAGTATTTTGTAACATGCCCACATTGATATTCTATAAAAGTAGGTAGGTACTACCTACTTTTATAGAATATCAATACCAAGATAGGTACTTATAAATACCTTCACCATTAAGGTCAAGTTATAATGTTTGAAGGCCAATAGAAAATAATGTTTCTATCTATAACTAACACCTATCGTAGTCAGTTACATAATTACAGTATGATGTTATCCCTACCTAGCATCATGAAAAATTCCTTATTAATCTATAAATTTATGAAAATAAGTCGGTAGCTAAGTACACATAGTTATCGACGTGTAATAGGTAAGGTCAATGTTGGGTTATCGACAAGTCAAAAAATAACTGAGTCGTATCAATACCGAGCCGATAGTAGCCAAAATTGTAAATTAAACAATTGTGGCTACCATTGGTGTATATTACAATCGCTTTTCAAGTTATAGACCTTTCTCATGGTAGACTGTCGGAAATAGACGCTATAGTGTAGTCTGTTCAGTAGACTGGTACGGTTGAGGTATTTTTTATTTGATCGACCATGGTTTTGTGTGTAGGTAAACTGTTAGAGGTATACTTTTGTACCCAGTATAGGATAGACTATTGCACAATTTTTAGATATGCGATCAAAAGATGTTTACAATTTCGCATTAAAAGTTTATGTGTATAACCTTTGTCAGGACATCATTATACCCCTACATTAACCTCAACACCTAATTACGTGTTATTGTCTAATTAAATAATAAGTACATAACTATATTTACTTATTACATTTTTGATACCTACTATGTTTAATAAAATATAGACATTTCATTAGTTTGGTCAACGTTTTACAGTTTGACGTAGCTATATCAAAAAAGTTCCTGTAACATTAGATAGTGGAGGTTGCACCCAAAAAAATATTATTAAAAAAACGCTTGAGAATGTGTGAAATGAAGGTAGGTATAACTTTGAAGCTACATTAACATACAAGTACTTAATAGTTACAGATAAAGAGTAAGCACACAAAAATGGCGCAATCATTCATATCTTTCCACGACTGTAAAAAATACACATTAAAGCTTGCATTTAAGATAACTAACAGGAATTCCAACTACAGGGAAGAAAATTAAGGCTACGTTCACAAGAATATCTTGAAAAGCGGCCATGGGTATATTTATTCCTCATTTAGATCTGCTCTACGTAAAATAATAGGAAACACGTTTGAGATAAAGAGGGCCTTTATTTTATTTCAAGATTCCTTTTTGTCAAATCTCGTTTTATAAAAATATGAACGTTATTAGACGATGTGCGAAATCTGTATGATACTGAATCTTTAGACTGCTCCATAGCTTATTATACTGCAATTAATTATGCATAAAAAGAATTAATCATTTATTCATGGAATTTACTCATGGATGTGGGATTCCAAACATCCAACCCTGTATGTATAAAGTATGTTAACAGTGCTTATACATTTTGTGCATCGATATTTAAATGTCATCCTTATGCCTCCAACTCATCCGTTTCCGCTGATCCTTTAATTTGCTAGGAAAATCCTACCATAGAAATCGTAAATCTACATCATCTACTTCCATATAACCTTCTTTATAGTTAGTATAAAAGAAAACTAAACAAAAATACTATTTTATTTACAGTTGATATTACATAAGTATTTAAAATTTCCTAGTTACCTATATTCTACTGCTATTATTGTACTAAAATTTATTCACACTATATGTTGACATGCAATCGCACATTTTGTTTTACATTACATGAGACATTTGTATTATTATTATTATTATAGTATTTGTTAGTGATCGAAGTGATTCGTTTTTTTTGTAATTTATTTAACTGACGTAATTATTTTATACAAGATTGTAGTAGTTATAGAATAGAGTAGGTTCAAATTGCCAATGACATTTAACATTAATACCATCCTTCCTGAGTATGATCATTTTGTAAACAAGAAAAAGTATGAAGAATGACATTCAACAACCGTGTCTACATTGTAAACACGGTTAAACATTTTATTTTTAATTATTATGACGATAATGTTTCAGTACAGTCATGATCATATAGACAGTGACAGTAAATATCTCCAAATATATTGTAGGTAACATCCAAAATGAGCATTAATACTAACTCATCTGGTGATCAAATTGTTCAGACCATACCATTTAATTTTTAGTTAGGTTAGGTTTCAGGTTAGTCATTAAAAATAAATTTGACTTTTCTAGTGTGTACCGTAATTATGGATACCTTGGATGCTAAGATACCAACAGTGTTCTGAACGTAATAATGCTAACGGCGAATTAGGCGTTATGGGTACTCTGGTTTATTTCTGCACGGTGGATGGTCTGAACAATTTGATCACTGTAGATGCATCAGTATTATTGACCATTTTCGAAATTGCAATAAAGGAGAAATTGAGATACTGCCACCTATCTATATAATGCTATCTGTGCTAAGTAATGGCGGATTTTGACATTTAATTGTATAACAAGTAACTACACATGACCTAATCAATGATAGTTTTATTACCTGAGGAACAAAGTTAAAGTATGTACACGGTAAATCATGTTATCCATCTACTTATAAAACTCACATTAGACTTAACGGGAGTTACTGCTACTATTTTAATAAACCATCTTATAAAATATCCTCCATACTGTATCTTACAACAAAACCTATCTACTTCTACAAATCACATCTTTACATACAATTAGTAATAACTTATATATTCGATTGTCACATGATATTGTCATTGGCAACATGTGCCGATTTTGAGATCATTTATCTATTAGTCTAATACTTAATGGCCAACTGATTCGTTCATACCAGTGGCTAAGTGCATTATTACTGTAAAATCTCGGACTACGGTAAATCCTAAGATTTAGGAGTAAGTCTTCGAATTTACCGACATGATTTGGTAAATGGATTTATGAAAATGGGACGATTTTTAGGGCTTTTATTATTTAGAATTTAGTACATGCAAGGTTAGATTAGGTTATCCTAAAATTAATAAGTTAATGGTGGTAAAAGATCGAATAGCAAAACTGTTCGGACTTGTAACATTAAGATTTGGTAAATCACGGGTTTTAGTAGATAATCTTAGCATTTACCGTAGTTTGAGATTTTACACTAACACCTCTCAAGTATAAAACCTCTCGGCTTACCTACCTTTGATTATGATAGTTCTATAAATACATAATTTCTGTCTTACTAATGTGCGAATCGGTTGAATCGGTGATCGGTTGAATCGGTTGACTCGACTACGGGTGGTTCATTCCACCTTATTCACCTAAGCGATAACACCTTTGTGAACAAAGGGAAATCTTTAGTCTAATTCAACTAGCTACTAGTAGTATCACCCAGGTGAAACAAAGAGACTAATTTGGTGTCATTTGTTCATCTGGATAACAAATGACCTAGATAAATTAATAGGACTCGATTCTATTACCAAAACGCACGTTATTCATATAAATCTAATAACGAAATAAAGGTGAATTTAAGTTACTAAATATTCTACTTAGTTCACCTAGGTGATGTCACCCCCGGTGAATAAGATGGAATGAACCTTTCAAGAGAGATGATATCTATTGCTCATAATAATATTATATGAAATGATAAGTAATTATTACCAGAAGATACTACTTGTACAAAATATTTACTTGTATTGTCTTATAAATATGAGCGATTTGTTAGAGCAGCACACTCGTAAGACAAAAATTGAAAAATAATAACAAAAATATAATTAACATTCATTTTATTACATCTTATGGTCTTATATCAAATGGTAATGTTCTGGAAAACTGCACTCAAATTCTTTACAGAAAAAATATAATTCCGAAGAAATAACTGTAAATTCCAAGCAGAACGCCTTTTTTGGAGTCTGCAGCCAAAATGTTTCTATCTGTATTTTGTTTTACAGAAAACTTTTAATAAATGTCGTTTGTTTTGAATGTCACATTTTACAAAACGTTCACAGGTGTTATATTGTCACATAAAAGTCCTAACATGTTTAGATAATTATACATTTTTGTAGTCTCATGAGTTATAAACAGCATACAAAAATACAATTCACACAAATATACCTAATAAATTGATTTATTAAGCAAGATTTTTACTTTTCTAGTTGCAATTACCTCGTTTATATTTTTTGTAAAAGCAATATTAACAGGAAAATGCACTTTGTTACTAGTAACACATAATTTGGGTATGTTAAATATTAATTCGTCAACGAACTGTATCTATTTACAATTTATGTATAAGTATCTACAAAGGAAGATATGTAGAGTCCGTCTAATCTAAGAATGAACGTTGTCCTTTTTTGGTTATTCAGTACGAAGTCAGTGCTGGATTATTCTATAAGAAAATAAAACAATTGCATAGGGAATCATATCTAGGACACCATAAACAGCACCTAAAAATACGATACTTTACTACTAATTGATAAGCGACTCTCTGCCCACTCAGGGCATCAATAACCCTGAATCCAGCACTGTATTCAGAATTAATTCTCAATTCATACCAAGTTAAAAGGTGAGTATATAATATGTTGTGTTGTCACGATATATTTCATGCTAATCTACCTAACCTTTTCGGTATAATATGACATGACAGGATAAAGTCTATATTATAGGTAAATAATGAAATGAGTGATTTCATTGCGATTTTAGTTTAATATTAATGGTACAAGAATAAGACTTGGCTTTAGGTATTCACTTGAGTACCTAAGTAGTGTCTCACTGTCATGGTCTCTATTGCCACGGTAGTAGAAATCTTCAAAGTGACCTGACATTCCCGCGTCAACTCATAGTCTCAAGTATTGATCTTGCATACGTTAGTAAAACATGTATCAATTTTCTTAGATTAGACGAGCTATACCGAATTATATTAAAGCCTCCATCTACTAAAACAAGTAGTCAAACGATTGAAATTTAATGATTTTCTATAACTAAAGAGCACTAGCCCAAAGCAAATGCCGTTCTTTTACTTAAAACAGAATAAAAATACTTCCCGGTGGAATATTCACAGAATCACACAGAATATTCATCTGATTAATTTGTAAAAGACACGGGTCTCAAACGCAGTACAATTTTAAGGCAAACCATTACTTAATAAAGCTGACGTTTCGACCTAAGTTACATCAGTAATGGTAACTGATACCTACATCTGGTATCCATAAAATAGCATATGTTCCTTTTTCAGCACCAATTTTTTGAGCATCAATGGTATTGATTTAAGCGCCTAAACTATTTTCCAAGAATAATAGCTGCGGTACTCAAACCATTGGTGCCGAAAGAGGAATACTCCCATATGTTGCTAACTTTTTACTTCGCTTGATTACTCGTTTCAGGACACAGGGTACCTATCTGGCAAGCAATTTTACAATTCATTATAGTACATTAAATTATAGGTACCTATCACTATGAGTAAGTACTCGCACAAAATACTTGTGTTGTCCTATAAGTATGTGCGTATTCCTATTTTCTTTAATATTGACAATAATAACGCATAGACTAACCGTTATTCTAATTGCACACACAATAACACTTGGTTCTTGTACAAAACTCAATTTGCTTAAACGACGCGTAGTTCTTTAATACATTTTTACACATTTCCATAACTATCATGTACATTCAGTAATAATTGTGAATTAATCCCAGCCTTTAATTAAAGTTTTACGGCTACATATTTTGGGCTCAGTTTCTGAGGTACTTTTATGAACAGTTTTGCTATGCACCAGCGAATTACCGGAGTATTCCTCATTCAGCACCAATGGTTTAGCATCAATGCTATTCTAAAACAGGAAAATAGTTCTGTTGCTCAAACCATTGGTGCCGAAAGAGGAATATACGAATTATCGAACCAATAGCGCTAGTGAATATATAGATAAACTGTCAACAAAATTTGCTCAGGAACTCAGCAATAATGAACGCTCATAACTCTATACTTATCTATGTTTTACACCACAGTTTCACAGCACTTTAAACAACAGTATTTGTCATATGTCTATATTATAAGTTCGGGTTATTCAAGCGTTCTGTATTTTAGCAGTGGTAACCTATCAGGGTCACCACGGCGGGGCACTCAGGTGTTCTCATCCGAGGAATCGTCGGAAGATGAGCTGGTGTTGAGGGTCGAAGCCATGGTGAGCTGGCGGATGAAAGGCTCCCTAGGAAGACTTTGTTGACCTAAAGGTAGGCGGCGGATGCCCATGCGCTCGCTCTCTGGTAGTGATTTGCTGCATTTCTCTTCTGTTATTGCGTCACGGGATAGCGACCTGCAATGGTACATTTACTTTAATAAATAATTTAATAGAATGTTTTTTATTTTATTTAAATCATTTTATACATATTCGGTGATACAACAATACAGCGTAAGTGACAATAGCTAATAAGGTTAAAAATCAAAAGAAGCAAATTTATTTTTCTTCCTTTAAAACATGTATAAAGAAAATATTTCTTGACAGATAGAATTACACCTAATTGGCAACTAAGCGGTATTCCAGTATCACGAACGATATTAGATTGCCCAGCTAGGTTCATTTTTTTTACATGGGAAAAATGGTACTAACAGGTATATAACTAAGACTTAAGACTACGTCTTAACCCATGTCATCGGAAATGATGTCACTATTCTTCAATATATTGTTCAAACATTATTTTATTTTTACTAGACACTTACCCAGTGAGTTCCAGCATAGATCCTCTTCGACATTGACCTCTATGCGGACCCTGCATAATACTGGCTGGTCTGCTGGAAGCGCCCAGCGGGTCCGAATGAGCCACGTCTTCCATCAGCAACACCGACGGACCACCGAGACTTGTGCTCCTCTTAGACAATAAGCTCGGTCCTTGTCTCGCTACAGTATCTTTCGATGTTCCTTCTCCCTTCCAACTGTCTTGCTTTCCCTCTGAATCTGATACCACCACATTCTCGGCGGCGCCTTGGGCTGAACTAGAGCTCTCTCTTCGGAAGAGACCTATGATAGATTTAGGATGTTTTGGCTTCTCGATGCCACCTGATGCAGGGAAGGTGATGAGAATGGAAGTTTTTTACAGTGGGGTGGAAAGGGGAAGAGAGAAAAAAAAGTGTCAGAACAAGTTGGTCCAGTTTTCTACAAGCTAAGGCTTATAAGTAAGTAGGTAAAGTGCGTGTAGTTGCTATAGGTAAAGCTAGCTATAATAAAGGTGACACATCCATTGTTTGTCTGTCGACAGAAAAAACAGGTCTGAATATAATAAAATTATCAATTAAAATATGTAAATATATAAGTGACACATATTATAGATGATAATTTGTCACCTTTATTAGCACAAATGTCTTATATATTATCGCTTATATTTTATTTATTTTTTATTTTATTTATGTCATGGGGAGAGGCCTTTGCCCAGCAGTGGTATGATGCAGGCTAGCAGTAACAGTAACAGTTATTTATGCAGGTCATTACGGGTTTGAAATGGATGATATTTTTAAAGTAGAAAACAATCAAATTGAAGCTAATAATGTTATTCTTTGTGCTCTACGTGCGTGTTTTTTTATTTTTGTATCGAAAGCTACTCTAGGCTTGCGAAACTAACATGCACGGTGTCACGCAAATGTTAAAGTTAATGCTGGAAATAATAATTATTTCTAAAAGGGGTTTCATAGTGAATGAGACTTCTAAATGTACTGAAGAAGGCAGTATTAGAAGCGGGGAAAATTTTGAAAAAAATGTTTTTGTTCTTTCAGTTTTACTCCAATTGTAACTTTATTTATGGCTGTATCAATTTTGAACATCAGTCCAATTCAATCTGGTACTATAGAATTCCTGTACAAAAAAATAATGATTACACTAATCAGGATTTCAATGCGAATGATGAAAATAAATATATTATACTTTACGTACCATAATGTGACAATATACTGTGCTGTAAAATCTTTAATAGTTTCTTTTTACTCTGAAGTTGCGTTACGAAATGCTACGGAGCTGCTACAGCGCTACGATTCTACGGATTGTGTTAATTGTATTGACGACGGGTAAAAGGCAAAAACGATGTTGAATTATATATTTTATGCAATCCCTTCATAAGGTGTATAATTCAATGTCGCTCATGATGTTGCTTAGTTCAATTACACCTCGATATTCTTATAACTTGAAATATCCTACCTATCAACGAATAAAAAATTATGGTATATATTTATAGGTGAAGGACATTCAAATTTAATGTTATATACCCTATTAACATATAGCCAACATAATGATACTATATTTATAATCTTGTAAAAATAAAAATAATAAAATACGAAGATATAATAAATACTAATTATTTTATTACTTTCATTCGGTTTGTTACGACATAATATTATATATATGGCAAATAAGTAATACTAGATTCACTTGATGGTAATCTATTTCAACTAGGGATGCCACCTTTTTTTCGTTTAATATAGAACTTTTTACAAAACGTTGCAAAATATATAGTACTTTTGGGAAATTCAGGGAAAAAAATAGTACACATTTATTTTTAATAATTTTTCATGGTGTATTTGTTATTACTCTTTGCTTCGGCCATCAAGGTTAAAAAGCTTTAAAATTAATATAAGAGTCTGAGTATGCTAGATCCATATTAAAATAAATCAACAATTCATTACTATCATATGCCGCGCTGAGGTTGCAGTCAAAATTTTTGAATGGGGTAAATTTTGGTTAACCATCAAAATATAGTACTCTTTTTACTATATTTTTTTTATAGTATCTAGTACATTTGATTGAAATATAGTACGATACTATATAATAAAGTACGGGTAGTAACCCTAATTTCAACATAATACATCGTTACTTTTTTCTTCCATCTAGGAATACTACGCTTTTTATTCATTGTATTTTAATAAGGGATAAGGGATTCCGTATCGATTGTAGCCGACTCGTTTGAAGCGATTTGGAATCGGCTACAGCCGGTCGGAATTTTTTAATACTGAACTCGCTATTTTATAGTAAACACTAAGTTCCTTCTATTTAAACGTGATTCCCTATAAAAAAATACTATATTAGTATTACCTACGTAGTTATTTCACCTAAAGACGCGTTCCCACTATGCCATTACAATTAATTCATGGTGGACAGTTGTCGTATCTAGCTGCTACGTATAATTAATATTTCACCTAAAGGCGCGGTTTAAATGGATGGACGATAGTCAGTTGTGTCCATCCATTTAAATCCAATGAATACACAAGCTATAACTGCGTAACGACATAATAGGAACCCGCCCTTAGAAGTAATAATGACATAAGTTAATTTTTTTGAATTATACTTTGTATACAGTCTATTTGTCTCAAAAGTGCTAATATTGCGTTTGTTAGTATGAAACAAAATCCTACAATTAATTCGCATATCTTAAAAGTGCTTTTACTCTTGCTCCAACTTATTGTGAATAAGTAGTTCACCTACAATTTACGAGTATAAGTACAACCAATATAATAATCAAAACTTCTCTAGCAATAAATCTTACCTAAGAACGTAGCAGAGGGGGAGCTATACGCGAGGTACTCCTTGTTCGATGCCCAGGCGGGGAACTCTGACTGTTTGAGTCCCCCTGCCCCCTCCGCCTCCTCCCGTTTCCATGGCAACATGGTCTCCGTAGCCGTGGGGGTCGCCACGCGAGCTTGCTCCGCTACTATCATGTATGTATCTATGAGAAAATTTATGCAAATAAATTTCAAACTCACCAGACGTTGGTCGGATATGCTATATTGCTTGTATGTGATCATATTCTACCAATTCTTGATGAGATTGTGATTCTTCTGATGTCAAAAACCGAGGTGTTCCATTAACTTAGTTTTGATGGATTTTCTTTATAATTTTCTTTAAATCTTTGTATATTTAAATCAATAATATTTTTATTTAAATCGTGAATTTGTGACATAATCAGGTATTTTTTAAATTTTGCTAAATTGATTTGTTCCAAGCCGCTGTCGCTGAATCATTAGGTACGGCTTAGGACGTACCTACAGGCGCGGTACAACGGTCTCGATACTACTATACCAAAGTATTGTAGCTGCAACCTTTTATTAATATCACTCTTCGTGCAATTAAAGGATTTTAACTTACCATTATCATCAGATAATCTCCGTTCGTCCTCTTCAAGAATATCCTCATTGGGAACTACAAAATTAAAATGTTTTTAAGATACTTACATTCTTTAATAGCATTAATTACCTAAGACTCTAAAATAATTTTAATCAGTAAATAAATAAATTAATACATGTTTTTAATAAATTACTTTTATATAAAATATTTCAATGAGTAAATATTACATAAATATATAGGCAGAATTATAACATGATCCAATTTATGATAAGCAAATTCAAGAACCAAAATGCCTAAAAATTAAAAAACCTACCTAATAAAAAATTTACTCTCTCAAAATAAAATCATACTTTAATATAATAAAAATATTTATATACTTACTTAATTACATAATAAAGCCATGCATTACTTACTTATACATGAATACATCCACAAGTGCTAAGTGGTATTAAATAATATAATAATTATGTCAAAAAAGCTTCGAAACACACCTTCTAAGGATGACAAATTTATATGAAAACCAATTAATATATGTTATACAACTGTTTCCTAATATAATAAAATATGTATATGTAGGAATGTAGTAGTATGTGTTTATATCATGCAATAGTAACGTTGAATCGGATGACCAATATTTGTGAAGCGTCTGATGAAAAAAGTAACAAAGGAAAGATATTAAACGTTCTACTCTACCTAATGTTAATGTTCAAGCTAATAGTTCACTGGCTAAATATTACCACAAAATCAAAATTATTCACTCACGTAAATTATAGTACCCAGCAGTCAATATAAACAATGCTGATGTCACATATAACGCGCCAACAGCGATTAGATGTTGACACACGTAGACGATGTCATTTCTTACATAATCATGATTTACGGTAATCACAGAACTAACAACAAAGCGCACCTAATCTAAATTAAAATCTTGATCATCAGACGCAAGTATGCACGCATTATCTAGTGACAATTAGACAGTTGAGTTGTGAAGTAAACACATACCAAAGTTATACGTGGATCTGTCCCTTCTCCACGGTAAGGATTTCTCAACAGCTGTCGGAAGGATTTCTTCGGGTGTTTTAGCGTACTGCTTGACGATCCTCGCTTTCAAAGGATTGAATCCGGGCAGGTTAGCCAGTTGATTCAAAAGTGAACTACTATTTTCTTTATGCGAGGAGGTCGGACTGACTTCTTTGTATCCAGCTGATAATATTATCATCGCCAGTTGTCGAGAGTATCGGTTATTTTGCGGTGCCACATGAAGGTTGCCAGAAGGGAAGAAAACGACGATCAAAGAACAGTATTAAACAAGCAGAGATGAAATACTTGCGGTTAGAAGATTAGTTGGTTAGTAGAATGATTGGTTCGTATTTGTGTTGAAGGACAGAAAAATGTACAACTCTATTATAAACAAACCTTTTAGTTATTGGATTAAAGTATGTAAAATTAGTATGTTGTAATGTAAATTGAATAAATCATGATGAAATTCGATTCAGTGACTAATTAATGTTGTAAAAAAAAATACAATTGTTATAAATAATATACGCCAATTAAATGCTATGTTTCTTAAGATAATTTTAACAAATTGATATTCCCTAAAAGGTTTGTAAGCTCAAGGAAATATTAGTAAGAGCTTGAATAGGCAACTAAACCACAAGAAATTAATGAAAACAACTTCGATAAGAAGTACCGCATGTAGATACAAGTACATATAGAGTAATAAGTTGTTACATGCACCACATCAACGTAGCACATTCTCACTGTACGTAGCCATGTCAGAAATTAAGAAACACTTTTGGGTCAGCAAATAATATTCAATACCATACAAACAAGTATAGGTAATCCATTTTTATTAATAGAAAACTTGTGCGGAAAATTAAAAACACAGGGTTAATATAACATCTAAAAGGATGGAGGGCGTTTGGATTTGAATCTTATCGAATTGGCAAGTAATTATGTTTTGATATGTGTTAATTGGCGGTATATATTTGTAAATGTGTAAGGAATTGATAGAACGTCAACTGATACCGTATGCAACAATAACTCTACCTAATCTAAAGTATTTTGGACCTTAAAATAGTGAGCAAGCGATACACAATCAAATGAGAGTCAAACGGACAAAAACTCGACAGTAACATAAACTATTGTTTACGTGAGGTCGTGTTCGTAAACTACGCGTAGGTAGTGGGTGCTTTCAATCAGTAGACACCGTTATGGGCTGATTCTCGCTTATGAAACAAAATCACTTCAACATAAACATAAACAGTAAAGTCACCAATTAAAAAAAAATCCTTTACACATATTTGTTCACCGACATTTTAGAACTACTACTCCCCTCCAGTGGGTCGTATCGTAAGATTGTATAGCCTATTTATTAAACCAACTTATAAACGATGCCTGTGAAAAATATGGGCAAAATCAATAGTCATACATATAAGTAAAAAAACTTTGGTCAAATGAGTTATTTTCTGTTAATGTGTCAGTTATTTACCTGTATATTAAAAGGACATTTGAGTGAGATAGAAAAAAAGGTAACCTTTTATTGTTGCAAATTAATCTTGGAGCAATTTAGGTCCAGTTTGGTTCCAAGCGGACCATAAAAATATCCAATACACTGTTGCCTTCGAAAGAAAATGTAATTCTGAGTACAACTTAGTCTTTTTAAATATTTTTAACAAAAGAAGAGATGGTGTCTCAAAACCAAGAATCAGCTCAAATGTACATACGTTTCCATTTCAATTTAGCATACTTTATAAGTAGCATTCAAATCCAAACCGCGGTGTCCACACAGGGTGTTTCATGCAGAATACCTACGCAGGGATTTGGCAGTGAATGTTATACCGCCATCGTCTCCATCGCGACGAGGTTCCACTTCCCGCTCCTCACCATCTTCCTGGAGGACTTCATCTATGTAATCTGGAAGGATGGATACTTCGATGCTATATACGTATTGTACCATCAGGGTCATTTCGGTGAACCACATTTTGAAGAATATTATGCGGAATTATCTCGGCGTATACACCGGCAAGATGGTTCACTGTCAATGTCCCTGATAGCATCTACTGTCATGCTTCATTTATGTGCGTTTTTATATTGACTATTTAGGTTAAGAGCTATATTTATTGTGACTAATAATGTAAAATCAGTAACGTGTGGGACATAACTTTAAAAACGTGTAAACAGCATACAACAAAAAATAAAACAAAATACATGTGCTAGGTGAATGTTTTACTAAGTTTTGTATTTAGTTTTGGGTATTTAAATTCTGGTTTGTACGGGCACTAGTGTAAAACGAAGCTGGAGTGCTGCAAAATAAAATAATAATGATTCTTACACATCAGTTTGTGTTTTCGAAAAATAAAATAAAATTGAAATAAATACTTTAACCGACACACGTGCATGCGATCGACACTCGTGATAATAATAAAGAATAAGTAAGTACCTAATCTATAATACTTTATTTTACCGTGCGTGAACTGTTTGGCCGAACCGTTTTGCTGGAATTCTGGGAAAGTGACATTTTTGCCATCCTGAAAATAATTAATTACAATATCAATTAAAAGAAAATGGACCTGACTTACCGTCCGATCTTACTAATCGATAAAGCTATAATTTGTGCAAAGTAAGAACCACCACCTATGCTTTGAAGCAGTGATTATCAGCCATAGACTATTAACAATCACTCCTTAAAGAAACGAAAGCTTCACGTTTGAAACTACTTATTCTAGTTCTACGGCGTAGCAGCGTAGGCAAGGTCCAGTTTCATAATATTCTGTGATACAATAAGGCCTACGGCGTAGTATATAATATATATATATATTTGGCATAAAAGACAATAGTGGTTGAATCAGTAACCAATTTATTTTACGAAGACGAGAAGTTATATAACAACAATAAGAAATACATCATCTGAAAATCATCATCGACAATTTCAACTGTCCACGTCCAGCTTTCACAATTCATGAGATACAGGTGACATGTGGGGTTCTCTTAGTGGTAGGAGCCCATTTTTACCATTTGGGTACGAAACCCTAAAAAAACTTTTACTGTAATAATTGAATATATGAACTCACCTGCTTTCCACGTTTACTACGCTTATGGTGGTGCTTCCTGTCGCCGACCCGTCGTCGAATGTTCATGTGTGTTTTGTAGTTGACCTGGGTGCCCAAGTCCCGGTCGTTGACCGCGTGTCGACTGTAACTCAGTCGACGATGCTGCACCAATATAGACTACGAATTAGCTTAGCGAAGTACAATTCTAGGAAATATTCTAATATATTGGGGTAAAAAATAAATTATAAAAAAAATACAAATGATAATTTCGGTCTCGTCTTGTTCTGTGATTGCCTTTACTGCGTAGGTAATGCTGACCCCATATTGGACTTAGCCGTTCCTCGAGCTTGAGAACAGCACGACTCGAACATGGGCCTAGTCATTAACAGGCAGGCCATTCCTGGGCAGGCTAGGATCATTGAGGGATATTGCTGTAATTACCACGCTTGGCAGGCGAATTGGTGATCGCAGTAAGAAGAAAGTATCTTTGAGCTCATAGACGCTGCATCAGGTGTACCTATGTCTTTTAGTCGGCTCTTACGACACCCATAAGAAGATATAGTGTGTTTTATTCGGAAACCCAAAATATAAAAAAGTAAAAACTTCTGTACAATTTGTGAAAGTTAAAAAGTCGTACCTAAGTAGGTGTATTATTGTGTTATTGGGGCAAAACATAACCGTGACCTATAGCGGAAGGATGCTTGCTCAAGTCACGAGGAAGCCAATCAAACTGTGCACGTGTTTCCGTGAACCTTTACAACTTCATTTTATGAATCCGCTTTAAACCTGAGCGTAGATTGTGTTACACGATATAAAGTAGTTACGGCTTCTAGTCTGACTAATACTTAGTAATCTATCTTTAAGTACAACAGTTATGACTTTAAGTGAACTTTTTAACGCTACGCCACAGAGGTTGTCTTTTAAACTCTTTGTAAGGCCATTTGTTTATCATCCTTTACAATAAATCAAATAAAGAAACAGAGGATAGGTACAGGTCAGATACATATACACCTACAAATAGGTCCGATCAAATAATGACAACATAGACAGAACACATTATGAGGCACAATTTAGTTTTTAATAATATAGTTAAGACTATTACGCAGAAGCCTGATCAATTTAAAACTTATAAATTGTAATGAAAATATACTTGACTAAAGTATTAAGACACAATTATATTTTTGGCTTTTGATTTTGATTTTTTAAACTTGATTTAATTACTCTTTTAATATTTTTAAAATCCAGTTTCACAATCGTTTATAAAAAAATACTTAAATTTGTTATTATCACATGACAATTAATCGGTCTCAGTTTAATAAGCATGAAGACTAAAATACTATAATTAGTCCGACAGATGACTCAAAAATTGGACACTTATTTTTTTATTTATCAATTCAATCAAAATGGACAAAGATACAATGCAAAAACTAACTATAAAGTTCAGGAGAGGGAGGCTTATGGTACTACTAAGTAAAATTGTACCTAGAAGTGATGTCATATGATATTTCAGCGCGCTTTATCTTCTTCATTTTTTGTTTGAGGAACGAAACAAAAATACGTGCCTAATATTTATGGTAATCTAAATGTCGGACTAAACATAATTTTATATGCTTCATGCCTAATTAATGTAATTTCAATGTAAAAGTGACATAGATTACATCAAGATAAAACATTTTTTTTTTTTTCTTCCTTTCTTTCTTTTTTTTTTTTTTTTTTTTTTTTTATTAGAAATAGGTTAGCGTTTGACTACACCCTGCCTGATGTTAAGCATCGGAATAGCCTAGGATGGAGCACGCTTACCTAGAAGGAACCGGTTTACTCTTGATTTGAAGAGACCCATATCGTACTTATCGGGAAATATAGACCCCAGCAAGGAGTTCCACATCTTCGCAGTACATACAAAAAACGTGGACTCGAAGCGCTTCGTACGTATTTTGGGAATATCGACCATGTACTGATGGCGCCTCTCCGAGTGTCTTGTTGTCCGATAGAAGAAAGGGGAAGGCAGAACTAAGTTGTGCAGTTCCTCAGCACACTCTCCGAAATGTATCCGATAAAAAACCGACAAACTGGCAACCCTTCGTCGGTGCGCAAGGCTTTGCAGCTGAGACTCGGCTACGCTGCCTATTAACTTTTTGGCGCGCCTCTCAATCGACTCCAGTGCCTCTAGTTGATACTTGGCGGAACCATCCCAAAGATGAGAACAGTACTCCATACATGCTCTAACTTCATTCTTCGCTGTGACACTCCTGGTGAGAAATAGATCAGTTAATTCACGTATTGAATCCAAGTCAAAATAGCTGTGTGACGAGCCGCTAAGATCCGCAGGAAAGGTGCCGTGAGTTCGATTCCTGCATCTTGCAATTCTTTTTGCACTTTTTAACAGCGCTTTGCCCACTTGTACGACAGCTTTGTACCAAAACATTGCTATTGCTTTACTGACAGGCTTTATTTTTTTTCTTTTTAACTATTCAACAAAATCATGATGCCATTAAGACGTACACCTCCAAAGACGCCTACATGCAGTGAATCAGACGCACAATCAACTCCATGCAAAGTAATCGCGCAAACAGCGGTATCCGCCCCAAATATACCTGCCAGCAAACCGGATTATGTGAATTCACGCAGGCGCAAACGTGATAACGATTGCTCAGACCACATGGAGGAGATTCGTGAGCTATTAAACACTCATACAACTCAAACAGATAGCAAGCTGAAGGCAATCCAAACGGCGATGACTGAAATCAAGGTGCAAAACGCTGGAATCAAAGATTCTGTCGACCATATCTCTAAGCAGTATGATGACATGGTAATTCAACTGCGAAATTTGGAAGCGGAACGAAAAGCTGACCGCTCTTACATTAATCAGCTTGAAGAGAGAGTGGAAAACCTCGAACGCATGATGAATTCGTCTAAAATTGAGGTTAAGAACATCCCACAAAAGCAAGGCGAAACAAAGGAAGACTTACGTAATATAATCACAGAAACGGCAAACGTCCTGGAAACACACCTGCAGCGCCAAGATATAAAAGACGTCTACCGTTTAAAGAAAAAGGATGGCGTTTCCACTATCATGGTTGACTTCACTACCACATCACCAAAAGATAGTATAATAAGGAACCTACGACAGTTTAACAAAAATAATAGCCAAAATAAACTAAATACTACTCACATTAACAAGGAAGGTCCATCAAAACCAATATATATTACTGAAATCCTGACTCTTAAAGCACAACGTCTATATTACCTTGCTAGAAACTATGCTAAGGACTACGACTACAAATTTTGTTGGACGTCATTTGGAAAGGTTTTTCTGCGTAAAGCTGATGGCGGTAAGCAAATTTTGATTAAGAGCGAATCTGACATCACCAACCTTCGTCTGGATAAATGACTAGCGATCATCTCAGGTTTTTTCTATCTTAATTTTAACATCATTTCCTGTTATCTACTGATGTTTGTCATAATACTGTTAGTTAATTATAATGTTTTATCTGTCCAACCCAAGGCCACGCTTTTTCAGTGCACACTGCTACACAATTACACATTTCACTTTCACACACACAACCATAAATACCAATTAATGCATCGCACAAATAGAATTGCAAATTTACCAAGTGTTAAGTCCAATCCTGAACTATTCCAAGCATTCCATTATTACAAATATTTATTTGATGAAACACCAATATGTGACATAATTTTCAATTCTCTTCCCAATGGCTAATAATTCCAATACAATTTTATTCGATTTAGACATTATCTCTGTGGCAAATAGCTATTTTTGTGACCCTGAAACTTGTAATTCTGTGTTACATAACACTGCAAAGTCCTTGAAAATCATAACACAAAACATTCGCAGTATTTACAAGAACTTCGATAATTTTCAGGCACAACTAGCCAGATTCTCCTTTGACATCGACGTTATAATCCTTACTGAATGCTGGCTTATTGAACATAAACCTATTCCTATTATTGATAACTACGAATCTTTTTCATCCAAGACCAGTCATAATCAAAATGGTGGCATCGTTATTTATGTCAGAAAAAATATAAAATGCACTGTTGAAGAACCTGAGTCAAATGACGCTAGTTTTCTGTTGCTTCAAGTATATCCTGACATTAACATATTAGCAGTGTATAGATCCCCATCTGTACACTGCACAAATAACTTTCTCACTTCGTTGGATGCGATCATACGTCCTATCAAAGCTAAACACATAATTATTGCCGGCGACATCAATATTGATATTAAATCGAACAACACTGACAGAAACAGCGCGGCTTACCTTAATCTAACAGCAGAACTAGGGCTACTTCCGGCACATATCTATCCAACGAGGCTTACAAACTGTCTGGATCATATTATGGTAAACACATCCTATACTGCTGCGGCTTTTGTGATAGATTCAACCGTGACTGACCACGCCTCAGTCCTCTTAAGTCTTTGTTGCGGAAATCCTGACATTAGCAGAAATAATGTGTACAAGAAAGTTGATTATGATGCTGCACTTACACACTTGCAAGCTGTTGATTTTTCCTTTATCAACAGTGATTCTGACGCAAATGAAGCCGCCGCTCTTTTTGCTGATCATCTTTCGAGTGCATTAACACTACACACGGTCATAATTTCCCGACCCTGTAGGAAAAGATTGCTTAAACCCTGGCTTACCCCTGGGTTACTGCGATGTATCCGCCATAGAGATAAGCTGCACAAAACTCATACTAAAGACCCACAAAACACATCTGCTGAACTGATATACAAAAGATACAGAAACTTCTGTAACGGTCTTCTGAAAAAGATAAAGAGGAATTACGAAAAATCTTTACTAGAAAATACAAACTGTACTAAAGATAAATGGAATGCTGTCAAATCTATTATCAGTGCCTCAAAGCATAAAACCGCTGGGGACCTTCTTTTAGTACCACAGAAAAGTGGTTCAAGTGCTGTAAATGAGATAAACACCTACTTCTCTAATATTGGTAAACTGTTAGCAGATAAAATAACACCAGCTCCAAATAATTATAAATTTGACATAACCCCGATCCCAAATTCAATAGTGTTACTTCCGCCAGACGAAGCCGAAGTTGAAGCGTTGATTATGAATCTCAAGAATGACTGTGCTACTGGTTGGGACTCGATCTCAGCCAAGTTTCTTAAATTAGCTAGACACATTATTGTCCCTCATCTAACTAAACTCATTGAGATCTGTCTTACGCAGGGTATTTTTCCGAAAGTCTTCAAGAAGTCCCTTATTACTCCTGTCCACAAGGGGGGAAAGAAGGACGATGTTGGAAACTACAGGCCCATCTCAGTTCTTACTACTTTATCAAAAATATTAGAAAAGGTTCTAAACAAAAGGCTCACAAACTTTCTGGAACACAATAAGATACTGGCAGAAGCCCAATTTGGCTTTAGGTCGGGAAAAAGCACTGAAGATGCCGTAAACCAATTGGTAGATCACGTCACGCTAAAACTAGATCAAAAACAGAAATGCGTCGGCATATTTCTCGACCTGGCCAAAGCTTTCGACACCGTCATGATTTCTCTCCTTGTGGACAAGTTAGATAAGATTGGTATTCGCGGAAACGCTCTAAACATTTTTAAGGATTTTCTCTGTGACCGTACGCAAAGAGTTAAAATAAAAGAACACGTTAGCTCTGATGCTGAGGTTACCTATGGCGTCCCACAAGGCAGTATTCTTGGCCCAAGCCTCTTCTTGATTTACATAAATGACCTGTGTCAGCTGCCACTTGTAAATGGCAAGATCGTTACCTATGCTGACGATACGGCATTAATATTTCATGGAGGGACCTGGGACGAAGTTCGACGAAGCGCCGAACTGGGACTGCATAGGGTAAGCCACTGGCTGAGAGCTAACCGACTCACTTTGAACCTTTCTAAATCCACATTTCTCCAGTTCTCTTTTTCTAAAAATAAACCTATCAATTTGGATATTAGATTACATGATTGCAACTTGACTTCTTCAACGCCATGTTCATGCTCTACAATCACTAAGTCTACACATGTAAAATACCTTGGTGTGATTCTAGATGAAAAACTTGGCTGGCGACAGCACATAGAACTCACTTCAACGCGGATCAGAAAACTGATTTGGGCATTTAAAAAACTTAGACACGTAGCAGACTTCGAACTCCTTCGCACTGTGTACTATGCGCTCGTGCAGTCAGTCGTGGGATATTGCGTTACTGTTTGGGGTGGTGGGTGCAAGAATTTTATGATTCACCTGGAACGTGCCCAAAGATCTCTGCTTAAAGTCATGACTTTCAGACCCTTTAGATTTCCCACCAAAGTCTTATACGAGAAGTGTGAAGTACTCACAGTAAGACAGAATTATATTCTGCAAGTAGTTTATAGGCAGCACAGTATTACCCCTTATAATGCACAGAGTAATAAGAAGCGCACTATAAAAAACGTTTGTTTACCTTTACGTTGTCACACGGCGTCCGCTGGGCGACAGCGGGTTTATCTTGCCGCTTTTCTATATAATAAAGTAAACAAAATCCTAAACATAAATCCCCTTACGACTCGTGAAACAAAAAAGAGAGTAAAAATCTGGCTACTGACACAGGACTACAACGCAACTGAAAATTTACTGCAATCAATATAAATATATAAGAACACAAAAAAAAATGGTATTCACACACATACACATACACACACACACCCCCAATACACACACACACACGTACACACACCCACTCACATCCACGCCCACATACACATAACATACCTGCACCCTTAATTTTAATATTACTTTGTTCACCCTAGCTGAATTGCAATTTATTCAAATTTTATTATATACTTTTATTTTTGTACTACTATATTTTTTATTTATAAAATTAATTTTTGTTTTAATTTCAGTTATTAATCTAAATTTTAATCTTTATTCTAATTTTATTTTCTAATTATATTTTTTGTGCCTAAGTAGTAAATGTTTAATAATAACTATTGAACTTAATTTAAGATATATAAAACTATTTTGTCACCTTTTAATGCATAAAACTTGCTCAATTGTAACCTAAACGGAAGAAGTCACTGGCTCCTGAAATACAGGTACTCTAACCTAGCTCTGGAGCCAGGGTCTCACATTTTTCTGTAACGTGTTTTTATGCCAATAAAGATTTTATTTATTTATTTATTTAACTTGGGCTTTGTATAATGTGAGCAGCTGATTTGGTGTGAAGTACTTTCTCACCTTCGAGAGGATGCCAAGCTTTTTGGAGGCTATTTGGGCCTTCGACTCAATATATGAGCCAAAATTTAGAGTCGATGAAAGAGCAACGCCTAACAGCTCAAGCTTGTCAGTTAACTGCACGGATACATCTCGGAAAGAAGGAGACAGTCGAAACGGCCTCTTTTTTGCGGAGAACAAACACGCCTGGGTTTTACTAGCGTTAAACTGAACCAGGTTGGCATCGCCCCAATCGGAGACTGCCTTAAGGGACAAGTTTAAGCGTTCAACCATGGCCTCTCTGAGCAACTCTATATCCGGCCCACTGGCCCGCGCATTGGAAGTGTAGCTCTCCACGACCGTGCTGTCATCTGCATACCCAAAGGTACCGGGCTTCAGCAGATCGTTGATATGCAGCAGAAAAAGCGTCGCAGAGAGTACAGACCCCTGGGGAACACCGGCATTGATAGCCATTTGCTCAGACGAGCAGCCGTCAACGACCACTCGTAATGACCGATCCCTCAGGAAATCCGAAATCCAAGCGCAGAATGCAGCAGGTAGACCGTATGCAGGAAGCTTGCCAATAAGGCTATCGTGCCAAACCCTGTCAAAGGCCTTCGAGATGTCCAGAGAAACGGCAAGCGCTTCCCCGTGTCTCTCGATGGCCTCACTCCAGATGTAGGTAGCGTACGCTAGAAGATCCCCAGTGGACCGGTTTCGGCGGAAACCGTATTGTCGATCGCTGAGGAGGTTGTTAGCTTCTAGGTACGCTAAAAGCCTGGTGTTGATAACACGCTCCATGCTCTTGCAGAGTATGGAGGTGATGGAGATAGGCCTGTAGTTTGAAGGGTCAGCACGACTACCTTTTTTGGGCACGGGTTGCACATTTGCTAGCTTCCAAGACTTCGGCACCAGTCCAGTCTCTAGAGAGAGGCGAAAGAGGCGTGTTAAGACAGGAGTCAACTCGGGTGCACATGTCCTCAACATAATGGCGGATATACCATCAGGGCCACTGGCTTTATTCACGTCAAGATTACGAAGCGTTTTGCGAACTTCCTTTTGGCGAATGTGAATGTCATTCATGACTATCTCGCTTCCTGGAACGTTAGGAGGAATCGCGCTTCCAGCATCTAGTCGTGAAGATTCCGCAAACAGAGAAGCAAACAAGTTGGCTTTCTCTTCAGCAGTGTGAGCCAGTGTTCCATCAGGCTTCTGCAGTGGAGGCAGTGAGGGGCGGCAGAAGTTTGCTTCGACTGATTTAGCTAGGGACCAAAACGCTTTACTACCCGCGGGGTACGAAGCCAGTTTGTTCCCTATTCGGCTAATATGGTCAAAGCGAGCCTTTTGTAGAGCCTTTTTGCAGGACTTGGCAGCCTTGTTAAAAATTCTCTTCTTTGCGTGTATATCCTTTGCCTTGCGCCTACGAGCATCGACCCAAGCCAGGTATGCCTGATGTTTGCGCGCCTCAGCGCGTCCACATTCAGCCCCGAACCATGGGCGATCTCTGCCAGACGACGGTACGTCAGTGAACGGAATAAAATATTCCATCGCTAATCGTAGCACATCGGTCACAGCATTGGCGCAGGTGGTAGGATCACCAGAAGAGAAGCAGACAGGTTGCCAAGGATAAGATGCAAAGAAGGACCGCATCTCATCCCAATCTGCTGACTTGTATCGCCACATCCGCCGAGTGCCTTTTGGGCAGGGATCGGGCGGGGAGTAGACAGATACAGATTTCACCAGACAGTGGTCGGAACTACCTAAAGGTGAAGAGACCGACACTGAGTAGCGGTCTGGATCAGTTGTCAGCAGAAGGTCCAAGCAATAGGCTGTATGCGAGTCAACGTCTGGTATCCGTGTAGCTCCTTGGACCATCTGGGTGAGATTTAACGCTAAAGAAAGCTTACGCGTCTCTCTCCCAGCGTGGTCGGTGTCCCGGTATGGGAACAGCCAATCCTGGTGATGGCCATTAAAATCCCCCAGTAACACCATTTGAGCGGATGGGTACTTTTGTTGAGCTGCGTCTGCCACCTCACAGAGGTATTCAGCGAGCCGAGTTGTCTCCGGATCCCCGGTGTGCGAGCGGTAAACACAGGCATACAGAATCTTATCAATGCCTGTGTCAACCAAAGCCCAGAGTACGGAGAAGGTGGGGTCCTCGAATCGACGGAGACGGCGAATGCAGATGTCGTCCCGAGTATATACACATACTCCCGCACGTGGTTTGAAGTTGTGCTCCAGGGTATACCCTGGGTAACTAAGGTACGACACGTCGGAAGGACGACCAATCTGCGTCTCCGAGAGAAACAAGAGGTGAGGTTTTTCAGTCTCAAGGTGGTGATGGACAGGAACGAGATTTGAGTGCAAACCCCTTATGTTACAAAGGTGCACTTTCAGTGAGAGGGAGTGCAGCCGCTGTGAAACCTTTCTCTTTTTATTATTTCTCTGCATGGTGTTGGGAGTAAAAAGGGTCGAAAGTCGACAGTAGGACGAGGCATCACGCATTGCTTTTCCAGAAAAACACACACAAAAACTAAACGCACAACAGCTTTCTATCTGCAATCAGCCCCACAGCTATAATTAGATGTTATTTGATAATTGGCTTTAATTGAGATTCGCCATATCCTTTGATATGGACTCTCTTATTTTTTTTTTAAATATTATATTGTGGCTAGTCGACACATCTTTAGTCTGAACATGCAGTCTGTGGTGTCCAATAGTGCCCTGGCTAGTTGGTTTTTATGTTCTTGAAGTCTGTTTTTATAGTCCTCACATGACTTTTTTATTTGTTCCTTCACTGTGGGAACCTCTAGGAACTCATGAACCTCCGTGTTTTTAATGAACCAAGGTGCACAGCATATCAGCTTTAGAATGTTATTCTGGAAGCGCTGCAATATTTCTATATTGGAGTGACAAGCGGATCCCCAGAGCTCAATAGCATATGTCCATATTGGTTTTATTATACATTTATATATTGTTAATTTATTTTCCAAACTCAAGGAAGACGTTCTACCCATCAGCCAGTGCATATCTCTCATTTTTATATTAGCCTGATCTCTTTTAGCCTTAATGTGATTGCGCCAAGTTAATCTTCTGTCAAGATGCATCCCAAGATACTTGACTGTGTCTTGTTGTGGGAGTTGATTGTTGTCAAGTTTTACAGTAGGACAATTGCCTTTTTCAGTGTGAATGTAATGTGAACTGATTTGGCAGGACTAGCTTTGATTCTCCACTTATTAAACCAGTTATTTATTTCAATAAGATGGTCTTGTAGCTTCTTAGATGCTAAGTCAGGGTCTTTACTTGAAGAGAGTATGGCAGTGTCATCGGCATATGTTGCTGTTGTCACTTCTGATGATGTGGGTAGATCAGATGTAAAGATTGTATATAAAATGGGGCCCAGCACTGAGCCTTGTGGGACTCCAGCTTTGATCGGTCGCAATGAAGAAAGGGTATCATCAATTTTCACTTGGAATATTCTCTGTTCTAGATATGATTTTAGTAATGTGTAGGCTGTACATGGTAAGCAGAGTTTAAGTTTATACAGTAGGCCCTTGTGCCATACTCGGTCAAAAGCCTGTTGTACATCAAGGAACACACCTGAGCAGTATTCTTTATTCTCCATTGCTTGTCGTATTTTATGAGCCACTCTATGTATTTGTTCTGTAGCACTATGGTAGGAACGGAAACCAAATTGATGGTCAGGTATCACATTATGTTCTTCCAGTAATGGCAGTATACGTTTTAATATCAGCTTTTCAAAAAGTTTAGACATAACTGGAAGAAGGCTAATTGGCCTATATGATGACGCTTCAGTTCTTAGTTTTCCAGGCTTGGCTATCATATGAATTATTGACACTTTCCAGAGTGTTGGGAAGTGTTGTAACCGTAATATTGCATTGAATAGCATGGTTAAGAGAACAATGCATTTATTAGGTAATTGCCTCAAGACTTCAGCAGTTACAAGATCGTACCCTGGTGCCTTTTTAAATTTCAGATTTAGTATTGCCTTATGAACCTCGATAGGTGTTACTAGTTTCAGAGGCAGTGACAACTGATAATCGCTATTTAGGACGTCGTCAATATCGTTATCTGTGTGTGTAGTGTTTGATTCATTAGGTGTGAAAGTGGCCTGTAAGAATTGAGCAAATAATTCTGCCTTTTCCTTAGAGATTCGCGTCCAGCTTCCGTCTCTTTGCTTTAAGGGAGGCACATGTTCTTTAGGTCTTTTCATTGATTTGGTAATTTTCCAAAGCGAATACTCTTCACTTTTGTATGGTGATAGTGTTTTGAGACGATTGCGCAGTGTATTATTCTCGTTCTCATCAAGCATTTCCTTTAGTTCTTTTTGGGCCTTATTCAGTTCTCTTTTGTCTTGCCTGTTTCTACTGGTCTGCCATTGCCGTCGAAGTCGTCTTTTTTCAGCAATTTTGTTCTTTATTTCCATTGTATAATCTTTATTTTGATTGGTTGAAATTAAACATGGTGTAGCCATCCATGCAGCGGTTTGAATGATATTGGTAGTGTACCAAGTAGTATACTCGATATCATCTTTTGTTTTGAGTGGTAAATGTAAATCAATATTCTCATTTATATATTCTTTAAAAGATTCCCAATCCGTTTTGTAGTTATAGAGAGTCTCTTGTGGCTCTTTGTATATGATAGTAGTACTTATGGTGCAAATTATAGGTGTGTGATCAGATGAGCCATCAAGACATGATGCAACTTGGGTATATAATCCTCAGAATCCTCTAGCGATGAAGAAATCGATTAGGTCTGGCATTTTATTGGTGTCAGTAGGCCAGTATGTTGGCTCCCCAGTAGATAATACATGTAAAGAATTTTTATCCAATGCTTTCTTTAATTCTCTTCCTCTGGTCGTTGTAAGTCTAGAGCCCCAAAATACATTTTTAGCATTCCAATCTCCTCCAGTTATGTATCTATTGCCTAGAATATCAAAAAAATCAGTGAACATTTGTTCATCTATGCGATGACGCGGTGGACAGTACACAGCAGCGACATTCAGCGCTCCGTGCCAGTCATCTACAGATACGATGGCCGCCTGTAGGTAGGGATGTTTATAGCTGGAAAGAGCATGTTGTTTGATGTTCTGCTTTATTATTATGGCAGTTCCTGCATGTGATTTGCCATCGGGATGATTACAGTAGTAGGTATTGTATCCATTGATGTTTACAATTTTGTTGTCAGTTAAATGTGTTTCTGATAGTAGGAGAATGTCTATTTTGTTATAGGTAATGAATGTTTCCACTTCCTGTACATTTGGAGACAGGCCATTTATGCATATCCATGCTGCAATCCGGAGGAATTTCATTTGTTATATTGGGCGATGAGTGTCGTAATCAAATTCACTAGGCTGCCAATTTGATTAATGAGGATATCTATTTTCTCTGATTGTTTAAATATTATTTCTTCTAAAGAATTTTTTGTTTGAGATTCTACATTCTCTGGTTTTTTATGCCAATTCCCTGAAGGATAATTGATTGGCGCTTGTTGTTCTTCTTTGCTTTTTCTTTATTTATCTCTATTTCATTACTGTGCTTAGGGGGTCTCAGTGGTGGAAAATCATGCATGGAAGGAGGATTTTGTGCCCTTTCATGTTTGTTATGCAATTCTTTGCTTCTATTTATAATATGTGCTCTTTTTCTTGCCCATATTTCTTGGTATACTTGGCAACCCTTGTAATTAGCAGGGTGATTACCATAACAGAGTGCACAGGTAGCAGGAGTGTTTCTATCTACTTTTGGACAGTCTATTGTTCTATGTCCTTGTGCACATTTTACACATTGGAAAGGCCGCATACAATTATTTTTCGTGTGGCCATACTGTTGACATCTTGCACATTGAGGAATATCATTGGTTTTTTTAGGATCCTCAATTTTCACTTTTGTGTGATAAATAAATTCAATGTTTTTTGCCTCTACATTCTTTACACTTGGTTCTAAATTTACAAAAAACATATTAAGCGGTTTTTTGATTTTTTTTGACATGGGACAGATAATTTCGCCCTTGACTTTATTTCCTGTTTTTTCCATTGCCTCTATTATTGCTTCTACTGGTGTGGTGTGGTGCAGATTTTTTATGACTATTCTACAGCATCTTTTTTCTTTCTGGGGCATGCATTATGTTTAAACATAAAGTTAAAACATAGTGCTATATTTTTAACATTATGTTAGGTTACTTAAACCTTTATTAAGACCGTTCCCGTAACGGGATTATTGCCTTATTATCTGGATGACCCAGAAAATATGCCCGCCCCCGCGCCAGGGCGACGCTATATAAATGACGTGACACTGCCGATAGAAAGTATCGTTTATTTCTACGTGATTATCAGAATTGATGTAGCTTGAGTTTCTGTAAACGTTACGTGAAATCGAAACCTGTCGGTATAATGTTGGTGTATGTTGGGTGAAGTAGTTCGGAGCTCTGTTAGTTCAATTGATCGAAAAAATAACACAGTAAAATCTACATATAAACGTAATTGTATGTTTTATATTAATTTTATTGAGGCTGGAGCTCTGCTTTATGCCCGGTGAAGTAGCAAAAGCCTCGTGGCTAAAAACGTATGTCCGTCCGAAAAAAAAATATTTTAAGTGCTACTCGTAGTCTTGAAGCTCCTAGATGGCCGTCTATTGTAATAAAAAATGCTTATTAAAGTATTATTAACGCCTAAAACTAGTCGTGTAAGTTAATTCGTTCTTTTAAGACGACCAAATAATAAAAACGGTAACCTATTGAAATATCGAATTTCTGTTACCCGAATCTTAAAACCCCGAAAACGGTTGGTAGAACTTTTAAAAGACAGATGTAATGGATGACAACTTTCTATAATTCCGTTTTTAATTTCCCAGATGAATCAATTTACAGTTGCACTAAAACCAAATTTTCAAATAGTATTTTTTTGTTTCCCATATTGTCATAATCCAAATATAGTTATACCAGATTCTTAGAATATTTTTTTTTGTTTCCCATCGTACCATTTTCTAAATAAACTATTACCAAATTTTCATTATATTTTTATTAGGTTCCCATACAATTGTGTTCCAACTAAACTATATATATACGTTAGGTTAGGTTAGAACTGCGACCCCCGAACCAGAACAGACTCCCACTCTGCCAGAACCTACTCGCTATTGTTTTACTTGCCCATTACAGACAGGTTAAGGTTAAGTACCTACCTTGTAACTTTTCCAATAGTTTATGGAAATAATGTGGAAAATAAAAATTGCCAGTCAGTAAATTTATTGTTTTAGTTGCCTATTACAGATAGGTTTAAGTGTCAAATTCGACTCAGTAGGTTAGGTTAGGTTAGAACTGCGACCCCCGCACGTACCCCAGAACCTACTCGCTATTGTTTACTTGCCCATTACAGACAGGTTAATATACAATTTATTCAAAATAAAAGGATTTAGTTTTTCTGGATATCGTTTATTTTAATTTAAAAAATCTTGGTTTTCATTGGTTGCATTTCAGAAAATTGTGTTTTAAAAATTCGGCTTTCGTGCATATGGATTACGGTCATCTGGATTTTGTGCATTTAGATTTTGTGTGTCTGGAACTCGTACGTCTGGATTATAAAACGTCGTACAAATGAAAAAATGGGCAAATGAAATTCGGAGTTGCGATTATATGGCAAATAAAACTTCGGAATTTGAAAAAACGGGATTATGAAAAAATGGCCAAACGTTTTCGGGATTATGATATTCGGAATATTAAAATTCGGTATTAAGATAGGTAACCAATAAAAACAGTATTTACTTACAATTGGCCACAACAGTATGTCTTAAATTAAGTAGTCAAATATTTACTCCAATAATTAGGTATTGTGTATACACGTCATTTTTTTACAGACACTTGATTAAACTGTATATCTAATGAGATGTTCCCATAACATCTTACGTTGTCACACAATATTGTACCTTAATCCAAAAGAATAAAAAACATATTTGCACAAAACAAAATTTGTAAAAAACAACATTAATTAATACAAAAGACAAGATGAACTCACACGTCTAAAAGGCTTGCATAGTTCTTCGGCGAGCAGGTGGTGTATCTTCGCATCAGTTAGGTCTTTCTTAGACGGATTGTACTCCAGTTCTTGCATGTCTATGTTCCACGTTGAAGAATCTAGTTGACTAAAACTTGGACTGGAAAAGAAAGTATGAATACTTGTACTTTCTCGATCACACTCACAATTTTCTTGGGGAGAGAAAATTTATACACAATATTTCATTATAGAACTCTTCAAGACACTCCAGGATTTCACCCCCCTCGTCCTACCGACCCTTAGCTTGCAAAGAACCATCCGATGCACTCGTAGACCCGAAGTCCGAGAGGCCCGCGAACTATAAAGTAGAGTGACAGTTGCACAAAACTTCCCTAAAATACTAAAAGTCATAATCCCTCAATCTCATCGCCAGCGACCGCCCTGAGCCGAGGTCCAAGCACCACAGGGGGCATTGCGCAGGTTGCTTAGTTTGTAGTTTTTAAACCATTTTTTTAGGCTGGAACTCTGTTCGCCTTTATGCCCGGTGAAGTAGCAAAAGCCCAGTGGTTAACTAGGTAAGTCAATTCGAAAAAAAAAAAACTCCCGGATTTCAGATAATTTATTCTAGAAATCGATGTATAGGTTATCATAATATAATGTTTCAAAAAGAACTTTGTTTTGTAAATAGTAATAATGAGAATGATTTTTTTTTAGTAAAGATTGGTCATTATTAATTAAAAATAATATTTGATAAATGTTTAACATCACTACGGTAACTGATATTGATTCGAAAATTGAATTGTTAATATTACATAAATGTAATGTAATCACGAACACATTATTCTATTTACTGCTAAAGGGATAGCATATATTTTGGAAACACCTTATATGTATATACCACCTCTCACGCAAGCAATTCGTACTGTTAACGCAATTCAGAATGTTAATAGTTGTAACTAATTTATGATAATAATAATGGTACTTTTGTCTTACCTCCCATTGAAGTTGGCATTGGTATAGTTTTTGAATATGGCCGACATAGATTCGGCGCCGGATATATTTCCTATAGTAGAGGCATTTCTTTGCATATATTCTATAGCATCCTTCATAGCTAATTTTGAGTAAGTCTCCAAAATTTTGGGTTCCGCACCCTGCAATATGATACAAAGTAAATACATGACTTAATACAATTACAATATGTAACTACTGCTCCTGTATTAATTTCCCCTGCTGTTGTAGTTTTTGTTAACACATTGATGGGCAGTTCTATTCTAGTGGCAGCTCCTGCTGCGGCGGTACTAATTTTCATACAATACCAACGACGTACCTAACGCCACAACACATGGTTCAAAATATTGTATGATATGAAAGAACGGCTATAGACGTAAACGTCGTCAGGCGTATTGTCCCGCAGAATATTATTTTTAATGAAATTATATGACAGTAAATTCTCAGATTACCGTCGACGTCGACGAGCGTACAGTAGTATCTCATATGACTACCTTAACGATGGTGGGTTTTACTGCCCATCAATGTGTTAAGTGTGACTAGATGTGAGATAGACTTTTTCCAGTCTCAATGCTAAGTACTCAAGTAGAAAGGTCAGACACAAGGACGGAATTAGGAGGATTGAATACTAGAACACAAAAATATGTTAAGAATTCAGTCAAGCAAAATGGCACAATTGGTTAGTTAACAAAATGCATTTACTTTTCAGCTATTTTCGGATTAAAAGGTTTTATAAGGTTCGTCACAAAATAAAATCCTTCAGGATTGCAATGTGATTACGTCACCAGATCACAAAGCACTATACGACTTAAGTAAAGGATCAATGCATAAAATTACATAGCTTTGCAATTGGATTAAAATACATAAATAATATAAATTAAATCGGATCCGTCGTTATATACTCATGGTCCGATCAAATAATGACAATTGTTCTAGCCAATATACAGAAAAAGTTATTTGACACCATTAAGTTTAATAAAAAGTTAGGACAATTATTTTTTCATCATAACTGTATAATCTGCTCAATTTAAAATGTATAAAGTGTAATCAAATGATAGATAAATTAATACTCGATTATGTCTTTAACCTTAAACCTATTATTTAGTAAATTTTTTATTTTTTATTAATACCTATATTTATGTAAAGAAAACTTCATTTATGTTACTAATGTATTTAATAACTTAAGCAAAGATAATATCAGCCGCTGCAAAAATTAAAAAAATTTTTTTTTTTTTAGATTTATGTAACAAATTTATATTAAATTACAAAATACAAGTCGCATATAAATGTCTACTTACCTTGGTTACTAACCTTTACACTTGCTTATCTATTCAAATTATAATTATTAAAAAAAACTTACCTGTAACATATTTGCACAGGTGCTGAGCCGATCAGGCCAAAACATGATGAAATACATTTAAAAAACATAGCATCAAAGAAATTGTAACATAAATACAAAAATAAGTGCTCATAAGAAAAAAAATACATGTTAGTACTAAATACGTACCTACACATTAATTCCTCACAAGTTCCACACAACATCAAATTAAATAAAAAATGGGAGAAACTTACATTTACCTGGTAATTTCTGAGTAAGAACGGCCTTATGAAACGATTATCGAATCGTTTAAATTTATCTCGCATATGATGGTTACCGTGTTTACCTAATATGTCTTCTACGCCAGCCATTAGATGATCCATGAACTGAGAAAAATATACAAATTATTATTATACACATTCAATGTATCCACATTAATACAAACTACAGCGCGTTTTCCCGCGTAGCTCCCGTTGCTGTGGGAACATCATACCTAATTAAAAATAGCTTATGTCACTCAACGATAATGTAGCATTCAAATGGTGAAAGAATTATTGAAATTCATTTAGTAGATTTTGGGTTTATTCGTAATAATCATACGTATAAAAATACAAATCTTCCCTCTATAATTATAATATAAGTATTATTAGTTTCTGAAATAAGCAATTTATTTATCACTACACTTATAGTTTTCACCAATATGTGCAGTAAATTAGGTTACATGGAAAGATTTCTGAGGTGGTTTTCCAAGAAGCACTCTTTTTGAATTTCCATTTAAACACCAAATATCTGTAGTATATCATGAAATGAAAACGTTTATTGATAATGTAGACGAATCGATCGTACTTATTATAAGTCAAATACAATGATAAAAATATACAAAGACAAAAAAAATCTTGACTAATTAATTAGTATACATTTCAACAGTAATGTTATTGAATAGAATTTAAATCTACCAATTTGGCATGTGATAGTCGCGTATTATAAATATAATTAGACTCAACCAGCGTGGGCTGGGATTAGGTCAGAAGCATAGAACGCGTCGCGAGCCTCGCCTTGCAAGGATGACCGGACCCTATCCTAGCTTCCTACGAGTCTTTCTCTATCTACCTACGTTGTGACACCCGGAGAAGAAAGACTATAAGAAATATCATTTTCGTATACATTAGAAGAAACAAATCAGAAGCATAATATTTTTCTTTGATAAGTATAAATTAGTGTTCACAACTTCAAGGATACAACCCACTTGCTTCACTGTCTGGAATATAAGTCTGGTCCTTGACAGGCGCCGGTAGGTCGCCTCTATATATTTCCCCTTTGTCTAACTATGGTATCAATTACGATAGTAGCGTATCTATTACTAATATTATAACGAGAAAAGATTTCATGATTGTATTGTTTATTTGCATTGAATAGGCTCCAGAACTAATGGACCGATTACAACTTTATCCAGAAGTAAAATAAACTATATTCAATTATGAATTAATGATGTAGATCCTATAGGAGCAGGAGCTACGCGGTTGGAGCTAAAAGCTAGTTAATAATATTCAGCGAAAAATACTCAAATTTGCCGCGGGCACCGGCGTAAGAATGATGCCGGCCGGATGCCGGATGGACCCGGCCAAGGGAAATACACCAGTTGATGGCAGCAGCGTCTTCTCGGATTATAACATCTAATTCTGCGCTCGCCAACCCGCCTGCCAAGTGTGGCGACTATTGGCAAACCCCCCCTCATAATGGATATTTACAAAAACATACGGCCCCGAGTCCCCGGCGGCCCCGCTAGGTCTGGCTACGGTAGCGGTCATGGTATCGGCGGGGCTAGGGGTGCTAAAAATCCCCGAGAGGCGAGTGGCTACCAATTTCACAGGTAAACACTGGCCCTGGCAACACATAACGTGCGCACTTTACGGACCGAGGAAAAGAGTATTGAGCTGGAAGAAGAACTGAGCAGGCTCAGATGGGATATTTTGGGGTTGCCTGAAGTCCGTAGAGAGGGACAGGACACGATGACCCTGAAATCTGGCAAACTGCTCTTCTACCGGGAGGGCGACCAACAGTCCCAAGGTGGTGTCGTGTTTCTCGTTCACAAGTCCCTCATTAACAACATTATTACCATCGACAGTGTGTCTAGCAGGGTGGCATACCTAACACTCAGAGTATCTAAAAGATACATGCTGAAGGTCGTTCAGGTCTATGCACCGACCTCAGCACACCCAGATGAAAAAGTTGAGTGTATGTATGAGGACATCCGTAGGGCCATACATACTCATAAAACAAGAGGGCAAGAGAAACGATGAGGACGAGTTGATAGTGGGGCAACTTCGGTTATTGGCAACGGAACCTTAGGGGACAGAGGCTGGCCGATTTTCTGGAGAAAGAAGGATTCTATATGATGAATTCTTTCTCCCAGAAGCCGCCTCAAAGAAAATGGACCTGGCTGAGTCCCAATGGTTCCAGGAAAAATGAGATCGACTTCATCATGACCGACAAGAAACGGATTTTCAATGATGTCTCTGTGATTCACAGGGTGAAAACCGGTAGTGATCATTTAATAGTAAGAGGCACATTGAATATAAATGTTAAACTTTAACGGTCCCATTTGATTAAGTCTACGCTCCGACCTACTCGCGCTTATATCGATAACCCCGAGAGCTTTGAACTCGAGCTCTCAAATCGATTCGATTGTCTAGATGCAGACGCATCAGTGGACGAGATCAACAACAGGCTCGTATAGACTGTCCATACGGTAGGGTCTCAGTTCTTCAAGGCTCGCCGTACCAGTAGAACTCAGAAAATTTCAAAAGACACCCTTAATCTATTGGTTGAACGACGCTCGCTAAGACTGCAATCTCCCGATAATGTTAAGTCGCATAGGCAGCTTAATAGACGAATAAAAAAATCCTTGCGACACGATATTCGTAGTTTTAATACTGCCCGTATAAAAAATACGATAGAGCGTAACCAAGGCCAAAGTGTTTGCAAGAGATATGTCTATTGGACAAAGCCAGATGACAAAGCTTAAGAGGGATGATGGCAGTCTTGCGTCGACAAAAACGGAAGTGTTAAGGGAAGTCAAAAAGTTCTACGGGCAGCTCTACGCTCCAGTCACCAAGCCTGTTCTCAGTGCAGCTATAGACCCAAGAGCCAAACTGACCCGACACTATACCGAGGATATCCCGGACATCAGCCTGTACGAGATAAGCATGGCCTTGAAACAGCTAAAGAACGACAAGGCGCTGGGCGAGGACGGAATTACATCAGAGCTTCTGAAGGCTGGTGGATAACCGGTACTTAAAATCCTTCAGAAGCTCTTCAATTCCACCTTGCTCGGAGGCACCACGCCTACAGCATGGAACAAGAGCGAGGTCGTGTTGTTCTTTAAGAAATGTGATAACACCTTAATAAGGAACTACAGGCCCATCTCGCTTTTGAGCCATGTCTATAAGCTGTTCTCCAGGGTTATTACGAATCGTCTCGAACGAAGGTTTGATGACCTTCAGCCTCCGGAACAAGCCGGATTCCGAAAAGGTTATAGTACCGTAGACCACATACACTACATACGCTGCGGCAAGTAATACAGAAGACCGAAGAGTATAACTTGCTCTGTTTAGCGTTCGTGGACTATGAGAAAGCCTTTGATTCGGTCGAAACATGGGCCGTACTTGAGTCTCTCCAGCGATGCCGTATTGACTATCGGTATATCGAAGTGTTAAAATGTTTGTATAGAAACGCCACAATGTCGGTCCGAGTACAAAAACAGAGTTCGAAGACGATTCCACTAAAAAGAGGCGTAAGACAGGGAGACGTTATTTCTCCGAAACTGTTTACGACCACTTTGGAAGACACCTTCAAACTTCTTAATTGGAAAGGACTAGGCATCAACATCAACGGCGAATACATCACTCACCTTCGATTCGCTGATGATATCGTGGTCATGGCAAAGTCGACGGAAGAACTCAGTACAATGCTCGAAGACCTCAACCGAGTCTCCCAATGGGTAGGTCTTAAAATGAACATGGACAAGACGAAAAACATGTCTAACGTCCATGTTATGCCATTATAGGGCAATGGTTGAGAATACGGTTCTTGAAGTTGTTGACGCATATGTATACCTAGGACAGACAGTCCAATTAGGTAGGTCCAACTTCGAGAAGGAGGTCAATCGCCGAATCCAACTCGGATGGGCAGCGTTCGGGAAACTTCGCAACGTCTTTTCCTCCAATATACCTCAGTGCCTGAAGACGAAAGTCTTTAACCAGTATGTGTTGCCAGTGATGACCCATGGATCCGAAACGTGGTTCTTTACTATAGGCCTTATGAACAGGCTCAGAGTCGCTCAACGAGCTATGGAGAGGGCTATGCTCGGGGTTTCTCTACGAGATCGAATCAGAAATGAGGAGATACATAGAAGAACGCGGGTTACGGACATAGCCCAACGGATTAGTTCGTTGCAGTGGCAATGGGCAGGCCATATAGCACGGAGAACAGATGGCCGTTGGGGCCGAAAAGTTCTCGAATGGAAACCGCAGATCGGCAAGCGTAGCGTAGGTCGTCCACCTACTAGATGGACGGATGATCTGGTTAAGGCCGCGGGATCACGGTGGATGCAGGCCGCTTCTAACCGCAACAACTGGAGATCTATGAGAGAAGCCTATGTCCAGCAGTGGACGTCCTACGGCTGAAATGATGACTCAAATTTAAGCAAAACTTACTCTTTCATGGATCCGTTCATTCATGGTTGGTTTTCGTTTTTCCGCAGTTTTAACATTTAGCATCTTTACAAGAGGTTTAATAGTGATGCCTTGAATGAATACTGTAAAGTATATCACTGCTATAGTAGTAGTGACGAACATGGGTTGCAGTTCAACAACTTCTGGATCTATGAGTAAGACTAAGGCAAAAGCTACTGCCCCTCGGAGACCTGCGGAGTGTAATTTTAAACTATAGACACATTAATAAATGTATAGTATCCGTTGGAATCGCCTCATTTTCCCAAGAACGAATGTTGCTAGACTAAAGGCTAATGTAGCCTTTAGTCTAGCAACATTCGTTCTTGAGTCTTAATAAAATATACTCCATTTTATTTATAAATATCCACCCACAAACAAAAACTTTAGATAGGTAGGTACTAGGTACTTAAATTTTTTAACAGACCTTCTGTAAAAAAGCGCGTCGTAACTGACACATAAACAATTTTACCAATGGCTTAAAACATGGCTTGTTTTGGCTAATGTTAAAAAAATAGTTTCTATTTATATTGTTATCTATGTAATTACCATATAAAACTACCAAATTAATGTTACATCATCTCAAAACACCATCAACTTAAAAGCAGAACTTATTACACGACTAAAATTATCCCATTGAATCACTAAAGCCACATTTTGAAACAGGTCAAATGGTAATGTCTGTTTGAAAACTGATCACTTAATTTTCTTAACAAACAAATTTTCAAACATCCTAATCTTTATTTACAATTATCCACTCATAAACTAGAATTTAAGACAGTACAGTTGATCATCAGACTTATTGAATTTTGTAACAAAGCGGGTCATAAGTGACACATTCCTACATAAATGATCAATGGCTTAAAGCGCTTATTAATAAGTGCAAACACGTAAAGAGCCAATGTTTAAACACAATAAGAAAAGTGTCTTTATTTATATTTATATTTTCGTGTGACCATGTGGAACTACCAAATTAATGTTTCATCATCCAAAAAGAAAACTACGTTCAACTTAACAACGTACAACAGTATTCTAGTAGTACTAGACATTTCTTCATAAAATAAAAACTATTCCACTGAATAAGATGAACAGTGAGGCCAACAGATATATCTAAAACAAAGGACTTTGTTCCATCCACATCGATAACAAACGTGTCTCAAGTTGTTCGACCTTTAGATCGTGGGTACTGCAACTTCGTTATTTTTAAGGGTATAAATTTGGCGACAGACATATCTAAGCGCTGTCTGCTTTATTTTTGTAGTTAGTTGGTGTCTGCAGTCTAGCCTGGAGCGTCACTATAACTACTAAAAGTTTAGCAAACTATTTAAACATTCCCCCGGGACTTGAAGTACGAATATGTAATTTTGTAGTAGTATCACTACAAGGTCTTGAGTATGAGGGACATTTTATGAAATTGAATGTTAGAAATTATTATTATGCTAAGTTGTTATATAAGTAACATATCGTCGAGTCACTTGGGGATATCTTGGGTGACACTGCAATACCGTATAAGTGACAGTTGCTAAAAAGGTGTCAAGAAATATTTTCTTTATTACGTTATAAAGGGCAAAATATAAATTTTGCTACATTTGATCTTCAACCTAATTAGCTAATGTCTTATACGTGGTATTGTAATTAAATTATTGTTACACAAAGTGTTTTATGAAAGTGCTGGTTCCCATATTTAAAATGTGTAATGATACCATTTTAAAAAGGGAACCAGTACCTATAACGATTTATTTTTGATCTTCTTGAAAAATCCAACATATGTTTTGTTGAAAAAGTTTTTAAATACCTTGGACTTCTGTCCACAATCCTGCATTATGACTTTTATGAAACATTCTATTAAAAAAACGGTAAGAAGGTATACCTTAACCTTACCCATAAAAGTTATATTAAAAAATAGAATTTATAGCTAATTGATTGGAAAACAACTCACCTCCGTAAGACATGACGAATTTTTCAACCCTTCTTAATTTATGCAAACGGAATTTGTTTGCAATAGCACTTAATATGTACACACCTGTAACAATAAACTACGTTAGTACTTGAAATATGCGAAACAAAAGAAACTCACCAAACTCTGAATAATCATCCACGTCTGTTGAGCCACGGTTCTTGAAGAACTGCATTTAAGATAAATTTCTTAACGAAAGTCGTTAAAAAAACTTTTTTTTTTTTAACTACTAGATTTTATCAGCAATTCCTATCATTTTTATAAATCTTATATGATATCATCGTAATAAATGATGAATTTAATCAAGGTTATTTTGTTAGGATTAAAATATTGCATTTCTTCTGAAGGTTATCAGTGTTATGTTATCAGTGTTATGTTAATGTCAGGTTATGTTAATTCAGTACCATAATATTAATAACACTAGCTTCGAAATCGTGTCGATCGATTATATTGTCAAACTTCGTGGCGGTATAAGTATCGATTTAAGTCTCGGAGTTTATGGGTTTGAAACCCACGCCGGATAAGAAATCTTTGTGTTTGTGTCTAAGTTTTATATCCGATTCTGGTTGGTTGAGGGACTATCCTCTATCAGCCTAAAGATAATAATGAAGTAAACAAACTTACCCATTATACGAAACACTGAGCAGAAGATAATAGTAAGCAACACAAACCACGTGTTCCAATCGTGGTTGTTATTAACTGTGGCGACTCCTAAGAACATGAAGATGATGGTCTCCGAAGAAGATGACAGCATTTTCATTGTGTACTTAATCGTCGTATGCGATTTATGAGATATATTCGCTTCTACGTAGTTCTTCATTGTTATGCCACAGAATGTTATGCTGGAAAAATATTTCAATTAATCTTCAATACTTTATGGCATATCATTAAATTAAGATAATGGGAAACCGTGATTTTGCCGTACAATCGATTTATGTAGGTATAGACTTTGTCAATAGCATTAATAATTACAGATACAAATAACTTCGAAGCTGTGTTAAGGGGGCTTTCGTTCGTACAACCTAGATTATATTATATTGCAGACACAAGAACTCAATTTGCCATGTACATTTATCATGGCCGTTCCCTTAAGGAAAACTTTTGTAAAAAAGAATATACTGATGGGAAATCGTTTTGCCAGATATTAGCATAGAGATAGAGATAAAGATAAAGAGTTTGCAAATATGGATACAAAAAGGAGTAGACTAATAAAACACGGTGTATAATTTAAATTAGATCTTCAGTTCAAATTATAAAGTCACACTTAGGTATTATATAACAATTGCAAGATTTAAATTGTTTTTATAATCCGACAAAGAAGTAAGTTTTTCTTAGCTTATAAGTTAATTGCAAGATGTTTAAATTAATCAGCTATAAGTTCACTTAGCATAGACGGTTTTATTTTTTACAGATCGGACCAGTAGTGAGATAAGCGTAAGCGTTCAAGCAATTAAACTCTTCAGCTTTATGTATTAGTATATTTTTATGTATTATATTATGTCAAATGACAACCTCCGTAGCGTAGCGGTATTTGGCTCGCTTTAAATCTCGGAGGTCGTGGGTTCGATCCGTACGCCGGACAGGAAATCTTTGGGTAAATTCTAAGATTTCTTTCCTGGTCTGGTGTTTGAAGCTCTACCCTCCGTGCCTCGGAAAGCACGTTAAGCCGTTGGTTCCGATTGTTATAACATCATCTATAATAATCGTATAACATTATACTGCGGTCACCAGCCTGCCTGCCAAGCGTGGTGACTATGGCAAATACCCTCCCTCGGGAGGATTCCCACGTTCAGCAGTGGATGTTAAAAGGGCTGATGATGAAAGATTATGTCAAATGTCTTACGAAGATCTTATAACACCGTTCTTATTATATGCTAATGAAGAAGTTAAGTGATATAATATATTCTGTTTTGAATTGTGCCTTGAAACTCAAGATGCGGCGACGTTTCAAATACCTCCTACAAATTCAATGAGCCGCAGCCTTCATGAAATTATTAATGCGAAAAATGGTAAAGAGTTTGTGATATAAAAAATCGTGGAGAAATGAATGGCATAAAATTACGGTCTCGACATTATAATGTATACGACGGACGCGACCTTCGATTTACGAGTATCAGTGAGCTGATAAGAATAACGTTTAATGTTTTTATAATTATTCAAAATGGCTATGGCTTAAATACAGTTTGTTATTAAAATAGGTGATACTTTTTTGTATTGCTTTTATATGGTTTAGAATTGTTTTACAAGACCAAAAAAAAATTTTTTTTGGGGGTAAGATAGCTCAAAAATATTTTTTTTAGAATATTCCAATAGCCAATAGGCCAATTCTTAAAAAAAATCTAAAAGAAATAAAAAGGGGTTTATCCATTTTGGTTGACAGATCTCTGTCATGATGCAATTGCTGGAGTTCATGTAACCACGAATTTTGATTAATTAAAAATTTGAATTTGATTAAAAATAAACAAGGAATACAGTAATTATCATTATAGTTATTGTGGTGTACTTACACCACATTATGTATATTATATCTTACAATACTTACCCTTAATAGGGCAGTAGGTATGTTTAGAATTGATTGGTTTTGATCTTTATTACAAGTACATAAAGTTCAAAATATGGTGGTAACTATATTGCCACTGCCCGTTTAAGGGTTAAGGTACTTAACTATAAGTATTGTAAGATATAATACCGATTTTTTCATAGTAGACCTATGACGTCATAAAATGGCTGATAATGTTTTCGGCAATGAAATACATAGAATAATTTTCCATTTCTTTTTTAAAGCCATCTTTAATTTGTATGAACCGATGAAATAAATATAATTGTAAAATAATTTGATACGAGTCAACTAGCCTATTATGGCAATCGTTGAGAGTATTATTCAAACTTCGAATGTATAGGTAAACCATAAATTAAGTTTATAAAGCGACAAGAACTTACGCAAGAATCCCGCTCATATGGAACATTTCAGCGTTCAAATAAGCCAGGTACGCCATGACAAATATGAAAATAGGTTCAATAACCCGGACTTCATTCGTGAACCGAGTGACCAGTCCAGTACCAAATCCCCACACACAGCCGATACATGTGCCTCCAACAGCCACTACGAGAAAAGAGGCTAATCCTGCTAAGATATCAGTATATTCAAGTCGTGATGGACCCATTTCCCTGCAAAATAAAACAACTTACGGCTTACGGAAATTGATACACTGAGATCTTTATTTATATTAAACTCAGCTCCCCATGGAACGGAGATGAGTGTACATACTCAACACATTTTAGTTAAGAGATGGGCGAGTAGAATACTTCAACTTAATATATGGGTATCTTAATGTATACACAAATATAAGGAGTATTACTCTTTCAGCACCAATTTTTGAGAACTAATTCCTTTTTAACACGCTTTTATTAGCTTGGGTTGTATGTATGTAACGGAATCTTTGAACTTAATTTTCACCAGTCTCCAGAAGTCTGATTAATTTGAAACTTTGCACACGTATCAAGGACCGATGACAATGCAATATTTTGATAACAGTTTCCCAGTATCCTTAAAAAATAAAACATAAATAATAGTTTAAAAAAACACGCTTTTATAGCTAACGGAACTAAAAAATAGAAAATAATTTTCACCTCAAAATAAAATTATAATAAAATTTAAGTTATTAACAGAATAATTCAATCATTCAATCAGAGTAAAAAGCGTGGGGTGCATTTTACCACTTTTCATAACTCCCTTCTCATAGATAGTTGCCAATAGAATGATTGTGACATTTACTTTATCAAGCACCCCACGCTTTTCACTCTGAATTGAATTATTCTGTTAATAACTTAAACTTAATTATAATTTTATTTTGAGGTGAAAATTATTTTCTATTTTTTAGTTCGGTTAGCTATAAAAGCGTGTTTTTTTAGTTTTTTTAAACTATTGTTTTTAACAATAACTTTGATGCTTAAACCATTTATGCCCAAAAACTTGGTGCCAAAAGAGGAAAACTCCAAATATTATATTTGTTGCACCCGAAGTCAATTCGCTATATAAATAGGTAGGTACTTCAATGGAATTAGGTATTCAATTATATTTAAGTGGTACTGAAAATAGTAAGTACTTTGTGATGTGAATCGGACTCTAAAATCAAATCAGTTTACTGGCACAACTTAACGATAATTTACTTGGAACACTTAATCAAAGAGTAATAAATACATCAGATACGAAATATCAAATTTTAAAAACCTTATACATTTATCTTTATATTTACTTACGTGTAAGCTTCAAACATATGATACAACACAACAGTAACAGCATCGTTCAACAATGATTCTCCAAACACTACGATATAAAGAACTTCATCCACGTGAATTTCTTCAAATACTGCTAATACGGCTACTGGGTCCACAGCAGAAATCAAAGCCGAGAACAAGAACATGTCGAGAAGAGGTGTTGTGCGTCCAAACATCCCTGTCTGACCACACGCCCAAAGGGACGCCCCTGTCAACAATACATTGCAAAATTAGCATAGATTTATAAGCTTGGTTTTTATTGGAGCAACCTGGCAATTTATGCCGTAGGTCCCGATTGTTACATATGATATCATCTTTAGCAAACATGGAAATAGTATACCAGGAAGCGGGTATCAGCGGTTCCCCATGAGTTACAATATAATCATAACTACGGTCACCAACCAATCTGCCCAGCATGTTGACTAGGGCAAAACTTTCCTCGGGGGAGGCCATGTTCAGCAGTGGGCGTTAGATGGGGTGATGTTGATGATGAATGTCTGTAAACTTTGAAAGATACTGTACACATAAAATACAAAATATGTTATATTTACATTGCATTACTACCATTTCTATCATTAAAGTTTGGATTGTATGTACGTTTCTTTACTGGCTTCAATATTTTATATCGAAATCTACGCTTAGATTGCTGTTCTTTGTGTTTTTGTCGCTTTAAAGCACATTACAAAATTGTTGTTTTATCGTCGGGTGTGTCGATCTTTTATGTTGTCAACAACTGCTTTTACTAATTCACCAGAATTAAAGGCGAGCGGAGATCCTGACTTATTAAATGCTGCGAAAGAAAGCACCCTCTGAGGGCTTTAGATTTCGGCTCAGGGCGGTCGCTGACGGGATTCATTATCAAGTAAAAACTTAAAATATTATATCAACTTACCAATAGTCAGGGTATTGAACACAGTCCCAACAACGGCAAATAACAAAATGGTTCCAAGGTGATCAAAAAATAATCTGTTGGGCATAAAATATCCTGCATCTAGGATAATTGGTGGCAGCATGTATAAGAAGAACGTATCAGGCGTTAGAGGCTGCACGTGAACGGTATGGGTACTCAACAATAGGGCTCCAATCAGGACACCCACAAAAATAAGGAGACATGACTCTGGGAACATCTTCGATAATTGTGGTGCCATATGAAAACCTGCAACAAAAACAAAAATACATTCAAACTTTTTATAAATGACAGAAAAATAAATCAATGTTATGACTTTTCGTTGATAATTAAAACCGCAAAAACTCTCAAAATTGTATGTGATAATGTAATTTTATGTTAATTGTAAATATGCCTGAAGTAATTAAAGTGTCCCGTGCTAAATCTTATTCTAACATTAATAATCTATTGTCTGTAAAAGACATAAACCAATCTAAAAAATCAAGACGATGTCAAGAACTGTTTGTTTTCCATGCCACATGCGGAGATGTTATAAACAGATCTCTGAGTGCGAATATAAGAATACCATATGAGACAGGATATGTTACAAGCGAAAGATGTAATCTGATGTATAAACTTAGCCATTCTAAAACAGTCATCCCTTCAACAAGCACAATCTTTTATGATTTGGACGACATTGCAAAAAGACATTCTTTTCATTGTCTCACAGAGCTAAGCATGTCAAATTCAAACATCATTAGGGCTATTAAATTAAATCCAGTGAACTGCAATGGATTTGGTGAAAAATCCAATGTAATTGTCCAGGAATGTGCTACACAGATGCATACAAGATTACTGCCAAGAGATAGCATTGAAGTAAATGCAAAAAAAGTGAAAAGGAAATGTTCTAATAATGCACTTTCATCTGAAATTTTGCTTAGGGACAGCCATGGCACTAATAATTACGAGGCGTCACTTCAAAATAATAATGTACCACGTAGACCTCAAAAATTTTGGTCTTATGCTAAGTACCATACGGAATTTAATAAGCCTAAGCCTGAAGAAAAAAAAGGGTAAACATAAAAAAGAAAAAGGCAAACGCACCGAAGATCCATGTCCTTGTCAATTATTCTCTTATGCATGCCCTTGTATAGATAAAAAAACACTCATCGAGCCAATAACAAATTGTCAGTCTATAAGTGTCGCAAATCAAATTACAAGTACATATCATGCATCAACGGATGAAAGAGATTCAAAATCAAATAAAAGGCGGAAACGTCACTGTGATCAAGCAAAAGAAGATAAACCGACAAACACGACTAAAATAGAAATGGTGGAAGCTGTTGTTCCTACAACTGAATTTCCCACAGTAAATGTGTATCAACAGGAAACACCCGTTGTAAAAAATAGGAATAAAGAATTAAAAAATAATAAAAATTCCAAGTCTCGTAAAAAATCACGTAGGCTTTTATGTCCAAATTGTAAAGAGAAAGTTGAAGTAGTAGTTAGTGTTAGTACGACTGAAGAAGATGAAAATATGAAAAATAAAATATCATCATCAAGTAATAGTAAAGAAATATCATCAAACACAGGATATAACTGCAAAGAAATGTCACCCAAGAATACCAATGTGTATACTGACTCATGCAAGCATGATCCTCGATGTGAACTACTACCCGTATGTCAAATCTTGCCGGACGATATAAGACAGAAATACACTAAAAGACCTTCCGTACAAAAAACGACCCCACGAGTAATTAGAATCACTAAAGCATGTAGGCACCATCCACCCTGCACTGTCGTACCTTCTTGTCAAAGAGCTAATGTTTTAAATAATAATTGCGAATTTATACCACCGTGTCTGCATCACCCTCGATGTGTCAATCTACCATTATGTGTCCCATTCTCAAAAAGTGTGCATTGTGATGAACTCGATAAATTTGCAAATGAAGTTGAAACTGCTGCGTACGCAACTGTGCCCACATATAAATATATTCCTGTATGTCAACATGAATCATTTTCAAATGTAATCGATCATCAAACTAATCATAATATAATCTCAAGAGCTTTGACTGAATATAATGCCCCTGCTTTTATACAATGCCATAACTCGCCATATTCACCAAACTCTTTTTCACCCTATAATTTATTACCACAACATACGATAAATAAATCTGATAAGTCATGTCAACTATCAAATTGTAAATTTTCAATAGGCAAAGATGTATCCTACGCTGATTCAGTGATTTTTATCAGAGATGTTGGATGCCAGTTTAAACGCCAATCCTTTTCACCAAACGACTCTCAATTTCATGTTCAATCTAAGGTTTCATCTCGTTCGCTTGATGATCATGTCGTATTAAGGGGACTTAACACTTTACGTTATGAAGACAAATTCACACGTCCGATATCCTTTGAGGGAAAATGTTGCTCACCTAGTTCGGTTTATTCCTTGGAACGTGATTCCGAATGTCCATCACATGGATGGAAAAATAACCACTGTGGGCCGCGAAGTTTTAATGCAACTGAATTTCGACCTAGACCTAATTATGTTACAGCATACTCAGTGATAGAAAAAAAGCGATTCGAGCAAAAGAAATGCGTAAAAGACGATAACAAAGCTAAAATACGAGATTGTCCCACAACAATTTCTGTGAAGTCTAGGCGTAATTTTACTAAAGGGAAATATAGAAAAATGTTAGCGGCTAAAAAGAAGAAAACGTCTAAGACACATTCTAGTTTAATGTATAAAACTGTTATTTAAAAAGTTTTGTTGTGATTAACTTATGTATTTAGGATGTATTAATTGTGTATCACAATGTTTGTTGTCTTTAAACTAAATTATATTATTAACTAAATAATATTTGGTTTTCTTAAAAAGTATTTATTAATCAAATCTACAAAAAAGGTCCTGTCTGGACCTTTTTTATATATAGGGGTTTTATGAACAAATATTGAAGATGTTTATCTATTAAAACCTGAGAGCGGTAGTTCGTCAAATAACTTAGGGCCCTTTATGACAAATGTCCACTATTTTGGACTAGTTTGATATTTTGTTAACACCATGTGAGCAATAAATAAAAGGCGAAAACACATTATTAAAACGCCACGCCACGCCACGTGTCAACACGTGTGCGTCGTGACGCGCGTGGCGTCGTGTCGGGTGTTCATAGTGTGTTTCTGGTCTAAAGAAAACAATACATTTGATTCGTCTCATCACGCGTGGCGTGTCTTCGGGTGGCGTGGCGTTTTAATAATATGTTTCCGCCTTTAAATGAAAAAAAAATTGGCGCCACTGGGGATAATCGGGATAATTTTTCCCATTTATCGTCAGTCGTACTAGCGCGAGTTGGAGGTACGCCCAGTTCAGTTTAAAAAAAAACAATGACATGCATTTTTAAATAAAAACTATTATTACACATAAATTTATTTACTAACGTTGTTAGTACACGTGCCTTTATCTCCCGTTAAATGGATGGCATATATTCTGGAAGCACCTTCTATTCCTACTATGATCATTACCCACTCTAACGGTAACTTATACGTTGTGAATTTTCTTGGATATTTTTAGCGTTCAAGTTAGCCCTTGTTTTATTTTTATACTCGTGTAATTCCAGAAGAGGGTTTATTAATTTAATTAAAAGCTCTCGCTTCTTTCGGATGTTGGATGAAAATAATTTTAAAATATCGCCAGTAATTGGAAAGTGGGTAGGTACTTCAAATTAATGTTATATAATATCTATTAATAAGACATAATATTGTTTGTATTTAAGGTTTTTTGGCTCTTTTAAAAAGACGTATTTCACAAAGCACACCCAAGACATCAACTATCTGTGGCTCACATAAATTATAATAAATTATTATTATATAAATTGTCCCGAGTGGGAATCGAACCCAGAACACCCGGTCTTAAAAGGAACTACCGTAACTACTGAGCCACCGGTGCAGTCTTTATTTATTTGTACATAACATTTATAGCCCATTTAACTTCTGGATAAAATTCCTATTCAGTAATTCATGATCTTACCCTTTACAGGGTTCCGTACCCGAAGGGTAAATACGGGACCCTATTACTAAGATTTCGCTGCATGTCTGTCACCAGGATGAATCTCAAGAACCGCGATAGCTAGACAGTTGAAATTTTCACAGATGATGTATTTCTATTACCTCTATAACAATAAATACTAAAAATGAAATCTCCCAAACAACAAACTTTGTTATCCCTTTTGTGCTCTATATCAATAGCGGCAACAGGTAGACGCTTAAACATGGTACGGAACCCTTCGTGCGCGAGTCCGCCTCCCACTTGACCACTTTTTTACTAGGCGCGGGAAACAACTTACGACCTCCCAGTCTTAAGGCGCGACTCATATCGCTACAACTATATAAAACCATATTTAAAATTACACTTAATAAACAAGCATAATATTTGGTGGAGTAAAGTTAGGGTAAAGTGGAATAATTCTTTCTTTAATAGCTTGCTTGAGGTAACACATTTAAATTCATTTTCAGAACAAACACGTGTTGAAGCAGCACTTGGCCCAGTTTATTTTGCTTTCGAAATAATACTCGAATTTGCAAGCATACTCTTCAGTTTACAAATTCCAAGGTATATTCGAGTTTCTTTCTTTAATATTACAACAAACACAAGGAAGGACATTTTGCGAAGGACATGATTAAATAGGGATATTTTAAGACCGGTAGACCTTTATCTAAGAAGACGTTTTGCGAATAAGCCTATCCGACACGGCTCATGGTCCCGGCAACCCTCTTCATAGTTTACCTGGAGGCTAATTGCGTACCAATAGGCATGGATACTAAAAAAATATAATTAGTCCGTCAGATAAATTACAAAAAAAATATTGGACTTTTTTTTTATTTATCAAATCAACAAAAATTTATGAAGATACAGACCAACAACAAGCTATAACGTTCAGAAGAGGGGAGCTTGTGACCTCACTACTTGGTAAAATTGTACCTAGAAGTGACGTCACATGTAATTTACGCGCTGTATCTGCGTCATTATTTGATTGAGGAACGAAAAAATAATACGTAACTTAAATTTTTATGTAATCTAACTGACGGACTAAATAGGACTTTTTATTCTTCAGGCCGCGTCCTGGACGCCAGCGGGCGGAGCGGGCGGCGCGGGCGACGGCACGCGCGTCTTTATCAAAGTTCATAGATTTGTGTGAAGCTGTTATCGACAACAGCGGTGCGGGCGGCAGGTTTTCCTTAGGCACCACCCGCACCGCCCGCGCCGGCCGCTCCGCCCGCTGGCGTCCAGGACGCGGCCTTATGCCTTTTACGTGCGTCAATGCCTTTGCTACTCAGGGTTTACTATGCATAGAAAAAAGGTCAGTTATGAAGTTTATTACTTACGCAATAGGTCCAGTAACAACAATAAAGAAGGAAAGCTACACTTCTCGCAAAAATTAAGGGAACAGAAAATTTTTCCATATTTTTGGGTGATTTTCAACAGGCTCTATTTCAGTAAAAAATGGTCGTACATAAAATAAAAAATAAACCTCTTGAAGCTTGAAAATTCTAGTTTTCAGATTATGGATTTTTTTTAAGAGCTCCGGTTCTCCTGCAATCCTGACATGAAGCACGACAAAAAAAAATACGTTTTGTTTTTTACTGTATGGCCATGGAATTTATTTTTTTGAGCTACCCCTCTGCTTACGTCGCATAGCCTGTTTATTCAGCTTCAAGGTGCTTTTGTCAGGACCCCGATACGATCATTTCTCTCTCAGATATCGAATTTTGAATGCAAAAGGATACTTTTTCATTCAACTACAGATATCTCTGTAACTACTGCTTGCATCGCGAATGGATAGCTAATTTTATTATCTGTAGAAAATTTCCTTTAAAATACAGTCAAGAGTTAGTGGAGAAAAAGAATTTCTCAAAAAAAAATTCCATGGCCATAGAGTAAAAAACAAAAGGTACATATTTTTTTTCGTGCTTCATGTGAGGATTGCTTGAGAACCGGAGCTCTTAAAAAATGTTATCCGAAAAATCTGAAAACTATAATTTTCAAGCTTCAAGAGCTTTATTTCCTATTTTCTGTACGACCATTTTTCACTGAAATAGAGCCTGTTGAAAATCACCCAAAAATTTGGAAAAAATTTCTTTTCCCTTAATTTTTGCGAGAAGTGTATAATGTAGTACCTACGTGCATTTTTCATATTGCTTTGATTATGTCGTCATTCTAAATGAGGTTCGCTATTTCCCTTAAGCTCAATTCCGATGAAAGCAAAGGGTTAATTACTTTAATCAAAACCGACAGCTTTGTGACTCTGTCGCCTTTCACAGAAAATTCAGGCTGTAGCAACAAAATAACTGCTCTATTGTTATCTTCTCAATACTTAGAGAAAAGAGTTACATAATTTTCTTTAAAATGAAATATATATGAATCCGGATATTACTTTTACTTATATTATTTACATATCTACATCAGAAGCATAGGGACGGCTGCCTATTGTACTTCAGAAGCATTTGGTCGTAAGTGCCAGTTTACCATAGGCACATGCGATGAATGTTTCTGGCGTATAATGGCACATCCAACCTTATGCTTCTGAGCTCTAGATATAAAAATGCTCTTCATTTGAATAGCAACTAGTTTACATAATTTGATCTATAAAAATGATTAGATTTTATCTTTAGATAAATAAGCTTTCACAAAAACCATGTTTACTTGTATAGGTGGATCTAAAAATGTTATAATTATTTTTGGTAGATATAGGAAATTAAATTACAATTTTCTGATCTCAATTATTTTTAGGGTTTCGAACCTCAAAAAGTTAAACGGAACACAGATTTATCCGTCTGTATTTTTTGGCGGTCGTATAACATACTTTTACTATTATATTGGCTTAAGTTGTTATCGATTTACAATACCTCTGATAGCGCCTTTGTAAATAATTGACTTTTACCTAACCGTTCATGGCTTCCCCTTCATAAATTAACCCTGGCCATTAATTGACTGCGGTTCGGAATCAAATAACACCGTTTACATTCAAATTAGGAAATCGTAGACTCGACGACTCTGGGCTAAGTGGTTTATTTATAATTTATATTGCTTTGTAGGGTTTTACTTTACAACAATGCTTGTTTTAAGTTGTTTTAAAGTAACGACTTGCAGTATATGGAATTAATTATACGAAATTTGATGATCAAACATAAATAAGTAGGTAGATAGGTACATTATACAAAAATGTATTTGTACAAATGCTTAGCTTAATAGCTGAATGTGCTGTTTCACCTGTACAAATAATTAATATCTACCATTCTAGTTTATGCTACCATCCTGTACGAGTAGGTGCAAAGCGTTTTTTAAAACGTGACTGCGTTAAAATGAATTCTAAGAATTAAAAAGAAACTATAACATTCAGGATGTTAATAGGTATTCTTATGTAACATTTATTCATCGGGTTAAAAAAAGGTTTGGCAAAAAAAATAGTTATGTTGGAGAATGTTATGTCACAGGATATTACGACAGTTAAGTCAATCAGTTTATTTATTTTATATATTTTAAAATAAATAAATTTTAATTTTATATATTTTCCTATATCATCATATAGGAAAATATATAAAATTTAATATAATAGACTTAACCTGAACATAGGTAGGTACCTACCTATTGTCAGTGAAACAAGTGAAACGAACTATTGTAAACTGTCACCAATAGTCTCTGCTGTCACACACAAACCCCAGTATGTATTGATTACGTAAGATAGGCTAATTTGTTTATGATTTAATTATAATAGGCATGAACAATAAAACAATCAATTTAGTCCGTTAGTTAGATTACTAAAAATATTGGACACGTATTTTTATTTCGTTCCTCAGACAAAAATGACGCAGATATAGCGTGCTGAAATTTCGTGTGACGTCACTTCTAGGTACAATTTTACCTAGTAGTGACATCACAAGCTCTCCTGTATGTTTGTCAATTTTTATTGATTTGATAAATCAAAGAACACGTGTCTAACATTTTTTTATAATCTTACTGATAGACTAATTATATGTTTTTAGTCTACATGCCTATTCTTACTTATTTAACTACAGATAACATACCTACTGCTTATGTCATGTTTTGCATACTATATTTAACAAACAGATTTTTTGTATACCTGAACAATACTCCATCCTGGGTGCGATAATATGATATTTTAAGACACAAATATATTAACACAGCATAACATCAAATTGAATCAACAGCAACAATGCTTGTACATATCCCACGAGAAGAATGCAAGTCGTAGACACGCGGAAAAGAATGCATTCCATATTCAAAATGCGCGGGATCATGTTTTTTTTTGTAATATCCATCTACGGCCAGTAACTACAATAGTGGCCATAAATGTAGAAATAATTGATTTTTTTTTAATCCTAAATAACAAACTGTATTACCCAGTTCGTATTACAGTTTGTTAGAACATAAATGTCAAACATCGGATGTCTGATCCTTAAGACATTTTTATTATTATTTTATTTACAGTTATTGTTTTTGTTGGGTTGGTTGATACCGCAAAGGAAAATACTGAAATAAAATATGATTCTTTAACTTACCAATTTTTGCGAGACTAGCGAAGAAAATCCACAACCCAATCAAAAAGGGTGTCTCCACTCGGTGGAATTCGAAGGCTGCTATAACGAAGGTTCTCTCCTTCTTCGTCTTCTCCGTAGCCGGGAGATTTGTCGTAGTCTCCTGGTGCTGACCAAGCTGGGTGCCTGGAGGTTCCCCAGGCATAGGGGCCACGGGGCCCATGGGTCCGAAACCCAGGCCGGGATACGTGGAGATCCCATCAACAGTTATGGACGGACTTTGTTTCGTGGTTGTCTGAAAAGAAAATAATAATGTAGGAATCAATAGAGTTATTATATACTTTTTCATTCATTTAGTTTTTACTGTCTCGCCAAGCGGTCTAGCTATGGTATGTTAGACTAATGTTTAGTCCTGTGCTTCGGAAAGCACGTTAAGCTGTCGGTCCTGCGCCTGATCTTTCACCGATCCTGTCGGTAGAAGCGGTCCAACGGATTTTGAGATTAAAAAAAAATAGAGTGCACCTGTATTTACACACAGACTGGTACACAATAATGTGAACTGCGCATATGGCTACTGTCCTTAGAGATTGGACAACGTGGCCGCAGTCAGTCAAGGGAACTATATTTAAACAGTTTTATAACTGTAAAGTTTGAAGTACCTACCTATAAATTTATGTTCAATTCAAGCAATCAACTGAATATTAACTGCTCTTGAATTTAAAGTTGGAACAGAACCACGAAGGCGATTAAGGAATACAATGAAGAGTTGAAAAATTTAAGTATTTTTATTGCAAAACTGGGCTCAATTTCGATATTTTAATAATTGAAGTTGGTCCAACTGTGATTGATAGTTGTTGATATTATGTACCTAATGCTCGATTCTGTCAGTTATCATATCATAGTTTTGCTGACTATCACTGAATTACAGTTACAATAGCAGATTCGGAATATTGATCACCGTACAAGGCACACCCAAAGATATCATCTTTATTGATACATTTCACTTTTTACGAAGTATAATTATTACTGTAATATATCACGCTTGTCAAAACAAGATACTCGAAAAGGCTTTGGTAACTATTTGAAACCTATAACAGCTATATAACGGATTAATTAACTTAAAAACTAATGAGCGGATGACAAAAATAATGTCAACATTAAAGTCTACATTATTCAGAAATATTTTATATGGGATCATGCGCTAACTAAGGTAAAAAATCGTGAAACCACACATCTGAAAATACAATAGAAATGCTATGTTGGCGAGGTGTGTGCTACTACTACGCTAAATTAATTAAACCTTACCACAAGTACCTATGCCGCAGTGATATGCGTGACAATAATTGTGCTAACTACTTAGCAAAATACACAGAAATATTATACGGAAATTAGTTTAACAATAAATATAAATCAATGTATTAACGAATACTAGGTACATTTTTTGAAAACCTAGTTTGGTTTATAAAAAAAAAATGAAAGCAATTTGAACTTTGAAATGGTCTCCTATAAAATTACAGATTGGCCAATCCGACTTTGTTACTAAGGACAGTGGATTAATTCTGTATACATCGCTATAGACCTACAATCATACATATCAATATCAAAATCAATTATTAATGATGAAAGTATTTTTTGAATTTATTCGTAACAAACTGTCAATAACAACAGTACAATACCTACATACAAAATACAAATTCTTCTCTTTAAAATTGTTAAAACCTTGGATTATATTAATTAAGACTGAGATTGATATTTCTATTTCGTTGACAGCCTGAAAATTGAATACACCAACAGACAAAAGACCACGAGCCTGCTATTCAGCAACTAATTAATATTAAAGATGAATTTCGAGATCTCAATGTTGCGAAATATGGACCCAAGCTGAATATTAAGAGATATTAGAAAGAAGATTCATGTATTTTGTTTAATTAATGTACAGACCGTCGTAAGTATATGAAAAAAATAATTAAAAAAGTGTTTATTCTCATAACTTATGCATGCTTACAAATGTTTAATACTTCTGCCAAACTGCAGAGCAGTTTGATGGCAGACGTAGCTTCCGGTTTCCACAAAAAAAATATTTATTAACATATTTTATAACACTCCTTCATAATTAATTTAAATAATAATCAAAATTAAAGTAAGTTAAAAAAATAATTAAAATAATAAGTAAAACTTAAAATATATATTAGTACATTATTAAAATAACAATATTTATCATGAGCCCGTATAACGTCCACAGCTGAACATGGTCCGCGAAGGGAAGGCTTTTGTTATAGTCATCATGCTTGGTAGGCGGGTTGGTGATATAGCATCATCTATAGCAATGAGCATGATGGCAAAAAAAAATATTTAGTCCGTCAGTTAGATAACTAAAATCAGACACAGAGACTGGACAAAGATACAGAGCAAAAACAAACTATAAAATTCAGGAGAGGGAGCCTTGTAACGTCACTACTAGGTAGGTAGGTAGGTAGGTAAATTGCACCTAAAAAGTGACGTCACACGTATGTTCGTAATTATTTTTTTGAGGAACGAAAAAAAATTTCGTGTCCAATATTTTTTGGTAATCTAACTGACGGACTAAATAGATTTTTTTCGTCTTCAAGCCCGTTGCGTTTCGTGACAAATGTCAAGTATCCATACTTTTGCATTCGCGATTCTGATAGCGATGCTCCGCTGTAGTGTCATTTTGTCTAGGTCCTCAGAACCTTTAACGAAATAAAAGCGAACAGAACGCTTTAAACGACACGATAATCTGTCGTAACCTAAAGCGTAGGTGACTAAATCTAAGTTATATTTCCATTTTACTATATCCCGTTTTGTATTGTATCAAATTATTATTAACTAGCTCTCGCATGCGGTTTTACTCGCGTAACTTCCGTTTTCATGGGAACGTCATAATAAAATAAAGCCTGCATTCCTCTTGTGATTTTGAGATCCTGGAAGATCTACTGGTCCTTGAAGGAACTATTTAAGGGTGAGCTGCCTATGGCACTGAAACGCAGGCTTATGGACATGTGTATTCGTTCCGTCTTAACCTATGGTGCACAAACTTGGTCTTTGACTAACACCCAGAAGTCCAAACTCAAGGTCTGCCAACGAGCAATGGAACGCAGTATACTAGGCATGCCTTTTAAGTTCTGTCGTTTCCATATTTCCCGGCAATGTTGAATTTGGAACTGTTCTATATTCTAATGTGTTTAAATTTCGAATCACAAAACAGTTGAAAGTATTAGGATTAATGCTATTGTTTAGTCACAGCGTCGATTGGAACCTGTCAGGTTACGTACGAAAATGAATCTTTCTAAGGAAAATGTTCGTGCAATAATTTTCTACAACTTTAGAAGAGGCCTGACACGGCTTCAGTGTTTTGAAGAGCTAACATCTGTGTTCAGTGATAAAGCCTCATGTCTGCGGACTGTCGAGCGCTGGTATTTAGAATTCCAGCGTGGACTTACTAGTGTTAGTGACAAATCTCGCGAAGGGCGCTCAAAATCCGCCTTCACTGAAGATAACATCATTCCTGTGAGACAACTAATTCTCGAAGATCGTCATGTTACATATCGAGAGATAGAGGCTCTATTAGGCATCTCAGGGACAACCATCGCTTGGTGTGAGAAAGCTAGTTTGCCGTTGGATACCGCATCTGCTTTCCGACGATCACAAGGCGGCCCGCGTCAGATGGTGTAAGAAAACTCTGCAAAGGTTCAACCAAGGAGAGTCAAATCACGTCTACGACATCATCAGTGGTGACGAATCTTGGATCTATGCCTACGATCCTGATTCCAAACAACAATCTACAATCTGGGTCTTTCAAGACGAGCCAAAGCCGTCTAAAAGTGTTCGTTCTCGAAGCACTTCAAAGAAGATGGTGGCCACGTTCGTTGGAAAAACCGATCATGTTGCGACTATTGCACTTGAATATCGTAGAACGGTTAACGCAGAGTGGTATACCACAGTTTGTTTACCACAAGTCATCGCCGAACTTCGAAAATCTAACTCAAAGCGACGTTTCATCCTGCGCCATGACAATGCAAGCTCACACAGCGCTCGTCAAACAATTGAGTATTTGAAGAAGGAAAAAGTAGAAATTCTTGACCATCCTCCATACAGTCCTGGCCTAAGCCCTTACGATTTCTTTACATTTCCTAAAATTAAGAAAAGTCTTCGTGGTCAAAGGTTCCAGTCCGGTGAAGAAGCAGTCGACGCTTTCAAGTCAGCCATTTTGAACACCTCCACTTTAGAGTGGAATAAATGTGATAATAACTGGTTTTTGCGAATGGAGAAGTGTATTAAGCAACGTGGTGAATACTTTGAAAAACAATAAAAAGTAGGTACTATAAGGTTCTAGTTGTGTTTTTTTCTTCAAATGGACATGTCTGCCGCATGCCAGATAAGCTGTGGGCCCAAATAGCACAGAATTGGTGCCATGAGACAGCGAGGCGGGGCCGCGGCAGACCACGTAGGAGATGGCGGGACGAACTGGATAGGTTCCAACAAAACTGGAAGGTAGATGCGCGGGCTGGCGAACGATGGAAGGAGTGGAGGGAGGCCTTTGCCGAGGAGTGGGACAGCGTAGGTAAGTAAAAAAAAATGGGCTATCTAACACTGAAATAGTTTTTTAAATCGGCCCTGAGTTCCTGAGATTTCGTTCAAGCAAACAAACAAACTCTTTCTTTCTCAAATAGGTATAGTTTAAAATAATTGTCCCGTACGGTTTCCCCCATGTATATCGCGTTACCATGGGAAACTAGTAACACATAAATAATGTGACTTCTATTATTAAAAGATTTTTTTTTAAATTGGTCAAATAGTTCCAGAGATTACTCCCTACAACCACCAACTCACAGACTATCTATCTTTATAATATAAGTATAAGTTACAAGACAAATAACTACTATGAAGAGGCACTTACTACAATTAAAATTGTTAAAATAATAAGTGGATCAATATAATATTTATAACGTTTTTATTGAATACCATTCTCAACAACGACACAAAACAGAGTGACAATTAAATTTGTTTTTGAACTCACTAATATTATTAAAATCTAGAATATTATTCCATAAAGGTTTTTTTTAATCAAAATCACAAACTCAACAATAATTACAATAAAACAATATGAATGGCTAACAAGTAACTAAGGTATACTTTTATAAACGTTAAACTAACCTAAGTAGATTATCCTATCGAATTTTGTAGCTAATATAACTATCGTTATTACATCGGCATCTTTCCTTTCAATTACGGACAATAGGGACCGTTTCTACCCTCAGGGACTTAAGAGACAGCCCCTTTGAACATTTTTTTGACAATTCCGAACCCCTACGAAGTGGCTTGTTTGTTATTTCTTTGAGAGATAAATTGAATAAGTTTTTATAGATCCATGAACGGAATTTAGTTTAGCCGATTGTAATAAAGTTAAAAATTGTCGTCAATATTTTTTGCAATATTAATAAATATTTATTCATCTAAGCGTTGACTTCGTTCTGAATATAACTTCAAAAATAATGTTATTCTCAACAATTTTGTTTTAAATTAACTTTGACCATTCGTAATAACATTATGGAAACGACATAACAACGGGTAAAAGGCAGGGCCTTCCTTAATAAATGAGAGAACCTAACACTGAGAGATTTTTTCAAATCGGACCAGTAGTTCCTGACATTAGAGCATTCAGGAAAATAAACAAACTCTTCAGCTTTATATATCAGTATAGATACATAATGCCTTCAAAAGATATCCCTCATGGCATCGCTTAACTCAATTAGCATTTAACCAGTCGAAAGCGTGTAATATGTTTTCAAAACAAAACAAAAAGATAATATTTTGTTTTAAAATTCAGGCGTTATATGCGTATCAAAAACTAAATCCAAATAATAAAAAAAATAAGTAAGTAAGACGATTTTGCACCGGATGCCTTGCATCTTCAGTTTCCGGAGTCCGTCCTCTGTCATAACGGCCATTCATCTATCCTAATCTTAAGTGCAACTCAATTGACAGTATTAAAATTTCTAGCGTTCTTAGTCATGATATCTTCAGATCTCCTTCAATTCTCTATAAGTTCTAACTTTGAAAAACACTTTTAGTTGTTTATTCGTGGTTTTGTTTTTAATTTCCAGTTTCCCTTGATGATGTTCGCTATAAATTAATTGTCGTGTCTCTTAATGCGCCATATTATTTTCTGCGTAATCTTTTATGTGTTGCAATTTTTGCCTTTTTTCGTCTACTTTATTTAATGTTTCTTCATTAGAAACTTTTTCTACAACACCACAATGATGATGGTGATGATAAGGCAATGCTTCATATATAGGTTTTTATTATTTTGTTCGAAAATCTTTAGTAATAAAAATGTGAAAAGACACATAAACTATTAGTTAATAGTAGTAGTATTTTTGTTAAAGATCTGTTTTGCAAAATACTACAGCCAAACTCAACAAAATGCTGACATCCGCTTAAAACTTCGCCCTAATAATAGTAACGTCTACTTACTAGAACTGTAATCAGAACTAACTATACCTACATTCTAGACAGGAAGGCATGAATCTGATGAATCAAAATCTCATAATATGCTATGTGTGTTAGATGATGATTCTATAAGATATGGTTAGGTATTGGGTATTGTTCAAGCTCAAAAACAAAGTGGCTAAGGGTTCTCCGCATTGCTAACCTTGGCCACGACGGCTTTGTGTCGCTTCGGCCTTCACCAAATAGTGCCGGAGTGCCCTACTTATGAAAATGTTAAACGACTAACATAAATTACTTTCTGCAAAAATATACACTGTGTGTTGGATAAAAGTGCTCGTAAACTCGGTTTTTTTGTCGTTGATAATTATCTGCGAAAATATACTTGATGTTTGATAGTACTATTATTATTATTGTTACCTTTCTTTATTTTTTTATAAAGATTATTAGTAGAATTTTTGCAAACTACTATTATTCTTGTTAACGCCTCGTGCTAAGCAAAAATGCTTGTGTTATGAGTGGGTTTACGTCGTTAGTGCAATTGGTGGGGATCGAACCGGCGTGGCGACCACCAGTATTTGTATTTTAAACAACCATTACTATCAAAGTGTTTAAAATTTTAAATAAAAATATGTTTTTTTGTAAATATGTTCTTGACAAAAAAAAGTTTCCTTCAAGGAGACGAAAAATTTTAATGTAGGTACATGGCAACATTAACTCTTGTGCCTTGCAGTACAATATAATCTGTTGCACAAACGGGTACTACTGAAATCGTGTATTCATACTTGGATTCTAGTACCAAAACTTAATAATTTCGCTACGAATAAAAATCGCAGTGTGTAACTTTTATCTATCACAAAATAATACTGAGCTAATAAGCATTTCGGATACAACAATAACACTTATAATAATTATCTCCAATTTAAACTGCTGTCTGCTCATTTACTTAACCGTTTCATTAGTGGAAGTTTTCAAACCTCGTTTAATGTAGGCTTACGGTACTAATTGCTTACCCCATCCTAATGCTAGGCCTGATTTATTATTTAACTCCTTCCGTTCTGAATTTCCCACCTTACGAATTTAGTTCGAATAATGATTCTATGGCTTAGTGACGTTATTATTTTAAATGAAAATTTGAATAAAGCCTTTCTTAATAAAACACTTCAAATGTGATTATAGACTATGGAACACGGATGGCCAACTTAATAAAACCTACCTGTTAGTGGAAGCTACATAAATGCTATGATCGACTGTTCACTGGGTGCGACCGACCATATGGCATAGGTACATAACGTTGTATCGTATAAGTCAGGGTGTCTCAAAGTGGGGTACGCGAACCCCTAGGGGTTCGCCATTCGACGGCAGGGGGTTCGCGACAAGATTTACGTAATGGCGGCTTGAAAATTCAATACGCGGTCCAAAATTACTCCTAAAATAGAATCCATTTGCGACAAGAAACAAGCACACCCATCACATTAATATTAAAAAGATATTTCTTTTGGCACTTTATTTGTTACCTTTATTTTAAATAAAACCCTTATTTTCTTCAACAGTCAATTTTATTATTTTCTTGGGGGGGGGGGGGGATTTAATTAGTAAGTTAGGGGTTCGCTTGCACCTGGAAATTTTAACAGGGGTTCGTCGAGCCGAAAGTTTGAGAAACCCTGTATAAGTCAATCGAATGATTAATTAGTATTTTTTCAGCTTATTATACGACAAAAAAAACTTTATGCATCTATATTTAGGCACGTACTAACATGGAATATAATATCACATTTTATCAAAGAAATGGATCGATTGTAATAGCTGCCGGGATCAACAATCGATTGCGAATTGCAATCGACCGGTTGGCCACCTCTGCTATAGAATATTGTGTGTGAATGACGCTCGCGAACAACGCGAGGATCGAGTTCCCTAATTGTCAACAGCTACCTCCACCGTCGTCGGCATGTGACACACGGTCGAGGAACGCGCACGCCCAATGTAGGCTCAGCCTTAGGTGCAAATTAACGAATTTCTTAAAATAACTTGATTAGGAAGAAGATAGCAAAATCTTTATAGAATACTAGCTTCCTGGGCGCGGATTCTCCCGCCTAACTTCCAATCCCGTAGGAATTTTATAATAAAATTTAGCCTAGATAAATGGGCTATCTAGCTATATCTGAAAAATTATTTCAGTGTTAACTGTTTTTTTTTTTAAACGGACCAGACATTAAGCAAACCTACAAACAAACTCTTCACTTTTATATATACCAGTAGGTATTATTTTTTTAATTATTATTAATATATAACACAATATCTACCAACCTTTCTTTGTACCGTAAAGTATTTATTCTAAATAAATACCTAATTAAAGAATTCAAATGTTTAATAATGCTTTTGGTATGATAAATAAACGAATAATAAATATACTTAACCAAATGGTGTATGCATGATTCATTGATTATTATATAAACTAGCCACATAACGACTAAGATAACAGAACATTTGAAATATAACCTTGGAGCGATAAAATATAAATAAAATGTTGTTTTAAATAATTCTTAAATATTATTTCTTAGTATTTATTCTTTTGATTGGCAAGTATGTTTTAATATTTTACAAAACTTATTACCAAAAGAGATCGCCCGAACAGGGACTTGAACCCTGGACCCTTGGATTAAAAGTCCAATGCTCTACCGACTGAGCTATCCGGGCCATAGAATTTTATTTGAAATAGCTGTTCAATATAAAATGTAGGTCGCTACAAATTTAATTACGATTTAAGTTCGTGACTTACATTACTCACATGCCTTAAATAGTTCTTTCTAAATACATGAATTGCACATTTGTTTTTTGTATTGCATACTTACTCATATCTAGGAATGACTATGTTTGGTTCCGTATATTTGGCGATCACAATTCGTAGGCTTATCTATTGTAATATATAACACAAAACATACACTTCAGCTTCATATATATATGAAGCTGAAGTGTATGTTTTGTGTTTGTTTGTTTGAACGCACTATTTTCAGAAACTACGGGTCATATTTGAAAAATTATTTCAGTGTTAGATAGCCTATTAATTGAGAAAGGCTATATTTTATTATTCCACGGGAACGGGACCTACCCAGGTGAAACCACACGCGGGACGCTAGTTTTATTATAATGTATTTTCGAATTTTTCTTAAATGTAATAATTTAATGTATTTAACATGAAATTATTACATTTAAGACAAATTCATCAATCTTCAGATAAAAATTATCCGTGGAATAAATTTTCAATACTCAATACAGATTTTGTATGGAAGTTCAGTCAAAATCAAAATTCATTCGCCTGATAATTTTTATCTGAGGATTGAAAAATATATGTTATTTCTTGTAACCTGCCAGTTAAATAAACCTGAAATGCGGTCAGTCGTTTCGGATATATCTCGGAACAAACAAATACGCAACCATTTCTGACATAGCAGCCGATACGATTTTAAAACATGAGTGTTTTCATAAAAACTCTATCTACCGAATAGCAACTTAAAAACATAGCCGGTATTATGGCGGTTGTTGCTTACTGGCCATTAATTTGTTTTATCCTTCTTTGTGTAGCTTTTATTGCCTTTTTATGTTTTTTATTCAATTGCACACGAGTGCTATTTACTAAAGTTGCGTCATAAAAAGTCCGAGAGCCTCAACTTGAAATACCTATATAAATGAGAGAATATCAGTTTGATACTTTACTACAAGATTTGATTGTACGGTCGTACCTCAAGTTTATGCCCGGTGTAGTTGCAAAAGCCTTGCGCCTAACAACATACGTCCGTCCGAAAAAATAAAGTACCTTAAGTTGATCTTCTCAACATAATCTACGAGTATGAAAGTTGCACAAATTTCTCTAAAAGTCTCAAGTCATCATTCCTCAATAGGTCCTAGTCCTACGTTGGGCGCCCTCTTGCCCGGGTTTCTTAGTTTGTAGTTTTTTAAACCATTTATTCAGGCTGAAGCTCTGCTCGCCTTAATGTCCAGTGAAGTAACAAATGCCTCCTGGCTAACTACATAATGAAAAATACCTCAATATTATGACAGTTCTCTTTCCGCACAAAAAAAAAAACATCATTTCTTAATCACCTGCCTGCCAGCGACCGCCCTGAGCCAATGTCCAAGTCCAACAGGGGGCGCCATATTGAGCTAGTCACTTAGTTCCAGTTTTTGAACCATTTATTGGGGCTAGTGACTAGAGCACTGCCCGCCGGTGAAGTAGCAAAATTCTCTTAATAATAATAGGTAAAAGACGGGTCTTTTTTAAATTGTTTCTGGACGGACATATTATTATGTAGTAAGCCACGACGCTTTGGCTACTTCACCGGGCAAAGTAAGACGGGTCCCATATCAAAACTAGTGAAAACGTCTACCGCGCACTTACACTTTCAAGGCAATTCAAAGTGTGGCATTGAGTTTTAAAGTTGTATTTCATATGTGTCAATCTGATAATAGTTTGGACCAACTATGCACTGTGTTTCTTAAAATTGTATGAAGAATGAAAAAAATAATAAAAACTATGATACATCTTAAGCCTGAAGGCTGATTACATAACGATTTGACTAAGTATGACTGCGATAAACATGTATTAATTACTGTAGGGATATTGTAACGCATTTCCTATGTTATTGTTACTATATTATATAAGCTCCATTATTAAATTGACATATTTAAAATATTTTTGCATGCATAGTAAACGCTAAATCACAAAAACATGGCTTTCAAAGTCATAGTAATATCGTTACGTATCTAATTAGCCCACTGACTTCTATGTTATTATGTAAATGTAAATTATACATATCAGTTCAACAGTTGGCTAATAATTAATTGCCGGTACCTACGTATTCTTTATGTTAATAAAGAAAACTGGTCAAGTGCGAATCGGACTCGCGCATGAAGGGTTCCGTACCATTTTAAAGCGTCTTGCCGTTATTGATATCGAGCAAAAAAGGGAAAAACAAGTTTTTTGTATGGGAGCCCCCCTTAAATATTTATTTTATTTTATTTTTAGTTTATTTATTTAAAGTAATAGCGGAAATAGAAATAAAACATTGGTGAAAATTTCAACTGTCTAGCTACCGCGGTTCTTGAGATACAGCCTGGTGACAGACAGACAGACAGCGAAGTCTTGGTAATAGGGTCCCGTTTTACCCTTTGGGTACGGAACTCTATAAAATTGATAATAATGAAACGGTGCCGTAAATTATCAAGTTATTATTTTTATTAAAAAAAAAGTGAGCATCTGAACGGCTATTTTATTGAAACGAATAAGGCCCGGATAGCTCAGTCGGTAGAGCATTGGACTTTTAATCCAAGGGTCCAGGGTTCAAGTCCCTGTTCGGGCGTCAATATTTTTAATATCACTTTATTATTTATACTTGATCATATGGATAAGAAGTCTGAAATATCACGGTGTTTATAGTAGTCTGAAATATCAAAATCACGGTGTTTATAAATATTTATAAACACCGTGATTTTGTTATCGTTAATATTACAAGATAGGTCAGCGTTTCCCATTTGCCGCGGTACCGGGCCACCATAATAAATACCGGGTCGCTAAATTCCCGCCTTGTTTTAAAAATATTATAATTAAATTATTTTAAAAGTATTAATCGGGTAACGAAAAAGCAGTGTAAAAATTTACCGGGTAATGCGGGTAATGTTTAGGAAACACTGCCCTATCGAGCGCGCCTAACACAGCATCTTTTATTTTTCAAATATTCAAAATAAAATCATTCTGCTGAGTATTGGCAACGAATAAAAAAATCAAGTTAGTAATATCAAAAAGAAATTAAAATACCATTAGAATAATATAAGTAGGTAGGTAGGTACTGTAATTTATTTTTGATGTCTGCATGAATAAATTAATATACATTACTATCAAGTCATAATTCTAATGGATGCTTCGAATGTTTGGCATTCTAATATTTTATTATACATATTTTTTGTATCGCTTGACAGAACATGCAAATCAATGTATCTAATGGATTTTACTGTATTCACTCATGCGTGATTCCGGTCACGTCGTCGGAGACGGCGAAAAAAAAACTTATTTATATTTCATCGCATTTTACGCATTTAATCTAAAGAGTTTGTAAGGTTGTACAAACAGAAGCCCCGTTTTTTTTGTCCGGGAGGACGGGCGTTGACGCATTCCCACCGCCGCCGCTGCAGCGTATTCGCGCGCTGGCAGTGGGATATTTGGGACTCGCCCTCTCCATAGCGTGGTATGCTAAACTAATACCACGAGGAGAGAACCCTAAACCACTAAAACCCCCCGGACACTCCTTCGATCCGCCGTTGGCGGGGGCCGGGTACGCATAAGCAATCCGGCCCCCCGACGGCACCCGTGGCCAGTATGGCACCGCGGGATGTCCTGGGCCACACTTACAGTGGCCCATTTGCCCAATTGAGCCCCACTCCCCGAAGCCAAGCCTAGGGCAGTAGGCGACGGGTTTCGGCCCGCCGCCGCCGACGGCCAACACGCCGTCTGCGGAGCGGGTGGGCGGAGGGATCTTCTTCCCTCTCCCGCTCCGCGGCCTCCTTCTGTGACATAACTTGTCTGCAGAAGGAGGCAACCGCCTCCCACGACCTCTCGCTTTGGACCATATTTGAAATGATGGTCGGCAGCGAGAGGTCGTCTCCCACCAAAAAGGTAGTCCCCTACAGTAATACTGATTTTGGAAATTCTTTTACGAATAAAAAGCCACATTATTTATTATTGTCATCTATACTAATATTATAAAATATGTAGTTTTGTATATTTGTTTCGAATAAACGCAAAACCTACTGCACGGATTTCGATAATATATATTTTTTACGAGAAATAATAGGTATCCCTACTAAAACTTCAATAATATAAACGAAGGTTATGATAAAAAAATGTCACAAAATGTCTTTCATTGTTTGTAAATGATAGAATAAAAAAATGTTCTATTAGGGTTCCGTTTGTCTCACTGTAGTAGTTATGGAGCTATAACTATTTTTTGGAAAGAAAAGTTAATAAAAACCAGACCATCCCTAAAAGGCCACGTTATTCATATTTTCGTCTTCATCCTTATCCAAATAAATTATTTAATATTTAAAACTGTTTCAGTACCTGTAGATAACTTTTTGAATTATTGAAATAGGCCCAGCATTCAAAAGATACAACGAGTTTGAAAATGTCAATCTAAAGAAAATATTAATATAAGCCGTGACGTGCAACTGCAACAGAAGACATTTCTTTCTGTATGATTTTCGATTTCGGATTGGATCGTGGCTACAACACTATCAATACTATGATCAGTTTGAGCCAACCCAAATAATTATGCTTATACCAAAATGTTTTTATTAAAATAAAAGTCCACCCGTACGAACTACTAACAAGTAGGCTATATTTTATGAACGAGATGCCCAAGGGAATGGGTTCTACACGGGTTAATCCGTGCGGGAGAGCTAGTTTAAATATAAGTTTATACAGAAATTCGTTAAACGGGATATTATTTTTTTGGTAAAATTTCAATCTACAGGTTTTGTTTTATGACGTGTATGTCTTCTGACTTTATGGCTTCTTCAGGGTGAGTTCGATCTGCTCGACTCGGGCACCAAATAATTTAATCTCATTTTTAAGCCGTCGCAAGATCGTTTAATGAAAAAATCTCACCTTAGTGCGACGTAAAAATCCAAATCAATTAAATAATTAATTATCAATCTACATTTAATTTAAGTCAATTGGGAAATATGTTTAGTTGTGGACATAGATGATGATCTAGTCAGCATACAAATAAAATTTAATAACATATGTAGGTACGTTATATGTAATTAAATTTTATTTGGATTAAGACAACACATACAATCATTAAATACTTACTTCAACAGGGTTTCCTTGTGCGCAGGAAAGGAGCGCGGCTACACCGGCGCACAGGAGGGCCCGCCTGCAAGCCCTCCGGCTCAAATTGACTCCGTGCTTCAGTGACGTCATAGTTATATCACTTCACTATCACCTCATCACACTCACTCACACACACAAATAATAGTCTACTATATGTACAAGTCGCAGTTTAGTTCATTTATAGTTCCTAGGTTTCATTATTTTCTGGTGGCACAATTCGCAACACTGGCTAAAATAACACAGAATATTAAATAACAAGAAATAAATATTTAATACTTAAATATTATCTTCGCAAAACACATGATTACCATACATATTCAAAAAGTCAGAGCTGTAAAAGTAAACAATCTGTAACCAGCATTCTCAATGAATTTTGTCAATGCGCAATATTTTTCCAGAGAAAAGAATGAATTACGAAAATTTATTCAGTCAAGTGTGAGATAGGTATCAAATCTTTATCAATGTCTTAGTGTTTTAAAATAATTACTAATGCTGAATAATATTCGACTGCTCCGACTTCGACGTCCAATATAAATCATTTTACCAAAATTTGAGAAAACCAGATAGAAATTGTGCAAAATTAGTACGTACAAGACACAGAATCACTCTATAATGAACACTTCCATTTTGGAAAAGCAATCTCACTCAACCATAATAAACAGTATTAGAATTGACCTTCGGTACATATGCACCGATTCCCTACGGCGACTTGCAACGTACGTGGCCTGCTCTATGTAATTTCATAAATTTCTATTCCTGGACGTAAGTGACGAACACATTATGACGTCGACAATATCTCAAATCTGTAGTAGGTATCTTCTTATTTAACACTTAATCCCAACAAAATTTATTCACAGTCACAATCGACAAAAAGTCTATCATACAGTCGTACAAGGCACTGCTTATCAAATGCTCCACAGTAGTAATGTAGACCTGACTGAAATCTTATAGGTAACTAAGTATATAAATAGTTAATTCGATACCATTCGTTCCAGCTTTGGTAAATCACTGTTACCCATTAAACTAAGAAAAAAGTTAGCGATAAGAATAAATTATAGAAAACGAAATATTTAAGTATATATACCTAGATTGTATTGAAAAAATCTAACTAACGAATGAATAATATCAATGTACTCAGAGAGACCGAGGAAATTGATCATCTGAGAAATTACGCTTCGGAGTAAAAAAAAACATTGAAGAACATAATAATATTATTCTTAAACAAACACAACATACCCTTGAATCTTTATTGCTTTTAGAATATGTACTATTCAATTTAAATCAATAAAAACATTCACCAAAATTACGGTTCGTTTTTTAATAATTTTAATTGATCAGTTTGAACCCTGGCACGAATATACCCCAAGATGATGACGACAGATCGCAGCTTTAATGTAATAGTGACACAAAATAAGGTTATGATTCAACACAAATTGATCCGTAATATCATGTGACTAAAATGCATTATCTTTAAGTTACACATTTGGTTTTGTGTCACTATTACATTAAAGCTGCGAGATGTAATGTAAAAATAAATGCCGCTCGATATATTTCTCTTAAAAGGCCAGATGTGACGTAGGTGTTTACTATATGACAGAAATGGTCTTATGTCATGGTGGTCATTGTCGAATATCTGTGGGTAACGCTATGTAAAAATGTAGGATAATTTAAACTTAAATTAATGAAAGTGTTTTTATTTTACAACAAAAATAATTTAATTTCTGAAAGCTACAGCAACAATACGACATTACAACAATATTTTTAATTACAGTAAAATGTTACATTAAAATGGCGAAAAATAAAAATTCTATTTACGCTTGAATAGTTATAATTTTCTTGTACAAATTACATTTGCAAATCTAAATAGAAGACTGAAATTGGTTGAATAAAATTAATGTCCTTACTTGTACCGATCACGTTTCAGTACTATTTATCTGAAAAATGAGTACTTATTCTGGTTGCTTGAAAGCTTATAATATAAGCAATGGTCTGGCGTCGCCAGGCGGGCGCCAAGTCGCCCTTGTGCCAAGTACTGGCAAGGATGTTGACTCCTCGGTTTATTGACTGTCGTATTTATTGGCGTAATGAGATAACTAGCTCAATACTGACTTATGTAATAGTTGCTGGGTAGTCGAAATTATTTTATTTTCAGGCATTTGGCCCATCAATATTTGGCAAAAAAATTGTTGGCAAATTGTCTTATCAATGACATCTCATAAGTACATATAATGTCCGTGATTTCATTGGTTGTTATATCAACCCGTATGACGTCTACTGCTGAAGATGTGTTGTGTTAATCCAAACTAATATTATAAACGCGAAAGTTTGTGAGTATGGATGGATGGATGTTTGTTACTCTTTCACGTAAAAACTTCTAAATGGATTTGGCTGAAACTTTGCACGGGGATAGTTAATAAGCTCGATTAACATATAGGCTACAAAAATCACGCTCCGACCCACTGGAGCAGAGTGCGGATAGCAGCGATAGAATGATATTAAAATGCATGTATGTTGTGAATAAAGTCGTTTGACTCTTTACTAGTTAGACTAGCGGTACTTCCCAGTCTATATGGGGTTGAGTGGGACCTTCCCTCGCACTTTTATTGTATACTAGCGTCCCGCACGCGGTTTCACCCGCGTAACTCCCGTTCCCGTTGGAATTTCATAAGTAAATATAACTTATTGCCTTTTTCAATTAATAGGCTATCTAATACTGAAAGAATTATTCGAATCGGATCAGTAGTTCCAGGGATAAGTACGTTATAGCAAACAAACAAACTCTTCTGCTTTATATAATAGTATGAATTTTTGAAAATTTTTATTACAATTTTTGTTCTCTAATTCGTAAAATAAAATTTATTGTAGCACTAATATAATCACATACATGATACTATTTATTGTTAATGGGGTGGCAAATATTTTGAAAGCCCCTTATTCATATATCAGAGATAAATATAATTTAACCTAACTGTAAGAGGAGAAGATGTACTTATACTTCCCGATAAGGGATAGCAAAGAGGGGAAGGAATACAGATGGGGTCCATAATTAATGAGTTCATTGACATCAATTTTCGAATGTTAAGCAAATCCGTTAAACCTTTTTCACTCACGTAAACAATTTCCTATCTCACTTTATTTTATTCTAAACTAGTTGCACCCGGTGGTTTTACCCGCGTTACTATGCTCCAGTGAGTCTGAGCGTGATTTATCCCCGAACAAACCTTCAGACAAATTCGGATTGTAGTTTTTACGTGAAAGAGTAACAAACATTCATCCATCCACAATAACTTACAAAGAGAAAGAGACTAATCACTACAAAGTATAAAAAAAAATAAAGTCGCTTCCCTCCGTCTGTCGGTCCGTATGTAAGTAAGTATGCTTAGATCTTTAAAATTACGCATCGAATTTTGATGCGGTTATTTGAATAGAAAGAGTGATTCAAGAGGAAGGTTTATGTGTAAAATACATAAGCTAGCATTGCACCCGTGCGACGTCGGGGCGGGGGTTAAAGAATAATTCCAGTTTTAATTGACGATATTAATTTAAATAATCAGATTTTAATAAATAACTTTAACCCACGACGCCGTCATCGTGAAATGGTTTTTTTCGCGATATCAGGTAGCCTATCCTAATCTAATCTATCTCTTTACCAAATTTCATCAATGTCGGTTAAGTGATATAGATGAAAGTGTGACATACATAGTTACTTTCGAATTTATGTATGAGAAATAGTAATAGAGATTTAGTTATAATAAGAATACAAACCTTTATTTCAGACCACTACATACATAGCTTAAAAAAATAAATTGACTGCTATTAAAATCATTGTATATCACTTGTAAAATACTCTTTTGTACAACTTCACGTGACTACAATATTTGTATTCAAACACACATCGTTTCATACATTTAACAGTTTTCTATAAATGTTTGCCAATCACTATGCAACTCTCGCCACGTGTAAGTCTATAATAGGTTCCAAACACGTTGTACTGAAACTAAATATTACAATACTGACTCTACATTTCCATAAACAAAACTCTATATGGTACAGAATAAGGTCCAGTTTTCAATGGAAAAACAACTGGAGATCTGTTAACAGATGTAAGTTCGATTTGCTGAAAGTGAACGGAAAATCTATTAATCCATGCACACTGTTAGCTAATCGCTTTGTGAATTTCACATGATTTTACTACTCGTACAATGTGTGAAAAATGGATGTGTTGCAACGTTTTCAGACGAAACAACATTCGTCTGATTTACTGCGCTGTTAGTATATTACGAAATTACGACTATCCATTACTATTACGCAAATCGGGTTTATGTAGTAACTACGTTGATCCGCCCCAAAAGCCATTACGCTTAAAATACGCATACCCTTGACCAGAATGCCGCGCCCGAGACGCGCAATCAATTCGAATTTATAACCCGTAGGAAACTGACGGCACCCATTCTACATGCATGATCTATATACACTGAGGTTACACATGGCTTGGTTAACTACCATGGATTAGAACATTGTAGTTTTAGAACGATATATTTGATTTCAGGATGAAAAAAGTTATGGGTTAAGCCAGACAGTTAGTAGGCATTAGGCAGGAGCTCTGCTCGCCTTTATGCTCGCTGAATTAGGAAAAGGCTAGTGGCTAACTACGTATATCCGTCCGAAAAATAAAGCCAGTCAGAGGCTACAAAACACGACTCGGTTACCTACCATGGATAAGAACATTGTTGTTTTAAAACAATATTTTGACAATTAAACACTTCTGATCTACAGATAATAAATAAATAAACCCTGTTTTTTTTTTAAATCAAAATGTATGCAGCCACATATGTATTCAACGATGACATGTATGGCACCTTTTATTTTGTTTTAATACTGAAAAATATCAACAGCAAAATATGCAGATATATATTTAGTACGTCTACAATCGTATACGATCGAAAATCAGACTTCGTTCTTGATATAATTCGAATTAAGTTATAGTTAACAACTCTTTCGATACCTAGTTTTCAATTTATAACAAGATAATTGGGTAATGAGACCGCTGGTAGTTGGTATATGAAATCATTATGATCCTTGAATTTAATATAACTTACATACAAAATATATCCCATCGATTGTTATAACATCATCTATAATAAACGTATATCAAGGAACGGGCATTTCCTTGTGTGGTACAACATAATACTGCGGTCACCAACCCGCCTGCCAAGCGTGGTGACTATGGCAAATACCCTCCCTCGGGAGGAGGCCCATGTTCAGCAGTGGACGTTATACGGGCTGATGATGATGATGACATACAAAATAATCCCTCCCAAGGAATTCATAAGTATTATGTACACAAGAAATGAAAATTTCAACGTCCTTTTGACTATTGGTTACTTTTTAATGACGTAAAGACTAAACTAACATTGACGCAGTATGGAATCCTATGTTCTTAAAATATGAATATTTAGAGTAAACATGTATACTCTAAGGATGAATACGAGATTTACACATACGCTTTACTTTTACATACGATCCTTTTTTACGGTAAAATTCACAATTCTTTTGGTAAAGTAGAGAGTTGGAATTCCGCAACAAAGGTGAAAAATCGTGAAGCGAATGAAAATGCGCTTAAAAGCTTGTGTATAATCTAGTTTAAAAAAAAATTACAAACGTGACACGAAAAGACATATTATTTCAAAGCAGCGATTATAAATCAATACGTGAAAACTTTATACACCTTTTTTAGAAAATTGGGCGGATTGAGGAGTATAAAATAACGAATAATTAATTTTTATATTTAAAAAGGAGGTGCAGAATGCTAATATTTTTAATTAAGGTCGAATTTCAACCACTGGGCGGCCATTCGTTCAATTAAATTAATAGAATACAAAAAAAATATGTGTATAAAAAGTAACTACTGTAAATTTACAGTACTACGTAGGAGAGGGTGAGCTTCGAAAGACTCTGACATAATAAAAATTGAACAGATGAGTGGGCTTTCGACCTGTCGCATGTTTACCACTGCAGTGGCCTTGTACTTTGTACATTGCCTGTACTATATATGTACCTGCACACATATGTATGTGCTAGACTACAAGATCACTGCCAACAACTGTATTCTGCTTTCGTATTTCTGTGTATTTCAGCTAAATTGTTAATTTTGTGAGTCAACTCTCGAGTCACGTTTTGTAAATTCAGTTGGTTCGTAACAAGATAAGTACAATATATGTGGTGACTACATGTTAATACATACAACATAGCTTTTTAGACCACACCTACAGTTTCGAGACGTAAGTAGAAAAAAGTAATTTATATGGTCCACTAAATATTTTAAACATTAATAATTGCCTAATAACACAAGGTATTTTGTAAGTAATAACCGAGACCTCATTAAAAAAATTGCCCGCCGCTGTAACTGCGGAAGGTATTTTGTTAAAAAACCTACCGACTACACTACTCGTATGAGAGTATAGAACGACTGGTTACGGTAGTTGCTTCTGAGACCTGGTGTTCTGGGTTCGATTCCCACCCGGGGCAATTATTTGTGTGAACCACAAATAGTTGTTCTGAGTCTGGGTGTTCTTTGTGTCCGTGAAAATTAATGTTTGTAAAGTCCCCCGCGACACAGGGATTTATTTCCCTAGTGCGGGAGTTGTCTTTTAAAAAAAACAAAAAAAAAAAAGATAAACATCAAAGTGCCCTTATAAACAAAATGACGGGGAGGTAAACCATTTCAAAAAATGTTGACATCGAAAAGTCTACCACTTCTTGCCGCGTAGGTACATATTTCATTCTCCTTTATTCCACGTTTGTTTGTAAGGTTACTAAAAGTAACCACAATTGTATTCATAGTCGCTATAAAGACTTGCATTTTACTCAGTACTTTACTAGAATTTTCCCTTATTCAGTCCAACGGCTACGACAAAAGAAATCAGGACACTACCGGCTTATGACTGTTCCAGAAGCTTTGTCGCTTAAAACGATAAACGCTTTACATTTTCATATGTCATGAATACAGACATAGACAGTATATAATCAAGTATACCAACTGAGCTTTTGTGGGATAACTTTAGCTCATATAAAAAACTAAAAATATTCTAAATAAAAGTTATCCTGCTGGATAGCCAAGCTAATTCGTTGGCCGAGGTAAGAGTCTTAATACTTTAAATTGTGTAAAATTGATGCTTGTTAAAAAAATATATTTTTTAAGAATAACATTAAGTTTCATTAACAACAATAATTTACATACTCTACGTTTAGTTTATTTTATCTTTAAGTTTAAGTCATGTTCTTTAGTTTTACTTTTAAATTAATTTCAAGAATTGAACAAAAAAAAATTACATTTATTAAGAACCATGAGTACCTGCGTAACTACGTATAAAACATCATAGATATATCTGCGTAAATAATGATTTTATTTTAACAAAACTATTTGTTCCTAATTAATACGAATTCAAAAAACTTGACTTAAAGGTCCAAGTGACCAGGTCATTCAAAAAAAAAAAACAAATAAAAAAAAAAAAGGCCCATCACGGCTGGATTTCATATACAATATTCACTGCCGTTACTCAGCAAAATGACAAAATTAAAATTAAACAATAGATAGCAAAATTGTTCCTACTCAATATTATTTCGAAACGAATAATGAATTTTGTAGAGAAAATTGCTTCGGAAGGTAGGTATTGTCTAACAACTATGTTGAAACGTTGAGAGTAACCGCACCTGTCAAATGCAGAGTAATTGAAACGCGGAAATCTGTCATTACTTAAAGCCGTTCGTGGTATTAACTATCTACCTACTTAGTTAGCTGCAAAGTTTACCTGAATTTTATTATTTCTAGGTATTTCCTTGTTTCGTTGATATTTTCTGCAATTTTCGTCACATACGCTTGGTGGTGCCAAGCGTAACATCCAATAACTATTTTGAAATCTTACTACTATTGTTGTATACTTACCTACCATTTAGGTAGATTTACCTACCATTTCTCTTCAAACTTTTACTTTTGTCAGTAAAAAAATTTTACACTTTTCATAGAATTAAGTAACTACTGTATTAGTTATGTAACATTATACATGTTTATTTTGCTAGAACATACGAATACTTAAATTACTTTAATATTTACCTTTATGAGATACATATGTATGAAAAATCCAACAATATTTCACGAAGATAGGTAGGTAGATAATACGCTGTAATATTTACGTAAATAAAGCTATGGATGTAATCGTAATGTATCTATTACGTAATTATATGTACGTAAATAAGCCATTGAGTAAATAATAATAAGTATTATTTACTCAATGGCTTTATTGCTTTTAAAGATTTAAATATAAACGTGAATTAAATATTCTCTCGAGAGTCACTGATTAGGGTCGCAACTTGGAAATTAAATTATTTATGTCTTAAAACACAGAAAATATGTCAGATTTTTAAAGATTTTACTGTTGAATTATATTACTGTAATGTTGCAGTATTACTAGATGTGGAATCTGTAGTATAATTCTAAATTACTTTTGTCTTCATGCTCTACGTTAATTAAATACTGTATGTATAGAATAGAATAGCCATTTTTGAAGACAAACGCATATTTTTAATTTGCGTCTTATTCATTTTATTCAGAATTGATCCATATTGTCTCCCATAAAATTATCGGTTATATCTTTATTTGACTACCGATTTGTGTTGAAAATAATCACTGTTCACGCTTTTTGCTCCAATATTTTTATTACTATCAATGGAACTCATAACAGGAATTTGACTTTTTTTTTTTGATCAATACTTTCTAAAAACTCGAATAACATCTTTTTACCTATTTTTTTATAACTGACTTTTTTTAAATTAAGAGACAATTATATTTTATTTTTATATGTAATTGAGTAATTGTATAATAACATTACTTTAATATTAGAACTCATAATACTGTTTTTCATAATAGTAACTATTCAAAATAAGGTTTTCTTATATTGATCATTATTTCTTTTGAATATGATCGGTTCTATGCTGCGTCGGCCCCTACCGCGTAATGCTCACTTCCCTTGCTCGGCTCACGCGGTAGAAGTAGGTATTTGAGCATTAATGGTTTGAGTACCAAAATTATTCCTAATTAAAAGTAGTTTCGATGCTTAGGCCATTGGTGCAAAAAAATTGTGCCTAATGAGGAATATTCCAAGCGGTACGCTCGCTACGATCGCTCGGCTCATGCGGCTGTAGGGACATAACCTACTGTCCAATCGTATGTGTAATAACTTATATTTAAAGTTTCAGTATTTAGGTTGGATTTAAAATAGTTTATAATGGCGCCTGTTTAACATATGAATAGTGACCTAATAAATGCAAATCAATTAATGGTTTTTATTTGATAACTAGCCCAAAAATCAACTTTTCTGGCAGCAGTTTAGTGGGGTCACACACAGTTCACATCTAAGCCACAAACGTTGCCATAAAAATAATTACTATAAAACAAATTTATTTATATTTTTAAAACTTAAATACATACATATAATCTAGCCTTTCTCCCATGGGGGTAGGCAGAAACTACAGAACGCCACCTGCTACGATCCTTACACACTCCCTTTGCCTCGTCCACGTTCATACATCTGGTCATACACGCACGCCAGTTGCGAGTACTACGCACCTGTCCTTTCTGAAGAACATCACCTATGAGGTCAGTGTGTATGTCCTTCTAGGGCGTCCCCTCCCGGCGTTTCCACTCACATCTGCCTTGTAAATACCTTTTGTTACTCGCCTTTCATTCATATATTTTTAAAAGTTATGTAAAAAATGCGCATCTTTGCCTGCGTTACTCAGAAATTCTCTCTGCAATTTCTCTACATTACAACTGGCTGATAAATGACAATAACCTACCTATTGAATTACCTACTGAACTTTATAAAAATACGTGTCGCGTTCATGACAATACGAATGCAGTTCAAGGGTAGTGCAGGCGGTCGTGTGTGACATGAAAGCCTGGACCTTTATGCCCCATTGGACATGCAAATGACTAGTTTTAACACGAATGGAAATGACTAGGTATACTACTTATGGAGATTTATCTGTTTTTACAGGTTGGGTTAATGTGTGTTGTTATACAAAGGTCTTATACTTAGGTGCTGAAATTGAAATATTATGGAGGTATGTATGTGTTTCACAAAATTTTATTTTTAAATATGAATCTTTAATCAACAATTTTAGTTTATAAAATTTAAAGAATTACTTACTAAAGTGCATTAAAATGAGCAATATTCATTTGGTGTTAATATTGAGCCCGAACGTTCAATTAGTATTGAAGATATAAAATTTTATCCCAATCCAGTTCTTTCGACAGTATTTAGGTGTCATATTATTTTACTTGGTGTTCCTTTCCCCTGGACTGGTTGAGCAGTTAGCCAGTGATCAACATACATGATCCGCTCTTGCAGTCATAGTTAACAACAACTTTTTGATCGCATGATCGAAGTTCACCGTTCTGCCAACCACCCGAAGCAGTCGTAACTGCTCTAACAGTTTCATGCATGTATGTGAGTAGGGACGTAGCTATTTGAAGCAGTTCATCCTGACTACTTCAAGATGTCCGTATATGGTCGGCTAAAACAATTTACACAATTCTAAAACGTGTAAAACTTCATCAAATAACCATATTTTAATACTACTACTAAGGATGGAGACCTGAAACACAAGCTCAAACAAAACAATATAATAATGGATGTTGTGCATTACGTATTTCGAATGTAAACTGATGTATTGTGGTGAGTAAATGAATCAATGAAAATTATTAATTTCATCCAGTGTATTCTATAAATGAAATTAGTTTTCCTACCAACACCGAGCTAACCAGTTTCCTAATAGTTTCATACATTAGCTTATGAATAATTAGTAGGAGATTAAATGTCGTTGCTGCAGAACTGGGGCGTCTAGACAACATGACTGAACAACGTCTCGGAACTCGTGTAAGCAAACATACCCTAATACTGTTAAAGAAACTTACCTACTGGTAATTACATGAACTTTCTTAATAACTAAATCTTATGGAAAATGGTTAATAATAATAATAATAAGTCCCCCAAAGCCCTACCTTACGTCCGAGCCGACCATCTGGCCACGTGGGGGACGGACACGCGTACTTTAGAAACTTACGCGGCCAACAAGGCTAAGGCAAACAGCGATATGAAAATGGTACTAACAAGAAGTAAACTACCCCAGGTGGGTACCAGTAATGGAGAATCCCGCACCGAGCTTAGCTCGGGCTGCCCCTCGTACTCTGGGGGGGGCAACATATCGCAGTTTCAAGCTGTTTCAGCTTCCTCTTCTCAAATTTTCTTAGATTCAAATAATGAATCATCTTCATCATCTTACAGTGACCTTCACTCTTACAATTCATCCGAAAGACGATATAACCTAAGATCGACCTTAACATCACCATCTTCATCTATTTCATCAAGGCCAGCAAGTGTTGCTCGAGAGGCAAGAGCCACAGTTCTCGAACCCACTTCTGGTAAACTACGCGCACGAAGAAAATGGACAGAGGAAATGAATATTTTTCTATGGCGCAACTATCTCATCACCACAAAACTTGAAAACAATACTAGAGGATACTTAGATTTGCTGCATCAGAAATTTACCGAGAAGTACCCAGAAATGAACGCTTCTAAACAAAATATAGGCGACCAACGTAGATCTATAGTAAATAATAAACTGTTACCCTTGTCCACGCTAAATGACATAAGAAATGAAGTATCTATTTACCTTACACAACACGAACAACCCCCCTCTAGCATTACACAGACACCCGGCAGAATGAGATGGTCTAACGACATTAACGAAACAATACTTCGTATATACTTTGAAATCACAGAACTTGAAAGTAACTTTACAGCACACCGAAAAAAGATGCACAGTAAATTTATCGAAATTTATCCACACTTATCTCATTTATCTGAACAAAGAATCTCAGACCAACGTAGAGTAATTGTAAATAACAACATGATTTCTCAAGCACGAATAAACGAAATAAAATCAGAAGTAGTTAGTTTAATCCGAAGGACAAATGAGCAAAATTGTAGTGAAACACCTATCAACGAACTGTCGCAGACCATAATCCCGGAAGAATCATACTCTTTACACAACAATACACAGATCACCTCCACTAATCCCGAAATTACATCGGAAAATACAGAAAATGCCAATTATACCGAAGAATGTAACAACAGACCTTGTAGAAGCTTAGATAACTACGAAAATATTGAAGAGGTATTTCAACTAAACCTAGATAAATTTAAAAACACTCTACCTACTGACAGACCTTTTTTACCTAAACAAAGAACTTCTAAAAAATTGGCAATGTTAGTACAATACATGAATAGTGAGGTACTCCCCAAATTTATAACGACTGACCAAGATTTTCTTACTTTACAAACTATAATTTACTCAGCAGCATACACAACAGTTCTATTAAATGGGACTAAATTAGATTTATACACTACATTTGTAACTAAAAATAGAAAGCCGTATTGGCAGAAAAGACTCGAGAAAAAAATTCAAAACTATAGAGTCGAAATTGCATTTCTAACAGAATACATACGTGGAATCAGAAGTAATAGGATTAGGTTAAATGTAGAAAAAATAAAACACAAGTATCAAGTTCACGCACAACATGAAGACCTCAATTCCGAACCAGAACACTTTTTAGACACAATCAAACAAAAACTTAATGCTGCAGCTAGTAGGCTTAAGAGATATGTAACTTGTACGGCACGTAAGAGACAAAATTATCAATTTTGTAATAATGAAAAGACATACTATAGGAACCTTACTTCATGTGACGATAACACAAACACCCAGAATCGAAGCATACCAACGCCTGATTCTTTAAGACAATTCTGGGCTAACATATGGGAAAATTCTGTTCAACATAATATAAATGCTGAATGGATTGATTCCCTTCGTGAAAGTACTTCAGAAATACCAGAAATGGATTTTAGTTACATTCCTTTAGACACATTCATACGCGTCCTTCAACAAACACACAACTGGAAAGCACCTGGTACAGACAATATACATAACTACTGGTACAAAAAGTTCACTTGCACACACTCACACATATATAATCATCTTAATACATTCTTACAATCACCCAATACCATTCCAGAATACATTACACATGGAGTAACTTACATGTTGCCTAAAGACAATGACACAGAAAATCCGGCAAAGTACCGTCCCATTACATGTCTTCAAACTATTTATAAAATTCTTACAGCATGCATTAGTGAAGTAACACATAGCCATTTAATAAAATATAACATACTTGCAGAGGAACAAAAAGGGTGCAGAAAATATAGTCAGGGCTGTAAAGAGCAATTAACTTTAGATGCAATTATCTTAAACGAAGCCTATAAGAGAAAACAGAATATACACACAATGTTTATAGATTATCGTAAAGCTTATGATTCGGTTCCGCATAGCTGGTTAATAGAAGTCCTTTATCACTATAAGATTCATCCCAAAATCATAACCTTTTTAAAATGTTCTATGTTAACTTGGCAAACAGTCCTAAAATTAAAAACCCCTGCAGACGGCATAACAATAGCTAGTGAACCCATTAGCATAAGACGTGGTATTTTTCAAGGCGATGCGTTTAGCCCCCTGTGGTTTTGCTTAGCACTCAATCCTCTCTCATGCCTTCTTAATAAAAGCAACACTGGTTACAATATTAAGAACACAAACACACAGTATACGCTTTCCCACCTTTTCTATATGGATGATATTAAACTCTTTGCAAGCAATAAGGATGACCTTTTTCATATAGCAGATATAACACAACAGTTTTCAAATGATATTAACATGCAATTTGGTGTGGATAAATGTAAAATGCTCTCCGTTAATTCTGGTAAAATAATAAGCAATAGTTACACTTTAGAATCTGGTGAAGATGTACAGCCATTGGATAGTCTTAGTACATACAAATATTTAGGTTTCAAACAATCTAGAAAAATCAATCAGAAAGACATTAAACAGGAACTTACTACAAAATTTAAACGCCGATTACATCTAGTATTAAAAACACATCTCAATGCAAAAAACATGATCAAAGCTATCAATACTTACGCTATCCCTATACTTACCTACTCATTTGGAATCATAAAATGGTCATCAACGGACTTATTGAAACTACAGCAAATGATTAATACCCAATTAACTAAACATCGGAAACACCATCCTAAATCGTCAATTGAACGGTTAACGTTAGCAAAGCATGAGGGGGGAAGGGGTATAATAGATATCAAAAACTTGCACAATAAACAAATAACAACATTAAGAAATTACTTCCATTCTAAATCTGAACACTCTCCCCTTCATAAACACCTTTCTCAATTAGATGTTAAACTGACACCTCTCAATTTACATGATCTTACGCCACAACCTAATGAAACATTATTAAACGCTAAAGACAAAATATCTAGATGGAATGAAAAATCTCTTCACGGAAGACACCGATCCGATCTGAACCAAAGACACGTCGATAAAGGAAAGTCGAACGAATGGCCCAGAAAAGGTGAACTGTTTCCCGAAACCGAAGGCTTTATGCTTGCTATTCAGGATCAAATAATAGCAACACGTAATTTTAAAAAGTTCATTTTAAAAGAAACTAATTTACCTACAGATATATGCAGACATTGTAATTCAGCTTCCGAAACTATCCAACATATAACTGGTGCTTGCAAATCATTAGTACAAACTGATTACAAGCACCGACACGACCAAGTAGCGGCAATAGTTCATCAGTATCTAGCACATAAATACCATTTTATTGAGAAGAAATGTCCATATTACAAATACAAACCAAACACAGTATTGGAGAGTTGCAACTGTAAAATGTACTGGGATAGGACTATAGTCACCGATAAAACTATTCATTTCAATAGACCAGATATAACTTTACATGATAAAGTAACTAGCACCATATACATCATAGATATAGCTATCCCTAACACACACAACATTCAATCTACCATATCCGATAAACTCGCAAAATATCAAGACCTTGCAATAGAGTTAAAAACTCAATGGAAAGCACATACAGTCCATATAGTACCCATTGTCTTATCCTCTACTGGCATCATACCACAGACTCTGACTCAAAGCCTAGATATTTTACAAATACCCAGTAGCCTATTCTACCTTTTACAGAAAGCAACCATTTTAAATACGTGTCGCATCACCAGGAAATTTATGTCATCCTCTAGAATTACATCCTCATTTACAATTTAACCTGTCGCGCTTGGTCAAGGCCCGTACGACAGCTCTTTACCTACCCCCAAAAAGGGAGTAAGAAAAATAAATTAAAAATAATAATAATAATAGTAGTTCTATCTTATCTGTACCTACATATATATATTATAACTGGTGGAGGTACAAATCATTACATTGAAAAAAAAAATATAGAGGGCAGTCTAGTAGCTTTGAGTTGCATATCTATACTAATATTATAAAGCTAAATGGTTCGTTTGTTGTATGTTTGCTTGCTTGAACGCGCTAATCTCAGGAACTACTGGTCTGTTTGAAAATTATCTCTTCATTAGTCGCTATCCAGGAATAACATAGGCTATATTTAATTATGCAGTTATTACGGAAACGGGAGTTATACGCACGCGCGCGGAATGCTTGTATAAATATATACTTTATAAATATATATACATATATATGCCTAACTTATACCAACATATACACTGCTTAGTTCGAAATGAGCGCTAAATGATTTGCAATATACCTATTCAATACCTTAATGTTTGCTTCTAGGAATTCTTGATCTTGAGATTATGCCAAATCTCAGATGTGCGCCCAAAGCAATGACGTATAAGAGAAATATTAATAAAAAACATAACGTCGCTACTGCAATACCGCGTTAGTGTCAGCAGCTAATAAGATGTAATTTCATCTGTCAAGAAATATTTTCGTTACATATATTTTAAAGAGAAAAAAATCAATTTGCTACATTGGATTTTCAACCTTATTAGCTATTGCAATATCACCGACGATAAGCAAAGTTTACTCTTCACGTCCTAAAATATAGGTACTTATATGACTTATATTGCGAAGTGGAAAAACATTTCCGTCTACCTTTTTGCTGTGAATTTTCAAACGCCGGAAATCGGTTTGTATTTTACGGCACAGTCCCTAAGGTGGTTTATTTTGTGGGATTCTTAGTAGGTTATAAGGAAAGGTTATTGACTCCAACACGGGGAGGGAATGTCAGTGTATGGATCACGCATGCCTTCTTGTTACTTTTGACTGTAAAAATAAAAGTGTTCTCACAATTTCAACCAAATCTTATTGAAAATAAGGTTCAATGTATTTGCTTACTACTTACGTTATCGAATCGACTTTGTTACCGTAAGTTGCAAGAATGTGTTTCAGAATTAGTACACTATGTCTTGTTCTTATGTCTACCCGAGGAATAATATTCTATTATTAACTTACTTTAGTTATGGATTATAATTACAGTTGTAATCCAAACAACCTTGACCATAATTCATAAGTCTACTTATATCTAAACTCAGTAGATTAAAATAAAACAATTTACGGCACATATTTAAGCTATTCGCTTAGCTTTCATGTTCACAGACTAAGAAAATCTAAAACATGATAGTAATATAGCTAGTGTCTAACTTTCGAAAGGCAAATTTTATAATATGTACGTTTAAAAGTCCAGTGTTGAATATGGCTGTCTTCCCGAAATCAGTTTTTTGCCATTGTCACCACGCTTGGCAAACGGGTTGGTGACTGCAGTATTATGTTGTAACACACAAGCAAACGCTGCTGCCCGTTTCCTGGTATACGCTTCCTATAAATTATGTTATAACAATCGAGAGTGATTAAGGTGATTTCCGAGGCATGGCGCAAAGGTTTCTTTTCGGGTGTGGGTTTCAAACCCACGATCTCCGATACTTAAAGCGAGACTTATACCGCTACGCCACGAAAGTTGTCAATAAATAAACTATAACTAAATGTTTACTAACTATTATGAACATGATAAATTATATTTTCTAGTTACCCAAACTATTAACAAACTGAGTTTATAACTACAAGTTCCCCTTGCGTGAATTTTCTGGCAACGTAAACGTTTCGTGCGCTCATTTCATATAAAATGTATAACAAGTGAATTATAGTAGGTATATTATCATACAGCCGGTACTCTCTAGGGCCCTTTTAAGTCCAAAGGTTTTGCATACTTCGTACATACCTATGAATCCATAGTACATTAATTTTATGGACAACAACAAAGAAAATTGCCGATCAACATTCAGTTGAAATATGAAACAGATTAAGTTTTTGCCACGAGAGTACAGTAGGTAGGTAATCTTGTTGTACTAGCTTGTATTCAGATTTATACAACGTGTTAATTAAATATCGCATAACCTCTTAGGTGGTGATTGTGCTCATGGATATGAGCAACTTTTAATATGGACCAACTTTGTAACTCGTAAAAAAAAACAACTTTTTCATACATTTTGGTCGAGTAGGTATTGACAATTTGTATGGAACAGCTGATTTTTTACTTCGAGCTACCTACAATGTTGGCCTGTTAGAAAAAGTTGTTCATATCTATGAACACAATCACCACCGAAGACGTTTTGCGTTATTTAATTAACACGTTGTATAAATGTCGTTCATTTTGTTTTTTCAAACAATGTTTAAGATATGTACTTGAATTATATATCCACATTAGCTTTCACCCGTAAAACTGCCGTTCCCGTAGGAGTTTCATAATTAAATATAGCCTATAGCGTTCCTTGATAAATGGGCTATTTAACACTGTTTTTTTTTTTCAATTCAAACCAACAAAGAAACAAACTCTTCAGCTTAAAATAGTATAGATAACTTTATTAGCCCGTTTACGTTCATTGGTCTCCTCTTAAAAGACCTAGGCAAGCAAGGATCGCTGAAGGATATTGAAATAATCACCAGGCTTGGCAAGCAGATTCGCCTCTTCCTCCCGACCCTTAGTTTGCAAAGAACAATTCAATGCCTTCGTAGAACCAAAATCCGAGAAGCCCGCGAACTGGGCCCCGAGTCTACTATCGTAATGGCGTGTCCATGAACTGTCAATGACAGATCAATGGTCGGTTTTTTTCCCATTTGGTAATCTACTAAAGCAAATGACGTCATGATTTTGTCACTATGACGCCACGATGACATTAGCGTAGTTGAATATAATAACAAATGGCATATTTATAATTTTTGAAATCGCCTAAATAAACATTATAATCTCCCTAACCATGTCCCCTGCTACTTCTGTTGACGGCCTTTTTCTGCGGTAGCAACACCGACTGCCATTCCAGCGCCGACACCATAGTGAGATTAGTAGATTACCGTTTTTGGCATAATGATATCAAGATGGCAGTACGGTGGCACAATACTTAAAAAAATAGCAGACTCGGCCTCCTGTAAAGTTAAGCGACAGTTGCACAAAACCCCCTAGAATAAAAGTCATAATCCCTCAAGCTCATCGCCAGCGACCGCCCTGAGCCGAGGTCCAAGCCCCAAAGGGGGCGCGCGCGCAGGTTGCTTAGTTTGTAGTTTTTAAACCTTTATTAAGGCTAGCTGCTCGCCTTTATGCCCGGTGAAGTAGCAAAAGCTTCGTGGCTAACTACGTATGTCCGTCCGAAAAAAAAACGCGATCGCAGTAAGATAGTGAGTATCCCTGAACTGATAGATAATATTTATTATAGTTGTTAAATGCTGTATCGTAAGGAAAGTCAGACCGATTTTTTTTCATAACTATATATACGTTTAGAGTGTTATCATTTAAACAACAAAAGCATTTTCCACGCCATTGGAAAGGAAACGAAGACAGCTGCGGACTTTCCCACATGAATCAGTGGAAAGTTTATTCACGCAATTGTGACACAAAGGTAAAGAATGTGTAAATATATGGAACTCTTCACTAGTTTCTTTAGATGTATAATTTATTAGTACCTAAATAAAAATATATATAGTAAATATACTGCCTATCAACTGGTACCTATGCGATTGTTATAAAATATATTTAAACAAAAAGCTCTTACCAGACAAACTCGAATAATCCAATTTATTTGGTTAGTGGCGAAAATGGCTACTGTCTTGGCACTGGCCTGCTGTCCTTGTATTTAGACCGCTATGCTAATTATTCCTGACCAGGAAATAATCCCTATCCTCCTGACACCTCTTTCGGGAGGATAGGCGTAATTTCCGGGTTAGGAATAAAAAAACAAACCTATATCCAAGTGTAGCTCGAACCAATGGCCTATACCGCTAAGCTGAAAAGATTTTACTTGTACTTGTATACAAAAAACGTCCTTACTAATATTATAATTAAGCGAAAGTTTGAATGGGATGGATGGATGATTGTTACTCTTTCACGCTAAAACTACGAAATGGATTTGTCTGAAACATTGCACGGGGATAGTTAATAAGCTCGATTAATGCAAAGGCTACAAAAAATCACGCTCCGACCCACTGGAGAAGAGTAATTACGGGAAACCTTTATATCAATTTTTTTATAGAATGTGCGTTATAACATTAACATAACCTTATTATATTTATGGATAATATATGTAGGTATATGTTAAAATAATGGCGAACCTATGTTGTATAAGTTGTCCATTTTGTGAGCTATCGATGTGCGAACATTACACTTTATTTATGTTAGCTGTTACACGAATAGATCGTCTATTTTCTAACCCATAAAATATAATCTTTACCTATTTCATAGCGTCGTTAAGTGATGTAATAGCAAGAAAAGTGTTTGTTATGTGTGCAAAGTAGTATTAAAAGGTATTTTATTACAATGGTATTTATGATAATCAATTAATACAAAATAAATAGAACAGACAGAATAAGAGAAAAGAAACAGTGGAAATGAAATAAGCAACTCTTTTACTGGGCAAATTATTCGCTTTTATAAGAAACTCTCAAATAATATTAGAGAAGTTAATAAATTTAAAGCCATTGTCAGAGCTAAATTGTGTAAAAAGGCATAAGTATTATAAAATAACAGACTATGTAAATGACAGGATGACTTATATGACTATAATAATATTGTATACCTAATAATATAATAATTTATTTAAAAGAAGAATTCCTCTGAGTTTCTTGCCTTTTCTTTTCAGAGTTGCCACTATCTGAACTGGTAAAAAGAAATGGACGCATGATAAGAACATTTGATTTGTATCTGCAAGAAAATATTTAATTATATTATATAATATTTAATATGCAAGAACTATGAAACTGTGATATGATTTTATAGTAGGTATAGAAAAACATGTTTTTTTTACATTTTCTTTATTTCGATAACCAATGATTTTAAATTCATGTTTTATACTTATAGGTATACTAGCTGACCCGGCAAACGTTGTTTTGCCATATAAATAATTTATCACTAAGGGGTATGAAAAATAGATGTTGGCCGATTCTCAGACCTACTCAATATGCTCACAAAATTTCATGAGAATCGGTCAAGCCGTTTCGGAGGAGTACGGGAACGAAAACTGTGACACGAGAATTTTATATATAAGATAGTATTTGGAACGAAAGATGACGCAGGTAAACAAAAACTATATTTTTGTATTTTTGATCGAAAAAAAACACTCAATTGTTGGGCGTCGGATTTGCGATCACACGGTTGCCGGTTCGATTCCCACTCATTGCACTACCGACGTGAACCCACTCGTAACACAAGCATTTTTAGCACAAGGGGTTACAAAGAATGCTAATAACGTGGAAAACCTCTGCTAGGAATATTTTTGAGAAAAAAAGGAAAAAGGTCATGAAAAAAAACGACAACCTTTCTTAAATTTCTATCCTCATAAATCAACAAGTTTTAATTCAATATATTTAGAAAATTGTCAATTTGGATATTTAAATGAATCCTTTCGTAAATTATTAACCGTGAAATTCTATTCCCACTTGAATATAATTTACGAGACGTTATAACGACGAATACACTTGTGATGTGCCGTAAAATTACAGGGAAATTGTTCGCAGAATAATAATTCACGCGTAATGTTACATTGTTTGTCTTCATTAAATAATGCTATGTTACAATAAATAAATACTTTACATATATAATATTCTTTTGCTTCGTGTCCATGAATTGACGTTTGTTGTGATGTGTTTGTGACGTCTCCCGCGGCACAGAGATTAATAAATCAGTGCGGGAGGTGACTTTAAAAAATACGAGAACATGACTCGTTTCAAGATACCGTGATTTTTTTAATCGGGTACAATCTTCAAATTCAAAGAGCAAGAGCTCTTCTGCGTGCCTCTCTGATTAGAAGAGGACTTAATTAAGGAACAATTAGCGAACAAAGACGACGTCTATACTTAAATGTTTAAGATTTTATCAAATCCATTACCAATACTACGGATGCCATTTTAGAAACAAGTAAACAAGCGTTATTTTAAGAGAACGAGCGACCATGACCTATTCAGGCTATGGAATCGTTCTTGAAACTTATACTATATTGTATAGGTAAAATATTTGCTGTGATCATTCCTTCTACAAGCTTAAAGATCTTATACTAATCTAGGCAACTTAAATCGGGAATACAATATTATCCTCGTAGCATCACGTTTCGCTCAGTCGCGATAAAAGCTTTAAAAATATTACAAGAAACGTGACTCACTAGTAAAATGGTTATATTAATAATATGAGAATTGTCTCGTGAAATAGCAACTTTTGGACCCTGACTGACCCAGGTGATATCTGGGTACGAATTACACCGGGGCCAATTATTTGTATGAAACACAGATAGTTGTTCTAAGACTGGGTGAGTTGTTGTGTGTACGTGAAAAGTACGTGACTGGTATTAATTTCACTAGCTAGTAACTAAAAATAAGAAGGATCCTCGATGATTGACGAATTAGGTGCGCTAGCGTGAAGAAGGAAGAATCTATCTGGCGTATCGAGAACCAGAGGACAGCGAAAGCTCTCCACACGCGGCATATTAAACTGTACACGACAGGTACTGTCAACCATCGAAAAATAACAGGACCGGGAGTAGCACCAAAGAAAATTTAATTTTGAGTAATTAATGGATCATGGTAAAGACTAGAAGATTATGCGATAACAACCCAAAATATAAAGCAATTTTAAAATAGATTAGACGAACTTTTCAGCGTCAATAGAAGCGAGTGTAAAACAGCGAGATACATGTACCCACCAGTTGATTAAATAACTTATCTGATAAATAATAAAAACCCGGTCGCGTTACAGACGAGGAGGATTTAGTGAGATTTCAACGTTAAAAAAAAAATTCTAAGTGGCCGTAGCCTAGGCGTCCGACTAGTGATCTTGAGGTCGCCGCCGCCGCCGCGGCGCCGCCGCCCGGTACGAACCCCACTCATGGCACCGACGTGAACCCACTCGTAACACAAGCATTTTAGCTTAGCACAAGGGGATAACAAGAATTCTAGTAGACTTCAACACTCTGATAGAAACTCTGATCTTTAAAAAAACTATTATTCAATGAAAAGGTAATGATTTTCCCCAAAATTGTACCGCGGTTGAGACCCATGCCAATGAATATTATCTGCTGCAGTAACAAGTTCATTCACAGTGTAAGATACAGTCAGCCATGATTTTGAATGTAAATTATATGTTTAAAGATAGGTACAATCCGGGGCATTTTCATAAGTTACGTTTTATAATTATAAGGCGCTTCCAAAGTATGTACATGCCGTTCAGTTAACAATAGACAGTACCTAAGTATATTGTACAGTAATTATTTAATAATATTTTTTTTTTCATAAAATATATCGCTTATACATCGCGGAAGATTAAAAAAATTGAGGCCTTGTCCTTATTTTTTTATGTATTTGTAGTACTTTTGTTTGAATAGTGTTGAGTAAATTTAAAACATGTTGGCAAAAAGGCAAGTAAAAGACAGTTTTGCGTTTACTTTATACGACTCCGATAAAAATAAGTACTACTTATCTTCACTAATAAGTACCTTTGTTTAATTATTCACCACCATTTTCATATGCATTTCATTTTGCAGGTGGAATCTTCTAGCAAGTCAATACATAGGTACCAAAACATTCACGTGGCTTTCGTCACACACAAATATTTCAGCGAGTGACCTATTCTCGCTGACAACGTGTTTGGACTAAACGTGTGTTGTTATTTACGGTACAATGTAAACGTGATGATTACTTGATAACCCAGTTATCGTTAACGCCATCAAAAGGTCAGGTTGACCTGAATATAGATTATTGTGGACAAAGTTATGTTAGTGTGCGTCTATGTGTCTTTGCATTACGCCTGCGGTTTCCAATATTCCCTGACGGTTTCATAACACTATAACGGGGTTAGAAATATGAGGCGTACATAGGAATGTATTTTAATAATGCTGACCTTAATAACTTCGAAGAGAAATGTCTTATGAACTTTGCAAAGCGTTATGGACATAGGTATTGCGTCAGAGAAGATGGTTAAAATATTTCTTCATATTATGACATAATAATTTTCTGTTGTGAGAGTTTTTATCAAGCGTTGACAATTAATAAATGGCTACCACGGTATTATTGCATGCATTGCTATTATGACTGAATCATTTTTGTTAATGTTTTCCCAGCTTCAAAGATGCAATTATAACCTTTTTTTTCGGACGGACATACGTTGTTAGCCAAGAGGCTTTTGCTACTTCACCGGGCATAAAAGCGAGCAGATCTCTAGCCTTAATAAATGGTTTTAAAAACGACAAACTAAGCAACCTGCGCAAGAGGGCGCCCCCTGTGGGGCTAGGATCTCGACTCAGGGCGGTCGCTGGCTGAGATTGAGGGATTATGCCTTTTTAGTATTTTAGGGGGTTTTGTGCAACTTTCGCAGTTATGACAATCTAAGCTATAAAAAGCTCTAAATAATCTCAAAGTTAAATCAATATAAACATAACATTTAATTTGTTTGAGCCAGGTAAATGTATTATACAAATTCTTACATTATGTTTCCGAAATTGGATGTATTGTATATGTAGTTTATTGTGCTTTAAATACTGAGGTACTAATTCAATCAATCAGACCTAGGGAAATATTTGAGTATAGACAAAATGGACTCTCACTTTGCCTTAATTCGAATATATACGTTCATTAAAACCCAATGACCAATGAAAATTATAAGGCGCTTCGAAAGTTTAAGCCATCCCTTAATAACATCACAAGTATCAAGTGTAGTGATTACGTTAGTAAATAATTTTATTGTAGAAATAATGAATTTAGTTTTTACATTTTTTTTTTATAAAATAAAATTGTATTAAAATACATAATAAAAATGCGTGGTGAAGCCCACCTTATCCTCTGATACGCCGGTAGTTGCAGGCAGTACGGCTTAAAAAAAATAAAAAATATAGAATACATTTTCATTTACGAACAAATAAAAAGTATTATTGCACTTAAATTATTACTGTACATTATACTATCTTCTGTTATACGAATGGCATATATATAAAACGTTTTACGAAAATGCTCCGGATTGTATATAATTTACATTCAAAATCATGGCTGGCTGTTATTCTTACACTGTGAATGAACTTGTTACTGTAGCAGATAATATTCATTCTAAATGTTAGTACCAAGTTCATAAACATAAAATTCAAACGTCTTGCGTCTGGATAGAGTGCAGCGGTCTAATATATTCTAAACCAGAGGTTCTCATACTTTTTGTTGCCTATGTTCAAAAATTTTTCTTATACTCGGGGTTTGCTGGAAGAAAATTCATAAATGTATTAAGCTCGCTTTTGTGCTAATTGTATGTCGGCATAATATATGTATTTTATGTCTTTCTATGTTGCACAATAAAGAATAATAATACAAACTGTACAGGTTACAGTGAACCCACTACTTCTACATTTCTAGTATATTACACAAGCATAAATTGTAAATCCCCTTTTTTTCTCGCCAACATAGACCCCCGTCGAGTCTATAGGGTTGCACTTTGAGGATCACTTTCGAATTTAAGTTTAAAACGATAATGCAGATAAAACGTGACTTTTCAGTTGCAACTTAAACGAAATTTAACAATATTGCTTTTAGATTATGTTTTAGATTTTACACTTTCGTATTATCTACAATATGTGATATTGATGATTTTCCAACAGTATTACTATTGAATAGTTAAAAAAAATAGAGGTACGTTAAAAAAAAGTTTCCCTCAAGGAGACGGCGATCAATATTATCTAATATTATGGCCATTCATACAATCTAGATTATTGATTGCACGCCCATGCGTGCAAACACGTGTTCGATACTATTTTAATCTGCAATGTTATTACTATTGAAAACACGAGGGAAAAATCAAGGTGTATAATTAATATGCCGTATGTCGTTTATGAAGCACTATGAAACACATCATCTATAATAGTAATCGTATATCAAGGAACGGGCAGTAGCGTTTCCTTGTGTGGCACAACATTATACTGCATACACCCACCTGCCAAGCGTGGTGACTATGGCAAATACCCTCCCTGGGAGGAGGCCCGTGTTCAGCAGTGGACGTTATACGTGCTGATGATGATGGGGTATACGGCATATTAACGGCATAAGTAACTTCATAATCAGTGTCTGAATGAGGCAAAGCTTACTCTTGCTTCCTATACTTGTAAATTTCCTTATTTAAAGACATTCAAGATTCATCGATTCTAAATTATACGTGATTTTACCTCTACGCGATCCATAAGTGCATAGATTTATTTAAACCAATATTTGAAGTCTGTGTCGACTTTGTGGTTGAATGGCAGAATAGATGGGAAATGTCAACCATTGGCCGCACCGCATTATTTGTAGATTTTATCCATACATAATTCAGCGACTTGACAAAACTGGGAGAGCTGGGTATTCAAGTGAGCTGTAACCGGTATCGATTCTGATAACAAAATTGTATTGTGAAGGGTGTACTTGGAGGACATCAGCTGATCCCCTCTGGAGCTTAGATCCAGCACCAACTAATGTGATTATATTATGAGGAGAGATTCTCGCGTCCTCACTAGACTACAAAGTTCCTTTTGGATTGGCTGACGTGTACGAAATCGGTCGGGAGGGGAACTACATTTGTTTTTTGTTTTCATTTCCCGTTTTACTGTTGCCTATCCAAATGCCTACCCATGCACTCTGACAGTGGCGGATTTACCAGCAGGCTAAGTAGGCTGGAGCCTAGGGCGGCAGATTTTGAGGGGCGGCAAATTATGCATACATTTTTTTTGCCATGCAGTTTCCGTTACTTATTTCGTGCAAAAACAAATCATCATCATCAGCCCGTATAACATCCACTGTTGAACATGGGTCCCCTCTCAACGGAGGGTTTAGTCACCACGCTTGGCAGGCGGGTTGGTGACCGCAGTATTATGTTGTATCACACAAGGAAACGCTGCTGCCCGTTCCCTGGTATACGATTGTTATAGATGATGTTATCACAATAGGGACCAACGGCTTAAAGTGCTTTCCGAGGCACGGAGGGTAGTCCCTCAACAAACCAGACCCGGAAAGAAATCTTAGAATTTACACAAAGATTTCCTGTCCGGCGTAGGTATCGAACGCACGACCTCCGAGATTTAAAGCGAGCTAAATACCACTACGCTACGGAGGTCGTTATCGTCAGAATGTTTTAACTATTTACAAGTGCATGTAGTTAGGTCTACGTAAATAAAAATGTTTTTTTTAAGGACCCGCTTGCCATATAGCACCGGCCATTCTGAAAGTAGCCATATACTGTGGGTGGAAGGATTAAATTGATTGTAAACCTGATAGCTGCCTCATTTTCTGAGGTGTGGCCCGTGCGTTTTATATGTATCGTGAAGATGCTTAATTGACTCATAATCTGAATTAACCTACACAGGTTAATTCAGATTATGAGTCAATTAAGCTTTTAAGCTCTAAGGAAATGGCAATTGAAATACAAAAATAGCACCTAAGTGAGATGATTGAAATGTTTCTAACGTCCGGTATTTTTAAAACACTAAAATAAATTAGCTCCCGTGAATTATATGTAATTTCTTAAAAATATATTAAATAATCGCTTAATTATTGTTTTGCTAATTATTATTTTCCATTTATCACGTTTTCACTAATAAGATACAATCTATTTTTATTATTATCTACATACTAAAAAAGAAAAGTGAAATATTGTAAAAATTAATAAATGGAATGTTGTGTAAAAATGAATCTTATCTGTAATAAACTAGGGTTCAATTTTCATAAATTTTATTCGTACATTTTCTAAAGGTCACAACGAATTCGAGCTCTAGGTTAGCAAAGATTGATGATATTTGTGTCACAAGCACTTTCAGTCTCCTATTTTGGTTGACTTTATAAATAAACGTATTGTTTTAAATTAGACTCCATATATGAATCTGACTACCAGACTAAGTTTAAACACAATGATCGCTAGGCAGAAGAAAATTTACGATCTTTGAAAATTGTGTGGAAACATTTGGGAAAATTTGTCGCCCTGGTGACAATTGAGAAAAAAATCCCAGTTTTAACCCGGTGACGGTGCTAGAAAGTATATTTTTAAAAACGAGTCTCGGAGTTCAGACTAGGAAAATAAATCCTTGCGTCGCGGGGAAATTTAAAAACATATAATTAATACCCAGACTCAGAATTACTACTATATGTGGTTCACACTAGGTCTCAAAAGTAACCGCAGAATCAAGTTTTAATACCGAGCAACCACCACCGAAAATAAATTTATTTTAGAAAAAATCGTATTTTTATGTGATATGTGAGACTCAATGTGAGACACTTATACACTACGAGAAAAATATATTTACTGGACATAGTATTATTAAAAAGTGATTAAATAAATTAATATAACGATTATTCTGCAAGTTTTTGATTATTAATGTTGATGAACTGTATACTAACAAAGTATAAACGCTATGAGTGGCTAGAAGTATTACCGTAGGGATTACCGTAAATTTACGTAGGACCCTTATCTTAATATGCAAATTACTTTCTCGTGTGCCTGTAGCCTTAGATAATATTTCTATTTATCGCAATTTAAAATTGTAACTTTTTAAGATTAGCACAATGTCCACTTATTAGACAAAACAAATCGGTGCACTGCTGATTTAACTGAAGTAAGCGTAAGCGAATCATATATTGTTTTACTTCTTTGTGTTCCTTGGATTCGGTAGATAACTGCTAATTTTTACTGCAATATATTAAGACGATGAGTGAATACTTTTATTTGTTCCTGAATTAATGTGTTCGGTATTTCAGACCATTTGGTACAGCTAGACATTACTCTAAATTCACGCAATTGTAGTATTAGTGATTGAATACATGGAATGACCTACTCATTTCAAATATAAGTTAATAGTAACATAGCACGAAATATTGAAACAAAAAATACTTGTAAGACCTCAATTGCTTGATTTTGTCTCTAGACGTGACCCAAATTCCATTAGGTAGCCGATATAGGGGATGGGGGGGGGATAGGGATATGATAAATTCGACCGATAAATCAAAAACTTTTACCGTGGCTACCTGAAAGCTTAGTGTCAGATCAATACAATTAAAGTACAAAAACTTTTCATCGGGCCATCAAAAATACAAGGCGCTGCAATTTAATTGGCTAACTCTTATAGAACAGACACGACTCTCATTTTTAGCAGAACCTTTCCTTACAACTTTGTTAAAACTCGAGGGTTGACGACAATTACACAAAATTCTTCCAAAAAGCCAATCCCCCAAATCAGCGACCGCCATGAGCCGAGGTCGTAGTCCCACAGGGGGCTCCCTGTTGTTACCATCACTTATTTAGGTTGGAGCTTTGATTGAATTTATGCCCGGTGAAGTAGCAAAAGCTTCCTGCTAAACTAACAACATAATGTCCGTCCAAAAACACATCGAGAATTGACAGTAATTAATAAAATGTTAAGATTTACTGGGGGTTCATAGAAATCTGTTCCCGGTTGAAACCATAACATTTGCTCTAATAAGCAACCGCAAAAATTCGAAAATAATTTATATACGAATCAATTATTCATTAAGCTATTTGTTGACGCTAGAAGTGCTAGAACCATCGCATAATACATATAACTATATTTTCTCAAAATTCATTTTAATTTTAATTAATTCCAGACTAGTACGTAACTATTATTACCTACCTACCAATAATTATTAAAGCCAATCGCAAAAAATAAGAACAAGTTATATCCATTTCAAGTTTTTACGTTGCTTTTATAATTTTAAATGAATCAATTTGCTCTCAGTTGCAGATTTTTTTTTTGCATTACTAAGTGGAATAAATATATTTTTTATCATGAGTATGTTCTATATTCACATTAGCTTTTAGACACAGCACGGCTAGGCGATTAAAAAGTCACTATTGAATAATTTAACTTACTAAGGTCGATACTAACTGCCAAGGTCTTTAGATATACTTACAGTTTGTTTTATTTTGACACCGACCTTTAGTTATCAGTAGGTTCTATTACCTACAATAGCATATGGGAAGCTAGTAGGTATATAACGATAAGGACACACGAAGCGGTTTGCACCCGTCCCCGCCGCTGTTGTGGAACTGCGGTTTTATTTCTATACTCACGAGACCGGTGATTTGCGCGGTCGCGGCTAAGATCATCGCCAAACATGGCGGGCGATGATCGCAAGACCGGTTACAGGACCCGCTAAAAACCGCGAGCGCGCGCCGCGGGTGTAAACGCGTCGTGAAATGTGCTCTTAATTTTTTAATATAAATCTACATCCTACAGAAGCTGCGGGCCCGCAATAGCGGCGGGCGCGGGTGAAAACCGTTCCGTGAGTTGTTAGCCTAAGAAGGAAGCCGGTTAGCTTATTACTACACATTATAAAACAAAGTGCATCACCGCGTCGCGTCGGTCTGTTCGCGATAATCTAAAAAACTACTGCACGGATTTTCAAGCAGTTTTCACCTATAGATATAGTGATTCTTGAGAAAGGAAAAAATATGCAATTTAGGAAGGTTTTGTGAAATTGATTATGCAGGCCAACAATGTCAATGTTCACATTCATGCTGATAGTTTCCATGAAATCCCATGCCAATCGTTTTAAAAACCTTAACACTAGAATGATTGGATTGTTTTTAAATTGCGAGTCATATTATAAAATCTATACTAATATAGAAAGCTGGAGAGTTTGTTTGTTTGGTGGCGTGAACGCGCTAATTTCAGGACCTTTCAGTTCCGATTAGAAAAAATCTTTCAACGATAGATAACCCATTTATCAAGGAAGGCTTAAGCTATATATCGATACCAGAAGTATCAATTAATGTAAGGGACAAATCACGGTTTTTCAGGAGAGCCAAAAAAATATTTTATTTTTTTTAATCTGTCTATAACTTTTTACTGTCTGCTCCAATTTTAATTGTATCTTGAGCAAAGTTTCTTAGAATTAGCTCTTCTTTCATGCTATCAACGAAAGATTTAGTCATGCCCAGTGGTTTAAAATATAGCATGTAAGGGACATTTACTTTACTTTAAAAAAATATGTTTAGTTGTGCCTTACATTACTTATATTTTATGTGTAACCCGTTGAGCGTAATGTAAGCAGCAAGAGAAATAGAAAATTATACGTAATTCTATTGTAAAGGACTTTTACAGTGTTGCCATTCAATGTAACTGTAGATTATCTACCAAAATTGATGGTATTTTAACACCATAGAAACAAGTTCTTTGCATGATCAATGTTGTTATGAATCAACATTAATAATTCAAAGCAAATCTACACGTTAGTTTCAGGTTTTATAGCTTAGCTATCACAGATTACTTTAGTTGTATTGTTTTCTATAGACCAGAATTACACTAAGAACATGTCACGTCGCGTCGCATCGGGTGTTCATAGTGTGATTCTGGCCTATAGAAAACAATACGACTAAACTAATCTGTGATTCACATTTGATTCGACTCAACACGCGACGCGTTGCATCAGGTCACGTCGCGTTTTAAGAATATGTTACCGCCTTTATTCCTCATTTATATTTATAAATGCTCATTCTAAAGTGTTGAATGGACAGTGTGTACTATTCGTATATGACATTTCCCTTATCACTTTATGTCACAATAATAATAACGAACTTGAACACACTCTCAACAACACAATATCTTGGATGTTATGCTTACGCTTATTTCTGGCTCACTTATGGAATCATATTATATTATATAGCACAGATGCACCCACAATCTTCATAGCACAGAAAAAACTAATTCGTATCCTTGTCCATATGGATAGCACAGAATCATGTAAGCCTCATTTTATCAAACATATTATTTTAACTTTACCATCTATTTATATATTAGAAACCTGTAAATTTGTTAAAAAACACTCAGAACTTTTTACGACTGTCTAAGACAAAAATTTAAAATGCTCTTTAAGAAATAAAGGTAAATTAAATATACCATTATACCCATAATACATCTCAATTAAATTTACATGCAACCAGTCCGTAAGCCATGTACTTATATATAAAAATATTTAATAAGTTACCAAAAATCATCAGAAAATAATCCAAAATAGAGATATTAAAAAAAAACTTAAAACTCTGCTGATTAGCAAATCCCATTATAGCGTACATAAATATTAGTAATACAACATAAAATAGAAACATTTTGAGACCTAATGTACATATACACTACCATGGAAGCAATAAAGATTTAAATTTGAATGTACTTAAACGAAAAACCGATGAAAACATGGAATATGAATTGTGTGAAAGATGATTAGTATGATGGCAGTGAAAGTAGAAATGATGAATAGAAGGAACGAATGGATGTATGGAAAGAAGATCGAATAAGAGGTGCATGAATCGTTGTAAGATGAATAAATAAATATAAATGGTATGAATATTAATATAAGAAATATACATATTGTTGCGCCGATTACCATACTAATTAATGTAAGGGAATAATAATAAAAAAACTCTAATCATTAATAATTAATGTAAGGAACATGTTATTAAAATTGTCTGATTTAAGGTTTAAGGTAAGAGCGTAAATTATTTAATACTATGACTTACTTTATTTTTCTGAGAAGAAAAAATTATGATGACTGTTAAATCATTTTTTTTGTCATAAATCGTTTTACGCAGTTCAAAAATTTGTAATGTAAGGGAAATTTTCTTAACGATAGAGAAATGTTAATAATATCCATAGAGAGAGCGGGAAATTCTGAATCCAATGATGTATATAACTCATTTTTGCCAAAATGTCCCTTACGTTAATTGATACTTCTGGTATCGATATGTATAATCACGCTAAGACTTATAGGAGCGGAGCAACTACAAAGAATGTTTCAAAATCGGACTTCGTGATAAGCGGACACAAGCTAGTGTAAGGTACCTATATCAAAAAACCAATCCATTTCCCAATATAATCTTTGTTTAATAGCTTTGGCTATTTCAGACGTTATTAATCTTGAAATAGCCAAAGCAGCGTCCGATACAGTCATTAAGTCGCCGTATTTGTACTGTCGAATGGCAATATTGATGTAGCGTAAGCGACAACTATTAGGTACTATTACTTACTGAGGAATCTGTAATTTTAAAGTTCATCCTCAGCCCGTAAAACATCCATTACTGAACGTGGGCCATCAAAAGGGTTTGTGGCCATACTTGGAAGACGGGTTGGTGATCGCAGTATTATGTATACTCATTATCTTGTAAACGATTTAAGTAGATATTGATAATCGGTACTGACAGCTTAACGTGCTTTCCAAGGCACACACAGAAAGCGAAGAGAAGAGACTCACTCATCCAAATAGACCCGGAAAAAAATATTTGATTTTATACAAAGATTTTATGTCCGGAGTGGAAAGAGAACCCACGACCTACGAGATAAGACAATATTTATTCCATAACGCCACGAAATTTTACGGTAAGACAGTTAAATACTGCTCCGAAAGCGATACACTCCAATATTATAAACATGAAAGTTTATGTGTTGTTACTTTTTCATACAAACGGAACCGATTTTGCTGTTATTTCGCATATACATAGTTTGTAAACTCTATCTAACACTGAAAGAAATTTTCGAATCGGACCACTAGCGCCTGGGGTGAGCGCGTTAAAGAAAACAAACAGTCTCTTTAGCTTTATATATTAGTAAAGAAAGTATATATTTTCTCCGTTGACCTACAAAAACAGACACAAACCCGTTTATAGACATCGGCTTCTAAAACAAAGATAGGTATCTATCAACTAACATACTACCTATTAATAACAATCTCTGAAACAATATTTCTTAATTCAGTGTGTGTCTAATAGCAATATGGGGTGCTAGTCCGGAAAGGGAGAGAAGAGGGCTCAAGGGGCTTGTATCCCCCGTAGCCAATGATAAATGTAGAATTTGTTGGGAAAATAACGAGCACCCTGTAAAAAGGGCATTAACCAAAATCAATGACCGATCCCAGCCCGCGATGGTTGATGTTCATTATATTTATAATACGCGACTATCACATACCATAAAAACATTGGTAAATTTTATTTAATAATATTATCGTTGAAATGTAAACTAATTAATTAGTCTAGATTTATTTGTCATTTGTATATTTGACTTCGAATAAGTATGATCGATTCGTCTACATTATCAATAAACGAAAACATTTCTCATTTTATTAAATGTGATTATTAATGGCCATCATTTTAAGATTGAGAATCTTCCTGTAATTTACTCTTAGTCAGTTTCAAACAATCAATATCTCATCAGCTGTTTCGATGACTCAGCGGTGACGGCATCTGCTTATGAGACCCAGATGTCCTGAATCGTATATCTTTTATAACAAATTTATTTATTCATTTATAACTTTAGCATTAAATGTTGTACTGAGGTGGATTTTAATACCTAAGGCTTTATCTGTCTGCAGTAGGTAGGAGCGCTGTAGTAAAGTCATTGTCATAGTAAATGAAGTCTATTACATTAAAAATGAATACTTTTAGCTATTGAAAATATATTTTTATCAGATCTCAGATTAACACATTCTATAGTATAAGAGATTGCAAGACAAAAAAGAGGAATGGAGAAAGTTAGTTTGGTGAAAGCAATCATATGAAAACTCTTCGACATTCTACTACTTGGAAATTTATTGATAAAATATCTTATTTTTTCTGCTGTCCTGATCACCTTAATACCGTCTATTAATCTTCGAATAACATGTCTAGTTGTACTGTTTGTTTTAAATAAATGAACAGAAAAATACTGAGTTTGTATTTACACTCAATACCTACACTCATAAACCTTCGTGTAAACGTTGGCCAATAAAAAAGGTAAAATTGTGTCGCATTAGTACCCGATAATTATATACTTATTGTTATTACGGACTCAATACCTCTTTTGTACGGCCCACCCTGTAAGCTTTATTAATAAATAAACGAAGAAAGGCATTCCTAATTATTCAACTTAATAAAAAACCTCGCTGTGTTTTGTTGACGTGGCTTATTGAAGTAAACGTTTTAGATAATTTATTTTTGTAATGAAACTTTGTAGAGTCCATTATAAAAACATTTTTGCTACACCGGCAAGCACATAACAAACGAACAGAAAACAAGTGACATCAAAACAATTCACTGTCACAGAATGATCTTGAACGCGAAGGTTTCAGAAATACCTACTTAGATTGTATTACTTATACCTATACGATAAATTTGATCCATTATATAAGAGCTCATGTTACATATTCGTTTCGCTTGGTCCCTCTTCTTACCTAACTGTTTCGAGCACGGTACATCAGTAACTCACATACCTAAATACACAAGGCAAGAAAACTGAGGCACGTTTCAATAACGGACACATAAATAAACTTAGCCCGGGAGCTCGTCTGTCAGTCTACGGCACTTACGTCATAACAAGGATAGTGTTATATAAGGAAATTTTGTCCTGGGAATCTACCATACGCTTTCGACAGTTATACAATACCTACATACCCCACCAACGACCCAAAAACTACACACCAAAACCAATTAATCTCTTGTCAATCACCAAACAATATTTTCTTACGGCTAAGTAGGAAAATTAATCATTGTAACAAAATTTCCTAGGATGTCGTTAAAACAGCTCCGTTCAGTGAACGAGGTGACAATCAAATAGTATCATAAAAGATTTTAATAACTTATCGATTTTAACGGCAGCAGTACCTTTACGTAACACCACGATCAAAACACAAATATGTAGAATACAAACGTTACATATCAACTGTCGCACTGAGGGGTGCCCGAGAATAGCTCACGATTTGATAAATGGATTGGCGATCATGTGTTTTCGAAGGTAGCCATGTTTTATGGTGTTGACAACTGATGCATTAAACAAGCGACTACGTTTTTAAGTACCCACGTGGATCTGTAGTTGAAGAATAACGTTGTTGTAGTTATTTTTCGGTTTATGTGGGATGTATTTTAGTGATGGTGTTAGGTTATGAGGTTATCGATCGCGTGTCGCGTAGGGCGCGATGTGCGCGCGGGCGGCAGGTTGTGCCGCGACTGGGCGCCACTGGGCGACTCTCCGCCCTGCGTCGAAGCGGACCACGGCTGCGCGACTACAGCTCTATTTTGACCCGCAACCGTTGCCGAGGGGATGCTTATGATAAGATGAAAAGCCACGTGAACATTGTCAATAAACTTGCGCTTTAGCTTCGGTGCTGTTACTAATATTGTCTATTTTGGAGAATTGAATTATTATTATTCATTTGTAGTCGGTATCTAGTTGATAATGATCGTATACGTATGATTAAGTATATCTTTAATGGAACATTATTTTATAAATCTAGGTATTAAGTAGTTTGACTTTAGTGGGGTTCATGTTCGATTTAAATATCCTTTTCCCAGGACTGATATCTGTTACCTACATTTTGTACTAGCTGCGCCCCGCGGTTTTACCCGCGTAACTCTGCTCCAGTGGGTCGGAGCGTGATTTTTGTAGCCTATATGTTAATTGAGCTTATTAACTCTCCCCGTGCAAAGTTTCGGCCAAATCCATTCAGTAGTTTTTACGTGAAAGAGTAACAAACATCCATCCATACTTACAAACTTTCGCGTTCATAATATTAGTAGGATAAATTCAGTATTTTAATATAAACAAAAATTCTGTAACTATACTTAACTTAGGCAGATATCATTGATAAACGATATACTTGATACTTATACATTGATATACAAGTTAAATAGGTACCTACTTATAGCATTCCTAAGTGATAATGAGCATTGATGCGGTGCAGATCACATAAAAACATTTTAGGCGTAGGACAATTGTATTCACAGGGTAAAGGTAGACATTTGTTTGTTTAAAATGTATTTAATGGAATTCAACTAATTTCATATGCGGTACAACATGACTGACGAAATTATCATCATCATCATCAATGCTGCTGTATGTCTGCTGCCGTAGAATGGACCTTCCCCCGAGGGAGAATTTTTACCATAGTCACCACGCTGGGTAGGCGGGTTGAGGACCGCAGTATTATGTAATAACAAGTAGGGCGAAATATTCCCAACCAAGAATACAATTTTGAAACCTATGTTTGAAAAATGCCACCACGAAATTAAGCTAATTGGCACTATTGTACGTATGTCTATCTCGTTTTTGCACACGCTAATTTTCATGCTGTCCTATTTACTCTAGGGACAAATTTCGTCTTAACAAAACGACGTATGTTAAGACAAAACGTACGTGACGTATCTACCTCTTCTTTACATAACACCATTGATTGCTATAGATAATGTTGTAACAATCAGGCTCAGGCTTAACGTGCTTTCCAACGCACGGTGAGTAGTCCCTCAACCAACCAAATCTAGAAAGAAATAAACGATTTTACACCTCCAAGACTTAAAGTGCGACTTATGCTAAGTAAATACAATGTGAAAATGCGTCGGAAAATTTTATAATGCAGAGAACTGCATTAGTACGAAAGTACTGGTTTCTCACTAAAACCGTGTTTAATTCGTATTTGCGTACTTACCGGTATAAAAAAAAATAAAAACTAACGAGCATCACATGGAGAAGGCAGGCCGGCACAAAACTAGGGGAGGCCTATGCTGGAAAGCAAGACGATCTTTTCCGTAACGGTGTCAAATAACTAGTTTTTTAAAGTTATGTGTAAGGTAAGATTGTAAATAAATTATTATAATTATCATTATTAGAAGGCAGTAGGACTTTTTTTTTTTGTTCGGGGTAACATGCATTTACGCATTCCCACCGCCCCGCTGCAGTGTATTCGCGCGCTGGCGGTGGGATATGTGGGACTCGCCTAGTAGGCCTGTGCGCATAAAGGGTTCGATGTTCACCTTGTTTTTGTTCGATCGTGCTTATCCCTAACCACCTAATACAAAGAGCTCAAGTAACTTTCTCACATTTAAAAACACAACAGCAACAAAATATAGATGTTGTGATCCGAATGAAAACACCAACAGACCGTACACCGGGACCCGGAAATAAATCTTGGATTTTACACAAAGATTTCTTGTCTGGACTGGGGATCGAACCCACGACCTCCGGCTTAAAGTGATACCTACTGATGCACCACGGCGGTTGTAAATTTTATCCTAGGGCAACTATTGTTATTTATTATCTAGATATATTTTAACAATAACTTACAGTAACTAAGATCACCTTTATAAAAAAAAACTCATTTCGTGCCCGGATTTAGCCGCGTATCTCCAGATTCCGTAAGAAAATCCTCATCTTAAAATATGAACCGTATATGCACTAATTTTAAAAAAAATATCAGCTAGTAGTTTTACATTTATTTATTACGAACGAAAGAATTAAAAACTACAAACCTATGCTTATTCATAATAATATGTCTTTTTATTATAGCTATTAGTATAGATAAAATACAATTATTCTTTGGCACGTGACTTGTAAGGAAGTGGCTTATTTCGTATTTTCCGCAATATAATATCTCCATTTGTTGTCAAATGAAACAATAGCCGGTGCGAAATTATTGTGACTCTAAATAATAACAACGATCGGTTGTCTTAGATCATTCACTCACTAACTGACGAGCTAGTCAGCGGTACAATACGGATTTACAACAACTAATTGTAAAAAATGTCTGGCACAGTTTTTATTATCAACATACCTAGAAAAGAATACGAAACAATACTAAAAAACTATAATAAAAACCAAAATATAATTCAAAAAGATAATTATAAAAATTTGCCAACGACTACCGATGAATTTCAAAAACAGAACAGTGGCATTATTTATTCAAAAGACGATTCTGCCATTGACAGTTTGCGCTTTTCAAACTGTCCAAGAAAGACTTTCAAGTGCAAAAGTGAAAATCAATTGACAGACATTCAGGGATTAGATCGTAAGAGCAATATTAAAACTTCGTGGGAAGATATAAAACATATTATATTAAAAAGAAAAAGCAAGTTTAAAGTAACTAAAGCGGCTCGGAGCGGAGACATTCTTGAAGCTTTCCATTGGGACACACCACTGGAAACCGTAAGTTAAGATGATTGTACCTAACAGAAAACAGATATATGTAGGTAGGTAAATTACTAAATTGTAATCAAAATAAGTAAGATTTTTTCGGTTCTATATTTAATAAGTACACTAATTTGAATCAAAATCGGATCAGCTGTTCGGATGCTTATCGCGTATAGTGAAGTAAAAAAAAATCTCTTATTTTATTTTTAATGTTCCTGCTTTAAGATCTTTATTTCTTCTAAATCGATTTTATTTATATAATCTATGTTTTTAATTAGTATCGGGCGATGGATTACATGACTACAGTTTTATAGTACCTACCTAATTTTAGTATGAAATTATTGAAGCTATCTAATTATAATTTTTAGTGTAATATTTACCTTAAAGTTATATTTTTTGTGGATATGTTATTAATGATGTATTACTAATTTTAATGTTTCTGACGTATAATGGCACATCCGACCTTATGCTTCTGAGTTCTAGATATAATTTAGCTGCTTCATACAATGCACTTTTCTTACTGTAACTCCATAAACCACCGGAAATCAGCCTGGAATTGGTCGAAAACTCAATATTTAAAAAACAACATTGCTCCCGCACAATTTGAACTTAGAAGGCATAATTTTCTGTCCTATTTTCATTTCGCTTTTTCTTTTAAAATGAATAACAATTGATTGTTTGTTGCGAAAAAGCTCAAATTACCTATGTAATATTTAGTCGTGAAGTTTAGTGTTTCCTTAAAAAAATTAACATAAATAATTGGCGTGGAACAAAACGAGTGCTGCATATTTTTACTATTATGGTTATTTATTCATAATTAATACGATGGACATGTTTGTAAAATTAATTAAAAATAGGTCACGGAGGTCGCGGCTTTTATATCCACGCTAAACAAGAAAAAAAGATGTAAATAATATGTAGTTAGATACTTAATCGTACGGCACGTACCTAAAGCCCGAATGTCTCTCATGACAATACACTAAGTTCAAACACGGCTCGATTAGGTAGATACCTACATTGTTTTATTAAGGTTTAATCCGGTTTCGTTATTATCTGGTGGCAACACCGGAAGGTTCCCTATAGGCATGAAGACTAAAAAAATATATTTAGTCAATAAGATAACCAAAAAATATTGGACACGTATTATTTTTCGTTCCTCAAAAAAAAACTGTTGAAGTTACAGCGCGTTGAAATTTCATGTGACGTCACTAATAGGGACATTAGGACATTAGGACTAAAAAAATCTATTTGGTCCGTCAGTTAAATTACTAAAAAATATTGGCCACATATTTTTTTATTTATCAAATCAATAAAAATTGACAATGATACAGAGCAAAAACAAACTATAAAGTTCAGGAGAGCAGGCTTGCATTGCAACACAACATTTCAACGCGCTGTATCTTCGTCATTTTTTGTTTGAGGAACGAAAAAAAAAACGTGTCCATATTGGACACTTTTTTTTGGTAATCTAACTGACGGACTAAATAGGTTTTTTTAGTCCACATGGCTATTTCACCTAGTAGGTAGTGACGTCACAAGCCCCCCTCTCCTGAACTTTATAGTTTGTTGTTGCTCTGTATCTTCGATAATTTTTATTGTTTTCATAATTGTCCAATATTTTTTAGTAATCTCAGTTAGATTACGGACGGACTAAATATATTTTTTTAGTCTTCATGCCTACTCGTTGGACATATTCTAGAGACCGAAAATTCGGTGAAAAATAAATGCTTTTCGTATACAACGATGACATATTTTCAGTTATCTATATCTATACTAATATATAAAGCTAAAGGGTTTGATTGTTTGTTTGTTTGCTAATCTCAGAAGTCTTGATCTAAAAAATGCTTCGAGTGTTAGATAAATAAAGTATCCCTGTACTAAATACTATTGCGTGCCACATCTCCCGGTGTATCCTAGATTCAGAAAGGCTTTACATTGCGCATGTACTAGGTATTTAATTTAATGTAAGTTTATTTTTAAGTACCTACCTAGTATATTTTTTTTGGTTAAACAAATACTGTTTTACAGCAATCTCTTAACGAACGTCTCACTATCTCCCATTAAAGGGATGGAATACACTCTGGAAGCACCTTATATAAAAAACTTATTAGTACCTAACAAACTTACTTATATAGTCTTATACCAAACTACCAGACTCAAGAATTTGAAAGGCAATAACATTATATTCATTAATTTCTAAAAGGCAATTGTATTAGTATGTAAACCAATGAATTTCAATACAATGCTTACAGTATAAAATTTCGACGGGAAATATTTCATGGCCTTATTTTGATCTATCGATAAATAAATGGAGGTAGGTCTATTGCTTATTGAGAGATAAGAAAAGTAATATTCAATCAAACTGTCTTGATGAAAACTTAATCGTTGACTATTCTGATATAGATATATTTCAGGCTAAATAAAGACGAACCGCGTCAGAGATACCTTCCTATAGTCGATTCTACCTTATTTATCTTAATAAGTAGACAGACACAACACGATTTCAATCAAAACACGACTAGCACTTTTAATACACTAGTAAACCCATTTAAATATGTACAGACTAACAAAACAAACATAATGATATCATTATGTTAAGGCAAAGGCCACTAAGAGACATACAGCATCTGTCAGCTCAAGGATACTGATCACCTTACTGTGATCAGCAATCTGTATGCCAAGCATGGTGATTCTAACAATATCCCTTATTACCTCGGGTTGCCAAGATCTATTAAGAGGAGGTCCGTTTTACGTGTTTATTTAACCCTTTGTCAGGCCGTGGGTATGTTTAGAATTGATTGATTTTTATTTTTATTATAAGTACATAAAGTTCAAAATATGGTGGGTTCTATATTCCCTATGCCCGTTTAAGGATTAAGTTGTAAAGGAAACAAAGTAAAAAGCTAAAAAATAAAATAAATGTTATTTATATCACTAATAATCGTAATAGGTTGTAAAGGAAAAATAGATAAGGATAATCCTTCAAAAATTAGAAAAAATATTGTTTAAGTCTCTATAAATAGCTAAACGTAATAGATATCTTATTTAATCTATCAACGTTTACCAATAGCCAATTAAAGATTCTTTTGTTCTAATCATTGTTCCGTTTACAAAAACAATGAAGCACATAAATAGACAATGTCAGTGAAACAGTTAAAAAAAGGTATCAAAGTAACACTGATTGTTCAAACCATCGGTTTTTTTTTTGTAACAATAATAATATGATGACAATATTACCTGCACAAATAAAACGGAATCCTAATACCTACAATAATTTATATTGTTGTATTACATAAGCAAATTATTTTGCTTAGGTATGTAATATTAGAGTTATTTTAAATTGTTCTTATCCACTCTCTGAGTCTGTTTAGGCAATATACCTAGTATTTTTTTCTAAAAGAGAGCGATAAAGGTCATTAAAAAAAAATCAAGATTAACATAATATTTCAAGGTGAAATGTGTTACCGCTTGCAATTATAGGTCAATAAAAAAAATTACTATCATTTCTGAATGAATGATGATAGTAAAAAATACATAATCATCATCATCATCAGCCCGTATAACTTCCACTACTGAACATGGGCCTCATCCCGAGGAGGGTATTTGCCATAGTCACCACACTTGGCAGGCGGGTTGGTGACCGCAGTATTATGTTATAACCCACAAGGAAACGCTACTCCTCGTTCCATGTTATACGATTATTATAGATGATGTTTAACAATCGGGACCAATGCTTTACGAGGCACGGAGAGTAGTCCCTCAACCAACCAGACCCGGAAAGAAATATTAGGATTTACACAAAGATTTCCTGTCCGGCATGGGGATCGAACCCACGACCTCCGAGATTTAAAGCGAGCCAAATACCTAACGGTATTTGGATAGCCTTTAAATATAGCTAAGGTGGTTGTGAAAAAATACATAATACCAAAACCATAATTAACAACAATTATAATTATTGTGATAATACAATGTTACAATAATCCAACACTTTTATTGGATAATAAGGACAGATTGCAAATATTAGTATTTTGTAAAAATGTTAGTACCCTAATAATGCGCACATTTCTCAAGACTATGTAGTTAGCAATGTAAGTCGTTCAAGAAACTACACAGTGATTTGCACTAGCAGAACGTTTTGCGATCAGTACGTACCGATTACCATCTTAACGGTACCTACATTGAAATGTTAAAATTGTCATATCGCTGCTTTTTTATGTGTTTTAGACAGCGATATGTTTTTTAGAAAAAACTTTTCCTCAATGATAAATGTTGGTACATGGTAAAATTAGCTCAAGTGCCTTGCAATACAAGACAATCTAGGTTATACGATTGGCCACGCAGAACGGGAACACATGTTAGAAGTCGATTTATCTGTAATTTATAATGCTATTGAAAAAGTATATACTACAATACCTACCAAAAATAAAAATACATTTCACTGATTATATATAGCAACGATTAAAAAAATACGATGTCTTATCTTCCAGATACTGACAGAAGTCATCACGTGGGCTGATGTAAAGAACGCAGCATGGCACTTATCAAAGAATTCCAAGTTTTGGCAGGTAAGACTTTCAAACATATCGATATATTATTCTTTATTGTACTCAAGAAAACACAAATGGGCAGTCATATCGCTAGCTGTATTTCTTACATAAAACAGGATGGACAAGAATTATTATTGTAGGAAAAGAAAAGACATAATAAAATTGGGCCGCGGTGAACAAACTTCAAAAGTAATACTCGAATATGTCGCGTCAAATTGGCTACGATTGGATTTATCTGAAAATTTAATAATATTTTAGTCAATGACTCATAGATACAACAAAATAGTGGTGGATCTAGGATTTGGATATGGGAGGGTTTTGTATCCCTATGACGGTGGTGACTCTTTTGCTTTGCTATTATACCTAAAGTCAATACTGGCCATTTTCGCGTGGACTGTAACTACAGGTAATCTCCCGCACTGCAATTTACCGTCTAATTGACTTAGTGAGAAAATGAACGATACCCTATAGTTATTAGCCTGCTGAAAGTGACGACCAGGACAAAATTCAGTATTGAATTGGCTTATTATACCTAATTAGCCTAGGTAATCTTTAGTAAGATACCTATAGGATATCCCCAGTCAAGCAACTCATTAGTTGTGTACTTATTTTTTCTGGCTAGGATCATCTACCTATACTGATAATATTATAAAGAGGTAAAGTTTGTGAATTGTTTGTTAGGTTGTATGGCGTAATCTCTAAGTCTACTGAACCGATTTTGCAAATTCTTTTACCAATAGAAAGCCAAATTATTTATAAGTGTCATCATCATCTTCCAGCCCTACTCCCTGAGGTTTCCACGGGAACGGGATCTACACGGATGATACCGCGCGGACCAGTAATAAAATAAATGTCCCAACGTTTATATGTTGTATTTCCAATATTAAGCCGGTTGCAGAGTTGCACACGGCGGATTACAGTTGGAACATAAATAGCAATCCAGCAATGAATTAATGGACGAACCTTACTCTCTCTATGGCCGCTGTGAATGGATGTATGAAATGAGAATTTGGTCACAGGGCTATTCATATTCAAGAACAAAGTGCAATTATTAAGTGAAACGTGATACAATAAGCAATTACGATATCGGTTGATGGCTATTCCGACCGTTTTGTTGTCTTATACCAGTAGAATAAGTATTTAAAATGGATTGATTTTTCTATTTTTTATTACAACATTTCATATTTTTATGTCGATTGATTGAGAACATGTCTCATTATGTAACCTAAACACAGTTTATTTTTAAATTACTTTTTTATTGTATAACAAAATCGGAGATTTAAGATTTTTTTGTGTTACATAAACTCTAATCAAGCTGTAATCGTGATGTAGCAAATCACAATAACAGCTTGATACTTAATCTTACAAAAGATTCCACTAATTAAAGCGCCTAAGTACCTCGCAAAACACTTATTTCCGGTCGTTGTTCTGCGTCTCCATCATTATATATGCATCATGTCACTGAAATTCTGTTTTTCTTGAACATAATTTTGTTTTGTAGTTGTTTTGTAAATAGTTACTACAAAGTAAAATTATGTTAAAAAAACGGAATTTTAAATTAGATAGCATTGTGGATAAGAATTTTAATAAGTTATTAGTTTTCAAGATTCCATATAAATTTAAATAATAATGCCTACTTGAGTATATGTACCTATAGTCTTGATAAATACTTTATTTACTAAAGAGATAAAATATTTGAAAATAAGAAGCTTTTCTTATACCTAGACGGTAGAACTAGCCAAGATGATGATGATGAAGTAAAAACAAGTTTCAACTAATGACCACACGTGCACGGACTAACTACGGCAAGAAAACAATATTGGTTGAGGGAGCAAAACTATTTAATGATTTACCCGAAGATTTAAAGAAGTGTAATAATATAAATCTATTTAAAACGAGACTTAAAAAACATATATTTACCCTGTAACGTTGCCAACACCCTAGAGGCAAAAATACTTTTTAGATGTAAGTAACTATGTATCTCATTTTAAGTGAACTGTTATTTAAGTTCTTATGAGAATAAAATTCTTTAAACCTAAACCTAAGATGACATTCTGTTGGTCTTACCTAAACTACCAAATTAATAGCCATTATGAAGCTATTTTATATCCACTTTATAAGAATTAGTTACTTTAATATCAAATATTTTTTTAAATTCACAAGTTTTCAAACCAGCTTTCATGCATATGTTTAGTATAAAGAACTTCTAATTCTAAAACATATATTTAACTAAAGCACCACTAATCGTTCACTTTCAGGTGATGTTCTCCATAGAGTCAGGACACCTAAGCGAAGAGTTGCTGCAAGTGCTAAGAACCTTTGGTATCGGGTCATGGCTCAAGTCTTCAGTCAGCGTAGTGCCTTGTTCCTTGTATTACAAGTCGAATGACTCCAGTAACCTTAAAAAAAGATCTGAAGTGGTATATGAGAAAAGAGATGAGTACGTTTTAGAGTCGTTTGTGTATAGGCATAATAATTTACCTACGTAAACTGCAACAGATTAAAACATCAAAGATTGTGTTAGCTGAAAAAAGCTAAAATGCTACTTCTACTAGCAAATGAAATAAAATACCTGCTTCATCATCATCAGCCCGTATAACGTCCACTGCTGAACATGGGCCTGCTCCCATAGAAGGGTATTTGCTATAGTCACCACGCTTGGCAGGCGGATAGGTGACCGCAGTATTGTGTTGTACCACACAAGGAAACGCTGCTGCCCGTTTCTTGCTATACGATTTTTATAGATGATGTTATTACAATCGGGACCAACGACTTAACGTGCTTTCCGAGGCACGGAGGGTAACCAACCAGACCCGGAAAGAAATCTTAAAATTAACACGTAGATTTCCTGTGGGGATCGAACCCACGACTTCCGAGATATAAACCAAGCCAACTACTGCTACGCTACGGAGGTTGTCCTCCTTAGATGAATCAAAATAAAAAATATCATTACAATTATATTCATTAGCAGGAGTCACCTTGTGTTTCGCTTTTCCGCGGAAAATATGGAGACTAAAGTTTAACTTGACAGCTATGCTAATAGTAGATTCCAATAGCACCGACTGCTAATTTCATAAAACAGTATGTCTATTTTTGATAACATTAAGTTATCCGATTTAGACAGAAAGACATTTTGCTGTAAGTGGTCTATTTGTTTCAATCGAAACCAAATACTTTTGTCATTATTCAAATAAAATATTTTAACTGTAGAAAGGTTAAATGTCTCTGAACTTTTTAAGTCCTGATTCTTGGGTGTGCTCTGTATTGTAAATTCAAAAATACCAACACACCTATTAATTATATTCCATTGTAAGAAAACCGTTCTTACAGAGAATCCAACGCCTGGTCCCAATTCTCATCATCAGTTCGTGCGCGCACCAATCTTGCCCAAGTTGTGCAAGACGTACGCGCCGGTGCTACTCTTACCTTCGACTGGCTGTTTATGTTGCTAGTAGCCGCCTTTGTAGCAGCTATAGGACTGATAGAAAACTCCACTGTTGTATTAGTTGCTAGTATGCTGATCTCGCCTTTGATGGTAAGTTCCATTCCATTTGTTTGCCCTTGAAAGTGTGGCCAGCCAATTATCATGATGACTCATCAGCTCACCACAGCATCTTTCTGGTGATTAGAATTATAAAATAACAATAGAAATGAATGTGTATCACTTACTTAATGAACACACTAAACGTAGGTAATTCAAAACTAGTAATAACAATGTAGACAGATTAAAAGCTTAGGAATTTAAGCGATCCCAACATAAAATAGCCGTGTCTACATGGCGTCATGTCAGTGACATTCGTGGATCAAATATATCGCGCGCAGTTTTAAGTAAATTTCAAATATACGCAACCGACATAGGTGATAAATAATCAAGTTGACGAAGAAAATGATAAAGTAGAAGAGATTTGAATTTAAAGATATTTTTCTTTTAATTGTGCTGAAATCGGGACGAAATATCAAAGCGATATTTAAGCCAGACCACCCAACATAGGTGTTTTTTAGGAAATTTATGTAAACTGACTTAATACCAGGGTAAAAACTCCTGACAGACTTTATAATCTACCATCGATAGACAAATTGCTTATAGAATTTGTTAAAAATAATACAGATTCACATAAGTTGCATATTGTAACAAATTCATGAATTTCAGCTACCATCATGTTTGATATCTCATATTTTTCAGGGCCCTGTTATTGGAGGTACCTTGGGCACGGCAGTTAAAGACCGTTCCTTGCAGCTGATGGGACTTAAGAATGAGTTTTTGGGTGTATTCTTAACTCAAGCCGTGGGTTTCGTGTTTGGCCTTACCATCTGTGTTATCGATTCCTACTACGGAGTTGTAGAAGATTGGCCAACTTATGAGATGATCTCTAGGTAAATTTCAAGCACATTTTATGCATGGTGTGAAATTTGCTAGTGTCATTGAGAGAAATACCGTAGACCGTTTTAATAAAATTGTATTAATATATTTAATGTACAATAATTGCAGGTTACTGGTACTGTAGTACCTATATAGGATTTATGTAAAACCGACTGCAAAGTGACCATTACGTAATTCTGCAACACTAAATAAAGATAAAGATGCATGTATTTGTATGAAGCATGTGTTATAATTATGTTTTCATGTGGGGTTACAATAATAATAATAATAGTTTCAACATGTTCAGTCGTATCAGGCGTACAAAATTACTTAGAATTAATTTAACTTAGTTTTAAAACAGTTATTTTATATATTTGAAAATTTTGAAACAATAAAATGATTTAATAAGAAATCCTTTACACTATAATACCCTTTTTTAGATAACAATTTTTTCAATTTATTTTTGAACAAATTCATCTTGAGGAGTTTATATGCACTAAGTATTTTATTGTAATTTTTTGGCGCCACACAGAAAATACTTCTCCACATAAGTGTCGTTCGGGAGTTTTGCAAACATAGTTGTTACGTATTACCGCACTTTTGTAGAGTGCAATTTTCGTAGCGGATGTAACTTGCTACGGAATCTACGGACCACTAAAACATCTACTTTACTACAAAGCTCTGCAATAGCTACGATGTGGTACGATTGCTACATCACTAAGTGACCTTTCTGTCTATAGATGCGAGTATCGCTCCCTATGGGTGGGTGTTTTGATAGCCATTCCCACTGGCGCTGGTGTAGCCCTTGCGGTCCTTGGAGAGTACACCTCCTCTCTAGTCGGTGTTGCCATATCTGCTTCCCTATTACCACCTGCAGTAAATGCGGTAAGTGTTAAAATATTATGATAAATACGTTAACTGTGTATTTCACTAACCAGGCAAATTACCCCTTATCCACCTGATGATAAGTAGCATAGCAGTCCAAATATAACGACAGCTAGTGCTGTTACAGTAGATATGTAAAGGTGGTTAGTCCACCTTTATCCTGCCAGCCTTTTCCCTCTGCGACATGCAAGAATGAGACGAATGAAAGAAAAAATATGACCAGTATAATCTTATCTTTGGATATGACCTTTCCTTGAATATCCTAAGCTCAGAAGGGATCAGTCGGACTCTAAATAACGATACCTTTTATTTATAGACACAGCCAACCCGCATTCAACCGCGTTACTCGTGATCCCGTGAGGATATGATAAATAAATATGTGATTTTTTAAACGATGCTTAAAATTGGCAAAACGATTTGCCATCTATAGAAATATAATATTGAAAATTTAAAATAGGCATAATATTACGTATTTTCATTTTCACAAAAAAGTTCCTTCAAGGAGACGACAATGATAAATGTACAGTCAATAAAAGATATAGGTTTACACATTGTGAAACGCATTTTAAATTTATACGTATGAGAAGAGTTTATTATTATGTGTACACAGCTAACAGCGACCTCTTCACTCATAAAAAATACTAGGCTGGCGTAGTGACATAAACATAAATGTATTAACTTTTTTAATGCTGACGACGGTGTAAGCCTATATCTTTTGTTAACTGTACATGGCAGATTAGTTATGTTGAATTCTAAATAGAATAGATTGTTTGGCCTTTAAACAGGTCATTTAAATCTAAATTTTAAATACAATTGAAAAAGTAAGATGAAATATAGAACGATTGTACCATAAAATAATCATTTCGCTGAGCAACGATTTAAAAAACACCGTCTCTGTTAGTTAGTTTATAACTTTTCTAAACTACATAATTTCTTATTTTCTTTTAATTTTTGATCCCTATGGACTTTATAATGGAGTTGCATACTGATAGAGGCGTTCAAAAAAACCCGATTCCTACCTATGCTGGCCAGAGGGTCTAGACAGTCCAGTAATAGACAGTAGTTCGCTAACTTATTGGAATTTCTTTATTGGTTGCCGAATCGCTTTTGGGCTAACCAAAATTACTTTTGTACAAAATAATTGAATTTTCTATTCGAACAATAGCTAATAATTACGATGATAATCCAATTCTTTAAAGATTTGTCTATGGCGAACACGCACATTTACATTAACTACGTTAGCTATTTGAACTTTACACAGATTTATATATTAATTATTTTTCTTGTCTTACTTTAGTGTCCAATACTGATCATGTCCGCCTTGTAGTCTACTCATCAATATAACCTGCACCTTTATCTTGAAAATGTCTCAAACCATTTCGGCAACAAAGAATTCAGCCAACTTGGTTGGTTTCTGAAAAACAACTGTTAAATTGGACCATAAAACTGTTAATGTAATGTTGATTTGGCAAGTCCAAAAAAAATTGCAAAGGCACACTGGCTTGATGTTATATTTTGTCATTTTTTTTACACTTTAGGGTCTTCTCTGGGCGATGGCAGTGTCGCAAGCTGTGAGTCCATCAAACGACCTCCGCTGGCTGGTGGTGAATCCTAAAGAGCTCGCTATGCTGGGCACTTCTTCCTTGTGCCTCACACTCGTGAATATTGCCTGCATTTTTTTGGCTGGAGTAGCCGTTTTTAAGGTTCTTACGCATTGCTTTATATTAAAAACCGCCAATTAATTCTATACGTGTTTCATCTCCAAAGAAATATTCAACTTTAGAATATTTCTTTTTAATATCTATTAAAAACTCCTCTATGCCATTTGTCTTCTAAATTAAAAAGACAAAATATCTAAAAGAGTTCGAATACAGCACCGCTCTACCACTAACCGCCCATTGCCGAAAATGCTGCTCTTCGGCTCATGATTGTATTTTTGCATGCTGGTATTTTTCAATACCAACAAATCAATTGAAGCAGCATTTTAGACTCATGTTAAGAGCGAGCGGTATTAACACTTCATATTTTATCTTTTTTAATGGTTATTACTATGGATTTCCTCAAAATAACTACTGATTCTATTTAAGTCTTATAAAAAATATGTTTGCTGTTACTTCTTCTAAAAGCTTATAAGAACATGATACGTACCAGAAACGTTGTTAAAAAGACCAGATAGAGATTGTCAAATTATTTTCGAGTAAGCTAGTAAGTCTTGTGTTAGTGTCCAATACTGACAATTGTGACATAAAGTAATATGTATACGGAGATGGAGTAAGAAGATAAGTCTTATATAACATAAAATAATATGTCTACGAAGATTGTTTAAGGTTACCCACCATAACCAAGACTTGACTATCCGGAACATTAAACGTCCCTTCTAGCGTTAACTCGCCTTTCTTGATGCATAATAAATCATGTGGGTGATACTGCTCTGACCTTGATTTACTGTGTATTTTGCATGCCTACACCTTCTCGCAGGACATATCATTGTACGCAATATATTTTAGTAAACATTTAATAATAAGACCCATTTTGAGAATAAGAATAGGTGTAGCAAAGCGTATAAGGTAGGGCTGGAGGCCTGCTCGCCTTTATGCCACGTAGAGAACTAAAAAGCACGTAGCTAAATCCATATTATGTCCATCCAAAAAAAAACGTTTTGTAATGTACGTGTCTTAATATTTAATTATCAGTTTCATATTCATTTCATATCAGTTTTTTAACAAATTGAGTGACTGACAAAATTCTTGATTTCCATCCTAAATGTCGGTCCACAGGTTAAGGAAGTGTACCCACTGGACAAAAAAGACATAACTTGGTGGAAAGCCAACAAGAACCGTTATCAGGCGACCAAGCGAAGCCATCCCAATAAAAACCTAAACTGGGGCGTATTTTATGAGTAAGTGTTTTATATTATTCTATAACAAAGGTTATACTTAACTTATGTTATGTATAATGAGCTCCTCAACTATGGCCAGGCCAGAAGGCCTACGCTTCAGCAGAATTTCCTTGTACCTATTGGAAACTTTTTAGGTTGTCATAATTGCTGCTTCTTCTCTACAACAAAAATCGGCGACTAAGTGCATTCAGATGACATATTTTATCCATGTAGGTAGGTCCTATCGTAATATAGCTTAAGTTACTTTCTAATGGTAATAAAAAACAATAATGTCCCGTAGATTTTAAATTTATTCACCACAAAAAAAAAAAATCTCTCGTTATACATATAATGGCGTGAGTATTTCGAGTAAGTTTCCAAAGAATGAAGAACCAAACTTTTTATTTATCTCTTCAATAGAATTCAACATTTTATTGCTCGTCTCTCTATAGCCATATCGTCTAGAAACATCGTTCTTATTGATAATTTAAACTAAGGTAACTTCGGTTTCAAAATCTTTTTAAAATATTCTATCTAGAAGAGTTAAGCTTAATTAACTTATTGTCTAAAAATTGTCTTTACAAGCGCTCTTTGACATTCAAAGTAAAATTTAGTCTTGGCTCCAAGTTTATATTAAAGTTTCAAGATACAAACTTACCGACTCAATCTAATGAAACTGAAGAAGTTGTATTTGAGCCAAAGACCTTTGTAAAATGTAAGAGATACACAGTTAGGTAGGGACAAAGTTACGGCTATGTCAGGCAAACTAACTGAAAGTAAGCACGTTGGTATAGGCACTAGACGCGACCTCCTTCAGGCCACATGGCAGCACAAAGAGCTTTTTTTCGGATGGACATATGTAGTTACCCACGTGACTTTAGCAACTTCACCGAACACAAAAGCGAGAAGGGCTCCAGCCTTATTAAATGGGATACGGAGAATCCTAGCTTGACCTAATACGAGATAGGCTAGAGGAAGACTTCAAGCCACATGAAATATCCCAACTCGATTAGTAGGCTGTCAAAGATAGACAGTCCTGCCGCAAAAACATAAGAAGAGCCGTAATAATATACAAGAGAAAACTTCTTTAAGGGGGACGAGAGATAAAGGTTTGATTTATGTCCCGTGAAGTAGCAAAAGTCTCGTGGTTAACAACACCAAAAAAAAGCTTAAAAATATTCTTCGGCCTTTTGAAAGTAATGAATACTTTATACTACTAATAAAGTTATTTTGACGGTACGATAAAACACTCTTTATTGCACCAACAGAATAATATGTGTAATAATGTAACAAGATAAAAAGTAAAAACAAATAGGCATTTAGAAAAATAAATGTACAATCGGCGGTATCTCCCAGTTGGATGGAATGAAGATGAGTAAGAAGTAAGAAGGGTAGAAGTAGACAATATTAATGGAAAAACAGAACTTACATAATAAACGAAATAGCTACACTAAGTTCACCTACGCAAGCATTAGTGCTTTAATATAGGGATTAACTATGCGTGGGTGGTTACGTGTACACCTCTTCATTTAATACTTGTTAATGAACACTATTAATATATATACCTATGTAATAAAGGATGTTATTATTATACACCGTGATTTTTAATTCGATGCTAATACTCATTTAAATGATTTATTTCTGGTAGAACAATTAACTTCGTAGGTATATACTTTTTTAAATGTATTCAAAGTCACAGATTAGAATAACATCAACAACGTCCGTACGTACATTTTCTTTTTTTTTAAATAAAATAATTTTATGTTTCGATAGTAAAACTGATGGCAAATCGTGCTGCCAATTTAAAAAATTATGGTGTGTTAAAACTACTTATAAATTATGCCAGTAAAATATTTACAAAATCAGTATACCTACTTACTTAGTAGTTTTGCGTTTTTACCCAGAGACTCCGTGATTTTAATATTCCACCTTAATCAAATCACGGCGGGCTACTCAAAAGAGCCAATAAACGTCAAATATAATTTCAAAACAGTTTATTTTTACAAAACAACATTACAGACAAGAACACACTAAGAACAAAGTACCAACATCAGAAGAATGTAACCTTTCCAATGAACATTGCATAGACAGCAACACCGTGAAGTTCGGGAAACGACCGTCCCACATCAGAGGACACAGAGCTCGAAACATTCAAGGCTCATGTTGTAATGGCTAGTAAGTTTGTAACAAATATTAAAAAGTTAGACATTTTTGAGGCTATCGTTATGCATGTTAAAAAAATATGTTTGATATTCAAAAATCGAATTTCGTGCAAAGCGTTCTTTGTTATGACTTTATGACTAATGCCATTAAAAGAACTGCTCACTTGAAATTAAAAAGTGCAGAGAGTTCCAAAACTAAAATGTCCAAAACATACAACCGGAGAATCCCACGTCGAAACCCGGCAAATCTTTCGTTTCGTAAGTTATATTTAATAACACAAATTAATTTTAATCATTTTCAGAACATGATAATAGTTATGTTGCTTTTCACTCATTTTAGCTAGAAACCTTCAACTTTGCCTTTTTGCGCATATTGGCCAAAGCCGAAAATTTAATTTAAAACAACTACTTGTCTTGTACTTCTGTACACTGCCTTATTTTACTGCCACATTGATCCAACATTACAAAAACCACGTTATCCTTAACTAGCAACTTTTCATTTTTTTCTACGATTACAGTTTCATGGATTCATTAAATGGTGGAAGTAGCCACATCAAAAAACGTGACAAAGAAGTAAATCAAGACTCAAGTTTACCAAGCTATTGTAACTTGGGATATAAATGCGATGAACATGCTGAAGCTAACTATAATACTGATGTACCTACTAAAGAGCCAACAACTAATTCAACGGTAGACGCCAAGAAATGTGGATTAAATTCTGTTAACAATTTTCATATAGTGTAATTTTTTAAATATTCTCTTCCATACTTAAGTTATAAATGTATTTTGTAATCATTTTCTTTAATTTTTTGTGATTGTTAAGACTATAGAACCTAATTTAGTAGGTAATATATGTGTCAAGTAAAATACAAACAATATTAGTAAAAAAAAAATAGAACAGTAATTCAATAAAATTAAATGACAATATGAATGTGATGCGACTTCCAATATATTTTCCACGGGTCTTAACTAATATTCAATACGTTTTACCTTTGCTTATTACGTACAAATAAAATGATGCAAATACTGATGAATGAAATAGTTAGATATTTTTAGAAACATTTGAGTGCCAAATTTAAAAAACGTGACTAAATAGCAGACATGTCTATTTCTATAAGTTCATACACACTTAAGTATTTTTGTTTCGAAAATGTATATTGAGAATAAACACCACCACCAAAAATATTTACCTACTTATTGATTATCTAAACCAGAGGCTTCAAAACTATTTTTCTCCTAGACACCTTTAAAACTACTGATTTCAGTGGACCCCTTCTGTGTACATCAATCTTACAATTCGTAAAACCGATTTTTTGTGCCTAAGTGGACCCCTGCGGACCCCAGGATCGCGGATCACTGTTTTAAACTCTGTTACCTATTACCTCATCATCAACCCGTATAACGTCCACTGCTGTACATGGGTCTCCTTCCTAGAGAGGGTAGTTGCCATAGTCACCACGCTTGGCAGGCGCGTTGGTGACCGCAGTATTATGTTGTACCACACAAGGAAACACTGCTGCCCGTTTCTTGATATACGATTAATATAGATGATGTTATAACAATCGGGACCAACGGCTTAACCTATTACCTGGTACAAGATTTTATGAGACCTTGCGGCTCTCCGAGGCATGATAGCTAATTAGTATTTTATTCAACTTAGGGTTTATCAAAACGGAGATCTTATGACACCAATTTACATTGTTTATTTCATTAAACTATCTAGGTGTACTTAATATGCATTAATCCCTTGCTTGATACATGAAAACCATGTATTCTCATTGGATCCTTTATTTATATAGGATATCATATTAACGAAACTATGTTAATTTTTTTTTTTTTAAGATTACCTTCTCAGCCCTCATGCTAAGCTAAAATGTTTGTGTTACGAGTGGGTTCACGTCGATAGTGCAATGGGTGGGGATCGAACCAGCGACCACAAGTTCACAAATTCGACACCCCTAGCCATTAAGCTACGGCCACTTTATAAAAAAGAATTCAAAATAATAGGTTATCTTACACTACATTTACAAGACCAAGACCACATACAAGAATTCTATATAATATAAAATAATTCTCAAGAACACATAATTACAAACAGCATATCGCTCTAATTGTTATACTGAGGCTTTAATTGACTATCACCTACAAGCTAAGTATCGGCTAGTTCCTTAGTAAAGCACCTTCAGTCGTCCCTTGAAATTACTAAAGAAAACATGCCTTCTGGGGTAATTTTTGTCGTACACATTCCTTCAAGTAACTACGAACATATACTCCGTTTCGGGAAACCAAAGGATTTAGTCGCTGTGAAAGATGGTCCATTTAAACCGGGTCGGTTGGCGGTAGAGCTCAGGAACAAGAAGTCAAGAAGTATTCCTATACATTTCACTCAACATTATGCCAATGAGGCGTATGGTGAATTGGAAGATATTGACGAGACAGATGAGCTTATAACAATGGAAAATGTAAGTAAAGTACGTAGATGTCGCAGCCAGATTGTAGAATCGGCCGCGTTACATACGGGTGTTCAATAATTTGGCGGATTGAATCCGGCTGAAAAACAAGCTATACGTTTTTCAACACGGCTAGCCGTAATGTAATACAGTGAGTAAATAGTCGCGTTGAACACAATTGTTTTAGGTTTATGTTATAAAAAATAGCAAGCCGTATTTAATGCGGCTGCGGATTGTTTAATCTGGATGCGACATAAATACCGTCTAGCGTTTCACTCAAAGAAAACACAGTTTTGTGTTTTTTTACTAATTCAAATTTTGAAAAAATATTTATTTATGAATTCTAACAACAATAATTTACTGTCGAGTTGTTGAGTTTTATTTTGGATTTATTAGGTTCTTTTAACTTTTAACATCGCAGCATTAAAAGTTATAACATTGGTTGCTATTACTTTTAATTCTGCGATGTTAAAAGTTAAAAGAACCTAAACACCATATTTAGAATTTAATACTAACAATAATTGCGTCGCAATTGCAGATACTACAAGAACTGCTTAACAAATTACACGTGGAACACGTAGTTTGGATGAGTGACAGAGCAGGGAACTATTTCGAGATCGTATTCCCCTTGCCAACCGGTGACAAGTGCGAAACCATGCTGCATTGTCTCACACAGCTGGGGATTGGAGTACGCTGCAAATCTATTGTCAGGTATAAGTATTGAGGTACTTCATGTCTGCAAGAATTTGTGTAGAATTTGGAAAATACTAAATTATTGCTAAGTATTGTAAGTACCTATAAAAGATCATATTCAGGTACGAACCTAATATATTTACGAAATAAGAAACTTGATGAAACAAAATACTTCTACGGTAATTCTAACTTGAAGGTTCTAAATCTATAGGGCCGATCAAAATAAAGGGTATACTCCCAACGGCCACCACTAAAACAGGCACCAGTGGTGGCCATTAGATCAGTGCTTTATTTTTTGTCCCAACGGCCATCAGTGGTGGACGTTAGTATTAACATATTTAGTAATAAAAATTCTCAGTCCCTGACATGAGATGTGTGGGTCTGGGTGGGCAGTTACCTATTAAAAAATTAATAGCCTCCAGCACCACTTATGACGTAGAGATCACTCTATCAACAGCTAAAATGAAGTAGGATATTTTTACTAATAGTTTTAGTCTACCTATAGGTAATTACTAAAGTAATTATTACCAAGAAACTATGCAATGACATGGTGATGGCCAATAGCAAGAGAAATGGTGGAATAGACAATACCTATTACTGTAATAATATATGAATTTACATATAGTTATGTACTTACTCACTACACAATTCATACCAATTAGCTTCGCAGAAAATAATAAATATACAATATATGAAGATCATTTTGGTAATAAATTTTGCCTCAATGAGATATGTATTCTCATCTGTCTTCCGAACATTAAAATTGTTCCTCTAATTTGTGCCAATTGTGAAATTACGGGTATTAATGTCAAGATTGAAGTCAGTAATTTTTTGATTCAATATTAATTATACATTTAATTAATAAGTGTTTTTCGCTAAATAATGAATGAATTATAAAGGACACATTGCTTGGTGAGCAATTTTATGTTCCGATGGACCAGGTCTATGGATGGGCTATATAAATATTTGATTGTTTTGCCTTAGTGTCCTCCCATGCAACGTGGTGCATTCGGCAGTTTCTGAAGAACAATATGTAGACGATGATGTGTAAGTAATGACAATTATACTTATAATTTTCTCCCTAAATTCAATATTATTTAAATGCTGCCTGCAATTGGTATTTTATACTCAATTATTATGATAATGCTTCTTAATTTCTGGTACATCACTGGGCACGACCTTCTATTTCAAGTGCAAGCAGAACTGCAGAACATTGAAGTTAAGATCTGAGTTACTTTGTACGGTTTTGTCTTTGTAACAACTTATTATACATACGGTGTGCAATAAATGACTATGAATTTACTCGGTACTTCTATTTTAGAAAGAAATCGGAGGACGCAACAAGGTGGCGTAATTTTGTTGAGTCAATACGATCGAAACTCACTGTAAAGCAGGTTGTAGAGGGTGTGCGGAGCGGTGGTGAACTGTCTTTTGACTATCTCACACTGATATTAACTGCTGAGTAAGTATTACCAATAAACTACACGAGTATCTAGTACCTAGGTGTAGGATGTCACCTAGCAGCCGGTAACTACGTCAATAGTTCAATCAATGACTACGGTAGTTCCTTTTAATAAATGCCGTGAAACTTCTGAAAGATGATGGATCCGATTTCCACTAGTTACAGTTATTTAAAAAAAAACCTCTTCTTTCAGTTCTCTTGCAGCTCTAGGTTTGGTTGAAAACAACGCATCCAACATAGTAGCCGCCATGCTGGTGTCCCCTCTAATGGGTCCCGTGATGTCTATTACATTTGGAACGATCATATCAGACAGAACCCTCATCAGAAACGGCTTCGAGAGTTTGGTTCTTGGAATGTTTTTGTCTTTACTATTTGGTTTTATATTTGGACTGATTCTTGGAGCTACAGAAATGCCTTGGGGATTTGGAGACTGGCCTACAGAGGAGATGAAAGGCAGGTGAGATGAAAATGGATACAGATATAATAGGTATTAAGACTGCGCCCGGCGTGGGTTTTAGGCCGTGCTCAAACCAAACTGACTGTCAGCCGCCGAAAGTGAGCGAACGTTACGCAGTTTATTGTATTTCCATACATATTCACTTTTTCGTTCACATCTAACCGACGATACGTCGGTACGATACGTCGGCGGCGACGTGTCACTACGCTCCACGGACGCTAATTGGACGGACGGACGTAAACTATAGCGTATTGTCAGTATACTGTGAACGAAATATACCGTTTATTTTCAGGTACACTGGGGCTCACAGCAAGCCTGCTCACATTCGGCGGCTGACAGTCAGTTTGGTTTGAACACAGCCTTATACTGTGCTTCAATGTGTCTTAACGTGATGTTTTGTAGCATATTTTAATCCCGATTATCAAGACCTATCCACGCGAATTTGAGTAATGAAAAAGTTATGAAATTTAATTCTTACTTACATTCAGTTATAATAAACATAAATATATTAAATTTACCTTAACTTTAAGACTTTGTCTAATTAAGATTAGTTATTAAGACATTGTACCGGTGCGCGCCGAAACATTTATGGCAGCCCTAAATTATTTGGTACCTTTTAAAGATTTAGAGCTATTTTATTCAAATTTATTCATTTTAGAGGTAACGTTCGAGCGCTGTGGATGGGTGTGCTTTGGGCGTTGACGTCAGGCACGGGCGTGGCTTTAGCTTTGCTTCAAGGAAGTGCAGGACCACTTATCGGAATTGCTATATCTGCTTCTTTGCTGCCACCTGTTGTTAATTGTGTAAGTTAATTTCCTCATAGTTTCCATAGTTAAAATTAAACAGTCCACATAATGTAGATAATGAAATAAACGAATATACTGCTACTCATTATGTCTGGATCAAGATCATCAAGACTTTTCGTAGTTTAGGAACTCTTAACTGTTTAAACTAGCTTGGGTGCATATATTTTAAGTGATGAGTAACTGTAAAACAAAATACTTTTAGTAATCACAATACTTCAATATCAAAAAAAATCACTTTCATATTAGTAATTTGTGGGTCTTGGGTGTAGAGAAACACGGAGATCTAATATTTGTGGGTGTAGAGGAACACGGGGATCTAATACTATACCTAATCGATGAAAAAGACGCATTTTTTTTAATTCTTATACCAGTATTTTTATGGAAAGTCTGCGAAATAAGACTTTTAAGTTCTAACAACGATAAGTATATCAAGTGGATGGTCAGGCAGTGATATAATAGAATCAACTTCTTTATTCCTCAGGGACTGTACTGGGCATTAGCCTGCATTTGGTTACTGTACCCAGGAGTTAAAATTCCTCATATAAAAGGAGAAGCTTACACTGGTAACTCTTCATATGAACCCTTGTATCATGACTATCTTCCGATTGAATTTGCAGTTAATGGTAAGTACCTAGAAGATAAATTATAAATAGATATGCAAAGCTCTTCGCAACATCACTCTTCAAATTCGTTTCCAATATCTGAAGAAAGGCCTACAAACCGATAGACGCAATTTGATTTTTTCATCTATTCTAGCTGTCCCATCACTTTCTGTCGCCCGTTTGGTATAGGTACTAATGCCAAACGGGCGACAGAAAGTGATAAAGGGCTACAGGAGCCAATATTTTACAGGTATCGTAAGCTGCTGCCTAACAATAGTCAACGTTATCTGCATTTTCATAACTGCGATAATGTTTCTGAAAATCAAAGAGGTGGCGGCTCCATATACGTCCTCTCCAGACTTAAGGCGGTTCTGGGAGCAAGACATCAGAGTGGCACGAGAGGCTAACAAGGCCAATTTGCATAAAGCTGAAGATGACGAACGAGCTGAGTAAGATCAATAAATACTATGATTTAGATGAAATTATTTTATCACCTATACGCCACACTAATTGAATTGGGGCGTTAGTGGAACCATTCTTATTCGCGATTTTCTAGTTTACATTTTTGGTTCGGAATGTTAGCGAAGAACTGAGTTGGGTAGGATTCCGTACCCGAAGGGTAAAAACGGGACCCTATTACTAAGACTTCGCTGTCTGTCTGTCTGTCACCAGGCAGTAACTCAAGAACCGCGATAGCTAGACAGTTGAAATTTTCACAGCGATGATGTATTTCTATCGCTGCTATATAACAACAAATACTAAAAATAAATATTTAAGGGGGCTCCCATACAACAAACTTTTTTTTATGCTTTTTTTGTTCGTTACCAATAACGGCAACAGGTAGACTTGAAAATGGTACGGAATCCTTCGTGCGCGAGTCCGACTCGCACTTGACCAGTTTTTTATTATATTTCATACGAAGAATTCATTGAACGAACACAGGAAACCAGCTAATGGAAATGCCCTTATTGTTTGTAATTACATTCAAGGAGTATTATTTTGCCTTCGGAAGGCTTTCTTCACCGGGTAAAGCCAAGTTGATTACGCGAAGGACGTTGTTTACCACCATTATAAATAGAGCAATAGTCTGCAATAAATTTATTGTGATAATATTTACTCTAGACTCGTGCTAGAAGACCTTAGCCAAGGCACTGATGAAGAAATGAAGGAGAAATTGGAGGCAGCCGTCGAAGAGGCCTTGGACGACGAAACGTATAGAAAAGTGAAGAGAATGAGCTACCAGAGCCATAATGCTGATGAAGTGAGTACCTACCTAAATCACTGTTGAGTATTACCAAGCCTTATCTTTTAACGCATATTTTTCTTTATGTCTTAAGGCGCAAAGTTCACACACAATTTTGATTGCTAAGATAAAGATGCATTTATTTGTATGAAGCATGCATTCATACCTAATATTTAGTTGTGTCCACATGAAAAGTAACTACTTATCTATTCCATCAGATCCGTGTGTATCTTTATTAATCCAAATTAACAGATGTACCTACTATGCAGACTATGTTCGACCGTACCAAGCGAGGTCCCAGGTTCGATTCCCGGGTCGAACAAAAAATTGTGTGACTACTTAAAAAAATGATATCGAGAAGAATCTAACTACCAGCCCGAAGTCAGAATGTTGGTGGCATTTCATACATGCCTTGGAGAACACGTTAAGCTGTTGGTTTTATTTCTTCAGTTCACTGGTCATGTCGGTAGAACCAGTGGCGGATTTACCAGCAGGCTAAGTAGGCTGGAGCCTAGGGCGGCAGAATTTAGGGGGCGGCAAATTTGGATATTTTAATTTCTTACAGAATAAAAAGTCCTGACATCAAAACTTTTCAATACTAAAATTTTAAGTAGTTTAATAGTAGGGTTGGCAAAATTTGATTAGCCTACTGGCGGCAAATGTGTAAGTTCACCACTGGGTAGAACCGTCCCATTGGAATCTGAGAGTAGAGGAATAGAGAGGGCACCTAGGGCACCTAATATACCCTGCGTAGATGTGTAATCTTCGATGTGTAATGTTGTGGCGGAAATTGATCGGGACTATTATTATTATATTAGGTACTTAATAAGGAGTTCTTTATCAGAAAAATTGCACAACTTTTATTTAGAATGACCTTGATATATTATTATCGATAACGTTATTTATATCATACGATTTACGATGATACGTAAATAACGTATCATCCGAAATTCTTAATCAAATGACCGTCACGATTTTTACATAATTGAGGTAAAGGTACCTTTATCAATTACCCATTTTCGAAACTATTGTTAGATACCCACTTCAACCCTACTAATACAACCCTTCTACTTCAGATCTTTCACACGATCGGGCTATCAAGATCACCTGTATTGCTGTCCAGCGCTCTGAATTCTGGTGGGAGCACTCCAACAGCTTCCAAACCTTCGAACGTAGATGACATAGCCGCATTAGACAAGCTTCTAACCTCCCTACTAGGGTTAAAAGACAACAAGCGGGGTAGATCATTTATATCCCACCGAGGAACTCCGCGATCCAGCCGCATACCCAGGAATTATCAAAATATCGGAGGACGGCGACCAGAGTCTTGGCCGGAGAAAATATACGAAGATTCTATAGTAAGAAGCGTCATGAGTAGCGTAAGAGCTAGCATGCGGAATTCGCAAGTTGATGAACCTTTCATGACACCTAAGTAATTTTATATTAGGAATAGGTATACATATACCTACTTACATTTTAGATGCATGTTGTTATTACTCGTGATAAAAATATATCCTGATCAGGGTTTCTTAAACTTTTAGCAGTCACGGACCACTTTCACAATTTAAAAAATTCCATGGACCCCTGAAAATTGCTACCTACTTAGTTAATGAGAAGGGTGCTGCTGTTTGGCCTCAATGAGAACGAATAAATTGTGGGATTGTCTTCGACAAGACTGACCTACTGCGGACCCCTGATATACATGCTACGTACCACAAAGGGTCCGTGGACCCCACTTTAAGAAACCCTGTTATAGATATTATAATTGTATAGTAATATGTGTATATATCATGTTTATTTGTATAGTTTTTTTTTTATATAAATAAGTTTATGAGTATCTATGAGTTGTGTTTTGTATACCCTAAGATTATCTTCTACTCGGTGTGCTTCTTATTGCATCTACAAAAAACATATTTGTTGTATCTGTCTAATCCAACAATAACTAGTTTAGTAGTAGTATTGTTATTATTAGACAGATGGTTGTAAATTAGAAAAGAAAACTGGATGATAACTTGTACGTAAATTATTTATTGTACTTTTAAGTCAACTTCAATTTACATTATTTGATAAGTACCTATGTAATAAATATATTACATAATACATATTAAAATTAAAAATATACTTATAAATATACATATTATAATGTTTTATCACAGCAAAGCTTATAACATGTAATGATTTAATTATTAAAAAATTGACAAAAACATCTGCGTAAGTCATTAGCACCCCATTACAAAACTTTGTAGGATATTTTATAATAAATAAAAACAATTAACTACCCTAATAAAAAATACTGTCAAGATGATCTCATTGCGATTGCTGTCACTGCATCTTTTGGCAATGATTTTAATGGTTTACTATGTTTAACTTGAGAAGTATAAACATCATATCCTAATGAGATTGTGTTATCATATAATACTCTAAACCGTGTTGGTAGAAAATAGAAGTTGATGATCTGAGCGGGAGGCCACACCATCCATTCGGCACGGTATAATGTGATAAACTTGTCTTCCACTTCTTCTTGAAAGTTTAGCCATGGTTCCTTTTCAAACAGTGCTACACTTCCAAAAAACGTGACAATCATGATTGGAGAAAATATCACTTGGTCTAAAAACAGTTTCTTTGCTACCATGTCCACAGACTTTCCCACTATAAACTTATCTAACACTTTGTACCAATGGTGACACAACACACCCACTGCCGCTCCAGAAAATGCCATATGCGCTGTCCTTTTGAAATCATACTTTTCTTGTTCCTTAATATATATCTCATAACTCTGTTCCATCAAATCTCCTACTGATGATAAACTTATTGATATGGTAACATTTGTATAGAGTAGGAATTTATCACTAAATGCAACTTTAACTATTCTTCTGAAGTGTGAGAGTGGAGTTGATCGCCTGATGTTGTTTGTTAGCCGTTTCCATGTGACTCCAAGCATTTTATCTGGAATTAAGGAATAAATTATTTTATTATTGCAAAGGGCAAACAATGACATACCTACTATCTAAAAATAATATAGTTGTACTTAGATATGTAATTATTGATGTATCTTCTTTTATATTTATTGATTCAATCAATAAATGTAAAAAAAATAAACAAATTTTATTTAATTATTAAATATATGGACAGCTTAACATCCTCTCTGAGGCATGGGTAAAACAACCAACTTTCAGACTTTGGGCTGGTACCAAAATTTTTCAAAATAACAATTTCTAGTAACACTACTTTTTGCCCAACCTAGGGATCAAACCTTGCTAGTTATGGTCAAACATATAATCTTACAACAAGTCATAAATGTAGGATGCATCCCCAATGGAAAATATATAGGTAGTAATTGTTATAAATATCTAAACAATAAAATTAACAGATAATATTATTTTGTTTTATATCTTTTTATTAAACTATTAATATTAATATATTTTATAATTCTATGAACTTATTGCTTCAATCATTCAGTATTATTTTTAGTAATGTGATTCTGAATTTCTTTCTTGCCATGTTTTATTTGTGAACTGTAGATATCATATCCTAATGAGATTATATTATCATAAACAACTCTAAATTTTAATGGTAGAAAATAGAAGTTGATGATCTGTGCCGGTGGCCACACTACCCACTCAGCTTTATATAGGGTCCAAAATTTATCTTTCACTTCATAATTGAAGTTTTCTATTGGATTATCTTCAAATATAGCTACTGATGCAAAGAACGCCAGTATTACAATAGGAGAGAAAATACATTGATCCAGCATTAGCTTTTGTATAGCTGTCTTTATGGATTTTCCTATTAATATTTTATCTAAGTAAATATACCAATAATGGGCCATACAACCAGCTATGACACCAGATAACGCCATGTGCGAGGTTCGGTACAAATCATGGATCACTATATGTTTCTGATGTAGTTCATAGGTTTGTTCTATTAAGTCACCAGATATTGATATGCTCATAGAAATCCATACATTTGTGTAAAACAGATACTTTTTGCTGAATGCTATATTTATTGCTTTGGAATATTTAGTATAAGCTTCAAGAAAGATTCTTCTAATCATCATAAATTATGGTCTAAAACAAAACTTCTGTTTTACAACATGTTAGCATTCTAAGAAAACGTTTTGTGACAGTTAGTTAATAAATCACAGATACTTATGCATATACCAAGGTCTTTAGTTAGCCAACGAGAATCCCATGAAAATTATTGTTTTCTGACATAACACCATCAAGAAAATCGATAAAAGTACTTTTTAAAATAAGTATAATTATATATTGAAAGGATAATACAGCAATCATCACGAGATAGAGTCGCGAGCAATTTTAATTTTAAAACCAGTTCATATAAAGTTTGATACTTACATTACTTGATAAGATAGGACGTCAAGAAGACAATATAAAAACAGTGAATAAGCATAGGGTAACTCTTTATTTGCCAATTCTTTTAATGTTTATAGTACATTCTTATGTAACTTATTACGAGTAAAACATCGTTTTTACTCCGCGAATAACCTTAAAATCCAAATTTCTGGAACTTCGCAAAACGACAGATGGATCGCGAAATGATATGTCAAATGGGAATAGACTGTCAAGCGTCAGCTGTTACTAAAATTGGACTAAACTAAATACATCATAAATTTAGTCGAATGTTAATTATGTGACACTTTAAATTTAAATTCATTCAATTATTTATTCAAACAAATTATGTATCACAATAACAATAATAATTATTATTATTCTTTGATAGTTATAAAACTAAACTATACAATACAAAACACAATCATAAAAAATCTGGCTCAAAAAGCGATAGAATCGGAGCTTCGTTGTTTTCAATCGGACCAAAAAAAACTCAAAAAACTGTCAATCTAAAAAGTTACTTGTCTGCGTCCTTTTTGTCGGCGTAAACTAAATAGTGTTATTAAATTAAACACGTTATTTGATTAATTTATATATTACACATAACAATGGCAGGTAAATAATCTATTTAAATACATGTGTTAAATATATATAATTCACCAGTAGAGGCTATCTGTGTGGTTCCGACCTAATGACACAATATTCAGTCCTGTTTATCAAAATACTATAATAATGCTATAAATCCGTACAGCCTCACGTTATTAGTGTTCATATATTTCTTATCAACATGCTATCTACAGCAATACATACGTACTTTTCAGATAAATTGAAATTAGATCGCCATGCTATGAAAGACCGCGCCACTTCGCACCTTCGCATTTATGTTGGTGGGTTGCCTGATAAGGCTACCGTTGAGACTCTTTATGACCATTTCATCCAATTCGGACAGATAAATGGCATAGTGGTGAACAGAAACTTTGGCTTCATACAATTTGAAGACGAGTCAAGTGCTCAGGAAGCTATCATCAAAGGCAATGGCAGTCACTTTCAAGGGAAAAGCATTAATGTGAGGACTACACAGACCAATACAGATAAGGCCAGGTAATTAATGTTGTTTTAAAGGTGTATGTTATAGCTGTTCAACTAATATAATATTCACAGTGATATATTTACAATATGTAGTAAAATAATAGCTCAAATGTTGATTATTTTTACATAAGCTAAACTGGACTTGTACATTGATTGTCAAAACCATGTAGGCAACTTAAGACTGCTGGTTTTGTAGATTATCATTTAAAGAAAAACATATAGGTCTAAAGTTTAAAAAAATGCAGTTTGGCCACTCTGGTTCTAGCAGCCTCAAATGAGGTGAATGTTTATGGAGTCTGCATGGATATGTTCTCTAACAACATTTAATTTAGGTCACTAAACTATCTCTCTGCAATACTTTACCCCTTTGCAGCCCTTATTTTTCAATAAAAATAAAATACATAATAAAGTTTTATTTTTTATTTAAATAACATTCTAATGTTTTCTAAGAGGCTTTTTGTTCTGATCCATCAAATTAAGCAAGTTAATAACCAATCAGATATCAATTCAGTGACCAATAGCGCACTCGCGTAAAGCGGGGCAATTTAGCGTGAAAATTAAAAACCGCGTTGAAGTGAATCCGTGTTTTACGGGATCGCGTAAAGCAGGGTATTACTATATAAATTAATCTTTCTAGGCATGTAGAATCAGTAACAATACAACCAGAACTTCCACCAGCTGTGGCATTATCAGATAACATACCAGGAAATGATGATGCTGACAATGAATATGATAGTTATGGAAACTACATTGCTGATCAGAGTAAGTACTTTTGAATAAAGTTGTCCTCCAATACTAGTTGTGATGCCCCACCCCTTGGGGTACTGGTAAGTTGTACATCACCTTAGTATTCCATAGCATCAACAGACAGAAAGATAGTAAGATGACAGGTACATAGAAGAAACTTATGTACCATTTTTATTTTAAATGATTCCAAAGCATAATCTTGTAAATAGAATTATAACATCATTAAGTGCTGAAAAAAATTTAAAGATTGAATGATTATATTGTAAACGAACCAGCCCAACATGTTAGTCTGTGGTGCCCTTTAGCAAGTTGTACAAATGAATTTCATTTATACAGGATAGCTGGAGTAGATTGGATGCAGGAGGTGGAATACCAAGTGTTTGCACATTTGTAATTTTTGCAAATTAGAGGACAGTGTACAGCCATGGATCCTAGTTGCACCCAATTCTTCAATTATATTGTACTTATTGTATGGCTTCCTCCAACAGACTACAGAGATGAAGACTATGATGAACAAGCCCCAGCAATGTCATACCAAAACAACAACTGGGCGGAATCAGGTCGAGGGGGACCACTTGGTCGCGGAGCTCCCAGGGCCCGAGGAAGAGGCGTCAGAGGTCGTGGAGCTTCAAACTTTAGAGACAGGTCACCCATAAGTAGTAGCAGAGGTAATAAAAGCTTACATAGTTAGCATTATATAGTATTTATAATAAGAAAAGAAGAATTACTAAAGATAATTTTAACTTAATCAATTTATTAATTAAACTAGAGAGTGCAGTGTTGTTTGCTGAATACACTGCTAGATTGGGCAATATAACTGACAGCCAAATAACATTTAATCATGGTGTTTTGTGTTATGATGGACAACCTCCGTTTGGTATTTGTCTCGCTTTACATCTCGGAGGTCATGGTTTCGATCCCCAAACCGGACAAGAAATCTTTATATAAATTCTAAAATTTCTTTCCGGGTCTGGTTGGCTGAGGGACTACCCTCCGTGCCTCGGAAAGCACGTTAAGCCATTGGTCCTGATTGTTATAACATCATCTATATCAATCATATACAAAGAAAAGGGCAGCAGCGTTTCCTTGTGTGTTACAACATAATACTGAGGTCACCAACCCGCCTGCCAAGCGTGGTGACTAGGGGCCGTTCAAGTATTACGTAAGCACTATGGGGGGGCGGGGGGGTCTTTGCTTTACTTATTTTGGATGACATGGGGGGTAGGGGAGTCTAGATGATGATTACGTCATCGGTAGTTATTTACTTTTTTACACGAATGGCAACCCTCACATTGTCTTTGCTTGAAAACGAAACGCATTTTCGGGGATTCCCGCAAATAATGCATACGTTTAGGCACTCGCTTTAGAACCGAGTAGGGGAATTACCGCGCGTTATTCACTTGTCTAAATTTCCTCTGTCAGTGTATTGTTTCGTTTGGATACTATAGCGAGTAGACCAGTGGCGTAGCTACCAAGGGGCTAGGCGGGGCAGTGCCCCGGGGCCCTCAAGCTCAGGGGGCCCTCGTATCCTTACCAGAAAATCTCAATCGAACTCAACTTTTGAAAATTTCTGCCATTTTCAAAATAAATATGACAGGTGGCAACTCGAGTTTAATCATGGCAACTCAGTTGTGAAAAAAAATGATAAATGATGCCATTAGCAGTTGTGTGGAAATACAAATTTTTTTCGCAACTTTGCAAGATTTGTATAACTTTTTCGGAAACAGTATGAAGCGTTGGGATCTACTATCAAAATTCAGCCGAATCAGACACCACTCTAAAAAAAAACTAAATCCCACTAGATGGTCCAGTAGAGTCAATACGATATCTGCAATCAAACTTCGTTTTTTTGATATTATCAAAGCATTATCAGAAATGGTTCTAAAGAGTCCTAATAAAGATGAGCGTAATGAAGCAAAGAGTAAAAAGAGTATTAAAACAAAATTTCTAAATTTCGAGTTTGTGTTGCTTTGTGAATTCATGCATATTGTATTGAATGACATCAATTATGCATCCAAAATTTTACAAAAATCCGACATAAATTTGGATGAGGCAAGTAAAGCTTTAGCAGAGACCAAAGCAAAGTTGCAAATTTATAGAAATGATTTCGAATTATTCAAGTGCAAAGCCTGTGAAACTGCAAGAAAATATGGTATAGATACCCACTTTCAAGAAAAAAACTTAATGGTGTCGTGGGACACCAGGTAGGAACGAAGTTCCTTCGGCTAATGTAGAATCGACGGTACCAATTCTTTTTATACTCGTGATAATTTCTCAACGAAATGTCCGATTGGAATAAAACAAAAAGTATTTTACTTCTACATAAATACCCTTGATAACATAATGCTTAATTTGGATAAGGATTAATATTATGATATACATTTAACGTAGTTTCTTTCTTCAGACGATTTAATATTTTTTTAAAGAACATAAAAGCGGTTATTGTGACTAAACTATGATAGTTAGATATATTAATAAGACCTACAAACCCGTAGTACATCATTTTGTTCTATTGTCAATAGTTTTTGCAGCGCACGCATTAATAGGTTTTCGCTTTTACACCTTGGGTTACAAAATCGCAATGTTCTTACGGATCCCTAATTTAAACCTGTAACCTTCCTCGATAAATGGACTATCCAACACTGAAAGAATTTTTGAAGTCGAACCAGCAGTTCCTGAGGTTGGCGCGTTCAAACTTCGTTCCTACCTGGTGTCCCACGACACCATTATTTTTTTTTTATTCTCTACAATTCCTGTCACTTACTAGCTGAAAGGTTATTCAGCAAATTAAAAATTATTAAAAATTATTTAAGAAATAGTATGGGCCAAACTCGACTCAGACATTTATCGCTAATAGCAATTGAAAACAAAACCGCATCAAGTCTGGATTTTACCGAAGTAATTGATACTTTGGCGAAAACTAAAGCTAGGAAAAGATTGTAATAATTATAATCGTTATTTAGTCTGTTGGTAGGTTTGACCTTTATAATATTTTTTATTAATTTTAATTAATTGACCTTTATAATAATTAGAAGTAGCCATTACATGATTTTGTTTAGTTTATACGTTAATCTATTTTTGTTATATAATATATATTAATTAAGAAAACATACTGTCTAAGTTTTATAATTTTTGTAAATATCTTGCATCGGCGATAGGTTAAATAACTGTAAGCTGGTGCAACGTATCTATGAACAAATAAATAAATAAATATATAATAAACCCTTGAATCTTTTCCATTTTCCTTTTATTGCCCAATACCTAAACCAAGTATTAAAATAATTATAATTTATGTTGTTAGTGTTTAATAGTTTTATTACCTGCCCATGCACGAAAAAGAGCTGATGATAAAGTTGCTTAGCATTTTTAAAGTATTTGTATATTAATGATTTTACTTCAAAAAACCTTACCAGTTTTGATAGCAGTGGGCCCCATTTTTTTATTTGCCCCAGGGCCCTTGGTTACCTAGCTACGCCACTGGAGTAGACGTATTGTAAGCATAACAAAGCAAGTTAACATTTGTGTTACCATTGATTCCATTAGCCAAAGTTTAATGTTTAAATAAGATGTCGTTTCAAATAGAAAAATCCAAGTTATACCAAAAACTGTTTGTAAGTTTAAAAAAATCTCATACAAGTACGAAAGTACAAAAGTTAGTTAATTGAAAAATGTTTACGTAAGCATGGGGGAGGGGGTAAGAGCTTTGCTTACTTTTGCTGACAAGGGGGATGGGGGGGTAAATAATTGTAATAAATCTGCTTACGTAATACTTGAACGGCCCCCTATGGCAAATACCCTCATGGGCCCTGGGAAGAGGCCCATGTTCAGTGGTGGACGTTATACGGGCTGATGATGATGGTGATGATTCAATGAAAAATATATGTTTTATAAGCATCTTTAAAAAAACATGGATATCTTAATCACACATGTTCAATAGTCGGAATTACGAAAATATGGTTTCTTTTGGATTATGTAACTTTCTAAAGGTGAAAGAATTGTTCAAATGGTCCAGTAGTGGGCCTGCAATGAGTGTGTTCAAGCAAACAAACAAATAAACTCTTCAGCTTTATAATATTAATATAGATTAGACTTTATATATTTAAGTGGCCGTTGCCCGGCTAGGGCGTCGGACTTGTGATATTGAGGACGCCGGGTCGAACCTTACCCATTGCACTACCGACGTGAACCCACTCGTAACACAAGCATTTTAGCTTAACACGAGGGGTTAACAAGAATACTAGTAGAATGCAAAATTCTAATAGTAATCTTTTAAAGAAAAAAAAAAAATTACTGAACTGGATAAGACACAGTACAGAAATATTTTTGTGTAGTAAACTTTAGAATTTTGTTTTTCATTTTACCACTAGCTCCCCGCGCGCTGTTTGACGCGTAGCTCCCGTTTATTATTAAATATAGCCTATAGCCTTCCTCTATAATTGAGCTATCTAACACTGAAGGAATTTTCAAATAAGACCAGCCCGGCTGGCATAGGCAGCGCGACTCGAGTCTACTCTACGGAGGCCGACCAATCACATTGCAGAAAGTGTCACGTGACAGTGCGTTAATGCAATGTGATTGGTCGGCCTCCGTAGAGTAGACACGAGTCGCGCTGCCTATGCTAGCCGGGCAGTAGTTCCTGAGATCATCGCATTCAAGAAAAATAAACTCTTTAACTTTATATATTAATATAAATTCTGTCTTCTTATCGACTCCTTCCATTTATAGGTGGCGATTGGTCGGAGAGAGGTAGTTATGATCGGTACCAAACTCCAGCACCAGAGTATCCTAGAGCATTGCCAGTGTCAGAACGAAATGACTGTGAAATTATTGTGGTCTCTAAAGGACTTACGTAAGTAATTATTATAGTTATCAATATGTTTCGGGTTCCATTTTTTTTAGGACTAACTTCCCTCGCCCTGTTTCACCTGCGTAACTCCCGTTGCCGCGGGAACTTCATAAATAAATATAGCATATGTTATCCGGGGATAGTATAGCTTTCCAACTGTGAAAGAATTTTTCAAATCGGTCCAGTTGTTTCGGAGCCTATTTAATACAAAAAATCAAATCTTTCCTCTTTATAATATTAGTATAGATAGACTAGCTGCGACCCGCGCGGTTTCAGTCTCAGTGGATTGCTACCCTATCCTGTCCATGGCACTGACATTTTCCGTGGATTTTCCAAATGTATATTGTTTGTATATAATGGGTGACTTTAATTTAACGTCTTGAAAATAATAGGCCGTGTTATGTACCTATATGAAATAGATGTCTAAGGCATAGTTATTTTATCATTTTTTTTTTACTGACAGATTGAAATTCGTAATGGTAAAAATGCGTACCTAAGTTGGTAGTTACGCTATTTCGCTCACTCTTTTCATTCATGTGTGATTGCGGCCTAGGTATTATAGGCACCTAATTTATTATTATGCACGCGCTATATATATATTTCTATATTTGGAGATATCTATCTTCTATATATATAAAAGAAAGTCGTGTTAGTTACACTATTTATAACTCAAGAACGGCTGAACCGATTTGGCTGAAAATTGGTAGGGAGGTAGCTAAGAACTGGGAGAAGGACATAGGATACTTTTTATGCCGTTCCCGTCGTTCCCGTGTGACGTGACATAAGACGGGTAGGGGTAGGGTACGGTAAGGGTAGGTTAGGAGTAGGGTACGGTAGGGGTAGAGTATAAAAGTCCACCCGTGCGAAGCCGGGGCGGGCCGCTAGTTAGATATATTTGTCAGTAATTTCGAGATTTTATTCCAAGTCTAATTTCCGAAATACTAGTACAGATATACTGTGGTCTATAGATTCTATTCCACTTACACAACACACCATATTATTATCAAGATGGTATAAAAGTCAGCCAGTATATTTGGTAACCATAATTACAAATAAAATTAAAAAAATCGCAAGGAAGTATCTTAAGTTATGGGCGTATTATTATTATTTGAAGCGGCCGTAGCCCCATGGCTAGGGCGTCGGACTTGTGGTCTTGAGATCGCCGGTTCGAACCCCACCTATTGCACTACCGACGTGAACCCACTCGTAACACAAGCATTTTAGCTTAACACGAGAGGTTAAAAAGAATGCTAGTAGATTGCAAAACGCTGTTAGAAATCTTAAAAAAAAAAAAAAAAAAAACAACAATTTATGTATGTTCATATAGATAGATATTTTATTCCATAGTGTGTGTGTGTGATTTCCAGCTTAGAATAGACCAGACCACCCCATACATTCTATGGGTGTTGTAGGAGGTGTACTAAAGGGCATACACCTGATGGATGACCAGCAGCATCTATCAGTTCATATCCTTCAACGACCCTGGCTTGCCCAGGTCTGTTAAAGAGGAGAGCAGTGGGCGTAGACGGCCTGATAAAATAACTAAAGTCAGTATTTTTTTTTGTTACAGAGAATATGCAGAATATATCGAAGGCCGGCTCAAAAGGCTAGGGATAGTAGTAGATCTTCTTTTCCCCATGGAAGATGTGCCCATAGGCAAGGTGCTGGGCAACATCGCGTCGCGAGGATGTTTGTACGCCATTCTAGTCATGCCACAGAATCAGGAGAATAGATCTTTAACACTTACAATACTGCATGGGCTTCCACAAGGTTTGTACTAAAACTAAAAGTGTATACAAATTCTCATAACATCATCTATAACAATCGGGTGTGCCAAAGTTCACCTAAAATTTCAACTCCGATTATTGGAAATCCTAAAATGTTCTTCCTAACATTTTTCATCCTAACAATCACAAGTCCTAACTACTCTGTCTCTAATGTTCATAATTCCAAAGCATTCAACTTCATAATGTCAGTAGCAATAAACATCTATTATACTTTTATTTGTTTTCCTATATTTTCTCAACATAACCATCTTGTACACTATTATTCAAAGTCATATCTATTTTGTTTAGATATCTTTTTATTCATAATAATCAGTATTATATACAATAATTTTGCGTTACTTTTACAGTTTTAGTTATTAAATTATTTTCACATATATATACCACGGTACTATTTATAGTAATTGGTTTAAGTTAAGTTAGAACTGCGACCATAAAGCACGAGCCGAGCGAGCGAAGCCAGAGTCCCGCTCCAGTCATTCAGTCAAGTTCCAGAAACAAATCGATCCTATTCATAATTATTTGTTTAGGTTAGGTTAGAACTGTGACCACAACCAGAACCGAATCGGTCTTATAGTTATTGGTTTAGGTACGGTTAAAACTGCGGTATAAACTCCCAGGCCATAAACATAACCGTAAATGAGTCGTGTTTTATGAATTTCATTCATTTAAAACAAAAATCTGAAATTTTTAGGAGTGATCATTCGGATTATAAATCGTTAGGAAGAACAATTTCGGGTAAAGAACTTTAGGTGAGCCAATATGGACCCATAACAATCATATACCAGGGAACGGACAACCTCCCTCTCCTCCTGAGGCATGCTTTTGCCATAGTCACCACGCAAGACCAACCAGCCTGGTTGTTGACCCCAGAATTATGTTGTAATACACGGTCCTTTATCAGCAGTGGATGTTGTACGGGCTAATGATGTTAAAAAGTATATAATATAAGCCAGTTTCACTTGTGTAGCTTTAGTTGCGACAACACTGGTGTCTCAGTGGTTATGCTAGTTTGCTTCAGAGATCTGGTGTTATGGGTTTGATTTCCAACCAGGGGGCCGAGTCTGCTATTTTTTTAAGCATTGTGCCACCGTAGTGCCATCATGATATCATTATGCCAAAAACGGTAATCTACTAATCTCACTATGGTGTCGGCGCTGGAATGGCAGTTGGTGTTGCTACCGCAGAAAAAGGCCGTCAACAAAAGTAGCAGGGGAGATGGTTAGGGAGATTGTAATGTTTAATAGGCGATTTCAAAACTTATAAATGTATCATTTGTTATAATATTCAACTAAGCAAATATCATCATGGCGTCATAGTGACACCATTATGACGTCACTAACCAAAAGGGAACAAAACCGACCATTGAACTGTCATTGACAGTTCATGGACACGCCATAACGATAGTAGACTCGGGCCCTGGACAAGCGCTTAGTTGTAGTCTTCACATAGGTGTCGTAAGAGGCGAATAAGGAAACAACAATTGATGGTAGGGCAGCAGTGTCTATAAGTTCAAGATACTCATCATCGTACTGCCCAGCATGGTGATTATGGTAAAATCCCTCAAGGACTCAAGCTTGCCAAGGTCTGTTAAGAGGAGGCAGTTGGCAGGAGGCTATGTTCAGCAGTAGACGCAAACAGGCTAAAACGGTACAGTACAGCACAGCTGTCCCACGCGTATCACAAGTGCAGTGGTGAAATAATTTTCAAAATCTGATTAGCCAACATACAAACTCACTTTTTTTTTCTATTTTTTTTTTATTATAAGTAGTGTAGCGTTTGACTACACCCTGCCTGATGTTAAGCATCTGAATAGCCTAGGATGGAGCACGCTTACCTAGAAGGAACCGGTTTACGCTTGATTTAAAGAGACCCATATTGTACTTATCGGGAAATATAGACCCCGGCAAGGAGTTCCACATCTACCTATTTATAAAATCTATACAGTGCAGGGTTATTTATAAAACATTAACAACCTTTCAGGGGACTGATGATTATAAGCAACTTTTACTACAGGACCAACCCTGAAATCGCGAAAAAAAACCGGTGTTTTATACATTTCTGTTCACTTAACTCTACAAAATGTATGGAACAGCTGATTTTTTTTTTGAGATGTCATGGTTGGTCCTGTAGTAAAAGTTGCTTATAATCATCAGTACTTTCTCCCCCTGAAAAGGTTGTTAATGTTTTATAAATAACCCTGTATACGTGAAGCAACTTTGTACCCTTTTTACAAAAATTGCGTGGACGGAGGAGTATGAAATTTCGCACACTTATAGTTTATATAGAGGAGCGCTGAATGCTAATATATTTTTTAATTATGGTCGCACACTGGGCGACCACTAGTTAGTATAAACATTTAATTATTGCACATCAAAGCCTGTAGTGGTAGTTCATTTATTTTGTATTTTTATTATAATTGCAGAGCACCGCAACATGCCGTTAGAAGATGCGTTGCAGCTGATGTCCCGCAACTTTCAAGAAGTGCAACATGGTGGGGCTTCGGGCAGAGAAGCGGTGTATGCACTGTTAGGACAACTGGCCGATGGACGTACCCTTACTGTTCTGCAGTATGACAAAGTCATTGAGTATTTACAGGTTGGTTTATACTTATTGTTACTATCTTTACTAACTGTGGACCACGTTATTGTAAAATAATATATATATAAAAAAAAATTAATTCATAACTTCCCGCGCACGGTTTCACCCGCATAACTCCCGTTCCCGTGGGAACTTCATAATTATACTATAATATACAATGGTGAAAGAATTTTTCAAATCGGTCCACTAGTTTCGGAGCCTATTCAATACAAACAAACAATAAAATATTTCCTCTTTATAATATTAGTATAGAATTATAGATGTTTAATTGACCAGAAAAAATATACATTGAGATGGTACATGGTTACTGACCTCCACACTAAAATTTCCTGTGTCGTGAAGGCCAGTCTCTTTCACATAACAATATATTATTATAAAAGTAATACATATCTCTTTTATTTGCAGGAGCGTCGAAAGCAACAAGTTAAAATTGAATTAGGCGAAACCCCATCAGCGCCCACCAGCAAAACACAAGCAGAATTGCAGCAAAGAATTCTCAGTATACTAAATGATAAGAAGAACAAGACAGAACCCGCTGCTACCCCCGCCCCGGTGGCACCCCCCGCTCCAACACAAAACAAACTGCTAAATGACCCAACAGTTAGAAAAGCTTTAGACTCCATATTACAGAAATTTACATAAAACATTTAGTTTTGAATAGACTTCAATTTGTGAATTTGATTTATTTATAAGTACATATTTGTTGTATTGTGACAACTCTCGTTCAGAGCTTCCTATGATAAGAATGAAGTAATAGATTCCTTTTAATGTACTGGGGAATAATTGTCAAATAATAATGTTTGTATATAAATATCTAGGGGTATCAGACTGATTGAGCTTAGCAATTATACAGGGTTATTTTTAAAACACCAATAACCTTTTGGGGAATAGAAGTACTCATGATGTTGAACAACTTTTACTATGGGACCAACCGTGAAATCGCGAAAAAAAAAATCAGCTGTTCCATACATTTATGTTTACTTTCCTCGACAAAATGTATGGAACAGCTGATTTTATTTTCGCGATTTCAGGGTCCCATAGTAAAAGTTGTTTACAACCATCAGTACTTTCATCCTCTAAAAGGTTATTGGTGTTTTAAAAATAACCCTGTATACCTTAAAACGGGATTACGTAAAATATATATTTAAATATCGGCTTTGATTTCACTTAGCTCAGTTTGTCTTTTACCCGTCGATATAAAATACCCCGTAAATTACCAATAAATATCAAGATGTGTCGCTATCAATAAATAGCATGTAGTGGGATAGAATACTAAATTCTTGTAACAAAACGGTAATCTTTTAATTTTATAAATTAAATAATTTTTTGCTGTTTTGTAAGTAGAATAGACACTCGGTAATCCGAAGAGCTTTGTATTCTGACATGCCAAGTCGGCGATGTCGTAATTGCCGAAAATAATTATATGGGAGAAAACCACCAATCAAAATCTGGGTGTCTGTGAGTGTACTTATATAGTCTGATTCAATAGACAATCCGCCTCCGCCTTACATAGATAGCCTAGTTTGTCGGATTACCGCAGTCAATTGTATTTCATTATATTTACGGTACAATATCGTATCTATCATCAAACTTCTTTTAACGCTAGATCGTAGTGAAAATCATTTTTGCCTAGTAAAATTAAGTACTTGCAATTATAAATGAAGTAGCATTTTATACATCCACTTAAAAAAGTGTATTCATTGTCGTAGAAAATGATAATACAATAATAATTTTATGTATGTCACGGTATGTTGGTGTTGCCTGGTAATAAAAACTCATTCCTCAGTTACATCTGTTTTATTTTTAAGTTCATACATAATTAATAGAGGTGGTCTAAACAAATATTTCCACAGAGATAGCAGTTCATTGGTGATTCAAGTGACAAACAGTGTTATATAGGTAGTTAATTTGTAATTATGTACAAACACACAGGACAGAATTTTATATTGATGCTAAGAACTAAGAATTTGATATACAATACCCAAAAAAAGTTAACATAATTGATAATTTCCCGTATAATGTCTTCTTGACTTCAGCTAAACTAACATCGAAAGCTGTTTTGTCACAAAAAAATAAAATCTACATGCAGGGATTTCAAGATTTACACAATAATATTTTGTTATATATTGACGTGATTATTATAATGTCAACGACACACCGCCAGCGGTTCCCAGAGCACTTCTATATGCTGTATGGTACCTTTTTATTTACAATTATGTGCGGAAAGAATTAATTATTATCAGAAATTTTATTATATGGCATTGTAAGAATTTCAACTTTCATTATCAATGGCTCTATTATACATGAATATTAGTTATTAACATCATCCCATTGAGATCAAGGCTCTGAGTCTTAATGTTTCAAGCATAATTCTTTTCAAAATTATATTCTTTAATATTTCTAGTAGTTATTAGCTTTACAAGATTTATATATAATAATAAACTAGGATAACATTAGGAATATCCACATCTTACTCTATATAAACATATCCACATACGCCCTTACTACTACAGCAACTAAATGCCACCACACACCCATCAAACTCCATAAAGCTTTGTTGGAAGAATTTGGTGTCAGTTTAGAGCTCAATGGGTGAGAGCGATATTTACATGGGATCAGTCAATATTTGACTGCATTGCCAGCAACCACAGTGCAGGCGAAACTGCAATCCTTTGAATCCTATACAATTCGTCAATAATTAAATTATGTCGATCTCTCTGGTGGGTCTTCTTGCTTTGAAGGATCAAAGCCTTCTTTTATGTGTCCTCCGGTACCTTTGGGATCTAAGTCTGTAGCCCAACTAAAGTGCATTAGCGCTAAATGGGAGTTACCTAACTTATTGTGAACTTTTCCAAGTAAATAATACACTAGTGACTCTCTTGGAGCTATATCTTTTAGGTGATGAAGATCTGTCAATGCATCTTCCGGTCTACCAGCTCTTAATAAAACAGAGGCTCTGTGGAAACGACACAAAGGATTCTCAGTATCAAGTGCAACTGCTCTTTCTAAAGTAGCAAGAGCTCTGTCCATCTTACCCAAGGCAGCTTGTGCTAAACCTAACTGACATCTCAACACTCCTGAATGAGGATGTATAGTGAGGGCACGACGTATATGAACTTCGGAAGGTTTCCATCGCTCTTGCCGTGCGTAAACTGTTGCAATACCAAACCATGCTACATAATTACGTGGATCAATACTTACTGCTGCCCTGAAACTGGCAAGAGCCTTATCTGTTTCCTCAGCCACCGCATATTCATGTCCCAGCAATGCATGAGCATATGCTGCATCAGGGTCCAACTGTACTGCTCTTTTAAAGAATTTTAAGGCTGTTTCACGCTCCTTGTGGAGGGAAAAGCAATTTCCAGCTGCTAACCAAGCTATTGGGTCTTTCCTATTCAATTCTACTAATTCTTGTGATAATGCTGATAATTGTGCTTCTCTTTGTAAATGCCATAGACATGTACTGTATATGTCCATTCCTTCAGTACGATTTGGATACTGTTTTCTAATTTCAGCAAAAATTTTTGCTGCAGCCTCATACTGAGCCAACTCATAGTGAGCTTTAGCTATCATAGTCTGCACCCAAGGAGAAGCTAGTTGCTTAGGTGTGGTATCTTGGAATAATTTGATTGCATTCTTACAGTCCAGGAATGCCAATGATTTATAAGCCTCTCCTAAATCCCTCATTAGATTTAACAATGCTACACCATTAGAGTTCTTTGGTGGGATGGTAGGAGTAACAGATTCAACACTCTTATTCCTTTCATTTGACTCAACAGAATTAGCTTTGATATTTTTGGCAGTGCGCTGCTTGTTTTTTCTTGATGGACTCTTAGGGGCTACAAACTTTCTGCTAGGTGATTTATTGTTTTCTTTCACTGAATAACTGCTATTATTATTACTAAATAATCTAGATGACCGCCGTGGAGCAGGACCCAGGGTACATCTCGGAGCTGGACTAAACACTGCATCTTTCAGCTGTCCCATTTGTGCTCGTAGTGAATTTACTATTTTAGGTATCGCTTTTTGCTCATTTGAGTCAGTGAGAGTGGGGGTATATAAAACAGGAGATTCTTCCATTGGTAACATGCCAAATGATGGAGAAAATGGAATGGGAGCCATGCCACTGAACACACTGTGCATACGTTTGACAGGAGCCTGTGTTTCAGGTGTGATGCTTGAGGACATTGTCATGGGGGTCCTGGTAGCCACATTATTTGGAGTTACATTAGTATTCATAGAAGTATTATTGGGAATGTTACTATTAACAAAAGAAATGTTTTCTGAATTGCTGACTAGATTCACTAAAGTGGTAACACCAAATGTAAAGTCAGTATTATTCATTTGGAATACTTGATGGGGGTCTATTTTCTCACCCATATTACAAAGTTGTGCAAATGATTTCCACATGAAAGGATTAAGTGATAATGATTTTCTATGAGCTTCAGCGGCTTTACTTCTTCGTTCGGTGATGTTGTATATTTTGGCAAGAAGTTGTAATGCATAAGGAGCTTGTTCCCCAAATTCTGAAGCCACAATGTCAAGGTTGTTGCCTAATGCATGTTCCGCATCTTTGTAACTAAAACAATCCATTAAAAAAGTTAAAAAAAATATAGTCTACTTAATAAAATTACATCTTAACAATGTTAAAAAAGAAACCCTAGCATTTATTGATTAACACTTAATGATGATGAGTTATTGCATATAATTATAAATTTAGCAGTACACCAAACAAACATCAGCTTTTCATCTATACATAGTAAATATAATAAACAAAATTTAATTACTTACGATTTCAGGTCAATAGAGCATTTTGCTAATAAAAATCTGGCTTGTGGTAATGTTAATGACATGTTTTGCAACAAATGATGAACCTCATTCACTCTCCCTGCTCTGTAGTAACATGTTCCCAAAAGAAAGGCTGTCTCCTCAGATGCAACTGCAATATTAAAAAAATACATTAAATCAAGCATTGCTTAACGCACGCAAAGTGCATACAGAGTTTTGAAATCAAGAATTACGTAAAAATCAATATTTAACTCTAAATGCAGGTGATACAGAAACAATGATTAAAATATGTCAGCTGCAAAACCAAATAAGAATGCGATTTATTTACCTTCAGCATGTAATCTTTCGGCCAGAAATATAGCATTATCGAAGGCATAATTATTCAGGCAATCCCAAACGATAACCTGCGGAAATTTAAATAATGAATTGAAACGTCTGTACAAAAATACTTTGACAGGTCTTAGAAAATCGTTTTGTAACTTACCTGTATAGGCTCTTGGACAATCATGTTGGTCGATTTTAAGCACTTATATGAATGTAAATACTATAAAATATTTACATCGCAAGCTACGATTATTATAACAGTCACAAAATAAATTAGAGCGTATCTTCTACGACGGACATTTTCATTTTTGTTAATTGTCTATGATAATAATTGCCAGGTTCGAAACTTTTTCTAAAATATTGCCAGTTAAAAATATGTATTTAAGTTTATGGTCATTTAGTCGATTATTGAAGTCAATAATTGACAAAATTCCAAAATCTACTTTTCGTGCTATTGAACTGCTATAGAAAGTTTTTTTGGTTTCTTTTTTGTAGTTTGATTGAATAATATATATATATTCAGGTTTTTTTAATATGTTACAATAACTATTAAGAAAAAGGCTATGATTTTTTATAGAAATACATTGAACCATAAGATTTGGAGCAACTAAGATTTTTCTCTTACTAAGTGTAGCCAATAGATTAAAAGTACGGAAAATTTTGGGAAATATTCTGTACGCGTATTACGAACGATTTCTTGTTGCTTCTATTTTCAAATTAAAAGTACTCTCTAAATGTTAGCCGTACTACAGTGGCAATAACGTTGCACAAATATTTTTCAGAAAAGGCTCTCTAAGAGCTTTAACAAGAAAAAACATCAGTTAAAGTTATAATAATTTATAAATTCATATTATTATTAATTTATAATCAAATTAAACTTCCTAAATTTCAACTTTTCATCAGTACGGTTTTCTGTATATATATTTAATTTCTAAATAATTCTCCTACGTAAACATTTTTAAAAGTGAACGGGAAATAAAACTTTCTTATTGGTAGCATTGTTTCTGTGTTTGTCTATGCTTTACTTAGTTTGGAAGAAAATGAAACGATAACGAAACGTCAATTCGTCACAATCAAGGATTTGCAAGTACTGTGCGATTTTAATAATGATGGGAAAGCAACTAAAGTGAAATTGTAGTTTTTGCAGTGTTTTGTTAACAATACGTTTGTGTTCAATCTACATTGTGAAACTTTCTGCGTGAACATTGTTGTGTAGGAAACCTACGTGATTATGTGTACAATATGCGCAGAGTGTTGATTACGAATGACATCTGTTAACAAAAGGAAAACAGTACTAAAAAGACGTTCTTAGTATTTATTCAAGGTAAATATACGATAATGTACTAAATTAATATCTAGTTGATAGTTTTCTGGTGTTGTTTACTATATTACCGTTTGATATATATATCAGAAAGTATCGCCCTTCACTCCGAAATATACTCTAAACAAGAAAATGTCAAGACGTGTGACCTCCAATTTACGAGTTCCGTGATATTTCATGATTTGTAGCACAATGTTGAGGTGGTTTGTACAAAGTTTTACATTTTGTTTTTTGCAATAACATTGTTCCACTTAATATGTAGGTGGAATGAAATGGTGATTGAACAACATAAGTGCTACACAGAAAACATTATGTTTAAGTAGATTTTCTTTTCTATATTGTCTTAATTGCAGTTAATGATTATGTTTCATTTGCAAAGAATCTTTGGTGCTTACTCATAGAGAGTAGGTATTAGTTGATAATGATACATTTAGTTTTAATCTAATAGTAGTTTCACAGTGAAAGATGACACAGATACCTACATTAGAATTCTCATAATCTGTGGCTTGAGAAATGTTCAATTGGTGGTTTGGATATGCGGCAACATTCACAATGATTTGTGTTGTTGTGAAATAATAACATGATTGTTTACACAGTTGTACATATTATTTGGATGACATCAGTATCATTTGGTAGTTTTGTATGAGTTCAAAAGACTTTACAATTCATTTAATAATATTAATAATTAAATAATGAATTTATTTAGTACTTAGGTATACACTTGTCATAATGACAATGTCATTAAACTCTAATAAGTTTAGATTCACATTAATTATATTATTATAGTAGTTAAATTCAAACTTCTTGTAATTTTGCTAATGAACCAGATATTTTTCAGTTTCAAGTAATTATATTTTTATTTGTGGTTTAAATAAAGAAAAAGTGAGTATATAAATATTTAATTCCAGTAATGAGAGCCTATGTTAAGCAGTGGACATTATACAGGCGGATGATGATGATGATGAATGAGAACTATAATGTTCTATGAGGAAAATCAATTGAAAATTGTTGATTCTGTTTTTAAAAATAGTATTTTGTTTTAATTGTTTCCTGTTTATTTCATAGTAATAAGTAAAACACTACCATTTTATAACATACTTTCGGTTTTCATTAAGATCTATAAGACATGTCAGACTTCTGCTAGAGTAGCTTTACAAATCTGGAACCCTTCTTTCGTCACAGATATTGATTCTTCAATTATATCTAATTGAAAGTGTCTAAAGGAAAGCCATAAAAATATAGTATGGTCTGCAATGAAAGCTATGAAGATCGACTCAAAAATATAAAATTGCCTCCGCTAAAAATCGGAGAATGAGGGGTGATCTTATTGAGACCTACAAAATATTAAGCTCTAGATACAATTTACCCAATGTCAAAGACATGTACTTGGTTCAACAGAAGGCATATTCATCACATCGACACAGCCTGGCCCTCGCACACAATGGTGGCCTATCACACCCTGAACAATTGTGTTATTGATATGTGGAACAAACTACCAGAAAGTTTAGTGTCTGCTAAATCTGTTAATGGTTTTCAATTTTGTTTGGATAAATGTTTCGAAACAAGCCTTTGACCATGAAAAATAAAAACTTGTCATTGGACAATAATGGATCAAACAAAAATACTACTCCTGTGTACTACTGCTGTGATATGGACACATCAGCAAACTCTGATGCTCATCCATCAGTAAATAATAATAATAATTTCCTCATATTACAAATCATTTGTTTAAGTTCTAACATCATTTAAGTATTTTTTTGCAGTTTTGGTATTGTTCTGGTGTTTATCTTAAATTGTAATTATTTTACTCTCCTGAAAAGTTACAATTTTTAACATAAGTAATATGTGTCTATGAAATAAATTTGTAATTGTTTTATATTCAGATTAAAGGAATGTGAATATATAATATTAAATTGCACTTTATATAAGTGTTAGTTTTTAACAAACATTCTATAAATATTCTGGTAATTGAGCTATTAAAAATGTTGTAGAAGTAATTAGTTAATTTCCTCTTTATTAATTAGTGGTAATATTTGATGCTCAGTAAATATTTAAAAACAAAATATATGGTTGGAAAATAAAACAATCTTATCATATCTACTATTTATCATTCTTACAAATTAGTCATGAATTCAATCTCATATAACTCATTTTGAGATAAAGGCTTAAACATACCAACAAATACATACATACAAATAAATTGTCAGTGATAGTATGATACAGTGTAAGTATGAATAGTTAATAAGGTTGAAGATTGAATGTACCAAATTTATATTTCGTCCTTAAATAAACAAATAAAGAAAATATTTCTTGGAGGACAAAGTTATACCTTATTATTCACTGTCACTTACACAGTACTGTCACATATTATATTCTGTGTTTTGATAATAAATTCTACTATCAAAATTACAAATTGTTTATGCTAGAGAAACCTTTTTAATTTAAAGATGATGGTGTAATAGAGTACTAAATAATGTGATATCAGTTTAGAATCTCAACCAATTCAAACACAGACCTAATCAGCATTATTAGATACTAGTGCAGTGGGATACAGACACCTACTAGTTGATTCAATTGCATGTCTGATAAATGTAAATAAAGACAAATTAATTGCCAAACTGAAACATTTGCATTGTGCATAACTTGAGAATGAGTTTACAAATTAGACTTATTCTCTTTAGAACACAATAATGTTCATAATTATGAGGTTAAGGTTTACATTAAAGTAAAATTTGAAAAATCTACCAGACATATTGGAATGGGTAATACTTTTGATGGGTGATGATGGGCACAAGTAAAGTACAGCTAGTATATAATAAATACCTAAGCAGGTATATGGGGTTTTAATTTAAAAAAAAAACCATTAGAACATACCTACTAAATTAGGTCTACAAAAGTAGTGGCATGATTAGAAGACCTGTGTTGTAGCCTTGTGTTCCGAACTAGTTCCTATTCGTATGGTCTTGTGGTTTATAAAATGTCTCTTAGTTTGGTGTGTCGCTTGACATAGGCCTCCTCCAACTGTCTGCCGGGACTCTTGTTCAGTATGGTCCCAGGGCCAGGCAAAGATCATCTTCCCATCTTCTTAGTGGATGTTTCTCCTCTTCAACCTAAATACCGTCTAAATAAAAATTTGACAGATTTTGTGGTTTTAACAAGCAAATTTATTCTTATGATCATTTTTATTTCAGTATTGTAAAATTGACCCTAAATTTCTATTGTTTTATTTAGGTACAACACTAATAAAAATACACATAAAATCTTTAAATATGTATATTTATTATATAATTTTTAGCAAATAAGCATATATTTAAACATAATTTCTTGTACAGCCTATTTAAATAAACCTATTATGAAACAAGGCTAGTTGCCGCATTGACAAGTTAAATATTTATATGTTAAACTTAGCTGTTTTATCTGAATGTGTAAACAGACCAATAAACAAAATCTGTCAGACAATTAATCATAGTGATTGTTAGCAACTTCTCATTCTATATACCTAATGTTCTGAGCCAGAGAAAAATATTTAATAATCTCTGTTAATTAAAAATATGGAATATTATAAAATGGGTAAATAATATATCTGTACTAAAGTCATTCTCAGTAGGTTAACCCAAATTTTATAATTAATTCAAAAATAATATTAAAATAGGCTAGTATTATTTCTGAAAGTATTTGTCATGAATAATATCATAATTTCAATTCTTAATACTGAAAGATGGCTGTATAAAATTAAATATAAATTTTAATGTTTTTCCTACTAGTAAAAACCATTTAAAACAAATTTCAAAACAAAGTCAATTAACTAATGGATCATTCGATCTGCTGACCTTTACAATACAATTTACTTACACTTACTTAATGATGCAGTTTTGGAATGTTTTATCTGAATTTTCTAATCAAATCACTATACTTACTTAACTGTACAAATAATTTTAGGAGTCACCTAAATACCTAAACTCTTCATTTTAGGCAGGAATATCTGATCAAAGTAATATCATCATCATTATCATCAGCCCGTATACTGTCTATTGCTGTACATGGGTGGGCCTCCTCCCGAGGGAGGGGTTTTGCCTTAGCCACCACGCTTGGCAGGCGTGTTGGTAACATGTACAAAGTAATATGACAAGTTTAACAACAAGTGACTTCCCCCGTGCCTTGGAGAGCGGAGTTGGAGTCCCGTCTGATCTCTCACCAGTTGTCTTGGCAAAACATCCCATGGGATTTTGAGAGTAAAAGAATAGAGAGTGCAACTGTGTTTGTGTACATGCTTTTACACTAATATTGCGATATAGCAGTGATTGTCTGAAGGCATAGATTATCTAAGTGTTTATCTTCATCTCTTCTTTTTTTTTAATTGAGCCTGTCACATTAATAACTCATATATTTATACATTGAGTGAATCATGAAATTGGTGACAATTGTCGTATATAATGGAACACCTGTTATATACGAGAACTGTTATTAATTTAGAGTTATACCTCTATTAGCACGATTGCCTCGCCCGGCATGTCTCTTGGCTAGGCACGTAATCATTGGAGCTTGGCCGAAGCTATCAATTACGTTTGCGCCTATTCTTTCTTTGATCTCGAGTGGTTGTACAACCAGTATATTATTACCGACGGAAGGTAAAGAAAGGGAACGGCAAGGTCCTCAACTAAGTACAATATATGAACAGTACTCTTATAAACTTTTATAAATCAAGTGAGGTTATAAGGTAAAATATTGCTTTTCTATGTCTAAATTTAAAACATTAAGTTATTTGGCGAATATAAAGTTGTCATTTTAACAAAAAAAAAAAAATAATAATAATAGGCATGTAGACCAAAAAAAATATATTTAGTCCGTCAGTTTGATTACTAAAAATATTGGACACGTATTTTTTAATTTATCACATCAATAATATGAAATTGACAAAGATACAGAGCAACAACAAACTATTAAGTTCAGGGAGGGGGGTTTGTGACGTCGCTACTAGGGTAAATTGTACCTAGAAATGACGTCACGTGAAATTTCAACGCGATGTATCTTCGTCATTTTAGTTTGAGGAACGAAAACAAAAAAGTGTCCAATTTTTTTTATAATCTACCTATCTTTATCATCATTAGGTCAAAAACTTGAAAAAGGCCATCTGAATGTCTCCCATAGAAATTTTATATTGTCAGCATTGTATTAAAACTCGTTAGTCTATAATGTCCCTATCAATGAACTTTTAGAAGTTAATGATTACCTAAGTACACCCGTTAATACATTTGCAAAATGGTCTATTATATACTTTATCGGCCCCCTGACGTCCACTGCTGAACATGGGCCTCCGCTGTAACAAAATTTGGCAAACCAAGGTCGTTGAAGGGATATTACCATGCTTGGCAGGCGGATTGGTGATCGCAGTAAGATGGGAGTATCTTTGAGCTGCTACTTATCCTTCAGCTGTATGGCTCTTAGAAGCCTTTTACGTCACCCATAGGAAGGTGGTCTACTAGAAGCCGGAAACCACACGGCAAAAAATGTAATTCTCCGTTATATACCTACCTACTATATATAATATACCAAAAGTGCGAACGTTGTTTCGACTGTCATAATAAAATTGCTCTGTTAACATCAACGTAGTGACATCTTGTGGGATTTCTAGAATATGGTCTGTAACGTTCTTCAATAATTCACTCTTAACCAAGAGTATTGCAATTATATTGTTTTTGTTTGTATTTAGGTTCTTAAGACACACTCATCTGTAAATATCAGTGCTGCGCTCTCTATTGGCGACGTTATTATAGCTATTTTTATAATGTAAGTCCGCCGGGTAGACTAACAAGGTCTACCTAACTAGACTTCACTTTCGGAGTAACTTCAAACTTAAGTCGCTTTACACGTTGATCGATTTGAAGTAATAGACTAGCGCTGCTATTCTAGTGTCCACTAAGATTCTATAACCTATGGAATAGTCATGAAGACTTAAAATAATCTATTTAGTCGGTCAGTTAGATTACCAAAAAATATTGGACACGTTTTCTATTTCGTTCTATCTAATCTAATCTAATCTAACTAGCCTGTGTTGTCCTACTGCAGGGCAAAGGCCTCCCTCTCCCTTTTCCACCCAACTCTGTCTTTTGCGAGTACCGGCCAGTCCCTACGGTAGAAGTCAAGCTCGTCCCTCCATCTTCGTCTCGGCCTGCCGCGATGGCGTCGACCGTTTATTGGGACCCAATCGGTAGTTCTTTTAGCCCAATTGTCATCTGACATGCGGCAGACATGTCCAGCCCAGTCCCACTTAAGTTTAGCGGCTTTCTGGGTAACGTCTGTTATCTTGGTTTTGGCGCGCAGTATTGTGTTCCTTATACGGTCATCAAACAAAAAATGACGAAGAAACAGCGCGTTGAAAATTCGCGTGACGTCACTTTTAGATACAATTTTACCTAGTAGTGACGTCGTAAGCCCCTATCCTGAACTTAATAGTTTTTGTTGCTACAGAGCTTTCTCATTTTGTTGCTATAGATCTAGGTAAATTTTGATTGCTTTGTTAAATAAAAAAAACGTGTTCTATATTTTTTAGTAATCTAATTAACGGGCTAAATATATTTTTTAGTCTTCATTCCTATTGAAAATTGAAAGCATTTCAAGTGATTTACTATAGTAGCACATATTTTATGATATTGGCTGTAGATAGTCATAAGTGATATCGATAAACCGTTTCCGTGTCATTATTTCTAGAGATCTCTTCAAATAGATTGTCTCTTGTTGATTCTTTTGGTGTGATTTAAAGCATCCACTTCATTGGATTCTCATATATTTATAGGTACGCGACAATCAATTTCTATGGTAATTTACGCCCTAGATCCGAGATCCGTTATCTGATTTCTTTCCAAATTTCTAGACCAATATTTTCACGGGTTCGGATCGGGTTCGGATCGTATTCGGATCGGACATAGTGCGAAACCGCTCTAACTGTTTAACATCAATTAAACGTAATTTTTGGACCCCGCTATTATCTATCAAGCCTGTGAGCGCCAAAAAACGCCTACAAAATTCCGACAGAAAAAGAAAGTAAATATGAATATTGTTTGAATCATAAAGAAACACTCAAACCCTAGTTTAAGTTTCCGTTCCATCCAAACTTTTATCCACTGAACCCCATTATTAGTTCAGCCACAAGAAAGTTACGCGACATATCACATGTCACATTGAAACCTACTTATTTGTGCGTCTCTATTGATATTGTACCTACGCATTAGACATTAAATCAATACATTTTCCCGTTTGACATAATGGTGAAAACAGGATAGAATAAAATAATAATTTTGTATACGATGTATATCTTAAGACCAGTGGATCCCATCAATGTATATTAAAGTGAAAAATTTATCATTCTCTTCAGGTTTTTACCATGAGATATATCACTGTACAAAGCTAAATTCTTGCAATATTACCAACATACTAGCTCAGTTACAAGTGTTTGTAACTTGCTTCAGCATAATGTACTGGACGTTGGTCATATCAATGGTTTTATTAGTTAAACGCCCCTGAGATTGGATTCTATTGTTTCGAATCCTCATTGTTCTATGTATCCCGCAAGTGAGACGCTAACGGCCTTTTGATGTATTTTCCATTGCTTTACTGTTATATCTATTATGTACCATTATTATACCTTTTTCGTAAAAGAGGTAAATAGAATATGTACTTGTTAATTCACATTTCGTCAGCAATGTTTAGTGCCTATAATGTAACGGTCAAAGCTATGGTCATAAAGGTACGAGAAATATAGATTTCGAGCTGTTCTTACCGTTCTTTGGCAGTCATCTTAATGATTAATTCAGTTAATTTAAAAAGAACCTCGCCACTAGTGTCCAACCGAAGACTACAGCGCTTCTGACGCAGTCAGTGTAATAGATAGATACGGAATATAATGAAGACGACTTTAAATAAGTACTGGTACGTTTACTTCAATTTTGTACTTCCGAATATACTTTGCTATTAAATAGCAATGCAAGTTAATATATTTGACTTATAACGTTATCCATACTGGCGTTATAAAAATGTATAAAACTATATTTTATTGCGGCACGTAAGAACAAACTGCATGTTTCCTTGGCACGCGCAGCGAAGGCGAGCGCAGTGTGTATATGTAAATAGTAATCACTTTCAGTTATGTATGACAGTCCAATAAAAGAAAGTCATACTAGGAAATACGAAATACTAGCCGCGGCTTCATCCATGTGGCTTATTTTCCCGTGGGAACTTTGCATAACATAATGTATCCCATGTTACTCCGGAAGCCTTGAATAACGTAGTTTTCAGTGGCGATTGTTGATATCTAAGTTATTTACCTATAAATAGGGACGAGTTTGTAAAGGAATATTTTATATTTATTAGAATCTTCTACCTCTGCGATCTAGATAGGCAGTAGGTAATTTAAATGCAAAACGAGTGAAACCTTTCTAGGGAGTTCCAATCATGTTACCGTCTATGTGACACGGACCACATTTTCCATTAGTTGTACCATATGAGAAGTGGTTGTATAAATACTTTACTTTTTATACTACGTGAGAATCCAACCTAATACGTGTTTCTTTTTCAGAATGAGTTCAACAGAGACCATCAACGTGACGGCCCAGCCGCTCAACGTGGTCGTTCACGAGAAGGCTATGTTCCTTCAGACGCCCGCCGCCCAGGGTATAGCCGGTATCTTCGTTTGGGCAGCCCTTTTTATCACCTGCCAACAGGTAATTTTAATTAGCACTTCATATTTCTGATTTTTGTCTCAGTCTTTTATTTAGGAAATATATACAATATACTTTAATAAGTCTTATGATGCCTTGTATTCGCGCAAATTTAAGATTTAAAATACAACAGAACAAAATCTCTCTAATAAACACATACGAATCTAATTTTATATATTAAATTTAACGCATAAATTATATAAATAGAAAGTTTATCAACAAACGGTTGAATGCAGGGGAGGGATGAACCATTTTTTTAAAAAAGTGCCATGTATAATCACTCGCTTTCGATACTAATTTACCAAATACCTACTTAATAACTATGAATTCGTGATGTGCCGCTTTAATTTTTAATTACTCCGCCATTCTTGGTTGAGTGTTACTCTTTGAAACTCTTACAGTATACAAGTAAACAAATCAAGTCGCCGAGACTACACAAAGACGAAGCCACTGACTACAGCTTTTTGCACCAATTTTACCATGCATTTGTGTACAATTGTATTAATTGAACAAATCAATAGATGAAGTATTAAGTTACTCTGTAATGGATTTCTCTACCTGTTTTCTTATGAATGTTCTAAACAATTTGCTATGACGTCTTCACGCCAATTACTTGTTTGTGGTGCGCCAAGCTTTCGAGTGGGAAGTGAAGTTGATTGCAGCTGCTATTATTTAATAACGACGAAAGCCGTCGACTCTGTGCTTTTTTTATTGGGCTTTGGTTCAATTAGCACCAGAAAATTGTTTGCTGAGATACTCCGTTCCTTTTCTTTTTTTTTCCCGCTTATAACCATTTTGATCAGTAATTGGCCACACTGATGGTACATAGCAGAACCCACCATCAAGTCCTCCATAGTGCAGTCCTCCGTTCGACGGAATGTTAAGTTATGTTAAGCTGTTGCTTTTAGCTAAGAACATTTATTCTTGGGCATGGTATTCATGTATTGTATGAGTACAAACTACAAACATCTACGTTAACGTCTAAAGTGATCTCAAAAATGTTAACATCTGAGTCATAAGAAAAACCGTTTCGGTTTGTTTCCTTGTGTTTGTTAATGAGTTGCGTAGTTTATTGCGTCATTTAAAAACCATTTGCATAAACTGAAATTAATAGCTTTGTATGATCGACATATACATCGAAGTAGAAACTACGCGCTTATTGCCTACGAATTGTCTAGACACAATGTTTCCAATACAACTTTGCGAGTCCTCTAAAAATATGGCTATGCCCCGCAAAACCCGAAGTTTGACAGGCCCGCGAACTATTAAGCAGAGTGACAGTTGCACAAAACTGTCCTACAGCACAAAAAGGCAGAGCTCCTAAATATCCCCGCCAGCTACCACCCTTAACCGAGGTCTAAGTCCCTCGGAAATTGTTAAATAACTGCATAATTATGTCCGTCCAAAAAAATCTATACATACTTTACTATACATTGAGGCAAAGGGAGTGTATAAGGATCGTAGCAGGTGGCGTTCTATAGTTTCTGCCTACCCCCATGGGAGAAAGGCATGATTATATGCATGTATGTATGTATACTTTATTTTTATGTTCCAAATTAGTTTTCTTTATATATGTGTGTACAATAAAGAATTTTTATTATTATTATTATATTATCTTTACTAATATTATAAAGAGGTAAAGTTTGTGACGTTGTAGGGTAATGTCTGGTTCTACTGGACCGATTTCGAAAATTATTTTACAAATAGAAAGCCACGTAATTTGTGAGTGTCATAGGATATATTTTAAGTTAAAGTGTCTATGGGAATGGGATTTATTAAATAAACAGAATTTCCCTGCATTATTTATAAGTACATTGCTTCTTCAACATCGATTAAGGACCACATTTTATATGAAACACTCCCGTAGTAACGTAATTTGGATGTAATTAACTAAGTTAATCACTCTCGTTGGTGTCTTCTATGTTACAATGTGCTAAGTAATGAGTTTTCTAAGTAAATGTAGCTAACCTACAAGGGTCGAAGGCTGAAACGTGACGTCATAATATGATATTGCTCCAGTCGATAATTGTTTAAACAGCGGCAACTTGCTTACGTCATTATACAAGGCGCACCTGTCCTAGACAATACATAATGTAGATAGTTTCTATTTTCAATACCGTTACACGTATTGTATGTTTTTCTTCCTTTTGTACGAAGATAATGGTGTCTCAAGAGCTGCTTTAGTGTCATTGAGTAAATTTACAAAGTAACGTATCTATTTTAATTAGTTTGCAAGTGATATCAATGGAGATTATCTTCTACTTATTTAATCATATAATTATGTATACACAAGCTTAAATATTTATAACAACTCAGCAGCCGACCAGGATTATATTTAGGTAGGTATTTCTCAGGCCGCGAAATTTGTGTCAGCGACATAGGTCTGATAAAAAAATATATTTACAATAAACGGGTTTCAGAAAATCCGTATTATAAATTTCATACAAATCGTTAGAAACTATTTCGATATATACAAGAATGGTTCGTTTAGTCTTACTTAATATATCATATATATTATATCCAAAGGTAATGTTAACAAACACAAGATGTTACAGATTAGCAGTAGTTGCACGAAATTTCCCTAAAAATTTAAAAGTCATCATTTCTTAATTCCCTTTGCTACCACTCTGAGCCACGGTTCAACTCCCACAGTGCTCGCCTTCTTACGCCTGCTTACTTATTTTCATTGCCGTAAATACGGCGGTGCCACCGGTGCCCAGGCACAGAGCGTAGACTCTGGGGGGCGCAAGAATGGCTAGACCAGACAGGAGTATTATTTTTTCGGTTATATATAGGGTGGGCAATACATTTGCACTATTGAACTTGCGTTTGAGTATTAGTGAGTTAGACACAGTGGGTGGTATAATAGGCGAAAGGTCCAAAACAAAATCACAGTCATAAAAGCTCGCACAGGGCGCAGAAACGGCTATTTACGGCGCTGTTTAGTTTGTATTGTTGTTGCTGTTGCTCTGCTCACCTATATTCCCGGTAAAATAGCAACATACCATACCATACAAGTATTAATACAACTACTTATTACTATCCTAATTGGGTCACGGTTTATGAGACATAAGTATGTTAAAGTTATAAGTACATAGTAAAATGTGGACTGTTACTAACTTAACGTTTATTTTATTTATATTACTTAATTTACAACATTCATATTATCTTATACTAATATATAAGGCTGAAGAGTTCGTTTGCTTAAACGCGCTCATCTCAGGAATTACTGGTCCGTATTGAAAATTTCTCTCAGCGTTAGAAAGCAGTTAATGTTAGATATTTATCGAGGAAGGATATAGGCTATATTTAATTTTGAAGTTCCCACGGGAACGGTATTTACGCGGGTGAAACCGGGCGCGGGAAGCTAGTTCTCTATGTAATAACAGTGTTACATAAATATAATAGTAAAAATAATCTATAATACATTTAAGTTAATAGTTCTTTAAATAACACGCTTCGCAATTAGTTATTAACGTTTTATATTATACAAGTTTTATCGCGATGCTTTCACCTTACCAACAATACATATATTATTTTAATTCACCTTGCAAAATACGGAAAACCACAAACATTATTGAACTCACATGGGGAAGGGTAAAAAAGGCCGGCATAAGAGTGACTAGTGCTGTCATAATCATCATTTCAGCCGTAGGATGACCACTGCTGAACATAGGCCTTCCTTATAGATTTCCAGATGCTACGGTTGGAGGCGGCCTGCATCCACCGTGATCCCGCGGTTTACCGGGTCATCCGTCCATCTTGTCGGTGGACGTTCTTCGCTACGCTTGTCGATCCGCTGTCTCCATTCGAGAACTTGACTAGTGCTGCTGTACATCTCTGTATTGGCACTAGCGGTCTTTATAAGTGGGTACCACTATACCACTCATCAGGTGGATAGAGATCATTTGCGTGGTCAGGAATAAGAAAAAAAATCTATGTACTCATTATCTGTTCGGCATTTTCTATATATAAATGAAATATGTGCGCGCACTTACAATTTATTAATATAGATTATAATATAATAATAGATAACTTTAGAATAACTTGATCATTTTTTTTTTTGTATTCTTTATTATGTAGGTTTGTATAAATTCAGATTTGTATAGTGCCTATTCTCATTTTTTTAATGAAATAATAATGAAATAATGAATTTATTCAGCACTTAGGTATTTACATACACTTGTACTTGTCAAAATCACATTGAAAAAGAACTGTAATTAATAGGTTAATTATTCTTATTCTATAAATAAAACTACTTAGGTAACTATAACTAGCAAGTGCAACCTGTGAGTGCTTCTAATTGTAGGACATTACAGACAAATTTACTCCGTCTGTCCGTGTGTCATTAATTCCTCTACTAATAATAAGTTCAAATTTACATTAATTATTATAGGTATAAATTGAAAATTTATAAGAGCATACAATTAAGTGACACACACCTGGGGGCACCCTTATGGGGTTAGGACTACTTAGGACCACAGCCCAGAGGTGCCACTGATATATAAGTCAGATTTATGGATATAAGAGGAAGTGATCGCTGGCACGGCCTACAGGCGCTGGATCACAGGGCAGGGGTAGGGGCACAACGCGGTCCTCGCCGGCGAGAATCCTACCCTAGCTATCCTGCAACCTTTCACTAGCTACCTAGGTGGACGACCTGGAGAAGAAAGGGAGAAAGAAACTCCAGGCTTCTTTTTTTTCGTCATCTTTTGTATCACAGTAGCCTTTTTTTTTAAATAAGTTTTTTTACAATTTTTCATTTAAAGTATATTGTGAAATAACAACATGTGTGCTAATGCACGCTCTAGACGTTTCCATATATAGCTAAATAGTAATAAAAAATCCTCAAGCAGAAAGATAAACCTCTTGCACTTGAAAACGTAGGGAGCATCCACACACATTACCAAAGAGCAAGCTATGTGAGAGAATTATCGTCTTAAGGGGTCACACACTAATGTTAAAACATTATCAACTAATGTTAAAACATTATCAACTAATGTTAAAACATTATCAACTACCTCAAACACAACCATCAGAAAGCCAACCAGCCACCGCAAGCAGCACCCGTTCACGAGTATGACGTGTGAGCACACAGCCATCGCTTCCCTCGCCATATTAGAGGGAAAGAGGCGACCCGACCCACATCGCCACCGCAAGCAATGACAACAATGGGAGCATGATGAGCACACCGATAGCAATATTTGAGTAATCACATTAAAAAGGAGAGGCAAAAAGTTATACTCAGCATAGCATGCTCCGAAGTACATCAGTGTATACAATAATAAAGTAATAAAAAAAAAATACAAAACATCAAATATTCTAAGTTTGCCCGTGTTACACCGCTAGCACCATGCAGTTTTATCATTAATATATTCATTTATTGTGTAATAGCCTTTTTTCATTAAGGTAGTTTTTACATGAGTTTTAAATTTATTGAGTGGTAACTCTTGCACAATTTTTTTTATTTAGTACAGTTTGCTTCCCCAAATACTAGGTATTTTTTTCAAACACTAGTGGTGCCATATGTAATCCTCGTCCCAATCGTAAATAATATATTTCCTTAATTGTCGTATTAAGTGTATGAAATGTATTTATTTTACTCGTCTTTGGCCACCTTTAGGAAAATCGAGGACCTGCATTAAATATTTTCTATACTAATATAACAAAGAGGAAAGATTTGATTGTTTGTTTGTTTGTTTTGAACTGGCTCCGAAACTACTTGGACGATTTGAAAAGTTCTTTTACCGTTGGGAAGCTACACTATTTCCGGATAACATAGACAATATTTCATTACGAAGTTCCCACGGGAACGGGAGCTGCGTGGATGAACCGTCCGGGAATCTAGTGTGAAATAAAAATTGCGTACTTTTAAATCTTTGTTCTATTGCTTTGTTTTCGATTTCGATTTTGGTAAGATAACGCGTTTGTTAACAGTGTAACACGTAATCTAATGAGTCATAGGCACGTTGACTGCACGTTGTTTTTTATTGCATCATAAAAAGCTGCCGATTAACGAAGTTAGTAAATCTGTACAAAAATAGGTGAACAATACCTGACAATAAGCTATTGTTAACTGTATGCTGTAGCTAAGCTTCATAGACATAATTTTATACAGTATCTTATAATCGTTAAAGATCTATGGTTACCAATCGGTGGTCCGTGGACCATTGGAGGTCCCTGGAGGCATACGACAAAAGTCACAAGACGTCCGAAAAATATTACGTAGTACTAAAATTACCTACCCATTTAATATAGGATTGAGAGTATATATCTAGAGCTGAGAAACATAAGGTCGGATGTGCCATTATACGTCAGAAACATTCGTCGTATGTGCCTTTATCGTAAACCTACGACCAAATGCTTCTGAGAACATACGTCCTGTTACTAATGAAAAGTGTTGGTTCATGGCGGGTCTCTACTATAGTTAAATGGTACTTATTTGCTTTGAGTTGGGAAATACTGCTTTAGTTCAAAATCGAGCTCATCATCTCGATTCCGAACAAAAAAGGGTGCAACTTGTTCTGATGCAAAAAGTTGTGCTGCACTAACCGGTAGCCCCACCTTGCCGACTCAACTTCTAGTTGCCATCGCTGGCATCTATCCTCCCGGAAATGTTTAATAATCTTATTTGGCTTCACCTCCGTAGTCCAGCCGTTTTAGCGGTTGGGTCAGTGCCTAGAAAGCCGTTTCGTGGACCTAGTATATCATACAGTAGCATTCTTTGTGTACAATCAGAGCACCATATTCCGTTGTTTATTGTTAGCTTGCCATTGTGTGTTGACTATCTGTAATATCCCACTTCAGGGAATCTTGTCGTCGACGTTAGTACAGGACCTTGTACCAATTTTTCGATGATGACCTCCTAACAGACCTAGCTAAACCAGGGTCGTTGAGGGATAATGTCATAATGACCACGCTTTACAGGCAGATTAGCGATCACAGTAAGATGGTAATAACCTTGAGCTGATAGATGCTGCTGCCTATCCATTAGGTGTATATCCTTACCCGCGGCCTACCGCACTAGGCTCGGCCTCGGGGAGTGGGGCACATGGGCCCCGCTCCCTTCGAGGTTGACCCATGAGGAGTAGGGACGCCTCTACACTCTGGGCGTCCCTATAATTGGACAAATGGGCCACTGTAAGTGTGGCCCAGGAGATCCCGCGGTACCATATTGGCCGCGGGTGCCCATTGCCGGGGCCCCCGCCAACGGCGGATCGAAGGAGTGTCCGGGAAGTTTTAGTGGTAGTAGGGTCCTCTCCTCGTGGTATGAGTTTAGCATACCACGCTATGGAGAGGGCGAGTCCCACATATCCCATCGCCAGCGCGCGAATACGCTGCAACGGCGCTGGGAATGCGTAAATGCATTTCCCCCGGACAGCAAAAAAAAAAAAAGAAAAAAGGTGTATATCCTCATACGACACTAATTTGAAGTCTTTTTTATGTTTTGGATGCTCTTTTTTAAGCCGGCAACAAGACAGTAATAGAGTTTACGTATTGTTAGATTCTTATCTAACTAATACGTGAAATCAATTGCTGTGAGGTTGTTAGATAAAACTTATCTAACAAATACGTAAAATGAATGTAAAACACTTTATTTAGAATATTAAAATTTAGTGTACAACAGGGATGACGGTTAGATAATGTCTGATGTCTGCGCAATGTAGATACTGAAGTTATAAAATAAATTTCATCATCAGAAGCCCGTATAAAATCCACTGCTGAACATGGGCCTCATCCCGCGGGAGGGTATTTGCCATAGTCACCACGCTTCTCAGGCGGGTTGGTGACCGCAGTATTATTTTGTACTACACAAGGAAACGCTGCTGCCCGTTCCTTGATATACGATTATTATAGATGATGTTATAAACATTGGGGCCAACGGCTTGACGTGCTTTCCAAAGCATGGAGGGTAGTCCCTCAACCAACCAGACCCGGAAAGAAAACTTAGAATTTACACAAAGATTCTGTCCGGCTTGGGGATCGAACCCACTACCTCCAAGATTTAAAGCGAGCCAAATACCGCTACGCTACGGAGATTGTAAAATAAATTTAGTAACTATATAATAGTCCATCAAAACAGCTTAAATCACTTTTGTACATTTACTGCACTGATATGATTCCGACATTATGTTCCGTAATGTCCTTGATTACAATGATAACTTATAAAATGTAATTATGTATTATATATTACTGTAGTTTAACTAATAGTTTTGCTACCTCATGGTTGTAAATGAATCGTAATGTAGTGTAAAAACACTATAAAAACAAAAAGTAAATCCATTATTTAATAAAGTTAGTGTTTGAATTGTAACTTACATACGTAAGTTATTTTCTGATATAGGTATGTATAATATATTTTTAAAGATAACTCTCGCACTAGGAAAATTCATCAATGCGTCGCGGGGGACTTTGCAAACACTCAATTCACGGACACGAAGCACATCCAGACTCAGCACATCTGTCTGTGGTTCATACAAAATATTGTACCGGATGGGAATCGAACCCAGAACCCCAGGACTCAGAAGCAAATACCGCAACCACTGAGCCACTGGTTATGTTATCGTTATCTATACTAATATTATAAACAGGAAAGATTTGAATGTTTGTTGGTTTGTATTGAATATACTCCGAAACTACTGGATTGATTTGAAAAATTCTCTCACCGTTGGAAAGCTACACTATCCCCGAATGACATAGGCTATATTTAATTATGAATTTGCCACGGGAACGGGAGTTACGCGGGTGAAACCGCGGTCGAGAAGCTAGTGAATATTGTGAAAAAAAAAATCTATCTACACTGCTTTTTTCTGAAAATCCAAACTACGTTACAGAATGTTTAATCCATGAACTTATTGACTCACTAAAAACAAATACTACTATTCATAAGATCCCTAAAAGTAAACGAATTATTAAACCCTGGATCACAGAAGGCATATTAAGATGTATAAAAAATCGCAACAAGCTGCAAAAACAATCTCGAGATGACCCCCATAATGAAATAAAAAAAATAACATATGCTCGTTACAGAAACCACTGCAACAACCTCATTAAAAAAATTAAAAGAAAATACGAAAGAAACCTTCTCGCCAAATCGTTGAACAACAATAAATTACTCTGGAAAAACCTGAAATCAATCACTTATACAAATAAACTTACTAAAACCAATACTGAATTAATGAATCTAAAAGCATCACCAACGGAATCAGCAAACTTTATTAATCGGAATTTCGCAAATATTGGTAACCAACTTGCATGTGACATCCAACAAAAGGTAACCCAGAATGACCAAAATCTATATCTACGTTCTTTGCCTAGTCTCCCTAACTCTTTTGTTCTTCTGGATACAGATGATGACGAAGTAAACTCTATTATTAACTCTCTCAAATCAGACAGCGCCCCAGGATGGGATAATATCTCGACCAGGTATCTAAAACATGTAAAATATGAAATAATTCCAGTTATAACACATTTGGCTAATCTTTGTTTTAAACTAGGCATCTTCCCTAACACTTTAAAAAAATCTATAATAACTCCTATATACAAGGGTGGGCAGGAAGGTGATATCAACAATTACAGACCGATTTCCGTTATTTGCGTTATAGCAAAAATATTAGAAAAACGATTAAATTACAGATTATTAAGTTACCTTCAAACCAACAATATTCTATCTCAATCCCAATTTGGCTTTAGACGCGGTATTTCTACGGAAGATGCTATCTCTTCTTTAACTTCTTTATTTTATTTTTTATTTATTAGGAATAACAACAGTTTTTTACAAATGTATTTAACATAAAAAAAATATTACTAACTAATTAGACTAATTACAGTTATCCACAGTTTATACTATGTGTTTATTTATTTTTACTTACAAAAGAACTCGATAAAGGGACTAGATGCTTAACCGTTTTTATAGATCTAAAAAAGGCCTTCGACACGGTCTCTATTCCCATCCTTATCAAAAAATTAGAAAAAATTGGTATTAGAAAAACACAACTAGCTATGTTTACCGATTATCTGACAAACAGAAAACAGAAGGTTAAGCTGGAGAATTATGTTAGCGAGGAAGTTGATGTTACATGCGGAGTGCCCCAGGAAGCGTTTTGGGACCTACCCACTTGATGACTTGACTTATGTAACATGACAATCAATAAAGCAAAAATTTTCTCGTATGCTGACGATACTGCAATTGTCTTCACAGGCGCAACCTGGGCTGAAGCCAAAACCAACGCAGAAAACGGCATGATACAAGTAGCTTCCTGGCTACAAACTAATCTTCTTACATTAAACACGAGCAAAACTAATTACATCTGTTTCTCTATATATAAGAATGTTCAACCAGAACGTGATTTCAATATTAAAATACACGAATGTAGGAGTGTGTCAAATCACAATTGTAATTGTCCAATTATATGTAAAGTGAACCACGTCAAATATCTAGGTGTAATGTTGGACCAAAGCTTGTCCTGGTATTCTCAAATCGAACAAATTACTGCGAGAATACGTAAGTTCATTTGGATTTTTAAAACATTACGACACATTGTCCCGAAGAGTAGCAAATCATACACACACATACACACACATAATCTTCTAAATAAAGTGTATATCTCGCTAGTTCAATCAGTAATAATATATTGTATTTCTTTTTGGGGAGGCGCACGTAAAACACGTTTTCTTGATGTTGAAAGAGCACAACGGACATTAATAAAAGTCATGTACTTCAAAAAAAGGACCTTTCCCACTTGTGAACTATACCTAATTAGTAACCTATTATCAGTTCGAAAACTATATATTGTACATATAGTGCTAAAAAAACATAAAACCCTACCATTCGATTCCAATATCTTAGCTATAAGAAGAAAACACAATGTTGCTTACACCACTCAGGTAAAAACAGAGTTTGCTAAATTACAGTGCGACAGATGCTCGTCTTATTTATATAATAAAATAAATAAAATATTAGATATTTATACTAAACCATTTAAAGAATGCAAATCGTTGCTGGTGAACTGGATAAACAAGCTAGGCTATGATGAAACAGAGAATCTGCTGTTAAGTATAAATTAAACTGTTCCTCTTTACACAAACCACTTTCCGTATAAATCAAATTTGCACGCACATACACCCTTTCACTCACAAAAATAGTAGTACAAATACACACATACACAAACTCACACGAACGCACACCAACACGCACACACTCACACACACTCACTAACACACGCACACACTCAAACAGACTTATGATAAAACCAGTATTAGTTTTTTTTTCTGTTCTTTTGTTAACTTACACTTGTTTTTTTTTTGTAACTTATTAGTTATTACTATTACACTCGAAAGATATAAAAGAGCGGCGCCTCCTGGTACAGGCATTTATATGCTTAAAAGGGGACGCCTCCAACTGTATAATATTGTATAACGTGTAATAACGAAATAAACATTTTTGATTTTTTGATTTTTTGAAACATCATAATCTATACATATTTGTATTGTAATAGGTAAATACATCACAATCGATTCGCCGTATCGTATTTAAGATAATACATAAATTTATCATATATTATACAAGGCGTAATAAATTTAACAATATGAAAATGTTTTTTGGCTCCGAACCACAAATGAAAATATTTTTCATGATCTACCGATCTTTTTAAGTTGCGGAGGACGTTACAAACATTCAATTCAAGGACACAAAGTACCAGACTCACAACTATTAGTGGTTTACACTAATAATTGTCCCGGCTGGGAATCGAACCCAAAACATCAGGTTTCAGAAGCAACTGCCGTAAGTAGTCTTGTGTAGTTCGTGAACGATGAACGAATAGGAGCCGTATCTTCGTACTGTACTAGAAGAAACGTTTCCGAACGCTGATTTGTAATCGGTCTAATAGGTCAAATAGCTCTTTTCGTACTTCGTACATTGTAAACCGCGAGATCGTATAAGTGCGAGCGAGAACGAATAATGAAACTGACTGATTGTTTTTGACAAGTACGTCATACAAATTCATTCATAATAATGTAGGCGGTTGATCAGAATGACAGTCCTTGAGTCCTAAGCCTGTTCAAGTATGAAGGAAAATCAAATATGTTAAATTATTACAATAGTAACCATAATTTGGTCACCGTGGTGATTTGGTGGCTGCTCTGTGGTCCGCAAATACGCTCTAAGTATTTAACAATGTTTCTAGAGAACGTATTTACTCTGTGGTCCGCGCTGTCCTATATGGAAATGCTGACCGAGCGCAAAGACCGAATAGAGCTGTTAGAGCTTATAGAACGAACTATTTCACTGTCCGAAATAAACTAGTACGGAGCGATCTTGAAAATGACCGAGCAGGCACAAGACTAGCCGTAAGCACCGCGCACCGACACCGTCACGACTAGTCACCGGTACATTCAATATGTGCATTTAACCTTACGTTTTGTGGCTCAAACAGCGTTTTTTAGTTATCATAATTATCATTATAAACCCGTATAACGTTCACTGCTGAACATGAGCCTTCTCTCAAGGGATGGTTTTTACCATAGTCGCATATGGTATTACTTTGGCCCGTTCCCTGGTATTCCCTTGTTATAACAATCGGTAGTCGGTACCAACGGTTTGCACAAATATCGACCAAGAGCTCCAAAAGTTAAAGCGAAACTTGTACCGAGGGTGCCGCCGGTGGGTTCCCCAGAAAGCCATGGGTTCCTGGGCCCCTCATCAACGGCGGACGTAGAAGTACCCGGGGGGCTTTAGTGGGTAGGGTCTTCTCCTCGTGGTATGACTAGAATACCATGGCTCTGGAGAGGACGAGTCCCACATATCCAACGTCGCCGCAGCGGCGGCGGAGATGCGTAGCATCATTGCATTTTCCCCAGGACAGAAAAAAAAGGAGTCAATATATAAAAATATATGAAGCAAATGCCGTCAAACACATTGTCCCCTTTTTACGAAAATTGCGCAGACACTTAAAACTTATAAGAATTCCAGAATGCTAATACCTATTGTTTTTATTTATGATGGACTATTGACCACTAGGCGACTTAGAGTAATACGGTGAATAGGAAGGCAGAAACTATTTACTTATATCATTTTCGATTGAATTAGTCGTAGACCTTCATTCGGTTGATGCGGTAACTAAAACACATTATCTCAACTGGTTTTCAATATTAATAACCTGATTATCGTGAATAAATTCTCTTTTGGCAAAGCCATGGTCATTTTGCCATATATTATCGCGCAATCAAGGTCTATTTCGGTAAAAAACATAATTTATAATAACTGCAGTACAGCAGTTATTTTAAAGCATAAAATAGTGCAATAATTTTAAATGTTCGTATTCCTCGCTATGCTTAGAAGAATTTGCGGTTTGATGCATTTTATTCTGTCGTAACGTTAACAAATGCACCCCGCATGACGTAGAAATCAATAAGCAATTGGCGTATTACGTAGAATGCGGGATGACAGAAATTACCGTTTATACTCAATGCTAACGGTAAAACCTAACAGAATACATAAAATTTGGCATCTTTTCCTCTTGAAATATCTACCTCATTGTACATTCTCTGTTATTTAAAACAGGGTATTAAAATTTAAGCAGGTCATTGCATTGCGTTAGCTTACATTATATTTTGGTTATAATTTTATCAAGGTTACCGAAATTTGCAGAATTGGGAATTGTAGTGTAGTGGGTAGTTTAACTTTAAACCTTTATCTAATTACAACAAAGTCTTGAATCAAAAATATGAAGATTGCACAAATTATATGCCGCAGGTCTATCCACCTACCCTTGAGTTGGCCTAAAGTGTTGCATACTGATGAAGTGTTGAAGGCTCTTGAATGCTAACCACCTACTAGAAATTTTTTCTCATTAAAGTATGATGTCTTTTAAAAAGATTTCTGCCCAATGTACATATTATATACATTGGGCAGAAATCTTTTATTTTATTTTATTCGGATGAACATATGTAGGTAGCACCGGGCATAAAGGCGAGCAGAGCTCCAGCCTAGATAAATGGTTTAGACACTACAAACTAAGCAACCTGCGCAAGAGGTCGTCCCCTGTGGGATTTGGACCTCGGCTCAGGGCGGTCGCTGACGGGGAGATTGAGGGGTTATGGCTTTTAGTTTCTTTAGGGGAGTTTTGTGCAACTATCGCTCTACTTTACAGTTCGCGGGCCTCTCGGACTTCAGGTCTACGAGGGCATCGGAAGGTTCTTAGCAAACTAAGGGTCGGGAGGGTGAAGGGTGTATATGATACCATGCAGCATCAATTGATGCTCTCAACCAATATATGTTAACGTATATATCTATATATTAATACGTGAAGCAAAAACTTTGTAACCCCTATTTAATAAAATTGCGTGGACCACGCATTTCGCCCACTTATTCTATACTTAAAGAGTTTGTTTGTTTATATGCTTAAACGCGCTAATCTCGTGTGTTCCTCTGTGGCCGGACCACAATTTAGTACTCAGATACTATAGCTCGAAATAAAACCTTCCTAAAGTCTACTTTCATCGGAATATATATATATTTTTAGTACCTCAAGAGATATCTTTTTAATTAACAATTTATGTGGTCCGGCCGCCAGGCAGTGCTCTCTGGCCGCGCCACCTCAAATTAAATAGAGTATAATGAACTATTTATAAATTAATATCCCGAAAAAAACTACCTAAAGAGTACCTTGCTTACGACAAATATGGTCCAATAAACCCCTTTAGTTGAGGAGTTATTGGTCGTAGGGTGTGGTCCGGCTGGAAGGTATACTCTGCAGCAAGTCAATTTTGCAATATTTAATATTAACTATCCATAAATCAATTTATATAATAGTACCTTTTCTCTACTCTTCGTTGATACTTTTTTCTGCAAAGAAACTATTCATTTTGATTAATTAATCTTTAAAGTATGTGGCGCGGCTAGGGAGGATTACTTTCAGCAAATATAACGAAATATGCTTTATTTCTTTATACCAACGAAAACTGCATAATAAGTACTTTATAAAAGACCTGGACTTCGTCTAGAATTTTTTTTAATACCTATAATCATTTTGAAAAAGTTGCACTTTCTGATTTTTGTTTACCTATCTACCTAAGAATAGGTAGTTAATTTGACGAAGTAAGTTAAAATGTTGGTTTAAAGTAAACAATAGAAACAATTTTCTATTGTTTATATTTGATTATGAAAATATATATTTGTTTTTCGTATACTTATTGTTTACTTTAAACCAACATTTTAACTTACTTCGTCAAATTAACTACCTATTCTTAGGTAGATAGGTAAACAAAAACCAGAAAGTGCAACTTTTTGAAAATGATTATAGGTATTAAAAAAAATTCTAGACGAAGTCCAGGTCTTTTATAAAGTACTTATTATGCAGTTTTCGTTGGTATAAAGAAATAAAGCATATTTCGTTATATTTGCTGAAAGTGATCCTCCCTAGCCGCGCCACATACTTTAAAGATTAATTAATCAAAATGAATAGTTTCTTTGCAGAAAAAAGTATCAACGAAGAGTAGAGAAAAGGTACTATTATATAAATTGATTTATGGATAGTTAATATTAAATATTGCAAAATTGACTTGCTGCAGAGTATACCTTCCAGCCGGACCACACCCTACGACCAATAACTCCTTAACTAAAGAGGTTTATTGGACCGTATTTGCCGTAAGCAAGGTACTCTTTAGGTAATTTTTTTCGGGATATTGATTTATAAATAGTTCATTATACTCTATTTAATTTGAGGTGGCGCGGCCAGAGAGCACTGCCTGGCGGCCGGACCACATAAATTGTTAATTAAAAAGATATCTTTTGAGGTACTAAAAATATATATATATTCCGATGAAAGTAGACTTTAGGTAGGTATTATTTCGAGCTATAGTATCTGAGTACTAAATTGTGGTCCGGCCACAGAGGAACACACCTAATCTCAGGAGAGGTCCCGTTTCAAAAACTCTATCCGTATTAGATAGCCCATTTATAGAGTAAGGCTAGAGGCTTTATTTAATTATGAAGTTCCCACGGGAACTGGGGTAACGCGGGTGAAACCGCGCGCGGTAAACTAGTAGTTTAAATAGAGATTAAGGTTTCCTTTTTGAAATACATTAACACACTATTTGTGGTATCCAAGGTTAAACTAAGCAGCTGTTTTATTTTTAAAACATTAACACTCTTTTTCTATATTTAAAAATGTACTAGGTACCTCAATAATAATGTGTTTGACTTTGACTCTAATATGATATATGATCAGTATGACCATAACCTGAATATTCTCTACTATACAGTGTACAAATTATATTCTATCTATTGCAAAGTTGAAACATAAAAACTCAATGATTCTCTAGATCCCGTAGGAAACTCATCATAAAATTAAACGTATACATCCCCTGGATTCGTAGATTTCTAATGGTAAATAATAAAAAAAATTGTAGTCAACCAATATTTGTCAGAAATAATGTCTCATAGACTTTTATTTATCTTACTTGTTGGCTAGTAAAATATGGTAAACATATATCGTCTTGAGTATAATTTAACTAAAAAAATAAATCTTCACTCTTTATATTATAAGGTGCTTCAAAAATATAACCTTCCCTTTAACAGTAGTTATAGTATTATGTGGAATAATTATGGTTAGTGATTTTTTTTGTGAAATAATAAACTTTATCCTCCTTTTTTTTCTTAAAATAAATTAAAAATATAATTTATAATACAATGGTGAGGTGAGGCTCCTCTCACTTTTCTACACGCCGGAAGATTTGGCCAGCACAGCTATTGAAGGTCGACTTTATTCAAAAGAAACATGTATATTATTTTTATTTTTATCTATGGAAAAATTAAATTTAATATTTAACAAAAAATCTTCACTAATTTAATCAGTACTAGAGTGCAGTGGTCGAAATACGACGATAGTTAAAAAATATATTAGCATTTTGCACTTCGTCTGTATATTAACTATAAGTTTGCGAAATTCTCTCTCTCCGTCCGCGCAATTTTTCGTTAAAGGTGGTACAAAGTTTTTGCTTCACCAATAATATATAGATATATAACACAGATAGTAGGTACCACATATACCGTTAAAGAGATAGCATATATTTTGCAATAACCTTATATAAGTGTAGATAATAATGTTCATATTAGATTCTCGACGTATGAAGCACGTATGAGTAATGGTTCTAGTCGGTGTTACAATTTGCGCAGCGTGTACGGTTTTTGACCTTCTGATTTCCCATCGGTACAGGAAGCGGCCATGTATTAACGTAGAACAATACTGTTTGGTACAAGGTAAATAAACCTTTATGTACGTGAAATTAAATCAAACATTGACTATGGAAAACAGTCTACTGATGTTTTTATAAGATAAGTCGGTATTTCGACAGTATACCAAATTAAGTGCAATTTACTGTTAATTATTGACAATTATATTACGATTTCATAATCATGATGTTAGCTTTATAAAATTAAATAACTTAATTAGATATTTAGCAGAAATATTTTTAACCGTAATCGGTTAATTTTTTTAAAGGGAAGTTAATCAATATATAAAAGATAATTTATTTAAAAAAATAATAATATGAAGAGGCAATGCTTAAACTATTTTAAAAATTCTTTATCCAGTAGACATCTACTTGTGTATAATTTTGTATCAAGATTTCAAAAATATACTATATTCTTATTACGCCTGTACGAGTGAATTTAAACTTTGAATTGTAGGTAATCTAAGTAGTATTGTAAAGTTCAGTAGAAATAGTACCTACGTGCCAAATGTTTAACGAAGCGAAGTCTTTGAATCTTTCAGGCTTTTGGCTTTAGTTTTCATCACTACATAGTATAAAACAAAGTCGCTTTCTCTGTCCCTATGTATGCTTAAATCTTTAAAACTGCGCAACGGATATTGATGCGGTTTTTTTTAATAGATAGAGGGATTCAAGAAGAAGCTTTATATGTATAATTACATCAGCATTGTACCCGTGCGGAGTCGGGGCGGGTCGCTAGTTACTTAATATAATATTTCTAACTAGTTTGGCTGTAAAATTGTAAACATAAATATTTGTTGTGGGATATGAATTAATTATTATAAAAATTATTCGGACCCCTCTAACTCCTATAATTTAAAACTGAACATTATATAAACAATTTTACTTAATACTCGTCTTACCGCGCGTTGTAACCTGTGGCTGCTGCTGCGTTGTAAGCTAACTGTGAAAAAATTTTAGAAATCGGCCTTTCAGTACTAATATTTTCAATTTTTTAATAGGTTTGTACTATAATAACTGTTATTCATTCATTTGATTTCGTGTGGTTTCCGGCTTAGAATAGACCACCCCATGTCCTCCCATGGGTGTCGTAAAAGGCGACTAAGGGACTTATGGCTGATGGATGGGCAGCAGCATCTATTAGCTCAAGGTTTACATCTTACTGCGATCACCAATCCTTCTGCCAAGCGTGGTGATTATGGCAATATCCCTCAACGATCCTGGCTTGCCAGGTTCTGTTAAGAGGAGGCCCATGTTCAGCTGTGGTGTCCGTTTCAACCGCGCGACCATATCGTTTTTTTTAAATAAAAATCATCCCAAGTTTTTGTAAAAACATGTAAAAGTCGATTCCCAAAAACCATAAATTTGTCAAAGCAATGGTTCAAAAGTTACAAGGGTTTGAACGTGGCCGCGCCATCGAAACGCGGCGAACCGCGCGGCCATGGAGATCTTTAAAACTAGGCGTCGCAGAGACCTGAAATTTTGGCAAATAGTAGATTGAATTTGTAAAAAAATTGTAAAAATATAGAAAAAAATCCTGTGTTTATATTTTAGGAGCTGTACGGCTAAAATGTCATGGCCGCGCCATTGAAACGGCGACAAACACGTTATCGCCGATATCTCGCTGAAAAAGCATCGCAGACGTCTGAAGTTTTTGTAAAACACAGATTTGAATTTGTCAAAACTAGTAAAAATACAACGAAAAGTCCTAGGTTTATATTTCAGGAGCTGTAAGACTAAAACCCCATGGCCGCGCCATCGAAACGGTGAAAATTTAGTTTTTCGCCAATATCTCGCTGAAATAGCATCGCAGAGGTCTGAAGTTTTTTGTAAAACCTAGATTTGAATTTGTCAAAACTAGCAAAAATACAACAATAAATCCTAGGTTTATATTTCAGGAGCTGTTGAACAAAATCTTCAATGCGTCTTGAATATGTAGATTAGGGTGACCACGGATTATTATTTACTGAGAACTTTCCACCTACTTTTATTAAGAATCTCAAGGATCCGGTGAACAATAAGGAACAATAATATAGCTATTTCTTTAAAAATGACATAAATTAGAGATTGTTCACTTACACTAAGATAAATATCAAATCCTATATATATTTCTTTTAAAAGTTATTATTAAATTAAAAATTCAGGTCTGGTGTCAGCTTGTAACTTGATTAATATATGTATAATACGCGATAGTAAATAATAAATACATCGGTCTAACTTAAATTTGTGCAATGTTAGCAAAATATAAGCAAAAAACAGAAGAAAATTTGAATTTCGCGGGCTACCTGTACCTACGGTTCCACCACAGATATAGATATACCTAGATAACACAAGTATCATGATCTGTATGAAACAAAGCGTGCCATTTTTTGAATACTTTATTGCACGGATATACATTTATTGAGTAATTGTGTACAGTAAAGAATTATTAAGAATCGTTCAAATCGATTTATGTATCGATTTTATGACAGAATAATGAGATAAACAGAGGAAAATTAAATTCCTGATCGGCTTATAAGGCAGTTAGGAATATATATTTTTTACAAAATTGATAGTATTTCGTAATGCTGGTGTATACTTCGACGTACTGACTACTGTCTGTGACTGTTCTTGTTCTTCAACTGTCTAAAATAAATTTCTTGAGTTGTAACGTTGGTTGTTTTAAGCATATTAGCTTGTTCATTATTGATTACATGGGGAAAGCTAAAAAAGTCACGAAACGGTACGATTATTTATTAAAATTGTCTACATAATAAGTACTTATATAATACAAAATCATTTGTCTGTTTCCGAAATCGATTCTCGAAAATCGATTTGTGTTGCATATGATGAACAGCACTAAACGCTAAAATTTACAAAAGTCCCTGTACTACAAAACCGAAGCAATATACGATAGTATCGCTTGTTTCGATATTCATCACTTGTTAAAAAAAACCTTTCATCAACCGCTCCAAGTAAAAGCCGCAATGTAATACGAATGTTTTGTTCTTCTCAAATTTAGTATTATCAGGTATTACTGAGGGTATTAGACTAAAAATTGCTAAAAATAATTGTTTTTTTTAATAACGCATAATATTAATCACAAAATGACACCGATGGAAGGAAACGTTTACTTTATTTTTTCTCCTCGCATTTGTACAGTTTTTGCAATTAATAACAGCACAATTTACCATTTTAATATTTTTAACTGACTACCTACTAGCGCTATTCACCGATGCAGACTGAGCGCGAAAGTGGCCACTTACGATTTTTGTACGTAAGCTAGGCACGCGAAGTAGTTGCTCTTGTGTTATCTAGTGGGTTCCAATATGAAACATAGATGCGAATGGAACGCGAGTGCAGCGCGGGAGACTAAGCCTGGCCAGGCTGTCTAACCAATCACAGCAATCCAAACAGATATCCCGCCGATCAGTCGTCGTTTTACTTTAAGTTAATTCATACAGAGTACCTACTTCTTTGTGATTTAAATAACTGGCATTCCTATGGACTTTGATTTTGCACACTTACATGACATTTTAGGGTTCCGTAGCCAAATGGCAAAAAACGGAACCCTTATAGATTCGTCATATCTGTCTGTCTGTCCGTCCGTATGTCACAGCCACTTTTATCCGAAACTATCAGAACTATAATGTTGAAACTTGGCAAGTAGATGTATTTTGTGAACCGCATTAAGATTTTCACACAAAAATAGAAAAGAAAAACAAAAAATTTGGGGTTACTAAATACTTAGAACTAAAAACCATATTTTTTTTCGTCGCACCCATACCTGTGGGGTATCTATGGATAGGTCTTCAAAAATTATATCGAGGTTTCTAATGTAATTTTTTTCTAAACTGAATAGTTTGCGCGAGAGACATTTCCAAAGTGGTAAAATGTGTGCCCCCCCCCCCTGTAACTTCAAAAATAAGAGAATGATAAAACTAAAAAAAATATATGATGTAAATTACCCTTCGTGCGCGAGTCCGACTGGCCGGTTTTTTATGTTTGTTTGGAAAACTAAGTTCTGGTGTTACAATCTGGACTTAGTTACGACTCAGGATTTGATTACAAAAAGATACTTCTTATCAAGGTAAGTAATTCCTACTACCTACCTACTTACTTTCTTACCACCTAATAGGTAGGTACTTTTCCCATTTTTGCTTAAGAATGTAATTTAATGATAATAATACTAAGGATACCTATTTCAATTCTCAATACTGATCGCTCAATCATGACGATAATAACTTTTTGCGGAAACGTGTATTTTGTTTAATATTATATAAAAATAGGTGGAAAGTTCTCTGTAAATAATAATGTGTGGTCACCCTAATCTACATATTCAAGACGCATTGAAGATTTTGTTCAACAGCTCCTGAAATATAAACCTAGGATTTATTGTTGTATTTTTGCTAGTTTTGACAAATTCAAATCTAGGTTTTACAAAAACCTTCAGACCTCTGCGATGCTATTTCAGCGAGATATTAACGAAAAACTAAATTTTCACCGTTTCGATGGCGCGGCCATGGGGTTTTAGTCTTACAGCTCCTGAAATATAAACCTAGGACTTTTCGTTGTATTTTTACTAGTTTTGACAAATTCAAATCTGTGTTTTACAAAAAACTTCAGACGTCTGCGATGCTTTTTCAGCGAGATATCGGCAATAACGTGTTTGTCGCCGTTTCAATGGCGCGGCCATGACATTTTAGCCGTACAGCTCCTAAAATATAAACACAGGATTTTTTTCTATATTTTTACAAATTTTTTACAAATTCAATCTACTATTTGCCAAAATTTCAGGTCTCTGCGACGCTTAGTTTTAAAGATCTCCATGGCCGCGCGGTTCGCCGCGTTTCGGTGGCGCGGCCACGTTCAAACCCTTGTAACTTTTTAACCATTGCTTTGACAAATTTATGGTTTTTGGGAATCGACTTTTACATGTTTTTACAAAAACTTGGGATGATTTTTATTTAAAAAAAACGATATGGTCGCGCGGTCGAAACGGACACCAGCTGTGGACGTAAACGGGCTGTTGATGATTCATTTGATAGATGGTATTAGAAACCTGATCCCACTCAAAATTACCATACAAATTATATTTAATGGAATCCTCTAATGTGAATTCTTTATTATTTCCATTATAACTAACTAGGTTAAAGTAATCTGTATCATATTTATAATCATGCGTGTGCGCTGGCCTTAAACAATGCGAATATATTGCAACATGCTAATTGTTTTTATACGAACTTAAATACTGTATGTATGTATTAAGCTTGTAATATTTAAGAAATTTTACGTATTTTATAGGTTACCATTTTGCAAAAAAGAGAGAGAAAAATATAACATAACTTACTCTTTATTGCACAACAAAATATTAGAGGAGGGAAAGTAATTTTGTATATTTTATGATATAATAATATGTGTATATAAACGGGTATTATCGCAATCAGTGATCTCTTCGAGATAAGGCTTCCAGATCGCCGAACCTAATAATAGTAATAATAGCCGAACCGACCAGACAGTTTGGCCGGACATTTGGGAAAAAAGGCAATTTATTCCATTTAATTATTCAGGATTTTGTGTCTTAGTATTAATAGATACGACAAAAAAAAATGGACACGCAATCAAAGAGCCTATGTCCGGCTTTATCCGGAAGTCTGGCAACGCTATTTCCAGAAAACTTTAAATGAATTACAATTAATGCAAATAAGTAGGAACGGTTGTAAACGACTAAGTTAATAAAATATACGAAGAACATCGTGGCATGTTTATTTGAGTAATCAAATGTGAAATTATATTGACTATCAGCTGACTGAGTTTCTCACGTTGCGTGTTTCGCAAACTCGCTATTAAGATGTTGTTTGTTTTGTAAATACCTTGAACACTTAATTTATATGTAATTGGTGAAAGATTTTAAATATTTGGATATAATGTAAATTTAAAAACTGTGTATTTTTGTGTAGACGAACGTCTAAAGTCTAACACTTTTTCTACGAAACGCTGTCGAGTGTCTGTAGAAGGTTTTTGGGCATTTCCAATCATGCACAATTTTCTGTGTAATTAATTATTGACGTTTTGATATTACAAATCATATTATTTCTTGATTTGCATGATTCCATTCGTTTTATTCATTGCTTCTGACACAGCTAAACTTGAGACAAAAAAATACCGATTAGGTTCACAATCAATTCAACTTCTAACCGAGAATATTATTGCAAATTTTGTTGTAACGGATTATTATTTAAGTAATTGCTTACCTAATCTTTACAAAGAGTAGGTAGTTTGTTAATATCTAGAGGTCGCTAAACTTTATGTTGTTGCGTGTGATTTCATTAACAGCATATTGTTCGAAGCAAACGTTTGCAAATTATGACTGGGTATTAAAATATACATCATACGATTGTTGCTGAGTTCATAATTAAAAAAGATGTATGAGCAGAAATTTGAGAAATGGATATCATTATGTTATTTAATATGTAATTGGAACTCGGATCAAAAATAAGTATACAGCTGACACGCATTAAGTGATAAATAAGGTTCTGAATGCATTAAGTTAACCTATAATAATTAATATTTTCTACAAAAATATCAAGTAGCGATAGTTGCACAAAACGCCCATAAAATATATATACCTATTGCTATAACATTAAATATTGATATGGCGAACTAAAAGGCACAAACTAGAGCTTCGTGGCAACACCGTTACGTCGTTGTGGTCAATTAATGCCACATCTTTATTTAATTATTTTATATGAAGAGAGCGCGTTATGTATGTGTCTACATAATTGATGGCCTGTGTCGATTAGGGTCGTCATAACACTATTTCACTTAAATTCCATAAATTACTATCGTAATCGTATGGAATATTGGAGGAATAGTAACCCTTCTTTGTTTTACATATCTCGATTTCTAAATTGAATATCTCAATTTATGAATCGAGGCCAATTACATATTTCTATCCCATCAAAAATAGGTTTTAAGTACCTACTTAACGTTATTTGTTAGGCCGTAAATCGCAGGTTCAGTATATCTGCATATAAGAGACAAATAATGTAAAGTTTGTATATAGATAGTGCCTTTGAGAGTATCGACAACCCTCGAGGCATTTAAAAACAACTATTAGGCTATTCCACATTCCAATATTAGTGAAAACGGTGTGCTCGATACATAAACATTATTATAATATTCGTTGCGAATCGAATTACTTTCGATTGTTAACTGTTTGTTTATTGTAGTGTTCTTTGGTGATAGCTGTACATTGTCCACTCATTCAGAACGAATACGGAACTGAATGCAAAACTATAACAATTATTTACCTACGTTATTATCATACAAAAATGCAAAATTTAAATGAAGTGAAATTATTCATCTCGGTTTACGGTGAGTGGTTGAACCACTTATTATTAGTAGATTATAGTTTAAAAGTTTAATTAACTCTCCTACATCTAAATTGATCTAAGAGAGATGATTAAACGGATACAAAACACACCTAGACTCAGAATAACTATTCACGATTCACACAAATAATTGTCTCGGATGGGAACCCATAACACCAGGTCTCAAAAGCCGCTGCCGTAACTGCAACCTGTGCTGTAATTTGTTAATTGGTGTCCACTTGACTTCTATGTAGTGTCTTCAACCGACTCTTTAGGTGTCAAGAGTGTATTTTGTTTTATCAGTAACCTAAAATGGATTTGATTGTTGGTTGGTTTGTTTGAATTGAATAGGCTCTGAAACTACTTGGCGTATTTGAAAAATTCTTTCACCGTTAGGAAGCTACACTATCTCCGGTGAACATAGGCTATATTTAAATATGAAGTTTCCGCGGGAACGGAAGCTAAGCGGGTGAAACCGCGCACGGGAAGCTAGTCTAACTAATAAATTGGTATCAGATTATAAATACATCAAGACTAGCTAAATGTCAATATTTTACATCTGGGTTATAGCCGATAAATTATATCACTTCTCTCATTTGATACACTAAAAATACTTCGATTCCTATATAGATACGAGGCTATCGAAAGTGGGTGTGTCTTGTTATGCACTCAATTATAACTTTAACAGATATGATCGTCTGTTATTGTATATTTCATTAGATGTAAAAGGATGATAGCTTCTATAAAATAAGTTTTGATTATCTAGACTCTATTATTATCTTATAATAAAAGCTGAAGAGTTTGTTTATTTGCTTGAAAGAGCTAATTTCAGGAACAACTGGTCCGTTTTGAAAAGTTCTTTCAGTGTTAAATGGCCTATTTATCGATAAGGCTACAGGCTATATTTGTAACATATAATTATAATTTTCCTACGGGAACGGGAGATACGCAGTTGAAACCCCGGGAAGCTAGTAACAAAATAAAATGCCAACAGAAGACGAATCATACCTATGCCATGACTAGATGGAAATTGGTATAGGTACCTATTAGCAAATATATAAACATCCGCAAAATATGACATTTACCATCTCGTAGGACAGGTTTAGTCAGTGTTATGTCTATAAGCAGATATTATGATACAATTTCAACTGAGAGAGACGAGGCAAATATCGGTCACCTTTAGATGAACTTAAATGTTCAAAGTCCTCGTTCGGCTTTCAATTGAATTTATGTAGCGTGCCCTTAATTATCTTTTGCAACCGCCCAATTTACATGTGTCAGTCAGCCATTATCAAAGAATAATTTTACATCGTTTAACAATATAAGTGCAAAATTCACATTCTGTTTAAGACTCAAAAGCGAGATGTAATTAGTTTTGAGTTACATGAGATAAAAAGTGATCGTGAATGTACTACGATCACTTTTAAGTTCTAATTCTAGTCCGTTTTTAGGGTTTCGTAACTGAAGGGTAACAACGAGACCCTATTACTAAGACTTCGCTGTCTGCTGTCACCAGGCTGTATCTAAAGAACCGCAACAGCTAGACAGGTGAAATTTACACAGACGATGTATTTCTATTGCCGCTATAACAACAAATACTATAAAATAAATATTTAGGGGGACAACAAACTTTTTTTTGATTTTGCTCGATATCAATAACGGCAACAGGTAGGCACTTGAAAATGGTACGGAACCCTTCGTGCGCGAGTCCGACTCGCACTTGGCCGGTTTTTAGTTATAGTAAGACACAAAATCAATTGGTCTGTTGATAATGTACCTTTTCGCTCACACATATAATCAATATCCTTCCATGTTTTTATGATAGTTTACGTTTGAGGCGACACATGTATTGTGGAAAACTGCACATGCGAACGACTAAATAAACAAACATTTTTGAACTCACACTAACCGTCCAACAACCGTCCGCCGAGTAATTGGTATCAAGGAAAATCATACTTAGATGAGCTCAGAGCATGAACAGTCACGATCTGAAGAAATAGGTCGTTGGTCTCAAGATAATTGATTTATGATATTTAAATTGTTACAATAATAAAAGATGCTGTCATGCACACGTGATTCTTTAAAGTTGGAATGACATAAGATTTTGATTTTGTAGTAAAAGGCGAAGGGACATGCAGCTGATGGATGGATTGCACCATCTATCAGGTCAAGGTTAGATACATCTTAATGCAATGCCCATCGTGGTAATTATCCCAATGTCCCTCAAACGACCCTGGCTTGTCACGCCATGTTCAGCAGTGAATATAAACCGGCTGGTGAAGAAAGATTTAAGAAGATAACGAGCAGCCTCTATGGTCTACTACCACACATCAAGTAGGCCGCGCTGTTACGTAGTCGTAACATACTAATGTTGTTTATTTTTGTTTCCAGATCTACCAGCATCTGCGCTGGTACACGAATCCGTCGGAGCAGCGTTGGATAGTGCGCATTCTGTTCATCGTGCCAATATACGGCATCTACAGTTGGATCTCGCTGTTATTCTTCAATGGAAACTCCTACTATGTCTACTTCTTCACCGTCAGAGATTGTTATGAAGGTAAAATATATATCTCATTTCTTTAAGAAAATGTTTAGGTTATTTTATCTATGGCAATAAAATGACTCAGATTTACTTAGATTACAAGCGGACCATAAAAATTTAACTGATAGTTAAAAAATTGAAATTGCTCTTAGAACTGCAGCTAATCATTATTATTAGGAAAAAATATGAGTTTCATTTAAATAAGGAAGATTATAATAATATAAAAGAACAAACTAAAAACCCATGCGCCAAGTAATTTTTTGTTATTTATCCGACATTTCAATGCTAAAAACATTCAAGAAGCCGCACCTTTTCTTTAACACTAATAACTGTCTGAATAATTTGCCTAAAATATGCGGAGTTATTCTTGAAAACGATGCATTTATGTTCACTAAAACGTACTTTAGTACTTTCTATGTTGCATTATTCGAATAACAGCATATTTGTTATTTATGCACATACACATTAGATAAGTTCTAGAATGTTCTCCTTCGTTCTTAAAAGCAATATACTTAAAAAAAACTATGTAGGTACAAGAAAAAAGGAAAAATTCGTAAGTTTTGTAATATTGACCATTCAATATCAACCTTGTTTTAATTTAAGTTAATTAAATTTGGTAGAATAAAAATCGGCAATTTTCAATAAAAAAATTAAAAGTCGAATATCTCGAAAAGGGTTAAGTTTAGGGTAGGGTGTTTCATAGTGAAATAAGTCAGAAATGATGGGTACTCCGGGCCCTTAACGGATCTAGCACGACTTTTCCTGTAACTCTGTATAATATGTCACATTCTGTTAGTAGTATATGCAAATTGATTAGATAACATCGGCTAAATATCAACCTACTTTCGTTTAAGCGACCATTTGAGGTCATCCATTAGTTCACAAAGTGTGATAATGTGTAACAAGTGATGATGAATAATATAATCGTAGTTCTACGGGTTCTACGGTCCCGTGGAATCTAGGGAAATGGTATCATGTTTTTCTATACTGAATCTCCCAAATTATGCCTCTCGCTTCAGATTTCAAATCTTATACTTTTCTCTATATTTCAGTTAAATTTAATGCAATAGCAAAAAAATACATCAACAACTATTATATGACAAATAAATTAAACTATAATAGTAACCAGTAAATTATATTTTGCTTAATTGGCATTCATTAGTACTAGTACCTTGAGAAATTGGCTGAACAAAATGTTACGAAATAAGTTTATATTAGTTGAGTGTTTTTTTATTAATCTGCAAGTAAAGTCTTATAATAACTTCTTTGTTATAAAGTGGTTTTACTTGACGCGTTATTTTTAATACATTTTCTAGTTCTACGATGACCCAGACAGGGGTACTATATGAAGTAGCACTATGATTCCTCCATGGAAGAATCATTTATTGATAATTTGAATTTATGGTACATTTTGGAGAATTTTAATTTTGTAGTTAACCGCGAGGCTTTTGCTACTTCAGCAGAGCTCCAGCCTTATTAAATGGTTCAAAAATAAGAAACTAAGTAACTTTTACAAATGAATAGGTCGTCCATAAAATCTAATTGTTTCGAAAATCAAACACTCAAACAAAATTAATTGATGTGCTATTTGATGACTGGACTCTTGGCAAGTACTGATGGTTAGTGTCCATTAGTAATTATGTTGGTCCGTTTTATTCAATTACTAGTAAAATATTATTTTTTTTATTACATATCTCTTTTTATATTTTTGGTCCCACATTTTGGAACCACGGGAAATTTCTAGTTATGGAAAGGTGGCACCGCAAAGCAACAGTATTTAGTATATTGTGTGTAATAAAACCTACTGTTTGAACTATAAGTGATTAATCTATATTTTTATATTATTCCAGCATTCGTAATCTATAGTTTCCTGTCGCTATGCTACGAGTACCTAGGCGGGGAAGGCAACATAATGTCCGAGCTGCGCGGGCGGCCCGTCCGAGCGTCGTGTGTCAACGGTACCTGTTGTCTCAGTGGCGCCACCTACACTATCGGCTTCTTACGTTTCTGCAAACAGGCTACACTGCAGTTCTGTCTCATCAAACCAGTGTGCGCTTTCATTATTATTTTCTTGCAGGTATGATTCTTATTTCCTATTGATATATTTGCTTATACATTATAAGCGATGAATGGTAATATGATAGTATGGGAACAGGGATGGATAACTTACTTAACACATTACATGTTTGGTTCTTGTAAATATACATCGGCATCCGATTCTTTGTTTAAACATGACTAACGCTGAAACTAGTAACATTGTTAATTAAACAAAATCAAGGTTGCTCATAAATTGAATTGCTTATCGGCTGAGTTGGTATTGCTATTTTATTCGAACACAAAGGAATTACTCTGTTAATAATTGAACCGAATTGTAAATGATATGACTGCCAAAATGTGGCCTTTTAAATACACATATAATATTTTAAAGATATTTAATATAAGGATTTTATATCTTTGAAATTGATAACTAGACCGTAAATTGTAAAGTAGTGCGATAGTTGCACTTTCAGTCCTAAACATCTAAAGCCGAGGTAGGCATAGGCCTCATTCCCATAATGCACAGCATTATACTGTCCTTTTTATCTCTATGTTGTGTATGTATAAAGTATATTATGAACTAAATGTTTAAGGCATTTGTAGTTTAGACAACACAATATAAATATACCTACGTAAACTACATTATCTGATAAGAAATCGGTATTGAAGATAAAGTATGGTTTATGTGTTTTATCTATTCACAATGTCATTGTGCTGTTTTAAAGAGTAAATTGCGCTGTTATGATATCTTGTTGATTTAACGATTTCGTTGTTTTCGCAAATTCATGCACGATGGGATAGTGTATATTAATGGGACTGCTAGATGAGTTCATATTTGTAATCTTAATACTTACAGAAGTAAAATATGTTGGAAAAATAATAAAGAACCGTTGTATTTTTACACAACCTTCGTAGCGGTATTTGCTCGCTTTAAATCTCGGAGGTCGTGGGTTCGATCGCCAAGCCTAACAGGAAATCTTTGTTTAAATTCTAAGATTTCTTTTCGGGTCTGGTTGGTTGAGGGACTACCCTCCGTTCCTCGGAAAGCACGTTAAGCCGTTGGTCCCGATTGTTATAACATCATCTATAATAATCGTATATCAAGGAACTGGCAGCAGCGTTTCTTTGTTTGTTACAACATAATACTGCGGTCAACAATCCGCCTGCCAAGCGTGGTGACTATGGCAAATACCCTCCCTCGGGAGGAGGCCCATGTTCAGCAGTGGACGTTATACGGGCTGATGATGATGATGATGATGATATTATTATGTTAAGGACTAGTTCTCTCGCGCCTTGTCACCGACCTTATGGTTATTTGTTGTGTGTTCTTCTTTTGAAAAGGCTCACCTCACGTTTTTTACACGTATAGCTCCTATTTCAGTATGAATATAGGTTATTCATGGAAAAAATACGTTTACTATAAAATGCGTAATGATGACGAATTGTTGTAATCGAAGTATTTCAGTAGGTATTAGGTACAAGTAATAATGTTTCAAAATTGAGATAGATAAAATTCGACCGACGAACCTGCATCTTAGGTTAAGCCCCTAATGCCTTAACCAATTAGGCTACGGTGAACCCTACCGGTCATCGAAATTTATCAATCTCTTTTATAACACGTCTCTGAGGGGGGCGTTAATAATACCAACCTGTCTTTACAATATTAATTTAAAACAATAAAGATAACTCTAGAATAATTTCCTCAGGCCCGCGGCAAGTACCACGACGGTGACTGGAGCCCCGACGGCGGTTACATCTACATAACCATCGTGTACAACTTCTCGGTATCACTGGCGTTATACGGTTTGTTCCTCTTCCTGGGAGCTACGAGAGAGATGCTAAAGCCTTTTGATCCGGTGCTTAAGTTCTTCACTGTTAAGTCTGTCATCTTCCTCTCGTTTTGGCAAGGTAATTAATACAATTTATTATTTTTTGGCTATTAAGTTACCTTAAGTTATATTCAGATTGAAATAAAGTACACCTACCCTTTTAATTTTCTCTGCATGGACGTTATACAGGCTTACCATGATGATAGAAAACACGAAGAGAGAGTGAGAGACAGAGCACGAATGTATTACAATCTTCCTGTGTATATTTTCTTTGCAGAAGACAATTACAATTATTAAGCAGTTACGTGAAGAATTTTTCCATTGTTCATAATTAGGCGAAATTTTCAAGATGGTCGTATCTTTGTTCTCTTTGACGCTAACACAAATAATTTTTTATTTTTTATTTTTATAAATATGTAAATGTGTAAATTTAAAAGCTGACGCTGTATATTGAAAGAGAGTGAGAGACAAAGCACGAATGTATTACAATCTTCCTGTGTATATTTTCTTTGCAGAAGACAATTACAGTTATTAAGCAGTTACGTGAAGATTTTTTCCATTGTTCATAATTAGGCGAAATTTTCAAGATGGTCGTATCTTTGTTCTCTTTGACGCTAACACAAATATTTATTTTTAATTTTTATAAATATGTAAATGTGTAAATTTAAAAGCTGACGCTGTATATTGAAGCCGTCATGACGTGATATAGTGGGACTTCTGTATGATTCGGCGCAAAATTTCTGTTATTCCACATTAGGGGTAAATCATAAACATATTTTAATTTATCAATTTCAGGTGTAGCCCTTGCCATTCTCGAGAAGGCCGAAGTGATTTCCCCCATCCACGACGCCAACGGTATCCCCACCACAGCGGGCACGGTGTCCGCCGGCTACCAGAACTTCCTCATCTGCCTGGAGATGTTGGCTGCGGCGATCGCTCTCCGCTACGCTTTCCCGGCTTCGGTGTATGCGCACGCGCACCGTGACCCCCACCGCTCCGTCACTATGCAGTCCATCTCTAGCAGCCTCAAGGTAATGTTCTTGTAAGGTTGTAACATATGTGTAATGTTCAATCTGACATTGACGTAGAACAATTTAGTTTTATTCGTATTATTGAACGATTCAATTTATAATAAAATAAAAAAAAAACTGATTTTAAGCCGTGGGAACATATGTATTTAATTTGCTAAAATATATGTAGCTATCATTTAAATTCATAATGTTACGAACAAAATCAGCTATTATTTTATTCTATTGCGTCTTAGTGGACTAAGTGGCCATTTTGAAACCAATATAATTGCTAGTATTACTTTTAGTTATATCAACTTCTGTTTTTCGACATTTAAATTGTTAATTAAGTTATAAATAACTAATAAAATAATGAAGACAACGACCATAATGACCTCCGTTGCTTAGACCGCTACGCAACGGAGGTCATTATGGTCGTTGACTAATAAATCTCGCAAAATACTGCGGTCACCAACCCGCCTTTTTTTTTTTGTTGTCCGGGGGGAAATGCATTGACGCATTCCCACCGCCTCTGCAGCGTATTCGCGCGCTGGCGGCGGGATATGTGGGACTCGCCCTCTCCATAGCGTGGTATGCTTAACTCATACCACGAGGAGAGGACCCTACGCCACTAAAACCTCCCGGACACTCCTTCGATCCGCCGTTGGCAGGGGCCGGGTACGCATGAGCAATCCGGCCCCCCGACGGCACCCGCGGTCAATATGGTACCGCAGGATCTCCAGGGCCACACTTGCAGTGGCCCATTTGCCCAATTATAGGGACGCCCGGAGTATAGAGGCGTCCCTACTCCTCATGGGTCAGCCTCGAAGGGAGCGGGGCCCATGTTCCCCACTCCCCAAGGCCGAGCCTAGGGCGGTAGGCGGCGGGTTTCGGCCCGCCGCCGACGGCCAACACGCCGTCTGCGAAGCGGGTGGGCAGAGGGATCTACTTCCCTCTCCCGCTCCGCGGCCTCCTTCTGTGACATAACTTGTCTACAGAAGGAGGCAACCGCCTCCCACGACCTCTCGCTTTGAACCATCTTCGAAATGATGGTCGGCAGCGAGAGGTCGTCTCCCACCACGCCAACGAGCTCCTCCCGCTCGTTGGCCTACGCCGGACACTCCACCACCGTGTGCTGCGCCGTATCGTCGGCACAGTCACAGTCACAGTCACCAACCCGCCTGCCCGGCGTGGTGGTCCACTGCTCCCGAAGCCGAGGGAGAGTTTTGCCATAGTGAACTCAGAGCCGTGGATGTTATATGGGCCGATGATGAACATTATTAAACTACCGACATATTTCGATGCTGTTGTACAGAGTACAGTATCTGTTACCTAAACTGCTTCAATGCTGCAGTTCTAGCTGCAGCCGCTCTGACAATATGCATTGCTTTAATTACTCATTAGAATTGAATTTAAAATTTCCAGGAGACAATGAACCCCAAGGACATAATGACGGACGCGTTCCACAATTTCCATCCGCAGTACCAACAATACACACAGTACAGCTCCGGTAAGTGGTGTTCTTTTGTTTTTATAAAAAACGAAAGTATTTGTGTTCCTTGTTCTGGTAAGTATAGCTGGTAATTGTAGCATGCGCTGCCTGCTCGCATTTTATTTGCGTTCCATCTCCCACACATTACTGCAGTCCTGGTACATTTCAGATTATTATACATACCACAAATATTGTTTAGTTGCTAAATGGTTTAGTAAGGTTAGGTAAACGTTATATGAATATAAAAAGTTATAGTATTATAACCATATGAATAAACGTAACTTTTATCTTTTGTACTATTAACCAAGAATAATGATAAAATGTAATTATTTTAACTTACTCTTTGACGCATACCTAAGTTAATCAATCATATAAAAAAATTGTTTGACAGCAGTATACTATTCTTTTATCAAACTAGGTCTCAGAAGCAGAATGATGGTTGTACTATTATGCTTCAGAAGCAGTTCGTAAGAGCCAGTTTAAGATAAAGGCACGTACGACGAATGTTCCTAACGTATAATGGCACATACGACCTTATGCTTCTGAGCTCTAGAAATTTAAATTTGTGGTGTTTCGCAATACTCACACGAGATTGAAATGGTTCATTTCTTAAGTGTGTGTCGTTTGAAGTCGTTGGTATTTATGTTTAAGATGACGTGATAATAAAGTATGTATGTAATAGAATGTTTCTATTGTTATTAATGTCATTTTAAATATAATATATCCATGCTAGATTGCACTCCGAATAAAAGTGTTGTAACACTGAGCGCCTTAGTCGTGTGACAACAGATCATATAAAATGTGGGTTGTCTTTTCAAATCTAATGGCAATTTAGACTTCTAGGAATCACATTATTCTCTCATTATTACTTACATTATTGTTACAATTTAAATATTCAAAATAAACTGATAGATATATCATTACATTGTCACCGTTCACGGTCTTTATTCATCTGGCAATGTTTTCTGATAATGTATCAGCGTTGTATGAACTATTAGGCTTAGTCGTTTGAAGATAAAATCGTATGATAGTGTAGGTATCAGAATAAGTACATTTTCATGATTAGTTAGTTTTTTTTGTATTACAGTAGACTATCTACGGCAGATTTTAGTTAGGTAGTCAGTGTTAGAAAATTCTACATTATATAGTATTTTTATTATGTTGATTTTGTTTGATGAATATGTCAAGTACATTTATTTTTGTTATTATTATTATCATACTACATTGGTGCAGTGGTAGCAATTATGTTTTTTTCTAATTAAATGTTTTTTTTAAAATCTAAAGTGTAAGGGTTCGAGTCAGTTTAAATGTTTAAGATTTATTATTTTTTACCAACAATTTTACTATCAAATTATAAGTGTTCATACATTTTTAAAACACATATAATTGCAACCATTGTTTATCATTATTTACTCAAACATTTAAACAACTAACATTGAATGCGTGCAGACCTCATCAATTAATTTATTATATGTTAGCAGTAGGCTAGGTCTTATTTTTGGTTTATTTTCTTTCAGATGTAACTTCTCACCTGCCTTATGAGAAACTATAAACTGCCATAGCTGTGCATGAAGCATTGATGTCTGTCTGTTTTATATATTAAGTCCGAGCATGGAAATACCACTAACTATTCAACATTCGTACCTAAAAGAAATCTTATTTAAGTATAGTCAAACAACATTAGAGAGTGATTTTGGTTCATTTTATCAAAAATATTCTAATTTTTTTTTTATGTTCAGTATTGGGTTTTCTGTTTCTAAACTGTGGTTAGTATTGTATGAGTATTATTTTATAACTTTATAGATAAGGAGTTATAGTATTCAGCATGTCGTATCGCTACATTCCATTACTGTATGATTATTATTATGTAATAGTGCATTTCCTAATATTTTTGAAGAACATGAATCACAATCTTATCATTTGTCCAAGATAAACCCAATAAGTGGTTTAAATAAAATATATAAATTAGTATTTTACAAAATATTAAAGCCCCCTTTTTACACAGGGTACCTAAAATCATTAAAACACAAAAAATATAAATTGTGCCTTAACGTGAGGTGGCTAAAGTTATTTTTGCTTGATTTTATGTTTGGTTTCCGGTGCTCGGTAGGAAACCTTTAAGTTAAGAGGTTATTTTTTTTATAATTACGAGGTATTTGGCTAGTCCGAAACGCATAACGAATTTTTACGAAAACTTAGGTAATTATCATATCGGAAGGCTATTATGTTAGAACAAAGGCAAAAAGTTAAGTTGATTGATTTGATTAAAATAAATATTTTTTTTACGATTATATTAAAATAAATATTCTAACGTAGTATATTAAATAGCTTATCTTTATTCAAATCATAAAATTAATCAAAACCTATACAGAAGTATACGATTTAATTTTCTTTTAAATCGATATCAAAGTAATGGTATGTAAATATCTCTATTTATTAAAAACTGCATTGCAAGATATATTTTATTAAAAAAAAAACAGAGTAACTAAAAAATTTGCATGTTTTTGTCAATACATATAATTCGGACTATTCATTACCATACAAAATATTGCTCGTTAATTATATCCAATCAAAGATTTAACTTATTAAAAAATTAAACTATTAACAATGTTTGTTAATGTTTGAACTAGTTGTGGGTAAACAAATAAATAAAGATTAAAATACTAATTCAGTGTGTACTGTGTTTTAAAAAAAAAAAACAATCTTTGATTGGATACTTGGGGCTACTTCTTTCTTTTAAATCTTATTCCATTTTGTACTGTTACCGTTGTAATAAGAATATGCAGTTTGCAACCGGTCGAAAGGTTTCAAAGGTAAAACACAAGAACAACACAAGTCTTGTGTTTTTGAACATGCTTAACTTATAAGTATATATTTTAGATTTGATATACAGGACTGCCATGTCCATGTATATGAAATATAGGAACGAAAATAAAGTTAAATATAAGAACAAAACATACAATATCAGTACACCTGTTCTTAAAATATTGTTTGTGACTGACACTATCGTTTCACTAGCAACTAAAAATTTTGAACCTTATTCTTAATGCATTGAGGTTGACATTTTAAAGTAACAAGAAATCGTCGTGATCCGCATACAGTCTTGAATGAACGCGCCAATCTTAGGAACTACTGGTCCAATTTCTTAAATTGCAGGGGGTATCTTATAGCCTATTTATTGAGGAAGGTTATAGGCTATATTTAATTGTGAAGTTTCTACAAGAATGAGAGTTAGGCGAGGAATGGGAAGCTAGTCAAAGCATAAAATTATTGAGAAATAGGGACGATCAAGTATAAATGATCTTAATCAGTGGATACTTGAAAATCGAGACTACTAATGACAACATTGCATTCATTCATAGACTATGAATCATTTCATAAAACACTGTTATTAGTTTAGGTTAATTGGAATAAGCTTTATGAGCAAGAATAGCCCCCTCACTTTGTATTTACTTATTGCCTTTAGTATTCGTTGTAAGGTTTAGTGTGTAAATGTTCATTTTCTGTGATTATATTATTTTCCTTTTTTTGTATTATTTTTTTGTTATAATTCTTATATAGTTACAGGATATGATCCTTAGTTGAATGCTAGAGTACATAAAATTGTAGAAAATTCTGTATTTTGTTTTTCATTTCTTTGTACAGCAGTTTTTGGCATTTGACGGGTTGTTTTATTTTTTTTTTAAGATTTTTAATTAATGAATAAATTCTTTTTCATATACGTGGAAGTGAAAGCTCTTTATTGCCAAACCAAAGAACGGCATTTCATATTTTCACCTTCTGTTAGAATTTAAAAAAATATTGCCAACGCTTTGTAATAAAACGCCTAATATACAATAATTTAATTTAATTGAAATACTAACAACCTGTAAAGCCATCCTTTACGTTTTCATTTTCCTAAATATTGTTTTCATAATATTATTTTTAATATGAGTTTTAATACTAATATAGTATCGGTTATCTTAAAAAAACTTAAACGTTAGTGCTGGTTAGATTAAGTTGTAATAATATTTTTTATCTTCACTGCAGGTTAAATTAAAATAGAACACTATATGTCGCCTCTCACTAATAATAAATAAAGGATATTACCTATTCATTCTATATTTTATTATAAAATCAATGACAGACAGACACAAATCCCCTCATTACAAAATCAAGTTTTAAAATAATAAGTAAAATCTCATTGTATTAAATTGGGATCAATACCGAATTTTAGACTTGATTTTGTACAAGGAATGTTGAATCCCCCTTAGTAATTTAAAACAATGAAGAAAATTATGGTAAGTCCGTTTTCCAGATCGCTTATATTCATTTATTTGCTGGCATGCTTGTAACAATGTGTTTAACCTTTTTAGAATATAAATTAAAAACTTTTTATTATAATTTGCACGTTTTATGCACTGTGGTCTACAGACGCTAAATTGTTGTCGTAAAAATTATTATGCAATGTAAAATACTGATTTATTACAGCAATAATGAATTAATTAGTATTTATTTTGACTTTTGTCCCGCTAAAGAGTGACCTTTACAGCATTTTAGTATTTGTATGGTGACAAAAATGCAAAGTATTGCGTAGATGGCGCTACCGGCCGGCAATCCATAATCAAAAATGCAAAACGGAATTTTTGAAGACTGTTTTAATATTATGAGAAAATGCATGATTCATTTTATTCGAACATGCGAATACACAATATTGGTGCATTATTGTATGCAATGTATGCTATTATTTCACGTTATCAAAAATAAAACTGATGAGAATGATAAAATTGATAACTGAAACCATAAGCAGGCACATGACCTAATAAAAATATGTCACGATTTACGTATTGTGCTTGTGGCGCCTCTAGTGGTATAACTTTGCAGTATTAACCCGTATTGTATTGATAATGTATAAATCTAGACCTAAAAATCATAAGCACGGATGTCAATTCCAGAAGTATTTGGTCGTAAGTGCCAGTTTACAACAAAGGCACATATGACGAATGCTTCTAACGTACAATGGCATATCTGACCTTATGCTTCTGAATGCTTAAAATGTTTGCTGCGGTCTTGCAAGTGTTCCGCGTATGTTATGAGTATAATTACACTGCACATGTAAAGAGCGCAAAGTTTTGTAGTCACTAAAGATGGAGGACTAAAAATGAAACGCACTGCACAAAATTCACTAAAATGGCAATAATAATAAATAGAAAATGAGTCCAGATGCAATGCAAGTGCACAATTAATTAGATTAACCGTTTTTGTGCTTGTGTTGAGTACTACTAATAGTCGTATGCTTAAACTTCACTTGATGTTATGCACTTACTGAAAGAAATAATTAGGTATACTGCACTTTAGTAAGGGGTGGCCCTTACTAAAATGTACCTAATGATTCTGTACTACGATCCTGAACTTCGCATGCAGACACGATATGCAGTGGCACGCCGCGACATGTAAAGTAATATGAAATTTGTACAATGCAATAAGGATAAAAATAGCTTGAATAAGAATATAATTTATGTTACTTTTTTTCGATATAATTATACAGTATCTTGTATTAATTATAATTTTATTGAAATTTATTAATATTAAAACTTCAATAAGATTTCATCTTATAGAACTTTAAAAATAAATTTAAGCGCCGGCCTTTTGATATAATACTTCAAGTGGGAATATTAAAAAGAATTTGATGAGCATATTACACAAATGGTAATTTGAAATGGTGTGTTATATTCGTCGGTAAAGGATATCGTTTACTTAGTTACTATTTCTGAAATGACATACCTACACATAAAGTGTGTGTTAGACAGTTAGCTGGTGTCAGACGATATTGGGAATCATAATATTTTTTTTAAAGTACCTTAGTAGTACCTAGTACCATGTAACGTATGCAAAAGTAGCAAACTCAATTAATCATTAAAAAGAGACTATGGCCAGCTATTATCTACAGTTCTGAGCCATGCAACTGTATGGTTAGTTAGCGTAGTTGTTGCACATTTCTTTAAATATTTTGAAATAAATGCATAACATCAAAGTGTATTAAGATGCGACTGAAAAAGTCAAATTCAAGTAGTCGGCACCCAAGGCAAAGCAACGTTTCACCGCAGTGCAATGTCCACACGTTGCCCGTGCTCTTAGTACTTGATTCTGTTACTATTATTATTGTTAATTTACCTTTTAAACGGTATATTGGTCAAGATAACTGATAATTTAAAAGCAATGTAACTATTTTAAAATTACCATAGTCTGTGACCATGACCAATGCAACTTGGTCAAAATTTTGGGGGTACATCTCGTTAATGAACGAACTATGTATAATAAATTCGAATATGATCCCGGAGAGTTTAAAAGTATTTACTTACTATTAATCTTTCTTTTTAATTGTCAAAGTCGATGGTACACCTCGCAGCTTTTTAAATTAGTTCCTCACAGAACTTTACGACTTTTAGTTACCACCACTACTACTAATAGAACCAAGCAATAGAAGTACTGGCAATGTTGTTCCATCTTTTGTCGGCTAACAAAACATGTGCTATAGTGATGCGTGGCGGCGCAGGGCCCGGGAAACGTTCGGACGAGGGTGCAGCGCTAGCACCGCGCCCCCCGCCTCAGCGCGTGGCCACCATCTGCCACGCGACCAACTACCACGAGAAGACCACGCTACTTAGCTCCGACGACGAGTTCCAGTGAAGCGGCACCGAGAATATGTAACCAGCTACCCTGTATGTATTCCCTACTATGGAACGTGTCCACGTAAAGGAATTCGAAGGTAACAAATCTAATGAGTAAGACCCAGCAACTATTATTAATGATATTAAGTACCAGGAAAATTGTATTGGAGGTTTCTATCTGAAGAATATTCGCATTAAGGCTGGCATGGAAATGTAGACTCATGTTTTCTGTATTATTTAACTAATGAAGTCGCAGATATTTGCCTTTTCGCTGACGCGATATACCTAATATAGGCTTATAGAGACTTCAGTCTTCATCGCCATGGATTCCAGACTCCAGTCTTCATCTGAATACGGAATATCCAGCAACTATGTAGGTTAACATTAAAAGAAAATCTTAAGACAGTTTTCCATCAACATAATATAGAATATTGATTGTCTTCAGCTTGGAATCGTCATTTATATTTCTTTTGTTTCACTTTTTGTTGTTATTTGACTATTGTCTAGTCTTATGAACTTACATGACGTAGTCGAGTCTATTAAAAAAAAAGATCTGTATCTGTGTGTGATCGTGATATTTATATGATCACAGTTAAAACAGCTCCTGTTTTAACTGTGATCATATGAATATCACGTCGTAGAAAGAGAATATTAAGACTTATATTCGGTCAATTCTGAGTGGAATAACATACCAAGAAAATTAAAACATTTTTGTCTAATAACAACAGAAAGTTAGGAAGTAGTCCTTAAGCTATATATAAACCAGCTCTATTTGATCTGAAAGGTTAATGCGAAAAATATGGAAATTATCTCGTTTGTAATTTAATAGTTAGAAGTTTGTTTTTTATACCTAATAAAATCTATTTCGTAAACCGAAGGTCAACTATCATAAACAAGCTGAAAAGATTTTTAAAACATCGTAGATCTGGAATCTATTATGTCAAAGAAAATATATAAATCCAATAAAAACATGGAATTGTATATTATTTAAATAATAAAAAGCGGTGAGAAACATCAAATTGCACTGGTTTATGTATAAAAATGTAGGTATGCGCGTGAGCAAATAAGTTCATTTTAATAGAAAGAAAAATATATTTTTATGTATATCACTTGGAATCCTTTACCATTTTAAGCGAAAAAATATACTATTAAGGCCAGACCCATAGACTATACAAAATGTTCTCACTCTATAGACATTCAGGTATTTAAAAAAACCAAAAAAATATGAAAAGCTTTATTCATCAGTGGATGTAATTACATTAATGTTAGGAAAATATATATATATAAGGTTTTGTTGTTTTGTTATTATATTTTTAGTTGTAGAAATTATATGTTACCAAAAATTGTTTTACCAACTAGAACCAGCGGTTATTTATACCTATAATTTATGAACATTTGTTCATAAATTGGTTAAATCTTTACATCATATTCATGGATATTTTATTGAGACAGTTACTATATGGACATATTGAAACGGTTGCAATCCGCGCACAGAAATTGAATTTCTTTTTCTGCATGATATATTTACGTAGAAACTACCGTACTTAACCGAAACCTATATCGTAACGAAATTTTTCCTTGAGTTACTCGGAGGAACTTAAAAAATCGTAATTTATGATGAACAAATGAAACAGACACAACAAGTCACAACTTTGAATCGTTATTTTATCTAGAATTATTTTAGCAACTTGTCTCAATAAGATATTCATACGTGGATAAAAGTAGTTAAATAAATAAAAACACTTGCCTTTTGACACTGATAGAGTTTCAATGCGGGACGATACACGGCGACAACGGCGCGACGTAGGAACTTAATCTAAGAATGTATAATTATGTATAATAAGAAATAAATGAAATAGCAAAAGATACATTACAAAGTGTACAGGAAAAGAGGAATTATTATTTTATAGATAGCTATTAAAAAATCGCTGTAAGATCAATAGAAGAACACAAACCCTATAAAGATGAGTTGAAGTAGATGTTTAACAGAACCATAGAGCCACATTCTCAAATATTTAATTAAAAATATGAATAGTAGCAAATTTAAATGCATGCAAAAAGCCGTTGGATGTGCCTTGTCCAAAATAGCAGTGCATTTTTGCAAAAAAGGCATTCACGTAACTGCTGCTTATAATGATTTTTTGTATCAAAACGTGTTGTGAAATTGAATCTCATTTTGCTTTTAAACTGTGATGCACAAACTCTATACATTCCTTCTTGCCAAATAACCAAAGACAATCACTGCCAATATTTCACTAATTTTTTTGCTTGATAAGAGCGTACACGCAGTGCTATTTAGAATTACCTTTTCTGAAATATTGGCCTTAACACAGAACCAATGATGACTTGACTACTTTTAAAGAACACTTATAAGTCAATTTAAATTTTGTATAACTAGCATTAATAAGGTTTTAAGAAATTTCGTAGATTTGTAAAACATCCCTCATGGATTATGTGTCACAAATAAAAAGATTTGCCCTTACTTCTATATTTCGCAGTTTGGTGTCCACCATTTGGTGCATAACCTTTATTTACTGACCTATATGTAACCATTTGAGGATATTCACCTAGATATCAAAAAAAGTCTTTTACATTTAATTTGATAAATCTTAAAAATTTAATCGAAAATTAGTCAAGTCATTCGGCCGCATATAGTCAATAATTATATTAAAAGCATTACCAATGCTTAACTCTGCTTCGCCGTCCAAAACTGCTTAGGCTTCAAATTTTAAGTATTTTAATAATGCTTTAATTTGTCAAAATATTACCCTAGATCTATTTCACTCGGAAAATTTTAAACAATAAAATAATTAGGTAAGTCTGAAATAACGAGTCATTTGGCATTTAATTCATTCCTATTTCAAAACAAAACAATTACTTATATGAGTTAAATGTCTCTAAGGTTCTTGTTATTTTGCTGTTACAATAATTAATTAAGTAATTATTATTAATTATATTATGTAATGTAAATGTATTGGTTAATTTTTCATTGCATAGCTCTCTGTCTATAATTCTATATACCTATTTATTTGAATAATTATACTAAGTGTGCATAGTGTAAGGATATTAACATCAAATGTTTAAATTGCCTAATAACCTACTGAAAATACATTTGAAGGACCAATTTCGATAAGGGCACATCTCTAATAGACAAGCCCTATGAGATGTGTGCTTTTCTAAATTCCAGATTCATTTGTAGAATTAATAAACTCAAATATATAAAACGTCACCAGGCTAATTAATCCTATTGAATTTAAAGATTTCTCTCACATAAGTCTTTTTTGTCTTTCGTAAAGTATTCTACAAATACTTCAGTACATCATGGGTCTCTGGAATATTTGATGTTAATATCACTTCATCCATATATTTTATCCCTAAATAAATGTAAATAACTCTTAATCAATAATTACTAAAATTTGTTTATTTATATTGTTTAGTGATTTTCAATCTACACCTTGTTGTTTTAATTAAGTTTTTAGTCAATTATTTTTGCTTAAATATGTTGTGAAACCTGTTTTAGATCATATAAAGATTGGTACTTAAGATCTGTATCGTATAGTTTGATCGAGACCGCTGCACTGCGCCTTAGGAAAGCGCGGTAAGGGGGGTGCGGAAGAAATAGCGTTGACGGCATAATGGAACTGAGCGACCGTTACTCCCTCTTGTCTCGCCGCACACATGACCAAGGCGGAGTACAGTTTTTGTCAATAATACTCGATTGTAATGAGTTTTTAGAAACTTGTATAATATATATATTATTCGTAACTTAGCAATGTGTTGTGTAAGAGTACCTAGTACGTTTTTGTTTATTCTGTAGACATTTCCAGATATCCTTTAGATTTGTAACACTTGAAATGTGTGGAAATGTCACATTAAGAACTAAAGCCCCAAAAACCCGTTATTGAGAAATTTTTAACGTCTAAATTTGGGAACTCAAAACTTTGTGATGAACACATCAATAAATTCGGTCACGAAGATTCTTGTGGCATTTTATTAGTGTTTTGCGGACATCTTTAAGAATGTTATGAATACAGTCATTTGCTCGGGTGACCATAAATTCACTTAACATCTTTGTATGATCTAACATCTCTTTGATTTGATGTGTTAAATATGAAATATTATAATTATGCCAACAATGTAAAATAAGAGGCTTTCTTTTCAGGATTGCAAAAAAGTAAAGTATTTTTGTAATAAAATAGTAAAAATTACAGTAACAAACTTATGTTTCGTCTGAACGATTGTTGAAAAATAATATAAACATGAATTAACGTTAGATATTTTATTAATTAAAATGTTTTAGCTCCAAGTTTTTAAGTATATTATGTATAAATAAATAACGATATTGATATAATAATTATGCATTTCATTTTCTTTTCCCTATTCGGCATATTGACCTACTGTACTGAACAATATATTTATTTTTAACTTTAACACTATGAAAGTACAAGGTGGACTTAATGCCTGAGGCATTTTCTCCCAGTTTACCATTTGGTGATGCAGAGACTGTGGTAGGTGCACCAAGGTAGTAGAATTTATAAAGAGAATAGATACCGCTGTGGTAAATATATAATTATAATAAGTTATTATTACATAGAGATACAATCAAATACTATACACACATACAAGAAATAAATATATACATACATATTAGTTGTACATATAATATAGTCTACCAGAAAGTTAATCACGTAACAAAATAGCTATGAATTCGATAAAAGTGTCTTCATTACTGTTGGGTTATTGTTATGTATGCCCTATTATTGTTCCGGTACTTTAAAGCTACACTTAATATATATAATAACTTAATATATGGACATATTTAAAATATTTTTGATTGCATAGTAGGTAAACGTCGAGTAGTAAAGACATTGTTATGAAAGTCACAGTAATATCGTTATGTGAAGTCTCCTGAAATCATAAAGATCATATACGTCTCACCTACTAATTACGTAAGTTCAATCTCTAGGATTTGAAAAAAATATGGTTAATATTTTTTTATTTAAAAAAACACAGGTAGGTATCACAAACTAGTTATTTTGACATGTTAATACAGATTTATTGATTTTATTTAGTTGTGTGACGATTATTTTTATTTGTTTTGCAATTTTATTTTAAACGCACTTTTAACGCAACGGGTGAGTATTAAACACAAAGTTTTTATATGTGTAACGTGGCATACGTTAAACATATATTGTAAGAATATAATTAAAGAAATAGACTTTTGTAAACCCTCACTAGCTTAATATTAGAAATATTTTTCTATATGTTTTCAAAGTAGGTAGGCAAACTCTATATTCGTATATAGAGTTGTGATTTATGGTCCTATTTAACGGGATAAATACGTAGGTATAGAAATAAAACGAGTTCGTCGTAATTAAATTTTATAATAAAAATATATTACATACTAATCATACTTTCACAATGCTTTTGCGATGTTATAAGAAGGAATATTGCTTCTTTTACATTATAATTTACTATACAGTAAAATATTAAATGACGAAGAAAAACTAAAGTAGGTAGGTAAGTGGTTAAAATGATAATACATAAATATACCTTATTACCATTCTGAGATAAAAGAAAAATTAATAATTAGTAGCATCTAAAATATAATAATAAAATAAATTCAACTGCAATTCAAATGCTTGCTATAATACCTTTTCATTTAGATACTTGTTTCGATGAAGGGTGAATTTACATTTCGTTAGTTATTTTAGCTACTTTTAAAACTTTAATAATTGTATTAAAGTTGTTAAAATGATTTTCGATAAAAAATTATATTCGAACTGCAGATTTAAATTTGATTCGTACTAAAAAATCATTGAAACGTATTTGAAGCTTGCTTAAAAGAAACTACTTGTTTTTTAATAATTTCTTTCTTAAACTTAACAGATACATTCAAACACCACTTGACCCTTTATAGATAGATATATTAAGTCTGTATGAAAATACTAAGCAATTATGTTCATAAAATGTATACACAAACATAAGAACAAAGCCTTTGTGGAGCTTCTAAACAATTAGGTATAATTTCTATTTAAATATTCGTCCTTGCCACGAAAATGACTAGGTTCAATTTACAAGACATTGTACTGCTCAGTAAATATTTCTCAAAATATTGTTTTTTTTTCTGATATAATATTGTAGTTTTGCAAATATTAGTTGTTTGGATGAATAAGTTATTTCCGGGCATATGTTATTCTAAAGCCTTGTTCAAATTATCGTGCATACGACTGCCGAGTGCCAAATAGGAGCGGCCTATCCAGGTAGCGAACTGAGCAGCCGCACTAGATGCTATATGTATGGGGCGCTAATGGCGCCTTTGCCTCTATTTTGTTCATGAACCGGCCACAAAAAAGGCTTTCTCTACCTTAAGACGTTTTACTTTTGTTTACCACTGAGTTCCTCAACAATACAGTAGCGACATTATTGCGTGTGACAAAAGGCTTTATGTTACCTATTTATTAATCATGGTTACATCATGTCATAAGGTAAATTTAATGGGTATTGAGCATAGTATTATGAAAATATGTGACTCGTTCTAGGATAAAATAATCTGAAGACACAAAAATATAAATACTTTTTCATAAATATTTCCATGTAAGAAATAGACACTTCAGTTTTTAAAGGAGCTTTTAAAATTCACAGTTGTTCAAGATATGGCATTTTATAGTAGGTAAACATAAGTGATAAAGAATCTGTATCGACATCTACATTAGCCGCACAAACACCACAAGAATACTAGCAGCACTAGATGCTATAAGTTCAATTTACCTATATCGCAATAAAAAATCGCAAGCCAATTCGAACATGTACAAAAAGTACTTAGCGCTAACAAACGGCCGCGGCCCCCGAGCAAACAACCTTATTTTCAATTTTTTTGTTGTCCGGGGGGAAATGCATTTACTCATTCCCACCGCCGCGCGCCGCTGCAGCGTATTCGCGCGCTGGCGGTGCTGCCAAGGAAGCTCTTTATATTCTGTGGAAAACCCTACAAAAGTCACCTTATGTTTACCATACGAGTAGATGTTGCTACGATTCTTATTTGTAAACTGATATTTAACGTGTGTTATTATATAATGTACATTTTTATTAACACTTATCAGGTTTTTAATGATACTTATTTAAAGTAAACATATAAATAGTCAGATATATTTTACAGGTACGTAGTTCGTTTAGAAAATCCTTAAAACTAGCTTATGAGAAGAGTTGTACTATGAAGTTAAAGATAAATTATGATCGAGTGTTGATAGTAGAAGGTTAACAAAATGTATACAGGTTTATTTATTATATTTAAATAACTTCTGTTTGTAATGCAGTTTAAGGCACTTATAAACTGCAAATATTATTTACAAATAATAAAAATATGTTCTTTGTATATTATATACTTATTATTTTGTTGAATTATATTGCTTCACGTGAGTAAAATATGTTTTTTTTAACTGAAACAAATATAATAATATGTTTTCTGTATTTATCAGATAAAAAGTATTTCATAATACATACATATCCCATACAATATTTACAGACTTATTTATTAAAAATAACAAAGCTACAGTGGCAGCCATTTCATTATAAATTTATGAAGAATCATAATAAATATCTAAATATGCCACCGTGCTGAAGGCATCTACATCACAATTGTCTAATTCAGGCTAAGCCTTTTTATAATAAGAAAGAGAGATATGCAAAATTTCACAACATAGTCGTACTCAATGTAGTTACATACATGTAACAAGCTGTGCTTCCAGATTAAATGTAGGTTATTTATAAATTAATATTTTGCGGTTTTCACGCTGAAAAATTACCAAACTGTATGCAATTTTAAAGAAAACTAATAAAAAAAAAATTGCACATTAATGTTGCGATAACTTTGTAGTATAATGAACTACAAAGTTATCGCAACATTAATGCGATACATTTGTAGTCGCATTAATACAAAGTTATTTGTATTAATGCGATACAAATAACTTTGTAGTTATTTGTATCGCATTAATATACAAATAACTACAAATAACTACATGGCGTAGTAGGTAGGCGTACTACCTACTACGCCATAGTCTACTACGGCGTAGTAGGTAGTTGCAGGTAAGACTACTTAATATCCTTTCATTTTTTTATTAATAGTACTGATGTGAGTTGAGGCTGAAATATTAATTCAATATGGCAAAATCTTGACTATTTTTTATTAAAGATTACCAGTAGAGTTTTGCAGTCTACTAGTAGGTTTTCTTGTTACCCCTCGTGCTAAGCTAAAATGCTTAAAACTAGTGTTACGAGTGGGTTCAAGTCGGTAGTGCGATGGGTGGGGATCAAACCGGCGACCACAAGGTCACAAGTCCGACGCCCCTAGCCATTGGGCTACGGGCGCTTATTTTAATTGTGTTTTGTTAGTTTTTGTATTGCCAATGAACCTGCCTAATGCTACAACCTGGAAGCACCGCTATGAGCATTAAATAGCGAACAATGGAAATGTACAGGTGTAACACTAAAACAAAATTGTGCTGTGCTAGGAACGGACTCAGTTTTACATTTTGAGCAATTTATCTACACCTTGCATATATTTTACATTTATTAAGTTAAATCGCCAAAAAGCATTGATGGTTTTAATATTAATAACTAGTTATACATTAAAGCCAATTTAGGGTAGCGTTTTGATTGAGTAGCTAGCTAATCTATTCCCCAAACTCGTTAGTTCTTTTGACTGACGACCGCGACCACCGTCTATACAACTTGACTGACCCGAAGGTAAAATAATAAAGGTACCTAAATGAAGTCGCGTTAATAACCGAAAGTTTATCTTATTGTAAAATCATTGACATTTGGATTTAAACTGGAGGGTATTTATATACGATATAACTATGACTTCGATAATAAAGTCTTCTAACTGTAGGGTTATTGTACTTAATAGATACCTTTGTTATTGTTACTGTACTTAATATAGCTATTGGCATATTTAAAAATATTTTTTGCAGGTATACCTTAACCCTGAGTAGCAACGGTATTATTTTATCGAAGTCATAAGTATTAATTTTGATACTTAATTAGCCTACTGCTTTACAACAAATTTGCGTCACTTAAGTTGGCCAGACGCTGGACTGGACCTACTTTTTTATCATACATTCAAATGTCTGGTGTTCGGTTTTGGTAAATGTATTTCATTTTTGCGTTTTGAAACTTTTAACTGTCAGTAAAAAAATGACATCCTGAATTATTATAAAATTTCTAAGAGTCTTAAACCAATGAATTATAAGTAATAAATACCTTTTTAACTTTTCTTTACGACCTGTTGTGTTTAGCGTAGACAGTTAAAATCGTTAAATCTTCTTGGCTCTTATGGATTTAGTTAATTAATATTTTAAATGCCTTATGTGATGCTCATTAATTTAAATGGTGGCACATTGTAATTATTTTTTCTGAGTAGCCCTACGAACGCACAATCTTTCCGCAAAATGATTAAAACTGAAAGCGTTGAAGCGTGTAGAGTTGGGCGTTTTCTTATATTTTCTTTGACACTAAATTGACAACATAGTTATTCTTATACATTCAACTGTTATTGACTTAGATCCTACTGCACCATTGCCATTAGTCATTAGAAAAAATAATATCTATATAAATATATTATTTTATGATTGTAACATCCTGTACATAACCATGTTTTCAAGCAAATAAATATTATTATTTAGAATTAAATAAAGAATGCACGGATACGGACACCATACCTACATGCAAAACCAAAAAAACAAAGGTTAGGTATTTACCAACAAAAAAAAACATTGTTGTGTCTATGAACTCTATGATTAAAAACAAACCTTCATTAACACTTTGTAATTATAAACTCAGTGGTATTACTCCCCCTCTGACAATATAGTATCAAAGAAAATATAGAAAACGGCTTACACAAAATAGAATAGCAATCAGCATACGTTTAGCTGTCGCAACGTCGAATGTTTTTCAATCAGTGTATACTTATCTATAGAGCCAATATACTAGCTACAGAGAATTTGAAAATTACAAGCTAAGTTGATCGCCTAAGAGTAGAAACACTAGCAATAGAAATCTGAACCAGCCAGAGCATCTTATACGATTAAAAGCTAAATGTTAATCACATTTCTACTAAAATATACAAAATAACTATATTAGATATTAGCACGTTGTACTTTTCTTTTACTACTTTTACTCATTAATTACAAATAATTGAATTAATAAGACATTTCTCGGTAGATGATATTAAATGTAGAGCAAACAATTAGGTACATTGAAAAGTTAGAATAAGGAAACCGTAGGCATATTACGTAAAAACTGCGACAGCGACAATCTATCAGATCAATCGCAAAACGTTTAAAACTTCCCGTTGTCATGGCAAATGCTTGCTTATTATCAACCATAGCCCATAGCTATAATTTATGTTGTTGGTTATTATGGCAATGTAAAAATAATTTCGCGTTACTATTTAATTTTATTATTTGCGTTACTATTTGCATTATTTTTGTAATTTTGCGATTAATCTGTTAAAATTATTGCTATTACATTCGTTTTATAATAGGCCTGACGGATTCTTGCAAGTCTGTTAACTTAACTCAAAATGACTAACGTGATGTTAAATTTTAAACGACAGTCAATTTATATAATTTGACTGTGTGAATTTACAACAACTATTATAATATATAAAAATAATTATCATATGAAGTTAAGGACAAGCATATCAGTTTACTTAAGTGTTATACTTAAGTAAAATAAAAGTTCTTAAAAAAGTAATGCAAATTCAATTTCAGTAGGTACCAGTAGTAGGTATTAAAATTAAAAGAAAAAAAAACTGCTGACTTACCTTACAACGAAGGTGCAATGTAAATACATATAGCTTCGTTGACGAAGTTATACAAAACAAAAATTGTATTATTATAAGTAGGTATATATAAATATACTATATAGAGTCTTAAATGAAAATTGCAGGAATGCGTTCTTCCCACGATATTAAGCTGAAGTAAACTAAGAAAATAAATGTAAATTTGATCATGAGACCTGCCATGAAATCGTTTTTTCAAAGTAAATTATTATCATGGCGAGCGTTCAATTCTAAAATAGGATTACACTTTTACATTATATTCATTATATACAATGGTACTTATGTATCAAGGACATTAACGTCACAAAGGCAGACAACAATTCTTTAACCTTTAAACGGGCAGAGGAAATATAGAACCCACCATATTTCGAACTTTATGTACTTGTAATAAAGATCAAAACCAATATGTTAATGTATATATGTAACAATCAATACTTTTACAGGGAGGCCCATACAGCAGTAAATGTTGTAAATACGGTCTGATCTATTAGATACGAATTGCACTTTTGATATAGCAACAACATGCAAATTTAGCATTTTCGATACAAATCAATGGAATTAATCTTAGGAGATTTTATCATATATCGCCGATTGATTTGATTTGTTAGTTTGAGCAGCTGTAAGAGCCATTTAAGAAATAGTGTCATATTTTTATGTACCTACTGGGACTTCCATCAAAATTAATTTTCCTTTTCAAACATTTTTCATAACAATCAACTCTTATAACATTATTAATATTAACGAATAAGAATAATTGCTTCAAATATAATTCTCACTTAAGTCTAGCAAAGATATTCTCTTAAATTTTCATGCACAAATAACATATTTTCAGTTAGCTTAAAGCGAAAGGTAACCGTAACTAATTCATTGCATTAATCACACATCATCACATACTACTATTGTTCAGTTTACTTAATCATATATAGAAAAAATCTCGTTATTCTGAAATTTAACCTTATTTATTCTACAATAGAGTTCTGAATCGGGCTTGTAGTAATTGGGCGGTTTTCTTATATATACCGGTACTGACCCAGTCCGTCCATACATACTTAGATTTTTTGGAAACACGCGTTTATGTTTTAAATTACGTTGCAGCCATTTTTAGCCATGTTATTGACGGTGCCACGTTGGCATTAAGTTTAGTGGCTTAACATTAATCAGCCAATTTGAGAAGCATGTTCAAAAAGGCATTTATGTACCTATAAAGTTTAGTCAAAGATCAATTCAAGCCTCAGTTCATACATTTGGTTGCAACATAACTTTACAACAACTGGCACGTTTTGCGTCGGACTTGGGTGCTTATCGCGTCGACCTAGCACCACACGAAGTAAATGACCAATTTCGAAAAGGGCACAACTCCAATAGACTAGCCATATGTGTTGTGCCTTTTACGAAATTCCATATTAAATTCAAATAAGCCATCAGTTCTAAAACAGCTCAAATAGTGGATACGTGTAGCTTCAAGATATTGATATTGTAAAAATGTATTTGGCATATTTTTTTAATACCAAAATTGAGACGCTGTACTACCACTGGAGTAGGTACTAGGGCGGCAGAACACAGCAGTCAGTTCGTCGTTACCGGTATATCATAGCGCGTTATCTAAAGGACGTGGATGTCAGTAGATGTTGTGCGGGTGACACTGGGCGGATGTTAGACCTCGAACCGACTCCTGCTACGAGCATCGTTGCACGGCGCGCGATCTGAAACGTTGCAATATTTAATGTATTAGCTTGATTTTATTTTTGTGCGGTTCTTTAAGACTTTACTTATATACAAATTACGAAAACGTACTGGAAATATAAACTTGAATAGATTAGAAGTATAGATTGATAAATCGCATGAAGTGGGTAGGTATACAAGTCGTAGACTACGGAAATATGTTTTAAATATCGCGAAGTAAAACTACGAAAAACTGTCATTAAATCTAAAGGCTACGGTCACTAAGGAGTTAACCAATTTCTAATTACCTATAACTAGCAATTAGGTTGTACTATTATATTGTTCTCGCAAATTTTCGTGTAGCTTTTAAACATATTATGCAAACAAAATCGAAAATATCAAACAACCGAACCATCTACTCGTATACCGTAAATGGTATTCAAACAAATTAGTCCCTTGAAACGTCCGTATCGTCAGCACCACGTAAAATTTTATGAGATCCGCTGGCCAGACTCGTCTGATTAAATATGAATCCAAACCCGGAGTTGGGATTACCAGAGGTTCTGCTCTTCATACGATATGTGCATAATTATGTAGGGAAGTCCAATTATGTTTACTGCTTGTTTAACCGCCCGGTGGAGATTAAATATGCATTTACCTAGGTATTAAGAATTTAAAATCACCGAGTTGCTGTTTTAAATCGTAAACTAACTTTGCTCTACTAAGCTTTTATAAATATTTATAGTGTGAAAATTTTTGTAGCTTGTGAACCAGTAGTGACTACACCATTTGATAAAAAAAATATACAGTTCACCTTATTAAACCAGTTCAAAGTTTAGTAGGCCTTACCTTCATACCTTATATATAACCTAAACTAAATGATTCTCTACGATATTTTTTGATAATAATTTGGTTGTTACTTGATTGTATGAATTCCAATTCCTTAAAAAACTACTAGAAAAGTTGAAAACTTGAAATGTTGACGCCTAGCGCAAACCGCAATCTTGGCAACAGTTGGGCTCAACAGAAAGTAAAGTAATATTGTCAGAAACTTTATATCGCTTGCTTAATTATGTGTCCTTCACATTTCTTCTTGCGTAAAAATAGCTGTCAAGGACCAGCATAAGCAATATTATAACATGAATTTGAGAAAACATATCCAATGAATACTATCACTTAATGACAATCTCGCAAAACTTTAATCATTTTTTGCCTTGCACTTCTTCTTGAGTTCACAGAAATGGTTCGATACAACATATTTCCGATTTATCTCACAGCTGAATGAAAACGTCGCGCCGGTACTGTGATAAAGATAATAACGCTTTATACAGAACAACAAAAGACTTAAGAAAGACTATTCATTGTGAACAGGCACGCCTACTAAATATAACGTCAATTGTTGAGAGTTAATTTGCCTTTCATAATGATGGAACATCCTGATAGGTACGATCCTTCCATTGTTAGTGGTGAAGAGTCGACTGCTTCGTTACTTTTGTGGTAAATTATTAGAGAGAATCAATTGAAAAAGTTTGTTTGTTTGATTTGATAAAATAAAGATAAAATACACTGGAAAGTTTTTATGTTTCACATAAATATATATGTGATTTTCTTTCTGCTAACATTGCTAAATCGATCTACTTAGTAAAACGCTAACATAGCTAAGTATATTTTATAATAATGTCCGTAAAAAAAGTACCAGTAAATTATCTAGGCCCACACTAGGTATAATGAAACGAGCTAGTCTTGTCCTACCGTAGCATAAGCAGTCTTCATGAAAATATATAAACTTACTTTTTACTTTAACTAGTTCGTCCTTAAAAATAAATCCACACACAAATTTGAAGCATACGTTAATCTTCAACAAAGCTCTAACACACATTTCAATGAATTACTTCAAATACTAACTATATAATAGCTATATTGTCACAAGTCTAAAGAGGGTCAAAGATAACATTTCGTTCAATACCTACGTCTAGACAAAAAATAACACTCGATTCAACCAACTGGCGAAGCTGAAAGAAAATAATTATGAAACGATGAATACTTAAGTGCTTTTCCAACAAATGCGGTGTGATTGTTAAGTAAGTGGAGAACAAAAGAAACAAAGCAGTAACCTTGCGGCGAGGGCGATGAGTGATTAAAGCCTCTCGAGACTTGAACCTTCGCTACATCGAATCAGGGTCCCACTTCACCGAGGGTATCACCCAGGCACAGCCACCCCTATGATAGAATGAAATGACAAGTGCAATTATGATGAAATGTTAGCAGTTTGGGTATGAAACGGAGAGTTAGCGCGAAATTGGTATCCTTTTTCTGTTGAATGGTTCGATTATTATATATCTTGCGAATAACAGACCGAGGTATACTTTTATTGGTATCGTTTCCAAGTTACACTTATAGAAAAAGAAGAAGAAATTCGACTCATTCAAGTTTTAGACATTAAAATATTAATGCTATATATATGCGGATTGCAAAAACTGGTTAATGCAATAAATAAGAATCAATAGGTTTACATCAAACCCTCCGAAAAATACCGAAACTTCTATTGTTTCATACTAAAAAATAACGGTGAAAAATAATGATCGGAGATAAAAAATCACTGCGGTAACGTTTGGACATTGTCGATTTCGTGGTACGAACATGGGTATATGGAATTAAGTGGTCATTCCAATATAATGCGTTTGTGTGCGTAATTCGTAACTTTGAAAAAAAAGATAAGTAGTAGAAGCTTTTCAGTGTTACTCTGATAAATAGTTACAATAACTTGAATTTAGCATTTTGCATGATAAAATTTGATTAATAACCGTTTAAATTATATGAAGAGTCCTATGGCCTATTTTGTCATATAAGTATTCTACCAATTTTTGATGTGTATATTTGTGTACAGTATACAATTGGTATTTTTTTGAAAAGTTTGGAGGTCTTTTTTATGCGCACCTATGTGGCGTTGCTCGGTGCGGAGATCCAGGTGGCGAGGAAGCTGGGGAGAGCGCGGGGGTGGCGGGGGCGGAGGCGGCTCGGCGGCGCGAGTACTCCGTGCCGCCCACCGCCATCGCCGTGCCGCCGCCCACCGGGTCCGTCACCCGCGTCACGCTCAGACCCGACGCTGAGCGGGACGGCCGGGAGGGCGCTATAACCCAGTACCCAATAAGTTATAGTATGAACTACGAAATCCTATTAAGAAGAAAAAAAATTGAAGTGTTGCATTCGAGTTATTATTTGCAACTAATCCGGTTCTGATTCCCGCGTCACGCTCAGACCCGACCCTGAGCGGGACGGCCGGCTACACCGTGAAGTGCTGACTAGGAGTGGATAATTTTGCAATGTAATCATAGATTGTTAAAGTTTTGATTATAGTGAAATGCGTCATGCTTAGACCTGACGCCGAACAGCAAGGTTGGAACTGCACAATACCCAAGAAGCCGCAGAAAGTGGCTTAGTCAGTTTAAAATAATCCTGACAAATTTTGATATCGTTTTAATTTACATATTTGTGACATGAACTATTGCATTAATTTAAACCAATTGGATCTGTTACCCGAGTCACTTTAAGCCATCAAACTGGGACGGTTGGATTAGAGTAGTACCCAGTACAATCCTATGAATAAGAGAACAGAAATCAATGTTGACCAGTCAAATAAATCTTATCCTCGATACTTCACAATGATGTTGTGATTGAATAAACTGTCAATATATGTATAATTTACATTGCGCAAAACATTGTGTGACTGTTAAATATTCGGCACCATATTATAGGCCAATTTTGATTCGGAAACCATAACGACGGATATAATTGTATCCTGAAATTAAATGAGAGTACCTATCTTTTATTATAACAATGTATGCCAGACAAATGACGAACGGCACAAGAAATCTTGGATTGATCGAATAGTGTTTGTGTTTTTCTACTCTAAATTCTGCACACTATTTTCTTCTATCTTTCTTATAAGCCTAAATGTTACAGTCGCAAAGTATGAATTCACATAACATGGTGCAACTACCACTACGCTGTTACCAACCTAGTAGTGGTTATAGTCATCGAGTCGAATATTGTAACTGTAGTAAGAAAAACCGTCACGCTCAGACCCGATGTTGGATTGGACGGCCGGGACAGTCTCGCGACGAAGAAATGTAGAATTTCTGTAGAATTATCAAAGAGAAATACTATATAGACTATTTTATTTCTTATAAAGACTGATATAAGACCGTGTATCATGATTCTTTCTGACACTGATTACTTATCGTGTGCCTTAGACTCGATCAATGGGTTATGCGACTTAATATAAGTTGTAAAGCCGTGACCCTTGGAACTCCTAATCATTTTATAGTGAGTCTAATAGATATGTGTATTGAACTTAATAATTTTGCATATCAACCGGTATATTGTGTTGAATATATGATTTATAAAACCATGCCAATTAGGTAGAGTGGACCAGTAAAATACGGAAATTTCACAATACATTTTTGAGGTGTTCCGAGTTTATTTTCTCTTACGTATTAGGGTCTAGAGAAGGTGCAACTTTGAGCGAAAATTATCACATTCCCCTATTGTGCCGTTATATGCTATAAATTTAAAATAGTAAAATATCCAAAATCGCATAGTTTTAATGTTATTTATGTACAAAACAATAATACCTCCAGTATAACTATACAGTCCAGCGGGCGACGAACGGGGCCGATACCCTGACGCTGTAGACATGGTGGAGAGTGTGGACGGCGATCGTTTCAACCCTGGACTTTCAGTAGACATCGACGGCTTGCGAGACCTCGGCTGTCGCTTCGATCCTGTTCTGCATACCCCTGATGTAAGACGCAACGAATGCTTCTATAGTGTGAAGAGTGCTAAACACGTCTAATGTAGGTGCGTTAGTGTAACATCAAGGCACGCCAGTCATCATGGAGGCTTGTCTTTAAAGCGATGCCTTGCCAAGCGGCAGTTTTACTATTAGCGATTACAGGGAGGCGCGGTAGATAAGTATCATGTAACATTATGTACAACCATCCCAAAATAACTAGTTAAATTTCATACAAAATGACTCTGCATCTTATCTTTTTAATACAGATGTTGCATAATGGTAAATGGAATCCAGAATCTATCAGTGATCAAGAACGTAAAATACAAAAGCTGTTGGTAAAGGTTTCAGCCTATACTTTATAGTTACTTATCTTCAATGTAGTACTTTATGATAAAGAAAAAAAAAAACAGGTGTGTATTCCCTAGAGAGTCGATAAAGTAGTGTACAATAAAATCATAATTCTTTAAGTGCTTATACAACACCAAGCTTTATTTCATTAACTTTGGAACGCACTCATAAAATCTAAAAGCATACATTATAAACAGTTTTCAATGCTAAACCCCAATAATGTGTTTTGTGAGCAACTCTAAAAAATAGAGATGGTAGAAAATCAGGCAATTGCATAAAAATACGACATCAAATTGAACTAGCTACAAGTATGTGAAAGGAATCTTGATATCTTACGGACAAGAGGTCGACTGACGTCATTGAGAGCCCCCGTGTCTCCCTAAAGATAAAACCTATCAGCTCTAACTGTCAAGAATTATTTATACGCAAACAGAATACCAATTTTCTATATTAGTAGTGGGTAACGTTGGATCGATAAGAAAATAATAAGAATGTAGATCATAGTTAGGTATCCAAAGAAAAATCCACCTGTATACCTAAATAAAGATAATAATAAATAACACTACATAACTTACAAATTATTTATATAATTTTAAATTTTGGAATTCTAAAATCTCTGTTTTTATTTCGGGGACAAAGCTTTCAGTCCGCCTCTTGAGATTAATCTTATGTTTGTGTGATATATTAGCTTTAATTTTAATAAATCAGAAGTTAGATAGACGTTCTAACTATAAATAGTTTCACTAATATTTTTTGTTACAGTAAGAATACTTTTGTGAAGTTGTCTGCAAATATTTCTTACCAGTAGGGCACTGGCGGCCCATGGAGCATTTTCCTTCGCAGATAGTGCGTTGATTGAGCATGGTTTGATAGGAGTCAAGCATCACCCGACATTCTGTCATGTCTCGATCTGCGAGCGCCAGGGACGGGTAACGTTCTTTCAGTCGTCTTCTTTCCTGTAAATAGAATATCACTGATATTCAACATTACTTGGCAGTACGTATTTACTTGACCTGCCGAGAGGAGGCCCATGTTCAGCAGTGGAAATATACAAGCTGATGATTATTTACTTGAGAGTGCCATGTGTCAATTTGCTTTAAAAATGAACTTAATTTGTCGGGAGCTAGGTAGGTCTACAATTACAATTAGGTCTTTTAGTTAAAGCTTTCATTTTATTTTGTCTGTCAATCTGTTCCGCATAATAGGAACCTGTTTTTCTATAAAAATATATGTATAATAAAAAAAACAGTAAATTTTTAAAACATACATATAAAGTAGGTAAAGGAAATATATTTACTAACTTAAAAACGAAGTTGCTTATAACTTTTATAACGGCTAATTCTTCAATCGTCAGATAAAACGTAACAGAAGAGTTCATTTTAAATAAGACAGATGCTGTATGGAAATTCTACCAAATTGAAATTTATTCCTTTGTTAATCATTATCTCACGAATGAAAAATTCATTCTAGTCTATAGACAGATAAAGGTCATTATTCAGGTCAGGCATTCTAGAAACTCAGTATTGTTTTGTATTGTCTCTTTATTGTTAAACAAAGAACAGTTAGCCTTCTATGTAATACATTAAAGGTATTAGATAGCTACAATAGGATATTTTGCTTATTCATACCACCCAAACTACTGAACTCGTTTTGACAAATGAGTTTATTGATCGGCGCGTGGTTCTTTGTGTGTGGTAGGTTAATTTTTCACAAAAAACTATTAGGGAGGGGTTTCGTATATCGTGTTTCCATATTTTCCTTTTAGTGACTTGCTTTATTAGATATAGCAAGATAGAGACAAAAAATCCTATGGTTATATTTTAAAAATAATATTTGTAATTTTCATAAAAGAATAACTTATTTGATGTAATCAATGTATGTCAATCTACTTTAACTAAGTTGCATTTCATTTCATGTAGTTACTAGCTGACCCGACTGACTATCACCTTTCTGATACTATCGTAATAGGAGATATTATCCATAAAAATATGTCTGGAAATAACATGTTGGCGACTGGCTGAGGTTCGACCTCTTTTTATATAAACTTTATCATTTTTCCTTTTTTTGTTACGCCTTGCGTCAGCTTTAGGTATACCAACACCCATGGTGATGGTGACACGATGGGTCTAAGCCGGAAGTCACGGGGCACTTTGAAATACATGATTTTATATTTCGAATTACTTATTATATCCATCGATTGAGTCCGCTAGAAGTTCCGAACATGGTAACGCTTTGTTAATATATCTACTTAGGTAAGAAGTATTATTATTATTTAATCAGAAGATTAATACAAACGAATAAATAACAAGTTACATACTTGTTTTTATTAAACTCCTTATAACATTGTGAATATGTAAACTTATATGTTACACTTATATGTATTATAACTAAAACCAAAGGTATTTTTTGTATTGAAAAAATACCACCCATATTCTGTTTTGGATTAAACCATTTTTGATTAAATTAAAATGTTAGTGTGTAAAAAGGAATTGATGTCAGTTGAAAAATAAACTTTTTACCTCGATTATAGGACTATTCGCAGGTAATAAAAAAGGTTCAATTTCTACAAAGAGAATATGTTATGTACTGCATAATGATACGGCGTTAGTACGTGACCATGCATTATAGCTTAAACCTAAGTAGCACGATGCAAACACTCCAGTTGTTTTAATAACCTTGGCGACTGTTGGACAGTATTTTCTTTTTTTTAAACTTATATCTATTACAAATACTTGTAAATTACAAAGTAAGTTAATACGTAGTACCTATCCATATCATTACGATTATTCTCGGTAGTGACTAGGTATAGTAATGTAGTGTCATGACATACAAAATAAGTATTAAGCTTTTAAAACATTTAAGCTGTACCAGCCGTTATTCTTTTATTTATAAAATCCTCTCCGATATCGTGAATTTTGTAGAAAAATGGGAAGTATTTTTATTGACATTCATAGTTCAGGCAATATGGCGATATGTTCCGGCGATGAAAACAAAATAATATTAAAGTCAATGTTGGAAAGACCACTCTTGTATAGGGAGTTAAATATTCATAATTAAAAAAATTGGTATCGTATCTACACACTTGTTGAATGTTTAAAACAAAAAACTTTACGTTTTGTAGGCATTTTTCTAATGACCATTTGTGTCGCTCATGAAAAATGAGTTCTTACGTTTATTTTAAAACATCGCCGCCTTTTGTAGGGCACGCTAAGCTGAAGTTATTAGACAACAGTAATTAAGCTTTGTCAGAAAGAGCCACATATGTACCGTCAACAAAGAAAATGAAACGAACTAAATTGTTTACTACATATTATATTGTGGACTAAAAATGTCAAAGAACTATATCTTTAGTTATATAAACAAGGCTTAAGAGAAGAAACTTTTAATGCTTCAACAACAAAGTTATTTACATTTAAATTAAAAACTTAAATTTCCTCGTGTCATTTTACTCACGTATAAATAATTCCCTACCGTTTCGTTTAGGTACAGCAACAAAGTTTAATAACCTGCAGGTATTCTTTTAAATACTTTAGTAAATTATGAGTAAAGTTCTATTAGGTATTTTTATTTGCTCAAAAATTTTGGTTCATACATTTTCGGATATTTTACCTATGTGTAAGGTAATGACGCCTAATGTATTGATACAAACATAACGAGTTTTGGATAGGTGCCGCAAAATAGACGTACAAACCTAAATGTTTTTTTTTAATAAATCCGAAAATCACACAGTTAAACAGATATACACAGAAGCGGAACGAAAGCGTATAAAGAAATCCTTATTGACTTAAGCTTTTCACAAGAAATACGAACATAAAAAAATATTCTTGTTTATAAACCGCTTTGCCGTGAATGACTGACGGATCAACGCACAGTCTAAACCGCTGATCGTAGAAACCTAAAACCTGGATAGTGTATTCTCTATAAGACGTAGGCATCCGATATTAAAAAAATACACCCCTAAGAGAAAAATGGTGACAAAGTTTGATTTTTTTTTGCGATATTATGTCGCAGCCAACAGTTAATACTATTTATATACTACCAAGAGTAGTGACTATGTCAACAAGGAGGGAGTTCCATATTTAGCAGTGAACGTTATACGGGCTGATGATGATGATGATAATATACCTACTCATTCTACCTGCAGTAGACCACAGCAAATTACGTAAGATATTCCGTAACTACATAGCTTAATAAAATAGAAAACGACAATATTAAATTGACTGGGATCTAATGGTTTAGCTGTCACGCAACGCGGTGATACGCGACACGCGATCGCAATAAGGGCATTAATAACTTTGATTTATATCTCACACGCCGTGACAAAGCATTTGCGATTTAGAAGAATTAATAATAAGTAGTTTTTAGTAGAAATAAGTAGTAGATAGTAGTTGAGTATATGAAACGATTATATTTAGTGATAATGGGTAAAATGTTAAATAAGCGGAAATGTGTTATGTTTAAATCGGGCAGTTAATCATTACCAAAATGATTTTTTAATGGTTTTCCGCAAATTACTTGATGTTTTAATTTGTTCGTTTCCAACAAATTATTACACAAAATATATTTACCATGCGCCTGTGTTGGCAACTGAGGTTCGACCTCTTTTTCCTATATATTATTGTTATCCTTTTGTAATTCCTTTTTACTCTTACGTTTATCAATAAAATGGTATTGTTATCTATGCCCGGTGAAGTAGCAAAAGCCTCGTGGCTAATTACGTAAGTCCATCCGAGAAAGAGAAAAAAAAGGTATTATTATCGAATTAGTGCTGTCAGGTCGTCGAGATCGTACACAATTTACTGCTAAAATGAAGCTGAGAGAAAAAGAGGCTGGTTCCTCAACCAACTAGACTCAGAAAAAAACTTTGATTTCAAGCAAAGAGTTTTGTCAGGAGCGGAATTCTACGCCACGGCCTCTGATAGCTAAAGCGGGCCATAAATCGCTGTGCCACGTAAGTTCTGTCTCTGTAAGCCTAGTGTAATAATTATATCTATTTCGTCATTATTATAGTAAAGATTATTAAAGTTTAATTATTTGTAAGTATTTTTGAATTTGTCGAAATAAGCCATTTTTAACTGGTATACTAAAATTATTGTTTATTTTGCGAATATTAAAAGCAACAACGGATCTATTGTTAATAAGCCTTAAAAAGTATAGCAGTAGACCAAGCAATTTCAATACAATGATAAAAGTATAAAATTTAGATTACAGAATATCATATTCACAAGGCTTTTTCTATGTTTTGATCTAATGATGACTTAACATATAGGTCTGTTATTGCCACTTACTTTCGCAAAATAAATAATCTTTAAATATATCAGATAAGAAATGCCACTTTCCGACAATTTCTCCGTTAAATACCTAAAGTGCGAGTTGCGCATTGAAACATGTTTCTTTCGGACTCATTTCCTTTTGGATTTGTTAACTCCAAAACACATAAAGTTCTAGTAATATTTTAGTTCAAGTTTTTAAGCAACGTGACTTCACTTAACAAAATCTATAGCAATTTACATAGCGTAACGTGACCGGAAAATGCGAAAAATGTTTCGTGCATTTCATATTTAATCTGACCTCTCGGACCACATCATAATGCTACGGCGCCGCGGCGCACTGATTTTTAAAGTAGGTAGCAGGATTGAGTATTAATATAAATACTAGGTACAGGTGCAGTTAGAATTTGATAATAAAAAGAATAATATTAGTAGGCACTGCAGTGCCTACTAATATTATATATATATTATATATTATACAAGAAATAAATGTATAAAATTATAAAAAATCAATTGCAAAAATGTTTGTAAATTTTATAAGGAAAAAGTTCTCGGTTTCAGGATTTTTTTAAAGTCAATCTTAAATCATAAAAATTGCCTATATGTATATACAAACGTTAATAAAATAGACTTAAAGACATAGGCCAACGCTATTATAAACATTAAAATAATAATATGATAACTATCAGCCCGCATAACGTCCACTGTTAAATATGGGCCTCGAAAGGGTGTTGCCAGTGTTGCCACAGTCACCACGCTGGCAGGGGATTTGGTGACCACAGTATTATGTATTGCATAAACACAGGTAAACGCTACTGCCAGTTACCTGATCTACGATTGTCATCATTTTAGTTTATGTTATGATTATGACAATTGGGACTAACGGCTTATCGAGCTTAACGGTAATTTTACCTCAACAAGTTTATAAGTTTCGAATTCTTGCAACTGCCTCTGGAAGCCGAGGTTAGGGTTGGCGACGGCGCGGCCTGCTCGCACCACCTTCAGCGCTTCCCGCCACGTCAGGGGTGTCACCGACATGATGTAAGCCACCGCCACTGACACGCTGCGTGACATCCCGGCTAAACTGAGGAACAAAAGAGAATATGAGCTAAAATACGACAAAAAAAGTATTCCAAAAATTGGATATTATATTCCTTTATGCAAATGATACTGTATGTGTAATGAGTAGAGATCGGATAGTCGAGTGCATAATATATGCCTAAACTAGAAGTTTATAATATAGATAATATCTCCTCTAAAATGCCAGTGTACCGGTATTAATTCCGAGATTTAGCAATTATTGAATATTTTAGAAATATTTAAATCCAAAAATAATTAACGATTTTTTAAACCCGGTATTAAAATTAGTTATTGGTTTGTTTTTGAAATTTAGGTCGACTATGTCTAGTAACGGGTAATAGTTGATCACCCTGGTTATGGTTTTATTTTAAAATTTAATGAAACTTTAACTCACGTTTTGAACTTTTTTTTATGTTTGCTAGCAGAGTTTTGCAGTCGACTAGTATTCTTGTTAACCCCTCGTGCTAAGCTAAAATGCTTGTGTTACGAGTAGGTTCACGTCGGTAGTGCAATGGGTGGGGTTCGAACCGGCGACCTCAAGATCACAAGTCCGACGGCCTAGCCATTGGGCTACGGCCGCTTAATATTATATCCATGATTTAGGTATATTTCTAAATGACCCGCGACACATGAATTTATATGTTCGAAAGCGGGACTTATCTAAATCAGATATAGTTTCGAGGCTATCTATGTTATTCGTTATAAAACTAATAAATCTTGGTAGCAGTCTGACATGAGCATAGATATATATACAAAAAAAAGACAATCCTATGATACCGGATACCAGCCGCGCTGAAACACGGCACTGCTACCTCATAGATCCACATAAAAAACAATATAAGTTTGCTCACAAACCATTTTTACTCCGTTTTTTTCTCTATTTTTATGCAAAAATATCTTCGGCTAAGATTGTAACAATCTGATGATACTCTATAAACTATATTTATTCAGCGTTTAGATATGTACATACATTTGTACTTGTCGAAAACATTTACATTGCATATAAAATTAATTATAAATAGGTAACATTTACGGGTCAGAGCCCACTCGTCTCCTAAGATTCGCACCCTGTGCCCACTCGTCCCCTGGAACTTTTGAGGGGCCCATTCGCCCCCTGAAGAATATTTATTTTTATTCATTATTCTAATAAAAGTACATGTATATGTGTATACTGCAGCTTGGTAGTCCGGGTACAGTCGCGCAGAAAAGGCTAAAATAAAAAATATAGTAATTCGGTAGATATCATGTTTATTTCAAATAAGATTAACACATAAAAAACACAATGTCCTAGAAACTAACGAAATACAACTCTTTTACAAAAATCAGCCTTGATTGACCATCATATAAATAAACATTAAATATAAAATATGCAAAAAAAAATAGAACACATATCAACAGTAAATAATCACTTCTTATTTTTTGTATATTTACCAACTACATACATGCAAAATCATAATAACTTAAATCTAATAAATTGTAACTAGAAGTACCTACATAAAAATTGGCTAAAATCACCGTATTTTTCACTGAAAAAGTAGAAAAAGTAATAGTTTATCATACAAAATAGAAAATTATGTGAGTGCATACGCAGTAGCATACTAAAAATCTATGTTTTACCTTAAAATAAAATAAAGTATTTAATAGTAACTATTAAAAAGTAGCAGCAGTTGAAATTTTTTTTCTGTGTCTTCGTTCCAATTATATACACGTAATTCTTTTGAAATAGGGATGTATAGGTAAATAGTAGAACTTACGTATTTTTCCTTCACGTACATGCACTGATCACTTCACTCACTAATTAAATTTAATAAGTAATCCTACAGGATACGCTAATGAAAACTTTCACTCGAGACAGTATAAAAATCAGTACGCTTGGATTTGCAACTATAAGTAAACTTAATGTAGTAACACATTCCTGGAATAAAAACGCCGAAGTTGTCTAGTACTGGTGTTAGCCAATCAGGTGCAAGTCCTTTCATCGAGCGTCTATTGTTTTGGGCTACGCCTTTGTTATTTGCTCGCGCGCAGATACTATGGCTAAGATTACCCCTCCCGCTTCGGCATTCCACCCTATGTCTTATTTATAACCCGTTTTTTTAACAAGCCATTCGTAGTGAGACAATTTTACATCGTAAGCCTATCGACAGGTTATATTATTATCATGACGAATTATCATTCATCATAGCTCTTTTTTCAATGATCTGTTATGATTTATTAAATTAATTCCGTTAATAAACTGTTCACAAGTGTACTATGTTAACCGTTTCTTATGTAAAATATAGCTAATTTTATCTCAGGGGACCAATAGGCACCTGAATAGGTGCCGAATCTTTAACTTATATTGTATATATATTAGAGGAGACGAATGGGTACCTTAAAAAAATATTTTTTATTAAAATATTAATTGGTCCCCTACCAGGAGACCAATGGGCACCTATATAGGGGCCGAATCTACAACTTTTATGCTGGGGGACGAATTTTAGGAGACGAGTGGGCTCTGACCCACATTTACTATTAAGGTAACATTTACTATTAAATTATGTTTAAATTTATATCTGGTGTTCTACATGCCTGTCAGTCTTGTGTTAATAAATAAGATCATAAGTTCGTATAATAATATATTTGTGGTTAACTGCGTATCCGACCGCAGAGACTTATAAGTCTCTTCAAATATGTTGGTGAAGTGGTTTTTTTGTATTAGGTACTGCATGGACTTATCTATGTAGTAAGTACTACTAGTTAAGAATTACATATCAGTCCTATTCACACAATGCCACAAAACACATTGATTACGTATTTCTGCCCAAGCTGGTTTAAATCTTAACTAGATACTATTACTTAATTACATATAAGCTATATCGAGACCAATTAAAATAAATATATTTGTATAATTTAATGTAGTCTGTAGTGTAGTGTTTTTTCGTGTTTCTATCAAAGCTTTGAAAGCTCGTGGAAAATAGGCGGCGCTGCCTGTTTGGGAACATCACGTGTAAAGTTGGAATAATATGTAGATAAACCTATTATCTACATCAAACATTATCATTATTATGTCAACTTTCGTTCTAGAATATAATATGTATGTATGTGCGATATGATATTTATTAAACATAATAATATATTATTTCGCATATCAAACAAATCATAATAATAATAAAAGTTGTGATAACATTGTAGTAATCTATACTAATATTATAAAGCTGCAGAGTTTGTTTGTTTGAACGCGCTAATCTCAGGAACTAATCGTCCGATTTAAAAAAATCTTTCAGTGTTGGATAGTCTATTTATCGAGGAAGGTTATAGGCTATATTTTATTACGAAGTTCCCACGGGCACGGGAGCTACACGGGTGAAACCGCGCCCGGGAAGCTATGCGACTTATAAAGCTTAGTATTTTTTATTAACACCAACGGAGCTTTATCACAATGTCGTCAGTAAAATGTGTAAATACATCATAAATTATCCTCTGAGTGCGAATGAACACGTTCTGACTTCTGACAGCCAGTTGCTGCTCATCCTTTAATTCTATTATTAATATACGTCAACTTGCGCTCAAAACTTACTTAAGCTCTCTCTTACTTTATTACATGTGACGACGTATTCTTATTTATTTTAAGTGATATACTGTTTTTTTTGTGACGATCTTCATCGCATTTTGGATGCCTACTTATATGAAAAATATTTCATAGTAGAATAGGTAATTCAGTCACATGTAGCAATTTAAATTAATTTATTTTTAAAATAAAAATAACAGGTATAATAAGGCAAAGTACTTATTCACGAATGAACGCGCGGGCACGGCGGCGGGTGCGGGCGCGAAGACGTGGCGAGTTCGTGTTCACATTGGCCGCCAGGCGTTTGCGTGAGACGATGCCTGTGTTTACACTGCCAGATCGGAGTTCTAGCCTGGACAGCACTAATAAACTCTTCTGTATTGAAAAACACGATGAAAACGTTCTACCGTTTCTAGCGACAAGTTCATCTTACCTGACGTCGCGAGTGGAACGTGCGCTCCGCCGCTAGTTCGACGTGAACACATACAAACATGTCACGCGTTTGATATACGCTCGATATTTAGGTACTATATATATATATATAGGTATAGCGAGCAAGCTACGCGTGCGCCGTTCGTTAGATTACCCGCTAATTAAACCGCATGTGCGTTTCGTACGTGAACACTTGGATATTACGCCATATATTTGATATTTCGTGACCGCACCCGCCACCGCGCCTGCAAGTCAACGTGAATGAGAACATAACTACAAAGGCAAAATAACTACAACCAATTAATAAGAACATCTCTGTAGGTTCACGTAGAAGAAGTCGCGGGCAACGGGTGATTTCTAAATAAAATAAATTACCAACACATCATAACCAAGACAGGCAGATAATCCCCATCTCTCAATACCATTATTAACACCATTCAACTTAATGCTCGATACGTCGAAAAGAAAAATAATTACTGTAACCCAAACCATTTGTTTTGACGAAGGTCTGACGAGGGGAACTAACGGTTATGTGAATAAACGGCTATAGTATTTGTGGCTTGCTTTTTCTTTTATTCGTACGTCTCCGGGGCTCACCTTTCTCGGTCAAGTGTCAGTCGCATACACTTGAACCGGATTGAGGACCTATTGACGTACTAGATGCGAAGATACGAGCTGCTGAGCTAGTATTTTAGCGATAAAATTGTGTTCCTAGCCAACGTATTATTTTTATACTGCTGTAGGTACATTTGCTGCACAGGCTCTATTTATTCTCGTATTTAGAATCATTTGCCATTTAACATAACGTGGATAAGGGTAATTTGCTTAGGTATACAAAAAAATGTAGTTGTAAAATATAGTTTAAATTATGTATATAAGTGTGCATGTAGGTATGTGATAATGGTTATGGTTATTGTTTTTTTGGATTTTTTATTGGATCTTTTACAATATTTTTTTTTTATGAAAATTAAAGCCAGATGTATTAATTTGTTCTAATCCATCACTTTGAAGTAACTTTACTAAGTTTTAAATTGCGTTCGAAATCGGCTTTTCATAAATTACAATTTTGTCATTTGCATCATAGACACGTTTTACGTGTCCATCAAAAAATGCCCCCTTATATTTTCATCATCATCATCAGCCCGTATAAAGTCCACGGCTGAACACGGACCTCCTGCCGAGGGAGGGTTTTTGCTTGGGTTCTAATTTGATGAAATATACAGGGTTAACCCTGTATTGTGGAACATATATATTTATTAGTAGAACGTATATACAGTGCTTGTCTATGCACAATTTTACACAAGCTTAGCACAAACAACCAGTTGTATCAATTCATCATTACAACCGACGTCATTAACTATCTCTTCTACCGCTCAACAAAACACTAGTTTCTAACTAGAAACTGGAGCCGCAACTAATTTCAAGTCATTAAAGTTAGCACTCCCCTCGCTTTTGACATAATTTTACTATTTTCTTAGAAAACTTTAGAACTTGAATATTTTTAGAGAAATCCCTGAGGGACAACGCTAACAAGTCTTCCCAAGATGGCGGGCCTCTCTTTGCTCAAGTTTCAGTAATTAGTATCCAAGCTAAAATAATGATGGCGAAATCTTTCCTTCTTGTCTTGGCGTGTGTATGGACTATACTATCATAATAGCACATCATACTCACTTATATAGGCATGTCAACATTGGACATATAAAAACCCTTAGAAAGACACTCTGTCCATGAAAGCGAAAACCATTTTAAAATACGTAACATAGTTTTTAAGTTAGCCGAGAAACAGATTAAAACGCATCACTGTTTATTTAGAAATGTGCTGTACCTAATGGTTTTTTTATGATGTATTTTGGATGTCTGCTATTAGTGATTAATATTTTGTCGAAAAAGGAAATACTCCAGATGGACTATAATAGTAGGTACACTATAATCCAGCTGGAAAGATTAGGAAGTAACATATTATATTTTTTCTTAATTTTGTCCGTTTATACTTTGCATTTTTCGTACATAGACATACGTTTTTATTATTTTATTACTTTGTTATATATTATAAAATGATATTGTTATACATAAAAAAAATAACAAATGGTTACAGTAAAACACATTATTATGATTTAAGTGGACTTTCGTAATAAAAACTAAATAATAAATTAGATTATTTAATTTAAGTACCGAAGTATTCAGTACTTTTTCCTTGTCGTAGACTGATTTTGGAATGTCATATCTGCTAACAATACTATAATTTGCCGTGTAACTCACTTGCAGATAAATCACTTGCGATCATTTGTCTCGTCTGAATATTTCTATTAGAATTTAATGATGTGATGCATCTTTAAAGAATGGTGTCATTTTATACGCAACAAAATAACATTGTAAGAGTTTCCTGTATACAATTTCCATTTATCGTGGCTACCAATAAAATTTCATTTCTTACATATCGATAAATTAAATGTAACCAGGATCGAAAGATGAGTAAATTTATCAGCACATAAATGCCAACAAGGAATAAAAACAGTTGTCGGCCAACGGTCAATCAATACCGCTCTCGATCATTCAAAGTTATAGCGTAAACTTTTACAGGGCTATCAAGGGAAAACGGGTAAAGAGATTATTAACACAAATAAAACTTAAATTAGTTACTTTTAACTAATTGCGTTCTAAAAGTTTAGCAGCGAGGGAAAAATAATAGCTATTACAAAAACGTTATTTGATGTATCTCTAAAATAGGTACCTATCCATATTTTTTTATTTTTTATAATGAAATTATTTTTTTAATAATATTTTTTTTTGTGTTTTGTGTGCCAAATTAATATTTTTCTCTCTTTTAATTAAGTCTGCTATTAAAACTAGCGGAGGTCTCAAAGTTTTAGTGATACTCTCAAAGCTCAAGTTTGTCTATCCCGTGCTACAGATAGATTTGCATCTTCACTGGAACAAGTTCACAAGAAAGGACATTATGCAGCCTGAGTATAAGCTGCCTAATGCTTTTTCTTCTCGTTCGTCTCGTATGTTGCCTACACGTGCCTTGCACATCTCCATTGGTTTTCCTAGGTATTCTTTTTTAATAATGTACATATATTTAATTTTATTTTTATACCAATGTACATCCTACTTAAAAAACAAAATATACTTTAAGTATATTTTTAGGTTTTACCTAAATGCCTATATATAGCCTATATATATATAGGTATAGGTATGTTAGGTTCTCCCGAATAACGTAGCATTCTAAAGGAGTTTTTATGGGATCTGCAGTTTATGCCTTGGTTATATATAAAAAAAAATGTATTTTTTTTATTCTAGTATAGACAAAAGTTGAACGATTAGACGTAGGTAGGTATAATTTTAGTAGCTTATACTTTCAGACCTTGATCCCGACAGAATTACGAGCGCTAAATCCTCTATTACAAATGCAGTGAATCAATCAAACTAAGAGTTTGCTCACTGAGTAACTACATGGCTTTGCATAATAACATAGTTTTATCAAGCCGAAACTAAATTATGTAATGACCCGTATTGTTTTTGGTTAATTATATCTACTGCAGTCTAGACGTAGATTGATATTTTTTATTTATTTCAGAAATTGTTACATTATTATACTGATTTATACTCATAAGTAGATACCTCCTTTAACAGAAGGTAGGTATTTTAACAATAATCTAACCGAGATTCTGTTTTTTCCAATTGTCAGTAAAAAAATATCATTTTAATTTTGACACAAGTTCTACACAAAATATGTCAAAATTTCAATTTATTCCTATGACAATACTTATCTGACCGTTTTCAAAATATCGGCCCTAAATGCTATTTTGCATCCAAGCGACACCAAAGTTAGTGACGATTGAATTATCATATTAGGTATGCCATTTTTTCAAAATAAAACGCAAAATATATTCGTGACATAATAATATTATTATTAAGACCTTTTGTTCGTTCAATAGATAGCTTCGGCACTAGATAAATAAATCCATGTGTCACGGTGGACTTCACAAATACATAATTCACGGACAACACATTAATCTACAGCCACAAACTTATCATAGTATTTTGTCTTTGTTGATTGTACTTGTAATAAAACGATGGAAAGGGACGGCAATTTTTTATCACTTTATACTTTTATAAAACTTACCAATGTATTAAAACATTGCCGTCTCTGAGGCGCGCCGCGTGGATGAAGTCGTTACATAAACTGAAGTACTGTGTCAGATTTTGCTCCGGAGAATCGGACGCCATTATACAGAGGTAGTGTTTATCCTGTAGACAAAAAAAACTTGTTAATAAATACATTTTAGAAAAAAATGCACACAAACAATTTTCACACATCAATAGTGAATTGAGTAAAACTAAATATTATGAAGTCACAATTCCTCAAGCCCCTCACCAGCGACCGAGGTCCAAGTTCCACAGGAGACGCCCTCTTGCGCAGGTCGCTTAGTTTGTAGTTTTCAAACGTAAGAAGTCAAAAAGAAGTAAGTAGTGTAGTAGTCATAAATGTTTTAACTTAACCATAAAGCAGTAGACGGGTGCTACCAGGGACCGCATATCTTGATAGATCCTACCTGTTCCTATAAATTCATCACAGGAAAAATTATTAAAATAGCTAAGATATATTTCAAACAAGCTATTGCCCACGACTAGGAATAGTCACTTTGCGCATTAAAGGCAGCCTATGTTCTTTCCCAAGATATCGTCTATGTCCATTATGGCATTCGTATGAGTTTTTAAAACATCTAAGAAGACAAAGCCGCACTTCGGCCATTAGCCGTAACATATTATGTTACGGCTAATGGCCGAAGTGCGGCTACACCTAGTTTTAGCCGGCTACAACTAGGTCTAGCCGACCACATGCGGTTAAACTTAGGTTAAGGTCTCAATGAGTTCCTGTTCAACTCTAAATTAAACAATACCTATGCAGGGCACAAAAAGAAGTTGGGGAGGTTAAAAAAAAACCTAAACCTAAACCAATGGAGTTAAACAGGGACTTATTCAGGTTGATCTAAGTTAAACCGCATGTGGTCGGCTAGACCTATTTGTAGCCGGCTAAAACTAGGTGTAGCCGCACTTCGGCTATTAGCCGTAACATATATAAAATAAAATAAAAATCCTTTAGTATTTCTGGACTTTGTAAAAGCATGCTACTTTAGCATGCTTTTACAAAGTGAACAAAGAAGTATACAAAATTCGATAGCCTCAAGGGACCTGTTTTATTTTTCTAAATCGACTTTTAAAATAAGAGCTTACGAGAAACGGAACATCTTTAGAGAAAATGTCGAAAATAAGCTCCGTCCCGTTGTGGAAACACTTTGATATTTTTATTTAGGCATGTGTTTAAGCAGCTCGGTTTGAAATATTTTGTTTTTTAATTATGCTCAGGCAAATTAATTTAGGCAGACCTGTTATTTATATCGGTCGTATCATCATGAATTTTACTAACTTACTAATATAAATTCTATTGCATTGTTTTAAACCCGGGTTGCTCTACAGATGATGTTGACCCCATATTGGGCGGAAGCGTTCCTGTGTGCCACTTGTGGTCGATGGCGGGCAAAACGTGAGACGTGCTTGGCGAATTGAGCAAAAAAAATTGACAAAAAACGAATTAAAATGTTTTTAGATCGAGAGTTTAGAACAGAATTATCTATAAAATGAAATTACACCAAAAAAAACTTTTGATCAATGAACAATTACAACAATTACTAACTATCGAATATCAGTTATTACATGGAAATAAAATACTGTGTCAACTAAATTTGTTATTTACGATAAATACTAAGTACATAGATAAATAGTAGTTAATCCAAAACTGTTATGTATAGAAATCTCAACGACAGTCTCTAACACCTTTAATGTTAGTTCTTCCAGGAGCGCCCGCAGCACCGTTATAAACCACTGGCACCGTCGGAGGGGTCTCAGAAGCCGAAGTACCTAAAGCTCTTACAAAATTGGCGGACTCGAAGAAGCTTTAGTGGGTAAGCGGTCTCTTTGCGGTAGGGATGAAATACCATAGCTAAATACGAGGGTTGGTCCCATTTATTCCTACGCAAGACGGGATGCGTAATCCATTTCCCCTCGGAAAATATAATAGTGTGGTTCGGTATAAAAAGTACACCGAGTTTGTGTAAAGCAGTTACGGGCAACCCAATTCAGTTTAGCTCGGATACATTCCTTGATGTCGACTACGCTTTGCTGCTTAATCTGTAGGAACATTATATCTAGTACAAGTATATGTACAATTTAACAAACCAGTATATTTTAAGTTTGATTGTAAAATTAAGGTAGCGTTTTCATTATATATATGAAAGATCATTCGTATAGTGTTCCTGACTCTTACTCAAGAATTTCAGGTACCCCTTCAAATATTAGTTTATCATTATATAGAGGTATACCCTAATTAACTTTGACGATATAAGCCGCGCCAATAAAGAAACGAATCTAAAATGGCGTCCCTGAATGTCACTGACAGATGATAGGGTCAGCAAATAAAAAGAAAGATAGAAAGAAAGTTTGTTTATTGTTTATGTAGGTAAAATATAATTGTTAGTTCTATGTTTTGAAATGTGTAACGTATACAAAAAAATACATAATCTTTCATAAAAATTAGAACTGTTTATTTGCTTACTTTTCTTTAACATTTTTTACCTTAACCACTCGCAAGTAAGTCGTTTTTTTTCGTTAGCTTTCTTTACGGATTTCTTTTGGCATGCAGTACGCGCCGTGTGTGACTAAGACATCAACAGTTTAGAGTGAGAGCGCATGATCGCCGCTGCCATTTTAGATTCGTTTCTTTATTGGCGCAGGTTATACCTATGTAAATCCATTTAAGCAGGCCTAAAGCTAATACAAAGTTTATTTCCCGAGACAATGCCAATAATAAATGAACTAACAAACCTCCGTTAACAGCATTACTATAGTTAACTATTCAATCCTAAACTGCTCATATATTTACGTCCTACTACATCATAACAATATCTCGTAGAACTTCAATCTAGCGTGAGTCCCTGGGGCATGTTGCTAGTTCGGAGTTATAATCTCTCGAGCGAAATAAACCGCGAGTGCTGTTATGTGATTGCAGTGTCAAGTGTCTACTAACTAGGCATTGTTTTGATGAGAACCAGAATATGACGCCAGTTTTAGTTCGTGCTTATCTATATTAATAAAACGCTTTGTCTTGAATAGCTGACGGATCTATGGACAGCCTAAACCGGTAGTTTTTGATACCTGAAACTTAGAGGGTGTATACTCTATATGATGTAGGCATCTGATAAGAAAGGACTATTAAAAATACAATTCCTAAGGGGATCATCATCATCATAATTTCAGCAGTAGGACGTCCACCGCTGGACATTGGCCTTTCTCATAGATTTTCAGTTACTACGGCTGGAGATGGTCTGCATCCACCGTGATCCTGCAGCCTTTACCAGGTCATCCGTCCATCTATTTGGTGGACGTTCTACGCTGCGCTTGCCGATCCGCAAAGTTCTCGGATGGAGGCCTCCATCCAAGAACTTTGCGGCCCCAACGGCCACCTGTTCTCCGTGCTATATGTTGGCCTGCCCATTGCCACTTCAACTAACTCTTCCGTTGGGCTATGTCGATAACCCGCGTTCTTCTCCGTATCTCCTCATTTTTGATTCGATATCGTAGAGAAACCCCAAGCATAGCTCTCTCCATAGCTCGTTGAGCGACTCTGAGTCTGTCCATAAGGCCTATAGTGAAGCACCACCTTTCGGATCCATAGGTGGCAATACTAAAGGTTAAACTTTCGCCTTTAGGCATTGCGGTATTTTGGACGAAAAGTTTACGCTGCGAAGTTACCCGAATGCTGCCCATCCGAGTTGGATTCGGCAATTGACCTTCATCTCGAGGTTGGACCTACCTAATTGGACTGTCTGTCCCTTTTTTATGGAGAATTCGAAATCTTTGCGGACTAAGTCCTGGGCAACAGCTTATCTGTTCAATTTGTTCATGTGAAGGACCCCTCCTTCACATGAACAAATTGAACAGATAAGTGTGTGATGCTTTAAGCACTGAACAATATTTGGTGTTACTGTCTCGACTCAGTCTCTTGGTTGCGACTAACAAATAAACGACACATGTTATAGGCCGACAGCATGATATGCCGACCACTGATTGGTGCGACAAAGCACCAGTTCCATAATCTTTAGTGTGACAGATTGTTTTGGCGACAAAGAGGGGGAAAGAACTTTTAATCGTTTGATAGACGAACGATAGTGCTACATACTTTTTGCTTGACAACCTAAAGCGACTTGATTTTTTTTTCGAACGGACATTTATAGTTAGCCCCAAGGCTTTTGCTATTTCACCGGGAATAAAGGGTGAGCGGGGTTCGTTTAAGTAAATACTGACGATAGTATAATGATAAAAAAAAATTATGATAAGGTGATTAGCTATGATATGTCAGTATTACTTTTTTAACTAAGATGTAAAGTTTGTGAAGTTAGGCCTTGTAGAGTCAGGGCTCTATTTGACAGTGCAATGGGTCTCGTTATGGTATCATTTAAAATGAAAATGTTTTTGGTGGGTCCTTTTTAGGGTTTCATACCCGAAGGGTAAAAACGGGCCCCTATTAAGACTTCGCTGTCTGTCTGTCTGTCACCAGGCTGTATCCCTAGAATCGCGATAGCTAGACAATTGTTTTTTTTTACAAATGATGTATTTCTGTTGCCGCTAAACCAACGAATACTAAAAACAAATTAAAATAAATATTTAATGGGGGCTCCATCAAAGTGATTTTTTGCCGTTCTTTAACATCACTGTATATAGATAAAGGTACCCTTAATGGTACCTTTGAGCGCGAGTCCGACTCTGAATTAGCCGGTTTTTGCAATATTATCATACGTAATTAAATTGCAGTACCCTGAGACACAATCACAACTAACCATTATTTTATCACTCTTTTCCATCTTTACCTGAAATTAAAAATAAACAAATATCTGTGAAACTTAACAGGGAATCGAAGCAAAATGCAGGTTCTATCTGCTGTCGACTTTAAAAGTGAATTGGTTGAAATAAGGCGCGAAGCTCGTAAACGGTGCCACTGCTATCTACTCCATTTTAGAAGGTAGTTCCGGAATACGACTGTGAACTTTTGCGGATACTTCCAGTTAATATTTCAGAAAGTTCTCTCAAAACATTGAGATAAGTACTAGTATTCTAGGTTTTTATGATACACCGCATCTGATGTTGTTATTATCTGTTATTTACTGTGAGTGAATTGAGATTGTGTAAATTTGTAGGACGTTTAGGACTCAGGGTTCTTAAACTTGCAATAATATTGACAGAAACTACTTAATGGAGAACATACGATATTCTCTGCTTGATTTAGGCAAGAGAGAATATAAATAATGTTGCTACAATATTCAGTTAAAATTCCGATTTATATTTACTTAATGTAGAACCAACAATTATAAATGATTTATTTATATATTAAGTTGGTAGATTATTAATGGTAATTGTATGCATCAGGTATAGCCTAGAAAGATGCTAAAATAAATCTAGACCTCAGAAGCGTAAGGATGGATGTACCTACTATTTTACAAGCGTTTAGTCGTAAGTGCCAATTTACGATAAAAGCACATACGACGAATGTTTCTGATGTATAATGGCATATCCGATCTTATGCTTCTGAGCTCTAGAAATGTTCATTTCAAAGTGCTTATCCTAAAAAAGTTTACACATGATACTATAACATAATTTAAGCTGCTTATCTCAAAATATTATAACAAATAGAGTCTATAATATTATAACAAATAGAGCATGGAGTCTACTCAAAAATTGATACTATTTCATCTAAAATCTGTTGTGTACACTGTTCTTGCCTGTTTATCACAAATCTCACTCTGACTATGGTTTGCTGGAAGAAAACCCATAGATGAGTTAAGCTCGCCATTGTACGTCTTTTTTTTAATGTTGTATTTTCATTACTTATTTTCATGTGTACAATAAAGAATAAATAAATATAGAAAATTATAAAGGTGTTTAATAGTTTCCAGCTAAGAATAGAAAAGAGCATCTCATCGCTTCCATCGTGGAGTCTCGCGCATCACTGGATAGAGATTAAGTCGCCTCAGTGAACAAAATACCTGTGACGCATATACTTCATAGAAAGTGTATAGGTATATCTATATTTATATATAGGCAAGTAGTGCGTGGGTATAACGATCCACTGCTTTTCCGTCTTGGGGTAAATCCCAGCATAAATAAACAAAATCTTTGATTATGTAAACATTGTTTATACAGATATAACCTTTAGTATAAAGCCTGCCGTCAAATCAATATCAAATAAGCCCAATGGCTAGAGGCGTCGGACTTGTGATCTTGTGGTCGCCGGCCGGTTCGATCCCTACCCATTGCACTATCGACGTGAACCCACTCGTAAAACAAGCATTTTTAGCTTAGCACGAGGGGTTAGCAAGAATACTAGTAGACTGCAAAACTCTGCTAGTAATCTTTTAAAAAATAAATCAAGAAATTTTCTTACTTAATTTTGTCTATGAGTTCTTTTAATTATCTATTTGCAGTCAATTAGACGGTAAGCGTAAGCAATCATTTTGTGTCCATTATTGAGCTTTGACTAATATCTAAGTGGGCGGTAATCTAAAGATGTGTAAACGACAGTTGCTGCAACTCGACCACACAATTATTACTTATGTTGTTGTCAAGAGACCGTTCGTCTATCGTCTGTGAGAATGCCTACTTGTCCACTAATTTTATCATAAATTCATACTTTAGATGTAAAAATTCTTATGGCTACATACTTTTGACATTCTATTTTATTATTAGTATTGTGTCCTTACAAAAATAAGAATCGGATCCTTATAGGATCACTTTTGCGTATCTGTCTGTTTGGTCGTCTGTCACAGCCACTTTGCTCACAATCGACTAGACTAAAACAGGTGAAATTTAGGAGGATGGTGTAATCCTATGACCCAAACGCAGATGTGCAAAGTAAATCAATATTTTTTTAAATAAGGATCATTTTCGGGGGACAAAATATGATTTATGTTGGAGCTACATCCGTGTTGTACTATCGAAATAACTGCGGTCGCCAAGCGTGGTGACTGTCTCTCCCTACTATCGCACTCTGAGGGAAGCTCTACTAGAAACTAAAGAGAGTATTACTTATTGTAATTTCTTATTTATAATAAGTTAGCTAAGCTTATTGTAAATAAGTTTTCACTTAACAGCGTTCTTTTCTTTTCTTTTATTTTTTGTATAAATACGGATGTTAAAATAAAGCATTGTCTTATATCTTACTTTAAGAATATATTCTTAGATAACAAGAACTTAACAATATCATAATTTCCACCGTAGCATCAACGAACACGTTTTACGATCTACACAGTAGATAAGTGGAGGCGTAAGAAAAGCGTCTTAATAAAACATTCAAAACTTTACTATGAAGAGGATTCATTCATCGAATTTTTAGCAGAAAGTCGAGCAGATTTACTGCGTAGTTAATGTTTTACGACCAGTGATGGCTTTAACATTATTTTTAATGATTTTTATATGTTGTTTGTAAGTGGAATTACTGATATTAGAATTAGATGTCCTCTCTGGTTTTATATTACTATTGAGTTTTTGAAGATAAAAGGAAAATAAAATAAAAATATCATAGATTTAGTTAAAGTAAATTTAATATTGTCTATTACTAGGAAAATAAAGAGAAACGATTTGATTGTACGTTTTTAAGTTTGTTGTTTGCATTGAATAGTCTTCGGTACTATTGGAACGATAAAAAAATCTGTCACTATTAGAAAGCTGCGTTAGCCAGGAGTAACATATAATATTGAATTATGAATTATGAACGGGGTTTGAGCAGATGAAATCGCATGTGGGAAGCTAGTCCATAATATTTGAACGACGTCTAAAAGTACGAATAGAATGACGTCTAAAAGTACGAATAAAATGAACTTTGATCACAGGTAGAAGATGCGTAGGTCGATATAAGGATTTTCGGTTTTCAACGTCGAATATCTTTTATCTCCCGCAAGCTACTAAGTTGCTCCCATACAATAAATTTATACACTTTCGAAGACCTTTCTAATGGTACCAATTTCAATGTGCTACATGGTGGGTACGGTTCAATGTGCTACGTTTTGCTCCATGTGCTTTGCCATATTGTTATTTAAATCATCATCATCATCAGCCCGTATAAGGTCCACTGCTAAACATGGGCCTCCTCCCGAGGGAGGGTATTGCCATAGTCACCACGCTTGGCAGGCGGATTGGTGACTGCAGTATTATGATGTACCACATAAGGAAACGCTGCTGCCCGTTCCTTGATATACGATTATTATAGAGGATGTTATAACAATCGGGACCAACGGCTTAACGTGCTGTTCGAGCCACGGAGGGTAGTCCCTCAACTAACCAGACCCGGAAAGAAATCTTAGAATTTACATCAAGATTTCTTGTCTGGTGTGGGGATGGAACCCACAACCTCCGAGATTTAAAGCGAGCCAATTACCGCTACGCTACGGAGGTTGTTGCTATTTAAATAAGTAGAGGTTTTTATCGTCGTATGCTGATAATTTTTCATCCCCATCATACTGATAAGCATATTGAGCGATATTAATGCAAATGTTATTAAATCAGACTCTGCTCATATCGTTATCGGTTTCCGATTCAATCTGCATACTTCATTCACATTCGCCCAATTCTCGATTTTACAGTAGGTACAAGCAACCGCAACACAACAGCTGTATTAAGCGATACTAGAAATTGTGCAATATTTATATGTGCCATTATCACTCAATTAATATATAATTTCATCATTTGGATAAGCCTGAATATACATAAATAATAGGTCATAATTTAATGGCAATTAAATATTGCTAATGTGTAAGGTGATGTTATCAAAAGTATTGGATTCACTAACTACTTAAATAGTTAGTGAATCAAATTAACCATAATCATGTTTTATTTGAAGTGCGGAGTAGGTAGTACATTTGAGTTGTATAACTAGCTTTTGTCCACGGTATGTCGATTATCTATTCCACGGGAATCGTTAGTCTTGACGGGATAAAGAATATAACGGCTTTGCCATACGTTCTCCAGGTTTAATTATATGACATACTAGCTGTGCCCCGCGGTTTTACCCGCGTTACTCTGCTCCAGTGGGTCGGAGCGTGATGTTTTGTACCCTATATGTTAATCCAGCGTAAAACCTATCCCAGTGCAAAATTCAGCCAATTCCTTTCAGTAGTTTTGGCGTGAAAGAGTAACAAACATTCATCCATACTTACAAACTTTCGCGATTATAATATTAGGAGGACTAGCGGCCCGTCCCGGTTCCGCACGAGTGCATATTTCTAGTAAAAAATGTACTCAGGGATAGTAGCATTCTAATGAAAGGTGAAAGAATTATCGAATTCCGTCCAGTAGTTTTTGAGTTTATATCAGGGTTTCTTAAACTTTTAGCAGTCACGGACCACTTTCACAATTTAAAAAATTCCAAGGACCCCTGATAATTACTTCTTAGTAAATGAGAAGGGTGCTGCTGTTTGGCCTCAATGAGAACGAATAAATTGTGAGATTGACTTCGACAAGACTGACCTACTGCGGACCCCTGATATACATGCTACGGACCCCCAAGGGGTCCGTGGACCCCACTTTAAGAAACCCTGGTTTATATAGATATAACATATGATGTCCATTCATGCATCCAAAAAAAACCTAGTTTTGATTTATAGTGTTATTGTCTATTTTTGGAATGATATGCATGTGACGAAAAGAATGCTGAATATGAAGATGAGGGGATATGTTGGAAGAGGTCGGCAAAAAAAAGAGGGATGGACTGTGTGAAAGATGATATGCCTAAGAAAGGTATGAGTATGGAAGAGACGTCTAATAGGGAAAATGGAAGAGGATGACATATTGCGCCGACCCCAAATAATGGGAGCAGGGCAGGAAGATGATGATATCTATTATCGGAAATAAGCTTTGGGTAATGAATTTACCCAAATAGGTAAGTGTGCAAGAAAAATTTACTTGCTTTTTCACTTGAGTAAGTAGTTTCTTATAGTTTCTCAATCTCTCTATTGCGTTGGCAATAGAAATCATTAAACTGATACCTGATACCCTAATTAAATTAGTCTCAAGTGTTATTCTTGCATGCCGTAGTCTAAGATTTTACTTTAAAGGTAACTCCGTCGGAGGAGGTGACGGAGTTACCCTTAGATAATATTTCAGCATTACATGGCAGTAATCCATAGAGACATATATTGAATTTGGACATACCTACATATTTCGTAATAATGTTAGGTTCGGTTGTCCATCGAAGGGTTTTATTTATACGACGTGGGCTTAGAATAATCAATTTTGCAGTAGTTATGGAAGTATACTATTGAAGTAGATATTATTATATAGGATTTAAAAAGTTAAGATATAAATATCAATGACATATATTAAATGCCTTGGCCCAGATTATTGTCCTTACTAGTCTTACGTAGAGTATATTGATATTAATTAACTAATATAATAGAGTGAGATCCCAGTTACCCCAGACTTACGTAATTTTAGGAAAGATGAAATTAACGAAAAACGATTTTTCAGGTAAATATTTACTAAAAACCGGTGGTCGAATTTTTGTAATCTCAACTTTGAAACAGTATGGTAAACGTTTCCGTTAAGTATTCGAAAACATTTACAAAAATTATAAAGTTGGTCGGTCATATAAACTGATTGGCTAAATAATTTTCAGCCAACTTGCCCTATTATAATCTTAGTATACGTGAAGAAAAAATCCCTTTCGAATTTCGACAACATGGTCGCCCGACCATTAATTAAATTAAATAGGCAAAACAGGTTAAATATAACATAGAAAAGTTTTTAATTATTAGTGAAATATTAAAGTTTTTTAAATATAAAAAAATAGCTAAAAATAATATTCCAAGCATTCAATTAATTTGCAAAACTTTTGAGTACTTTTATTCATATAATATTATATAAATAAAAGTACTGAAATAATAATTTATACCAAATAACCAATATACTTTCGTTTAAACTACTTATCACAAACAAACTTATTCAATTAAAAGACAACCGCGTCCAATATTTAAGTAGTCGTTCATTTGGTTCCTATTAAGATATAGCTAACGCGATCTAATATTTAGCAGAACCCATTTTCATTATTTAATCTATATAAATAGGAGAAGCAAAAACTTTGTAAACCTTTTTACAAAAAAAGATTGCTAATATTATTTTTTATGATGGTCGAATTTCAACGACTGGTCGAAGATTAGTCTTAAAAAAATCCAATAATTACAGTGAAACATAATAATATGTTTAAAAATAAAAGCTGTAATTGTAAGTGTCGCATTGGTCAACGCTCGGTAATTTGGCGCGCGGCGTCCTGATGTACTCGTAGCAGCATTCATTAGCATGCTAAAACTGTAGCCTGTTCAACTTTACATTGAATATTCTATAAGCTCACTATATAAAGACGGGGGAAACTCGATATTACTATTATTAGGTACCTATACTTTAAATAACACGTATTATGTACACATTTATAGTATTATTAATATTTTTTGAGTTTATTCGTTACTAACATACATACAAAAATAAAAATCTTTTATTTTATAATATTAGTATAGATATGTAAGTAGGTAGTAGTTCTTTTTTTGTTTAAGTAGGTATTCTAAATAAAAAGACAACGCTATAAATACGTCTCCTCACCCTTTAATTTTAGGCAACACCTGCTAGGTATTGACAAAAATTCCATAAAAATGGCGTCTCATAAATATGTAACGAAATATGGCCACATTGGGTCCGATTTCATAACAAAGATTGATCGTAAATGGAAACACGCGTCTTTTGATGTAAAATCGCAGGCAAACAACATATAAAACATGCGACCAATAATGATGAGTAGGTAAGCTCACGTCACGAATAGTCAGCGGTCGATTTACACTAGGGACAGTCTGGGCTGAAAATGTTCTAGGGCGGCAACATTTGGAAAGTGAAAGAAATCTAGTATCAAAATTGCATTGGGCGGCTTTTTCTTCAGTGCGGTGGCAGTAGGACGGCACTAAGCTTAAATCTGACCCTGCCAATAGTGCTAAGTGTTATCTTTTAAACTGTATGTAGTAGTTTACGGATGCTACAAACATGTCATTTAGTGAAATAAATCAAAATGTAGCAATCAACGTAATGTCTTGTAATGGCTATGTTATGGGCCGTAGCGGCACGTTATGGGTTAAGCCATATAATGTATTTTTTTTGATAATGAACAATTTTACAATCTCAATGGTGATAGCACTGATTGATGTCATGCTTAGTTGTAATTTTATTTTCATTTATATATACTAGCGACCCGCCCCGGCTTCGTACGTGTGTAATGCTGATGTATTATACATATAAACCTATCTTGAATGATTCTATCTATTAAAAAAACCTCACACTGTCGCCACCTCATACTGTCGCCAACAGACAAGGTTTAACTAATGTTACGATGTAGTTAAAAACTTTTATTTTTTATTCAAATGCATGTTTAAAATTATGTTAAGTAGGAATGAAATCGAGAATAAATTATAAAATCTAAGTAGGTACAACATAATAATATGTTTGTTGTAAGGTTGGCAGTGTTGATATAAATATCAACGACGTCTTATTATTAAATGCCTTGGCCCAGATTATTGTCCCTGACTAGAAATAACCTCACTAGTCTTACATAGAGTAAATTGATATTAATGAACTAATATAAAGTTTGTCGGTCAGATAAACTAAATGGCTGAATTATTTTAGCTTGCTGGCCCTAAATTTATTAAATGAAATAGGCAAAACAGGTAAATTAGGTATTTAGAAAGGTTCATATTTAGCCCACTGTTGAACATGGATTGCCTTCGAAGTGGGTATTGCCTTTGTCCCTACATCGAAGGAGTGTCCGGGGGATTTTAGTGGTGTAGGGTCCTCTCCTCGTGGCATGAGTTAGCATACCACGCTATGGAGAGGGCGAGTCCCACATAACCCACCGCCAGCGCGCGAATATAAATGCATTTCCCCGGAAAAAAAGGCGGATTGGTTACTGCAGTATTGTGCACAGCATAACCACACAGGTAAACACTGATGCCCGATACTTGTTATATGATTGTCATAGATGATGTTAAGACAATCGGGACCAAGGGTTCTATTTACCTTTCATAGCTTGGCGTCCTTTACGGTACAAACATTAAATTTGCCTTAATAAATAAAAACAATATTCCCAGCATAAGTTAATTGGTAAAGCTCTTCAGTGTGTTTTGAAGTGCAGTTTGAAATAAAAGCTCTAACGATTGATTTACTATAATTATGAGTATAATTGTTAGTAAATGGAAATTCTGTGAACTCGTTTGATGCATATTTAACTATACAACTTTAGTATAGTTCCAATTACTGTGGGTACTTCATCATGAAATATAGCTTATATTACTCCTAGATAAATTAGCTTTTTAATGGTGAAAATAATAATTGAAATCATTTTAGTATTCCGGAGCCTATTCAATGCAAACAAACAAACAATAAAATATTTAATAATAATAATAATAAGTACACTTTATTGCAAAATATAAAATAATACAGTAACTTTGATAACATAATATGAGAATTACCCTAATAATATTTTGCAATCGGCGGCCTTATCGCTAAAAGCGATCTCTTCCAGGCAACCTTATGGTAAGGTGGACCAAAAAGTAAAAGAAAAAAGTAAAAGAAAAATAAAATATTTCTTCTTTATAATACTAGTATAGATGATAATTATATTACGTATATTAACGGCTAAGTCGCTGAATAATATTTTTTCCACAACGTGCTCTTATATTAATACGTGCACACTGCACATGCTTGCCTTGGACATTTATTATCTGTTCCCCTTTAGCCTTGGGTCTGAAACTGGGGTACCTACCCTCTTTGCTTTGCTGAGCAAATAAGGTTCGAAGGTCATACTACAGCTGATGTATGGATTTTTATTCGAAATAAGGGTAAACAACGCCGTTAACAGTCATATAGGTTTTAAGGTAAAAGCAACTGTGAGCCTTTTGTGGTGGCATTATCCAAGGGTTTACAGTGGTATTGCAATTAAAGAACAATAAAAACTTCTTGTTTACGGCTTAAAATAGACCACCCTCTCATGGGTGTCGTAAGGGCGACTAAGTCAGACATAGAACTGATCCTACCTGACTGACCATAATAGAACACTCGGTTTAATTGCAAACTGGTTTTCCGCAAATAATCTTTTACGAAATGCGGGAAAAACCAAATGTGTTAAATTTGTACTACCTAATGTCATCAATTCTACGCCTAAAGTTTCATTAAATGGAGAAACATTAGAATTAGTCACGTCCACCGTATTTTTAGGAATTACCTTAGATTTTAAACTACAATGGGGCCCTCATATTGAAAAACTCGCTGGTAGATTAAGTTCAGCTTCGTATGCTGTGTGGAAAATTAGACAGTTGTCCGATGAAGCCACGGCTAAGCTAGTGTATTTCGCGTACTTTCATAGCATTATGTCTTATGGAATTCTGCTGTGGGGGTCAGCCGTTGATGTAAATACTATATTCGTATTACAAAAACGAGCGGTCAGGGCCATATATGGATTAGGTAGTCGCGACTCCCTACGTAACCTTTTTAAAAATATAAATATACTTACCGTGCCCTCTGAATATATTTACCAAAATATAATTTTTATTAACAACAATATTGATAAATATATTTTTTAGTAGACGCGGGTCTCAATCGCGGTACAAATTTAAGACACTCATCAGTCTATCCGTGACCACGACTGGTGTAACCCATGTCGAAACGTCGGATTATTAAAAAGGTAATTATTTGCCTTAAATTTGTACCGCGATTAAGACCCGCGTCTACTAAAAATAATGTGTACAAATCGCGAAAGTTTAAAAACATTTATTGATAAATATAGTAAAAAAAGTGACATTCATAATATTAACACAAGAAATAAGCACAAACTTGCTGTTCCAGGATTTAGAGTTAGCAAAACTAATAAGACATTTATGGGAAATGGTATTAGGTTCTATAATAAACTCCCTAATTATGTCACAGACTTGCCTGATACTAGATTTAAAACACATGTTAAAACTGTTCTCATATGGAAAGGTTACTATAGTATTCAGGATTATATTGAAGATAAAGACGTTTGGCTATCGGTACCATCTTGCACCTACCTCCCTGAGGACCATACAGCCAAGTACAGTAGTTGTAATTACAACTGTATCTTATTCTGTGAACTGTCTGTAATTGATTTCATGGTGTACTTTAATTATAAATACCGCTAGTTCTGTCTCAATATCATTCAATCTTATTGAGTAAAAGTAAAATAAATTATAACAAGACAACCGTTTGGGCAATAAATGTGTATGCCTACTAAAAATAAATGATAATAATTGGACCAAAACCCCGCGTATTTCTCCATTTGAGTATGTTTCGCCGGACCGTCTCATGTGGGCCGTGTTGAAACCGGTAGTAAAGTAACCCACTGAGTTTGTTTCGCCGGATCTTCTCAGTTGGGGCGCATTAGATCCGGTGGTAGCATTAAAGCGCGTCCGTCGTTGTATGCTCATGGTCCACCCAAATAATGACAATTGTTTTGATATAATATAGACAGAACAAGCATTTTGTGTCGCTAAGAACAATATAAATAAATAAATTATAATAATAACATATAAAATATATGATAATATAAAAATAATTAATTTTATAGATATAAATAAATAACAAATATAATTAATTAAATTTTTCTAATTAATGTTTGACTATTTACAAGTGCCTGTAATTGGTTTACGTAAATAAAAATGATTTTTATTTTATTTTATTATTTTATCCGTAGGCACCAACATCTATCAACTCAAGACTACTTACAATCTTACTGCGATCACCAATCCAACTGCCAAGCGTAGTGATTATGGCAATATCCCTCTGCGATCCTAACTTGCCACAGCAGATCTTAGCCAAGCCACCGGCAATCAACGACTCCCTAGGACTTTGAGCAGGCCATTAGTCCATCTACTAATTCTGCTACAGCGGTTGTTAGTTCATAAAATTCAGACAACTGCGTCTTCAATTTACTACTAATTGTGAAAGCTCTTCCACATTTCCAGATTTTATCACCTAATGAAACCCCGGGCTTTCGGGATTCTCATAAATATACACAACGTTATGTTATATACCCGTCCATCAAATCTTCTTTAATTTTTTTTCCAGAGTTGCCGCAAAAACATTTGGCCGAACAAGTGTATTAAATTCGGCCTACTAAACACTGCGGGAAAGTTCTTAATGTACAAAACTTTTAAGGGTGGGTCAATGGCCTGAGTGACGGCAAGGCCAGCGGGTATCACAATGACTTCAAAGTTATTTTCATAAATTTAAACGTTATTTTACCGCACATTTTGTGTAACTTTTTTTTTGTTGTCCAGGGGGAAATGCTGCACTACACACTGGAAAGCACTGGGTATATGGGACTCACCCTCCCCACAGCGGTGCTATGTTAATCATACCACGAGGAGAGGACCCTACACCACTAAAACCCCCCAGACCCTCCTCCATCCGCCGTTGGTGAGGGCCGGGTACGCTTGGCAATCCGGCCATATGACGGCACATTTTGTGTACCTAGCATGTGGGATTCACCATTCCATTGCGATTTTAGGCAACTCAATCCTCAATACACCGGGATATTTAAATAGTCGCTAATATTCAGGGAAATAATTTTACATACGATTTTCAAATACCCTTAAATATGGATTAAATTGATTTCGAACATTAAGGGCGCTCGTTCATACAACCTATATTAGTTAGAAATGCAAGGTACTAGAGCTCATTCTGCCATGTACATTAATCATTGCCGTCTTATACGGTAAACTTTTCTGTAAAAACATATTATATTTATTTTAAATTGTTACTGTTCATGAACATACGTTATGTTACGACAACCTCCATAGCGTAGCGGTATCTGGCTCGCTTTAAACCTCGGAGGTCGTGGGTTCGATTCCCACGCCGGACAGAAAATCTTTGTGTAAATTCTAAGATTGTTGGTTGAGGGAATACCCTCCGTGCCTCGGAAAGCACGTTAAGCCGTTGGTCCCGATTGTTATATCATTATCTATAGTAATCGTATATCAAGGAACGGGCAGCAGCATTTTCCTGTGTGGTACAACATAATACTGCAGTCATTAACCCGCCTGCCAAGCGTGGTGACTATGGCAACTACCCTCCCTCGGGAGGAGGCCCATGTTCAGCAGTGACGTTATACGGGCTGATGATGATGATTACTGTTACGTTTCGATAGTAATACTGATGATTAATCATCAGTATTACTATCGAAACCTACCAATTTTTAACAACAAATAAAAATCACGGTATATGAAATAAGTATCTACAGAGATAGATGATAACCTGGAGTATCACATATACCTACCTACTATAAAAGAATACCGTGCTATGGGGCACGGTAACCAGTACCAAATAAAAATGACGGATAGGTATATGTATTATACTTATACATACCTATATCAGAACAATAGAACAACTAATCCAAATTACGAAGTGAATCTGAGCAGAATAATTAATTGAGTTATCAGTCCGTCTCATTTTCGTCAGTTAGCTAAGTAAGCCAGAATTTGGCAACGGAGACTATTATTCAACCTAACTGTGTTAAAATAAATTTACAAAGAAAAGTTGTTGTGTTCTTTTGAGACATATTTAGAAAAATATTAAATAATATATATTTGGATGTTTTAAGTCAATCAATCAGCATATTATTTCACCACCAATAAGGGGAGGCTTATGTCCCTTAACACCCGGTCCTCCGCTTCCTCGTCTAGATTACCCTTTCACCGTCGGCCCATCTTTCCAGGAGCGCCAAATTTTACATTTGCCGAGACGCGTCTGCTCCGACGGCTGTCATTCCTTCTGCAGACATGGTCATCCTTAGCTTGCTTATTCTGCGGGTAACATCGTCAACATTAGTTCTCCGTCAGATTAATAATAATAATAATAATAATATTTATTTCTCATTACCTTCAGATTACCTCATACCTTCAGATTACCTCATAGAAAAGTTTATCTTTCAGAGAAACTTCAAGCTCGCTCTTCAAGTTTGCTCCATAGCTCGTTGAGCGACTAAGAATGTATGGACTAGCGCAGCTATAAGTGTTCATGTCTCGGCACAGTAGGTCATGACAGGTAAAATGCTTAAAGACCAAAGTAAATTGTATACTTTGGTCTTTAGCCATTGCTTACTTTTGTATTCAGGCGAAGAGAATTGGGGGGACTACATGTCCCCCAGCCAAACTCGATCCTTCTGTCCGCTTCTTTCTCGAAGTTGTTTGTAACAATCTGGATATCTCGGCCAAGGATAAATTCTTGAAAAACTTCGAGAATTGACTATTCAACATAAATCAGTCTCGGCATGACGTGCTCGTCGAACAGGATTTTGGTTTAGTCCAAATTTATGTCAAAGCTGTGCATCTTACTCAAATGCTCCAGTGTTTCCGCAAAGACAATATCGAATACACGAAAAGTGTTCGCCGTTGATGTTAATAACCTGTTAAGTCCAGTGTTTTAAAGACATCTCATTGCGCGCGTATCTTAGTGAAAATTATTGGACATAAATAATCTGCATATTTAAAATGTCAATATCTCATCAAGTTTATACAAATATCTAAATTCCTCGTAGCAATTAATCTAATAGTCTTGTTGACTGTCATCTGGATTGCATTGTTTCTTCCACAAGATAATGAAAAACGAAAATCTTCTATCGTCACATAGTAGTTGCCTGAACCTAATGTGCAAACATTTAGTTCTACAGCAATTGAACGCAGAGATCGTTAAATAAAAGAAAGTACCAATGAGTTTTATTTTTATATAAGAATGAGTTAACTACAGTGTATATTGTAGTTTACAGCTACCGATTTAGAGTAACGATCAGCATTATAACATTTTATAGTTATAAAATTTTCCTTTATTATATCATTTCATATCGGCAACTGAAAAATTCAACTTGTTAAATATAAGTAAAAGCGGTACCGACCGGCGGCGGCTTGGTGATGTCTAAAATCTGGTGGTCCCTTCAATTGCAACCCAGGACAAAGATTTGTGTGAAGCACGGATACTTTTTCATAGTCCGGTGTGTCCGTGAAAAATGTGTTTTTATAGCACCCCATAATACAGGGACTTCCCTAATGTAGGTTGTAATTTAAGAAATGAATATTTTAATTAAAAGTATGCGCGGGTCTCAATCGCGGTACGATTTTAAGGCAAATCATTACCTTTTTAATAATTCGACATTTTTAGAGTAGAGAGTAGAGTGCCCCTTCATCGCTCCGACTTTTTACATTCGTCTTTCTTCGTCCAATCTATACTCCTCTGGAATGCGCTACCTCCTGGAATCAGGATGGCCAAAACTCGCTTTTCTTTTAAGAGAAAAGTACGTGAGCACATCTTGGGGGATCGGGCGGGTTCATCACAGCAGTGAATTATTTGTATGTAATGTAGTATTATATCTTAAAATATTCTATTGTATACAGTTTTTATAGTGTTGATATATATTAATGTATGAATGTTTTATATGTATAGTAAATATAGCATCCATTTAATATTATACCTATGTAATTTATTGTATTCTTTTACTGCCCTTAGTGGTATGTGTCTCCTCAAATACAGTCTCTTTTATAGTGCGCCTACTACATTATCTCTGCACCACCCTATGGTAGACTGGTAGAGAGTGCCTCTGGCATTAAGTCCGCCTATGTACTTATACAGTGCTAAACTTTTAAATAAATAAATTAAAATAAAATAGAGTCTATCCGTAACCACGACTGGGGTAGCCCATGTCGAGCCGTCCGATTATTAAGAAGGTAATGGTTTGCCTTACAATCGTACCGCGATTGAGACCCGCGTATACTTTTAATAATGTGTACAAATCGCTTAAGTTTAAAATCATTTATAAATATTTTATTTACTAACACAAAGTATTTTACATTAATGAATAAAATACAGATAAATTTTTTTTTATCGCACCCCCAACTGTTTTTGTCCTTTCTTAATAAAAGATTGACTGATTGTAATAAGCTATCAATCTGTTTGTGTTGTTTTGTTTAAAAAATAAAACTATATCTACAGTAAAATTGCTTGATAAAATCAAAAAGAAAACACTCAAAGTAATCCGGTAAATGCACTCCATTCTAGATCATATTGTTACTTCTCATCAGGTGAGATGACGGTCAAACGCATTGCCAGTCCAAAGCAAAGAAAAAAGGTTGACTGAAATATGATGTAGGTGGAGTGGAGTGCACACGCTATTCGAATATAATGCGCCAAGACATTAGCAACATACATATTTACATATTTTAATATATGCTTGGAAACAAACAAACTTTTTTTTCAAATACCTAGATAAGGTGGCATTATTGGTAAATTGTATTTGTTTAGTTATCAAATATCACACATATTATAATATTTTTGATGCTTGCAGGATTATAAAATATGATTTGGTATAAGAGTTTTACTTAAAAAGAACGAAGAAAGTCAAAATATACCCTAAGTTATTGAAACTATTAAAAAAAGTCCTATTGAGGTAGTATTCATAATATCGTAGCAATCTTGTAGCAGTCGTAGTAGCGTAGCAACGCACGGTTAAAAAACAATCATAACATCTTTAAGCTAAGTAAAAATAAAGGAGTTTACCGACCATCTAAATGTTTACTACGAATGACTATCTTACGGATCATTTTGTTTCAATTCTCAAAATTTTCGATATTTTTTTTGTTTGATGGAAGAATAAGCCGACCTATTACATGATAACAAAGCCGTGTGACAGTTGAGAGAAATCATCAAGTTATGCAAATTTGCGCTCATTAAACTTGTATAATACTTACTCTCCAGGGTTCAATCGGGTGAACGAGTACCCATCTTAACAATACCTATATGTATAAAGTGCATTCAATTATTATCTATATACAGTCGTTTGTATTGAGTTCAATATAGTTTGGCCAAAATCCTTCGGGACTATAAAGCTGGGTTAAAGCAATAAACTTTATTGTTACAGATATATATTGCACATATTGTTACGATCTAGCTGTGAAATGTGAAAGGAATTATAGTTAAATATTTCGTGACTTCAGAAATGTCAATGTATTTGCAGTAATATTAAGTAATATTAATCTTTAAAGCATGCGAATAAAATGAAATGTTTATTTCTACACAACATAAAATGAAGTGTAACACGATATATTTGTGGTGTATTTTAGTTTTAATAATAATCAATAATGCAAAATGCTTTATCGATATAAAAAAAGTTTGTCCTGAATGACTTACTGACAGATCAAGACACAACCTAAATCGATAATCGTAGAGACCTGAAACTTGAAGGTTGTTTTTTGTATGACGCAGGCTCATTAGATAAGAAAGGATTTCCGAAATTGAAATTCATTTTAAAAAAGGAAGCCTAATAAAATCTTAAACGTAATGTAAATAGCCTTCGCGCTCCTACTACATTGCTGTGTAATTAAATTGATGTACCCGACAAGATAATTAATTAATACTATTTATAAAATTGCAACACATGACACACATTGTAAAATGCAATAAAATATTGAGTAATATAAAAAAAAGTTTTTGGATCCGTAAAGTATACGTAGGATTCCAAAGTGCTCATGAATTCTTGAGCGTCTACTTAATAGGCTTCCCTTTTTCTATGGGCTTTAAATAACCATAGACGAAAAGGTTTATTTTTGCCGGTTGCGATGAAAAGTTTTTACTTCTCAATGCCAGTCGCGTTTAGCTTTATGAGAAATACGTAACGAATAATTTAAGCGATGTATTATATCATGGAATCACGTTAGTGAAGAAATTTCGGTAAAATAATTAATTTGATCTTACCAGAATATTTTATGACTATAAAAATACATATTTATATATATTCTTTAATGTAATTAAACACGTGCTAACACGTGTAATAAGTGAGCTTATTACACGTGTGTATTTTCCTTACCTTGTGTACACCCTATGCTACCCTATTTCTTTTTCTTTTACTTTTTGGCCCAACCTATGCATAAGGTTGCCTGGAGGAGATCGGTTTTAGCGATAAGGCCGTCGATTGCTAAATTTAATTACGATAATTGATGTTATCAAATTTACTGTATTGTTTTATATTTTGCAAAAAAATGTACTTCTTTTTCTTCTTCTTAAAATAATTAATACATACATTATATATAACTACATAATACACTCTTTTCACATGTGATACACCGGGAACTGCGGCCTGGATTATATTTTGTAAGCACCTTATAAAGATAGAAAATAGATAGATTGATGTTATAAGTTGGCTTTGACGTCAATAGAATAAAAAATATATCGAACGTACTCGCAATATATCACTCATAAGTGATGGATTACAACCCGAAATTAAAATGCCAACGGATTTAAAATGTTTGTTCAATTAAAACTTTTATACGCTCTTCATTTACCGAGAGGCACGAATAATAAATAATTTGATAAAATACTCCATCCACGAAAGCACTTTGTGGTTGAAATTGGATTACATTTGAACACAATCGGTTCACAGTTTATGTAAACGTGAGATTAATGTGTTTAATAAAATAAATAAACCTAAACAAACTGATTAGATGTCAGTCGCAGGTTTGCAAACCTGATATTTGATCATTTATGCTACCTAATCAGTATACAAAATAATTTTATATTTTAATTGATAATCAAGGGTTTTTTTGGGACAAACATAATTATGTAGGTAACCATGAGGATTTTGCTTTTTCACCGGGCGTTAAGGCGAGCAGTGCTCCAGCCTAATCTACCTGTGCAAGAGGTCGCCCCTTGAGAGATTTATTCCTCGGATTTGGACTGTGTGCATTTAAGTGAACTATATCTTCGTTCTTCTTCAGTGGCAGTAGGGCAGGGCTGAGTAGAAGAGACTTTTTCTATGTGTCATTTAATGATGAGCGGAATGGTGTTGAACGAAGAGGCGATGGAGTTCAGATTGGTGCCTACGTGGAGAGCGTAGCAGAACTATGGGGGCATATCGAGTAATAAAACAAATGACGTTACATTCCACTCCTCTCTACTCCGCTTCAATGGAAGCGCACGCTATTACAGATCCTACACACAGTTCCCACTCATCTCATCTCATCGATATATCTGGCGGCTTTTTCAAGTACTATAGTAAAGTAAACTGGCTCCGAATATGAACAAATTAATAACGGTTGTATTTTTAAAATTAAGCGTTGATGTTTCATTAAAATGTGTTGATAGTCATACGCGAGTATGACTCTAGTATAATAGGTATAATATTGATTTTAAAACGTTCAATTTACTAGAGTGGCCAGACTGAGCTCCACCCAACAAATATGTTGATTTTGTTTTAACTATTTAGATTTTTCCCGCGATAAGTTGGTGTGAAATCTTTAGGCACTTATTTTTGTGATAAAAAATGCCCTTTTTCCTTTTCCAAGATAGAAGAACCGAGTTACTACTTTCGCATTCATAAAATTATTAGTAGGTACGGATTGTTTCATAAAATGAAATTATCTATAATTATTTATGGCAATTCTACTTAGACTAGCTTCCCGCTCGCGGTTTCACCCTAATTTCCGTTCTCGTAAACTTCATAATATATAGCCTAGGCCTGTAGACTTCCTCGACAAGAGGGCTATCTAAAACTGAAAGATTTTTTCTAATTGGACCAGAAATCCATAGATTAGCGCATTCGAGAAAATATACTCTTCAGCATTATATATTATTAGGCGTACGTGTAGATAAAAGCCGACTCGGCAGAGGCGTAGCTACCACCGTATCAGCCGTAGCAAATGATACGGGGCATAGGGCTTCGAAAGAAGTAGAAGAACATACCTCTAACACATTTTATCTTAACAACACGTTTAGAGTTCGCTGTGCTTGCCGCGCCGCCACTGTGATACGGTCTCGCTAAATATAAGCAACCTAAACCCACGATTAACTAGTTAGTAAGATTAAATGTTCCTACGTAAGTAGTTAGTATTTACACACCTAACACAATATTCAACTCGTTAAGAAGTAGAACTGGGCATTTGAAGAGACAAGTGAACAATGTATATTTGAGTTAAATTTAATACTATTTGGTATTCATAATGATAAATAGTGTTTTATATATTTGAATATTGTACTAAAACTTGACAAGGTGTTTTATTATTATGAATTGAGATTGGAAACTTTTTATGGATGCATTCCGACGTCGTTTCTTCCACTGCTTGATGGAAGGCAGTTGTAAAGTTGCAAAATTGTGAGAATGACCCTATATCAATTTATGTACAGTTGAAATATAACCTAAATTACAGGCCCAATTGCAATAATGTTAGAATAGTATAGCATATCCATTAATTTTCACCAAAGATATCACAAAGAAGTACCTTCATAATATCATAATACGATGCTCCGTCCTACACTCAAACATCAACAACTGAATGATGACTCAAATAAATACTAAATTACACAAGTGTCAGAATGTTTGGTCTTTGAATGGTACAATGGTTGATTTTCGCTAGAGATATGAGTTATAGGGATATCTACCTTTACAATCTAGGCAATGTGAGTGCTATATTGACAACACCTTCTGCATACAGTTTCACTGAATCAAATAGGGTATTGGATATTGAATTTAAATCGGGTCAGTTAGATTGTTTTATTAATTTGGAAAGAGTAAAGAATGAGATGATACCATTCTTCCGAATGACAGATTTAGTTTCTAATACTTTTTATATACTTACTAGCGGCCCGCCCCGGCTTCGCACGGGTGGACTTTTATACCCTACCCCTGCCCTACGCTACCCCTGCCCTACCCTACCCCTACCCTAACCCTACCCTACTCCTACCCTACCCCTACCCTACCCCTACCCCTACCCTACCCTACACCTACCCCTACCCTACCCCTACCCTACCCTACCCCTACCCTACCCCTACCATAACCCCTACCCTACCCCTACCCTACCCTACCCCTACCCTACACCTACTCCTACCCTAACCTACCCTACCCTACCCTACCCTACCCTACCCCTACCCAAAAGTATCCTATGTCCTTCTCCCAGTTCTTAGCTACCTCCCTACCAATTTTCAGCCAAATCGGTTCAGCCGTTCTTGAGTTATAAATAGTGTAACTAACACGACTTTCTTTTGTTTTTAAAATGTATTCTGCTATTCGGGACGGAAACAAATCCAACAAATCAAAAACCATGGCAATCGGTCCAGCCGTTCTCGAGTTATAAGTGTTGTAACAAACACGACTTTCTTTTATATATATAGATTTAATAAATATTGAGGTGATTGTCATATGGAATATCGAAGTGTTGAACACCGATGCACAGTATTTTCTAAGTAAGTTCGAAAGTATGTTATGGCGAATAACTTTATCCTGTATGTACCTACAGTATAGGTCATAAATGGTTTACTAGTCTGAAGAATGTTACTTTACAACATCAGTTGTCAGTCTTATGAGTTTTTGCTGTGGAGCTTTTCACACTTACTACTCATACATCTAACTTTGAAACCTCCGTAGCGTAGCGATATTTGGCTCGCTTTAAATCTCGGAGGTCGTGTGTTCGATCCCCACGCCGGACAGAAAATGTTTGTGTAAATTCTAAGATTTATTTAGGGTCTGGTTGGTTGAGGGACTACCCTCCGTGCCTCAGAAAGTACGTTAAGCCGTTGGTCCCTATTGTTATAATATCATCTATAGTAATCGTACGTCAAGGAACGGGCAGCAGCATTTCCTTGTGTGGTACAACATAAAACTGCGGTTACCACCGCCAAGCTTGGTGACTATGGAAAATACCCTCCCACGGGAGGAGGCCCATGTTCAGCAGTGGACGTTATATCGGCTGATGATGATGCCTTAAAGTAATATAAAAAAAGAACACACAAAGAGTATGTCAAAACTTAGACTCGAACCGTATATCATCCAGAACCTCAGGTATAATAATGTCCTATATTTCTAACGTGTGCTTGGTAGTATGTGTAGTGCAGCATAGTATGCTTTCACACCAACTAATAAGTCCTACTAATACTTTTTATTTGATCTGAATCAGATTTTGAAATAATGTAAGTCAATTAATTAGTCAAGAAAAATATGAGTTCATATTATTATAATTTGCCTTACTAACGGACGAAGCCGTGTAAGATATTGTGAGCCTTGAAGTGGTACACCACTTTTGATCGTTTATTGTACCTAGGGAATGCAATACCGGGATACCGGGATCCCGAAATACCGGGATCCCGCACCATTTTTGCGGGACCAGTCCCGCGCCTAAATCGTGCGGGATCCCGCGGGATTTACGGGACTGCGCAGCGACATACGGCATGTGTGAAAATCTTCAATTCGTCTACAATGCGTTATTAACAGTTGTGCCCACCAGCGTGGAAGCGGAAAGGGCATTTTCTGCTGCCGGATACCAAGCATGCAAAGTAAGAAACCGTTTAGCTGACGCTATGTTTCATGCGCAGCTACTTCCACAATAATGAATAATTGTTTTTTGTTTATTTGTAATAGTTATTCTTATTTCTAATTAGTGATTGATTTGATTACTTATAAATAGTTTCACTTTCACAAAACTATTGAGACGCTATGTTTTATGTACATTTGCGCAGCTCCTTCCTAAATAAAGGATAATTGTTTTTTGTTTGTTTGTAATAATAGTTTTTGACCTTTGTTTGAAACTGTTATTTCTGATTAATTATTTGATTACTTAATAAATAGTGTCAATAATATTTTTAGTTTCATTTTAAGTTCTATAAACTCGTTTATGAAACAGGATTCCTCTCTTTTTTCAATGACTTTCAAAAAACATGCGGGATCCCGCAAATACCTGGATCCCGCGGGATCGAACCGCTCAATCCCGCGGGATCCAGCAATTGAAATTTTGTTGCGGGATTGCATTCCCTAATTGTACCTATGCTATGTAGGTGTACGGAACTACGAAAGTTTCTAACCGCGATATATTATACTTCTAATTATACCTATTACGAATCAAACAGACAATACAGATATAATTAAGTTTTAATTTATCTGTAGCGGGATTTAATATATGATGGTTAACTTATTAACTATATCCAAAATATTTATGGTCAATATCGGTTATGATACATCTGATAACAATCGAATGTTCGGTAGTTGTTTGAAAAAATCTATTGGATAATTATTCGATTGATACCTACCTAAAAGACTGCCATATCGCAAAATATTAATTAGGTACCGTATCTTTACTGGACAATCTGTCTGTATAAGTAAACTGTAACTATAAGTCTTGAAAATTGTGGGTTTCCCGTTAACGATTCCCGTTACGGGCAAAAAATCTTTGTATAAAATCAAAGATTTCTTTATGCGGGTATATGGGTTCTACACTTCATCCCTCGGAAAGCATGTAAATATCCGTTGCTCCCGATTATCGTAACACTGTCTATGGCAATTGTACGGTTATAAGGAACCATTTGCACGTTTTAGTTCATAAGTATTATGGCGTGAAGGTTACAACGTTCAAATCCAAACAAACAAATTCATAAAAGCTCCAGCTTTAAACTTCAAAGTTATAACTTACAGACCGAGTGTTTGACCTTGTAGTTATGAAAATACGAAAGCTGCTAGAGAATATAAATTGGCTCGAATCTAAATTGAATCGTTGCGCTCAGATGTCCTCGAATCGGTTCCCTGCATACCGAAGGTTATATCGCCTGTACCTAAAGGCAATAAATATATAGGTACTAACATATTTTGCATGTGACTGTACGTACAGACCAAGAAAAACATACCTTTTTAAATTGGAAAAGCACTCCTAAATATTAATCTTGTGTATTCTGAAAGCTTATTGTCATCTATATTTATATCAAAATAACATTGATATATTAGCTTATAAAGTATTACCTTAGACACATTTGTTTCGTTTCGTTGTTAGACATGATGTAAAACACTATTTTGATTTAACCTGCATTCAGAGTAGGTACCTACAAATGTGAGTATATTATTTGTTCTTCTTGGCAGATAGCATACTGTTGCATTCGAATGTATGAATTTTCATGTATATTTTAAAAACTTTAAGTACTTATTTGTTTGTAATACTTAAGGAATTGCTTGACCGGGGTAGTTACTGTCACCTCTTATCGTAAACATGTTAATGTTTGACTAATATTATATGACTAAGTGTTAAAAAATACTTATATTTAATAGAAGACGTATAAATTAATTAAATCCAACTGTACCAACGTAAGTATAATTTTCAGCCAAATTCTTGTTTAGTTTCAACGGTATATTACTTGCACTTGGCAATGGAATGTACGAGTACATTTACTATGGAAACTGGTGAAATATGAGTCATACTTATGGTTGGCTGAGTTCCATGTCCTTATTGAATATTAAAGAAGTAATAATTTACTTTGGTATTTGTTTCTTCTTTTTCTGTTTGTTTGGACAATTTAAAAAGTAAGGGATTTTTTTGTTGTACAAATGTTTGACTTAAGTTATGTTTCGTCGGATCCCCACCTTAAAATTACTTCAACTTCAACGCCCCGTTTACGTTTAACGTGGACATGAATCTTATTAGATCTTAGTAAGCCATGGTCGTTCAGGAATATTGGCCATAAACCAGTCACCACGCTTGGTAGACGGATTAGTGATCACAGTAAGATGGTAACTAATCTCGAGCAGATACATGCTGCTTCCTATCCATCAGCTACGTTCCCTTAATTACCTCTTACGGCACCCATGGGACGACATGGGGTGGGAGCCGGAACCCACATGGCAAAGATTAATTAAACAATTAATGTTGACGTATGATGGGTTACCTTGTTACTACATTTATACTGGTTAAGCTATTGGTCTTATTCCGGTCCGGTAAAAATGCATGTGTATTTGCAAACACTTGTGCTCTTTAATATGTCCTGTATTTTTTTTCGGGTGGAAAGGCATTAATGTTACTCATCCCCTCCGGTGCTACAGCGTTCCTGCACCGGCGCAGGAGTATGTGGGTCTCGTTCTATCCATAGCGGTGGTATGCTAGTCATAGCACGAGAAGAGAACCCTGCCCACTTGAACCCCCCGGATACTACTCCGTCAGCCGTTGATAAGGGGCCCAAGAATCCATGGCTTTCTGAGACACCCTCCGGCGGCACCCGCGTTCACATAAGCGCCGCGGTCTCTCTTAGTGGCCCATTAAGCACTATATGTTCTGCGCAGACGGGACATATTCTAAGAGGTTGACTGCTATGGCCGTAATCAGTCGGGAGCTCTATACATACATACCTATAAACTATAATACTCACCGAATGCAATCTCCTCGCCGCGTCGTGGATGGATAATATGTGTGTGATTTTATACTTTTCTAACTGCACCGTATCTTTTGAGTCCCGGTAATTTCCGACGTACAGACCGGGTAGCACCTGGGAACATGAAAAGTTTACTATTAGTGACCGATTTCAGAATGTATGAAAAGAAATCGTATTTCAAAACTTTATAGTGATAAGAGATGCTATGGCAAATCTCAGTTTAAATGTTATAATTGAGATACAAGAAATCTTTGTATTTTAATATATAATAAGTAAAATAGCTTATATTTGTATTGTAATTTAATTTAAGTTCATATTCATTTTTTCTTTTGTTTAAAACATTTATGTTTAATTCATAAATGTTTATGATCCGTAATTTTTCTTTTTGTAAAAAACTATATAATTATCTTTTTATAGGCACTGCAAAAATTGTATTAACTCAAACTCGTTTATTTAATATTATGTAATATAGTAACTATAAAATATGATGATATTATACAGGCATTATAAAATTATGCTAATAAAATAATTTGAATATATTTTTGTTTACGGAAAGGCACTAGCCTCTACGACATAGGAGTCCTAATGTGGAGACTAGTGAACTACTAAAGTTATGTATTTTTAATTAATTAATCTGGAATAATACTTTGTTCATCACATAACTGTTCTGTACTAATGTTTTCGAACAAAATAAAGTATCTATTTATTGTCGTCCACTCGATTTCCAGCGGGAACGACTGCTAGCGGCCTGCATGCACTGACTCCATGCTACCTTTGTGAGGTCGTCGGTCCATCGTGCAGGACTTCTCAAGCTGTACTAGGTAATTATCTTTATTTATAAAACGTTTCATTCTGAACGAATGACAGCTTATACCCATGATTGTAGAGAACTGAAACTTGATAAGCGTATTCACTATATGACAGGTAACCGATAAGAAAGGATCTTTAAATATTCCACTTAGAGATTGAACAGGGGTGAAAATTAAATCTACGCGGACAAAGCCGAGCTACAGCTAGGAAATCTTTAATTATATATTGTTAAAAAAAAGTTGAGCATTATCTTTAACGTCTCCTCAAAATTGATTATTACAACTTCATCCACGTTAGAATTAGATTACAGAACAAACACTAACTAGCTTACATCATGTGTGTAGTAAATTACGTGGTAACAACAGCCAATATACGCTTTATGAACACCCACTACGATATAAACTGACTCTAATTCGACGCGCCGCTTCGTGTAGTATCTCACTTAAGGAAGAAGGTAGGTACTTGTATGAAGATAATGTTTCCACCTCAATAATTGGTCGACTCGGTCTTCTTAACATTTTTAGGAAAAGGTAGTATATTTACCTCATAAATAATTGATTCAGGTTAACCTTTTTTAATTGATTATTTATTACCAACAAGGGTATTGCTACTTAACCGGGTAAGGTGAGTTGCCTTAAAGAGCACCTGCTATGAGGCTTGGACTCGGCTAAGGGCAGTCGCTGACGGGGGATTACGAGATGATATTAAGATGTTTTTCTACAACTATCACTATACTATACAGTTCGCGGGCATTTGATATAAGGGCATCAGTAATTTTATAATATTTGTTACTAGTAGTCTTGTGCCTGCTCGGTCATTTTCAAGATCGCTCCGTACTAGTTCATTTCGGACAGTGAACTAGTTCGTTCTATAAGCTCTAACAGCTCTATTCAGTCTTTGCGCTCGGTCAGCATTTCCATATAGGACAGCGCGGACCACAGAGTAAATACGTTCTCTAGGAACATTGTTAAGTACTTAGAGCGTATTTGCGGACCACAGAGCAGCCACCAAGTCTCCACGGTGACCAAATTATGGTTACTATTGTAATAATTTAACATATTTGATTTTCCTTCATACTTGAACAGGCTTAGGACTCAAGGACTGTCATTCTGATCAACCGCCTACATTATTATGAATGAATTCGTATGACGTACTTGTCAAAAACAATCAGTCAGTTTCATTATTCGTTCTCGCTCGCACTTATACGATCTCGCGGTTTACAATGTACGAAGTACGAAAAGAGCTATTTGACCTATTAGACCGATTACAAATCAGCGTTCGGAAACGTTTCTTCTAGTACAGTACGAAGATACGGCTCCTATTCGTTCATCGTTCACGAACTACACAAGACTAGTTACTAGAATTTATATGAAACTAGCGGCCCGCCCCGGCTTCGCACGGGTGGACTTTTATACCCTACCCCTGCCCTACCCTACCCCTACCCTACTCCTACCCTACCCCTACCCTACCCCTACCCTACCCCTACCCTACCCCTACCCCTACCCTACACCTACCCTACCCCTACCCCTACCCTACACCTACCCTACCCTACCCCTACCCCTACCCTACCCCTGCCATACCCCTACCTACCCCTACCCTACCCTACCCCTACCCTACCCCTACCCTACCCCTACCCTACCCTACCCTACCCTACCCTACCCTACCCTACCCTACCCTACCCCTACCCAAAAGTATCCTATGTCCTTCTCCCAGTTCTTAGCTACCTCCCTACCAATTTTCAGCCAAATCGGTTCAGCCGTTCTTAAGTTATAAATAGTGTAACTAACACGACTTTCTTTTGTTTTTAAAATGTATTCTGCTATTCGGGACGGAAACAAATCCAACAAATCAAAAACCCTGGCAATCGGTCCAGCCGTTCTCGAGTTATAAGTGTTGTAACAAACACGACTTTCTTTTATATATATAGATTTGACACTAGATTCAATGTAACCTGTATGATATGTTATGTTGTTTTGATATGTTAGTAGTATACCTAAGTATGTTATACGCAGGTATACTACTAACATATCGGGATGAAGCATCCAATGCGGGAAACCACGGATCGTTGCTATCATATTACAAAACGAATATCAAAAACATGCTTGTGCAAATTAAATTACAGTAACCACATCACCAATTTGATTGGAAATTCACAAATTATAACCATTGATTGTTATATTAATTACATAGTATTTGAAATTGTACAATATAGATGTACCTATTTTTATGTTAAGTTTAGAATATACTAGCGACCCGCAATGCTGATTTATTATACATATAAACCGTCCTCTTGAATCACTTTATCTATCGAAAAAACCGCATGAAAATCGGTTGCCTACTATTAAAGATCTAAGCATACATAGGTACAGACAGACAGCTGAAAGCGACTTTGTTTTATACTATGTAGTGAAGTGAATTACATGAGAATGTTCATTGTTGTTACACAGCTAGGCTTTTTAAAAGTGTAATAGAGAAAATTGAATTTCGCAGTAAGTCGTTGTATTTGAGCTTATCTGTGGATAGATAGATAGATTAGACTGACGAATAGACACGTCGAAACGAATAAGTTTTTTTTGTTAATACCATAATATTATATTCAATTTATACAAATTTTGTTATGTAGGCTATCTTATAAACTAGAATAGTCAGGAATACCTAAAACTTTATGTTGTACCTATGTTTCTGTTTTATGTAAGAAATTATAGTAATAAAAAGTTATGTACAAGTTATTTAAAACAAACAGAAAAATCTTAGTTGATATTATACATATAACTTGCACAAATTATATAAAATTTATGGAAATAAAAGTCCCTATCAAAACCCTGTTCGAGCTCAAGAGTTTTCTATTTTTTTTTCTTCTTAGCACCTAGGGCAAACGAAATAAATAATATTTATAAATATAGTCCATACATAACGTACAAGTGAATACTCCATTATTTTCAGTATATATACGTGTAAATTGGATAATTTCATCGAACGTGTAGTCTTCTATATAAATTTATAAATGTTTTAATATCTAATAAGTGTGTTTATTGCTTCGGATTTTTAGAGCAATATCTGAAAGAGATTTAAGAATTTATCTAGAATTTGGAAGAAAAGAATAAAAGCCAGCAAAACAGTCAAATAATATACTAAGACTTATTATTTATATAGCAATTTGTCAATTTTGTGGTATTTATTCTCTTCTCACAATTTGTAGTTCAATTACTTTTAACATTAATGAATAAAATACATATAGGTATGTATCCAACTTTAAAAAGTAAAAAAGTAGCAAATTTAAAATAAAACTAACTTATAAAATACTACTATTCTCATACATTTGGCAATATAAGTTTGACAAACTCCGTGGTATAAATCTCGCTTTATGTCTCTGAGGTCGTGGTTTTGATTCACACTAGCATTTCATTTAGCGAGTTAAAGCACACGACTAAAGCAGCACAATACGCACCAGTTTACTCGCCCTTCCTAGAATACGACATATATGAAAGAGAACAGCTTTAAAATAAATTACCCTCATATATAAAAAGTCTGTCCACTCTTAATCTATTTAAAAAACGTCTTACTGAATATGTATTATTATATATTTGTAGTGCTTAGTTTGCAATCTAATGTAATTGCCTCAACATAATGTATTACGCGAGTGAGATCAGACGACAAGTGTTCAGTGACGAACTTTTATAACCTACCTAAGTTAACCGATTGTTTATGTCTTTTTAAGAATAAATTTCTTTAAACCTAAAATATACGGAAATCAGACAAGAGGGCACTAAAATATTGTTTATGCAACAAGTAACAACTCATGTTATAAAACAAATACAGAACCATACAAATATTCATATACAATATATAATATGTAGGAAACTTTAATAAACTAAAGTAACTCAACCATGTTACTCTGGCGTCGCGCGTCGGTTCAGTTGTGCTGTACTATCACGGTAATTAGCACTGACAGAACTGACACACATCTGCTACGAGCAAATGTTAAATGTCTACTGTCAAAGTGATCTCGGATTTGATTTTAATTTGTACCGGATGTTGCAAATGTAGGTACCGGTACCGGTACGGTAGTGATCAGTACCGCTTCGGCAGAGGTCTCGGGGGCTTTTAGTGGGTAAGTAGACCACACACCATCAGAACACCTAAAAGGATTTAGAAGAAAAAAGAAACATAAAAGTATAAAGACTACTAGATCGCTGAGCCATTTCCTAGCCGAGCATATCAAGGAAAAGTTTCTTCAAATCACTAACGTGTTTTTTTTATCAAATTTTGTAGTAAAAGTATTTGTCCTTAATCCTCATTTATGGAAATGCGACGGGCGTGGCGTCTCGCGACGCGTCGGAAGGTATTTCCCTTTACTGTACGGCAGAACGTATAGCAATTTACGATATCGTTTATAAGAAGGGAGACGTGAAGAGTGGCAGTGAGAAAGAAACGCATGTAATTTTTTTGCGCAGTCTGTAGCGCCCAACGCCATGCGCAACACCTATCATCTTCGTAAATAAGGCGTTAGACTTGCATTTATATAGACTTAAGCCCAGATATGGTCTCTACAGCAAACCAAGTTAATTCCGTTGGGAAACTGGCTGCCACGTATGAAACAATAAAAGTGCATAGCGCTGTATAAGAGAGTGACGAACACACGCTAACGTAAACCTAATTCCCAAAACTTTACCATCATGTCCTGTGTGTTAACAACCTTATAGTACGGTTGGAGTGGTTTTATGAATAAAGTTAGGAAAGTAATTTGTTATTCTTCCTTGCCTGGAAAAGAGTAACCACTTTATGTAACATCTTCGGGTATGAAGCATTAGAACTTTATTAGTAGGACTACAGGTACAATATTTATTTCAAGCAAAACGATAAGTGTTAAGCACTAATTCTTGTACGTACAATGAAAATAAACGCTGAACGGATCAGTACGTCAAATCTCCATGCTATATCAGCCCGTTTACGTCCACTGCTGAACATGGGCCTCCTCTATACAGACCGTGACAAGCCAGGGTAGTTGAGAGATTTTGGCGTAATCATCACGCTAGGCACAGATTAGTGGGGCCGTATTGCTCACGCGTACTCGGCCCCCGCCAACGGCAGATATAAGGAGTGTCCGGGGGGTTTTAGTGGTGTAAGATCCTCTCCTTGTGGTATGAATTTAGCCATGTATACCACGCTATGGAGAGGGCGAGTCCCACATATCCCATCGCCAGCGCGCGCATACGCTGCAGCGGCGGTGGGAATGCGTAAATGCATTTCCCCCCGGACAACAAAAAAGAAAAGGCACAGATTAGTGACCACAGTAAGGTATCCTTAAGCTGATAGATGCAGCTATCCATCCATCAGCTGCATGTCTCTTAGTCGCCTTTTACGGCGGCAGGCGGCGGCTTTACCCATGGGAAAACATGCGGTGGTCTATTCTATGCTGGAAACAACACGGTTAAATCTCAACTCATTTACAATAAATTAATTTATCATCTTAATAACTGTGTTGACGATAGATAATTTTACATCAAATCGTGAATCATCATCTTCGATGTAAATCTTTTCGAGGAATCCTCTCGCCGTGGCCTGAACATAAAATATTAATTTAAAACATTTGGCAAATGTTGAAACTTATGCTCAGTCTTACACTTACTACGATTTATTCACCCAATCCTCTTGACGATGTTTCGATAACCTATGAATTGGTAAATTTCGATGTAACATTATATTTATTAGTAAGTGGATATTTTAAACAAATGCCAGCAGTGAACAGAGTTCAGGGATCGTAGAATTATTTATTTAGACTACACCAAATACCTAAATAATTTATTTTAATGGATGGGATAGCGATAAGCTTTTGCAATTTACAAACATTTATATTTACAACATAAATGTGTTTTCTTGAAAGGTTTTTATGTAAGGTATCCTTAAGGAATCATTAATTTAAGTCATCCTTGACGTAGGTATGCTGTGTTGTTGATTATACTCTGATGGAGAGCTTTACGCTTAATGAGGATTTGATGTTGATTTATAGAATTTACGTCATCACTTTTTTTTCCTCACATTGCTGACAAGCGGAATAATGCCAAGCATTCTTATTTATTTGATTGCTCTTATAAAAACGTTCTATAAAACAGAACTTTAATTTAAAGCCCTAATAAATGCTAAATAATATCTAGACGGAAACTTTTAATTATATTATAACTAGCGGCCCGCCCCGGCTTCGCACGGGTGGACTTATATACCCTACCCCTGCCCTACCCTACCCCTGCCCTACCCTACCCCTACCCTACCCCTACCCTACCCTACCCTACCCCTACCATACCCCTACCCTACCCTACCCCTACCCTACCCTACCCTACCCTACCCTACCCTACCCTACTCCTACCCTACCCTACCCTACCCTACCCTACCCCTACCATACCCCTACCCTACCCTACCCCTACCCTACCCTACCCTACTCCTACCCTACCCTACCCTACCCTACCCCTACCCAAAAGTATCCTATGTCCTTCTCCCAGTTCTTAGCTACCTCCCTACCAATTTTCAGCCAAATCGGTTCAGCCGTTCTTGAGTTATAAATAGTGTAACTAACACGACTTTCTTTTGTTTTTAAAATGTATTCTGCTATTCGGGACGGAAACAAATCCAACAAATCAAAAACCATGGCAATCGGTCCAGCCGTTCTCGAGTTATAAGTGTTGTAACAAACACGACTTTCTTTTATATATATAGATATACTATCGCTACTAATTATTTCACCGAGTCTATTAGACTGGTCTGCAAGTATCTAAATAGGATTTACGACGAAGCCTAAGTAAATCAAGCGAATTATGCATATTTTAATAGGCACCTTTGTGTGGCTTCTTAATCATTGCATAATACCATCCTTGTTAAATAGCCTGCAATTAAACGATTGACGATTATATTAAATAATACTCTTTTCTTAACACCACTAGTTGATAGGAATAGAAATAGGCAGCAGCAGTAAAAATAATTTAACTCAATTGTCTCACAGTATCGGGGTGACATTAATTAGGTCGTAAAATAGAATTTGAGCCAAAATAGCGTCCCAAGATATTCGGACCGCTATACATCGAGCCTTTACAATTGGATGTTCAAACGCTATGATATTTTATTTGAATTGTGTAGTAAAATGTTATTGTTGCATAATATTATGTGCAATGGAATGTTCCACGCACTTTATGATGGGTAAAATCGGGATCCTATTACTAAGACTTCGCTGTCTGACTGTCTGCCACTAAGCTGTATCTCAAGAATCGCGATAGCTAGACCGTTGAATTTTTCACAAGTTATGAATGTCTGTTGCCGCTATAAAAAAAAAATTGAGGGGGATCCCGATATCAATAACGGCAACTGGTAGGCAGGCACTTGAAAATTGTACGGAACTCTTCGTGCGGAAGTGTCGACTTGCACTTGGGTAGTTTTTTCTTTCTTTAGTTTGACACTAACATTAGCCATATCACTACAATACTCGCGCACGAAGGGTTCCGTTCCGTAGCATTTTCAAGTGCCTGCCTGCTGCCGTTATTGATAACGAGCAAAAAAAAGTATGTATTATGGGAGCTCCCCTTAAATATTTATTTTATTTTATTTTTAGTATTTGTTGTTATAGCGGCAACGGAAATACATTATTTGTGAAAATATCAACTGTCTTGTTATCGCGGTTCTTGAGATACAGCCAAAGTCTTAGTAATAGGGTCCCGTTTTTACCCTTCGGGTACGAAACCCTAAGAAGAAGGGATAAAATCTTGTGACAATTGATACGATAAAAGCTCTGACTGTAAAAACCTTATACTCGCTTGGAATAGCTTTCAAAAGAAAATTGGAAATGGAAATTCGACCCTCAATGAAACTGTTGCTAGAATGAAAAAGAAAATGAAAGGTTGTTAGCCCCAGAAAATTCAGGTGAGAAATGTTGAACTTGTTAAAAAGAAATATTGCTCTTGGATTTACCAAAGTAGTGAAAATTAAGGCAAAAATGCATGTATGCAAGGAGCCCAATAGTAGGGGCGTCGGACTTGTGATCTGGTGGTCGCTGGTTCAATCCTGACCCATTGCACTACCGACGTGAAACCACTCGCTAGCTTTTTAGCTTAGCACGACGGTTACCAAGAATACTCGTAAACAGCGAAAACTCTACTAGAAAACTAAAAAAAATAAAACAATGATTTAAAATTAAAATTAATTTAATTAAAGCGTCAGTTATGAATACATAAAATATTGTATTAACTAAAGTATCTTTACTACGTTAGTTTTATGAAAGGAAAATGATGAAGGATGAGCGAATGGGCGATAATTAAGTAGTCTCTAGAAACATTTTAATAAACCCTATATGTTTGTATGTGCTTTGTTTTTTTTTAAGATAGCTCCCGCACTATGCAAATAATTCCCTGCGTCGCGGGACACTTTATAAGCACACAATTCATGGACACAAAAGTACAGGTGTACTTTGTCATAACAAATAAACCTCTAATTATGGGTATGTATAATCAGAGGTTTATTTGTTTTGTGACAGATTTAGTGTTTTATTTGTTACGAACAGTGATCTATATCTGCACTTCTACTACAAAAACTTGGCACAGGAGCCAATAAAATTGTTTTCCAGAAACGTTTTTAAACTAAGCTATCCGTTGCTACCGATATTGAACAACGGAGAAGCAGAAAGGTGGCTAATATGTTTGTGATTAGGATTCATTGCATTGAGACGCTGAGTCTTATTGCGAGTGTAACCTTTGTTTAACAAACAACAGTTTTCTGCGTGACTGAAATAAGGATATTTGACACAGTACCAAGATAATTGACATAATTCTAAGGACTTTTCTGGTGAATTGACATTTCATTTTTTTTATATGTATTTTTTATAGTTTTTCTTCCGTATTTTTTCTTTTTTCGAAATACAAAGTATTTCATGCAAAAAAAAATAATTTCAGTTTGTGTCATTCTAAATAGACGTAAGCGCCGGATGACGTCATTGTTACGGTTTTTTGACGAAACTTGGTCAGAATTAAAGACGTGAGTGGATGAACGTGATATGTCGCATTTTCGAGTTTTTGTGTTTTTTTGCATAGATGAAGGTGATACAATACGACTACAGATCTTAAACCATCCATTTAAGCCTTTACGAGACAACTACATTCATCTTAGCACCTCATTTTCAATATCTAAACTTGCAGAAAACTTTTCTTTTGTTTATGGAAAAAGGAGTTATGTCAAGTATTTTTTTTTTAAATTAAATAATAAAAAATATAAATTTGTTTGGTTGCTTTCATACCATTAATATTTCAGGTTATTAACACAACTTGGCATCATAGTTATATACAAACATTAGTTTTGTAGCGACTTATCTCAAGAAATAAAAGTGAATCTTTAACTTCAATTTACTCCAAATTTAAATTATGTGACTATCCACTCACGTCTTCAATTGACAATTAAATAAAAAATAAAGTGACAGTAGCTTATGTTTGATTTGAGTTCCCAACTTAAGAATGTTTTAATAGTTTTTAATTTTAAATAAGCAAAGGTATTATTTCAGTCCGTAATAGACCGACCGTAAATATGAAGTCATCGTGCATATTTCGTTTTTTTTCGGGTAAAAAAAAAGTTTTGAATAGTGTTACGAAGTTGTCAATAGGCGCGTGTAGATTTATTGCGCTTAGAACTGATAACACACCTATCGTAGCCGATTTATACTGGTACTGGGTGTTAAAGTGGTGTCAGCGATGATCATCTCCTGAAGATCCTATAATATGGAACGGTAATGAAGTTTGGATTGTAATGTGTCCTACATTGCAATCCAAACTTCATTACCGGTAGAACATTGAACAGATGCAGTTAGGTCTTAAAGAGCAGGGAGCTATTTGTTGCGACGCGGACGTAGATAATAAAATATTAGTGGAAGTTAAAGTACTGGATATTATTTGTGTTTGACAGTCCAACAGTTGGAGTCTTTGTTTAAAATATTGAAGGTGATACTCACTAATATTTCAAACAAATTCATCATCCATTTTCATCAATATTTTTCATTAAATTAATATCTAGGTATATGGAATATGGAATTTTGATAAGAATTTTTTGAAATTTCAAATTCATATGAATATACGAGGTAGTCCGCTTAGCGCACCCGTCAGGATCGCACCTGGGTGTACCGCACCCGCCTGTATCCCCAAATCGCAGCTATCAATATTTTTGAAAGGTGCGCTTCGCGGACTTGAATTTATTTTTAAAATGTTGACCACGAAGCGAGCTCGAAGCGGCATTATGCGTCAGAAACATTCGTTGAATGTGCCTTTATCGTATACCGGCACTGAAGTATAAAAGAACATCCGTCCTTATGCTTCTGAGGTCTATATTTGAAAATATTGCACACTAGTAAAGGCGGAAACATATTGTTAAAACGCGACGCGACCTGACGACACGCGACGCGAGTCGAATCAAATATATTGTTTTCTATAGACCAGAACCACACTATGAACACCCGACTCGACGTCGCGTCGGATGATCATAGTAGTTCATAGTGTGATTCTGGTAATACATGGTCAATACATTTGATTAGACTCAACACGCGCAGATTTTCGTCAGGTGGCGTCGCGTCGAATGAACATAGTAGTTCATAGTGTGATTCTGGTAATACATGGTCAATACATTTGATTTGACTCAACACGCGTTGATTTTCATCAGGTGGCGTCGCGTTTTAATATGTTTCCGCCTTAAAGCTTTCGAGAACACCAAAAGGTATTTAATTTATTGATAGGATTCAATCTATTGATTCTAATTCTAATTGATCTACAAATTATAAGAAGGAAACAAAACTGACAGACTCTTATAAATCTTTGGCTTAAAGTACAATTTATTTTGATATTTCATGTTAATTTCTTCCCAATTTTAGTTCAATCAATAATTTTAAACACATTTTGAAAAGTAAGATAGAAGTACATTTTGATTTACACTTAAATGTCAAACGATTTGATTTGATTGCATTCAACCTCTTTTATAGAATGACAAACAATTAATATGTTGTATAATATTATGTTGTGTTGAAAAATAACTTATAAATTGTTATAATATAACTAGCGGCCCTCCCCGGCTTCGCACGGGTGGACTTTTATACCCTACCCCTGCCCTACCCTACCCCTGCCCTACCCTACCCTACTCCTACCCCACCCCTACCCTACCCCACCCCTACCCTACCCTACCCTACCCTACCCTACCCTACCCTACCCCTACCCTACCCTACCCGTACCCTACCCTACCCTACCCTACCCTACCCTACCCTACCCCTACCCAAAAGTATCCTATGTCCTTCTCCCAGTTCTTAGCTACCTCCCTACCAATTTTCAGCCAAATCGGTTCAGCCGTTCTTGAGTTATAAATAGTGTAACTAACACGACTTTCTTTTGTTTTTAAAATGTATTCTGCTATTCGGGACGGAAACAAATCCAACAAATCAAAAACCATGGCAATCGGTCCAGCCGTTCTCGAGTTATAAGTGTTGTAACAAACACGACTTTCTTTTATATATATAGATAGATTGCAATAAATAATAATTTGATTCATTCCAAGATACCGCGTTTTGTTTTCGTTTGTCAGGTCTTACTCTGAAATTCCGATGGGACGGTTCTACCGACCGGTATCCCAATGGCTAGGGCGTCGGACTTGTGATCTCGTGGTCGCTAGTTCGATCCCCACGCATTGCATAACCGACGTGAACCCACTCGTAACACAAGCATTTTTAGCTTAGCACGAGGGGTTAACAAGAATACTCGTAGACCCCAAAACTCTGCTAGTAATCTTTTTAAAAAGGAAAAATAATAAAAATGGTTAAGCGCTGAACCGACAGCGTAACGTGCTCAAGTCACGGTTAAAACACCAACCAACTTCTAAATTTCGGGCCGGTACTTTTCTAAATAGAAAAGTTTAAAGTAACATCATTTCCCGGCACGGGGATCAAACCCAAAACCTGTAGTCAAGTACTGTACTAGGATAAACTCGTGGGCATAAGCTGGCAATAAATCAAAAGGGGAAATTTCAATGGTTATTTCGCTCCGCAAATGTCTTGGTAGAACAATCGATTCAATATATGAAAAAATGCATACGAATGATTTATGTTCGATTGGTTTGATGTTCGACGTATATAATGTCAAAGGAATTATTTAGTTTTGCTGCTTAGAATTAAAAAAAATATCGGTTCTGCGCGCAATACCGTCTCATTAGCAATTCACCTTTTTACTTTGATTTAGGTACAAAACAAAGCTCTTGTTGAAGTCCTATTAAATGTTAACCTTTATTATGTTATATACTAGCTGACAATGATAAGTAAGTAATATATTTCCATGTTTAACATTAAAAAATCCGCTTATATACAAGTATCTACATAAAGTAAAAAGAAAAAAATACTTGGTAAATTTGTATGAATCGCAAGCAGAGGTATAGAAGGTTAACATGTTATAACTAAGCGGTTAAGTTTGAATGAGTTGAATATTTTAACCTTTAACCAAACTTATATTTCTACTAACAAACTTTTGATCAAACTGGTACGTTCTATGTTTAACTAAGTACAATCCAGCTTGTTAGCCAATAATATTTTTACACTGTAATAAAAATAATTTACACATTTTATTCTTAACTCAGTAAGGGTAAGGCTTTAGCAAATACTTTGGTCCAGTACCTACTTTCATAGGAATGGGTCATAAAGTCATAATATTATGTTAGAAGAATAATGCTCATTACATTATTTACAACTAACATAAACTATACATATTTTATTAAAAGACAACCATATTTCTTTTGCTTAAAACAACTGAAGGACTAAATATAGTCCTTCTTAGTCCTTCAGGAAATAGCTTCAAATAATTTTACCCTATAAAGTACTTTCGTACTTTTCTTTCTTTACGAAAATTTTGTAGATTTTATGGCAACATTCTGCCACGTCGCGACGCCATAATATTGTGTTTTACCGATCCCTCATGGGTCATACCTTATACCTACTGTTATTTAACAAGATAAATGTTTTAATACTATTACCCTATGAAAATATGAAACTCAAGCCAGTCCAGATCGAATTCTGTAGGCACATTTTCTTTGTGGTATTTTATATAGAATAAGTTACAAAGCGGAGACAGTACTAAAATAAGACATAAGTTTGTATATAGAATAACTAAGTTAATCACATATATTAGATATTATGTAATATGTATATTATAAAATAAAATAAAAATAAATTATGTTAAAACTAGCTGCGCCCTTCGGATATACCTGAGTTACTCTGCTCTACTGGAGCCGAATCAGAGGTCAGAGCGTGATGTTTTGTAATAAAATTTATAATTTTAAAATAAATAGAAACTAAAATTATTATTATTATATGTTAATCTAGCTTATAAACTATCCGCTTGCAAACTTTCAGCTTAATCTGTTTAGTAGTTTTTGCGTGAAAGAGTAACAAACATACATCCATACATTCTTACAAACTTTCGCGTTTATAATATTAGTAGGACTAAAGGATTACATTTATGTTAAAACTAAAGGATTACGATATTGGAAGACGTCAATATTATATTCATTTTAAGATGGTAAGATTTATTGAATAGTATTTTTAAGAAGATCTTTGTTTTCAGCTGCGCGGCCAGTCTTTATTCCAGGCCTCTATTCTGGAAGAATAGACATAAGTCAGTAATCGGAGGGCCTATTCTGTTTTCTTATGATATGTTTTGTTACTGTTAATATAAGTTCTAATGGTTTTGCCAGTATGTCCAGTAAGTTCCAAAAAATAATTTCAGAATTAATTTCAAAATTACAAAAACAAATTTAATTTCACATTTAACTTTATGAAAATATTTAAATTTATGTAACGGTACACAATTTTTTTATACACCGTATTTACAATGAACCGGTGCAGTGCAAGTCTCAAGGTTGTAGTTAAATAGGTAAAACATTGTACCTGAGCTTCGCAATGAATTGTTGGTACAGTCATAACTTATTTTATCGCTGTCATGATATGACTGCACTTACTAATGAAAAATATTCAGATATTTTTTCAAGTTGATATTATTCTTATAATATAATCATCTTCAAAATGACAAAATGGGATGGGACATTATACAAATACATATTATATACAAAGGACATACAGAAGTAGGAGAGGAAGAGGTAGAATGTGTCATATTAGCACTTATTTCGTGCGGATAATGTTTCGTGCATAAGTTATTGACTGACGAACATGTTTGGCAATAATTTGAATTAAAATTTGAGATTCCAAGAATATAAGTTACTAGCTATCCCACACGGTTTCTCCCGCGTAGATCCCGTTCCCATGGAAACCTTGACTTAAAATGTGGCTTTCCATCGATAAAAGAATTTGCAAAATCAGTTTAATAGGTCCTCCTACGCCCTCACAAACTTTATTTCTTTATTATATTAGTATAGAAGTAGGTATAAGATTGACGACAAAGAAGAAAAAAATACGAAAAACGGTGGTCAAAGATATTGGAACTAAATTATAATTCTTCATTATGTTTTAAGCTTGTTTATTAGTTGTAGATATGTATTACGAAAGTGTAGTACTAGGTTTCAAAAATCAGCTAAACAGAAATGACATATTATAGACTAGACGAGATCAGAGTTAAATGACAAAATTTCTTGTCCGGTAAAGTATCAAAAAACACGTGGCCTACAATAATGACCGCCTAAAAAAAACTCCATTTCTTGTGTGCGGCGGGACTGACATCAAGCCAGTTTATATAAGATTTATCACGTTGAATACTTCTTATATATTCAGCGTTACAAAGACTTTTCATAGCTTTTAGCTTTGTAAATATTTAACTAGTTTTCTAATACACTGATCCCTCATAAAACACATGCGAAAGCGTAAAAAGAAACGTACATAGGTAAATATGTTTTGCTGTATGATTGATCAAAGTGTTTTTGACATTTGATTGAAAACTTACCGTTTGTGGAAGACATAAAGTCTTTATTGGAATAGTGGGAGTTTCAAATTTAATTTAGCATAGTATGTGTAAACACGTGGAACATCGGGCATCTCTTTGATAAACATGTCAGGAAAACAAGTCCCATGTGACGCTTATTTGTTTTTTGGAAGGGATTGTAATAAATGTTTTATTGTTTCTATGGCATAAACTTAGATAATAACATTTTGTTTTTAGGAAACTAATTTATATAATTGGAGGGCCTTAAGTGAGTTCATTTCATTTTTATTTTTGCATATGAGTTTAATAGTTACTAATAACAACTTGAGTTCATCATCAGATGAAATATTCGTATGTTAGGTACTTAACACTTAACTATACATAATAGTACTTTAAGGTATAACCATGTTTTATCTATAGATGCATAGCGTAGGGACGCACGACCGACATAAATCTTTATTAGTTTGAATCACGCGATGTCTCCACCGTCGCCATAAACGTAAGACTTGAAACTTGAATAAAATTTGTTACCGAATAAGTTTTATATTGAATTGTCACATATTGAGATACATACGTATGTAAACCTTAGCCTGCCTTACGGTATGTATAACAATGTTGGTAATAATTAACGCCGGCTCTAGTGTGAAGCGGGAAGAGTGGTCGCTCTAGGCGGTAGAAGACAAAGGGCGCCAAAATTCTTAAAACTTTCGCTAGGAGATGCACGGGCTGTGTGTTGTGACAAGGTGGGCTTAGAGAGATAGATATCATGTCACTTGCAAGTAGCAGTAATTGAAGGGACCTTCAAGTCACTCACGTTATGCCCTCATTAATAACTAGGTTGCCACTATACAACCTTTTTTTTATTGTAAAAGTTTAGCAGACTTTTGCAGTCTACTAGTATTCTTGAAAACCTCTCGTGCTAAGCTTAAATACTTCTTTTACGAGTGGGTTCACATCGGTAGTGCAATGAGTGGGGATCGAACAGGCGACCGGGCTATGGCCGCTTCGAAAATGTAAATCATATATGTATCACAACTATCTTTTATTTAATAGCAAAACGAATGGTCGATGTTTTGAAGAAACGACTACTCGTAGGATTTATCTATACTAATATGTATTACAAAGAGGAAAGGTTTCATCGTTTGTATTGGATAGGCTCCGAAACTACTGGACCGATTGGAAAAATATTTTACCGTTGGAAAGCCACACTGTCCCCGGATGACATAGGCTATATTTAATTATAAAGTTCCCACGGGATCGGGAGTTACGCGGGTAAAACCGCGCGCGGAAAGCTTGTAATATATAAAACGAGTGTTCGATAAAATAAGCATTGGAAAAACAACTATACGACAGTCGGCAAAACACTGTCGGAATTACGATGCAAACGTTTGCTTGTCTTTTTTTTTAGACACTGACACAGTGACACAGCGTTAGTGTCAGACTGATTTGACACGTTTTAGTGCGGATCGGAAACTACTATACATTATCTAAATATAATTCCGTTTGCTCCCTACTAATACAAAATAAAGCAACAACTGTTTTGATAGTAACATTATATTCTCGAAAGTGTATACTTTCTATCTCAAGAGAGCAATCAATACTGGTTTTGTCTTTGTTTTCCAGTCAATATTCTCATCAAAAACTCGTAGTTGATAACGGAGCTCAATCGTGGATATCGTATTACTTATTTAATGACGCAACACTGAAAAGATTATATAAAAGTACTATATAGCTGCTGTTTTACCTACGCTGCTGCTCTGCTCATGTGGGTTGTAGCGTAATGTTTTGCAGCCTACTTGTTAATCCAGCTTATAAACTATACCCGTGCAAAATTTCAGCCAAGCTCGTTCTATACTTTTTACGTGAAAGAGTAACAAAAACCTTTCCGTTCATACAATTTTTCACTATAATAAATATTGGTAGGACAGTTAGTGCCATTACATAATATTACATGGCTGTGGAATTCTGTAAGGTGGAGGTAATTTTCCAGCTCATTGACCAAACTAACGCAACGCTTCATCTCTCAAGTAGTATCGTACTATCTTACTAATATTACAAGCTAATAGCTGTACCTAAGTGCCCGGCTGCGTCAGTCAGAAATTATTATATTTACCGTAATCACGCAATTAGGTTCTGAAAGAAATTGAAATATGGCTCCAATATAGTTAAACTCTGATAAACATGATGATTTAAAATTTCTAAATGTACATCATATCTGATTCTGATTAACTGTTAGTAGTAGTTCTATGTAATATCATGGTGTCACATAACCACTCAGACCTTTTTTTAAGTTTAGATAAAATTCGACATAATGCGCTATAACGTCTTGTAACTTATGTCGGTAAGTTATGTAGGCACCAGTTGACGTCCAAGTCAAGTACATAAACTAGTTATTGAACCGACAATGAAAACACAACACACCTAGACAACTTGACAAACTTTGTTGTAGTTTCACCTAGATATATCTATAAAATAGTTAGACACAGCGTGACAGCAACTTCATTTTCTTTATATTGTTTACCCGTGTTTGGAACACGAACAAATTGTTTTAATCACAAGTGTCAAAAGAATACACCTGGAAAAATGTAACCTCTGGGAAACATAATTGTTTCAAGTTATATTTTAAAAAGAACTGGCTGACCAGACAGACGTTGTCCTGTCTTAACATAAACTCTATAAATTAAATTGAACTTTTAATTTAGGCGTTGGTAAATCAATAAATGTTAAGTTGTATGCCTTCAAAAGGATGAATGTGGTCTTATTAATCGGTATAGGGCATAGTCACTACGCTTGGCAGACGGGTTTGTAACCGCAGTATTATGTCGTAACACACAGAGAAACGCTGCTGCTCCATTCGTTACAACAATAAGGACCATCGGCTTAAAGTGCATTCCAAAGCACGGAAAGTAGTCTCTGAACCAACCAGACACTGCAAGAAGTTTTAAGTTTACAAAGATTTCTTATCCGGCATGAGGATTAAACCCACTATTTCTGTCTGAAAGCAAAACCGTTACGACACAGAGGTTGTCACCGACTTAATATAACGATTATTATTTGGTCAAGTCATCACAGTTTTATACATACCTACTCGTGCTTACAATTCATTTATTCTGCAAAGCGTGTTCTATAGCGTGCTTATATTATGAACAACTACATATTAAAACCAAATTGTGTAGCAGGGCTTATTATAAATTTCTGATTATCTTAGTGACAACAATGCTTGGGATTGAGTCGCTCCAATCACAATGTTAAATAGAATTATGTAAATAATAAAATAATGTAAAAATGTAATGAAATATTATTATACAAAAGAGGGTTCTACTGAGTTTTTTGTAGTCGCCACGTCACGCACCGCACCGTAGGGAAAAATATGACGATTCCTAATAAATGTAACCATTTTTTACGGAATAAATGATATTTGACTTTGACTTTAACTTATACTCTAATGTATTTAATTGTCATTACAAATGTAAGTAATAGTCTAATATTTATCTAAACATCCTAAAATCTAAAATCAGGAAAAAATTGAACCTTTTGTTATTGAAAAAAGAACGTAATTTCCATAAAATTCCATCATTGACCTAAAGCAGACAATATTAAACGTTCGTCCTCAAATAGGTATTAAAATCCTATAAGGGTCGTTTTATGGGTACATTTATAGCTTTAGGCTCGATGCCAACTTATCAACTTCATGAGTATCTACAGTAGGAAAGTATGTCAAAGTTTCGTACGACCTTAACATAGATATATTTCATGTCATGCCCTATTGTGTGGTAATCGATACTAACTAACTACTAAATGTTTGTAGACATTGTAGATAAATTAATGATTGTAATACAGAAACAAATCTTTTATTTCGTTCTTATACAAATATTTATATAATAAGGTCAAAATTGATAGAAGGCTTTTTCTTTATAATTTTTATATATATTATTAAGCATATTAAAATTACGAATAAATTCTAAATTATTCTTACCGAAGTCTTTACTTTGAAACAAATTATTAACATTCTTCTTCGTTTGTTGGTATTATAAAATAAACAAATAAAACTAAGTAGGTTTTATTAATTTAGTTCGTAATACAAACGAAATCACGTGATTATCACAATTATCATATTTACATATGTATCCTAATTAAGTTACATAATCTAACCACATGATATTTTAACCGTTTTTCAAAAATAAATCATAGCTACTAAACGTAATTCACACTAACCAAAGTACACAAGTACCTATTTATTTAGTTATTTTATCTACTTATTGCCTGAAGTTATAATAAATACACACAGCAATAAAATGAGATTTAAAACTGACCAAACTGTATGAGCTGTACCCCAAATCAACACAATCCGAAACTCTTCCAAAGATGAACTTGAAATTTAGTTTATAGCTTAACATAATATTACTCCATTTTCGTGTAGAGAAGCTAGTTTTGAATGAACATTCCGCTCAGTATTTCTCTGGTTATATCAATCAATTATATACCAACCATATTACAATATACACCGAGGTTTTAAGTCGTTGCTAATATTCAGCAAAATGATTTATTTTTAGCAGAACAATCGATCTAACGATGCATTAAAAATACATTTCCAATTGCATTAAAAATTATAGATTGACTTCCTACCTGTGTTAAATCTACATTATCTTGCATTGGAAGGCACTAGAGCACATTTTGCAATGCACATTTTTCATTACCGTATTTGATGGCAAATCATCCTGCCAGTTATTAGAAATGACAAAAAATATATGCCTATAAGAAATGTGCTTTTAAATTTATGCCTACTATACATTTTGAAAGTTTTTAATGTTTTTGTAAATGCCAAAAAAGTATTTTAGTTGGTAAATAAATATATAAGTGTATGGAGAACAAATCCAAACTTGGGCTTATCATTATGTTAGTAGCAGTAAACCAAAAAAAAATATTTGGCTCGATAATTCCAATTCGGCTTTATACAAAATATTATTTATGAATATATTGTTTGTAACTCGCATGACTGACAGCTTGTATATTTCAATAATGCAGAATAAGGGTCCATTAAGAAATTCCTCAACGCAAACATTCCATAACTGAGAAATTTCATTTCTTTTGACCTACTATTTCACGTGGTTTACATTTCATGAAACATTAAGTGGATAGATTGAATAACATTTACTTAAGTAGCTAACTTTACTTCTTTATTAATATTATAGCTGTCCGTGCCGTTTCCGTGGAAACGTCGTCCTAAAATATAAGCTACGTAAGTTCTAAGTAACGTAGCTAAGTATATAATGGTGATAGTTATCGGATCAGTAGTACCAGAGGTTACCCCGTACACCTAAACTCACAAACATTACCATTTTATAATATTAGTGTAGATAACGGGAAAATAAATATATGTTTATTATATTGAAAAATAATCAATGTTTTATTATGATAATGGGCATAAATACAACAAAAATCTATTTAGTCTGTCAGCTAGATTACAAAAAATATTGGATACGTATTTTTTTATTTATCAAATCAATAAAAATTTACAAAGATACAGAGCAACAACATACTATAAAGTTCAGGAGTGGGGGGCTTGTGACGTCATTATTAGGTTAAATTGTACCTAAAAGTGACGTCACGCGAAATTTCAACGCGCTGTGTCTTGGTCATATTTCGTTCGAGGAACGAAAAAAAAAATACGTGTCCAATAATTTGTTGATAACCTAACTGACGGACTAAATAGATTTTTTTAAGTCTTCATGTCTATTGTCTTTACCTTTGTTGCGTAGCAATCATTTAACAAAAAAGTAGATACTGGTCCAGTAATGTACGATTATATTTTACTTTGCGTAATGCAGTAACATAACGCTAAATTTTATGTGGAGGGTTCCATTGAATAGCTTTATTTTTTCTCGGACGGACACATGTAGTTAGCCACGAGGCTTTGGCTACATCTATAAGCATAAAGGTAAGCATGCCCCCAGCCATATTAATTTTTATGGCAAGAACCCTATGTGGACCTCGGGTCAGTTGGCCTAGACAAAATAACACTACAGCGGAGCATCGCTTACAAAACAAAGTATGGATACTTGATATTTGTTTAGCATTCGTTGGTTGGTTGTTGATTCTTCTTTGAATCAAGCAATTCGGTTATGCATCATAAACCTTGTAGATAGCATAGCGATTTTAAAAGTAAATTTAAAGATTTTAATTGTAAAATCTATGGAGACGACTATGCTCGGGGTTTATCTATCGAATTAGGAATGAGGAGATACGTAGAAGAACCCGGGTTACCGACATAGCCCAACGGATTACTTCGTTGAAGTGGCAATGGGCAGGCAATATAGCACGGTGAACAGATGGCCGTTGGGGCCGAAAAGTACGGCAAGCGTAGCGTAGAACGTCCACCAACTTGATGGATGGATGACCTGGTAAAGGCCGCGGGATCATGGTGGATGCAGGCCGCCTCCAACTGGAAATTCATGAGGGAGGCCTATGTCCAGCAGTGGACGTCCTACGGCTGAAATGATGAATAGTAAATTATAAGCGGAAATGCTAGTTGCTAACTTTATTATGTATTAGTGACGACGTTTAGTTAGCTATTTTAAGTGAATAATGCTCGTCGAGTCCGGTCAGCCTTTGAGTCAGGCATCGCTATAATAAGCACATCGACCTTAATGCTGTTGTTCGTTTCGCTTTAAGTTGCATGTTTTGCATTCAATTAACTTATTAATTACTCCCTAGTTCGAACGGATATATTTATATAAATTATAAGTGAGTCATGTGCATAGCATAATTTAATAATGTTATGTGTCTACTAGCTTCCGCGCACGGTTTCATCCGCTTAACTCCTGTTCCCGTAGGAAATTCATAAATGAATATAGCCTATATCCTACCTCGATAAATGGGTTAACTAACACTTAACGATTTTTTAAGTCTGCTGAGTAGATTCGGAGATCTGCACTTCCAAGCAAACAAACAAATCCTGTAGTTTTATACATTAGTATAGATAAGATAAATAAATCTACCCGAATATGTTTATTCGTTAGTTTAAGTTATTTCGATTAATTTAATTAACAGTGAGGCATATAAAAAAATCTATATTCAGTCAAATTTATCATACAACCTTGCGGAATCCTAAAAATAAGTTTCACAATATTTGATACAACTGTGGTGCCGCAATTAACTGACTATTCGGATATAATTGCGATAACACACACGAGCTTGTTATCTGTCAGTTACAGACGAGATACAGCCACTACAGATAACATCGGTTTTCATTTATTCTATAAATATCGCTTTGTTTTATTCCCGATAGGTTTACAAATATATAAAATGTAGTAAACGTTAATTTGTTAATGCAGATAATGTAGATCAGATTAAAAACATAAAAAAAAACTTATAGTCAAATTGAAAGAAATATTTACTTTTAAAGATTCTGAACAGTAAACGTTGAAAGTGCCGTAGCATGTTTATAATAGCTTGAAAAATTAACAATATTAATCGTATGCGAGTAGCAACTCAGCTAGCAAATAATGTTTATGTGTGTGTGAACTTCAAAGAAGAAGCTCGTAAGTAAGTAAAGTAATAAATAAAAGTAAACGTTAAAGTTTTGTGAGACTGCTACTAGACTTTTTAACGCTACTGTACATAACATAAAGTATTTTAATATTTTAGGTTTGAAACTCGCTTCTTTTATTAACTTAAATATAGCTACGCCTCTCTGATCATCACGTGTTGAATGGTTATGCACCTATCAGCAGCGCGATGTTTTACAATATGTATTAAGCCAGGTTATACGCTTTGTGGTCGCGGTAAATAAAAATAAAATGATAAGTTTCCAAGGTTGCCGGTTCGATTCTAACATAAAGGAATCTTTGCATAAAACCAAATATTTCTCTCCGGGTGTGCTTGGTTGAGTGGCCACTTACCATGCATCGGAATGCACGTGTGTTTTTAACAAGACTTCTTGTTTTATCTAAGGGTTTAGTTGGTTGAGCGAATACCCTATAAGCTTTGAAGTGCACGTTCAGCCATGAGATCCGATTGTCATTTTATTATTTGTCATAATAGAATACCAGGTAATGGGCAGCAACTTTCACGAGTATATAGGTACCTACTAAACAGAATACTACAGCCACTAAGCCGTCTGCGTTCATAACCAATAAATATTGTAAAGTGATAACTACCTACGTAATGTTGCAAATATGCTAGCAGTCCGTATAGTGACACAAAACTAAATTCTGTAATTTTTCATATAAAAGGAGGTTTAATGCATTGTTCAGTAGTGAGATGATGATGATAGACTAGGTAATTGTGTGCCAAAGTTAATCGAAATACATTAAGACATAAATAAATAAGTAAATGAGTTTTAGATTTACTGAAGATGCTTGTGAAAACTAACTTTGTTATTCTAATATCATGTACTAAATTGTAATCACGAATTTATTATTTTTATAGTTTTATTGGCTGATAACGATTGCTTTAAAAAATATTTTTTTTTACTATTATTATGTGGATAACCGTGCGGTGCTGGTTGCGTGATTACCTAAGATTTATATAGTTTTGTAAGATAGTATTAAGCATAATTACGCCACTGTTTGCTATCCTGAAGAAATAAAACAAAAAATCTTAGACATACTAACATTTAAACACAATACGGAATCAAAATTAGAGCTTTAGTGATCTGATTTTGATAAATAATTTTTTTTATTAGGTAGGTATAACAACGTACAATAATTTTATTTTACTACGAATCGTAGCATAATATACAAACTGACATCCGCTACGACAGCTACGAACGCTACGAGCTACGAGTCGTGGACGTTACGTAACTATCATGCCTTGCAAATTCTTGTATAGTCTGTGTACCAACTGAACATCTTATTATTCTAAAAGACTATTATATTTTTATTTAATGATGTAATTTAATTACCTTGTTCATTCCATTTCCCATTTTCGGTTGATTTTAGCTATTCAAATCAACAAAATTATTGTCATTTTCTTATCAATACATAACAAACATAGCACTAATAACAAACCGTTCATTACTTAAAAACCAACGGCATTTTATGTCATGTTTAACTGTCAAATTGTCAACACGAGCGCGTCACTATGACTACATTGTTGACGCCGGTGCGCCACGCGATATCGATGTAGCGATCTAAAATCGGTTACATAAAAAGGTGTAACATGTTGATTGAAAGTTGATTAGTCACAGGTTTGAGTGTGGTCGTTTCACTTTTGATTTTTACCGCGGCTTTGTGTTATCGATCGTGTTTTATTTCATGTGGTATTGTGGTTCGTGCGTGTTGTTAGGACCTGAAGCATGGGGACGTCAGTCCTCGCGGGCCCGCGGCGCGCTACTGCCGCGGCGCCCAGTCGTGGTGGTCGCGTCGCCGCCTCGGCGTCACTGCGTCTGTTAAGCCCCGGAGCGACGGCGGGTTACCTCTAGGCTCGCTATGTCTAGGTCTCGACCTTATACCATAGATAGTATTTTTCTTAGATTCTAATAAATTCTTTAGTACCTATATAATGTTCTCATATTTATTTAAGAAGCGAAGCTTTTTTTTGTATTGAATGATGTAGACAGGTTATTATACCTACTGATACAATGCATATTCACAACAATACAATAAGACACGTTAAAGTTTATTGCTTTAAATCATTAACTTAATCTACAGGCAACTATTTTATAGCCTTGGATTGTATCTGAAAATGGGTAATCAATGATAATTGCCATTAAAATAAGTAGTACCTACCTAGGTATTTTTGGTGTTCCGCATCCAAAGGGTAAAAACGGAACCCTATTACTAAGCCTCCACTATCCATATATCAGTCAGCAGGCTGAATCTTTGTTTAAGTGATATCAAGACAGTTGACATTTTCACAAATGATATACCTACCTAATTCTGTTGTCGCTATAACAACCAATACTAAAAACAGAATAGGATAAATATTTAAGAAAGGCTCCCATATAACAAACGTGATTTTATTGTCGTTATTTACCATCATTGTATAAATAGATAATGACGCGGAACCCATCGTATGCGAGTCCGATTCATACTTAGACGGGTTTTGCCTTATTTTTACTCCAGCGGACCATGCAGCGGCTTGAGACGATGACACAAGACTCTAAAATTATGCGTAAAAAAACATTTTGCGAATGCGGAAAATCATTAGTGCAGTGCCACAAGATCTTTAGCACTGCACTAATGATCTTCCGCAGCGAGTAATTTTCACCTAACATCACCAAAAAACATAAGTTTAAAAACTCCTATAAAATAAAAATGTCTTGTACCTAGTTTAGTTTATTCTACAACGTGATGCCGTTATGTGTACCATAGCTACCTATGTGGCCTATAAACATAGATTTAGGCTAGTCAATCAACGTGAACTACCCGATTCCATGAAACCATCGTTGTATGTTATGAACACACAACAAGGATTAAAATTATTCGGAGAAAGAAACATTATTGACAACCTTTTATCAGGTCTACCTATACATAAATCAAGATTAATTGACTTCAATACTAGGTATCGTATGCCCTCCTGACTGAATTCTGCTACAAAGGCCAAATAACGAGTCATTTAGACTTCCACGGTAAGCCAAGACAAATTGAAACATAATTTTCTTCTTACTCCAATCATTTAGTGTCTTTCAGACATGACCAAACGAGGTGTCAGGCGTAGGAAGCTTTACTTGCTCACAGACGTATAGTGGAAAAATCAATTAGCTAATTCGAATCCGGACTTACATTAATATGGTGGAGCATTACCGCTAGACCTTGCCTTGTTAGTAAAAACGATATAGAACTGAAGTAAAGTATTGGATCTTTAATCTAATTTAAAAAGACAAAATATCTAGTGTTAATTCCGCTAAAATTTTTTAGCGGAATTAACACTAGATATTTTGTCTTTTTAAATTAGATTAATATGGATTTCCGCAAAGTAACGCCTGATTCTATTAATTATATTGGATCTTTATAAAAGAAAAAAAATGCTTACAACTTGCGAGTTTTACAAAAATGGATAACTAACTTTTACCCGCGACTTCGTCCACATAGAATGGCCATGATGAACTATCATTGCTTAAGTTCAATGCCCTATTGCAACCGATTTTAGCCTTCTTTTACCTATAAGAGTTGTCTGTTCCTAAAGTCCCTGTACCAAATTTCTTAAAAATATGCTTAGAGTTCTTGGCGGGAAAGCCTACATGACAGACATAGCCACTTGTTCATATTAACACTTATTACCGCGCGGTTCCACCCGCGTAACGCTCTTTACCATAAGAACTTCATAATTTAAAATAGCTTTAGCTATAGCCTTCCTCGATTAAATAGGTTATCTAAACTAAAAGACTTTTTCAAATTGGATCAGTAATTCCTGAGATTATAGAGATATAGATTTTGGCAAATCATTATACTTATTTAAGTGCATCTAAGTATAATATTGGAATGCAGTCAGTTGAAGCAGGTATTATTTGTTCAGTAAGCGATTAAGTGATATGTCATTCGCAGAAGGCGGCCCGCATATTGCTCGCGACAGAAATACTTGACAATTTTGTTCTTAAGCTCGTCTGATAAAACAATAGATTTTTCAAATAATCCAACAATTATGAACAGTATGAAACTGGCTTTACAATTTAGAATGAATATCCAATGTGTATGTTCGAATAATGCTTACTAGGATCATGGGGATCAGGATTAGAATTTTTAATCCGACCTATAATAAAAAGCTTTGTACAAAATATTGCTAAATTTCTGTGTAAATCAGAATAGCTGGAATTTAGATTTTCAATAAAGTAATATTTTTGAATATTTTTCAGAAGCTCTATTAAGCGTTTGTCCATAGATAAACTAATTTTAGTTTCAATGTCGTCGATTTTAATTTGTCGTCGACCATCAGTCATGTGTTAAATCGAAAGTTCTATAAGTGGATTGCGCAAAAACTAAAAAAATACATTTAGTATTTTATTGTTAATCTGGCTTTGCGAGGCCTCATTTATACCACATCCGTTCAGGCCTAATTATAAAACCATAGGTATTTATAATATCAGTAAATTTATTTAAATGTTTTGATCACTTTATGGTAAAGTTTACCTTATATTATATATCAAAATTATTATATACATCATCATCATCAACAGCCCGTTTACGTCCACTGTTGAACATAGGCCTCCTCTTAACAGACCTTGGCAAGCCAGGATCGTGGAGGGATATTGCCATAATCACCACGCTTGGCAGACGGATTGGTGATCGCAGTAAGAAGTAAACTTTGAGCTAACAGATGCTGCTGCCCATCCATCAGCCACATGTCCCTTAGTCGCCTTTTACGACACCCTTGGGAGGACATGGGGTGGACTATTCTAAGCCGGAAACACCACGGCAATATTGTATGTAATAAGTACTTATTATTATTTTTAATGTTTTGTTCATTTTAGACCCATATATGAATCGGTAGAGGAGCTGCACCAGGCCCACGACACCGACGCGACGGACACGCTGGGGTTGGTGGTTGAGAGGATGGACGAGGTATATACCAACCGTTATTGATTGTTAAGTGCCACTTTAGTGTATAATTATTATAATTTATAGTATAAGGTAAACTTTTTGATAATTAAGTATTAAATAAAAAACAATGTCTATTAAAGGAATGTATGTACTTATATTTTTCTCATTTGATACAACATTTTTTCATCATAAATTATTTTTGCTCAAGTCGGTATAATAATTAATAATACTTAGAACTTGGTAGGTAAAAAACATGAACTTTTTTCATTGGATCTTGTGTTTGGTCCTGGGTCGCGCAACCAAGGCCAGCCCAAAGACTATCATCATGGCACCAGCCCACCACCGCACGGAGGATGCCTCCTCAAAAAGCGTGATACCAATGATACCCTGTAAAAAGAAAATCTAGTATTAACACTGTTTAATTCGTAGTGCGCCAATTTGTCATATATTTTTTTAATTCATATAACTAAACACAATTTAAAATATTTAAATCATGTTTTTATGGTGCGTCCATTTCTTTACCTACCACTTGTTCAGGACTGAAAGCAACTCTGAGAAGAACAGGCAAGAAACTCAGAGGAAGGCTTATTTTATAATAAATAATAATAGTACCAACAAATTAATTGCTTGATTATCAAACATAAACTTAAAATTAGGACAACGATGATTAAGCAGAACAATCGAGAAAAGTAAAAATAGAAACTCTGCACATGCACTAGAAGTTTAACTTTTATTTTTTTGAATCAAAGGTAGATAGATATCACCAGTGTATTTTACTACTACTGGCCTTCTACAAAAAAAAAAGAAATAGTTATCACGGCTTAACTTGTAGGGCTAGATTTTTTTTCAAAAACGTGGCTTTTATTGCAGCTTTTTATTATTTTGGTAATTGCAATTAAGAACTGTGGCAATGAGATAAGCCCTATTTTTTGCATAATTATATAGGTACTATTTGTCAATGTAGGTGTTTTTGCTGTTGATGTGCCTTAATAAATAAATAATTGAGCTAACAAGATGAAGACTCTTTTCCTTTGAGAAAGAAAAAAGCTATAATTGAAATTTCCAATACATTCGCACACAGTTAATCAGTTTCTTTAAATCACCGTTTCTCCACGTTTTCCTGCTTGACTTTCTTAAGCTTTGAACTTTTCAAAGTTATTTTTGATTACTCAGCAGAAATGAAGATTCATCGGAATTATAAAAAAAGAAATGGAAACATACCTAATGAATGTTATGATAAGAGTAATAGATAAAATAGTTTTTTTACATTGCATAACAGCGCAATTAAATTATCTTATATTTATATATTATCATTATCTTATTGTTATATTAGCTGCGCCCCACGGTTTTACCCGCTTACTCTGCTTCAGTAAGTCGGAGCGTGATGTTTTGTAGCCTATATGTTAATCCAGCGTATAACCTATCCCGGTGCAATTTAAGCCAATTCCGTTCCGAAGTTTTGGCGTGAAAGAGTAACAAACATCTATCCATTCATCGATTCATACTTACAAACTTTCGCGTTTATAATATTAGTAGGATAGGATATATCCTATGTTAATATTAATTTTATACATAGTCTTTAACATTCATTTATTGTTTTTTTTTTCACTGTATCTATCTGTTCGTTGACGTTTACTTCTTAACATGGGCCTCCTCTTAACAGAACTTGGCATGCCAGGATTGTTGAGTGATAATTCCGTAACATAGTGAATACGGCATTAAGGCGGAAACATATTGTTACAACGCGACGCGACCTGACGACACGCGACGCGTGTTGAGTCGAATAAAATGTATTGTTTTCTATAGACCAGAATCACACTATGAACACCCGACGCGACGTCGCGTCGGGTGTTCATAGTGTGTCGTCAGGTCACGTCGCGTTTTAACAATATGTTTCCGCCTTTATTCCTGGCACTATACTAGTCGCTGCCAAGCGTGGTCGCTTAGCAGGCAGGTTGATGATCGCAGTAGTGAGATGGGGAGTATCTTTGACTTGTCTGAGAAGTCTGAGAGGTCCACGAACTGTAAAGTAGAACGACAGTTGTACAAAACTCCCCTAAAATACTAAAAGTCATAATCCCTCAATCTCATCACCAGCGACCGCCCTGAGCCAAGGTGCAAGACCCTCAGGGGGCGCCCTCTTACGCAGGTTGCTTAGTTTGTAGTTTTTAAACTATTTATTAAGGCTTGAGCTCTGCTCGCCTTTATGCCCCGTGAAGTAGCAAAAGCTTCGTGGCTACGTATGTCCATCCGAAAAAAAAAGTCTAAGTCTCCTCTTACAACACACATAGGAAGATATGGGGTGGTATATTCTAAACCGGAAACCACACGGTGTATATTTTTTTAATGACATTGTATAATAGAATCTTACAGCGCACAAATATGCGCTTGAAACTGTAAGTAAGGACTACTTTTCATTTGCAGACATCAGACCAGTTTTCATGACTTAACTAATAAACTGATAATCAGAAAGCGCTGAAACATCCATGTTTTATATGGGTCAGAATACCTATATATAATTTTCATACGGAAAAATGCCCCGGGGGGATAAAGCGGGTGAAGTCTCGACGCTCAGCAAACTATGAAAAGCCTTCCCGTACTTTCACTTGCGTATCTCGATTTCTATACAAAGTTCTCTCTCCTATCTCTATGCTTGATTGCTTTATGAAATGAACTTATTTTTTAAATTACATTTTAAAGACTTCGCAGTCTAAGCTGTGCGTTAAGATTGCTGTTTGACGTATCATCAACGTCAGTACATAACCTCGCGAAGGCACAAAAGTTGTTAAGTTTTTTGATGTATCGCTAGATAGCGCGTTACCTAATTTATCTTTATCGACTAAGTGCTCACCAAAAATTGTACACTGCCGACAACATATAATATAGTCAAATCATCTTTTGACTAAAAAAATCGGGCAAAATTAGTATTATATACTTAAATGTATTAAGTGTTATTAACAGATCTAACGAAAAACGGTTTATTCAAATATTTCATGATAAAACACAACAAAATTATATACCGATTTTCGGGCTAGGCGTACTTATGCTGGCTATCCACTAAAAAAGGGTAATGAGCGGAAACGGACCTAGCGAACTGAGCGGAGCGGAGGAAACTAGCTGTGCACTTCTACTGAAAAAGAGTTTCAGCGTTTGCCTTCCACTGCCAGCGAGTAGCGGAGCGAGCGAGGCTGGAAATGAGGTTGAGCGAGTTTTAAGCTTCCATTAGAAGAGGCCTGCTAGCTAGTATACAGACAGCCGTGATAGAAACAAGTCATGTGCACGATGTCGGACGATTCAAGTGATGATGATTTTTATGAAACAATAATGAAATGTTTGCGTCTTTACCACTATAAGAAGAAAAAAAAAAGGGAAGCGTAACAAACCCAGTTTCTGGATGAGCAACCATATAAGACAAAGAGCTGTCAATGGCGATCTATTGCGAATGTTTAGCGATCTACAAGATGAACATTTCAAAAATTACTTCAGAGTGACTAGAGAACAATTTGAAGTATTGTTGTCAATTATATGTGAGCGGAGTCCGTTCAAAACTAACGCGCGACGCCATGACGCAGCGGACCCATTTTAACTGGCTCAGTCCGCTCCGTTTACTCGCTCGCGGTGAATGTACTTGTATGAAAATCAGTATTGCGAGTCGAGCGGAGTCCGCTCGGAATCCGCTCGACTCTTCGACCACTTTTGTGACTGTTTGAACTCGTTTTGTCCGCTCCGCTCATTTTTAATCAGTGGAAGCACTTATATGCCATTCGCCATTGCGAGTTAAACGGACTCTAAACGGAGTCCGCTCCGCTCGCAGTGGAAGGCGGGCATTATAGGGCCCCGGCCCCCGCCAACGGCGGATCAAAGGAGTGTCCGGGGGTTTTAGTGGTGTAGGGTCCTCCCCTCGTGGTATGAGTTTAGCATACCATGCTGTCCCACAATATCACACCGCCAGCGCGCGAATACGCTGCAGCGGCGGTGGGAATGCGTAAATGCATTTCACCCGGACGGACAACAAACAAAAAAAAGCATACTTATAGGGCACGGATATGCAGTTTTGGGTTATGGCGTAGCGTCTAATAGGTCAACCGTCCATTAGGTTGAGATTGAGATGTTCTATAGATAAACATATAAATTTACAATCAAAGCTTTCGCCTTTAGAATATAAGTTAGGAATTTTATATAAGAATAATAAATTAATTATATTAAAATAGCTGAATCAATATGCTTGAATTAAAATGCAGAGCTGAATAAAAATGCAAAAAAGTTATAATGCTGTGGCTCGCTTGTTTAACTGAATATTTAAAGCGTTTATTTCTTATATTTGTAAGGTTCCGTACCAAATGACAAATTTTGACTTTAGCAATTAATTAGTTTCGTAGTCGGCGGTTGCAATAATTACCTAATGATTAAAATAATACAGCTATCCTATTGCGAACTACAAAATTGAAATACTGTTATTTCAATATTGTAGTTCGTATTAAGTTCGCTGTGCATGTGATCTCCATGCTGTTATTGCGAACATACAATTGCATGTTTCTAGAAAGCGGGATATTTATTGCTCTCCAAGATATTTGATAATTTATAATATACTAGCAACCCGCCCCGGCTTCGCACGGGTACAATACTGATAATTATACTACATAATGTCTTTAAACCTCTAACAAACGGGCGAAATTTGGTCAAAACAAACAGAAACAAATTAATATAGGTACCTACTAAAACTCAGTGAAATAAGTAGGTGGGTATACTTTTATCGTATGAAATACCTATACTCTTCAGGACTAACAATACAACAAACACTAAATAAATAGGTATTCAAGTATCTATCCATCATAGTTACAACGAACACAAAACAAAAAATTTGCCCTATAATTCTTAAGGATCGAGCGCGCATAATCGCATTAGGCCTACCTAAAACTCGCGCTGTTATTTTGCGATAACTTCTAAGTTATTCATTAAAAGTATATAGTGTAGGGGTAAAATAATCTGCATGAAATGCTTAAGAATATTAACTCATTTAAAATGATAAGGATAAATACTGAATCCGTCTGATTAGCTTTACAATTACCGCATTAGAAATTATCATTTTTCTAAGATATAATGGATATAGCAAGTTAACCTTGAAAGATAGACATATGCTATCCCAGACTTTTTTGTAGATCTAAAAGAGAAGAATATTTGCCACCATACATTGTTTTGTTATATCTCATAGGGTTTAGGCAGCGTTTTCGTTGAAAGCTCCCAAATGGCTTAATTTTTTCCGACACCTCTGACAAATATCTATATTAGTCAAATGTACACATAAACTAAACAAATCATATACGTAAACCTTCCGGAAGAATCGTTCTATCGATTGGTAACATCCGCATGAAAATCGATGTAGTAGTTTTTGAGTTTATCGCGAACAGACAGACAGACGCGGCAGGGGACTTTGTTTATAATATGTAGTGATGTAGTGATAGCGGTCGCCCGCGGCTCCGTGCGGATGTCGGTTACCGCTGCAAAAAGCCTACCCAGGAAAGACACGGTCAGCAAAATGATTCCCAGGTCAATTCACAGACACCGACATAAACATCGACAACGCAGTCATTATCCGCAGGCTGCACAGATTGTCTTTCTGTGGATGTTAAAGTTGTTAATGATGAAAATATAATTAATGATGTAATTAATAGGCATTTTAGGGATTAGGCATTTTAGGCATTTTCAAAGCTCTGAAAAGAACTGTTGTTTAGCTCTGAGAAGAACTTTTGCGTAGGTGTAGTTTTAAGAACGAAATCTAAAAAAAATTGCACGAAAAGTATTAGACTTCGCAACGGGCCGTGCAGCAGAAATCGTAATATTTTAATTTCGCCATAACTTCAAAACCAAACGTCCAATTTTAATCATTCAAAGACCAAATATTAAAATTTAAAAATATTATAATTTATTTTGATAAGGATTAATAGCATGAGTAAAATAAACGCGTTTAAATGTAGTCCAAAAAAAATTCAAGATTTCTAAATAAAAAAATTGTCGTTGTGCCTCACTCGACATAGATAGGTATAGTGTGTCGCGGACTTTTTTGTAGATATTTATAAGATCTATAATTAATTAGAACATTTTATGGTTCTGTCTTTTATAGTTTAGGCAGCGTACGCAAAATAAGTAACTTTTCTGGTTGATTTTTTACACCTTGTGTCAGAAAAACCCAAATATCTTACGGAACCCTATTTTTTTCCAAAATAATATTTAGCCTATGTTACTCATGGATAATGTAGCTTTCGAATGGTAAAAGATTTTTTTAAATCGGCCCAATACTTTTTGAGCCTATTCATTACAAACATACAAACATACAAAAATAGGTACAAATCTTTCCTCTTTATAATATTAGTGTAGACTAGCCATTTTCGATTTCTCCATAAAAACATTGCCACACAATTAGGGGTGGAATTTTTAAAAATCTTTAAAATGAAAATAAACGTGTCACCGGAAAATAATTAGAATCGTAAGTTGATCAACTTTCTAGTTACTTGATAAATTAACGCAATTTAGGGTGGTTAAAAAAATAACCTAAAGTTGAAGTTTTTTTTGTTTTGTTACAACAGTAGCATATTCTCGTTTGGTTAGGTTAGGTCAAGTGTCATAATAATTAACTAAATAATATAATAATTATGTGCGTTCACTGAAACTGGCGACAACATTTTTCAACTTACGATTCACATAATATTCCGGTGACAGACACTTTAAGATTCAGTTCTTTATAATCAGTGGTTTTGGCTGTGCGTTGATCCGCCAGTCAAAGTGATTTATTAATATAGAAAGATAAACGAATAAATTTAGTAAGTCACTAACGTTCACGTCTCCTTCATAAAATTGTTACTCGCTGATAAAATAGCTTTCTATCGGTAAATGGATATTTAAAATCGATTAAATAGTTTTTGCATGTACCCATTTCATAAAAACACACAAACATTATCTATAATAAGAATAAAAGGTTTTCATAGTAAAATGAGAAAGAAAAGTAAAAAAAAAACCGCGGCACTCTATATCTGATTGATATTTACTAAGTGTACACAACAACCGGCCATAGTATTACAAAGGACACGGACTGTTTAATGGATTATTGATTTGCTTCTATTGTAAATGATACGAGTAAATAATAGCATAGAAATTTCTTTACCTTACTCAAGATTTTATAATCATTCAACCATGAATTTTACTGTAATCTTTACATTTAGATACAGTCTTTAAAGCAAATTAAGACTCGGAGAATGACTGTAATAATAAAGATCACAGTACAATTTAAGGTATACTCGTTTTATGAGCATAAAAGCTACCTAATTACAAAATAACTTTCATTAAAAGTTGGGTTGACATTAAATTTCTCTTTTTGAAACACTGAACTCTAAAATACATAAAATATTTCAATCACCTAAACGAAAGCTTTTACGAACTCTGGTTAAAAAAATAAGCGAGTAATTTTAAAATTCTTGCCTTTGTCACGAAAAATTATGCGACCTACACAGGTTGACATATTTTTGTAACAAAGTTTCTGAAAGATGGAACGACGCCAATGTTTAAATAACTTTAAAGGTAGGCAACTAAATGTTTGATTAGTAATAATTATATGAAATACTACTGTTATTAGGTAGATATAGATAGAAACATGTAGGTACACAGTAACTGATTTAAATGAAATGGTATTTACCTACAGAAATTTTTATTAACCCGTATTACGTCCACTGCTGAACAAGGGCCTCCTCCCGAGGAGGGTATTTGCCATAGTCACCACGCTTGGCAGGCGGGTTGGTGGCAGCAGTATTATGTTGTACCACACAAGGAAACGCTGCTGCCCGTTCCTTAATATACCATTATTATAGATGATGTTATAAAAATCGGGACCAACAGCTTATCGTGCTTTCCGAGGCACGGAGTGTAGTCCCTCAGCCAACCAGACCCGGAAAGAAATCTTAGAATTTACAAAAAGATTTCCTGTCCAGCGTGGCGATCGAACCCACGACCTCCGAGATTTAAAGCGAGCCAAATACCGCTACGCTACGGAGGTTGTCACACAGAAATGTTGTAACCTAGATTTAAGCATAGGCCACGAATGCTACGACATCTTGCCTAGACTTGTTTGCAAAAACTACGTCAACGATTTAAATATTCTGACAAAGCTACTTGAGGCTGTTATTATAAAGAAATTTACTTACTAATATTATAAACGCGAAAGTTTGTGAGTATGCATGGATGGATGGGTGTTTGTTACTCTTTCACGCAAAAATTACTGAATGGATTTGGCTGAAACTTTGCACTGGCATAGTTAATAAGCTCGATTAACATATAGGCTGCAAAAAATCACGCTCCGACCCACTGCAGCAGAGTAACGCGGTAAAACCGCGAGGCGCAGCTAGTACCTAATATTTGAGAGTTTCTAAATATAATGTAGGTAGGTACTAGGTAGTATAGGGGAGTAATAAGAGAATGCTACATTAACGGTGAGTAAGGCTTTATACTTATATTGCATATAGTATCTACCTAAGTTTCTACAGTAACTTTAATAATAATGATTATGTTTTAAATTTAAATTGTGCACAGAATACATTTAGAGCAAATCCCTAAAGTTATTCATGACTATAAGTTAAAGGCATATTTTAGTGTTCTACTATCCCTTAAGCTAGGTAAGACCTGTATCTTAAGAGATAGGGTTCAGCCATATGGTTCATTAACTTTCTTTCTAAAAGAACGAGAGCCATACGGATGAAATGGCGTGAAATGACTTTGGCTTACGCGGGCACGCGTAGATATTTCTACATTCCTCTATCTTGTTCCTCGGTTTCTACATTCAGTCAACGGAAAACTCAAGAATTGAAAGTTAAGTAAAACATAAATAAAAAAACAGCTATACTTACAGATAACACGTAGCTTGACGCGGCTGATATTACAGTAGGTGCCACCGAGTTGGAAGCTGCGTCCAGAGAGCGTAGGTAATGTCTGCAGCCCCAAGTGTTGGCTATCACCATGGTCACCAACAAGCCAGCCCATATCACGTAGCTGTCACCCTGTTGGATAAAATGTTGGGCGTTCAGCAACATACATATCGACGGTTAAAAGGTAATAGGGTATAAGCGACAAAAATCAAATTGTTCAGGAGAGCAGTTTAAAGTTTGAGAAAGTTGAAAAATCGACATAACTTTTTCATTTATTGGCATATTGTGAAAATGCAAACAATTCTAGAATCAATAAAAATAGAAGCATTAATTGGCACTCTTATTAACTTCATTCGGCGTTGTTTTATGTGATTTTATGTCGCTTAGATCAATTCGATCGTATTTTTCTTGTGAAGTAATACGGCATAAGTCGCATTAACACAGTACAAAACTCAGAGTAAAGAAGACTAAGCTACATTTGATATTCTTATACCAATAGGTAATAGGGCATAAATGCCATGACTCTAGTATAACTTAAATAAGTAAAAAAGCATAAATGACGATTTGAATCATTATACCAAAAGGTAAAGGGGTGTAAAATACAATGCTTAGCAAAAATATCGTGAGGATGTCAGACATTAGCGACATTGTAAGTGGGTTGAAAAAAGGGTAATGTGGTACTTCTACACATCAAGATTTCTATACCAAGAGGAAAACAGGGACATCCAACATAGATATGCATACATTTAGTTGGTAACTATGTGGTAACGTGAATTTAACGATACATTCTAAAAATAATAATTATATTCACAATCAACACGCTTCTCCTTTAAAATGTTAGACATCATCATTTATTAGGTTATAAAAATATCAAATCGATGGATCTAACAAAAAAAAAAAAAAATCGTCATTCATCATCATTTTAGCCGGACTTCCACTACTAGACATAGGCCTCCCTCATAGATCTCCAGTTACTACGGTTGGAGGGCGGCCTGCATCCACCATAATCCCGCGGCCTTTACCAGGTCATCCATCCATCTAGTTAGTGGACGTTCTACGCTACGCTTGCCGATCCGCGGTCTCCATTCTGTTCTCCGTGCTATATGGCCTGCCCATTGCCACTTCATCGAACTAATCCGTTGAGCTATGTCGGTAACCCGCGTTCTTCTACGTATCTTCTCATTTCTGATTCGATCTTATCGCGATTGGAGCATAGCTCTCTCAATAAATCGTTGAGCGACTCTGAGTCGGTTCATAAGGCCTATAGTGAAGCACCACGTTTCGGATCCATAGGTCATCATTGGCAACATGCACTGGTTAAAGTCTTTCATCTTTAGGCATTGAGGTATTTTGGACGAAAACGTTGCGAAGTTTCCCGAACGCTGTCCATCCGAGTTGGATTTGGCGATTGACCTTCTCGAAGTTGGACCTACCTAATTGGACTGTCTGTCCTCAGTATACATACGCGTCAACAACTTCAAGAACCGTATAGGTACTCAACCATAATAGGGGTAGGCACAACATGGACGTTACACATGATTTTAGTCTTGTCCATGTTCATTTTAAGACCTACCTGTTGGGAGACTCGGTTGAGGTGAATTCTTCCATCGACTTTTCCATGACCACGATATCATCAGCGAATAGAAAGATGTATTAGCCGTTGATGTCGATGCCTAGTGCTTTCCAATTCATAAGTTGGAAGGTGTCTTCCAAAGTGGTCGTAAACAGTTTTGGAGAAATAACGTCTCCCTGTCTTACGCCTCTTTTCAGTGGAATCGCCTTCGAACTCTGTTCTTGTATTCGGAACGACATTGTGGCGTTTCGATACAAGCACTTCAACACTTCGATATACCGATAGTCGATACGGCATCGATGGAGCGACTCAAGTACGGCCCATGTTTCGACCGAATCAAAGGCTTTCTCGTAGTCGGCAAACGCTAAACAGAGCGGCAAGTTATGCTGTCTTCTGCATAATTTGCCGCAGCGTATGTATGTGGTCCATGGTACTATTGCCTTTTCGGAACCCGGCTTGTTCGGGAGATTGGAAGTCATCAAGCCGTCGTTCGAAGTGATTTGCAATAAGCCTGGAGAACAGGTTATAAACATGACTCAAAAACGAGATGGGCCTGTAGTTCCTTAAACAACAATGTAGTTCTTAAATAACAACACCACCTTTTGTGGTACCTCCGAGCAAGGTGCTTCTGAAGGACTTTAAATACCGGTGATTCACCTGCTTTCAGGAGCTCTGACGTGATTCCGCCCTCACCCGGCGCCTTGTTGTTCTTTAATTGTTTCAGGGCAATGCTTATCTCGAAAAGGCTGATGTCCGGGATATCCTCGGTAACGTGTCAGGTCAGTTTGCCTCTTGGGTATAGACCCAAGAATGTTTCCAGGGCGGCTACAGAGCCGCACTGGAAACAGGCTTGGTGACTGAAGCGTAGAGTAGAACTTTTCCACTTCCCTTAACACTTCCGGTTTTGTCGACGCAAGACTTCCATTATTCCTCTTCAGCTTTGCCATCTGGCTTTGCCCAATAGACATATCTCTTACAAACACTTTGGAGTCCTGATTACGTTCTATCATATCTTTAATACGGGACGTATTAAAGCTACGAATATCGTGGATCCACAAGGATTTTTTATTTATCTGTTCAGCTGCCTCTGAGAGTCAGCATCATTGGAAGTTTGCAGTCTTAGCGAGCGTCGTTCAGCCATAATGTTAACGGTGTATTCGGAGAGCTTCTGGGTTCTACGGGTACGGCGAGTCTTGAAGAACTTAGACCCGACCGTATGGACAGTCTCTACGAAACTGTTATTGATCTCGTCCACTGATGCGTTCTCACCTAGTCAATCGAAACGATTTGAGAGCTCGAGTTGAAATCTCTCGGGATTCGATCTGAGCGCGAGTAGATCGGAGACTTCATCAAATGGGACCGTTCACGTTTAACATTCATATTCACTGTGCCTCTTACTATTAGGTGATCACTACCGGTTCTCACCCTGGGAATCACAGAGACATCCGCAAATCCATTTCTTGTCGGTCACCATGAAGTCGATCTCATTTCTCGTCAAACCATCGGGTCTCGGCCAGGTCTATTTCATGTGAGGTGGCTTCTGAAAGAAAGAATTCATCATATAGAGTCCTTCTTTCTTCAGAAAGTCGACCAGCCTCTGTCCCCTAGGGTTCCGTTGCCCATAACCGAAACTCTCCCCAATCAACTCATGATAGCTTCACTTGTCCAGTTACCTCTAACCCTTTTTTTTTGTTGTCCGGCGGGACATGCATTTACGCGTATTCGCGCGCTGGTGATAGGTACACTTCACCACTAAAACCCCCCGGAAACTCCTTCGATCCGCCGCTGGCGGGGGCCGGGTACGCATGAGCAATCCGGCCCCCAGTTTCTAACCCTGTTATACTTAACACTCAAGAGTATCTTTTAGATACTACCATACTTATTAGTTATGCCACCCTGCTAGACACAGACTCCCGGGGATCCTAAGCACCCCTAGCCCCGGCGATACCATGACGAGAGGAGAGGAGGGGGCAACATTCTTACGCCGGTCGTGGGCACCGGCGTAAGAATGTTGCCCCCATCTCATGGAATTGAATTTGGTAATATTACTAATTAATGAGTATAGGTCTGGTATAATGATTACATTGCTGAGGTTGAACAAATTGAGATAGTTTAATACTTACTACACAAGGCCGGATTTAAGGGAGGGCATCCAGGGCAACTGCCCCGGGGCCTCCATAGATTTAAAATCTTTCCAATTTTGACGAGTAAACTGTACAACTTTTTTTATATTTATTTTTTAGGTGTTGTACCTTTACATACAATACTTTGTAGCATCATGATGAATGTTATAATTCTTAAATATTGTAATAGCGGTTGTTCATCTATACTTGTTGAGTCAATCAGTAAAATATCAGAATTCAAATCGTCCTGAAAAGTACATACTTCAAATTTTCTACACATTTGGAGGGAAACTAGTTTGTGCCCAGAGGGCCTCTCCTCCTTTGTTGCCCCGGGGCCTCCGGACCTCTAAATCCGGTCCTGTTACTACATTACTAAATTATATTATGCTCAAAACAAAAACACGTTTTATTTAGAATTTATAATGAAATAAAACAGGCAAGTTGTGCCTGGCATCTATATACTAACAGAAATAAAATAGTAACTTAATGAAATAACATAAAGTACCTACAATATAGTATAACATAACCTACCTAGGTATGAAGTAGGTAGTAGGTAGCATTATAATAGAAAATGTAAGTTGGTAATTGTAAAAGGCGCTTTCAAAAATAAAAAGTTTTTTAAACTTAATATATCATAGCACTACACTATCAATATCATAATGTTTGACTAAATAACAGACTTGAAGACAATCATTGTCTTCAAGTCTGTACCATTATGTCAAGTACCATTATGGTAGAAGGGTATAACAGACGTGCTAATATCAAATTAGATTTTAGTAATAGCGTATAAGCAACAATTGTGTGGTAAGCTTGTAAATGGTAGTAGGGTATAACCGACAGTTTAATATCATATTACATTTTAGTAATTGGGCATAAGCGACAACTATATTGAAAACATGTTAATGGTAGTATGGTATAATTGATATTTAATTTTTTTTAAGACAAAGGTAAAGGCTCATGAGTGCCAGCTTTCAAGCCAGGTGCTAAAGGTAAAAAGCATTAAGCGCCCGGTTGTCTTACACCAATTATAAGTAAAAATGCATTACCGACTATAAACAAAAATTAATACCATATTTACAGAGATATAAGCGCCCTTTTAATAAAAAAGGCCTCAAATTCGGACGGTTATAACAAAACGACACCTAGAAAAGTCAGTTTTTTGCTTGGGCATAAGTGACAAAAAAGTCATCGTAGAGCCATGGGAGTTAGCGCATTTGAAAGAGCGGAAAATTTTAAGTAAGATGGCATTCATAACTCATTTTGGAAAAAAATGTCGCTTATGCCCTATTACCTTTTAACCGTCGATATTTATGATTGCCGGTTATGCAGTTGCGAGTAGGGTTGCTAACTATTTTTTACAAGATAAAAGTATATTTAGGTCTGAGAAGGATATAGAACTATATCTAAATTGTTTTTAAAGTAGGTACATGTATTTAATATTTGATATAAAACATTAAAACAATTGAGTCAGCGTCTAAGTCCAATACTTAGAGTGTTAAGCATTTTGACACTCAAAACAGTTATTGTGTATACTTTATTTTTGTTGAACAGTAAAAAGGATAATATAATGAAAAACAGTACAATACTTTACCATACTTTACAATACATACCTACCATTATTTTTAAACAATACAATACCTACATTATAGTACTAGTGTGAGGTGAGCCATCTCTCTCTCTCCGAGTAACACCGGGAGATACAGCCAGCTGTTACTATTGTGCGACGACTTTATGCAATAGAAACGTGTACCTATTTTAATATACCTACCTACTCGTGATTATATTTATGGTAGCACGTAATCTCTAAACATGATAGATAATCTACCTGCTCTTAAAGGGCATCTTACACATGGGATCGAGAATTCTTTCCTTTCTTATTAGGTATAGGTGAGGTTAAATAACACGAGAACAGCCTATCTCAAATATAATCAACCTTGTATTTACTTTACTGCCCTTATCCGAGGTAGGATATCCTCGGATAATATGGCCTTATCTTATTTTACTCTCATTGTTTGTTCTCAATTTATTTTCTGCCTACTTATTATGTTAGTATTAAGTTATGTAATTCAATGAACAAAATCATATTAGGTTGATAGTATTAACTCTTAACCCACGTTTTGGAATATAAATAATAAAATGTATTTTGACAACAGAATATCACTTCATAAAAGTGTCCAAGCAAAAGCCTACAAAATGTCCTTTCGAAAAAAGTTTGGATGTTTCAATAGATTTTTGTTATTTAATCAAACTAGAATGAGTTCAGATGAAATTAGGCACAGAATCTACCAGGAGTGTAAACAGCGGGGTTATGCTGGTTATAATATATTTGTAGCGATATTTACAGTAGCCACACAAGACTACAACATATCTAGCATCACGTCGGGGTCACCAATTGTAGAGGAACGGTTGGTGGTGTTCCTTCACAAAAATCGAAGAATCTTCTTTGCCGGGCGAGGTGCTGTGCCCGGCGGCCGACGGCCATTAATTTGTTCTTATTCAGAACTTGTATATGTTCTAATTGGCTTGAGAGCTTGTATTGCGCGATACAGGTTAGTTGAGATGCCAGATGCTAGATGGCGCTGCTAGTTATGTTGTGGTGTTGCCTGGCTACATATTTATGGCCTCTTTTTCGGGTAGTAGGAATTTAGTCACGAGGTTTTTGCTTCTTAACGTGACATGTTAAGTAGCAAAAGCAAGACCAGGTGGCTAATCACGTAACGATATCACTATGACTTCGATAAAAATGTTTTCGCTACTCAGCGTTTAATATGAATGCAAAAAATATTTTACACTAGCGGCCCGCCCCGACATCGCACGGGTGGACTCTTAATTTGAACATATGGATTGGCTTAAACTGATCAAGTGATCACAGTCTTGAAAGTCTTGTGGCCACGATCCAACCCGAAATCGAAAATCTTACCAAATTAATGTCTTCTGTTGCACTGTCAAGTCTTATAGGCATTAATATTTTATTTAGATTGCCATTTTTAAACTCGTAATATCTTTTGAATTCAAACGCCGATTTTAATATTTCAAAAAGTAATCTACAGGTACTGTAACACTCTGAATGTATTAGGATTAATACGAAGACGTATAGAATAGTGTGGTCTTTTAGGCAAAGTATGGTTTTTGTTTACATTTCTTTCAAAAAAATTGTTATAGTTACATACTTAACTATAGTTAGACAGGGAGTGATAGGAAGATTAGAATGACGTAATTGCGACGCACGCTATTTCGAAAAAAAAAAAATGGTGCGCCAGTTCGAAAACACATTAAGTCGAAAACCGCTATATCGAATGAGGTTGTCGCGAACACGCTGATCCGAAAAACTGTTTGAATGCAAACAAATGCTAGGTATCGCGAAGGTTTTTATATATTGATTTGTTCTTTAATATTGTAGGTACAACATTTTTTTGTTGTATTATTTATGATTTCCGCAGCGCATGCGATGAAAGACATTTTATGGCATTGATTTTCAGTACCTACCTTGAGTGGTAGAGGCCTAAAAAAAAGCTCGTGAGTGACTCTGAGTCATTAAGAGGGGCCTCCGGACAGAATCAGGCACTGTATGGATCACACACGTGGAAAAATTAAGGTGGGTGGACCATGGAAGGCCATGCTCCTTTGAAAGCCAACTATTAAAAAGTCATAGTTATTGTCATGACAAATTCCTTTCACACACAGTAAGATACATAAAACTTAAGGACACAGACGCGGTGGCAAATCGCTAGCGTCGCTATTTTGTTAGTGAGGTCCCTCGCTTCATATTCTTCGATGGTCGACGTTGAAATTGTAATTCAAGCGCATAGCATAAGGTAAGTTTTTACGTAATAAAAGCCGGTGGTTCCTTATAAGGCCAATAAAAAACTGACGGATGACCTTGTTAGCGTACATAGGCCTTACTACGAATGGGGGATGTTCAACTTTTTAACTCAGACCGAATTAAAAACAAATAAACTCTATTGAAATATTATTTGACCTTCGAAGAAACATTTTGGCCTTGCAAAGAACAATCCCATAAGTAGGTCATTTTTTTTAAATAAATTTCATTCTAAAATACGTTTGATAATTATTTGTTATCGATATAATACTCATTGCTATATTTTTTTCATTATTTCATTAATATATTCTTAGTTATACCATAGTGTGCAAGGAATGGTCATCGATTTAAAAAAAGAATATAATTTGTTAAGCTTTTTATATTTAGTTTATTATTATGCTTATGCTTTTCATGCAGTTTTAGTAAAAGGGCATTTTTTAATCATTACAACTCGAGTTTTAAGTAGAATGACTAATTTATACCTATTATTGGCCTTGTTTGGAGACCTGTTCCTTACAAGGCCGTTTGGAAGAGCTTTTTAAAAGTTAAGTTTAATAAATAGTGATTACTTACATCTAGAATAAAAATAAGTATTTTATATGTTACACAATAAAATAAACTGTTAATTAAGCATTTGTTTATTTCATTTCTCCAATAAATGAACGAATAAAAACAGTTTAATCGTTAGAGTGGCCATCCATGGTCCACATACCTTATTTAAAATAAATGTGAACTTTTTTTTTCTGAATTTCCCAAAAGTACTATATATTTAGCTGCTTTTTGTAAAAAGTACTAAAACTAAAAAAGGTGCCAACCCTAAGCGACATCTACAGTAGCTGCACAAAAACCACAAGACTAGCAGCAGACACTAGCAGTGCCATCTAGAACCTAAAATAATAACTAACTTTTTTGCACTCCTACCTAGGTACCTTTTAACAAACTTCATTCGAGCCAGATGTCATGTTAATACGCACAAATTTAAAGTACTTTGTAGGCTTAAATTAGAGAAATAGGTAGGTACCTACCTATATTAATTATTGTACTTGGTACTTACAACAACACTAGATGTTCCAGCTAATTTCCCTAAAGTACTTCCGATAGAAGCCCATATTCCAGCTAAAAAAGCTTCGTAAAACATGATTTATTTTGTAAACAATTTGATTTAGAATTCAAGTTTTAGGTTATGTGGTTTAATGTTTATTGATCACACGTAACGTTACGTTCTACTTAATATCTCTTTAGTCTTTCTAAATATTTTCATTTTTTGTTTATTTAATTACTTTATCCTTTTACCTTTATATAATAAGATTTCTGGAAATAAACCATTATTTCAAGTAAAAGATGCAAAAAAGTAAATTTTATTTAATCATTTCAAGTAATACTTATTTGTTATAAAAATTGATAATTATTGAGTGAAACGGAGTTTGTTGTAAATGTCAGAATTGACAAACGACTTTTTTTTTAAAAGTCAAACGAAGTTTACCAGTTTTAAAGAACTCCCATTTTGTAGGGAATTGAAGTTTTAATGATATTACTTTATTCAAACATAATCATGTTAAGTAGACAGTTGAATAAATAAAGTTGAATACTTCGCCATGCCTGCCAGCAAGTTGTAATTATTGTTAATCATGTTGAACGATTGATGAATTTTGTTATATTTACAATCTACATAAATGAATTTGGAGTTAGTAACGTGACTTAATTATACACTTGCGATAGTTATAAAAAACACTTTTCAGCTTTAGGTGTAAACGGTCAAAATAAAACTGTTTGTTAATACTAATCAAAAACAAATTTCATAAGGGGAAACAAATTAGGGGAAATTTATAAGGTGAATCTGCCAACCCAGCTTATTGCATTACGTGACTGAACTTCTGGGTTATAAAAAGGTCGACACTGAAAACTCGTGTCATTTATTTATTCTTTTTTGTCCATACTACGCTTAAAATCTTATAAACATTCTGAAACTGTTGTGAATTGTGAATATCGATTGAATTTTATTGAATATAACCGTGAAATAAATATTTTTATCAAAATTCACCAAAACATCGTAAAATAAAGGTTTCTTTTAAATTAAACGAAAAACAAAAATGGATCAAATGAAGTCCGGTGATAATGTATTAATTATCTGGAATAACGATGACCAGAGCAGTATTAGCAAGTTGGTAGATGAAGTCAAAACCGTTATTCAGAATGGTACAGTCGCTCTGGAGAACTCTTCTATGATAACTGAATGTAAGTACTTTGACACGTCTCAAATGTTTTAAATTGTATTTTTCATTGATAGTAAATGTGTTCTAGAGAGCCTGTGCAAATATATATACATAATTTTACAAAAAGCGCAATATTTTTTTTTCGAAAAAAACCTATTCTACAAATTTTTTAGACAATTTATAAACACTTATTAAATGCTGTATTTTATAGTATATGTAGTAAAGTTATACTAAACTATTTATATGCAACAAGAATTTTGTTGTAACTATGAATTATATGCTTTTCTTTAAATTCCTTGTGATACAAGGATTTGATTTGTGTGCTGTATGTAAAAGAAAATATTAAGCAATAAAAAGAACAACAGATTTACTCATAATAGGTACTTATAACCCTATTTTGTAATATTACATTTCTTTCACAGCATCCCGAACAAACTCATCATACGATGTTATTCTATCAAATTGGCTGTCACCTCACACCGTAAAGCACACAGACAGTATTCTAGCCATAATAGTAAAATTTCTGAAGCCCAGTGGTAAATTACTATTGAAAGATGACACAGATGTTAGCAGCTCTCTCAAATTAAATGGATTTGTAAATGTTACAAAGGTCTCAGACAATATATTTGCAGCTGAGAAACCTAAGTTTGAGGTAAAGTATACTTTTTATTTTATTTGTTACCTACATAAAGAATTTTAATTTCTGTATTTATTAAGGAACATTATTACACAAAAATAACACATTTCTTAGGCTTAGGGCTACTGCTGTTGAAATCTACATTCCAATGTAGTCCCCCTGAATTTATAACAATATGTGATATCACAATCTATTGAACAATAAAGTATAAATCAATATTCTTAAAAATTGTATATTAAATGAACCACATTTAATGTACCAGTTTTTTTGTTTGCTTATACATGTTAATCTTAGGAATTACTGGTCCAATTTGAAATTTTTTTTCAATCTTAGATAGCCCATTTATTGAGGAAATCTATAGGCTATAATTAATTATGAATTTCCTTCAAGAATGGAAGTTATGTGATTAAATATAAACTTATTATCAATTATATTTTTTACTTTTTAAATGAGTTGCACAAAAACTAAAAGTATTTACTTAATATAAATGGGTTATATATTTTCAGGTTGGTTCCAAATCATCCCTGAAACTTGGTGGTAACAAGGCAGCTGTATGGAAACTGGATGATACAGTAGAAGAGGCATGGACCGGAGGAAATGATGACGAAACTATTGATGACAACCAACTATTAGATGAAGATGACTTGAAGAAACCGGATCAGTCATCATTGAGAGGTATTATTTACTATCTATTATACATATACCTAGATTTGTTGTGTTTTCCATGATAGGAGGATATAGACACGGGCTTCCATTAGGTTGGGAATAGCAGAGTATCTTAATAGAATAGGGGAAAGATACTAACTTAAAACTCACATAGAAATGTGGGTTTTGAGTAAGTTTATTTTTTCAACCATAATAAAATTATCATACTTTTTCATATTTATCAACACTCAAAAAGACATTATTCTCTGTGATAAAATTAATTATCCTCTATTTGGTTATCTTTATTTAACTGTTTTACGAAATATTAAAAAATATCAATTATTATAACATTTTGACATTATTTCGTAAACAATAACAATATTGTTGTTCATTATCAATGACTGGTTTCATTATCTTGTTGATGTAATCTCATGTTAAGGTTTTGCGTTGCAAGAGCGACGTGACGCGACGATCCAACTATTAGGTTAAGGTTTTGTGTTCCGAGCGCTGAATCACGCAACGTTAGGTCATTTGCCTTTCCGCCCTAGGCTCGGCCTTGGGGAGTGGGGAACATGGGCCCCGCTCCCTTCGAGGCTGACCCATGAGGAGTAGGGACGCCTCTACACTCCGGGCGTCCCTATAATTGGGCAAATGGGCCACTGTAAGTGTGGCCCTGGAGATCCCGCGGTACCATATTGGCCGCGGGTGCCGTCGGGGGGCCGGATTGCTCATGCGTACCCGACCCCCGCCAACGGCGGATCGAAGGAGTGTCCGGGAATTTTTAGTGGTGTAGGGTCCTCTCCTCGTGGTATGACTTTAGCATACCACGCTATGGAGAGGGCGAGTCCCACATATCCCACCGCCAGCGCGCAAATACGCTGCAACGGTGGTGGGTATGCGTCAATGCATTTCCCCCCGGAAAAAAAAAAAAAAAATGTCATTTGCCTTTATTTTAATAGTATAGTGCTTTAACACCAATTGTATATTTATGTTTAACATATGAGGATGCTTTAAAATCCTTATATTATATGCTAGTATATAACCACGCATCATCATCATTCTTAAAGTTTTGGAGCCTACTCAATGCAAACAAGCAATTTATAATATTAGTATAGAAAAGGATAAATATTTTAACCTTATACATATTTACTATAGGATTTTTAGGTATACAGTTAGCTTATAGATATTTAACTAATGGCTGGGTCCTTTTTTTATTAATATTTATCTCCCAGCATTTTTGTAATAAACTAGCTAAGTGCCCAGCGATGCCTGTAAAAAATTCTGAAAGTTTTATTTTATTTTATTTAATGCAAACCTGATTATCAGAAATACTGTTATAACCCTAGAGCCTAGGGTGGTATTCTGCCCGCCGTCTGCGGCAGGTTGCATACCTCCTAAGAAAATTTCATAACTTTATCAACAATTGTGTAATCAAAATTTTCAGTGTGTGCAACAACAGGCAAGCGAAAAGCGTGTGCTGACTGCTCTTGTGGGTTAGCTGAGGAGCTGCGAGGGGAGACCAAGGACACACCCAAGTCCTCTTGTGGCAGTGTATGTATTATACTATGAGTTTTTATCAATTTATACCACCATAGAAAGAAGATTTAGCCTTAGAATATTTTAATGTTTTAGATAGACAACTTTTTTAGCTTTTGTTTTTATTTGTAAGAAGGTAACTTGTTATTAAATATGTAATTGTTTTGTTGTGAATATTACTTTTGTTTTTTTTTATCTGACTTTCAAATGTTTATTTGTGATTTATTTTACTTGGGTAACCAATGAGAAACACATATATATATAACAGGCATGAAGACTAAAAAAATATATTTATTCCGTAAGTTAGATAACTAAAAAATACACGTATTTTTTTATTTATCAAATCAATAAAAAATTACAAAGATACAGAACAACAACAAACTATAAAGTTCACGAGAGGGGGCTTGTGACGTCACTACTAGTTAAAATTGTACCTAGAAGTCACGTCACATGAAATTTCAATGCGCTGTATCTTCGTAAGTTGTCGTTTAGGGAACGAAAAAAAATACATGTCCAATATTTTTACTTAATCTAACTGACGGACTAAATATATTTTTTTAGTCTGCATACCTATTGTCATATCCCTTGACAATTTATAGACACAAAATATTATTGTAAAAATTGAGTAGATGTGCAATGGGTGGGGATCGAACCGGCGACCACAAGTTTACCGCCCTAGCCCAGTGTCTAGGGCGGCGGACTTGTGGTCGCCCTTAATAAAAGTTTTTTAAGAACTTACAATTTCTGTAAACATTTATGATAAATCAAAGCCTGTAAGAATTACATTTAGGTACCACTCCAGCTTGAACGCAAATAATATTTTGTTATTTTCAAGTGTTTCCATTCTAATCATTATAATTATGTGTATGAAAGTTTAAGGTTTGTTTTTTAATTTGCACTTTTAGTTTTAGTTGTGTGGTACTTGATAAAACTGTTCTTTTATGATTTTGCCTGAATTCTGTTTTTTGTTCACAAGCTCTCATTATACTCCTATTTCTCGTAGGAATTGTACTATAGTAACTATGGGTGTCATAAGAAATTAAACGTAAATTTACACCCTTAGAAAACTTGAGATACGATATTTGTTGGTGTATGTGTTTTATACTAATGTCTAACTATTTACTAATATTGTTCCATATATGTCTTTCCAGTGTTACCTTGGCGATGCTTTCCGCTGTGCTACCTGCCCTTACCTCGGCATGCCCGCCTTTAAGCCCGGTGAGAAAGTGCTTCTAGATCTCAAGTCTGATATATGAACCATTGATTAATAGCAACCCAGTGTACTAAGTATTAGTATGTATTCCAATGTTTGATTTAAGTTTTTAATAAAATTGTAAGGCGAGACAGACTTTTATTCAAGCCATGCAATAAATTTATACTAATCATCATCATCATCAGCCCATATAATGCCTTGAGCACACCGGATGCGTATGCGTAGACGTAAGCGTAGACGTGCACGTACCACTGAGTTGTAATGTATGGAACCGTATGAGACAGGTCACACCGCTTGCGTAACGTAGACGTGCGCGTAGACGTAATGCGTAGCCCTACGCAATGCAGCTCCCAAGGCACAAACTGACTGCGTGACTTACGCCGTACCTGACGCAGAGCAGAACGGCAACGTTGCATGATGACGTTGTATTCAATGGCGCGCCTTATTAGACGTCACACCGAACAATTTTGTACACGCACGTACCTTTGCTGTGCGTAGCCCTACGCACGTAACTTGCAGTCAGTTGTATATTTTTACAGATATACTGGCACGTAGTGATGTTTTGTATTGTTTTTGTAATGAATGGAGATAAGAAAGAAAAACTTATTGAAATTGTGCGTATTTATGAATGTATCTACAATCCAAAAAGTAAATTCTACAAAAATGCATCGTATAAATATACAGGGTGTCCGGTAATTAATGGATAACCTTAAAATGGGTCATGGTAAAACTAATGGCCATTCAGAAAAAAAATACAAATAAAAAAAAAATACAGTTGGTACCAAAGATATTATTTTTTTAATAATAATCGGTGTTTTTTGTTACCATATTTCACATTTTTATACACCACGGCCACAAATTAAGGAATTCTATCGGTTTTTTTTTGTTATAGTAATTTACGTTAACTAAGCTGATAGATAGGCAATAAATAGTATGACTATTACACGGTTTTTTTTTAAACAATTTGAATGTTTGTTCTGGGGAAAATTTGTGAAAAATATTCAATTTGACAAAGTTTGAGCAACCGTAACTTTAAAAAAAAGTATCCATACACAAGTGACCAATTATTTTAAAATATTATGTGCTTCAAGCCAATTTCAAAATGGTATCATTCATTATTGTATCTAATGTAAATTCTGAATTATTGCTATTAGTGTAGAAAATGTGTGAATTTTGGATAAACAACAAAATTTGCAATATTGGAATATTTATTTACATTGAATGTACCTGACCATTCGGGGTTAATAAAAACATTAATAGACGCAAGTAATGAATAGTAATAATTAAATAAAGTCTCTTTAAAACCAGAAATATTTTAACAAATACAAATTGGCTTTGCAATAAATGTCGTGTGTGTAAGTCGTGTGACCGCCATACTAGCTACCTGCGCGCACCCTGCACCACCCGTCTTTTGTTCATGTTAGACAAAGAGGATATGAGTTGGATGAGTGCGAGCGAGATAGTAAATGTAAAAAAACCGGTAGGGGACTAACAGAACTTACAGGAACAGGAACAGGGAACTTAGTGCGTCACTCGACTTGCTCGACTTCGCATGTGTTTATTTCGTTTCCGGTTGCAATTGTTGCTAGTTACTGTGAATCAGTGTTAAAACGACGACCTGGCTATTTTACTGGACTATTCGTTTTGTTTACCGATTTGGACTTGTTTTGTGTGGTGATATTTGCGACGACTTGGCTTGTAACTGGATTGTTTATTTTGTGAATCAACATGCCACGTGTTGAGTATACGCCACAAGAATATGCAAACATGCATTTTATTTATGGGGAATGCAGAGGCAATGGAAACGCAGCCGCAGCTCTTTATAGGGAAAGATACCCTAATGCGCGTCATCCAGATTACCGCCTATTTATAAGAGTCCACGGTTGTTACTCAGAAGGAAGAATCCCTGGTACTGGTGTTGGTGGTACTAGTGGTGGAAGAAGCGCTCGTGCTGATGTAGAAGACGTGGTACTTGAGGAAATTGCGCAAGATCCTTCAATTTCTACGCGATCAATAGCTCGACGCACGGGTATAGGGAAATCGACTGTGCATGATATCTTAAAAAAGAACAAATTTCACCCGTTCCACGTTACGCGCGTGCAGACCCTTCAACCAAGAGATTATAATGCAAGATTGCGTTTCTGCCGAAAAATGCTGGGGAAGATGGAAGCAGACCCGCAGTTTTTTAATAAAATTCTATGGAGTGATGAATCAACATTGAAAAGAGATGGCTACATGAATTTACACAATCTCCATAGCTGGCAACTAACGAACCCTCGTGCTATGCGTGAAGACAGGTCACAGTACCAATTTAAAATAAATTATTGGACTGGAATATTAAACGGAAAAATAATAGGCCCATTTGAATTACCGGGGAACCTAACTGGCCAAAGTTATTTAGAATTCCTTGAAAATGATCTTCCAAACTTATTGCAAGAGGTGCCCGAGGTGGAGAGAGAATCATATTGGTTGCAAAATGACGGCTGTCCTGCGCATTATGCTGTATCTGTTCGTGCATACTTAAATAGAACATACCCAAACAGATGGATTGGCCGCCTGGGGCCAATTTTGTGGCCCCCACGTTCACCAGATCTAAATCCACTTGATTTTTTTTACTGGGGCTGTCTTAAGGAAGAAGTTTACGCAAAGCCGATCCGTTCCTTGGAAGATTTACGTAGCCGTGTCCGGGCAGCCGCATCGAAAATAAGCGATCGACGCTATACGCGACTGCTCAGGAGAGCATTCATTCGTAGATGTAGAGCCTGTATCAGAGTGGGTGGCAGACAATTTGAACATTTATTGTAATTAATAACGAATACAGTTTTACTAATGTCAAATGTTGTTTTTTATTAAACTCCAATGGTCAGGTACATTCAATGTAAATAAATATTCCAATATTGCAAATTTTGATGTTTATCCAAAATTCACACCTTTTCTACACAAATAGCCATAATTCAGAATTTACATTAGATACAATAATGAATGATACCATTTTGAAATTGGCTTGAAGCACATAATATTTTAAAATAATTGGTCACTTGTGTCTGGATACTTTTTTTTTAAGTTACGGTTGCTCAAACTTTGTCAAATTGAATATTTTTCACAAATTTTCCCCAGAACAAACATTCAAGTTGTTTAAAAAAAAAACCGTGTAATAGTAGTCATACTATTTATTACCTATCTATCAGCTCAGTTAACGTAAATTACTATAACAAAAAAAAACCGATAGAATTCCTTAATTTGTGCCCGTGGTGTATAAAAATGTGAAATAAGGTAACAAAAAACACCGATTATTATTAAAAAAATCATATCTTTGGTACCAACTGTATTTTTTTTTATTTGTATTTTTTTTCTGAATGGTCATTAGTTTTACCATTACCCATTTTAAGGTTATCCATTAATTACCGGACACCCTGTATATATTCCGCAGGATTATTCTGGCACAATAGTATTAATATTGCTTCTTCCTCGTCATTTCAGACATCGTGCACAACACAACCTTCGAAAACAGAATAAAATATGGCTGCCGCAGCCGGGTACGCAAAAGGCCATGTGCGTTGCGTACTCGGCTCGGATGCGTAAGCGTATGCGTAGCCCGGTGTGACATCGGGTTACGCCGTAACTACGCGCGTGTCTACGGCGTGATTACGCCGTAGTCACGCATACGCATTTGGTGTGCTCGAGCCTTAAACGTCCACTGCTAAACATTGGCTTCCTCCCGAGGGAGGGTTTTTGCTACAGTCACCATCTTGTCCGGCGGGTGGGTGACCCGTGAAAACGCAGCTGCTCGTTCCCAGGTGTACGCTTGTTCTAGATGATGTTATAACAATCGGGACCAACGGCTTATCGTGCTTTCCGAGGCACGGAGGGTAGGCCTTTAACCAAGCAGACACGGAATGAAATCGAAGAATTTACACAAAGATTTCTTGTCGGGTGTGGGGATCGAACCTACGACCTCTATACTCAAAGCGAGACTTATCGCTCAGCCACGGAAGTTGTCTATACACTAATAGTGTAAAGAAAATAAGGAATTAGAGACAACGGTCGCCGATGCCTAACGCTGTCAACATCGAAGAAATAGTTGATAAGGTAAAAAGTGAAGTACAGTGGTAGCTCGTAGTTAAAAGGTAAAGAAGTAGGAATTAGTATAGTATAGTATAATTGATCAAGAAATACTCAACTACTATTTTATTAGTAACTTATCTGTGACTCACTTGGGCAGGCAGCTGAAAATCAGTGTTGCAGTCGCCTCGCGTCTGTAACAATATGCTCAGCTGCTAGCCATTGGACCACACTACATGTTTTGTAATATTTAATGTAAATCCATGCAATCCATTGCATTGTGGCATTATGTTCCTTTTTATTTTCTGATCTAGTAATTTTTTGTGTGTTCAATAAATACTTTTTCTTTCTTTTATAATATGATAGTTTGCAGCGAGAGTGATAGGTCACTAAATACATCGTATACAAAATACATTACACATTAGAGCATGGCAAAATGAAGATCTTCATGGCCGGGCAACAGTAGGCTCAATAGTTCATGTTAAGACTTATATTAGGTCGGGGAAAAAGTCTTTTCGCATTATAGTATGTATGAACTTGTAATAAAATCTCTTTGGCTATACTATTTGTATCTGGCTGGTTTTGGTATCATTGAAAGTTTTAATTTTAAAGAGCATAATTCCAAATTAAAATTAGGAATATGTGTGATTTTCATTTGTTTTTCGTACTGTCAAGATGAGTGAATCTAATGATAAAATTCGATACATTTTAAAATTTTACTACAAAGAAGGTTAAAATGCAACGCAAGCCGCGAAAAAAAATTGCGATGTTTATGGATCTAGTGCAGTGTCTGTGAGAGTAGCACAAATTTGGTTTAAGCGTTTTCAATCCGGAAATTTTGATGTCAAAGATGCACGTCGCTATGTCGTCTGGTTTCGTCTGATCCGTAATTACGGATAAAATGGATGACATTTTTAAAAAAGTGGAGCTAGATCGGCATATCAGTAGTTAAGACGTAGCTGAAGAACTGGGAATTGACCACAAAACAGTTTTGGCGCATTTGAAAAAAACTGGGTACCTACACAAAAAAGCTCGATGTTTGGGTACCTCACGAGCTCACTGAAAGAAACCTAATGAACCGTGTACTCATTTGTGATTCTTAATTACGACGTAATGAAACCGAACCATTTTTAAAGAAGCTGATAACTGGTGATGCAAAGTAGATCACGTACAACAAGAACGTGCGAAAAAGGTCGTGGTCAAAGGCCGGTCAGGCTTCACAGACTGTGGCGAAACCCGGGTTAACTGTGTGGTGGGATTGGAAGGGCATTATTCATTATGAGCTGTTACCACCAGGCAGGACCATCGATTTAGAACTCTATTGCGAACAACTGATGAGATTAAAGCAAGAAGTTGAGAGAAAGCGGCCGGAATTAATCAACAGAAGGGATGTGGTTTTTCATCATGATAACTCTAGACCTCACACATCTTTAGCCACTCAGCAAAAATTACAAGAGTTTGGCTGGGATATAGTAATGCATCCGCCGTATAGTCCTGACCTTGCACCTTCAGATTTCCACCTGTTTCGGTCTCTTCAGAATTCTTTTGGCAGTGTCAGGTTAACATCACGAGAGGACTGCCATAACCACTTGACGCAGTATTTTGATCAGAAGTCTCAAAATTTCTATAGAAATGGGATCATGTCCCTACCTACAAGATGGCAAAAAGTTATCGAACAAAATGGTACCTACATACTTTAGTTAAATGTAAATAAACTATATTAAAAAATGTTTTGAATTTTCCTAAAAAATGCGAAGAAACTTTTTCCCCAACCTATTATATACCCTCAAGCTCAGACAATAAGACAAATAAAAAGAAAAGACGGAGCGCCGTCGAACAATGCACTGAGGCTAGATTTTATGTGCATTAGTCAAAATTGTTGCCAAAATTTATCACACAACCATTCCGCATGCTCACCTTTAAGGCGATAATCGCATAGCATGGCTCTCGACTCGATCACCGTATGCATGCGTTTTGACCAATAGGAAGCGAATTTTAGTTGTGTTCGTCGTAATACACGCACGCACTTACTGCACTCACACAAATATGTATTGTCTATAATTGGGTGGAGCAAGGAAGGGGCTCGGCCTGTCACTATCTGCGCTTCCGCAGAACAATTTTCTTAACTGAACATGCTTAAGTTTGGCCCATAGTACATACACATCTTACTAAAACTATTAATGCGTTACACACAGCGATCCATCTTTACTTTTATTACATCTGAGGTCTTAAGTGGCTTGCCAATTTTAAGTCACGATATCAGAATCGTGTCGTCGTCTAACATTAGACGTTTTTGACAGCTGCTAATAGATGGCGGTACTCGTCCATTCGTGTTCTACTGGATTCCAGTAATATTTAATTTTGTCAAAACTTTGTAGTGGGTAGACAACTTATATGTGACTCGCATAGTTATAGATTTATCTTTTCGTGGATATAATATTTTAACTTTTATTATGTAACTAGCTGCGCCTTGCGGTTTTACTCGAGTTACTCCGCTCCAGTGGATTGTGATTTTTCGTGTTTGATAGCCTGTATGTTAATTCAGCTTATTAATTATCCACGTGCAAACTTTCAGCCAAATCTATTCAGTAGTTTTTGCGTGAGAGAGTTACAAATATACGTACAAACTCTCGAGTTAATACATAATATTAGTAGGACTACTATAATGATACCTATTTATCGTGATGTGATTTTCAGTCAGAGTCCAATGTAGAGAAACTTGCATTTACGGTTGAACTATGTGCTATTAAGGATGCGATTCCATGTGTGGCTTATATTAAAAGTGTTTGTTTGGAATGAATTATTTTTGTATCGAAAATGAACAGGCGATGCGGGCAGTAAACCTAGGTTTCCATCAGTCACCACAGTGTCTGCACTTGTAACTGGCCTTAACCACAGTTGCACAAAATTCCCCTAAAAATACTAAATGTCATAATCCCTCAATCCCCCTACGCCAGCGACCGCCCTGAGCCAGTCCCAGTCCGACAGGAGACGCCCTCTTGCTCATTATGTCCGTCCGAAAAAAGGTGTCCTTAAAATAATTCAATTCGAGGTTTTGGTATTCTCTGGTCTTTTTATTTCTGAGCATAGATTTATATTACTTATTGGAATCAATGCGTTTCTTAAATTTGGGTTTTTGCCCAAGGAATGTTGAGTTGGGATGAGGATTTTTCCTCTTTGTGTGTTATTTAAGTTATTGTACGGCAATAATACCTAAAATGAAATAATTTATATATTAAATTCATATTAATACTAGCCAAGATTTTTTTAGATTTTACTTGGTGCGAGAATCGAACCCGCTATTTAAGTCGACGTATTCACATCGATCTACCAAGGGTAGATAATAATAATTGTAGGAAAATAAATAAAACAAAAATGTAGCAAATATTCAATTATACATATTTTCTCTTCTTTTTACAAACAGTTAACTTATTTAACATATTTCGATCTATAACATTTTCCATTTACAATAAATCTGAATAGTAATCATTCCGCTATACAATAAAATATACATATATATATATTTTCGCGATATTTGTCATATAATAACAATTTTATAATTATTTATCTATTAAATTTAAATGACACAACATTTCCTGTTCTACTGTACGCTATTTATATGGAAAGTGTACATTTCAGTACAATTTTGGTTCTGGAATTTCCACGGATATAATTATGTTCCCAATCTTATAATATGATTCTCAGTATAAATATAGACTATTGCTTTATATGGGAGTCAGTGGAAATTATCTACATCATCAATGGAATATTAAAATATTGAAAATCTGTTAAGGATGGCACAATCACTTTGTGTCTATTATTAGATTAGTTATTGAAGGGCACTATTATATAATTATGGTATATCACTGGGACGCAACGTTGCATCAAATTTGAAACAAGCATAAGGCCATCCATGAGTCCACAGCTATTGTTATCATGGTCGACCACCGTTGCTATGCAACGTAGCAACCGTGCATTCCATGCAAAGTTGCAACGCAATGACATAAGTGCCCTATACGACCCATTACTGGCCTTCCCATTGGCAACATTATGACTTTTTTCATACATCATTATATATTCTCACTATGTTTAACATCTATAGCTCGGTTGCTAGTCAAAAACTAATAGTCTTATCTACAAACAGATAAATTTAGACACACTTTTGGGATATATCAAAATTAAACTACTGATTATACTGATTTTTGCACCCAGTAAACATTCGTAGTAAATATAATATTGAATTTAACAGAATTAAAGTGTCGTCTAGATATTAATTTACAAAAGTAAGTAAACAGTAGAATTGGCATCATAAAAGCAACGATTGTTTACATTAAATTGGTAATATGATAATGACGTCAGTCTTTAGACAATAACTAGGTTTTATTACCTGTGGTAGTTTATATCCACGTTAGTATTCATAAGTTCAAATAAATATTAGTTTACTACTAAACCTACTCTTATAATAAACTTTTTTAAATAGATTGGTAAATATTAGTTTATGACGTTACATAGTTAATAATAATTAATACGGTGATTGGAAGCCTTGTCAATGGAATTATATTTAGGATTAAGCTCTTTTGTAAACAATCATTACTTTCTTACAATGTCAGCCTCTAGTTTACGTATAACGAATAAGTATATTTGACGGAATCGAACGTATTGCAAACAGTTTGCATAATGTCTATAATATACTTTACAACAAACATCGATGCACTATAAGTTGATGGTAAATATGTAGGTATACAGTTTATAAACATGAAGTATACAATAATGAAGTAACAAGTGCTGACTGTAAGTAACTACACGTAACGATACTTCAACGTATTATAATTGACTCACTAAATCTACTAGGAGGCGCGGAAGAACATCGATTGTGCCAACAATATACAGTGAATTGGCAAATACCTATAACAACAAAGTGTCCTTAACAAATTTTTCTCTAATATCAATCATGATTGTGCCTGAAATTATGTCCACAAAAACAATATAGCACCTTTTTGAAATTAAATTAATACTTTCTGAATTTGGATTTTGGGAAATAATACTTATTTGTAACGAATTTTGTACTAAACGGTCGTCCTGCGTCGATTGCGGAGCTTCTTAGTAACACGACGGAACGAGCTCGCGCCCAAAAATAAATGCTCCTATCTCATAATTTAAGTAATATCTCCAAAGAAACTACAATCCCACAACATTCAGTAAAGCGTCCCAGTCTTTTCAAAAGTTTATTTTCATCAAATTGAGATCTTATATAGACTCGATAGCGCCCGGACCGCGCGTCCGCCCGGCCCGGCGCCCCGCGCCGTGCATGGCGCCCGAGACACTAGTCTTATAGTTTGTGAGGTAGGCTTAGTCATGATCTAATGAAAGCGCCTTGTTAGAAAATACCGATTAATAAAATGAGATCTTTCATTACAATTACAAATATTAATATAAAGACAATAAAACTAGAATTACATACATTATACAACAAATTATTAACTTTTGTACAACACCATCCGTCGATGAGGTGTTCGTATTCAATGGTCGTCGATTATCGTAGAAAGCACGTAGCGTTTGCGGTACAATGAAACTAACCCTTCACGAATCTAACTGTCCATTTCCTTTCGCCGTGGTGCTGACGGAGTGAGCACGCCCCAGAAACGAAGCTTGGCCCCGTCCACTGGGGTCTCCCTCCGTCACACTCGTCTATCTGCTATGCGCGATAGAACATCCATGACTCGTTCATATCTGATTATATTATTGTTCAAAAACTAACTTATGCAAACCATAAGTAGAGCCGATTCTCAAAAGAGATACCAAAATTATTTATTTTGTTTTTAGCTAGGTAATTATGTAAAATAAACTTGATTGATATGGCCATGCGTCGTAGTTATTTTATATAACGATATATGTATATCAATCACAGACACTACTTTTAAATATTTTCGGATTTATTTTTTCCAGCGTATTTCTTCTTTGAGTATACAACACTATACATTTTCTTAGCAATAACGCACTTATTAGTCTAAAACATATATTTCTTGTATTCAAGCAATACTTCATACCTACTCTGACCAATAACTACAAAATATCACAGACTGTGTGTTTATTATGTATACATCTTCTCATAGAAAAGTTATGTGTATCACACATGGACGTCAAAAAGCAATAGAAATGACATCTACATAACCATGATCTTTATACATATTAAATTTTTACAATATATAACTATCAATTATCAACATTTATATTAACGTGATCAAATAATTTGTAAGAAGAGTTTGCCAGCGCAGTTGAGAAGCCACAACGACCGTTCTTAGTCATGGATATGTCTGCAGTCACAACCTTCGGAGGAGAGCGAACTCTGACATGACTGCTTCCCTAACTAACGAAAATACTCGTGTTGACACAACTCAGTCGATTGAAGCACACGTCAGCCATTACTACTAGCTACAATCTAACGTTCATTGTACCTTGGGTTTGTTTATATATACTTGGCCACGTGTCGTGCAGACTGGCGTTTAAAATCTCATTGGTTATCACAATATCTAACCTACTTTAAGATCTGATACAAACTTACACATTTTTATTTATGTGCTCAATATTTAAAATTGTTTACTCCATGGTTGTAGAATAAAAGATAATATTGTTTCAGGTTTCACGAGTAAGTATGCCTAGAACGTTACTTAGTCTGTCGTATAATGAAATACATATTATTCTTGTACCATAGAGAGATAAGAATTCAGTGAACGCATGGAAGTATTTCCCTTTTGTGACACAACAGTTTAGTCATGGAGCGTAACGTTCGGACCTAATTTACATACATATTTACAACAGTACACGAACGCGTACAGAAGCACCCGACAGTAAAAAGCACCTAGATTTCCCGAATAGAATTTCATAAGCGTACTATTATGGACTGTCGATCGCTGCAGAAACTGCGCAAATTAATATAGAAGTCGGCACACGCGGCGAGGCGAGGCCGAACTCACTGGGGCCCTTCGTTGATCTATCAACAACGACTCGAATGAACCGCATCACTAGTCATTCCACACCACTGTAAGTATTCCTCAGCGCACAGAACAGAGTCAGATACGAGCAAGTCACGACGAGAGTGATCACAACACGATCAAGACAGTTCGGAACACCGCGAACGAGCGCAGTTCAGCGTTTTTTATGTGGAGGGCGGTCGTCTTCGCAGACATCGGAGGCAGACCACCTTCGCTTGCGCGCGTCTTCTTTGACGCTAAGGTTCTCTGGGTGAGTCTGCGGTGGCGCGGAAGCCGGGGCAGGCGCGGGCGCGGGCGCGTGCCGACGAGCGACAAGAGAGACGCACACATCGCCCACTTGCAACCTGGCCACGTGTAGCCCGTACCGCACCAGCGTGCGCTCGGGCTTGCAAGACGCCCAGCCTCGTCCATACACGAAGAACGGATGCTCCACTGTCGACTCTAGCTCCACCTGAAATCATACATCGTTTGTTATAGGCTATGCTGAACATAAACATAGTAATAAGGACAGGAATAAGGCAAGCAGTTCTATTTATAAATATAATCAGTTTAGTTACCGCTACCTACTACAAATATATCTAGACTTCAGAAGTATTAGGTCGGATGTGCCATTATACGTAAGAACTATACGATGTATGGGCCTTTACCGTAAATTGGCGCTGACGACCAAATGCTTTTAAAGATAATACAGTGTGCGTAACTTGGTTAAATAGGACCTGGATACGTGAGAAACCTCTATTATTGAGAACTACAATGAGGTCCCGGCACTTTTTCATCGAATTAGCTCTCTTAGTGGGCCTTTTGAACCGGGTTAATGAGACTTGATTTCTAGGATTTTTTCGATGTTGACCTCTATAACTGGGACTCAGGAGCTTAATTCCCTTTAAAAGTGAGACAATTTATCAGGTTGAGACAGTCTTGGGCACGATTGTTTATTAACATTTGACTTTTTTTCGCATATGCTTTGTTTGACAGTACTATCTCAAATGTTGACCTCTGTAAATGAGACAACTAAATTTTAAAACTGTCTAATTGGAAAACTAGATAAATGAAAACCTCTTTAAATAGTACAAAATCCTTGGTCCCTTGAGATCCCAAATAACCAGGTTTCACTGTATATAAAAAAGTAGTTCTTTACCTGAGAGCGGTTTCTATCATATGTGAGCGTGAGCGCAAGCCGGTCGCCCCGCTCGTCCAGTCGCAGCAGTGTGCACTGGGTGAGCGCGAGGTCCCCGCTCCGGTCTGCGCTCATCACAAAGTCCTCAGTCCTCATCTCCTCCACACGCCTCAGAGACCCGTCCTCAAGTCTGATAAGCGCTCCTCGGCAGAAGTATGGCGCAGGTGCTCCTCGTTCTGGCGATCGCGGAGGCTCCTGAAATACCGTAATATTTTTTTTTAATACAAAGATTATATTAAAACAGTTGAAATGCTTATAATTATGGTGTTTTACTCCAACTTAAAAATACAAAGTGATACGACGAGGAAGACAGAATGCACATAAAAAACTTTTTGAGTGATGATATAAAACCGACGATATTTAGACGATAATTTAGATAGTAAAGAACATTACAGATTGTACTAGTTCGAAAATAGAAGCCGATATTACCTCTCTAGGTGGCGGCACAGGCGCGGGTGCTGACACGGGTGGTGAATGTGGCGCCGGGGCTGGCGGCACGAAGCCCGAGGTAGCTCTTGGGCGCAGAGGGTAGTTGCTCGGCGGCGGCTGCGGTGGCGCCCGTGTCCGGTACAGATACGAGGAGTACGAGTGGTGTGGTAGGAACGGCGCATAGGCGCCGGGGACTGCAGGGAATGGAGCGGCAGGCGCAGGAGGAGCTGGCATAGTGTCTCGCGGCCGCCGCGGGGCATAGCGCGCGTAAGGGCGCGGCGGGGGCGCCAAGAACTCCGGCGTCATGCCGGCCGTCGGCGGCGGGTATAGGTTCAGCTGCCCGAGCTGCCCCAGCTGGGCCAGCGCCTCGCCGGGGAGGCTCGCTGAGATCATCGGACGGGCTGTGGGCAAAACAAACAATTAGGTTAATTTGATTGTAATTTGTAAACAAATATCTAACATTGAAAACTTTGCGAAAGCAGCGGATACCTCACTTATCTTTGTAACGAAAGACAAATTAATAATATGAACACATTAATAGTAATTAAATGAACACAAGGGAAGCCCTTGTTACTCGACAGAAGTAGCTAACGATCAGCATCTGCGATAGATTGGTCGAGTAGCGTTCTGTATCGCGACGAGATAAGAATGTAGAGCGGCCGACGTCAACATTATAAATAGATTTTATTCACGTACATAAAAGTTAGTAATTCAGTGTGCACGCCACATGACGTGTAGTAGTCTGTCGTATAAACACGGTTTTTGTTCTATTTTTAGGGTACTGTAGGTCTACCATCCTACCATCAACGCATAAAACTCTCTTTGTTGCTTTATCGTCGGTCACTACGAGCATATTGCTTATACGCACACAAGCTGCTGTACCGTTAAATAAACACAACTCATGTTTATTACAACGTTATGACTTTTGGCTTAACAAATATCAGTTTAAACGGAGATAACACAAGCCGTAGTAGGCAAACAAAATCAGATGATGAATACTTAACGAAAATGTACATGAATTGTTGATATAAACAATTATAAAAACTATTACTGTTATATTTGATTGCACAAACTTCGATAATTAGTTAGGTTAGGTAATTAGGGTTTTGTTTAATTTACATTATTCTAAGCTTAATTGACGTTATCGTGAGTCAAACTTATAAAAGCAAAATACTGGAGTACCATAAGGCATTATAATAGGCGCAGAGGCAGATAATGAGTTCAAATATTTAGTAGACTAATTATTTTAATTATAAAATGGCACGTTTGCACAAGGTTATCTCGACGGAGCAAATGTGATTAGGTAATTACAAGATACACGTGTGGTGGAGAGTAAATATTTTTCGTGTAGATAGATTTTATACATCACTTATTGATTCCTACTGACTACTACTTATTAAACCTACTACCATGAGTAGTAACTTATCTCCTGGATGTTATTTATAATGCAACGAATGACTGTGAAAATATTATTTAATACACATTCGTTGTTTCTTACAAAACAATACAAATAAAATAAAAAAACCAACCAAATGCGAGTCGGACTCTCGCACGAAGGGTTCCGTACCAGTTGCGACTTTGATCGATGTTAATAATAGTTGATTGAATGAAAGGTAAATTGCGGTTTACGGTTTATGACGTATTAAAAAAAACTACTTACTTGATCTCGTTCAAACCAATTTTTGGTGGAAGTTTTCATGGTTATGTATATCATATATTTTTTTCAGTTTTATCATTCTCTTATTTTAGAAGTTACAGGGGGGGGGACACATATTTTACCACTTTGGAAGTGTCTCTCGCGCAAACTATTCAGTTAAGAAAAAAATTACATTAGAAACCTCAATATCATTTTTAAAGACCTATCCATAGATACCCCACACGTATGGGTTTGATGAAAAAAAAAATTTTTGAGTTTCGTTTTAAGTATGGGGAACCCCAAATTTTTTTGTTTTTTTTTCTATTTTTGTGTGAAAATCTTAATGCGGTTCACAACATACATCTACTTGCCAAGTTTCAACATTATAACTCTCATAGTTTCGGAAAAAAGTGGCTGTGACATACGGACGGACAGACAGACAGACAGACATGACGAATCTATAAGGGTTCCGTTTTTTGCCATTTGGCTACGGAACCCTAAAAAATGAGACATACATCTGAGTGGCTGAGGTTAAGAAGATCGTAAACATTCTTGGGCGTGTAAGTGCTTGAAGCGATAATTTAAAGAGCAAAGAATGCGCGGAAGCACCTGCGCAAACAATATGCTCTTTTCCAGTTAGCGTGTCATGCGTTAAGGGATGATTAGTACGTATGCATTATATAAGAAAGTAGTATATAAGTATTTTTTAGGCAGAAGGCAATAACATCATCAATTCTGTAATAGTTATGTGCTTAGATTCTAGTTTCAAACATACATTTATCTCAAAATCTACTTTAACGATTCGAACCAATCAAGTTATAAACATTTTCCTTTGTTTACATATTTCTTACGTTTTGTTAAAACCCTCCAAATCAGAAACTAGATTGCTATCGTAACATTACAAAACCTAGGCTTTCTTGAGTTAGTCACGAACCTCCTGTGGCCTTGTAGGTGTGAAAACGGTTTTATCGCTGAAAGAAAACCCAACGTCATCGGCGATGATAATGTCCATTGTTTATTTAACAGTTGTAGACCTGAATGACAATGGAACATTTATTGAGGATAACTTGATAAATGAATAAAAATTATGAAGACCGAGTTAAATGTATCGGCATAAAGAATTACAATAGAAAAGTATTGTGGTATTAGAATAGAACTTTTTATGATATGAAAGTTTTTGTAGATGTTTTGATGATGAACTCCCTAGTCATATAGGTATTAGTCGAAACTTATCAATGGATTTGGATTGGTAAACTGATAGGAAAGTGTAACATGTTAATGTGATTGCTCCATTACTATAATAACCAATATCGTTTTATCCAATGCTATAGAAATGAAATCAATAATAATGTAAACTTGAAGTATAAATATAATGTTGATTAATTGGGTCCACAGTTAACGTATGTTTAAAGTGTACACAAATTGTGCACGTAATTAATTTGGTTATGTAATGCACAGAAGCGTACATTTTTTTATTGCACACTTGTACAACTCGTGTATGTGTATTTACAGTGAAATTTTGCGAACGAGGAAACAAAATAGCGATTGTGTGCCTTTGTGAGTCACAGAGACAAGAATATGGGAGATTCGTGACTAACGCGTCGAAATTGTAAGTAAAGTTAAGTCGTAATGTTGTTGCTTTTAAAAGATTTAATACACTATAAATACACAATAACTATAAATATGAGAACATCGATTACGTAAACTACGCACTATTTTTAGTATAATATTCAATGGGAACACCAAACTAGGTAGGAATATGGAAACTTAGGTATTTATAATACTTAGCCGTAATGGTGTGTAGATAATTACATAATTTATCACGATTTTGTTTCATGTCCAGTCTAAAATGTTTAAGACCAGTCGCTAATGATAAAATACATTGAAATTCTTTAAACGAATTCGGTTTATTATCTCAAGATTTATCTAACATATTCACATCACTGAATGGCGATTAATCAATGCGTAGGTATTCGTTGGCTAGCTCGTGCGTAAATAGTTCCAGAGTCGAAAATATAATGGAATATAAATATATAAGCGGATAAAGAATGTTCTAAATCCGTGTAAGTTGTTGACGTTGAGCGCTGTCGCTGACGCGTCATGGCGCGGCGTAGGCGCAGTTCGCAAGGCCGCGAGTTCGGCGTCCGCGGCAAAAAACCTCGTATGAATGGCGAGTGTCGAGCCAAATTCGCGAACGATTCTCGACGGAAACTTACATCACGCGCCGCGCCAACATGGCCGCTGTTGCTGATCAACTAATTATTATTTATTAACGTATTTGACGTATTAGTGTTCTTGCTTGCTTTTGTTTTGTTTGAATGGAAGCGGTAAATAGAGTATCGACTAGATACCTATGTACGTTTAATTTCGTTAGGTATTACCGAATTGAATTTTATTTTCAAATAGATACGTAAGCATAAGTGTATAAGTACATTTATCGTGTTGGTTATAAGATCTATGTCTCTATTAAAATAAAATATTGTTTTTTTATTTTTCTATTTCAATTCGTACATCAAATAGCCCAGGGACTAAATGAATGATGAATGCGAAAAAATCGTCAGTATCGTTTATAAAGTGACATAATAACAATGGTGTTATTAGGTAGCGTGGCGGAGGTGGTAGGATACGGCGGCCGGGGGCGCCGGGGAGCCGGGCGGTCGATAGGGCGCCGCCCGTAACCCACTTCCGACGCCCCTGACCTTGGCGCCGCCATTCACGCCGTGTCTTACAGCAGCCGCTATAACCCCCCTTTGCCTCCCCTTCCCTCTTTTCTTCATCACCCCGAGAGCTCTCCCGTCGCGTCACGCAGGCCCCTCTCAAACTTACAAATGCCAGGATTATTTTGACTTTACTGTGAATTCGATGACTTTGTTTATCCAGTATGTTTACTGAAAGTTTTAACAAACCTTAGGTACTTGTTGCTTTAATATTATTAAATCTATTAGCATCGATTTAACAACAAAATTGTTAATGTTAATTACTTTACAAATACTGTGTTTAGTTTATATAATTGTAAGTTGTATGTAGAGATAATGAAAGTAAAGATAACAGGTGTTTAGCTACTACGGTACATACGTTACTTCAATTTCATTGATTAATCAACTATTGCTAACAATATAATGGACTTTGTATGATTACTACCTAATCATGATAATTGTGTACCTACACGAACTAATTAATGAAATGGATAAGTATATTATATTTAAAGCTACTGGTTAGAAAAGTTCTACTACCTACTTATTAATGTAGTTCTTATGTATCTATTAATAATTATTATATTTGGATGCAATTTAATACCATTTATATTCTGTCATCGTAATGATCATTGATGTTTGTATTAGTTATCAATCTAATAGTAGTAGAGGAGTAGGGGAGATCTGCTTGGGAAGAGTTTATATGCTCATGCGCACCTGTTACACCAGCTGTCATAATTCAGGGCTGTCACTTATCAGTTCACAATGTTGGCATCTACTTTTCTGGCATTAGTTACACCGTACATATGGAAGTATTATTTCGAATCTAAATATAACATTCCTAATTATGATTCTTATCAAGAATGATAGATGTGATGTTCTTTGGTACGTACTTATATTAAACACTTCAATAAGTTTTGGCGTTTGAATATATTTAACTATTTCGAAGTTTATTAATAGTGTATTTAAATACAATGATACCGTATATAAAAGAAATATATTTATCTAGAACATAACACAGGCAAAGATATCTATGTTATAAAATCAACGAGGTACTCAGAACATAAGACGCTAGTTTTTGTTGCTATTTTCCTTTGTAAACATTCACAATGATAGCCAAGTGCTCGTTATGTTTTCAACAGTATTGTAAATATTATGTTTTTGATAACCCTATTACCCTCAAATAGAAAAGTAGCCAACCCTTATTAATTTAGATAATGGACATGCAAGAGTTACGTGTAGGAAGGTAATAATAATGTTACGATAAGCATATTATAACACTATACATAAACGTTATATACCTACATTACCTACGGAATATTGTAAAGAAATTTACTTTAGCCTAACACTGAAATCCAATTTTAGAAACTTTCGCTTAGAAAAGAATTAAAATTAAAGACCTGATCGTTTAATTCCGTCAGAAAATTTGCTATTTGGTTATAATAAAGTTATTTTGTAGTCAAGCATATCATGTAATTTACAGTTATAAGCTTATTATCAGTACCTACATTTGCGGATAGAAAAACATTTACAGTATTTAACATCCATTAGTTTGACCAAACATGACGTGACTGCAGTCAAAACAATGTACCTAAATGAGATATTTTATTGCTAAATTAAGTCACAACATTTAACCGAGTAATCACTATTTGTACATTATTCTAAGTAAAATAGCAAAATATCTTCCAATGATTTTAAGTATTTAACCGTATCTTAAAATTGTACTTTGGATTTAAGATATAATGAAGAATGATTGCCGAGTTAGCAATAACCGTGATTCAACTGAATTCATTTCATCTCTAGGTGCTAGCTTTTATTTGCATTACCTACTATGAAAAAATTGCCTAATATGTAGTAGTACATTATTCTATTATATATGCATTTAGACATGTTTTTATCATTTTACAATCCGAAGTTGAAAAGGAATTCATTAGCTTAGATACATTGTTAATAACATCCTAGAATCTCAAATATTCGTGTGTGGTTGAAATGTTTCCAGCAAGTTATGATGATGAATATAGTGACGAATAGTTATATATGTACAACTACTCTTTTGTTACAGCTTTTAGGTATTTATACCTAGGTATGCGATGGAAATGTATTGTACCTATAATTAAGTAGATATCTATGTAAAAGTTCAAATATAGCGTTAGCGTATTAGGTATATTGTATAGCAAATATAACAATAAAATTCTCTTATAAAGCGATAAAAAAGTCAATTTACAAAACATCCATCTGATGTTAGTTCGGGGAGCGAGGCTGAATGAATCGGCGGTGGCTAGTCACGCGACGAGTTACATAAACCGTGTTTCCACAATATTACTTAGCTTACTTGTTTGCGGTAAAAAGCCCACTGACGTGTTAATTGCATTGCAGTATTGCTAATTATAATACTTACTTGAATTTTGATCCCTATCGAGAAACCGGATTTACCGCGCTAAGGACAGTTATTTTCAGTTCACGGTAGCACACGCGTAATACGAATGCCCATATTAAATACAAATGCGGCAGAAAATTTGCAGGTCAACGTGATATTCATTACAAAATCCAAAGACAATAATACGAACGCCTTTCATTTGTAATCAAAATGAAACAAAGAGATAGGATCTGTGGTTAAATTATTTAAAAACTGAGCGCCTTCCATTCAAATAAAATCCAATCAGAAACACATAACGTAGCGTGTCATTGGTACAAGGCAGACAGATAGTTTTAATCATGACAAGGTGGTGAACTAAATTATCCCGCGTAATTGCTGGTTTTGATAGCTACGGTTTGCGTCGAACATACAAGGAGGCGGCGTATTCGTTTAAACGACTAATTTGGAGTCCAACAACAGTTTTATTGAGTGTATCACGCAATAGGAGAGTCGAGGCAAACAACCCCGCCTACACTCGTGACTCGCGACGCTACACGGACACTCTTCTATTTACATACCCTCAGGGTTGCCAGGTAAATCGTTAGTGAAAACCGCGGCAGTATTGCGTGACATTTAAAGATACAGCAGTGGCGTTGATTTAGCAATCTGCAGCGCTGACGTCAAGCTATTATGCTGAGATGTCTATTTCAGTTTTTTGCTGAAAGGTTGTCTTGAAACGGAAGTTGCTGCATTTATTAGTGGTAGCCCTGAGGCGGTCCATTATTGTTAAGTTGCGGCCACTGTCGCCCACGCGAGATACCACACGGGCGTGTAGTTAATGTGTGCGCCACCTGTACGCACAGGCGCCGTCTATATGCAGTGCCAATTGTATGAAAAACCAACTTGATTATATATTCGTCAGTAGGATATGCACCATTATCTTGTGGGTACTTATATGCCTGTTAATTTAATGTTAGCCTATATTAGCAAGCTAGGAACAAAAAGAGAGATCTAAATTACAGACCTAATTTACGTTAACAGAATACAGATACTGAAGCCTAACTGTTATGTTTAGGAAGTTGCATATTATGAACATCCTTAATAAATATGTATGTTTAGATAAAGCATTTGATCTAAGATCTAGATTAGGTCCGAGTGATTAGTATGAACCACTCAATCACTAGGAAAAAAGTACCTACCGTGCCGAAATGAATTTACAGTTCATTGAAATTTAAAGAAACTATTTAGCGTAAAATTCGAATCGAATTATTGCTGCATTAGCATTAATTAGTAAGTTCAATGGCCGGATTTCATTTCGTATTTTATAACTTAATTTACTTACATATCCAGTTCAAATAATTATACATTATTATGTCTATGCAATTATAAAATCACATTAGTGAGTCATACTTACTTAGAAATACTAAAAATATTGCAAAATGTGATAAAATGATTACGATTGTTATATATATCGTGTAATGTTATCTAGAATACTTTATAACGTAGGTACGACAACTATGTTTGGTGACTTTATTTATGTCGAACATAAATTGTTGACGTTTCAGATTATATAAAACCGCAAATAAAGATACGATCAATGAGTTCAGAGCTGTAAACTAGACCGATATTTACAGTTTATACATTTTATGTATTCCGCCTACGTTCTCGTATGCAGACTAGATATTCATTTTTAGAATGTTTGTGAAACATCGATGTTTTGCTGCCTTTTCTATAAAGGTTTATATTTTAGTTATAAAGTAACATTGCGTTAAATAAATATTTAGAAAGTATTTACGTAAGTATAAGTAGATGTTTTTTTTAGATGTGGTGAGTCTGTTGCATACTTTGTCATTATTGTAGTTATTCAATAATTATGGCTAACTGGATTGTAGTCAGACAAAGCACATTGGCCTCCTCCCGAGGAAGAGTTATGCCATAGTCAGCACGCTTGGCCGGCGGGTTGGTGACCGCAGTAGTATGTTGGATGGAACACGTAGGGAAACGATTCTTATAGATGATGTTATAACAGTCGCTAACGGCTTAACGTGCTTTCCAAGGCACGGAGGGTAGTCCTTCAACCAACCAGACCCGAAACACAAAGATTTATGTGATTCAATTAGTACATATTGGCACTGAAAGTGTCACTATCTAAAATCATTATAACTTAACAGGGCCTTACAACACCCCAGATGCATTTATGATAGCTAATTTTAGAAAACTCCTACAACTTCACAGCTAATCTTTTATCTATTAAAGCATCCGCATATTATATGACAGACAGTGTTGAAGCTCGCCTGCTCTCACCGCTAAATGGACTTTATTTTAGGCTGCATACAGATACACGGAATAACCTTTTTGAAATCTAGGTCACTTCTAATTTTAATACCTCTTTGCTATGCTTTTCATACCTACTGCGGGTTTTTAACAATTTTAGTAATGCATCATAGTATTAAAGTAAGTGCATATTTGATTTTATTTAAAATATAGTTTAGATAAATACATAGACATAAGTTTAACAATCAACAAAAACAGTTAGTTTGCGGAAATCCATACTTATCTAATCTATCTTGAACCAGCTTTTGAGGAACGGGCCAGTAGTTCCTGAGATTTGAGCATTCAAGCAAACAATCAAAAAAGCTCTTCAGCTTAATTTATTAGTATAGATTTTAATCTATACAATCTAAAATAAAAAGTATTTTCTGAAAACTATGTAGTTTCAATCCAAAACCACATATCAACTCAACGACATATAAAACTCAGTAAATATAAAAAAATATTCATTCGATTGATTCTAGTTAAAATCGTGTGTAATCAATCAGCGGGATGTGTGACGTAACCGGCGCTCTCCTGTCTACCAGCCGTTTGATCGAGCGATGATACGATTTAGGTGTACGTACAAGAATGTATAGGTAGGTACTCGTGTCCATCAGCTGTCAGTTACTCCTACATGTATAGTAAACATAATGTTAAACAGATACCAATACTCTAATAAATGAACCCATGATGAAAGTTAGTTACCTACATATAAATTGCTTCCAATATCATCCCTTTAATAGAAAATGTTTTTTTTTTCCGGACGGACTATACGTAATACAATTAGTTTACATAACAAAAGCTTGGGAGATGAGATCCCCCTCATTCCAGTGCAGCCAGCATACCTAGAATGCGAATGAATTAATTTTGCATGAAAACAGTATATTTATTATTCACAGAAATGTCTTCAATAACGTTACCATCATACGTAACCTTCTGTTAAAAGTATGGCTATAAGTTGACCAATTAGGGAGGTCTACTTTACAAGCCATACCATTAGTCATTCTGGTGTCTACATGAATCGTAAATAAGTTAGCTGGAGCTCATGATGGTTATGAGATGAAGTAGAACCTACGATATCTAGTAAATAGCACCTACATAATACTAAGCAAAGGTATATTTTTTCCATTAGTCATAATACAGTAAATACTATATTTATTTAGCTTCATCTAAACCATTTAATCAGGGCTATGCTTGCCTTTATGTCCGAAGTAGCAAAAGCCTCATGACTGACTAAACTATTGTTCGTCCGTAAAAAATAGCTGTGTCCAATAATATTTTTTATAATCATATTAAACGATTATTAAATGTTTTGAACTCTTTATGGGAAAGATTACCTTATACTATCTATAATATAAAAATGAATCGCAAAATGTGTTGGTAAGCGCATAACTCTACAAAGCCTGGACCAATTTGGCCAATTCTTTTTTTTTAATGTTCGTGGAAGTTCAAGGATGGTTTTTACGGCGAGAAAAATTCGAATAATTCCCTGAAAACCCCTTAAAACAGCCTTTTTCTTTTTCCCATACAAACGTTTTCTAACTAAAATGTAGTGTCAATTTGAGCTTTATTTTGTTAATTAAAAACTTGAATGTTTTGCCAAGATTTTTTAGGGTAGGGGTAGTGTAGGGTAGGAGTAGTGTAGGGTAGGGGTAGTGTAGGGTAGGGGTAGTGTAGGGTAGGGGTAGTGTAGGGTAGGGGTAGTGTAGGGTAGGGGTAGTGTAGGGTAGGGGTAGTGTAGGGTAGGGGTAGTGTAGGGTAGGGGTAGTGTAGGGTAGGGGTAGTGTAGGGTAGGGGTAGTGTAGGGTAGGGGTAGTGTAGGGTAGGGGTAGTGTAGGGTAGGGGTAGTGTAGGGTAGGGGTGGTGTAGGGTAGGGGTGGTGTAGGGTAGGGGTGGTGTAGGGTAGGGGTAGTGTAGGGGTAGGAGTACCGCATAAACGAAGTCTCTACGGCCCAGTTTATTTTATACAAATGTTTAGGTCTTTTATGTATCGATTGAGGCAGTACGAAGTCTGCCGGTACAGCTAGTATAATATATATATATATGCTGGTCGAATTTTATTAATCTCAATTTTGAAATATCATATTAAACGATACCCTTATATAGAGTATAATTTGTATTTAGAAGTATAGTTGTTTCGTAAATAATACATATATATAATCATCAAAGCGGATATTATTTTTAGCGAACGGCCGTGAATCTTTATCGCAAAAAATATTTTTATGATCATATTTCTCATAGTTTATCTAGGCTAACATTATATACAAAAACACATTGTAAGTACTTACAACTAGTTTTATATATTACACCCTCAGTCTGTCTACATATTTAACCTCAAATAAATTTTCAAGGATTTATTTCACCGAAACCTACTAGTATCGCTTACGAATCCACACAAAAGTCTTAATATATTGTGTTCATAATAAATGTTCATCTTCGCTAACACGGCACTTAAATTAGTGCGTACCCAGACAAAAATACCGTGTGTAGTTGCCAAACACTTTCAGATAACAAGCGGGTTGGTCTCAGAATAGAAGGACTGTTCATCAATCAATTGCCCGCGTCAATGATCAATAGACGGTGTTTTTGCCAAGTGCCGTGCTTTCCCTTGGCTTGCGAACTAGCATACCATTTTAATTCATTCCTTCTACACACATATATACCTACATTTATCTTAATCATAAATCTATCCCTTTGTGTCTGATCTTAAACCTTCAAGAGGCGGGATTTTGTCCCAATCTAAAACATATAGGTACCTAGTGTATTTTTTTCTACATTGTAGATGGTGGTAGACTAGACTCAGCTTTTTTATACACGGTGAAGTCGCAAAAGTTTCGTGGCTACAAACACAAATGTCCGTCCGAAAAAGACATACGTTTATATACGTATGCTTTGTTTCTCCTATTTTCAGGGTCCGTAGTAATTTGCATTATGACGAGTCTTGAAGTTCAAGAGAGTAGAGAGCTCTGAATTATTTGAAATACCACGATTTACTACCGCTTTGACTTGAAATGATATCCAACCAGTTAGACACTACACCCACTTTGTATTTGTAACCATATTGATTCTAAGCTCACGTTAACAGTTATAGTTGCTGTATATAGGTCCGATTTGTGATAGTCACACGCGTAGGCAGTATGTCCTTTGCATATAAAGAGCAGATCTGAGTGACCGCGTGACTAACAGTCTACCTGCTGGAAGAATCGCCAACGATCGATTGTATGCTAAGCATTTACATTCGGCATACAATTATTATACAAGTTGCTTGTTTGTTTCTTTCAATGAAAACGACAACACCATATGGTTTTGAATAATTTAGCTAATTTATGTTTGTCACAAAAATAAAAATATTAGAAATTCATCGAATTTTGTAGTTCAATGTTAATAATTTTAGTAGAATTAGTTTGCCTTGTATTGATCTTTATGCTATTCAATCGGCAATCTGGTAGCCAAATGTGGTAGCCATGTCAAAATCCTCATCAGAGTCAAGAATAATCCAACAGTGGACAACCTCCAAGTTAAGTATAAGTCTCGAAGGTCATGGGTTCGATCCCCACACCAGAGTCTTTGTGTAAAATCTAAGATTTCTTTCCGGGTCTGGTTGATTGAGGGACTACTCTTCGTGACTCAAATAGATAGCAGCAATTCCCTGTGTGTTATTACATAATACTGCGGTCACCAACCCGCTATAGTATGGTGACTACGGCAAAAACCCTTCCTCGGGAGGAGGCCCATATTCAGCAATGGACGTAGGCTGATGATAGACTTTATACAGATTTATTACAGCAGTTTCATTTTCGTTTATTTCAGAAGCTACTTATGTAATCTAATGAACCAACCATTGAATAGAAACCGAAGTGATTATTAAATGCCAAATTCAATTATAATGGCCTTGCCACCATAAAAGTGGCAATAATAATAGCCGCCATTTACGACCCAGCAGCGGAACATGCAGGCATGCTTAGTCACCAAGTAGCGTTACATAATATATATTATAATAATTTATAGTTAACTAGCACCTTTTACTACTATAGCGTTTATGGAATGCTTTCACAACGAAATGGGGGATTCAGTTAGTGTATGTATTTGTTAAAAAAGTTGAACGAGTGATTTTCATTGACGGTCCATTTCCATGGGAATCACTCGTTTTACTTTTTAACACTACATCTTGAGAACCCGATTTATCAACTTAGGTATACCCCATACGTTGGTAAATCGGGTTCTTAAGATGTATGATATATAAGATGTATGTTCTGTAAGTGTTTTATATGATAGAAATGGCGCAACATCTATCAAAACGACAACAGGTTTTAAAGGAAGACAAAATAATATTGGGAGCCTCCAAAATATATTATTTTAACAAAAATCATAAATATATATGATAAATGTGATATACTAAGTCACTACTTATTATTTGGTACAACAGTTTACAAACATCTTAATCAGTTTGTTATGGTGATAGGTATATCAAAAAGATGTGTTTTTCTTTTAATAAACATTTGTTTTTTTATCCATTCAAATGAAAACAAATATTGTTATCGGTATTCATATTTTGTCTTATTGCATATGTGAAAATCCAAGAGAACATATTGCGTTGTGGGTAAGATTGTAAAACTTTCGAACATAAGGAAATGTATTCGAACTGAAATGGAATAGAAAATTCAGGAGCTTACAACTACTACGTAGCTACGAAGTTTTCTACGTATTGCTACGTTACTACGGTTTCAAGTATCTTCTTATTTTAAAATTAAAACTAGTCAATGGTTACTAAATATGATTAAAATGTAATACTTGTATTTTATTATGTAGATCATACTGTGTGCTATATGTATTTAATTTATTTACATCGAACCTAGATTAGTGATTCGTGATACTACACCACGAAACACTAAACTAAGTTACATCTCTAATAAAATCATGCTCATTAAGTAACTGATAATTGGTTTATTTAGTTTAGTACCCATAATAAGCCTTCAATATTTAGTACCTATTCCACAATAAATATTTAAAATAAGTAAAATTGTATTTCAACAGTGTTTATAGTAAACGCTAACTAAACATTGTTAATGAGGCAAAACGGTTAGAGCAAAGAAAATCAATAATCTAAAACTTTCCTACCGCCAATACAAGTCTACGTTTTAAACTACTATATAAACATAATATATCTCGAGTAGGCTTATACAAATAACGCTTAACTCAATATTGACTTCTTATCAACACTGTGTGCACTTCCCGGGTTAATTCTCCCGAATTGGGCAACATTTAACATCGTTTCAATGTTTTCATAACTGGCAAAACGGATAAGATATTCCGCTGTAAACGTGACTGTTACTAAGTCAGATATCAATTGACCCGTGGTCTGACTGGTAAATAAGTTTGTATGAAGTGACCTGGCAGACGATGTATCAAATGAATTTGTAAATATATACACATAACTCTAGAGATTGAAGAGTATATTATTATTTCAATTTTATGGTGATATACACTCAAAAAATTAAGTTAGCTATAGTTAATATTTTAAATCATACGATAATTTATGATAAAAACTGTTATTTCCAAGAAACATTTAGAATGTCTAATTTAAAAAGTCCGCTTATGAAGGTACGTTTATATAGCCATAAGTGAATAAGTTGCCATATAGTTGTCACTTAAATTGTAATAGCAACATTATTTCATTTAAGGTTATGTTTTCTACATTATTCGAAATAGCTTTAGTATTGAAAACTACGCTATATCCACACCTTAATCCAATCTGTGGAGACTAGAGTGCTTCTCATCTTGTCAACCTAACCTAATAGAAAACAATTCTTACGTACGACTAATATTGAGATTATAGACCAAATACAGAACTTTGGATAATTCTGTATTTTAGTATAAAACAATATTATCTTGTTCTGCTTAACCTTAGTTCTATAATTTGTTAAGTAAATAATAAAGTACGTTGGGTTCTGTGTAAGCAAACTTACCGTTGACAATAATTAGCGATGCTACTCATGCCACCGTGAATATAAACTAAGCTCCAACTACTGTACACTCATTAGCTGACACAGATTCCTTTCTTTACTTAATAAATCAACAGCTTATCTTGATTAATCGTGCAAAGAAATGCAATACGGTTTTGCAACCCAAATGGCATTTGTGCATATTCATATAACCCGGAAAAATTACGCAAGGGCTTTTTATAGCAAGTAGTAAATCACACTGTTTTATATTTATATTTTATACAACTAACTTAATACTGAACGGAACTGCAATTATGCTCAAGATTTCGTTTCACTCGAGTGAGCACTCCACTGATATTTTATAATTAAATAATCCAGCGATAAACTTTAGTCGTTCGATATCGCGGTCACGTCCACACTCGCCGAATTAATGACTGCAGAATAAAAAAACAAAACTACAAAGAACATGTTCGTACAAAACAAGTTTATATTGAGCGCCAGTATCGTGTCGTGTTCCTACTAATTATATATAATCCACCTTGCTCACCTCAAAAATAGTATTTTAGTGAATAAACCTAGACTCGTGATAGATTAAGTAGCGATAACATTGACAACTAACACGGTTGAGGAATTGTCCCGTGAACAAGAAATTCTACTTTTATTATTTTTTAGTGCCTCAGCTCAAAATAGTAACAATTATCCACTAAAACGTTTTTAATTCGAATCAACACTAACTTGTTTCGAGGTCGAATTGGAAACAAGGCTCGTCGTGCGTCGATTGGAAACGTAAATAATAAATATTTGGAAGAGAGAGCGACACGGATGTGCGAGTAGGTGACGACACAATGGCCACACGCGTTTCGTACCATTGTTGATAGATGCGCACGCGTTCTTCAAGGAAGAACTGTCTTCAATGGTTTATCAAAGATGCTAATGACTGTTTTAAAGACTGTTCACAGAATTTTAAATTGCAAGTGAATTTACAAGGTATATTCATAAAAAGAATGAAAAATGATCACAATACGAGCGGTCTGATACTATCCAGTTTGCGCGAGGTTGGCGACTATTACACGCCGCAGTCGTCCTTGCGGGGCGCTACACTGTGCTGGCCTTTGCTGAAATTATTGTAAGTGGTAACTGGTGGCAAATCACGGGAAAATTAATAGGCAGCATTGAACTTGACCGTGTTGTGACGTCACAGCACACACGTACACGTGCGCGGCAGCACTCGCCGCGGTGGCCGCTACAAGGCCGCGGCTATCGCGCCGCCACATCGCCACCGTGCGCACCTAACTAACCGTGAACACAGCCTCACATGCACACACTCACGCACCGAATACTACGTGGAACATTCAGAGGAAGTAGGCGTGCTAACATACCCGCTGATTCGTTTTTACACGACCTGTTTTGTAATTTATGCAAACCTAGACTATTTTAGAATACACTAATTACAATAACCTAGCCAAGTGTCACTCACACTTGCGCAAATTGGCACTGTTTGACTAGTTAAGTGAGCTAGTTCTACGAAGGGAACACCTAAACTAATATATAAATGAAAGGAAATAAATCGTTGCAATTAGTTCTACATAATCGCATTAGGGTGTGAGAATGTTATAGGTTCCATTTTTAATCCGAATTGATTTGTACTTCATATCATAGTATATGCTATCATATAAAGGACGAATAAATGCAAATTTACAGGTGATATGACGAAAACATGCCTTAGCATAACACACAGTAGAAGTACTAACTATCCCTTATGGGTAACCATAAGGGATAGTTGGTACTTCTACTTACTCTAGCTGTATTAGGTTTCAATGGATTTAACGGGGTCTGCAGAAGAACATCTAATATTAAAATAAATCTTTATCTCATGCAAGTTCATTACTAAGTAGTTTAATATCTAGAAGAATCTTATTGCATCATATTTTATAATAATATACTATATATATGGCAACATCACACGAAAACAAACTAAAAACGTGTTTTTTCATGAGCTCCTCGTAGAATACATAATTTACAATCGGTTATATGGAACTGTCTTTCTGGACTATTGTAAAAACATTATTGTATGTGTAACTCAAACCTTTATTAAATAAATATTATTATTATTATTTTTAATTTATTTTTGTTACATTTACAAAGGAGGGAGTAGGTAAAGAGTAGGTAAAGAGCAATAAAGAGCTGTCGTTCACTGGATACTTCTTCCTTTCTGTAAGAAATATAATTAGGAATTCCAAATGGTTCCCCGTCCTTAAGATGAGTCTCACTTACCAGGAGTACATCCACATTCCTTTTCCTAAGGAAGTGGATGACAAGACGTTATTATTATTATTAACTAATTTAGCTGCATACACTTATTCCAGATATATAAGGTATCGATATTGCTGATTGAACGAAAGCTTAGGCCGTATGTCGAAAGATATAGAAGCTTTTACTTTCCTGGGAACTAGAACGAACTACTCATTAGATAGAATGAGATAGATAGAATACAGTCTTCCAGATATAAATTATAATATCAATCTTGTGAGTTACTGTGACATTATTACCTTCATATGTATAATATAATATATCAAGAACTACCAATATAGAGGCTGCCATGAATGATGTCTTAAAATAAATACCTATTAAAGACGTTAACACAATATCTAATACCTAGTCATTCTCACATTTTACTTAAAAAATAAACGCAAAAAAAAATTACTAGGTTTGTCTAAAATATATATTTTTTACTGATTTTGTAAGATCTTTAGTTTGGCTTCTTACATAACAAATTACAGATAAAAATATTTGTCCATTCATATAAAATCAAGGCTAAGTATATAGAAGGAACACAAATAGATAATACTAATCTGTTACGTATTGCTCTCGATTGATAAAAATGTATTTGTTATCAGCTGAACGTAAAATAACTAAGGTGTTTTTAAATACGTCGATTATAAAATGACTTAATAAATGAAAAATAATACGTTATGTTAGATCGCTTTTGTTCGTTCGGTAGGTACGTTATTCTTTATCAAATACCAGGGTTTTTACCAGATTTCATCGGATGCCATGCATTTGCTGTTCCCGGTGCCCCCATTAGAGGCGTTCGTAGGGGCGGCAAGGGGGTTTTAAAGGGTAAATCCTCTCCTCGTGATATGATTAGCATATCATCGCTATGGAGATGGAAGTCCTACATATTCCGGAGGTAGCGATGCTTAATGTACCTTTTTTTTTGTTGTTCGGGGGGAAATGCCTTTACGCATTTCCACCGCCGCTGCAGCGTATTAGCGCGCTGGCGGTGGGATATGTGGGACTCGCCCTCTCCATTGCGTGGTATGCTAAAGTCATACCACGAGGAGAGGACCCTACACCACTAAAACCCCCCGGGCACTCCTTCGATCCGCCGTTGGCGGAGCCCGGGTACGCATAAGCAATCCGACCATGCTTAATGTACATACAACCCAAAAAAAAAATGGCTAGATCACCAAGATATCAGTATTTATTCAGTTTACGGCTTTCGATGAATCTTAATTGTCTTTACACTCAACAAATTGTAATATGGCAATCGAGTAAGCGCTATCTCAAATGATTTTCATCACGCAATACTCAAATTAAAATATTTCTATTTCATGCATTTCAAGTTATTAGTTACAATATTTTTTTTTATTTCCTTCCGTAGTTTTAGTTCGCTAAATATGCATTATTTTGCTATTAAAATTGTCAAACATGCTAAGTAACTATCTTCTCAAAATTGCTCATAATCATTCCAAATTTTACTAAAAGTTACAGAAATAGGTAAACGTATAAGGTCAACATAACAACGATTAAAAGAGACACTGACAAAATGTCAATGGAAATAGAAAAATGCACAAAAAAAAAAGATTAATGACGAAAAAGTCATATGTCACACAATACATGTCACTTAATGTCACTTGTATTTGACAGTTCTCTAGGCATCTGAAGATATTGCCGTTCCCGACTCGAATCGATTAGGCACCTCTGATATGTGGGCATGTTATGTAAAAAGCCTTTCTAAGGTCGAAGTTGACTTCATTATTGCGATGGCGTAATGTATCGTTAGAAACTCATTTACCTTGCATAATATGGATCCACATGATTGCATGTGTCTTGTCGAATATGAGTGCTCATTACAGTTTGAACTATTCACAAATGAGAACGGATAGGTTGGGTTTTCTAGTGAATATTCAACAATCTGTCAAGCCAGTTATAATAAATATAAAGCAAAATATTATTCTTTAGACGAGTAGGTATATGTGTTATTATATACACTTTGCTATTACTGTACTTGTATATCTGTTTCCGTAATAACATCGTTTAAGTGCAAAACGCGATCAATGATAAGTAATCTGTGGATCTACAAACTTTTTGAGTTATTTTTATGGCTATGATAGTATGTAACAGATACTTCCACGAAGCATTATCAGTATACAATCATGTAATGGTTATAATATAATTAAGAACCATACTTATATGCAAAAACCAAGTAAAAGAACATATAAATTCAAGTCAAAAAGCAGTGATTATGTCACTGCATTATAATGAAAAGTGAGTGTTATCAAATACGGTAAAACGTTGAAACCGATAGAAAATAACGAAATACTGAAGGTACTGAATAACCTTAAATGATGTCAATCACTGTCAGAATAAAAATTGATTTAGAAAATAGATTTTCGACAGAATTCTATATAAACGCCAGAAGTGAATTTGGTTCGAGTAAATGACGTAAGCGAGACAATTAGCAAGGCAATCCTTTTTTTTATTGTTTATGCAACAGTTTACGTGACTCAAAATAAAGTTGCTTTGCAGCATGCGACGTAGTAACGTTAAATTGTATTCTTTTGTAGCACTATCCGGCCAGCAATGCAGTTGGATCTTGAATCAATGCAGTAACATATTAAAAGAGCGCATGCAACATTCGCTCGTTCGCGTATTTGCGTATCGTACTTCTTGCATAAGTGATGTATTTCGCAACATCTTACTACAGTGTAGCCGCGAAAGCTATGACGTAACCTGCGCTAGCGCTGCCGATCCATTGATTAGACTGAGCTGTGAATGTAACCAGTTATTTTATTATAATAACAATTCTTCTTAGTTCTTATCAGTATAAGATTGTTTGTGTTTATCCTGTTTACGATCTATCAAAGTAACTTATCATATGTAATACTAAGGAGTTTTATAAAGAAAGAGTTTGACACTGTGACGCTACCCCAGTGTGTATACGAACAGTGCTCAACGCGCTCATTTAACTTAACATAATAATTATATACCTCTTAAAGACCAGCATATTTATAAATTTAAGAAATAAGTAACTACAGTGACACAACTTATTATTTATATGGTAAAAATATTATACTTAGTCTTATCCTCTAGATAGCTCACCTTACACACTAAAAAATCATGAAAAGGATTTTCTATAAAAGTCTGTGTCTAAATATTGCCACCGGCAAAACCGCTAATAACATGTAACATGGAGAAAAACCGAGAGACCGAATTTAAATTATTCAAGAATATAGAGTTGCCTGTATTTTTAGAAATGTTTGCCACGAGGAAGCTTTGGGTCAATATCCGTTACGAGAATTCCGAATAGATCTATAAAAAAAAATGTTTTAAGCATTGGTACGTCAAAGATTTTAAAAATGTTTATGGGTACCTACTTAACATGTAGGTATTTTTACGATTCAAGCTACTGAATCTTTCCAAAACTATTATAAAGTTATTTACAAAGTTGCCAACTCAAGCCGGAATCAATGGACGGAAGCTAAATTTCATTCCCTGTCAAATTGACAGCCAACTGGATGCTTTCATAATTTTCTACGAATTGAGAAACGTAAAATCGGGAATCCAGACGGAATATTGAGTTACAGTATATTAATTTTCCTAAACGTGCTTCAGAAGCTCTAACCTATCCGAGCTAAATTAATATTTCGTTGCTGTATATTCAAATATAATTAATTGCATACTACGGCAATCATATTGCTTGCTTTGTGTTTAAGTATTTAATTAAATGGCGTAAACAGCTATGTTTACAATATAGATCTGTGTTTATCTCTTAAAATACTGGCACGTGTGCCATGCATTTTCTTACTACCATATATGTAAACAAAATTAATTGCTGTGATCTGATTGTGTTATTTGTAATAATAAAAAAACAAAATCAATGACCTTATTTGATGTGCAGGAAGAAAACTATCCAAAGCACATATAGAAACAACTGTAAAAGCGGCACGCTTTCCTAAAAGTGTTGGTATTTACTTAGCACAGCATACCTATACCTAAGCATTGCCATTCAACGGGGCAATGCTGCTAGCATTCTAAGAACGTTGCTAAGTAGCATAAATTTAGAATAGTTAGTATTACTTGTGTATATGTGCTACATAAAAACGTATATAGATATATATATAAATATTAAATGTTTGACCTCTTAAGCATTACATAGGACTCCTACACTATTTTTGAATATGAACTTGAGAAATATTAATTTATTAACAGTGCCCACTAGCTACAAATATTTATAATAAATTACATCCATCCATTGCGTATACAATGATCTATTTGTTAATATTGTCTGTCTGTCTCTATAGCGAAAGTAAGAACACAAACAAGGGCCATGTTGATAAATAACACCCTTTAATATAATCATTGTTTGACTTGCAACAATGTGTGTTTGTAATGAATATTATTTAAATGCAAATTGTTTCACGATTTTCATTGTTTCGTCCGCACCAGAAATAGCTTGCGATTAAAAGTCTCCGACTAACTTTTTGTTAAACAAATACGAGTACCATAGGTTCTGCCGTTTGTTATTTCCATTGAAATGTACTTCGTGACAAAAGATAGGATGTCTACCTTTTGCAAAAGATTTTTCAATAGAATTATTATGTTTTACAAGAAAACAATTAAGTTGTTATTTTATTAATAATCTAGATTACTATTACCTTGTTACGGATACATATTTAAAACCAATTTGAACAAAAAAGGATCGAAATAAGAATACTTCAATAAAATAAAGTTGACATAAATGTTATTTAGGGATTTTCTTGTTCATTAAACATAATCATTAACCTAACAAGAATTAAGACAAAAGAAAACATAATATTAAAGTCTCCGTAACGAAGGTTTGATAACAAAGAATCAAGTGAAACGATGAATTTTACAACTCTGATTGTTTACATATCGCAATAAGATACTGCCGTGAGAACCTGCCTTTAATACGATCAGTATTGTGATTCTGACTACCGGCTTTTGTTATTACATTAATTACAATTATATAGTTCATATTTTATCTGGAATTGAATGTAGAGTAAATTGCATGCGGAAGGCGGAGAAGTGTTATAGCGCAAATTAGGAAAGGCCCTTCAGCCTATGAGCTGCAGTGAACTGAAACGGGTTGATAACAATGGATATAATTATGTAATGTCTTCTTTTCAATAAGTTTGTTAATAACGTTATGCGTAGGGATGACATGCATGTGACAAAAATAATGCTGAATGTAAAGATGGATGGATATGTTGGAAGCGGAAGGCCAAAAAAAAGATGGATGGACTTAGTGAAAAATGACATACGTGTAAAAAAGGTGTAAGTATGGAAGAGACGTCTAATAAGGTAAAATGGAAGAGCAGGACAGGAAGATGACATGAAATTTGTTAGTAACGATATTTTAATGAAGTTCAACATATTTAAATTCTTGAACAATAAGGAATAAAATCATGATGTACTTACGAGTATAATATAGTGATGACCACATGCTAATTAGAAACTATTTATATAAGGGAACACATAAGGTACTTTAAGTAAATAATAATTATATTTATTATTTTATTAACCATTGTTATTGAGCCGTTATCCTTTATTTCCTGATGCTATATTAATATTGTCTAGAAATAATATATACCTAATGTAAAAGCGTAAAATTTGCCCGTTATTGTTATTAAATACCAACTACATTTTTCCTGTGAACCAAATATCAGAAATATATTTAAATATATTTCAGTATACGTTATTTTGCATTATGTGGAATTATCATAACCATGTTCAATTTCCATTAACAGTCTATCTTTTAAACTATATTACCCATCCACATCAACAGTTAATGTTATTAAATAAGTCAAGAAATAATGAATACTAGTGGTCGAATTAAGACCTTTTCTTCGGACGGACATACGTAGTTAGCTACGAGGCTTTTGCTACTTCACCGGGCATAAAGAATTGTTTAAAAACTACAAACTAAGCTACCTGCTCAAGAGGGCGCCCCCTGTGGGGTTTGAACCTCGGCTCAGGGCGGTCGATGGCGATGAGATTGAGGGATTATGACTTTTAGTATTTTAGGGGAGTTTTGTGCAACTGTCGCTCTACTTTACAGTTCGCGGGCCTCTTGGACTTCGGGTCTACGAGGGCATCGGATGGTTTTTTGCTAACTAAAGGTCAGGAAGACGAGGGTCGGAAAGAGTGAAATTCCTTACATGAAATATTAGCATTCGGTTCTGCTCTTCAATATAAACTTTAAGTGTGCGAAATTTCATATTCCTTCGTCCGCGCAATTTTCTTAAAAAGGGCTACAAAGTTATTGCTTCACGTATTAATATATAGTTTAAGTCATTGTTCCGATAATATTATTATTATAATTTACAGTTGAGAAACATACAAAATTAATTTGATTCAGGACTGAAGGAAGGAAACTGTAATTAAATCAATGAAGGTAAATTAATGATTTACTATCATAAATACTATATACTATTAAAGTGATGTACTTTTGTTGTAAGGTAAATATATAAATAATAGCAAGGTAAATAAATAAACAATAACCAAAGGACGAAGTAGCTGAATTTGTAGCATGGACAATCCTAAAACCAAATTTTCAAATAACCAACAATAATAATCTATAGGTACTAATATTATTATTTTTGTTTATCTGTTTGTTACACTCAAAATCTATCTAATCTATAGGGCGGAAGTCGATAATTCTTTCACCATTTGAATGCTACGTTATGCAGAAGTAACATAGACTAAATTTAATTATGCAGTTCCCGGAGTAACCAGAGCTACGCAGGTGAAACAGCGCGCGGCCAGCAGTTTATAAAAAACAAATATATTTACTTACTTTAATTAACTTATTTGAATAAAAATATAAAATAGTATCATACATTATGACTAAATGAGTTTGAATAAAGAACCCATACATTTCCAATATAATAAATAAAACCTTTTTATCCTCGTATAAACCTTTGTACTTCGGATACATTCAAGTCTTATAAAAAAGGTTGTAATATAATTCAAATAACAGAACAGGAATAATACAATAAATTCTGTAAAACAACATAATGTGTAACAGCTGTTTAATACTGATCATTGTTTTATTCGTCGTTGAAGCGTGGCGTTCATTCATATTTGTATTTATAATGACACTATTGGTATAATGTTTTTTTAATCGTAACATTATGAAGCCCGACCGTTTTCTATGAACACTTCCTTTTACGAATTGTTTACTGCGTATATTCCTTTAATTAATTCTGCACCGGTGGCTTAGTGGTGAAGATAGTGGCTTCCGAGATCTAGTATTCTGGGTTCGATTCCCATCCGGAACAATTATCTGTGTGAACCTCTAATAATTGTTGTGCGCGAATTGTGTGTTTGTAAGGGATTTATTTCCTTAGTGCGGAAGTTGTCTTTTTAAAGAAGAAAAAATAAAATACATATAACAATCAAAGACTATACATATCTATGATAGACTTCATAATTAATTAAATGCTTGTTGTTAGAGCTAGAAATTATTTTTATCCTGATTTATATAGCTATGGCAACGTAGTCACAAGGATTGGATCCTTTTGCGAAGCGTAGTTAATTGCTTCCGTTGACTAACACCCGTTAGAGTGAATCATTATTATTTATCTCACTATCACGACGAAAATAACAAATTATGATGATTGCTATAATTGCACTTAGATATGAGGTTTGATATCAACAACTCTTTTAACTAACTGTCATCATCATCATCGGCCCGTATAACGTCAACTGCTGGACATGGGCCTCCTCCCGAAGGAGGGTTTTGCTATAATCACCACGATTGGCGGGCGAGTTAACATACTTAGGTAACCTTACACTTTTGCAATGTATGTTAAAGAATGAAGTACTTTAATGCATTCCATCTCCACACGGCAGTTTAACACTCTCATTGCTAGGTACACAGGTATGCAAAGTATTACCGTGGCTAAAACATCTGATAGTGTCTAATATCACTACGTAGGCGGGCGCAGTAGCCCGATGCCTGATAACGCAACGCACACTTGTGTATCAAACGTATTATACCTCTGTGTGTTTGCGTGTGAGTGTTGTAACACTATCTGTGACACAGGCCATTTTATCTCTTTGTTTTCTTTGCAACTGCCGCTTGTTATCTGACAAATGCTTCTCTTTTATTTAATAGGTATCGCGCTCCCTTAACTGCGCATGAAAGACACAAATTACATTAGTTAGAAAGTAATATAAACATGCAATATTTGGTTATGAAGAAGCACTATATAAACTACAAGCTGTCCCGTGCGATTTCACCCGTGTAGACCCCGTTCCCGTGGAAACTTTAACCTTTAAGGTTAAAGTTATAAGTTCAGTATAGCCTACTAGCTCTTTAACCTCTCTTAACACTCTTACTCTTACTACTACTACCATCCGGACTGGACACGTAGAGACGGGCCCTGCTTCCCTCGCTGCCGCTACCAATCTACCTGAGGCGTCAGCGAGAACACTACCATCCAGCTTCATAAAAGCTAAGTGTTTATAGTGACTAGTAGCTACCTGGTCACCTACAAAAAACCGAGTCCTAGAACCTGCTCCCTTATTCTAAATATTGTTAATCTTGTAATGTTAATTACCTAATTACAATAAACTATAGTGTACTGAGTGATCTGTGTTTATTTCCTCTCTTTATATTTATAACTCATCTCTTTTCATATATGTAACACGTGGTTGGCTACACCAACACGTAATACGTTACAGTGGCGGTTAACCCCGCGGTTTTACCCGAGTTACTCTGCTCCAGTGGGTCGGAGCGTGATGTTTTGTAGCCTATATGTTAATCTAGCGTATAACCTATCCCGGTGCAAATTTTCAGCCAATTCCGTTCCGTATTTTTGGCGTGAAAGATTAACAAACATCCATCCATCCATACTTACAAACTTTCGCGTTTATAATTTTAGTAGGATGACACTCACAAATTGTTTATTCTTATTCTGATTTTCTTTTCTTTGATCAAAAATCTTTATGTCTACAAGAAAAATAATACAGATTTATGTCATAAATTAAACATAGCATTCTTTGAACTTAATGTACCTGAATTAGAGTATCATTAGTTGTTGAAAACTACCTGAGAAGGCACAAAAGAATCGGAATTCTTTACGAAAGTATCATGACAGGTGACACATTTACATTAAGTAGCTCTATTTCAGATTTACAGAGTAAAATAACATCTGAAATTCAGTCGGCTTGGTAACTAATTTCGTAATAATACGTTGGGCGGAATCTGATTCTAAATATGTAATTGGGTGTCTGGTGAAAAACATTTAAAAAAAGAATATATAAAACTAACTAGTGCCTTAGATTCTAGCAAAAAACTAGTTTATGAAAAAACTAGTAGGAATTTTATGCGGAATTATTACAATATGATTCTGTTCTGGATCCCTCGTTTCGAATGAAGCGGTTTTAAATAATAATTATTCATTAAAAACACAGGAAATAATAATATTCACTACACATAAAAATAATTGTTAATGAAGAAAGTAGATTGAGAGCGTATACATACATTCCTAAAACTAATATTACGTAATGTTCTTACGAGACACTGTTATAAAAAAGTAAAACTTTTTTTTTTACTCCTAGTCCTCTCTGATATAGTAATGATAGTATAATTATACTATTTATTTATTTAATAATATAATAACTTCAATGTTATTATGCAACTGAATAACGTAATTTTATATATCATCATTACATTTGGTTTTATTTTAAATTTATATTATATATTTTAGGTTTAACAAGGATTTTATTTTAAAATTATAATTTGGTTAGTAACAATTTCTTCTCAGTTTACTGAATTTATACAATAATATAAACTACTGGACTGAATTTCAAAAAATCATTCACCATTAGAAAGCTGCGTTATGCAGGTTTTTTTTTCGGATTGACATACGTAGTTAGCCACGAGGCTCTTGCTACTTCACCGGGCATAAAGGCGAGCAAAAAAGCTCCAGCCTTAATAAATGGTTTAAAAACTACAAACTAAGCAACCTGCGCAAGAGGGCGCCCCCTGTGGGTCTTGGACCTCGGCTCAGGGCGGTCGCTGGCGATGAGATTGAGGGATTATGACGTTTATTATTTTAGAGGAGTTTTGTGCAACTGTCGCTCTACTTTACAGTTCGCGGGCCTCTCGGACTTCGGGTCTACGAGGGCATCGGATGGTTCTTTGCAAACTAAGGGTCCGGAGGACGAGGGGGGACGTTATGCAGTAGTAATAAAGATTATATTTATAATTATTAAGTTCACACCCATGTCAGCCACGCGGATGAAACTTATATAACCTATTAGTTATTGTAGGTAAATATGAAACGCGAAAGTAAAAAGACATACTTATATATAATAGCAATAAACGAAACGTAATATCTATATTTAAGATATTTTATATTTAAGGTCGAGGCAAACGATATATTCACACAACCTCCGTAGCGTAGCGGTAATTGGCTCGCTTTAAATCTCAGGGGTCGTACGTTCGATCCCCACACCGGACAATAAATCTTTGTGTAAATTCTAAGATTTCTTTCCGGGTCTTGTTGGTTGAGGGACTACCTTCCGTGCCTCGGAAAGCACGTTAAGCTGTTGGTCCCGATTGTTATAACATCATCTATAATAATCGTATATCAAGGAACGGGCAGCAGCGTTTCCTTGTGTGGTACAACATAATACTGCGGTCACAAACCCGCCTGCCAAGCGTGGTGGCTATGGCAATACCCTCCCTCTGGAGGAGGCCCATGTTCAGCAGTGGACGTTATACGGGCTGATGATGATGATTATATGTTACTCTTGGATAACGTAGCGTTCTAAATGTGTAATATTTTTTTAAATCGGTCCTGTAGTTCCGGAGCTTATTCAATGCAAACAATCGAATCTTTCCAGTTTATAATATTAGTACAGACTGAGTATTTTTCTTAAAATGCATCATATACCTATGTAAGAGAAGAATTTCAAAAGCAATTGTAAGTAAAATTACAGTAAGCATGAATCGAAATAAATATTGAAATATAATTTTTCTAGGCAGTATTTATATTCCAAGATATTTTACTTTCTTAAACAGTCAAAGAACTTATAACCTTAACAAGTTTCGGATTAAAACAAAACAATTATTCTTTTGTTGAAATTATTATTAAAAAAAAAAAAAAATTATCAACGGGGTAATGCTGCCTGCATTCTGGGAACCTTGCCAAGTAGAATATATTTAGAATAAGTAGTTTATGTTAGTTTTATTTTAAATTAGCTACTTTTAGTTGTATATTATGTGTTTTATTTATTTAGTTTAAATTAAGTTTAGTTTTATACTAGAATCTATTAAAAATAAAATGTATTATAAAGACCTGATTTTTATGAAAACATTATAACTTTAAATAATATATTATATAAGAAAGGTGGCTTGTGATAGGGAAAAATGGAAAGAAGTAAGGGAGGCTTTTGCCCTGCAGTGGGACACATCCACCTCAAAATACATAATAATAAGAAAAAAAAATTGTTTTTGTCCATGTAAAGCGGTAATTATTATCTTATGTTTTCTTGGACAGAAAATGATAAGCGTCATTCTTAAAGCGTTTTATCGTTAAATGGTTATTAATAAATATTTTATCTTTGTTTCTAAAGATAAAAAATAGCAACGTTATATGTAGCGTATTTGATATTTTCATTATTAATAGATAAGTTTGATTGCACCAGTATCTATTCTTAAGTTAATTAATCAAATGAAAATTGCAAAAATATACACCATGAATGCTAAACGAAATGAGTTTATTTTGGTAGTATAATTGATCTATGTATATACTTTGTCAAAAGCACTACATATTAAATTTTCATCGAACATGTATTACGGGCATCCGTTCGTACAACTTCGATTATTATCATTTTCCCATTTATTATTTGCGTCCCTTATAGTAACCGTTTTTGTAAAAAACATATACCTACCAAATATAAAAATTTTAATGTAACGTTTTGACGGCAAATCGTTCTGCCAATTATAAGAAACAACTTAAAACTCAGGTATTTGTTTAAATATTGAAAAAAGCAACATATTGTCCTTTTATTTGTAATGATTAAACTCAAATACTACTGGGCCGATTAAGACAAATCTAGTACCATTATTAAGCAACGTTATTGAGGAGAAACATAAGTTGTATTTAAAATAAGGTTCTAAGAAAACGGGAGGTACGCGGGTATATAGCGCGGTAAGGCTAGTTTTGATTCAGGCTGGATATTAATAAATGATAATCTAATAGAGTAATATTTTCCGACGGCAAATGTATTTTAGTACTTACTTAATATTAACATTGTTATTTCTTCAGTTTTGTAATCCGAATGTGAACCTTTTTGTGGTATATTTTTTTAATATAATTAATGTTATGTGTGTAACGTTTGATTTGTAGTAAACAGTTACTTATAAAACTACAATGTTCTCTAAAAATGTTGTAACTTCCTTTCAGTTTTATATAAAAACATGAATGTCTTTCGTTACAATGTAACTACTTAAACCCGTTTGGATGCAACAGGCTACAGATATTTTTGTTCGCACTTTATTACAATTAGTGTCGATTTGAATCGTCTCATAAAAATTAAAAGATAAATAAATTTTAAATTTAATAAGATTTTCTGTGGAAATTCTATCAAAATTAAAATTTATTCCTATATATATTTTTTATCTGAAGATTATTTAATTGACCTTAATTTTTTTTATCTTTATTTTAATAATCTATACTAAAAGGTGCTTATAATATTTCATAGGTAGGCCGAAGTTAGCCTACCTACGAAATATTATAAGCACTGGACAAAAGTTATTTGTTTTTGTATACGGTTACTATAAAACTACTGATTTGGGGAACTAACTACCTACTAGATGGAAATTGATGACCTTTGCTAGATAATAATTAATAAAAATAAAGCCATCTTTTTTCATAATATTATTAACGCTTTTTTAATTATAATATGATACAATAGCTAAAATAGTCCACGTCTTAAAGGCCTAATGATATAATGTCACTTCTAAATTCAAGTAATTTTGAAGCTGAATATGTAACCCTCACATGTAACTTAAGTTAATAAAAAGTTACCTTAAACCTCAAAATGTTATAATAACACAACGTGACATAGTAAAATCGCGAGATAACTAAGCGTTTAGTAATTAATTTGTTTGTTTTACATGTTTATCATCTCAGTAAAGATAATACTTAGTATTACATACACTCTTATTAAGGTCGAAGGGTATCTCAACGACCTAAGTGACCACTTCGTAGTTTTCCTACTTGTTCTAATTTTAACTCATCAATTATTTAAATAATGTATTGTAGTAAAGATATCATTTACTATTGTTACAATAATTGTTTAGTGATTACCTTCAGCTCTGACTGATAAAACAGGTATACATAGGGCCGGATTGCCAAGCGTACACGGTGCTACTATCCGGGGGGTTTTAGTGGTGTAAGGTCCTCTTCTCGTGGTATGATTAGCATACCAACGCTATATTATACTCTTTTGCAGGCGCGGGAACGCTGCAGCGGGAGAGGGGATGCGTAAATGCATTTCCCCCCGGACAACAAAAAAAAGAAGATATATATGTATAGTAATATTATAAGGAAAAACGTTTGTATTTTATTTATTTATTCTTTATTGTACACATGAAAACAAGTTATGAGAGTTCAACAATTAAAGATGATGTACAATGGCGAGCTTAACTCATTTATGTATGAGTTTTCTTCCAGCAAACCATATTCAGTTTGTAGTTTGTATATAATCAATAACTCAAAAACTACTTATACTTATACCGTTAGAAAGCTACAATATCCACGTATAACATAAGCTATATAGATATTTAATTATGTGGTTTTTTTTCGACGGACATATGTAGTTAGCCACGAGGCTTTTGCTACTTCTCCGGGCATACGAACATGATGTGGTTGCTACGGAAACGGGAGATACATGGGTAAAACCGTGCGGTTTGGATAAGTGTAAATACCTACATAAGTAATATTATTATTTTCAGTTTAATATACCAAGAAACCACAAAGACTATAATAATGTGTAATGTTGTAATGTCTTTATTCCTATTATTATATGGTGTTGTAATGTATTATTAGTATTACTTAGTAACAATTAAATTAAATAAGTAATTAGGTATATGCCTATCTAAAGTTAGCCAGCTAGCTTTAGGTATTCAACTTTAATTTTAATTATGAAAAGTATATAATGAGAAATCCCAAAAATAAACACAATTGAATAAAGGCTAGTAATTTACTCTTCACTCGAAGTGAAATTATTTATTAAATAATTTTTCATGTAATTTAATTGGTATTAAATGAAGTCAATAGGTATGTTGTAAGGTCTCTACTCTAGATCTGTTTTTTTTTTGTTTTAATATGATACTTTTTGTGTTATTTAAAAATTATTATGTTTAATCTTGTGTTATAGTGAGTTAGTGAGTGTTGCCAACTAAATGACATAATCTTATACCGGTTTATATTACAAGTAGATACGATGTATGCGAGGTGTAAGTATTCTTATTACACCTTCATTGTATAGGTAGGTATATTTACCTTTACCTTTGCATACTCTCTTACGTATATTTATTTACCTAATTGTTTGTATTGTTAAAACACAACTAATGTAGAGCTGGACGTAGAGTTACGTCAGTCATTAATATTAATTGTTTATGTTTTGAGTTGATATATATAATGTAAATGATAGTCGTATTTAGATAGAAATATAAAATCTTGAGATACTTTAAATATGTGAGATGTACTCTATACAGAGTTGGTAGTGTGAACAGGCGGTACTCGGCAGTCGGCGCCAGGCAGAGCGGAGCTACGGCTCAGAAACAACCTAAATAAAGCAGGCCAGGGAGCAGCCGCCTGCCCTGTGCGGACGCGGAACACTCACACACGCGCACCACTGCCGCACACATGCGCGCTCACGCACACATCGCTCTCCAGACGAAAATAAAATCCACTCGTATGCGCCATGCAAATAGGAAGACGGGCCGTGCACACGAGTCGCCAAATCAACTAACAGATCCTTACGTTTCGTGGCACTGTCGAGAGACGGTCACGGGCGCAGCATCGCAGGCCGCGGGTCACAGGAGCGATCGCCAATCAAGATCTCATCCGAGGGTGGACACGGACGTCTGACACTACGAACTGGTTCGACGCGCACAGGCTCCGGTGGAAAAGTACACGGGCGTGACGTCCGCGAACATTCGGCACTCGCGGCTCGACGCGCCGGTTTCACTGCGGTCACTCGGCAGGAAAATCAACGGGCGGAGATTAGCATGAATGATATCACGGGTCGATGTTCAGACTCGATGAACAAACGAGGTGCGACGTCGGCGCGGGTCGCGGCGCGACTGTCGGCGGCACTACGCGGAGCGCCGTGCGTAGTGAGTGGCCGTGAGGCGCGGGGACGAGGAAACCCGGCGCGAGTACGGAGCGCCCGGCCCCCGTGCGGGGGAGGGGCGGATTAATCACGTAGTAAGTATGCCCCCCTCGCCGGCGCCGCCGCCGCCGATAGAACCTGCGCTCCACCGATACATAAATAAATACTAAATGCAATATGAACGTTCGTCGTGCCAGACTGAAACCGGACACTTCTCGGCCGAAATGAATTCTTGCGTGAGCGTTAGCCGCTGCCATCGAATGTTGTCCGGCGGGCGCTCGTCGCGCTCCGCCACGTACACCCATGATGCAACGCGACTGTTAAACGCCTCGTAAGTTATCAATCAGTGCGAGAGATGCTGTTATTGTACGGCCGTCGGACGAGAACGTTCGTCGTTTCGACATAATAAGAAAGTTACTTCCGAGACAATACTGCGTATGGATAAAGATGGCCATTCACGATTACCTGTTCTACCTTCTCGCTGTTGACGATGTCCTTTCGCGACAATATTCTAGGTAGTGTTTGATTGCATCTACTCTCTACAACAGGTATTTCCCACACATCTCCAATGGAAAGGTTCTGGGACCGGTTTTATAATTCTATTTCGCTGACGTCATGCCGTGCCGCTCATGGTGCCTGCTCTGAGACCTTTCTACTTTTTATCTCCACTTAGTACTTGAGACGAACAAGCGCTAACTGGGAGTAACAACACTTAACAACATTCGCCGAACCTGTTCATTGCTCGAGTCCATCCGTATTTCATATCACTAACAGGTAACATTGACAGCATGATTTTATTAGAAAATGTTTCATTGTATCATGTTTTCGCAACAAAAGATATAATAAAAAGCAATACCAGTAAAAATACATGGAGATAATTTGAAGTGTTCAAAAAAGGCTCACTGTTCTAAAACAGGCTCTTACGTTGAAACACAATTGTCGGTAGCGTACAACGAGTAATCCTAGTTACCACTTACTTCTATTGTATTCGAGAAACGGTTACTGAGATAAGCCAAAAAAAGGTTTATCTCACAATAATGGGCGAGTCTCTTACGACAAATGTCCAGATATGGCGGACAATCATAAAAATGCTTCATTTTATTTTCGTTAACAGTTTTTGTCATATTGTCATTGTTAAATCTAATAACTTGTTAGTTTAATTGACTTTACTGATATGTAAATATCTCTACATTATTGTTTTAGAATCGCTTATAATTATTTTTCGTGAAACAAAGTAAGTAGAGCTACGTTAAGAGAGTTTTTGAATGATTAAACAAAAATATTACTTGTATTTTTCTCATCCATAAAGTAAAAACATTTTGATCAACTATATGTTAAGAATAAGATAATATTTTAGTAAAAACAAAGAACTTTTAAAATGGCTCAATGTTTCAAGTTTAAATCAAGGAGATTCAATTTGAATATTATATAGGTAAATATTATTTTACTTGAATACAAAGACTTTTCGTTTAAAACAAAATAAACCATCTCAAACCAACTTTAAATTTTAAATCTTATATTATAATCGCGTAGAAACAATATGACAACATTAAACAACATTCTTAAAAGGGATAACAACAGTTTAAGTTCGCTTCACTTCCCTTATTTATAGATTATCTCTTACCAATACCAAAATAACAACTCTAGCTTTACTCTGACCATAACTACCTCGACTACCAACTACCAAACAAAGATCTATGCGTAGTAGTAAAAATATCATAACACCAAAAACGTTGTATAACAAAACGAAATGTATTCAAACAATCATACATACATTTAAGTCAGGTTTGGGTAATTATACCATCGGCGTCGCGTTGAACTCTTCACAAGGGCCGTCGATCGATTGGTCACGCTCAGGCGCAGCATCTTATACATTTTTTTCAATCTCCGTAAAAGTTCTGATGCATTTTAAGGCTATAAACTTAATAGACTATTTAAATTTATTTGAATGGTCACTGAGTAGTAGAAAGAAAAATTATAGTGCGTAAAATAAACTACGCACTATTATTTTTCTCTCTACTTGTGAAACATGAAAGCTAATCTTATGTTTCTTTTCCACTTGCTTATTTATTTAGATGGCTAACAAGTTAAATTCTAATTTATGACACTAAAATTTATATAATTTGAGTATAGATTCAAATACATAGTGTTAAATATTTTTGTGATGACTGGTCACGTGGTCGCCGGTTCGATCTCCACCCATTGCATTACCGACTTAAAACCACTCGTAATACAAGCATTTTAGCTTAGCACGAGGGGTTAATAAGAATAGTGTGCAAAAGCTCTACCAATAATCTTTAAAAAAATACTGATATATGTAGGTAATAAAACTGTAGAAGTCGAATGTCTGTACATAGAAAAAAAAAGCTAAAAACCGAGTCCTCTGTCTGTTTGTACGGTCTTATCTCCAAAAATGTTGCACCGATTTAAATTAAATTTTGCATAGTGGTACCTTACATCCCTCGTCAACATTTTAAATACTTTGATCACAGAAAATTAAAGAGTTCACCCGAACAAAGTCGTGGGCTACATCTAGTATTAATAAATATAAAGAGGAATCATCGCGAAGTGATTAAATAGTTTTATTATTCCTATCAAATAAACTCCATTCGCTCAAAATACGACTTCAATTACTTATGACTTCAAATCAGGATATACACTTTAGTCGTATGTTCCTATAATTCATAAAACCAGGCAATAAATTGGAAACACAAAATAGTGTTAATTCTACTTTATGAGTGGTATAAATAGTACTTATTTTCCTTCTGAGAAATCAATGATTCATTTTCCTGATTTATTTCATTCTTTATAAATAACTAGCGACCCGCCCTGGCTCCGCACGGGTACAATGCTGATGTATTATACATATAAACCTTCCTCTTGAATCCCTCTATCTATTAAAAGAAACCGCATCAAAATCCGTGGCGTAGTTTTAAAGACTTAAGCGTACATAGGGACATAGGGATATAGGGACAGAGAAAGCGACTTTGTTTTATACTATGTAGTGATAATAGCTTCCTGCGTAACTCCCGTTTCTTTGGGAACTTTATAATTAAATATAGCATATAAAGCCTCGATAACATCGGTAGCTAAAAAAACAGATTTTTTCAAATCAATCCAGTAGTTTCGGAACCTATTAAACGCAAACTCACAAACAATCAAATCTATCCTGTTTATAATATAAAGGTAGATTAAAGTTAATATATTAAATTAAAGTAGCTTACTTAATGCTTAATCGCGAGTAATTACAAATTCTGAGATGATGCGATGGTATATAATTCCCTGTTAGTAAATCCTATAGAAATATAACATTAATGTAAATCTTAAATGATCAACAAGGTAAATAAACTCTCACTTCAATTAGATCCTACTAATATTGTTAATGTGAAAGTTTGTATGTGTGGATCTATGTATGTTAGTTACTACTGAATGGGTTTGGCTTTTTATAAGCTGGATAAACATATAGGCTACAAAATATCATGCTCCGACCCACTGGAGCAGAGTGAAGCGGATAAAACTGCGGGGCGCGGTTAGTATAACATTAATGCAACTCATAAATGTTAGATCAATACGGGTAAATAAACTCTCAATCCCATAGGTAGGTATATAAGACGGCTTATGTTCAATGGCTTACTAGAAAGAGTTCCTGTCTGGCTGCTAACATATAAAAAATCTTTAGATATGATCGTCCTCAACCCAATTCACCGTACTGTTTTTTTTCGGATGGGCATGTAGTTAGGCTCGTGGCTATTTCTATAAAAAGCCGAAAGTGCAGAACCTAGTAAAGAGAAGTAGCAAAATCCACGTGGATTTTGCTACTTGCTACAATGCTCCATAAATGGTAACCTACGCAATCGTAATCCGGGGATTTAGAAATGATTGCTTTTAGATTTTTGGGGAGTTTTGTGCAATTGCCGCTCTACTTTACAGTTCGCAGGCCTCTTGGACTTCGGATCTACAAGAGCATCAAAACTGCTCAAAAATTCAAATTTCAGGCAATTATTATTTATCATACTACTATTTTAGCATCTACATATATACATCAATTTCCCGGTATAAAATGTAATTCGCGGTTTTACACCAAGGGTGGACCCCTGCTTGCCTTTATGCCGGAGAAGTAACCCAAAACAAGAGAAAAATAAAAGGTTAATATCCTATAGGGGTTTTATTTAAAAAAATCCTTAACACCTCACGTTTGTCATGACCACTTTCCACTTTCTACAATTTTTTCTCTTTGTTTTAGATATCTGTTTAGGCAGTGCATTTTCTATAAAATAACAGTCAGTCACTCAGTATTGTTTCCTAAATATTTATTTTCCTAACCCAAAACTACAAAGTTAGTTTAGTATGTATCACAACATAGCTATAGCAGAGACTTTATAATATAGTTATATAGTCTCTGGCTATAGCTTATCAAGTCTCCGAGTTGTATTAACTTTCTTAGAGTTAAATTTAGCACCGCTAGCAAGTGGCCTCTGTTCGTAAGAGAGCTCGAGAGTAAGCGCTTAAAGTGTTAGCGAATCATCAAATTGAAACATATTGCTTTGTGCATTTTGCCTCGATATGATTACCGGAATAAGTAGATCTTAAAACTAAAGGAGGATCTATTCTCTCTTAAATTTGAACTTATATAGAATCATAACTTTGACCGACTTCCAGGAATGAAGCCGATTCATTACCCTTCCCCCCTTGTCTTGTTTGAGATAAATTCTTGTACTTTGACTAGAAACAAGGCGATCTTTAATTTCCTTCGAAGTATCCTGTTTGGTTTATGAGATAGTCGTGGATTAAAAATCTGAAAGGAATAAATTTGAATTTTGAAAGAATATCCATGTAAAAGTCAAATTTATAATCGACTATTCTACTAATTGAAATTTGTCTGACCAATGAAAGATTCAAAAGTATCATATTAAAGCGAATCCTTCTTACAAAGCATGTGTCATTGTTATTAAAATTATTTAAAATTCAAAAAATATGTTTTCTTTCTAATAATAATTTTATACAATTTTCCTTTTGTAGCTATTATAGTTAGTATTAATGTGGGTTTTTTTTTCTTTTTTAATTTATACATAAGAAAATATTCTTTAATACCCTATACATAACCGTTGAGTAGTAGATATGGGTTCACCCCATTGTTTTCAGTGGTTTCACCCCATTGCGTGGGTTTGAATCGCACTGTGCGTGACGATGCGGCAGGTGCGTTCGCAAACCGCACACCGTGGGACGCACTATGGATAATTTGCTTTACATATTAAAATTATTCATTCACCTTACTCTCTATAAAAAAAGGTTATTCACTAAGCAAAGAGCATCATCATCAGCCCGTATAACCTCCACTGTTGAACGTGGGCCTCCTCCCGAGGGAGGGTATTTACCATAGTCACCACGCTTGGCAAGCGGGTAGCTGACCGCAGTATAATGTTATTATAACCCCTCGAACTACTGGATTGATTTTGAAAATTCTTTCACCATTAGAAAGCTACGATATCCAGGAGTAACATAGGTTTAATTATGAAGTTCCCACGGGAACAAAAGCTATGGAGCTTTAGTATATAACATAATAAAAAACATAAAAAGCCACCATAAGATTAGACATATGGTTTCTTCAAATATAACTAAAGAACATAAATTCTTGTGGCGTTTATTGTATACATGCATGTGTTACTAAACTGATCAATGCTCTGATGGAATGCTGGATACCATTAACACAGCCATTTGTTTTAATTAACTCATTGCATTTCATTAAATCACGACACCATTTCATTAAATTAAGAATGGTAAGCACCAAAGAACTTGTATTTTAATAGCGTAAAACTAATATGTATTTAATTTACATTTTTATACTGCTTACGCGAGCTTTTTATAGAGGAATTGTAACAAATCAAATATTTATACTAGGTGTAGATAAATATTTAATTTGTTAAATAATTCTCACATTTCCCGACTATTCTATTATAGAATAATTATGAATACAATAAAAATATTTATCAAGTCGTTCTGATATAGTTACTTTACTGTGACTGTTCTCTGGTGTAATTATCATTGTGACCGTGAATTATGCTTTTGTAAGTCTAGGCCGGAGCTCTGCTCGCCTTTATGCCCGGTGAAGTAGCAAAAGCCTCAGGGCTAATTACATATGTCCGTCCGATAAAAAAAGCTTTTGCAAGTCCACCCCCCCCCCCCCCCGACACAGGTGAGGAGTGATTTTGATAAAAAGAAAAAACAAGAAGAACTCTCCATAGCCACATAGCTACCGGTAGGAGTCTCATCATAAAATATAAAATCTGCTCCAGTGGGTCAGAGCGTGATTTTTTGTAGCCTGTCAAGCTTATTAATTATCCCCGTGCAAACTCTCAGCCAAATACATTCAGTAGTTTTTGTGCAAAAGAGTAATAAACATACACCCATACATTCTTACACAGTTTCGCGTTAATAATATTAGTAAGATGTTACTCCTGGGTAACGATGGCCCAGTAATTTTCCCGTGTATTAACTACACCGAAACAAACAAACGTACAATAAATATATATATATCATCTACGCTACTCTTTAGTGTGGATGATGCGTATAACGTTTAGAGCAGTTTGTTGACTCTATTGTAAAGGCATTTTCCAGACGTCTGCCAACCCACGCACACTTCACTTATAACTGCTGGTATTATATTCCACTCCCTTCGCAACATATTATTATAGTAAATTCTAGTATATCCATTATTATTTTGGCTATTTCAGCTATATGCGCTATAGTCGACCGACGTTATGATATACATAATTACTTCTGGAGGCTTCAAAACGAATAAGTATCAGCTTTTATAAAAAAATGACCAAATACGTATGTATGTTAGCTGACATTTCTTTCACATATACATTTTTTGTATCTTGACGATGTTTTAGGTTACGTACCTAAGGCTGCCTGTCCACCGGAGCGGAGCTAGGCTGCGGAGTGGAGAAACTGAGAAATATTAACCAGTAGGATTGTGCAATCCTATTGGTTAATATTTCTCAGTTTCTCCACTCCGCAGCCTAGCTCCGCTCCGGTGGACAGGCAGCCTAAAACTGTTGAGAGTATGGGACGCGACTTAATACGATAAAAACATTCCATTTATGAACATGACAGTAGAACGTTTGTCTGTGGCGTTCTCTCGTCGATATAATTTGTGTTCTGTCATTTACTACAATAATTTCATTGTTATAAAATAAATAGTTTAAATGTTCTATTTGCTTTTGTCTTATTTCCATCAAAAACATAATCAAGGCACCTTTTTTTATTATTTTAATAATGGATCCATTAGTTCCAAAGCCTAAATGCAAACAAACAATCAAGATGAAGAAGGAAGAGAGAAAGAGAGAAAGATTCCTCTCTTTCTTCCTTAGATAACATTTAATATATACAAATACATTTTTAAACAAAATAAATACCTCTCAAAGTTTCAATCTAATTTAATTAACTTTACCTATATGAGAAAATAATTTAGTTCAAAGCTTCATCGAATCAGCTCCAGTTTTAGTGTATCCACGGTTTGATTTCGCTTTACTAGGAAACGCAAAGTAATTAGATGCTAAGTAATGAACTTATAGCAAGTCTAAACAGCGTAACTATCTAGAAAATTAGTTGGAGCATAATATTGTCGTTTAAGTTCTTACACCACGTAAGTGACAAAAGCTAGTAAAAGTAATAAGGTTGATGATCGAATGTGCCAAATTAATATTTCACCCTTCACAAATAAAAATAATAATTTTTCTTAGTGCACGAAATTATACCTTATATGTCACTATCCCCGATGATATGTGATACCTATCTGTATCTATCCGTTGTCGTATGGTCATTTTTCAGATATTATTTTTCATTCATGATTGCCACGCCTTAATCTTTTAATAGATATTAAAAGATATCTAAGTATAAGATATTTTATTCGTTTTAAACATTTTCATCCAAATTTATTGTTTTATTTTGATTTAAAAAACAAAATAAGTACTTGTTAAAAATCCCTTTATAAGAACAACAAGTGTTCCTCTTGACCTTGGCATGATTTAATACAAAACAAAATTAAATAAAACAAGCTATGAGTATTTGTCGACTATTCTTCTAAAATATTATTTATGTAAAGAAATTCGTAATATTACGACATCAAAGTAGGTACTTTTATATCAATTATTTCACTCTGGTGAGTAAAAGAATTAAAAGTTCTCGAACTTATAGTGAATGCCTAAAATGTTCGTAAAAGTTAAAAGTCTGTATAAATATGATTTTATTTTTACTTGACTTCGGGTCCACAAGGTCATCAGAAGTTTTAAATTTCTTTGCAAATTTATGGTTGAGAAAGCGAGGGAGGATATGAGTATGACAGTGCCGGATTAAGCCAGCGCGGTGCCTTTAGCAAAAAATCTGTCCGGAGGCCCATTTAAGGACTGAGAGTCGCTCAACGAGCTTTTTCTTTTAGGCCTATTAGGCCACCTATTGTGAAGCACCATGATTCGGATCCATAGGATTATTTATTGGATCCAATTTCGTGCTTGCGTATCTTGGTGTGCGGGGCCTCTCAAATCGTCGCGTCGCGGGGCCCGTAGCATTTGCTACTCTTGCTATATGGCTAATCCGGCACTGGAGTATGACGAATATTCATAGAGTACCCAGTTTATGAAAGCATGATAAACGTTTTTTTTGTCCTTGAGTCGTGAGTGTCACGTTATTAGTTAAATCAGTTGTCAAAACCTGTGGTGTAGCGAGTCCAAGACGGACAACGTATAACATATTGTTGGAGAAGCCCACTATTTATATTTTATTTATTTATTCATTTATATACTTACACACATAATATTAAAATCTAATAAATAACAATAAAAAAAGGCAGGTAGAACAAAGATCTCTGCCACACACTTTCGGCTTTTTGGCCGGGACATCATTTTTATCACCCGTCCGTGGTCAAAACTCTTGCAAAGTGCCAAATCAGTTTCCTTAAGCATAACTGACATAAGTTTATTTGACTAACGTGTTGATTAATCTATGATTGACCTTTTTGTTCTGAATCGAATGACAAACGTAATTTTGCATGTACCTACTGGTATTTTTTCTAACACCAAAGTAGAATTAGAAGTCGCTTTAGACACCGAGTGTAACAACATTAAACGTATGTTACTAATTTATCCAAAATCACCTTAAGGATTGGGACAACATAAAAAAATATGCACTTATTTAATCCCTCGATTTTTATGAATCGTGTTAGTTCAAAAATATTCATTTAAAAAAGAACACAACATAAGAAAGGAGCCATTAATAGCTTTTAAAACACAAGATAACATGTTCAACCCGTTAGTTTGTAATAAGTAATAAACATCAGTTTTCATGAATGATGGTTGCACTTACATAAACTTAGACAATGCCGTATATTGTTCGCTATTCATTCCTTTTCGGGAAACGGCCGTACGCTTTGAGAGATAAATCCCCAACGAAAGATAAACAGTACCTATTATTATCGAGTTTTCATGTGAGTAGGCATCGGGATCTTAGCTGGGGATAGAGAGAAGAACATGATACGTTGACCTCGGGCAGCAATATTTATGAGCGGCATAATGTTCTTAAAATATTCCAAATAGTTATGTTATTGACTTAGATTATAATTTAATTTATAACTAATTATATTTAAACCGTCTTATGCCACTCAAAGTTCAAACTTGCAAACTGTAAAGCGACAAGTAGATACAACAACACTAGGTAACCTAAAAATTTTAATAATCGTCATAATCGTAATCGTCATAATTCCGAAATCAATCTGAACGAGAGACAAGCTAAGCTAATACGGAATATGCACTCTTACGTAGGATGGATGACTTTGCTCGCCTTTGAATTCGGTGAAGTAGAAAAATCGTCGTTTGTGGCTAACTACATTTTATAGCCGTTAAAAAAAAGCTACAAATGCGATGAAACGGCGCATCGACTCAGCTGATAAGAGATCAGATGCAACACTGTCAAGTTTACAAGCTGTCCTAGGAATAGGTACAAAGTGAAACTTTTTCTTGACTTTGGTCTAGAACATTTTTTTCGTGAGCGACAACTTTTTGCTCCAACCGGACTCAAACTTGGTTTCGCCAATGACAATTGTATACATTCACGCCAGAGTAGCATTAATATCCTGAACTTAATTAGGTACTTAAGCTAATACAGTTCTCATAATTAATTCCAAAGCTACTTTACAAGTTGGCAACGTAGGTCTATATTCCAGTTTATTATAGTTTGGCATTTAGGTGTATTCCTGTACACTAGGCATGACGTCGAATCATATGCACTGCAGTGACTTCATGCTAATATGAACGTAGAATGCATAATATGAACCTTTGAATATTTCCTCTTGAATAAGTTTTATTAGTCTCATAGAATTGTGGTGGAAAATTTTGTTAGCACTATGGATGATATTTTTTATACGTCAATTATTGACAGATTTAAAAAAACGGGTATCAAAATTGCTACCACCGATTTAAAGGATGAGCTATTAGCATTTATTTTTGAGTTAGCTATTAAAATAGGCAAATAAAATTAACGCACACCATATAATTAAGTTTTAAGCAAGATATAATGATTCCTATTTCTTATTGACAATTGCGCATTTAATGTGAACATAGCTTTACCCTGTGCCACCTACGTAAGAAAAAAGTTGAATAAACTGAATACCACTTAACGTTAATTACTGGTGATTGTAAAAGCTTTAAAAATATAATTACTTTTATCAGTATTTATGCTCTTCATTCTACTCGACTACTAAGTTGTGGTACAGTGAGGGATTTTATCTCTATGTTTCGTATTAAAAAAATGAACTCATTTTGCAGCTGTTTTACTTATTTATTTTATTGTTTTTGAAATGGAATGTATAAGTAAATTAACATTAAAAAGTTATAATTCGAGTTTTTACCTATTTTGGTTGTTAAGGTTTGTGACCTGTTAGCCTTTCACAAAAGTATGGAAATCTAGATGTAACGGATATATTATGTAATTTGTATTTGTTACATTTGTAAAATAGAAATATGATTTTCCAATTATTATTATTCATTATTAGTACAGTTAAACCAATAAGAGAACTTGCAAATAACCACCTCCGTAGAGTAGCGGTATTTGGCTCGCTTTAAATCTCTTTGTGTAAAGATTTCTTTCCGGGTCTGGTTGGCTGAGGGACTACCCTCCGTGCCTCGGAAGCTTAAGCTGCTTTAAGCTGTTGGTCCCGATTGTTATAACATCATCTTTAATAATCGTACATCAAGGAACGGGCAGAAGCTTTTTCCTGGGGTGGTACAACATAATACTGCGGTCACCAACCCGCCTGCCAAGCGTGGTGACTATGGCAAATACCATCCCTCGGGAAGAGACCCATGTTCAGCAGTGGACGTTATACGGGCTGATGATTATGACAAATAACAAGCACAAGCCTTTTTTAAAGAAGACTTATTGTAAGTAGTACTATTGTGGTGACAGCGATTAGGAAGGTGGTCGCAGAAACTTCAATGCTATATTATTTATGAACACCTTATTATTTCCTAGGTGTAATTTACAAGTTATAATAAGTTAAACACATTTTTTACCTATACTGCCTCCCGCAATGTTGAAACACTAACCAAACCAAACGAACCTAGGTAGGAACTTTTCAGGAGAGTGAAATAACAATAGAATTTTACCTACACACCAGAACATTACCAATTTACTTTTTACTTTATTTTACGGGTTTCTATAGTACCTATATGTATTTATATTTATCGAAACAACGTGCATTTCCATTCTACTGGCCAATGGCATTAAAATATCAAAACCGCCGCCGTACCAAGTCAGAAGAAGCCCCACTAGCAAATATGCATTAATAATAAAATCCAAAAAAAAAATAGGTATCTAATGTTAGTATTCAGTGCAAAGTTATGTAAATAGATTAGATATTTGCAGTGGTATTACATGTTATAGCATAATTAATCAGGTGGTAGGCGGCGCGGCACGGCGACACGGCTGCCTCGACGAGGGCGATCAGTCTGGGCGGCAATATCTATTTCCGAACAAACCTACGCATCTCTGTCTAGTTTCTATTTGTTCGCCATATAAATTGTTATCATTTGCACTACAGTCTGGTGCGTACCATGATATATATTTAACGATGCGATGAGCGAAACGGTTAGATAAACATTTCAGATTCACTTTTTTACAGACAGTAGGCATGACGTTAGCTATAGCTTTTTATCAAGGCCTTACAAATGGAGCCAACGTAAACTTTTATTGGCTACTTCTACAACGTTTATATACGATGTGCCAAAAATATTGTACACTAGCGTTCGATTCGCGTACACTGTTGAAACTAGCTGATTTCTTTTAGGCACTTCTATTGAGGTACGGTAGTATTTTATTAGGTATAACATAAAGTTTAACCGAAATATTAAATATAATAATATGGTTATAATTTATTATATTTATTTATATAATTTATTTATTATAAAGTAAGTTTCTCTTTCACTCGTTTTGCTTTTATATGCACCTACCAAAATATCTCTGCATCACCCAAAGGTAGACTGGTAGATAATACCTCTGGCATTAAGTCCGCCAATGTACATGAACTGTGCATGAAGTTTAATAAAAAAAAACCTTGTTATTCGTCTTACGTTTTTAATAAAACAGAGTACCAGAATTATGGAAGATTCCTTAAGGTATATCAATATAGACCGATCAGTAGGTATATGCACGAGATATTTTCAGGTCTCTCTTCACGGTGGACTTATAATATCTTGTATTCTCAAATAGCGGTTTGTCCGCATAGATTTTAATATCTCCATTAAAAAGTTGCCACCAATGTCTCATAGAGGTTAAATAAAAAAAAATCCTTTTCGTTGGACGCCTACGTCATATAGAGAACACACTATCTAAGTTTAAGGTCACTACATTCAACGGTTTAGGCAATACGTTGATCTATCAGTCAGACAGTCCTTCAGATCAAGCGTTTTAATAATGTCGCATTCATCTGGTTGAATCTGCTATTTTATTGAATGACTAGCGCGTTCATTGAATGACGACATTTAATTGAATGATTAAAGTACAACTCGTCAAGTCGTTGAATGTAACGTTCAACGCAGAGGGGAAGAAATGAACTAAATTTGAATCACCTGACTGATTTTACGTCCGCTCTGTTCAAAGTTCAAAGGGTTATGTTACAATCCGCTAATTAGTTGGACGTTGAGTGACGCTTGTTCAATCAACGTTCGGCCTAGTAATTCAATTGAATGTTGTCATTCAATGAACGCGCTAGACGTTCAATCAAATAGCAGATTCTACCAGATGACTGCGACATTAATATAAGATCCTTCAAATTCTTTAACAGACTTTAGTAAATATAGATAAATCAGGAATCACCAGTTTTAAAACAAATCACTCAATGTGGTGCTCAGTGGCTTAGCAATGTACATTATAACATTACTAAGCACATACAGGTACATTAGTCATAACTAACTGTATTCTAAGAATATAAAGATAATCTACAACATCGCCTGATGCAAGTAACAATAGCAACACTGAAAAACCTCTACGTGTTGTAGCGAAAGAAATCTGAAGCTCAGAAGCATAAGGTCGGATGTGCCATTATACGTCAGAAACATTCGTCGTATGTGCCTTTATCGTAAACTGGCAATACGACCAAATACTTCTGAAGTATATAGTATATCCGTCTTTATGCGTCTGAGCTGTAGAATACGAGCACCAAGTTTTCATAGTAAACACGCCCGCGACGCGCAAGCGTGTGAAGATTTATTTTTCCCAGAACGACAAAGCAACATTGTTCTTTGACTGAAATAGGTGCGGGTTCAAAGCGGCGCCAGCTCATTAGGAACGAGCTCGTCTTGTTTACGTTCATATTACATGCACTTCCTTTTATAAATGGTGTTTTATATCAAGCTGAGTCGCCACCCACGGTATAATCGTTAATGCAATATGTACAAATATGTCGATTCGTGACATAGAAGGTGTCTGAGTGTGTACTGTGAGCAATACATCTGTGTCGTGTCCACGACGAAGAATGTGCGACTCATTACCAGTTATTTTAATTACAACAACGTACCTACCGACGTTCAAACGGCCAGTTGCGGCAGCCAACTTTAAAGCATGTGAATACGATCTAAATTAAGATTGTCACATTGTTTTCTGATTTTAACTTCATTAAGATTATTTAAGAGGTGGGAATTACTTTTATTAATAAGAAAGGATATTTTGAAAAGTAACTGTCAGGTACAGTCGACTAGGTAGATAGGTTTTCACATAATAAAACGCATTTTAAATGTATTTGCTATGTACATATACGTTTATCATTTATTCGTATTTCATTATTATGTCAACTAACAATTGTTTGATTAATTTTATATCTAAAAAAGTATAAAAAGTTTTGAGACTTTCTACAATGTAACAATCAGTTACAGGTTAACTACATTGAATAAAGTACCTATTTAAAATATACCATTATAAAATAAAATAATCTTAATAAAGAGATATAAGTGAGTTACACAGCAGTTAGCAGCAGCCTCTTCAACTAAATTACCGGCTCTCGTACTAACATAAAGATAATATTTATTTACATTAATTGAAACTGAAGGTGTAAACCTTTCTCTTAGGTCGACTGTACCTACGTACGATTGTTTGAGTAACTGTATTAAAGCTGTTAGAAATTAAAAATGGAACTTAATACAATAGGTACTAAATTCCCAAACCGTCGCTAGTTGCCCGCGATGCTCGTTTGTTTGGATGACAATTAACTTGGTTTTCCGTCTTTACTATAATTTATAGCTTGATGTCTAGAAATAGTTTTTCCCAGTTGTAAAATTCCCTGACCGCACTCACGCTGGGAAAATACATAGGTAATAAGTATTGCAGAAATACCGGCTCACTTGGTGGTGAGATCTAATGATCTGTTATCGCCATAGCTTCCATTCTACAAGTCCGGTAGTTCCAGTATTATATTGTTAGAGTTGTTATCCGGATTTGTACATTTTAAATTTTCACGTGGTTCTAGAAAATGTTAAATTATTTTTAATCATGTATCTAAATGTAATCCCTCTGTTGCGGGAGACTTTACAAATTCATGCACACAAATACAACTCAGACTCAAAACAAATATATTTTGTAATCACAAATAATTGTCCGGGCTAGATATCGAACCTAAGAAGCAACTACCATCATCACTCAGTCACCAGTACAGTCAAATTTAGTTTTAATTCATAGTGAGTTTTAATTATTATAGGCATTATTATAGTTTTAATTATCCTGCAGAGTGTTCGCGCCTACTGGCTCTGGGCGAGTGGGAATCGGGTCTTTGGCTACAAACAGTGCCGTCACACAACATAGGGACAATGCTCGACAACGAAACTTTCCGCATTGCCGCTGGTTTACGTCTGGGTGCCCCTAGCGTGTCCCCGCATCGCTGTTCCTGCGGAGTGGACGTCAGCCGACTCGGACATCATGGCCTATCGTGCTGCAGAAGCGCTGGCAGGATACCGCGCCACGCAACCATCAATGACTTAATACGTCGGGCTCTTGCCGCCGCCGGCGTGCCAGCCAGGTTAGAACCAAATGGTTTGGCGCGTGACGATGGCAAGAGACCTGACGGGGTGACTTTGTTGCCTTGGAGGATGGGAAGGTGTTTGGTGTGGGATGCAACATGCGTTGACACCCTTGCTCCGTCTCATCTTCCAAGGACTGCGACCTGTGCTGGAGCGGCTGCTGCATTAGCGGAGACTTCCAAGCGGCTCAAATACGTAGACCTTGAAAGGGATTACGTGTTCGAGCCGTTTGGTGTTGAAACTTTTGGGCCATGGGGTCCGAGAGCACGGGTAGTCTTCCGGGAATTGTCAAAACGCCTGGTTGACGTCACTCGGGACCAGAGGGCGGGCTTATTCTTTGCGCAAAAAATAAGCATCGCCATACAGCGAGGCAATGCTGCCAGCCTTCTGGGCACTATGTCCGGGGGCAACGGTGCGGAGGAATTTTTTGACGCCCAATAATTGTTTTTTTTTTCTTTTTGATTTCGTATAATTAGCTACTTTTAGTTTTGTATATAATAATGTACTTTATAGGCTATTTTTTTTAGTTGTCCTTCCATGGATTATATGAATAAAATATAAATAATTAAAAATATGTGTGTGTGTGTGTATTTAATGTATTATTTAAGTGGTATACTACTATAGTGCGTAGGTTCATGATAGTAACAAAATGGATCACTGTTAACTGATTTTAATAAATAATAATAATAATTATCATTGTCATCCCACTTATAAAAACTATAGGTAAAGCAAAAATAAAGAAAAAAAAATTACAAGTACAGAGAATATGTATACCTAGCAGGAGCAGGTAGCAGTTCAATGGAAAATTAGAACTCTTAAATATTTATCTAAATTTTACAGTTGCAAATATACCGTAGATACATACCTATTTTTTAAATTATATATTTAATTTATTTGCTTGGTATTTCAGTCCCTTTACCAAGTCCAAACCATTGAATGTAAAACTGTAAATGGCAACAACTATTTAATAGGTTTCCATGAAACAGCGCAGCACATTCAGCGTATTGGAATTAATTACCTCCAACTTATTTCTTTTCACATGTACCTACCTATATCATCCAAAGAAATGAGCATACATAATGCAAACAAAAACCTTTTTGTGTTTTCCTGCACACCGCAGACATATTGTCAATTGCTAACATTTTTATTAAGTGGATATACTGCAATTAGTTGTTTCTCGTCACTCAGTGCTTACATATCCACCAGTTAGTTACCATCATCACACCATGACTCACCAAGGGAAAACAACGCTATATCTACCTAATAACTACATCTATTTATAACAGTGGGTATGTAAATACGTCAGCCACATGATCCCTATTGTTCTGCATGCGAGTAATCCGCACAAATGTCATGCCAGGGGCCTAGGGTTGCCATGTGTTCTCAGAACTAAGTCATATGAGTCATTTAGTAATTGAGATGGTGATCTCAGTGTTTCCTACATTAGCTCTGAGAGGTGTAGTGTTTGAATCGCTCGTTGTTGTGCAAATATTAATAAGGCGTTTATAATAATGAGGCTAACGGCCGTATTTAGAGATAGATCTTAGTAGTCAAATATGATTAAAACAAATTACTCCGACAACCTCCGTAGCATAGCGGTATCTTGCTTTGAGTCTCGGAGGTCGTGGGTTTTTTTGTTTTTGATCTCTTTCCGGGTATGGTGGAGGGATAACTCTCCGTGCCTCGGAAAGCACGTTAAGCCATTGGTCCCGATTGTTATAACCTCATCTATACCAATATTATAAAGAGAAAAAGTTTGTATTTTTGAATTTTTGTATGTTTGTTTCGAATAACTCAAAAACTACTGGACGGATTTCGACAATCAATAGATATAATAATAGTATATATTAGATTTAATATAAAAGGACATTTTTTTTGGCGCCACGACATGCACCTCATGTATAAACACATTACCTTAACTAAAACTAAAATGTACTAGCGTAGAAATACCTAAACATGTTTTATAGCTTTTAAAACACAAAAAACAATACAAAATAAAGGATAAACGCTATATGGGTTATAGCGTTTATCCTTTATTTTGTTTTGTTTGTCTTGATATTGCTCGATATGGTTATACAGCAGATATTAATTATTAATGTATAATTTTGTTACACTACCGAATTGGATAACTATAATGGTGCGTATATTTGGTCGATAAATAAAAAAAAACATTCTCGAAAGTTCAAGAAATCTACATTATAATCATCTCTATACCAAACTTTTTAAGACAACATTTTTTTATTTATTTTTAGCATATAGGCAAATTTTAACAATTAAAAATTAGGTAGCCCTATGTTGGTGTAGACATGCGCACGAGTCGCAGTGCCCTGCAATTAATCGTGCTATTATAATGTCTTACCGACATGCACTAATGTCTTTAGCAGACGGCATCTTTGCCAAGCAATTGATTCAACGAACTGATCTGTACGACCCCACTCTACACTTCGCTATTAAAATAGTAAATGGTTATTTTTATTTTTTTCTAATAGGTACAAAACATACCTTCGTAATGGCAGCAACTTAAAGCTTGATTTATATTGATCAAGTGTTTATTGAAGTAGATACACAATGAGGAAGTGCAGTGGTTAAACCGATTTGCCTGTCACAGACAAAATCGGGGCTCAATTCAATAAATCAATTAAAAAAACCGGCCAAGTGCGAGTCTGTATGGACACTATATAGATTGGACACTATATAATTTTAATATTTTGAAATAATAATAATAACTTTATCACCATATAACAAACTATTTAATAAGATTGGAGCTCTGCTCGCCTTTATACCAGTTAAAGTAGCAAAACCCTCGTAATAAATACAAAAATGTCGGTCAGAAAAAAAATCGAATAACACTGGTTACGAGGCAGCACAGAAAGCTCATTTAAAATCACAAATAGCTAGATATAAGTGAAGTTATTTAAAATGTATGCATTGAAAACAAAAGTAGGAATACGTGAGCATTTGACGAAAAAAAAATTAACATAATCATCAGATGACAGTAGGAAGTTGTGGTCAATTCGGTAGATAATTATTGTACTATGTAATATGTGTACCAGTATTGTGCATGTATGTATTTAAGTATATCGTAGCTTTGCATGCATAACGACACACTTCGAAAATAATAAAATGTCACTTTACTATTGACTGAAAAATCTTAAGAGTCGTTTTGCCAAAGTAATCTTTTTGAATTAAGTCGTTCTTCTCGAAAGCATATAGCGTAATACGTTGGAGTATATTATTTATATATGTATTTTTAGATAATAAAATAATACTGTTGAATATTGGAATACTATTCTCCAAAGAAAGAACACCTACCATGTTTTTCTCTGCATCACCCAATGGTTGACTGGTAGAAAATCCCTTTGGCATTAAGTAGTAAACATTTGTTCAAGTAGTCTTAAATTTCTACTAATATTATAAAGCTGAAGATTTTGTTTGTATGTAACTTGAACGCGCTAATCTCAGAAACTACTAGTCCGATTTGAAAAATCTTTCACCAACAAAACTACAATATCCAGGGGTAACATAGGCTATGAAAGGCAAATATACGAGAACGGGTGTTCCGCGAGTGTAACCGCGATAATTAAGCAGATTAACCGCAAAACGTTAAACTTCTAAATTTTGCGTTGCTATAGCAATTGGCGGTTAGATACAATTTGTGCTACTGGTTGCTATGGAAACGTAAAAAGTCGTGTTGGTATGACAATGCTACATTTTTCGATTAATCTACAAAATTATCGCTGTCGCATTTTTTACGTTATTGGCCTGCCAGCTTAAGTCGATATAATGCCTGAAAAGCGGCAAGTCCCAACTATTTTTAACGACCCCATTCGCTATCTAGAAGCTTCTTATATTTATCCCATATATTTATAATCGAATTACGTTTAAAACGTTCCAACATCACATAACTTGCAGTTTTGATATATAATCCCAGGACGTTGATATATGCATCACGTACGCATCCACGGAGGATTGAATTATTAGGCATTAACAGCAGTAAAGCAGTCTATACGGATTTATTACGAACTAGATTACTCTAATGCTTGTGTCTCGTTGATTTTAATATATAGCCGGCAAAATATAGATTTTAGTAGTAGCTAACGAACAAAACATTTGCAAACATTAAATTGTACAAATAAATAATTTAAGCATATTATTATTAGTATTCATTTTGATAGTAAATGTTGTTTATTATGACATAATGTCGAAATAGCTGGAAAAATCATGGTATTTTAGTAAATTTTGCATTTACCGAGGTCCAATCTGGATTACTATTAAAAGATTAGGGCACATCATTATATGACCAAATCTGTAGCTTTTGACCTCATCTCTAACATCGTAACAGGAAATCGTCACATTTTCAGTTACCCTCTATTGTTTGGTCTCATTGTAGTCTTATCGAATGTTATACTTTGGATACGTATCTATATTTTGCAGGTGGACACAGCTGCTGTCTGTCTATTACCGCAGCGGTAGGAATACATACTTTTATTCCTGATAGAGACTAAATGTAAAAATGATGATGAAATCTTCAAATAAAATGCAAACTTCGAGGCAAATCACGCTCTAGAAAACTTAATAGCTTTATTGAAGGGAACTTCAGAAACACTTAGTTTGCGGCTATAAAGCACATCCAGGCTCATACTAACTATCCGTGGGCCCCTCAAATGAACTCGGGTGGGATTCAAACCACTGAGTTACCTTTCTTTTTCGGACGGACATATGTATTTAGCACCGAAGATTTTGCTTCTTCACCGGGCATAAAGGCGACAGAGTTCAAGCCTAAATAAATAAATGGTTTAAACACTACAAACTAAGCAACCTGCGCAAGAGGGCGTCCCTTGAGGGACTTGGACCTCGGCTTAGGGCGGTCGCTGATGGGGAGATTGAGGGATTATGGCTTATAGGTAGATTTTGTTTAGGGGAGTTTTGTGCAACTGTCGCTCTACTTTACAGTCCGCGGGCCTCTCGGACTTCGGGTCTACGAGAGCATCGGAAGGCACAAGTTACCGGTGTACTTTGTATACATGCAAAATACCGCGATAATCATACTTTTTGCACCTATTTTTATTAACTCCAGCAATTAAATCTAAAGCACAGTTAGATTTTTTAATTATCTACTTATATGTTATAACGAAACGTTACGCAACATACGTTTATCTCCGTAATAGTTGTTTCAAACTAGTTCATTCATATTCATAAACACATCATCTCATATCATTTGAAGTTCGTTAATAGAAGTTTATACATTAAAGAAGCACTCCTCTTGTCATGATTAATTTTATGCTGTGGATTTATTGATTGTGGTTATAAACAGGTTTTATTATATTTTACTGCCGAACTTACTTTGCTTGATAAGTAGGTAGTTATTTTTTATCTGTTATCCGAAGCTGCGTTGTAAATTTTAGTCGATAAGTAAAAGTCAGTAGCTTTAATAGTGTATATTACTTGCATTAAGGTATACATTTCCACCAGCAATTTCTTTTCTACAAAGATGAAATTTATAGACAACCTCTGTAGCGTAGCGGTATTCGGCTCGCTTTGTGTAGATTCTAAGATTTTTTTCCGGGTATGGTTGTTTCTGGGACTACCCTCGCCGTGGGAAAGCACGTTAAGCCGTTAGTCCCGATTGTTATAACATCATCTATAATAATCGTATATTAAAGAACGGGCAGCATAGCGTAGGCATTATTTCCCAGTTAACCTTTCCATATTCTATTTTAGGTACTTAACTTACTTATATTCTATTCTTACATAAATCAATATCCAACAATTATTCAACGTTAGCGTACGAAAGTGTTTGTTTATACAAATTTTGCACCAGTTGTGTGAAAAATATTTCGCAGGTATGTTGATCGACACTATGTTTGCGCATACGCCGTAACACAATTGGAACCAAATGATTCAACTGGCAAAAAATAAAACTAAATCTGGTTTTGGCAGCTATTTACAAAAATCTTGACTAATATTGTTGTAAATTGTACTATATTATTAGTGTTCCGTGTACCCGACGGGTAAAATTTAAAATTCTCCTTCCCACCTCTGACAAATATTGATATTTGTCAGAGGTGTCGGAATAAATTAAGCCATTTGGGAGCCAACGAAAACGCTATGAGATATAAAAAAAACAATGTATGGCGGAAATATTCTTCTCTTTTAGATCTACAAAAAAGTCCGCGATAGCATTTATGTCTAACTTTCAAGGTTAACTTGCTATATCCATTATATCTTTTAGATATCTTTTAGAAAAAATATCATTTCTAATGCGGTAATTGTAAAGCTTATCAGACGAATTCAGCATGTATCCTTATCATTTTAAATGAGTTAATATTCTTAAGCATTTCATGCAGATTATTTTACCCCTACACTATATACTTTAAATGAATAACTTAGAAGTTATCGCAAAATAACAGCGCGTGTTTTCCCAGCGCAGCAAGTGAGTTAGGCCGAATGCGATTATGCGCGCTCGATCCTTAAGAATTATTGGGCAATTTTTTGTTTTGTGTTCGTTGTAACTATGATGGATAGATACTTGAATACCTATTTATTTTGTGTTTGTTGTATTGTTAGTCCTGAAGAGTATAGGTATTTCATATGATAAAAGTATACCCACCTACTTATTTCATTGAGTTTTAGTAGGTACCTATATTAATTTGTTTCTGTTGATTGACTAAATTTCGCCCGTTTTGTTAGAGGTTTAAAGACATTCTGTAGTATTAAAGGATCGGTATTGTACCCTTGCGAAGCCGGGGCGGGTCGCTAGTATATAATATAACTAACAATAATGGTTCACTTGTAAATCAGACTTACTGTTCTGATCGTTTTTTTTTTTGCTTTTGCTTTTGATTTTGATTTGCTTTTGATTGCAGTTGCTTTTGAGATCTGGGCATTAATCACGTAACGATATTATATATTCATTTCTTATGTTATTGTAACTGTATTTTGTAAGCTACATTCACTTCATAAATTGGTATATTTAAAATATTTTTTGCATGCATAGCTCAGTAGCCTCCTGGTGCTTTTAGTTCGATTTTCACCCGGAAGAATGTTTGTGAACCACGGAAAATACGAAGTTTAGATGTCATTCGTGTCCAATAACGTCTATAAAAATCCTCCGTATCCCAAAAAAAAAAAAAACTAATACGGAAGTGTTGTCTATAAAAAGGGGGGAAATAAATTTAGAAAAACAAAAACATCAACTGCATGCTTGGCCACCGCGACACGATGGCAAATGTCGTAGCGGTGATCATGCGTAATGTCAAGCGAGTGCCGTGACAGAACTGCATTAGTCCTGTCCGTCAACTCGCTAATGGATCGGTCACTTGCCACACACGATCAGACTAACAATAGACACCTCTATAGATTTCTTGCTTCTAATAACTGTTTAAATGTTTCTAAGATCTATGTTTAAGGAGTATCTAAAATGCCAGGCCTTTATCAGAAGAAAAGTATCATGTATACTGAATATATTTGTTCTTTTAGTAACAAAGTATTCTCATCCTTTTTAAGAATACAGCGCTCATGAAAGATTGTTGCATTTAGCTCATTATAAAGAGGAGAAGTACAGTAATCCTACTAATATTATAAACACGAAAGTTTGTTAGTATGGATGGATGGATGCTTGTTACTTTTTCACGCAAAAACTAACTAACTACTGAATGGATTTGGCTGAAAGTTTGCACGTGGATAGTTTATAAGCTGGATTAACATATAGGCTAAATACCATGCTCCGACCCACTGGAGCAGAGTGACGCGGGTAAACTCGCGGGGCGCACCTAGTCTAATATATAGGTATATCTGTCCCATAGTAGCTAAGGCAACTTAAACACGGCTAACCGTGAATTGATTTTAGCTAGAGGCGTCTCCTACTTCTCCAGCCTTAGTATCAGATACAGTAAGCCGGCCATCGCGTGCGCAGCTGGACACGCGCGGTAACATAAGAGACCATGCTCTGAGAGAGGCGCCAGACGCAATTAGTGCTTAACTGGCACTGTGCTAAACTGGTTCATTACATAAGAAGTATAATAATAATAATAATGCTATCCGACCATTGCATCGGCATTGCTATTTGACGTATGCAGTCCTAGTAGGTTCACCAAATGAATTCAGTTTCAGTTGATATCTAACAGAAATTGGTACAATGAAATCATTTAGGTAAAATTAAAGTATTAAGCATATAATAACACACACAACGTTAATATTTACAATTATTTACAGCTTGAGCTGTCCAGACGACTGATAGAGGAGACGGATGACCAAAGGGCTCCATTTATTAAGGCTGGAGCTCTGCTCGACTTTATGCCCGGTGAAGTAGCAAAAGACTCGCGACTAACTACATATGTCCGTCCGAAAAAAAAGCTGGCTGGCAAAAAAACCTCAGCCAACGAATAAGCTTGGCTATGCAGTAGAGTAATGTGCCAGCATTTTAGTCACCCAGTCTGCACTCTGCAGCCTAGGGGATATATTTTATTTATAAATTTAAAATAGTTTTCATATTGTATATTATATACCTTAATTATCTGTAAAATAAATATAATATTATTATTGATGCGTATATGTATAATACTCATCAAATGCTTTGTTTAATATATAATTATATTCACCAAAATCATATACGGCGTGTAATAAAAGTCTGCCTAGTTTCTATAAATGAATGGTATTCGTATTTTTCCCAGTATTTTCGAAAACAGATTATGACATACTTTTTTTAATCTACGAAATCCTTTATAAAGTATAATAATAAATGAAGAATTTAAGAAAATACTAAACTTAAGAAAATAACTACAATAAAATGACAGAATGAATAATTCTTAAAACTGACCTACAATATAAAAATAGCCTACCTAATTAAAATTAACTATTACTTATTTTTATTTATTAATTTATTAATAACATAATTATGAAATTAGTTATTATCAGTAATTAGTTATTATAAGTTAAGTTGAGTATACTTTATTTTTATAATATTAGTGTATTATGATGGAATTTATAGTTAATCATTTTTTTTATTATGTAATTATACATAATAAAGTGTATTAACTAAACTAGATGTAATAGTTCCGCAATAAAGAGCTAATAATTACATTACACTATGAAATAACTGCAAAACATATTGGATATTTACATGAACATTCATTTGATATTAAAATCTGCAATTTCAGGGGCGCATTGTGTGCCAGTAAAACCAGGCGTCTCCTAGCTACGTTATACCGCACCCTAGGGGAGACACCCCCCTCCTTCAAACTCGCAGGGGTATCATTCATATCCTGGAATTGGGTTATTAGGACGATTGGCAAACTTGTCGTTTGTTTATTATTTTGAATGGATTTAATTGCGAAAGGTGTAACTGTATTGAGGTAGGTAGTTAAAAATTGTTATTGGTAGTTGGAAGAGCTTATTATTAGTTATTTTTGAGCAATATTATGTACGATTATTATAATTAATTGTTTAAAAACATGTAATGCTTCATTTAACTTTTTAGTAAAAAACGAAACGTATTAAGTAATGTTAATAAAATGAAAACCTCCGTAGCGTAGCAGTATTTAGCTCGCTGTAAAGGTCGTGGGTTCGATCCTCACTCCGGATTTCTTTCCGGGTCTGATTTGTTGAGGGACTACCCGCTGTACCTCAGAAAGCACGTTTAGCCATTGGTCCCGATTGTTATAACATCATCTATAATAATCGTATATCAAGGAACGGGCAGCAGCGTTTCCTTGTGTGGTACAACATATAATACTATGGCAAATACCCTCCCCGTGAGGAGGCCCATGTACAGCTGTGGACGTTATACGGTCTGATGTTAATGATGATGATGATGAATAAAATGTACATTTTTAAATAGTATTACAATGGGCCATTGCAATAATGTTTCCTTTATATTAATACTAGCTTCCACGCGAGAATTCACCCGTGCAACTCCCGTTCCCTTGGGAACTTTATATTAAAATATAGCCTTAATTAATAAATAGGCTATCCAACTATGAAATCATTTTTCAAATCTGACCAGTAGTTCTTGATATTAGGATGTTCAAGCAAACTAACAAAGAAAGAAAAAGAAAAACTCTTCAGCTTTATATATTAGTATAAGATAAAATTAAAATAAAGCAGGCTGCTTGCCAGTTTCTATTAATTATTTTAAATGGTTTTGTGAACGCCAGATTTAGACGCTTCTGCCATCGACTCATTCTTTGTGTCGATAACATTTTTAATATTTTCAATAATATCCACAAACATCATATCAACTTATTATAAGACTATTTGTTTATGATAATTACAACAATATAATAAAATAAGTATCTACCTGTAACGCTAATAGTTGACGGCCCATTTACAAATAAAATATATTTACCAAATTAGCAATATTACAGTCCCAATACGCCATTCCATGCATCGTTACTAAACATCTACATGACGGTAAATATTTTCTCCAGATGAGTAAACAGGGTGTATTTGCATACTTAGCGAAATATAGGTCAGGTCGCGATATCTCGGCAGGGCTGGATGCAACCGCCCTGGTAACCCAGATGCAGCGCGCAAGGGCAAACCCACACCCCCAACCCGACCACTTTACAAGACCTCCCAGACCTCTTACATTCCACCCCTTTGTATCCGCCGGCGAACACTCATGAGAACAGGCGCAGATCATTTAACACTGGTTGTAATGAAGCTACAAGAGACTGCATTTCCTAATGATAGCTCCCAGCAAAATGCTCTTAAGAGAGTAGTGGTAGGCTTTTAATCTCATTTTAATCTTTTAAGTATATCGGATTTAATTTTATATTCATACCAACGGAGTGTTCCAAGAAAATTTAATTTACACTTAGTTAATCATTTGATGGGCATTTAACATTGAAATTTACTGCAGTAAACTTCAATGTTAAGCTTTTTTAATAAAGATTAGTTGTAACACTGAATAGAGAGTTTAATAAAATCTAGTTAAAATACTAATTGCTAGTTTGGGTTTTTAATCAACTTCTTCAATTATCTCAACATCCATCATCATCATCACACCGCTGAACAGCCTCTCTTGAAGCGAATATTGCTAAAGAACATCAAGTTACTTGAATATAATATTGTGTTTACATTTCTACATATTGTGTTAACATCCCAGAATAACACAATAAACAAGTCTTCATTTTAAGAAAGGAAACGGATAACCGATCTCGAATTTAAAAGGATATTACACATATAGAATTCCGGAGCCTGTCCATAAGCCTCATGCCTAATAGGGTTCGTTATCGTATCGTCTGTTATTCGACGTAGTAAGAATGAATATGATGGAATGTATGCCTGTTATGAGATCATTCAAGAGCATGTTATGACATGTTCCACACATACTTGTGCACGGAAATGTCCATGTCCTTGATAAAGGCTTGTATAGCGATAGTAACCTTTGTAACGGAAACTTTAGCTCTGAAATAATAGAGTTCTCTTTTAGTAAGTAGTTTTTGTTGTTTGTAGTAATACATAATCATCTAAGTACCTACCTATGTAAGCGTATTTAACTTTGTTATGTTACATAAAGAAAACAAGTTCAACCCAAAAACTCAAGGCCTCAGTACTAAACGATAAAGTTTATTTTTTCCAAAAGCCATGACTTTTTTACGTTGTCCACTCACAACGACAAGGAAGAACGGCCGCCACGAAACTCAAGCCAGATAAACCGCACTGGCATTAGTGTGATTCTAAGAATTTGTTCAAACAAGTTACGAAGCTCGGGTAGCGTACACAGACAAACATTGGACGCACACACCGACACGAACTGTCGAAGCCTGGCAACAGCGAGTAAAGGTTGTTCGAGAGAAATGTGTGGGTACACAGGCTGTGTCCGTATTTGTGTTATAGTCTGTAGTAGTTGGTGAGCTTGTGTGCGCGCGTGGGCGGTGGGTACACAACACACAGAGCTTTCACGACGCAGCCTTGGCCGCGAGACACGTGCGTTGGTAGGGCGGGGCCGGCCCTACGGGGACTACTATCGATGTTTATCATCGTTACATGTATGTTGCAACCATTTAAGCAGAGAGTGATGACCATATAACATCAAGTGCATTTATATTTACTAAGTGGTATGTTAAATAAACATGTTTTGACGGTAGAACGTAACGGTTAAGCGTAGAGTAAATATTAGATTTGACTTATTGATAGTAATATTTTTCTGAAAAAGTCTTAAAAAAGGTTTTCCATTGTCGTTTTAAATGTCGTCTTCTAATTCTCTAGTTAAGAGATAAAAATTAAAGAAAGGTAGGCATCGTTAAGATTATTTTAGATTTATTAAGATAATAAAGATCATTTACTTTTATATATTGAAATAATCAGATTTATATATAACAAGCAATAATTATAATACCTTAATGAATATGTAAGACTGAGGTGGTATACCTACAGATAAACATAGGTAATAAAAATGGTATCACTTTAATGATACGTATTCTGGATTTAGATGGAAAATAAGACTACAGACATAGTATTATAAATCAAAACACATTTTTAATTGGAATAAAAAGCCTGAATTACTTGTTTAACGGTTCGAATCCAAAGTACTTAATACTGTTTAACTTTCAAATCCTATCAACTTCTAGTAATTATGAAGTTATAAACTTCCTCGATTAAGTTTGTAATCCTACATAGATGTAATCAAACCAACAAGATCTATTGCTTGATCTTTGGTAGGTTGCAGACTTAATTACGATAAAATAAGTCTACAGTTGCAATACACTTTATTAATTTAAGAATTGCTTCTAAATAATGAGAAAGTCAGAAACGAGACTGAAATCTGTAGAAGACTTATGAAAGAATACAAGATTCTTACAAAAAATATTAAAGAATAGGACAAAAGGTATAATATAATACAAAGTTTTACACCAAGAATTCAACACATCTTATCTATACTAATATATAAAGCTGAAAAGTTTGTATATTTGTTTGAACGTGTTAATCTCAGGAACTACTGATCCGATTTAAAATATCCTTCTGTGTTAGATAGCCCATTTATCGAGGAAGGCTATAGGCTATATTTAGTTATGAAGTTCGCACGGAAACAGAAGTTACACGGGTGAAACCACGCGCGGGAAACTAGAAGTAAATACATTTCAATATACCAAAATAACCTTTTGATATATTAAAATTTATCGTTTTGGTATATTTGACTTAACTTTTTGGTATATTATTATTTTGTACCAACAATCGATAGTACCGCATCCCTTCCCTCAAGAACCGGGAGCGGGTGGAGGTAGCCTCCCTCCTCTCGTTCTATCAGCTGTGCTACACGTGCGTCGCATATACTATTTCGTCTAGTGTACATTAAAAAGAGACAACATTTCGACTTCTCGTACAAATTGGGAGTCCGAAAGAATGTAGACGGTAGCCGAATAGAAAATTGTTTACGATCACGTATGACGTCCACTTTTTAGTGAAGTGGTTATTGATATTGATGAATTAGTATGCTGACAATGCTTCTAGGATGAACGCCGTATAATCGGCAATAAAGTTATATAAGAATATTTAAAATTAAAACCTCCTGTAATTTTCTTAAAAAACGAGGCGATCGTTTTTCTTGAAGTCCTTTAATAGTTCTCTAAACTCTGATCTGACGTTAGATAATGCTGGAAAAATTTTAATTAAAAAAAATTCAAAGAATTGTTTGATTGTTGTAAATATGGGAAGAAAATAATTGCACATTTTACTAACACCTTAGGTAGGTTATTGCACAATATTATACTTAAATGCATAATACTATGTAGTCTATGGAATCACAACCAAGAGTGTACACAAACAGGCTGATGAAAGAAAGGGACAGTGATATAGAGTACTCGCTCGCACAAAGTGACGCTGCGGGCTACGGCCTCAGGTCAGTCGGTAAACTCGGCACTATTTGCTTACTCACACTACGCTTGCGTACTATGTAAATTATTATAGCTACGAAATCATTTCTTTACAATGTTGTTGTAGCTAATTCCAAGGTAGTTTTCGTTAGTTACCGACTTTCACAATGCATAATAATATGTGTAAGTATTTATAGATGCATCTTATCGGTTAGAACCTGAAAAGTTGGTCACTGGGCGTAACAAAAGAAAGGCTAAAATTGAATGTGTTACTCATAAAGTAGGTATGTAACAAGAAGCTGACAACATCCGTGGCGCAGTAGTTTAAGTCACGCTCTAAGCCTCGAAGGTCGTGGGTTCGATCACCACGCCGGACAAATTGAAAGAAATCTTAGAATTTACACAAAGATTTCTTATCATTGTGTAAATTGTAAGATTTATCTCAGGTCTGGTTGGTTGAGGTACCTACTAGCCTCCGTGCCTCAAAAAGCACGTTTAAGCCGTTGATTTCGATTGTTATAACATCTTCTATAAAACAAGCGTAAACCAGGGAACGGGCAGCAATGTTCCTTGTCTGTTACAACAAACGTGGTGACAATGGCAAAAACCTCCCTCGGCATCTCATGTTCAGCAGTGGAGATTTTACGGGCTGATAACTAACAAAAAGATAATCTTACTTATCAAATTCGATAAAACACAACCAACTACCTGGAATTCGAATCCAAGTCGACGAGTCGAAGTTTTAATTGCTGCTCCCTAATCACTGAGGCATGATCGCTATAACAAATAAGTAATCACGACATCGAATCAAAATAACTTTAAAATGAATACCTACGTATTCAAAACCAATTTGGTGCATATGCTCACACAGTGTAATAAAGTTTTTTTTTATATAAGTACAGGAAACTAATTGTCTTTTACCCAATATTAAGTGCTAAAGGAAAAAATACAAGAACTGGTAGCGCTTGTCCAGCGGATGTACAACATCAGCTGATCTCGTCCTGCCGCCGGAATGAACTCCGAATTAATTATTTTTATCTCGTAAGGTGATTAAAAGGTTTTGACGAAATACCTTAGTTTGTGTTATAAATAATATAAGTATGGCAAAGTATGAGAAACAACGTGTTGGGCGAAATATTGTTTATTTTAGTAATACTGTTGTTATTAAACCTATATTGAAATGATAATCCATTCTAATTGTTTCAATTTTTTTTTGAGCTAACTTCAACATTTTATTGCCTTTATTATATGCTTATCATAAAAAGTCTAGTGCAGATAACTCCACGTCACTAAATACATAGTATAATTCCTATTCACTATTCATAAATTGATATAGTTAGCATTGCAATACAATTATATACTAGTAACAAAAACCTTAATACAAATAACTTTGTAATTTCCTTCATAATCACCATGTCCTTGTTCGGCAAAGGGCAGTTTTTCATTAGTTTTCCTTGTCGTTCAGAAATGTGATTTGCACAAACAATGGCCGCGCATCACGTAGCTATAATCTCGTATAACAAATTCAGCCGTCACTTTGTTTTGTATCCGTCGATCAGATACAAGCGCGCGCATGAATGCATTCGCTCTGTGACGGCTTCCCCATATGGCCAAGGCTAGGCCATTTATGGCTCACATAAGTGGCCACTCACCCACCGCCTGAACGAGCCAGCCATATCAATGAACTGGCCATCAATAAAACATGTGCCACTAAGCCAGAAAAGGAAACGGCGAAATGAGAAAAAGAAATATTTGAAAAAGTTATTCGATGCGTTCACTCGATTGTTTGTGCGATTTGAAAGCATTCAATGTAAAGCTGCGCGCACACAGTATGAATTATTCGCAGTTATTATTTTCTTTTTTGCTTTTCGCGGTACTATCCGCCATACGCGGCGTAATTGATTCAGTATCGTTACATAACTATCTTGCGTGAGGTTACATAATAATAACTGGAGGAGTAAAGTTGGCCTTCGCTACTAGATAATAATAATGAATGGGTAATTGAAATCGAAGTCGTCAAATCAGGAGCAAAGCGTGCAGGTAATTTGAATTTTTCAATGGAAGAAAATGCCATTATAGCCTACAATGTATGCCTCTAAAGATAACCTTACTAAATTTATGCATAAAAGACAAGTCTCTACAATATTGCTGGATGATTCAACCTCTGAACCTAATCTCGTAGTAGTTATAACGCAAGATGTAACCACAGATAGTAGAAGCGAAATAAAAATAATTTGTTGGAGGCTTCGATCGTGGGAAGCCCGGCTGTCCGGTCACGGGGCACATTCCTAAGACCGCGAAGTAGGCACATCTGATAATGATTAATACCCAATTTAATAAAACGTAACGTAACTAGACAGGTAGGTAGGTATATCTAAAAATACAAAAATAAAGTACCAAAAGAACACCGAATAAGCTTATGATTTTTGTCATTAATTGACTGAAATCAGTGAACATGAATAGAAATACTTCTAGTATTTCTATTCATGTTCACTGATTTTTATGTCTACTAATTTATTATGAGCTCATAAATTAATATGTAATACTTAATATTACTTACTCAAAAACTCATCTACTATGATAAGGTAAGCATGCAGTTATTCTATTTACGCAGTCTAACGAGAATAAAGTGTTCATGAGTGGTAGTAGGTAATTATCAAAACTACAAATGTAGCTTGTTCATAGTTACAATTGTCCATTAAAACATATTTTAACGTTTTGAAATTGCCAAAAGTTAGTAAATTAAGTATTTTATAAGCCTGCTCGTGCGCTTGTTATAGTAAAGTCTTAATGAGGACTTTAAAAGTTCTAAATTTATCTGTGAATCAAACAAACGGGACGTGAGCATTAACTATCAATCCTGTCATTAAAATGGTTAAGCTGTGCAGCAGATAAAATATATAAATAATATACGAGCAGACATGTATCCGTAATGATTTTATTTATTCATAATATATAATTATTTTCGTAACGGGATTGCAAGAGAAGATCTCTTGCTGTCCGGTTAATATTTTATATGTATGATAAATATATTTATTTTTTATTAATTTATTGAGTACCTAAATATTGTTTTTAAGATAACAATGAAGAAAGGTTTCCTCGTATGCCTGCGGTCCCCTAATGAAGTGGTTTGCACAGCTGAATTCCAGCACTCATTTTCTGGGAACACACATCTTTAATGGTAAGATGGAATGCAAGTTTTTGAGCTCAGTGCGTGTGCGTATGATTTTTCATTGAAATTTAAAAAGAACACGCCTCGCTCGTGAAGTAATAAAAGCAGAACTGAGTATGCCGCCGGCGTTTGTGGCATTCTTTTTTTTGTCGTCTGCAATCCTTAGCTTGTTTTATTATGTGATGACAAAACAACTTCTATTTATGGTTTCAGCCGAGCTATGTTGCGAATACCGAGCAGCTTAGTCTCATTATATCTGCGTTTATGTGTTTATACGTACTATCATTTTAAGTCTGTATAGAGACACCGTATTCAATTATTAAAATTATTAGAAGAAGTGGTATTTGCTAATAATAATTAGTCTTCCGATACTATTGTCGTTCCCGTATAAATAGTTTGGGCTTCAATTACCGGGTATACCTGTTAAACTATTGGTATTGTTTGGAATAATGATCGAGAGATGGTGCAATTTCCCATGAGATTCTCGGGAAGCCTAACATGCGCGATCACGCGATGTTCTGCCGCGCACAATCCGCGTGTGAATGCCCATAAAAGGATACCACTCAAATTCTTTCATCGTTCCGTGAACGCGATAAAAGCTGGATATTAAATCGCTCTTATAAATATACATATACCGGTCTATGTGAGTGACCCGTAACAATAAAAAAACAACATTAATCTTTACAACTTCACAAGTTCTTCATGTTTCTCAGCAATTAAAAGTCATAAAAAATACATATCTACATTTTCAAAACTTTTTCTCTTAAAATAAATATAATAAAATTTATCTGGGCACGAATGCAAATTTGTCGAGTTTCTAAGAAAAACTTTAGGACCTAAGGTATGTTGTAAGATAAAAAGGGTTAGGGCTTGAGCGAGTGGTAGCTGATACGGCAAATATCTTCTCAAACAGGTTCTCAATATTTGTTCATTTAATGGGTCACATCACAACACAAGTAGTCCTCGCTCTGCCTACACACACCGAGTGAATCACGTGCATTGAACGTGCAACACTCTGACCAATTTTGTTCGCAACTAACAGAACGCTTTATACCAATTTAAGTCTACTCTACACTTTGATATCTTTAACGCTAATTCACGTCTGTGTAATAAAACATTGAATAATAGAGTTTACACTTTGTGAGTTTACCTTGTGATTCAAATTAAATTTGTATCTAAGAGCGATCAAGACCATTGCAATTTAACTACAATGTCGGTACTTCCGGGTCAGTGAATTGTCGCTGGTTCTTAACTACCAAAATAAAATCTATAGTTTATGTAGAAGGTACATTTATGATAAAGAACAATAATTCAGTTTCCGACACCCTTCGGGCATGGCCATTAACCAATTAATTTGACGAACGTTAATATAATTTTATTAATTATTTACCCGATGATCGCACAGTTATATTATCTCTACGCAAACGCATTAGGCAACTGTAATGAAATTCAATAAATAAATAATTAGTTCTACATACCTACATAACTAACATCATTTATAGTTTATCACCGTTTTGGTTGACTATTTTAACTAATAAAAATTCTATCAGTTGTATTACAGCTATAGTTATCTACCTATACTGTCGTAGTTTATGATATGTATTTATTGATTAGTTAATCGGTCATAAAATAATAACTTGAGGTAGGTACTGCCGTAATAATGAAAAATGACACAATAACATACTTCGAAATTTTACAAACACGATGGGTATGGAGAAATTTTTTTTCTTGATAGCAGAGTAGATAACGCTTATGCAACAGCTTACCTGCAAATTACAATTACATATTCAACATAACCAACCAAAAATAAAAATTCCACACAAAAATAAATCAATAAACGACACATTACACAAAAACAAAGATTATTTCATCACTTGTCGTGAATTGAACACAGAAAGAGGTCAGTGTTTATCAAACATCCTAATTTTAGTTAACTCGCCTTTATATCAATAGTATAAAATGGGACGAACGTAGTCGGGGGCTTCTTAAAATAGCATCGCTAATGAGTGTAGTGCGAAACGATGAAGCACGAGCGCCAATAAACATATGATTGCTACAATTATTACAGAGCCTGTCTGTCGAGGTCTGCGTATCTCGGTAGCTACCAAGTACCAGCCACTATTCTAAAGGCTTTAGCAGATCAGGAATAATTTTTGTCGGACTAGTTTAGATTTAGTGCTATTATTACTTCTACGCAGCCTCTTGCGAATGTATTAATGCGTATCGCGGTAGCTTACTCGTATCTACTGTTATAAAGCTCTGCGCTAATCAATTGACGACTTATTAATGAGTCATTGTTGCTTAATTGCTATAAAACCTCCACTAGTATTATCGGTATATAATAATAGATGCTACATCTGAAGCTTTGTGTATCTGAATAGATTTAGCTATTTTAACAATGATTTGCACTATAGAGAATAGTTTATAAAGAACCAGATAATTGCCAGTACTAACATATTATTACACATCCTATCTGTCGAGCTTAGCATTTTCCAGTAGTTTTGCATTGTAAAATCATTGTAAGATGAGTCGATAAACAGTTTACATCGTAACATTATGTTAAAATTTACCCAAAAAGTAATTATTGATTTTTTTAATGTAATGTTTCTTGTATGGGCCACCTATTCCTCAAATAAATCATTTATTACTATTAAGAAAAACATATTATTCAATTATTTATTTATTGTAAATTAAAGATACCTGCACGAAGTGAACTTTTACTTTTTTGGCAATACTAAGTAGGTATTAGAAGTTTTTCTCTTGTTTAAGTTTCAATAATATTTACTGTAATATGGTGTTTATAGTATAGTGATACAATAAATAAATTGAAATATAATTTGAACCATTTTTCATATTTCTTTCTTTCTTTTGTAATGAATTTGTAATAAAATATTTCGGTAGCAAAGTCCATGAGGTTAATGCCATTTTAATCCGTATCTTTTGTTAATTTAGGATCAATAGTTACACTGAAGTTAGTCTTATCTTATTCATATAAAAAGTGTATTATGTTTTTTTCTGTTATCCATACTATTATAGTACGAGGCTATTATTTTAGCTGGCATAAAATACAGCACGTAATAGTTCTTGTTACTTTCGACAATCAAAATAAAATTACTATTGCAATATCAACCTAATGTCATCAAAACGGGTTTCAAAATATACTACCTACTACCGATTCACTTCGCTATGTTTTTTTTTTTCTATAGTTTTGGTTGCAGTAGGTAAGTATCCAGTCTGCCATCGGGCTTTATATAAGAACTAATGGTATTTTAACAGGACCAATTTGCTCAGAACAATTACTTCCCGACGTTGTTTTGTACCAGTAGAACTAAAGTCAGTAAAAGAAACCAACAGTACCTATACAGTGATCTATATTATGACATTCATATTTTATGCCTTTCAAACTCTCCATAGAGGCTTGTTTTATAGAAATATATAGAATGCTCTTTGGTTAAACTTTTTAAATTTGAACGAGTATTTATTCCATTGGTATAAATTCGGCAAATTTATATTTATATATATCGGTATAAAACCCACATTTCTTCAGTTATTTAAATTTAATCATGTCAATGCGCAAATATTGGAACATGTTCTTCGAGTGCGGGTATTTACTCTGCTTAGCAGACAAGCATTGCAATTCAACGGAGCAATGCTGCCAGCATTCCAGGAACGCTGCTCAATAGTATAGATTCAAAATAGTTTTTATTTCAAGTTTTACGTTAAATTTGTTATATTTACTTGTAGTTAGTTACAAACATATTTTATTAAAGTAGCTATCTGTTACTACATAAAATTAACGTTTTGAGGTTAACCAACCTTTACTAACACTAGTATAAAACGATGACTCATCTCATATGCATTTGAAGATAAGCGATTAAATAAGTTTTTTCAAATGACTACATTTTCCAAGTGAGATATCTCTTGTAAGTTACATAATAATTGTAGCACTTAAGATTTTTAAAATATTAATTAGTTTTTATTAAAAAATACTTTTATTATTATTTATTATACCTAACTAACTACATTGCGCAGCTGCAATAAAGATTTTGTGGTTTACCGGACTCTACAATGTAGCTACGTATATATTTTGAGCTGGCTCTAAATGCAATCGCTCTTACTATTATTTACCAAAGACTATGATAATATAATAAAACCGATAAGTATTGTAAGTCTTTTCGCGTCATTCAAACGACATGATTAGTATTTTTTTTAATCTGAAGTAAACAAGCGGACTATGAGATTTCAGTAATATGACTATGACTCTTTAATGAAATAATATCTTTTATATCAAATTATCAATTATTTGAATATTAATGTTAATATGATGAACATGAATATATCGTGTTCTACTTCCCCTTCCAGCTTTGGCTTTAACTTTTAGTAAAGAACCACAAGTTTCCATGTCTCAGCATATGCTGAGACAAATCAAATCTGTTGATGCTACAATAAATCGGCAGTTCACCCATACGTCACACTGACAGTTGCACCCGAAGCAGCCGTAATTGCTCTATCGTTTTGGAATATTATGTATAATTGTGGTATTACATAGTTGAAATTGTAATTTTTTTATGTTTTATTATAAATTTCTACATGATATGTATTTATTTATATAATTTATAAGTACAAATACTCAATCTATTTATTTTCGTTTAACGTTACGTATTCTATTCATTTATTTTTATTATTTTTTATTTTGTTTTTTCCTACAAATATGCATAAATGGTACCTATACTGTTTAAGTGTAACATCCCTCGTCCTTGGGTCACTAGTTCACTACTCGAGCGTTCAACTAAAAACCAGCGCTGGGTATCGCCTAGCCTATGCTGAGGAAGCGACTTTTTCGGCGTAACATGCAAGGCGTCTTATTGTTTTGTATATTAACTATATGTTTGCTGTGTAATAGCTGGTGTGTTGTGCTGAATAAATGTATTTTCTTTCTCTTTCTATATCTAGTCATACATTTTATGTGAGTTTTCTTTACATTTTGAATATCCTTCAAAAAGCCCTAATTCTGTAAGAATTACCCCAGTATAGTTTACTATAGTGCATAGTTACGCCACTAGCCTAGCGTACTAACTTGTGGGTGCTCTATCGATGCATGCACGTCACTGAGGTTACCGGCTGCGCCCGCGCACACAAGGACAACGACCCTCGTAACCTTGGCTATGCCAATTAATTCCAACAAATTTTCTTGGTATTGTGAAGCTAAATTACTACAGCACAGTGTAGCAGTTCCAAGCTCTTATTTTTAATCCTAATATTTTTTTTTCAATATGAACGCATATACTTACTGCTGTAAGTAGTAGTAGATATATTGTCGTTTAGTAGTAGGTATTAACAGTTTAAAAATAAATAAATAATAATACTAAAACGTTAATAGTCTCGTTTTATTCATTCGTTTTCAGATCAGTTCATTTGTGAAGAGACTTCCACAATTTTGCTAATGTCATTCATTCGTTTTAAAACTAGCTAAATTGTTAATCTTGTCATTAACTTATTTTTTTTACCAATACTTTTTGAAAACTGAAATGTGGATTATTTATTGTCTGCCAGCAGTACACAATGTTTGATTAACTACAATTTAATTATTCCGTTCCTTAATTTTGCACATTCACCAAAACTAAAACAACAACATAGTCCACGATCATTATTTTATTCATCTTTAAAGCAAAATTTTATTTTTTTATTGCACTACTATCCCACCAAAAAGTTCGTCATGTGCTTTATTTCTTTTTTAATCACGTCGTTCTACAGCAGTTGGCAGCATTGGATCATATTTTTTTATCAGACGATCGTCGTTCGATTTTTAAAATGAAGATGAATATCATGATTATTGCTTCTAGCTTCCTGTATTCGGCAATTTATTACGATTCGTTTATTCGTTAAGATCGGTCATTATTTTTTTGATAATGTATTGTAACGGTAAAAATAAACTATAATATACAGATAAAGGAATTTCTTCGTTTCTTTTCCATAATTTTCCACGGGTTTACAAATTTATTATTTATAAGTTTATAAAACAAGGAAAATCATGATGAACAGTCCTTTACCACAATATACCTACGTTTAGCTCTAAGATCCTACTCGTAACATACGAATTGCCTCATAATATTATGTAAAGTAAAACAAAGTTTTTGAATTGTCAATAACATAGGTAATATGTACGAAGTTTATTTGCTTAGGTTTCTTAAGATTTATGTATAATATGTTATTGTACTCATTTAACATCGGTAGTTACGCTACTAATAAATAGTTACGTACATTGAAATATCCACCAAGAAATTTAGGTTTCATAGGCACATCGCGTATGAAACCTAAATTTCTGTAGCATATGATATGCCCATTTTGTAGTAGTGATTCGTAATAGTACCTATAATAAGTTATTCAATTACCGTGACAGTTGCACAAAATTCCTCTAAAAATCTGAAGTCTTCTATCCGCCCGCCATCGACCTCCTGAGCCGAGGTCCAAGTCCTACAGGGGTCGCCCTCTTTGCCGCTAACTAAATTGTAACTGTAGGAACCTATATTCTTTAAATAGGTACCACAAAATATAGTGACGCTCAACAGGATAGGTAGGTACGTAGCAACACATTCCAATCAATACCAACAAATGTTCACAACAACAGCAAGGTCGGGTCTCTGCGTAATCAATTCTCAGTAAGTTAAGCTCCAATGATTTGCTCGAATAAGTTGTAAACAGTATTGTGTTGTACGCGAAGAACGTAAATACTACAATTTTACTGTAGCCGGTATGGGAGGCGCAGGATAATGACCCATGCGCTCGCGCCGCGCCCGACATACAATACCACTCGCGTTTGTACTATAAACGAACAATACACACTTACACGTTTTATGACACACCTATGGTCATATTGTGTATATGTACAGACCTATTATTGTATTATGTATAAAGTTAGTCGACTTGGTTAAGTAAGTAGATTGGGTGTGTAGTGTCCGGCTTAGAACATGTCGCTTCTTATTACACCCATGTCTTCCCATCATCTTCATGGGTGTAATAAGAGGCGACTAAGGGGCATACAGCTGATGGGTGAGCACTGAGCAGCATCACCTATCAGTTCAAGGATTCTCACCATCTTACTGTGATCACTTCCCCCCTCGTCCTCCTGGTCCTTAGTTTGCAAAGAACCATCCGATGCCCTCGTAGAACCGAAGTCCGAGAGGCCCGCGAGCTGTAAAGCAGAGCGACATACTAACAGTCATAACCTCAATCTCATCGCCAGCGACCGCTCTGAGCCGAGGTCCAAGCCCTACAGGGGGCGCCCTCTTGCGCTGGTTGTTTAGGTTTGTAGTTTCTAAACTCATTATTAAGGCTGGAGCTCTGCTCGCCTTTATGCCCGGTGAAGAAGCAAAAGCCTTCGTGGCAACCTAAGTATGTCCATACGAAAAAAAAAAATACTGTGACAGCTTATCCGACTGCCATGCGTATTATTTATGGCAATATCTCTCAACGACCCTGGCTTGCCATGGTATGGTCTTGAACAGATCCATGTTCAGCAGTGGACGTAAACGAGCTGATACAGTACAAGTCGACCTAGTAAAATTAAGATAGCTAAAAATGATGGCCTATTATATAATAATTATATAATAGGCCATCATTTTTAGCTATCTAAATTAAAAAAATATTGTTTAATTTAGCGAGTTAAGATCAATGATTTTAACTATTTGTAACTAACTAACTAAAGATATAGTCCTCCCAACAGTTTTCGGTCACAGCAGCTTATCTTTAAGGACATTAACAGGTCGTATTATAGTGCACAAGTGTGTGCTCAAACACAGAGGCACTTCCTTTTCCTCTATAACTCTCAAAATTCGGTGGAATGGTTTTACCAACTGAACCGGCCAGACAAGAGGCACGGGTGAAACACCACCAACTACCAGACTTCAAAAAAAGCAATGCGAGCCACGGGTAAAAGCTAGGAGCCTATATTGCAAGCCAAGGTTTCCAAGGAGTCGGGATTTTTTTTAGCTAGTTCTTAAATAACTATGTTTTAGGTCCATATTATGGCTGATTGTTTAATTCGACGAATTTAGATCGTATTCTCTAAATAGCTTACAGTACAGTCGCTGTTATGTCGTTTGATTAATACCGGTTAATACTAGCTAGCTGTGCTCCACAGTTACACATGGTTGGTAATTTCATCCAATGCGACGTAGCGTGATACTGGTAAAAAGCAAGTGTTACTTTAGGTAATAAACTGTCTAGCACATGTGTAAAATTTTCCCTAAGTGCAAGTCCATACAGAGGCGTAGCTATCGCAGACTATCGTTGTATCAGCTCGGAGCTTGGATCCCTGCTCGCTGTCATGCCCGGTGTAGGGTTGCCATCTCTAAACATTGGAAACCAGGACTTGAAAGCCCTGGATTTTAGAGCCCAGAACCCGGACATGTCAACACGTTTTTGAAACATAGGGGCTCGGGCACAGTACGTGTGTCGCGGGCAGCCGGAATGAAGCCCCGCCCGGACGCTCCCCGTATGCCCTCTAAGCTAGGATAAATCTGGGAAACCCGGACAGATGGCCTTAACCCTGTGCAGTAGCAAAAGCCTCGTGGCTAACTACGTATGTCCATCCGAAAAAAAAGGGCTACTTTAATAAGTTTCGATATGGGTTCCTTACTATAACTTATAACTTTTCTGTAATTGAATAACAAATATTGACCTACATTCCTATATTTATATAACATTACTTGTTGCATATATACCTACAGACATTTGACCTCTACAGATTTATAATAATTATGTATCGATATAAATAAGAAAGACAAATACTAGAATATTTCATTCTAAAATTAAAACGTTTACTAGGCCAAAGAAGACGTCAATTGTTGTGGTCCCTTTGTAAACTTTGTCTACTGAAAATCCACGGGTGAGTCACGTGTTATTTTGTAAAGTTATTTCGGTCAAAAGTTTAGCTTCATTGGGCAGTCTACCCAACACGCCTCTCGTCAAGATGTGAGACGACAACGTCTTCGTTATTGTTGATATTTTAAGTATCTATAAAACAAAAATGATGTCCAGAATAATTAGGTACCTGTACCGTAGCCCTGGAAGCTTCTGGAATAAATAGAATATAGCGTAAACTTCATCAAAATGCGTTTTTAAAAGTCATCATTATCAGCCCGTAGGTACAACATCTACTGCTAGGGCCTCCTCCTGAGGGAAAGTTTTGACATAGTCACAGCTGGTGTAACACACAAGGAAACGTTCCCGGCCTTTCTTTGGTATACATACCATGTTAAAGATCAAAATCCTTTGTTTGGTGGATAAAAAAATAATCCAATGCTCGCAATAATAGGTACTTAGGTCCCGTTCCCGTGGGAACTTCATATTTAAATATATCTAGGTATGGTGGGAACTTTATAATTAAATATATATATGTCACTTAATGTAGCATTCTAATGGTAAAATAATGATCGAAATCCATCTAGCAGTTTTTGAATTTATCCATAACAAACGTTCATAGAAATATACAAATCTTTCCTCTTTATAAAATTAGTAAAGAATAGTATACAGATAATAATAAAACATTCTATTAATAATTAGAATAATAACAACGCTTACAAAAATGTATATTAAATGAATATTAAATATATACATGTGCCTTGTTTGTGCCTTATTGAAAAACTGGGGCCAAAAGATAGAAACGCGTAATTTAAAAATGTATGGTACGAACATTTGCAGTTATATGCTCCGCAATACATTAACCTAATTTTTTAAACCGCCAAATTTATGTAATTTTATATCAATACCTACAACGAAATTAGACTGGATCACACGTATTTGTTACGGTTACTTAGTGCCTTATTCCAATTAATCCACGTAAACATTAGTTATTAAATATGACCATATTAAATACTTGTATGTGAGACTGTTTATTTATTTTTGTTATTTTCTCGTACCTCTAAAAATCACCGCTAGTTACTGTGCCATTTTTTTTTTATCTGACTTTCATTCTTTTTCTTTCTACTAGGATTCTTGTTAACCTCTCGTGCTAAGCTAAAATGCTTGTGTTACGAGTGGGTTCACATCAGTAGTGCAATGGGTGGGGATCGAACCGGCGACCTCATGATCACAAGTCCGAAGCCCATAGCCTTAGGGCTACAGCCGCTTCTTTATATTATTGATAGATATCGCAATTTCACTCGTCTAGTGCCCGTTCCTGGAATTTCACCATAATATAGAGCAGACATAACAATAAGTAAATATGGAAACTCGATGTTCTAACACGATAAAAGTATGTAGGTAATAATAAAAAAGCAGATGCAATATAAACTATAACTAAAATGAAAATAAACTCATAAAATGCGTAAAACGTAATTACCCGCTGTAAAATTAAAAATAAATACATATGTTTAGAATTTATAGCAATATTTATAGGTAGTAGGTAACATTAAAATTTTACAGGATAATATAGTAGGTACCCCTATAACAATAATGTTCACTTTATTTTATACTAGTTTCACGGTTTCACCCAAGTAGCTCCAGCTCCCGTGGGAACTTCATAATTAAATATAGCCCATGTCATCTGGGGGTAGTGCAGCTTTCCAACGGTGAAAGAATTTTTCAAATCGGTCTAGAAGTTTCGGAGCCTATTACAATACAAACAAACAAACAATCAAATCTTTCCTCTTCATAATATTAGTATAGATTGAACGTAGGTAGGTAAATGTAATATTATTTATTATACATATTATGTATGTACTTTAATTTAATTAAAGTGGTTCCTAAAGTGCTACAGGAAGACCCAAGGGGTCCACGGGAGACTCGATGGTGTAAAAACAATCGGGTTCATAATAGCAAGTGTATAATATGATAGAAATGGAGTAACAGTCCAGCAAAACTAGTAAAGTTTTTTAAGGTGTATACGAGAGGAAAAGTTTGGGTGCCTCTGATCTATAGGAAGGTTATAAAGCGTCACCCTTTTAATATTTCTCATAGTAGTTATTACAGTTAACAACTGATAGCCTGCCTTTCTTAATGAAGTGAAATGGAAAGAATAATCGAGTGTTTTATTAATTACCAAATTCCAAAGCTCCGACTGGTTTTGAACCGTAATAATAAAATAGTCTCCAGTTATTTTTACTCAATGAGAATATAATGATGCGTAAAAATGTTTTGTTTCCGGTGTTCGTGAATCCTTATTTATTTTTAAACGCTAAGATCAAACACGATTAAATGCTCTGGTGAGTTGAGATCGTCAGTTTAACTTATTTCTCAACCGAAAATGATCGTGTATGACTTATTATGTTATCAAACTTACACGAATACCAAGTCGTTCCTTTTTGTAACGACTGACAATTAATCAAATCTCAGTCCTCAAGTATATTTTGTTATTCTAAAAGCACCGGCGATATGAATGGCGAATTCCTCTGCCCACTTACTGGCCTGAATGATTTCGACATTCTTGGCGCAGCTCCGATAATCTGAGAAAAAAATAAACGAGCGCCAACGTAAATAAGTCCACTCGGAGTTGAGAGTGCGCACTCGCTGAGGCGGTGGCACGAAAAATAAATCACGTCGATATGGTACGCTCGGGATAACGTATTTTTACGCAACAGGCTCTTTGTTTATAGCTAGTAACGTCGACGAACAGACGGCTGGTTATTCAACCGGGCGCATTCCGCGACGGCTCCACTTTTTGCTCGTCCCCGGCCGCCGGCCGTCCTCTTCGCCGGTGAAAAACGACCAATTAGAGCTTTTACGGCAGGAATTAACATCGCGCATTGTCCGCGACAGTGCAGCCACAAACGGACTGCCCGAACGCGGCTCCGACTGCCGGAATACAGCTTTGTAATAATGTTACATTTTTATCTCGCATGAATACGACGGTCTTGGCAGCGAGCACACAAAAACAAATATACACTCCGAATTATGCACATTTCGTGTTCGTTTATCTGAGAGATGTTTCCATTGATGTGAGGTAATAGCGATGGCGCCGTAGTGACGATCCTCACAATGTTTACTCGCCGGTGAACTACAATGCTTCGACTTTTATATGACACCTTATTCACTGAAAAACCTTTTAGCACTTAGCGGACCCATCACTTACAACAAACAAGAAAAAATGTAAGTAAACCTATCTGGGTTTATAGAAAATAATAAAAACATTGGTGAATAAATGCTAAGCTTCATCGATATTATAGGCAAATAAGTCTAAATATAAAAGGACCCTCATCCTATCGTATTTCTGTTAAAGGAATAATATTTTACTAAGCAAGTGAATAATTCAACAAACACCAAAATTTGCAAAACAAATCGTTATCGAGTCGGATCAGCAACTTAATATACAATTTGATTCAATCGAAAACAATACGAAATGTTACGTAACAAGAAAATAATTGAATACGTGAGGAAAATAACATGTGAATACTAATTTGAGATCTTTGATTAGTTACGTAGAGTGGTTTGATCTCGAGGCCTAGTGTCGGACAATGTATTGTATAAAAAATAAAAGAGATCTTTTTATGGGTGTACGTGGCCTCTTAACACTGACGCCAATAAAACCGATCAACGAAGCCTCAGTGTGGCTATAGTATAACGTTTCCCCCATTTCTTGTAACGTTGATTTTGATTACTTTCGTCAGTGGGAAACCAGTCGCGCGCTATTCCTGATATTAAGCAAAACTTAAATATTTTTGTTATAAATAAATCTTCTAACCGTGGAAGAGATTTTACAAAAAGTTTATTATAAAACATAAGTTAGTAATATAAACTGGTCATAATCGTAAAGAACATATCAAATAAACCTTGTTCCTGTACAAGAGAGGCATATAGAGCATACTCTACCACCTATTTTTATTTAGTTTTTAAATTAATGCATATATTCATACTGCTTCCTAGCTTGACATTTATGACCAAAACTTTGAAAGTTAAAACAACTTAAAAAATACCTCCTACAGTGAAATGTTGGTTGGAATTTTGCGTCACAATCCTGGCAACTCTCTGTGGAACGTGCATCAGAAAAAGTTCACTCCCGGGGCGCGCCATCAACATTATTTACATTTTTTTATTCTGCGGCAAAGTGGTGTCGAATTACTATCTCGGAATGTTTAGTTGAGCCAGACTAGACACGGATACCAAGGAATGCAGGGATTCCTCTTAATTCTTGTGTCACGTCTTTGTATCGGAGTCTTCACATTTTTTATTTATATTTTAACGGATTCCTTTATGTGATTTAGTATTAATTGATATGTAAGTAGTGAAAAGGCGAGCAGAACTACAGCCTCATTAAATGGTTGGAAAACTATAAACTAAGCAACCTACGCAAGAGGACGCCCCGCGTGGGATTGGACGTCGGTTCAGGGCGAGCTTTAAATGTTTATGGGATTTTTGGCCATTTAATTAAGGAAAGTAAAATAGAACATGTCATGAATTAAAAAAATAAATTGTTTGTCTGTTTGCACGGGCTAATCTCAGAAACTATTGCATCGATATAAATGAAGTTTTGCATTATGGTACCTTCACCCGTCATCATTTTAAATACTTTTAATCACAGAAAATTAATAATTTCCGTGAAATAGTAAAAAAACTGAAGGAATAACAAACAACACGCGGACAAAGTCGCGGGCATCAGCTAGTTACTTATAAATGTAACTTCCTATTATTGACATTTTCATGCAACGTTGACACCTCAGCAGTTGCCGTTATCAACTTAGTATAAAATATCTGTCACCACTCAGACTGTTTTATCATAACTCCACTACGCACTATTATTTTTACATATCCATGACGATGTTGGATTTAATTAGTTCAATATACAAGTCTTCATCTATCATAAGGACTTTACCTGACTTCAGAACCCAATCTGTATCTGGGGAAGACCCAACAAAAAAAATATTACCTGTTACCTTGACTGGCGTCATGAAACCTGTCAGAATTTACTACGAGACTACGTTTGCAAAAAAAAAACAATAAACTGTGAGGTGGCGCTTAATATTGAAAGAAGTAGTGTTATTGTATCGATACAATAAATATGAGTGGCTTGGGAACGGCGCTGGTTAACTAAGGGCTATTATAGTACCTGAGAAGCCCTGCACTCGCCGGGCCGTTAAATTCGATGTCGCCAACAATACGACGTAGTGGGTGTGCCCTACAAATAGATACGCATAATTGCGATCGAACAGTTAAAATTGGTACTTATTGTATGAGTGTCGCAAACGACATGGTTATTTACAATTTCTATTAGATTGCCGTTTTCTTGTCGATGTGATAAGTTCTAGCTAACAAAAGATTGTAGAGAAATTGCTTTCATAAGAATAAATTGTATTTAGCAGTTATCGAAAAATCTAGTAACGAGATATATTTAGTTATATTGTAACTCTTTAGTTTGTTTAACGAGAAAAGGTATAAAGCTGGCCTACATTTGTATTTAATAACGTCTGATTCGGTTAAATACTGATAACTTTATTAAATCTATTGAGTAAAATTAGTATTTACAGATATCATAATAAAAGCGTCTATGTTATTTTCACTTTTAGTACTTATACTATGTGATTATGATCTGATATTAAAAATGTTCAATGTATGTATTGTAGTAATCTTCAAGTATTTTTATTATATTGAACAATGTTAGTTATATTAACACGCCACATATATAAAAATGCCACATTCAAACATCTTCATGTATTCCCTCATCTCTAATTTTGTTAACAGTTTCACCCAACATCATACGTAACATCGCTCTTAATATTCCATACATAATAATACTGAATGAGAATATTTTATCCATATCATCATTCATACGAATAAAGAGAACTGTAATATTTTGTTGTAAAAAAACATGTTCAAGATCCACGTTCTCACAGTCACATTAGAAGCATCACAAAAAGGACAATGGACATGTTGGGCCCATGTGTGCAGAACCCTTCACGGACGATTGTACCCACATTGTATCCAAATCACAAATTTTACCAAGATATTGTCAAAAGGCTAGCACCGACTTTTGCACTTCATCAAAAAATAATTTATCTCGAAATAATACAGTCCAACACCCAACCTGCTGGGAGCCTTTGTTCGGACCAATACAATAGCCTTAAAAAAAATACCCTCGTCGTTTTTGTGAGCCATTGTAAGCTTAAACTAAACTGAATTATTGTTTTTAACCATTTTTTATGTATGGTTCTCGAGTGGCCCGAGAAAAGATCCTTTTCCAAATGACCATTCTATTGTTTGTTCAATTCAATATGCCATATTACTTGTTCAACCAATTTTTTCATCAATAGGGTTCTATTGAAAAGCGAATATGAATTTTAAACCAAGATTATGTTTAGAGCATTATTGTCAATAACTAAGCTTAATGTTCTTCGTTTGGAACAATAGACATAGACGCCGCTTGGCGCTTGCCTTTCTTTTAAAAGCGGTAGGTATTATTAAATGAAGTAGGTATTTTAAAATGAGTTAAGCTAATCATTCCTGATATATATAATACCTACATGGTACATATGCGCTTCTTCTATGGTGAATATGGTACATACAATAGTAAGATACACTACACCTATGATTACGATATTTTAAATTGTTTACCTACTTTTATCGCTTGTATGTTCATATGCCATTTTATTTAACTGACAAAACTGGAAAGCGAGGTGATGATGTAATATTAAAATATATCTCACAGATAAGAGGTTATGTATTTGCATACAATAAATATGTAACGTAAACAATGTTCGTATTGATAAACATAATAATAAAGTAACTCAGAGCAATTGCCGAAGCGTGCCCTCTAGTGTACGATATAATAAACTAAGTAGGAGGCTAGTATAGCACAAGGCGACAAGCTTGACTTACCGCACTGTGATACTTAATAATAACAGTATGAGGCGTTAGATGGCGTACCGAACGCAGTTTCAGATGTATTAGGTAAAAAGTTTATTTTTTACCTTTGCGACAAAGAAAATATCCAAATGTAACAAAACATGAAGCTATAAGATGGCGTGACTTTTTTGATAAACACCAATTTTAAGAGATTAGCTAGGCCAAATCATCGTGATAGTGGTGTTTGGCCATTAAGCCTAGGACATTCGATATTTTTATCCGACTATCGAATCCGTATGTCTGATGAAATGATCATACGTTAATTCCAAGGCGAATATTTTTTAGAACTACTCAAAGAATTTTTCAAGTCGGACTACCAACTTGAAAAATTCTTTGAGTGCAGTAGATGACCCATTTATAGTATCTATATATTTAATTATGAAGTTCCATCGGACAAGGAAGTTATGTGGGTGAAACCGCGCGTGGGAAGCTAGTATATAATGATGAAGAAGACTAAATGTCATGTTTTTTGTTTCTGTCAAATGTCAAAACTGAATTAGGACCGTAGCATTTAGATAATTTTAAAAACATAAAAAAAATGTCTGAAGTATTTCACAGAACCTGCTACACGTCACGAAGTCCTGGTTATAAATATAGAACATTATCCACCAACACTGGCGACCAAATACGTAATTATTCGGAAAATAATACCTTGAATAAGAAATTTAAAGAAATCAGGAGAACTTTGATGTCCAGAATTAATAAAGAACTAGATGAAATTCATAAATCCCGTGAAACCTTTAAAGATAAATTTGATACAGTTGATAAGCTAATAGATTCTATATTAGCTGCTTTGAATACAATAGTATCACTGAACCAAGATTTACAGGTAGCCGCAGACCGGGTGGCGGAATTGAACTATAGAGTAAATAAAATTGATACTTTCATAACCAATACAACGAGGAATATTATAGTGAATACTCGTAAGAATTCCTTTGGTTCTGAGGTACTTCTGGAACATCCATTAGCAAGTAACCTACTTCATAAAGATTATAGTGCAATAGTGACTCACGTATGAGTGGCTCCATCTGTCGACCCAATAGAGAAGTGAAAACGAACGAAAAATTAATATTGCATCCATATTAAAGCGATCCATCAAGGGATCCACTTAAAAAAAAAAATAATGAATATCCACCTGGTTTATTTACATACAACATTATTAAGATGCTCCTGAGTTGCAAGTTTTTTTTATTTCGATGTGAGCACTACTCAAGACGTTTAGTAATTATTTATCATACATTTACGAAAAAATATTATGTGCATTTTTGTGGTAATATAATAAATAACACAGGTCAACGATGAAAAAACTTTTTCAATAATTTTAGCTAAGCTTTTACATCGCTAAAGATGGAAGGAGGGACGAGAACCCACTGCAGGGCAAAGGCCACCCGCCTTTGCTCTGCAGTGGGACAACGTAGGCTCATAATAATAATATGAATGGATGACATATTGTGTGAGAATTATTTTGGGTGATAAAAAATAATAATATTTATCTCTTCAATAAGATAAGATAATAGTACAAATCTTAATTAACACACAACTTGCTGTGTTCTTTACTTTTCTCTTCATCAGCCCGTTTACTTTGGCAAGCCAGAGTCGTTGAGGGATATTGCCGTAATCACCTCGCTTGGCAAGCGGATCGATGATCGCAGTAAGATTTTTGAGCTGATAGATCCTGCTGCCCATTCATTAGTTGTACGTCCTTTAGACGATTCTTACGACAGCCTTAGGAAGATATGCCGTGGTTTATTTTAAGCCGGAAACCACACAACCTATTACTTGCTAGCAATTTTCAGTAATGAATCCGTTCTCCATGTGTGTTATGGATATTTAAATAGTATTAGACATTATAGTGTTCTATGCTATATGCAATAGTCATTCTTATACAGTCTTATATAGCTTCATAATCCGAAAGATCTGTTACAACAGTGGCAGAAAATAGCAGAGGAACAATTGCACAAAACGTCCCAAATAAATTTTGAGGTCAACATTCCACAATCCCCCATCTGCTACATCTATGAGTCGAAGTCCAAATATCACAGGAAGCGCACCCAAGCGCAGGTTACTTACTTAGTTAAAAAAAAAATTACAAACCTGGAGAACTCAGCTTTATTTTTATTTATTTTTTTATACTTTATTGCAAATAATAATTATTATTACTTTATTACATGAAATAAATGTTAATGTCCGGTTGAGCGGCAAAAATATCGTTGTGCTAATGATATGACGATTTCTTAAATTAAGCCCGGGACAGGAGAAACAAAGAGGAACTAACAACCCGCTCGCAAAGTGTTATATGTTTGATTTTAATCGTTATGATGAGAATACAAAAATCTCATTGTATGGTGCGTAGATGTGAACTTGAGATTGATTTGTTGATCGCAAAGCATACATGATTCCCCATAATGCCCAAAACAATAAATTCAAACGTCCTGTCACTAGAATGGAGTAAGTAGGCATTAAAATAATACTAGGCAGGCATATTCTTATTGAGTATTATCTTAATTCGAGTCACCTAACGAAAATACATTGCAAATTTTAACTTGCTCCTAATTTAGATAAGAATTAAACATGAATAAACAGGTTAGCTATACCAAGAAATAAAATAACAAGAATTCTTTGTTAGTTTAAAATACTTGAAAACTATTTCAGGCAACTCGACTACTTTCTATAGATAACACAATAATTATAATCCAGAATATAAGTACCTAGGTACTTAGCTACTAAATAAACTGGCTATATGCGGTTCTCTACAAGTGTTACCTATTATTACAGATAAGACTATTTCGATTTCTCCACACAAACTTTGCCACTTTTTCATTCTCTTGGGGTAGGGTTGCCATAAATGTTTCGGTGCTGACCGGGACAATGGTCAGCGCGAAGGAAGGAGGGAGGGTAGATGAAACAATAACGTCACACAGAGCCGAGGGGGTTCTCCCATTTGCGCACGCAGGTTGATAAGACAAACAGAAGCGCGTATTGCGAACGAAGCAAGGTTCTTATTTATTTTGGTTAGCACGCCCACCGGGACCATTGCCTTGTTGGGACACCGGGACATGTCCCGGCGTACCGGGACGGATGGCAGCCCTATCTTAGGGGTCCAACCCTTGGAGCAGTGGCGGGGTACGGCTGAAATTGTATGTGGGCGAGATACTTTTTGCGAGCTCCCAAGGTGGCGTGTTTAACGGCGTTAGATAGGTACTTAGGTCGGATAGAGAGCGTTCTTCGAGTGTGTAACGGCATTACTGCTAGTTTTTGGACACGTTGGACCATGAGATGCGGGGCCTTTATATTCTTTCTTGTCATATAGACCTGCAAGTTTCAAGTCTCTACGACCTGCTGTTTAGGCTGTGCAGTAATCCGTCATAGATAATGTTATGAAAATCGGGACCAACGGCTTAACGTGCTTTCCGAGACACGCAGGCCTTCAACCTACTTATTAGCTAAAATAAAATCACCAAATATTTTAACATCATATATTTGTTTCGGATGGTTTCATTGACAAACAGCTCAGAGCTGTCAGCAATTCATGATTACAATAAATTAATTTTAACATTTATTTGCGAACATACTTTTATGACAATCTCATTTTTATTACGTAGTAATTAATCGTTTAAAACGTCACTGACATACATTAAATAAGTAATTTAATTACATAAAAAGCTTTAATTTGCTAAACACCGTAATTGATTTAAAAATGAGAGTATCTCTCAAGAAATTTAAAGATGGTGAAAGACAAGAAACATTACCTAGCGCGTCTGCGAGTTGATTCATTGATTTACTAATTAATTAAATATAGTTAATTAAGTCAAGTAAATAAATGGAAAGTCATTCAAATTTATTTTCAATTCGTTTCTGAATGTAGATTCCAATTTGTTACAGACTTTTTCACTAGAAAATCTGTCAAATTGGAATTTTCTGATCATAACCAAGTTTGAAATTAAACATTAATTTTAATTACAAAACTGAAGAATCCGAGTGATGAATAAGTTTTCCTAGTCTCCAATTTATTCCAAGCGCTGTATTATAACAAGACTATACAAATCTTAAGAGATCACCATTATAGAAAATTGTTTATATTTCAAGAAAAGAGGTCAAAACAGCTAACCCTTAGGTATATCAAAACTTGCTGAATTATCTCTTATCCAAATTGAAAAGAGTAAAGAAGTAGAGAGTGCACCTGTGTTTGCGCACACACTCGTGCTCTATAATATAACCGGCACAGTTGACTAATCTTCTTAGAGATTGGCCGATTTACGATTATTTGGGTTTTACTTTTTTGGACGTATCCAATTAGGATGCGAATAGAAGCCATGGAAAACCACATTCCTCTTATCTCCACAACAAACAGAAAAGCAGAAATTACATACTTTTTACAGAAAATGACAGAGTAAGAATAGGTACTAAACACTAACATTAAATTGGTTATGTTAATCAACTAACAGACACTTCTATTTTAATTTAAAACGCCACATCCAATATGGCACATTTCAAAAATTGATTACAATTGTAGCTAAACATTTAAAAGTAACGTTCTGGGAACGATTGTTTGAAACATATCCCTAACACATATTAATGTACTTGGTATACGACTAGTGAATATTTAAATAACTATATGACTAAATAATGGAAGAATTCTACTAAGAAATTCGTCTATATAAATTGAACAAAAACTTGGTAACTAAATAAAGGGATTTATTTACATAAAGTTTATATTATAACAATAAATAGTTATCTTTGATTTCGGTATAAAGTTAGTTTGTAAAGGGTTATTATTTCATCGTAATTTTTAAGTTATACCGATCCGTCTGCCTGACATATGTAAGTTTAGAAAATCAATCGAAGTTACATACATTTGACTTTTTAATTTTATTGCTTCCTTTAAAAGCGTTAGCGCTATTACGATCATTTTTAACACTTCGTAGACTTCACGAGAAGACTTGGTATGCCTTATATGGGTCTCAAATCAATAAAAATCCAATGAAGAAGGTGGAAAAAGGGCGAGTTAATAGCTTTAGATGCATTATTTTAATTTATATATCTTCTCAGAATGTAATCTCACTATTTGGTTGTTACCTATGATAATATAACCCTTTAACAAATAACAATCACTATTGTCTATAAATGCAACATAATTTTCAATTAAAGTAAGTGACAATTTGTGCACCAATTTCAAGAAAAAAATTTTATGCAAATTGTTAAACAATTTGATATGTAACTACGTAAAAGTAAAGTGTTACAATAAAAATAACTACTAAATAAATATGAATATCACAACATACAGATAAATCTAGACAAAATGCTCAATTCGTTAACTATTTGTCCTATAAATTCTTTAACAATACAGCCCAAAAGCAAACTATTAATAATAAACTAAGTATAAAAATGAACACAGACTTTAAAATGGACAAATTATTATCTAAAATATAATAAACAGCTGCAAAATAAGTGTATTTTTACAAAGAAACTCTATTAATATGCGGTTAGTACTGCGAGTTATTTAAGTAGGTACTAAAATATAGATGTGAGAGTATATTCATTTCGAATAATTTTAATTTTAATTCGTAAAAAAATACAAAAGAAGGCATTCATTCTTTAATTTGACTTTCCATGTCTATCGAATAAATGTAGGTATTTTTGGTATCTAATTGTATGATTAAAACATACAGTATAAGCTCATACAACGCATAATTAAGTATTTTCACATCGAAATACAAGAAATTCAGATAGACAGGAAAGATTCGTAGAGATATTTTTGTTTTTGACACATCAGTACTTAACAGTCAGTCGAGAATGTTTTTAGTTTTATTAGTAATAGTAGTTGTAAACACTTTTCTAATATTAATGTTCGACGTGGCCACTTTAGACATAGGTGGCATCAGCCGAGTCTCAGTCAAACAAGCATATAAAAGCTCGTAGCAGTCCCTCTCCAAAACAGGCGCAGCATCCCTTTTTCTTGCGTTTATCTTCCGGTGCGAAGCTGGGTTGTTTGGGTCGTTTGGGTCGACGCCCACACAGCTTGCTGGACCGTGGCTCATCAACGGGTGGCTCCGATCGCTCACTGAGGTGTACGGGCAGAGCGGCGGGCTGAGTTGGCCGCGGCCGCGCCCAGCGCCGCAGTAGAGCCTCCTGCTCCGCGCCCACTGGTACCGGCGCTGACAGTTTACGCGCGCGCGCCGTCACTAGCGCTCGTTCCATAGGCTCCAATAACTCCAGACCCAAGGCGCGGTCGAGCTCCTCCCTCGTCAGCAACAGATACCGAGGGCAGTAGGCCAGTTCTCCGAGCGCAGCTCTCTTATTGCTCGGCGTTAGTTCCCGTTTATACCTCTTACACCATGCGGTGGCCCATCTAGATAGGGCGTCTATCAGTACACCCTCGTTGGATACTCGAAAAGTGTCTCTTTTTACTATCAATGCTAGGTCTTCGTATGCAAGCTCCTCGAGTCGCTCATCGGCAAGGGCGGCGTCAGCGTTCTCATCAAGTACCAAAAGAGCGTTGTGTGCCAATGAGTCACACCAGCGCGAGCACTGAGCAAGAGAGCGCGCAGCAGCATCATCCGTTAAAGCAGGAAGGGGAGGTGCGGAGGCCGCACCTGGCAGTCGCGCGCACAGGAATCGTAAATCCCGTAATATTTCTAACGCAACTCCAGCGTCTAACATTTCGTCGAGTCTGCGAGCGCAGCGCTCCGCGAGCGGTGCACACAGGAACTTGTAGGCGGCATCGAGGGCGCACCGAGCCGTGCCCACGGAGTTCAATTGTGTGGGTTCACAGTAGTGGTAGCGGAGCAGTTGCTCGAAGCCTCTGCGATCTATATAGTCGACGACGATGATGTCGGTCTTGCATGAGAGGAGGGCAGCAAATACGGGGCTGGTGGCGGCGAGCACGCGGCGGTGGCCGGGGTAACGCCATGTGTCCCCGTTGATACCGGCCACGAACACGATGTCGCTCTGCCTCTCGTCATCGTAAAGGCTCACGGCTACGTCTTCGGTGCCGTAGCCGTACTCTATACAAGCGCTCTCTCGCCCCGACTCGATCTCGTCGTCAGAATCGGTGCGCGCTGGATTTGTTACCACCGTCATTTTCGTAGTATTTGTACACTATCTGAAAAAACAGAAAACAATAATCAAAAAAATGTTCCCGACCACAAATACTGGGAAAACTTTATACTTAAATAAGACATTCCAATATCGTGCCAATTTGGGGATCATAATCATTGAGAATCGGCGAATTGTGTGATGTACAAACGTAAGTCAGTAAATGCAAGAGCGTGTTTACAATTATATTAGTTCCTTAAGTCCTTCCTTGTGCAAGTCTCTAAATAGCGCTTGTTAACATCCAGTTAGCGTCGGTTATTATATCCTGTATGAACGTATAAAAGAATCGTTATTACTCCGTTTGTATTACGAATCATCTATGTGTTAACAATACTACCAAGGGCAGATTCTTGAGTTGGGTTTACAAAATACACAATTATCTTCAATGGTCATAATATCTGAATTATATTATATTTTTTTAGGTGCCGTGGACTATTTTGTTTAGCACTTTTCTTGTATTGCCAAGATGTTTATAAGTATTCAAAATGTGTACATTACAATTAAGTTTGTGTGATGTGTAGTCGTAATTATGATGGGTAGACAATGAGTTGTGTGCAAAATTTAACATTATGTATTTGTCTTAATGGATTGCAGCTGCTTCCGTGTGATTATGTAGTATTAGTATACCATCACCATTTAGCTTAGAATATCTAGTTAGAGTCTTTCTGAAGATAATCTTCATCTAAGATTTATAAATAGTGGATAGCGAATTAAGCATTTATCTATCTATACTTTATATCTACGCTAATATACAAGATTATTTTTAAAACACCAACAACCTTTCAGGGGGTAAAATTACTGATTATAACAACTTTTAGTATAGCTGATCTACCTATACATTTTGTTGTAAGTGAACATAAATGTACGGAACAGCTGATTTTTTTCGCGATTTCAAGGTTGTTCCCATTGTAAAAGTTGTTCATAATCATGAGTAGGTACTTTTATCCCCAAAATGTAATTGGTGTTTTAAAAATAACCTTGTATAAAGTTGAAGAGTTTGTTTGTTTTTTTGCTTGAACGTGCATATCTCTAGAACTACTGGTCCAATTTGAAAAATTATTTCAATGTTATTTAGTCCATTTATCGAGGAAGGCCATAGGCTATATTTCGTCACTAGTTTCCCGCGTGCGGTTTCACCCACGTAGCTCCCGTTTCCATGGAAACTTCATAACAAAACAGTTTATAGAATAACACTGAAAGAAATTTTCAAATCGGACCAGTAATTTCTGAGATTAGCGCGTTCAAGCAAACAAACAAACTCTTCCGCTTTATATACCAGTATAGATGAAGCTCCCACATAGGAAACGGAGCTAGGAAAAAAGAGTGTTTTATAAATGAAAACTTATTTTCTGTATAGCTCTACAAACCTAATTTATTCCTTGACAAGCTTAATGCCGACCATGCAATGAAATTTGAGACTGCATTGCACTTCCGCAAGTCGTATATTCTAGTAGGCAGTAACACTATTAACGAACTGCATTACTCGTCATTACTGATACGGTTACAGGTCGTCGCACTACTATAAACTGATCAATAACTTTACTATAAGCATGCTTTTATCCTGGAACTCTTTTCAGCAGTAACTAGATAGGGCGCTTCATAAGTTCATAACACAGATAAAAGCCTTTTAGAGTGGTAACCTATACTTTTGCCATTAATTAATCAATATAATAATATAATAAAGCTATAGAGATTGTTTGTTTGTTTGAACGCTCTAATCTCAGGAACTACTGTTCCGATTTGAAAAATTATTTCAGTGTTAGATAGCACATTTATTGAACATATGTATAATTATGAACGATGTTTTTTTTCTGAAGGAGATAATCGAGTGGCTTGAACGTATCATGAAAACCATAAGCGTTTTGTTTACATGTAATAGCTATCTTCGGACTACGGCTATTCATGACGTAGTGATGGGGAGTACGACGAATGAATCTTTAAAAACAATGCCTTTCAACCTATTACAGCTACTGGGAGAAGAAACAAAGCTGGGTAAATTTAGATGCGAATACAAAACATGATACTACGTTATGTGAATAAATATGAATATTGAATCAATACAAGCTACTTAGCCACAAGTACCTACAGTATCGGTACATTTCTCTCCGTAACAACTTCCTTTCGCAATTTCATAGAATTCGCTTCACAATGGTGGAAGGAAGGTTCATATCGATTTTCTCTCTAGAGTACCTACGTATCTAAGATTGTCCTGGTTACGCAAATACCAGGTACCTACACAAAATCTAGGTATTTTAGTTAATTTAACGTTAAGAAGAGAAACAATTATTATTGTAATTGGAACCTTATAACTTCAGTGATAGAGTATCATTTATTTTTAATGGAGATGTTAATTGGTTAGTGGTTTCCAGATTAGAATAGACCACCTCATGTCTTCCCATAGATGTCGTAAGAGGCTTAGGGACATGCACCTGATGGATGGGCGGCACAATCTATGCAAACACAAATCCTCCTGCCAAGCGTGGTGATTCTGGCAATATAACGACGACCTTGGCTTTGCCATGGTCTGCAAAACGGAGGCCCACATTCAACAGTGGACGTAAACGAGACGATAAAGTACCTAAGTAATTAAAGTGATTGCTTGGGAGAAAACTGACGGCTCTAACAAAATGGCTGCAATTCAGTTATTTTGTTTTTTTTTTTTCAAAACTTGACTCGAAACAACATTAAATGCTTTGGATTATACCTTAAAATATAATATTATATATGTACTTATATTGCAGTAAACATGTTCATCTTAACCAAATTTTCTTTCTTTCCGAGTCTGGTTGGTAGAGGGACTATCATTCGTGCCTCGAAAGCACGTTATGCCGTTGGTCCTGATTGTTATAAAATCATCTATAATAATCGTATATCAAGGAACCGGCAGCCGCTTTTCCTCGTGTGGTACATATTACTGCGGTCACCAACCCGCCTGTCAAGCGTGGTGGCTATGGCAAATACCCTCCCTCGGGAGGAGGCCCATGTTCAGCAGTTATACGGGCTGATGATTATGATGAATCTCTTTCTATCGCCCTAATGATCTACTGTGATACAATCTGTCCATATAAATACCAGAATCTTAACTTGTTATTATGTCGCCAGATTCAGGAACCTGAACAATTGATCTGAAGCATTTGCAAACAAAGTGTACGAGCCGGCAGTTTGGCGAAATGCATAAAGTTATGCGTCATCGCACGCATTCCCTAACTCGTAAACAAAACAAAAATATACTGAGATACTAATAAAGACGAACTATATGTATTTTGTATGTATTTTTAAAGCAATAAACGGAATTTGCTGGAGAATAACTGCATCTACAATCGCGTATTCTTTGATCTTCGTATAAACATTGGACTTTATTGGAATATAAAGTGGAATCGAGTAGAGATGAAATGTTGGTGCCTTAGTCTTAGACATATCTAGTGCTCAGAAGCATAAGGTCGGATGTGCCAATTTACGTTAGAAACATTAGTCGTATGAGCATTTAACGTAAACTGGCACTTACGACCAAATGCTTCTGAAGAAAGTAGTATATCCGTCCTTATGCTTCTGAGATCCAGATTAGGGTTGCCACACATTATATAGTATCGTATTATAAGTATTCCAGTCAAACGTACAAAAATAATATAGTATAAAAAGATTTTTTTTTTTTGCTAATCTAACATTCACCCCTTTTAAACATTTAGACTGCACCCTCAGCGCGGCATACGAAATTCATAAGGTGGTGGACTAAAAAAAAAAACGTTGAGTGACTCTGAGTCATTGAGACGGGCTCAGAATCTTAATCGGATCATACACCTGAAAAAAATGATAATAAATGTGTACTATTTGTTTTCCTGAATTTCCCAAAAGTACTATATATTTATTTAGCAACTTTTTGTAAAAAGTACAATATAAAACAAATATAAAGGTGGCAACCCTAGTCCAGATATAAGCAAGCTATATAATGCGCCTTATAGAGTATGAACTGGTGGCACGGGTATGAACAACACAGTGGAATCTTGACCAAAAAAATACTCGTTATATTGGGTGACCTATATTTTATGTTTTGTAATAATTATGATAACATATTCAGTATCAAGTCGCGAAAATAAATATAAATATTTTAACAACAAAAGCGCCATACCATACATTAGACCTGTTTACAATCAACACAACGGACTGCACCGATATCTGTGCTCTCTAGTTTTATGTATACTTTAAGACTTAAGTTGTTACCGCAGAGAAGAAAGTTTTTGTTTTCATATTTAGCTAGGTATACTAACACACTGCAGAAACTACTAACCTACAGTACACTACTAAGCTACATTACGACATCTAACAGCATCATCAGCCCGTATAACGTCCACTGCTGAACATGCAAGAAGCTGGTTGGTGACCGCAGTATTACGTTGTACCACACAAGGAAACGCTGCTGCCCGTTCCTTGATATACGATAACATAGATGATGTTATAACAATCGGGACCAACGGCTTAACGTGCTTTCCGAGGGTAGTCCCTCAATCAACCAGACCCGGTAAGAAATCTTAGAATTTACACAAAGATTTTCTGTCCAGCGTGGGGATCGAACCCACGACCTCCGAGATTTAAAGCGAGCCAAATACCGCTACGCTACGGAGGTGGTCACGACGACATCTAAGAATTAAAGCTTAATCTATTTACAATTGATTAATGCACATTTTAATGTATTCAATTAAACATGAAACGGGACACCATTTCCTGACATCCACTGAAAGCAACTTACGCGATACATTCCGAAAATATTTTGGCATCAGAAGGAACATTTATTCTTTATAGGCATTTCCCGGTGTTGTGAAATGCGGGAATCGTATGTCGAAACCATAGGGACATTTTACGATTGAGTGCAGTTATTTGTGATCCCTCGGTAACCCACATACATTCGCATGCACGATGTGGAACTGAATTTGCCCTATATTTAGAGAGATTCATGTTGCATTACGAAAGCGCATATAATGCGTGGGCTATAAAGTTATGAATATAGGCAAAATAATTGGGTGCACATGAGTTCGAGCTAAGATGGATCGTATTTATACGGTACCTTCCATAATTTGTTTGTATATGGTGCCTCTAAAATAGGTAGGAGAAAATCATAATATTTATTTTTTAGGTTTGCCTTCTACTTCTTATCCCTATCCCAATAGCAAATAGTCTCACATGTAGGATTTAATAAATTTTCTATGAAATATTACAATGATTTTATTTAACCAAAAAGTATTTTGACTTACAACAAAATAACAGTAAAGTATATAATAAAAGCGCGAGGTAAAGCCCCTCTCATTCTATGATATACCAGATGATTCAGCCAACATCGCTAGTATTGGGAGACGACATTATTCAAAATAAACATTATTAAACAGTATTAGAAAATGTTTTTTTTTTGTGATAAATGAAATTTGTTATTTCACTAAAAAAGCTTTTCAATTTTAAAATGACTACAGTTAAACAGGTTGCATATATTTAGGAGCGCCTTATTAATCTATAGCCAAAAAAATGATTTTCTTCGACCTAGTTGCAATATCATTAATGAATTGAAGCTCTATAAAGTATGACTAAATACTAACTTCAAATAAGAAGTCAATAAAATGCACCCAGTTTGTGTCTTGATTTAGACTGCCATTTCCGCAGGTAAGTAGGTCATTTATATTAAGAATTTAATAACCTTCTTTAACTTTATGAGTTTTCCTACTTCGGATGAAATATACTTAGAACTTTATTTCTATAAATGCTTGAATTAAATTCGTCGAGTTGTAAAAATAATTTAAAATGAATATTTAAATTTAGAAAAGTTAGTAGGTATTTGTAAGTTACTTTTAATTTAAATTTGCTGGTATAACGGTTATATCATTTAACAAAAACGTACCTAAGAATTATTAAAAATTAAACGAATATGTTAAAATTCAGCCCTTGTCTATGATCACTACTTGGGTTGCCAACTGAAAACCAGCGCTAGGTATGTAACTTAGGTAAGCGGTGGTGGCAACCTTTTCGGCAGAACATGTGGGATTACGTATTACACATAATTGTTGTTTTTAGATATATACAGGGTTCATTTTAAAACATTAACGACCTTTCAGCGGGTGAAATTACTGATCGCGAAAGTCAGCTATTCCATAAATTTTCCGAGGTAAGTGAAAATAACCACCGCTAGCATATTTTACTTCAGTTGGTAACCTTAATCGTAATTATATGATGTCGTATAGGATACTTCTCTGGGGAAATTCAGTTGATATTGGCATATCGCATGGGCTACAAAGTTAATTAGGAAGGTTCTTATACCGTCATTAGCTAAGATAACGTAGAAAATTGTTAAGAAATCGCATGCTACTGTATGCCTACTTAAATATTTAAAAAACGACTTAAAATTTAAAACGCCTAAATTGCAAGTCGTTTTTTAAATATTTATATAAATAAAATTTAGGTGTTTAAAATTTTATTTTATAAATCTTATCTTATTTTATGAATTGCTTGTAGTTATTGATTATTTAGAAATGTATATAAATAAATGATAGTAATTTTTGAATTTTCTCTTAATAATCTATACTAATATTATAAAGCTGAAAAGCTTGTTTGTTTGTTTGCTTGAGCGCGGTTATCTCAGAAACGGTTTTAAAAATTTATTTTACCTTATCCAGGATTAGCATGAACCTATTTTTTTTAAGTATAGAGTTCTAACGGGAACCGGTGTTACACGGGTAAAAATAAAATGCTAGATTTTTAATAAAATTCTATGTTTTTTTATGTTTTCATAAAACTTATAGGTAAGCTGTTTATGCAAGAGCAAACATTATAGTTTCAATTTTTTCTTAATTGTTTCCCGTCCAATAACAAGTAAATATAAAATACAAGCGACCCGCTCCGGCTTCGCACGGGTGCAATGCTGATTATACATAAAAACCTTCCTCTTGAATAATTCTATCTATTAAAAAAAGCTGCATCAAAATCCGTTGCGTAGTTTTAAAGATTAACATAGGGACAGACAGACAGGAAAGCGACTTTGCTTTATACTATGTAATGATACCATTAGGTAGGTACGCTTGTATAAAATGAATTTAAATATTGATAAATTTATACCGCACTTGGGTATGGTTTATCGGAAAATAAATTGCGACAAGGGTCTTGATGTGGAGCAAATACTAAATTTATCGATACACCGAACGGAAGTTTATTTATATTAAGTGTTCTTCATGCTGTAACATAATTTGTGTCGTCGAAGCGACGAGAGCGTCAATATATCAATATAATCTTCCGACTTGGGCTACATAATCAAACTTGCCATCCTTTATTAGTTATCAGCAGCAGTACCTACACTATAAAGTAGACATTGATAGTTCATTACAAAAACATAGTTACAACAGAACAGTTATATAATGAACATAACATTCTATTTTAATAAAAATTACATAACTTTAGTAGTTCACTAGTCGCCATATTAGGATTTTTTGTGTTATGGATAGGGTTGTACCCGTACACTGGTACTATATTATATAGTTTCGTACTATATTTCAGTCAAATGTACTATATATTATATAAAAATGATAATTATAGTACAAAAAGTACTATATAATTTTTGCTAAACTAAAATTCACACACACACACATTCAAAAATTAAATTTAGACCACACCCTCAGAGCGCAACAAAGTTCGTCGGTCCACCGCACCGGATAGAATCTTAAAATCTTAATCCGGCACTGTATGGACCTTAACATGATGCTCAGACTCTTAAATGTGTGTGTGCACTATTTTCCCAAAAGTACTTTATATTTAGCAAGTTTTTGTAAAAAGTACTACTTATATAAAACGAAAAAATAGATAGCAGCCCTAGTTATGGAGCTTTTTCTTAAATACTCCATATCTACGCCATTCTATAAGCAGCCACTACTGTTATCTCGAGTCAAACACCACTTCGACGGCGTACCAGACCCGTAAATAAATCTATAGGTACTATCATACTAATATTATACATTCCAAAGTTAATATGTGTGGATGTATGTATGTTCACGCAAAAACTACTTAATGGATTTGGCTGTAAGTTTGCACGCGAATAGTTTATAAGCTACAAAATATCACACTACGACGACCCACTGGAGCAGAGTGACGCGAAGCTAGTAAGATTATAAAGAGGTAAGATTAATTGATTGTTTGCTTTGAATTGGCTCTGGAACTACTATACTGGAGAGATTTCAAAAATTCTTACACCATTAGAAAGCTACTTTATCCAGGAGTAACATAGGCTTTTAGCTGCGCGGAAATGTTTAATTATAAAGAATTACTGAAACCGCGCGCGGGAAACGTAACGTTTTTTTTTTCCTGTGTCGGGGGGACAGTTAATTTACGGACACAAAGAACACCAAGACTACAACCAAAAATTGTGGTTCACACAAATATTTGTCCCAAGTGGGAATCGAACCCAGAACACCAAGTCTCAGAGCCAATGACCGTAATCACTGAACCATCAGACGCCATCAGTACATTCATGTACGACGTTGCTGCTAACATTGTGACGTCCAGTTTGAACGCCCTCCATGGACATCAAAACTGCGAGATAATGTAAACTAATTCTTACTTATGAAAATAAAACTAATGATTGATACGGTCGGTTAGCGCCCTCAGGTTCCGCCATGCGTGGATCCTAACATATTGCTTAACTATATGACTTGACTGCGATAAAGTTAGTGAATGGCGGCCTTCTGTTGAAGTCAAGGCTTTTTAATTATCTAACTCATCATATTTTAATTGATCAAAAGGACAACTTCTCTCTGGCAACGCTGGAGTGTTTTTTTTTTTTTTAATAATTGCAATCTGTCTAATTTCAATACGCACAAAAGAAGCTTGTGATGTATTTCTCTCTATTTTTCTAATTTATGTATTACTATTTTTTTAGCACTCAGTTTAGTACTCCGAAATATGATGGATTTATTAGTCTAGGGTCTAGGGTAGATAAAAACCCAATGAATCAATTCGTAATTATAATGAAGATTGAAGCTCTCTTACTCAAACTACAGAACGAATTTGGATGTTACTAGTTACTAGTGATTTCATAATAAAGATTTCTTTGAGTGAAAGCATAAAATTCACAAATTTCAAACAATAATATTATTATGTGAAAATTGAGTATATATTTGTATATTTTCAATACTATTATCTGTGAAAGGTTATTATTGAATGATACAAGAAAACAAGAAACAGACATCGAATTGGAGTACAAGCACAAGTGTCTCTGAAATAGAATGCGTCGGCGACATGCGGAAATGTATGTGCGGTGATGTGGCACTACAAATACGGCATATGTTGCCATATATAATGCCTTAATGTACTGTTATGGACAGAAACTGAACCAAATATTGAACATCTAGTCCTTATAAGCTTTTTTTTCGGAAAGACATACGTAGTTACTTGCTACTTTACCGGGCATAAAGGCGAGCAGAGCTCCATCCTTAATAAATGGTTTAAAAACTACAAACTAAGCAAACTGCACAAGAGGGCACCCCCTATGGGTTTGGATCTCGGCTCAGGGCGGTCTCTGGCGATGAGATTGGGGGATTATGACTTTAAGTATTTTAGGGGAGTTTTGTATAACTGTCTCTCTACTTTACAATTCGCGAGCCTCTCGGACTTCGGGTCTACGAGGGCATCGCATGGTTCTATGCAAAGTAAGGGTCGGGAAGACATTATTAGCAACAACATAATGTACAATGAGAAAAATGGCATGCAAATAACTCTTGACGTTGCATGTAATGTGATAATCTATGTATAGATATTATTTTTAATTCACAAGCTTAGTTTCTAAAATACCCTTCTTCCATTTTAATAAATTAGTAGTAGGTATAGAGTATTTAATAAAACTCCCTAATACAAGTAACACAGGAAACATGTATGTAATTTTTTTCCATTTACTCACAAGTTTGTCAATTTTATGACGTGTTACAGAAGTGTCGTTTCTGGCATAAAAAAGACCATCCCATATCTTCCTATAGGTGTTGTAATACGCGACTAAGGGACATTGATAATAAGATACAGCTGATGGATTGGCATATAACCACTCAAAGATACTCGCATATTACTGCGATCACCAATCCGCCGGCCAAGCGAGGTGATTACGGCAATATAACGAGTAATAACGACCGAACGAAAATAAGTAAAGCTCCTAATTTTATGTTACAATTATCTTACAAGGACTATTCTAATATTATAAAGAGGAGGGTTGTATTTTTATATTTTTGTATGTTTGTTTCGAATAAACTCAAAAACTATTGAACGGATTTCGATAATTATTTCACAATTAGAATGCTACATTATACCTGAGTAACATAAGCTATAATTTTACACGAAATACGCCATGGCGGAGCCGGGACGGGCCTCTAGTTTAAAATAAAATTCTTATTAAGTATATAATAAATAAAGCGTATCGAACGTACAGGAGATATTTAATGTGCTTTCAAATATAGATATCTTTACTTCCTCTGAACTAAATGAAAATACCTAACGCAATTTATCCCGAGAGCCATGTTCTGCATAACACGCCGCACATGTACGATGTAAAATGGAACCACAGTCCACACATAATGGAATATCAAATGTGTCTGTCCTTCTATTCTAAGTTTGTTGGTATACCAGATGACTCCATGACTCATTTTACTAGCTAGCTTAGGTACCTAAAGACAAAAACATACAAATGATTTTATCACGGATTAACTACTTTTAACAAAAAAAAACCCTATGTAAAGCCACATTTCATATAATTAAGCGACTTCAAAAAATGTTTTCAATTCGACTGAATGTTGTGTTATAATTAAAAAGCGAGTAAACTATTTTAAGTTACCTCTATCGATATAAATAATGAAACGATATCCATTAAGGTACGTAATATTTTTAGGAAATTTTTTTTTATATCTCCAGAGAGAGAGAGAGAGAGAGATATGAAATTTAATTTCACTCATAGGTTAAATTTAATGTCTGTCTTAAAATTTAATGTCTTATCTCAATAGCTTATCCAAATGTTTAACAAATTTAAATACACAAGCCGTTCTTAGCAAACAAAAGATACTAGTTAATCATATGAATTAAGGTGTTATGCTACCCCAGTTACACATTACACACCATTGTACGTTCAATATTTACTTAATCGTGATAAATAATGCATATTCCACTGAAAAAACATTTATTTTCAGATTACCGAAGTATTATTTGCTTTAACGCTTCTTGGTTTTGTAACAACTATTTTTGAAGGTTGACATTGAAATTATAGATGAAACCTGCCAACATTTCGTTTGTGTAAATTTGACTCCGTATTGTTCGGAATAGGAAGAACATACAAAGTAACAAAAAGCCATATAGTGGTAATATATAGCTATTGAACTTAATCATTTTCATTGTATTGAGTTATATACTTTGTGTAGTTGATAGCTGAAACGTAAAAGGTTTCTTGAACATAAGTGACGAATGTTTTCAATAGAGTAGTTAGATAAATACCCCGTGTTTTTTTCAATTTTACGAATCAAATTTTGTTTGTTTCTTTTTATAATGTCTTCATCCATAAAAAATATTTTTTTTCTTGAAACATTACGATGGATGTTTACTCTTTCACATAAAAACTATTTAACAGATTTGGCCGAAAGTTTACACGCGGATAGTTTATAATTCGTAAAGACGCCATTTTATTAAAAAAGTAAAGTTAATTACTAGGTTACTCTTTTCCAGATGTAATATAATTTAACAAATGTAAGTGAATTTTATAGTCATATGTACTGTTTATTGCTTGCTCTACGTAATGCACGATTTCTTGCATTGTCGGGTCCTACATTGTTGGCCTGAAACAAGCTTCCCAATGCAAATTTACAAATGAAACGATGATTTTTTATATTATTTGTAGGGATCAACGAATTTAAGGATTTTTTATCATCGACCATGAAATTTAATAGGCTAAAGAATTATATTTAGTCCGTTATTAAAATTTCTTAAAAAAATTGGACGTGTATTTTTTTATTTTTCAAATCAATAAAAATTACCAAAGATACTGAACAAAAACCAACCATAAATTTCAGGAGAGGTGGGCTTGTGATGCCACTACTAGGTAAAATTGTACCTAGAAGTGACGTCACATGAAATTTCAACTCTTTATATCTTGAAAATACGTGTCCAATATTTTTTTGTAATCTTACTGACGGACTAAATAGATTTTTCACCTTCGCTGAATCTAACTTTATTTACAAATCTTGTTAAATTGTAAAAAATATCCAGGTCACAACCATTAGAAATGGAATATATATATCGATCCCGTGACTTATCTAATAATGTTCCTGTTTGAATTAGTTACATTTCCTAATTAGTTAAACTTATTATTACAATATTTTATTGAAGTGGCACTCAAACGTCATCTAGCGCATGCCACTTAATCAAGAATTATGAGAAATTCAATTGCACGATACAATGAGCTAGATATATGAACTTACGATAAGCTTTACTAAGTAGTTTTATGGTTCAGAATAAGGGTTTAGTGATGATTGTACTTGTTGTTGTTTCCTCGAAAATGTATCTATATTATAAATGCGTTTTATAATTTAAATCTAGTTACTACAGTCAGGAATATCGTAGGAGAGAACACAGAAATGCTCCCCCATTATAGGAAAGACTAACCCAGAATAACACTGAAGTTGCTACATTCGTACTATAGGTAATCTTTATCTGTTATAACAATAGATCCCTTTGCAGTAAGCTACCGTTTCAAACCATATATTTTATGGGACAAATGTCCCAAAAGGATTATATTGTACTTCTGTGTTTTGAAAGTGTTCAAATGAACTTTATGTACCTACATACCGAATTCAGACCACATTTTTTGTTTGTTAAGTATTTATAAAATAACTAGCTTTTACCCTTTATTTTGTTCATATAAAAATTTCAGTCATATTCTATAGGAGAGTTAATTTCTTTTATTTGCATCTATAACCTTGTTGTCTTAAACTTTTATTATATTTGTTTGTGGTTTCCAAGATCTGCTATTATCAACGACACACTACTTCAACGTTTTACTACTTCATATGATTGAAATAGCAAATAAAAAAGAAATAATCATCATTTTCAGTAATAAGAATGTGCCAAATAGGTAGGCATGATGTGGGTTTCAGCTTTGTACTTGACCTAGTTATAAGTAGGGCTCCGCGAGGCCGGGACAGCCGGGTTAGCTGCGCACTCCAGCTCCAACAAATAGTTATTGGCTAACTGCACATACAATGTAACGTTGCAACAACACTTTCAGGATAATATCATTGACCCAGTTTTCACCGGGAATCGATAACTGAAAATTGAATGAATAATAATATGAGATAGAGCCTTAATTGGACAGGTAGCATAATAAAAACTAATAAAAAGTAGCCATTCTTAAACTATTGTCATAATTTGATTTTCGATTAAACTTCTACAAAACAGTTGTTCTATTTGCTTTCTCTACGGATTCATTGAATGTTATTTGTAAATAAATTATTTCCAATAATTAAACACAGATATGAAGTTATATTATATTTAGATTGATTATAGCTATTAGATATTAATTTAAGTATGTGCTTGTTATGGTAGATATTTCCTTAGCAAAGCAATAGGTATATTGCATTCCACAATGTGAACTTCGGTGGTCATATAGGTATAATATTTGATAATTGTGGACCTTGCTGGGCAAAGCAGGAGACAGGAGAATATTATTATTTTTATTATATTATTAACTGTTAACAAATGCTATAAATTATTTACAGAGGATTTTTATAGTTTTAATACTATTATCAGTTATAAAACAATGTAAAAAATGTATTCATCCATTTCATACAGCATCAATCTATTAAATTACGATGATAAGTAGGCACCTTATCAATTAAAAAAGGCTACCTACTGAAAACTTAAGTACCATTCATAAAATTCAAATCATCAGTTAAAATAATTTATATACAAATTAGTTCATTATGTTTTCAATAAAATAATATTTTTACGTAAAAGTCGTGTTATTTAAACCCACGCGCGGCCACGTGAATATCACAACTCAACAGAAATGAACATTACAAAATTGAATTACTAAGACTTCGTTTTTAATTTAGCACAAAGAATAACTTAGCGTCCTTCCGAGTTCTCATTGAGCAAATAATGAAAAGTTAAACGACATTTTATTTCAGACACGACATTAAAATATTGCTCGTGTCCAAATTCAGATGCAAACGACACTCGTAAACCGTACATTAAAAACCGTGAGTTTTTAATTTAGTTACAATTTTTAAACCGATGTGTCATTTTTGTTAGTCATTTCTTTGTTTAAACTTTAGGTAGAAATAATCATCAATAGAGCTTAGTTGATATTCGCATCATGTGGAATTAAAAAAACATCGTATGTACAAGTTTATAGCACCAACACATTTGGATGGTGTAAAAATGCCCATAAAATGGAGATCGTTAATCTGAAGTTTGCTATTTGATACAGATCTATATTGGTATACGCGCCGCATCTCTAAACATCTTCGTACTATGATTCACTTGAAGTGAGTACGTATGTACTTACATTGTAGTAGGGAAGGTACTATCGCTGCTTTAATGTGAAAGTGACACAAAATAAGATTATGATTCAACACAAATTGATCTGTAATATTATGTGCCTAAAACTCATTATTGTAACTTTACACAATTGGTTTTATGTACCTATAACATTAAAATATTAAACCTACGAAAACTAAATGAATTTACCAAAACTTAAGTTAACAAATTCTTCAGCTTTATATGTATAAAGCTGAAGAATTTGTTTGTTTGTTTGAACGCGCTAATCTTAGGTACTTCTGGTTCGATTTGAGAATTTAGATTCAGAGAATTTTTTCAGTGTTAGATAGCCCATTTATTGAAAGGCTATATTTAATTATGAAATTCTTACGGGAACGGGAGTTTCACGGATGAAACCGCGTAAGGGAAGCTAGTTCATTGTGAAATGTGAAAATTATTCAAACTAAGTAAGTAAGTCTGCTATGGTCATGTGCAAGTTGTTTTACCAATGTTAAGGAGAATTAGAGAAGCGGATTTAAACTAAAGGTATTTTTACGACACATATAATTTATTAAAAGAATTTTAGATATATCGCCATCTCAAAACACCTCGTATTCCAATGCTATCAATAGTAGCAATCTATCTATATATATAAAAGAAAGTCGTGTTTGTTACAACACTTATAACTCGAGAACGGCTGGACCGATTGCCATGGTTTTTGATTTGTTGGATTTGTTTCCGTCCCGAATAGCAGAATACATTTTAAAAACAAAACAAAGTCGTGTTAGTTACACTTTTTATAACTCAAGAACGGCTGAACCGATTTGGCTGAAAATTGGTAGGGAGGTAGCTAAGAACTGGGAGAAGGACATAGGATACTTATGGGTAGGGGTAGGGTAGGGTAGGGTAGGGTAGGGTATGGTAGGGTAGGGGTAGAGTAGGGGTAGGGTAGGGTAGGGGTAGGGGTAGGGTAGGGGTAGGGTAGGGTAGGGTAGGGTAGGGTAGGGTAGGGGTAGGGTAGGGGTAGGGTAGGGGTAGGGTAGGGGTAGGGGTAGGGTAGGGGTAGGGGTAGGGTAGGGTAGGGGTAGGGTAGGGTAGGGGTAGGGGTAGGGTAGGGGTAGGGTAGGGGTAGGGTAGGGTAGGGGTAGGGTATAAAAGTCCACCCGTGCGAAGCCGGGGCGGGCCGCTAGTAGTGTATAAATATGTATGTAAACACATAATTTAGTTTCAATATCAGTTGCCAAATAGGTAAGGCGCCAAACACTATCCTAATACGGAACCAACTTCCGAACAAACACTACTAGGTACCTACTGAAATTACTTAGTAAATAAAAAAATTACCGTTATGTATATATTAAGCATTTTTTTAAATTAGATTTTCTAACATTATGTAAGATTCTAAAATAAATATACCTCAATGACATTGCTTGAGAATTTAAATACGTAACTGTTCTATATTATGTACCTAGTTTATTTTCTTATGATTGTGGGTCATTATTTATTCTGACGGATATTGACCTACGGACCTATATTTTATACAGGTTTCCAGAGCGCAGTTTTACCTGCGTAACTCCCGTTCCCGTGGGAACTTCATAATAATAATTAGCCTGTATTACTTCTAGATAACATAGCTTTCTAATGGTGAAAGAATTAGTTAATAGTGGTCCGAATTAATCGGACCACGTTCCTGAGGTTAACGAATTCAAGCAAACAAACCAACGAACTCATCGGCGTTATTATATTAGTATCGATGTTTTGTTATGATAATAAAATTCACAGTACCAAGTTGCGTAAATCACTCGCAGCATCAATATAAAATAAATAGGTATAAATATTTAATTTCACTATAAAAACGCATTTTCTTCCTTCTTAGTTCCTGAGATAAGCGCATTCAAGCAAACAAGCAAACTCTTAGCTTTATATATTAGAAGAGAGAAATATATCAATCGATCAATCGACCAAACGGACCGCTAACCGCGCTCTAGCATTATGTGTATTCTAAGCTCTCGAGTGAACTATGCCTACCCAACCTTTTATGAAATAACAAGGACGACAGCATTACTAGATTTTTTTCCTTTACTTGTATCTGCCCGTTTACGTCAACTGGTGAACATCGACCGCCTCGTTAAGGATACCTCGGCAAGCTAGGGTCATCATCCGTACAACGTCCACTGCTGAATATGGGCCTCCTCCCGAGGCAGGGTATTTGCCATAGTCACCAAGCTTGGCAGGCGGATTGGTGACCGCAGTATTATGTTGTAATACACAGGGAAACGCTGCTGCCCGTTCCCTGATATAGATGATGTTATAACAATCGGGACCAACGAATTAACGTGCTTTCCGAGGTACGGAGGGTAAATCCTCAACCAACCAGACCCGGAAAGAAATCTTAGAATTTACACAAATATTTCTTGTTCGGTGTGGGGTTCGAACCCACGACCTCCGAAACTTAAAGCGAAGGTCGGTGAGGGATATTGCCGTTATGTCACCCTTGGCAGGCGGATTGTTAATGGCAGTAAGATGGAAGCATTTTTGAGTTGATAGATGATGCTACCCATCCTAGTATGTCCCTTAATCGCTTACGACTGCTTACGACACTCATAGGAAGATATGAGGTGGTTATTCTAACCCGGAAACCACACGACGGGATTAAAAGATACAATGATTTATATCTCCAGTCAATCGGTCATTCTCTCCACTCAATGCTCTACTAACGTAAACTCAGTCAGTAAGAAGAAATGCAACATAATACAAACAAGTACTCACTCAATTCGATAGAACAAAGTAACAATCCAGACACCATCACATACACTCATCAAACACCATACTGCGGGATAACAAGGGTGTGCTACACTTATAAACCATTCAAATTAATCATGTTTAACAAGAAAGGAAACCTGTCTTGCCTACGGGAGCCGTATTTAAACTTTCCATGGGATGTTTCCATAAATTCGTACATGATGACGTACAGCTTCGCGCTAAAGATAGGTCATTGGTAGTACAGTCATCGACGGCGCACTTATTTTACTTGTAAATCGTAAGCAATTAAGTACAATAATTGAATACATACATCATGGAAAATTAATGCGATTTAAATGTAAGGAATATGTTAAATTAAGTATTTCAATGGGTATGGTATTTGCTGGTATTTGAGTATTGACCTCAAGTAGATCAAATTCTACATTAAATTCTTAAGTAGTTGGTATTGTATAGTGATCAATCTAAGAATCACTTCTAGAGCCAGCCGTTTTGATTTAGGTCTAATGTCAAAGAAGGAGAGTAAAACGTTAAAACCAACTTTTAGAAAATCATTAGAAACTCAATGAGGTTACCAAACTTTCATGCATTCAAAAATAAATCCAATAATCAACCTTGAAATTGATGACTACTTTAATGTCATCATATTATCGTTAATATCAACTCTTCGATATTATATTAAAGAAGTATTGGCAACTAAAATATGTAAATAAGCACAAGCTTATATTAATCGAGTACCAACTTAGTCATCATAAAATACCTACATAATATTGTAGCGTATAAACATAGCAGTAATTTAATAAAAACCACAACGTAACTGTCATAATGTATTAAATAATTGATATTGTTTATTTGTCCTTTATTTCTCTGCACACAGTGTGAGATAATTAGGTGCTTATTTGTGGGGATATGAGTATTAAAGGAAAAATACAACCTTATAGAATTATTTTGTCTTTCATCTGTCACATATGTCATGTTTATTCTGAGGAAAATGGTTGGAAGTTGAATTGTTCTAATTTTTAAATCACTTAATAATGATGGAGTCCCGCTCGCATTTATGCCCGGTGAAGCAGCAAAAGCCTCGTTCGCCTCAGGCAGAACATGTTTGTCCACAAAACGCAAAGAAAAAACAAACTTGCCATCAAAACAGAGGAAGAAGGGAAAAAGAACCTATCGTCGCATATTTTGAAATTCTCTTAACCAAGACTAATATACTTTTTTTTAAATCTTTATTTTATATAAAAGACTTTGGACTTTGGAAAGAGAGTGACAAGTCACTCTCATAGGAGAAGAACGAAACAATGATTTTAAATTACTTAAACTATTCATTCTATTTTTTCTAGCAAATTATACCTCTTTTGTACGTTAAAATAATGGAACATCTTTTCCAGTTTTACTTGAATTTTGATGAGCGACACGATAGCGACAAAATAACAGCGATGATAGCAGAGCTTTTAATTATCTCCCGATGCAACTTATTGATTGGTGCTCCGCGCGTACACGTAACGTCGCGATAAATTTTGTCTCTACAGGCAACTAGTTTTCACGTACTATACTTATCAAACACTTAATTTATTTACTTGTACGCTTTACGAACCTCAGCCAAATGTGATTATTGGTTGAAGAAGTGTTCCTGTGAGTAAGGTTGCCACAACCCACATTAGAGCCGTAGCTGTTTTGTTTGTCAGTCTGGTATAAAAAATAAGTAGGTACTTTTAAAAATTCATTATGTTTACTGTCACCATTATCGCTTGGATCTAATACAGCTAGGGATACCATATCTCAGGATTTGTCCTGAGATTTCAGGATTTTTGGACTCTTCTCAGGATTGCGGCCAGATTTTGCAAATCTCATGAAATGTCAGGATTTTTAGAATTTTTAATGAAATACAGCTTACATTTTAAAGATCTCTTTTAAAAAAAAGTTAAACTAGCTAAAAATAATCTTTTTTTTTGGTAATAATTGCACGTGTGAGCGAGATCCGCAGTTTATAAAAACGGTATTACGACTTTTTTTCAATTGTTTACTTAACATTAATTAAAATGGCTGGCCCTATTCCGCTCTTCCATTTTTGCTGTGCCCGGCAGGGTCCATGTTGGATCTAAAAAATGGATATTATCTGTAACACCTTATGTAATACCTACACATGGAATGCATTAAAATATTTGAGTTTGAGTTTAACAATTTAAAAAAGTAATATTATTGTCTTTTGAGAGAAAATTCTCAAACTTTAAAAAATCTCAGGATTTTTTAATGGAAATCAGGCCTTTTCTCCGGACTTTTGATTTTTGCATATGGTAACCCTAAATACAGCAGACGGTCTGAAAATTCTCTATAATAAGAGTCCATAATTTTAATTACTTTGTTCATAAATATATTAAGAACTAATTATAGGTACATGTACTCGCAATTGAATTAAACTTTAATAAATAATAATTGAGAACATCCGTAGCATAGCGGTATTTAGCTCGCTTTAAAATCTTGGAGGTCGTGGGTTCGATCTCCCACGCCGGACAAGAAATCTTTGTGTAAATTCTAAGATTTCTTTCCGGGTCTGGTTGGTTGAGGGACTACCCTCCGTGCCTCGGAAAACACGTTAAGCCGTTGGTCCCGATTGTTATAACATCATATATAATAATCGTATATCAAGGAACGGGCACCATAACACTGCGGTCACCAATCCGCCTGCCAAGCGTGGCGACTGGCAAATACCCTCCGTCTGGAGGAGGCCTATGCTCAGCAGTGGACGTTATACGGGCTGATGATGATGATGAAATAATAATTTAATTCTATGGAGATACTGAAACTCCAGATTATCAGTAACACCATGTAGGTATGTCAAGTAGTTACAATTCGCATTAGAAATGTTTTATAATTGCAACACCTAGATATAACGATAAGAAGTACCTAACGAAATTGTATGACGCCATTTAACATATAACTCACTGGTCTACTTAACTAAATATGTATTATTTGCCAAACTTAGTATCCCGGCAGCTATTATAATCGATCTAAGTTTATATAATAAATGTTGATCGATCGATCGATTAGAAGTGATATTTTAGTACTACAAAAATACGTATTAGTGTTTGTCGTATCTGTAATCTGAAAGAAACATCTATTATTACTTTACAGATTTATATGAAAAGTGATTTAACATTATACATATACCATTGATCGATCGCACACAGTAAACGGTCGATCTAAGCTTTTATTAAGTTGGCCACCGTTGTTATAGAAGATAAAAAGCCGTGTAATATGAAAAATCAGTCAATCTATCAGCTAGTATTGACATAGTGCTTTCCGTTAATATTAGCTATTCGCCGTACCTCTTGAGTGGTATGAATAAACAGAAGATTAAAATATCTATCGAGACATCCAGAGACATTAAAGAACTATGCTCAAGCTATGTAGTAAAAGAAAGGGAAGCATCATAAGAACATGATTTAAAATATTTTAAATGTGTCTACATATATGAATAAAGAATTTTTGACTTTGACTTTGACTATATAGGTACCTATTCATTCGAATAATTTTGTTCCGTAAGAAAGACCATTTATTGAATTTAGAAAGTTCGTTTAGAATTAAGATCATTTAGCCGTTTGTAGAATAATAAAAAACAAAAGATTCATTAATTAGATTGAATTGAGATTAAAGTAACTGTACTTAAGTAGTTTTTACTGTACTTTTTTAGGAATAGGTATTTTATCATATCAACAGTAAAATTGACTTATTTGGTTTAGCTCATTTTGGCCAAATGACGTTTGTAAATTAGGACTGCTGATGTACCTAGCCGTCTCGCTACAAAAATATATCTTATATATAAAATAAAGGTTAATAAGACCATAGATGAAAGTAGATATTTTAATTTGTATTAATTGTTCACCAATTATTATTTTTTTAAAGATTATTATCTTATTATTATCAGAGTTTTGCAGTCTACCAGTATTCTTGTTAACTTCTAGTGCTAAGCGAAAATAAATTATTGATACGATGGTCGACGGATCGATGTAATATTTTTTTACTATCATAAATAAAATCGCGGATAGCACTTAATGCTTTCATATTATTATTCCTAGTTAAGTACCTACCTAAGTTATATTACCACAATACCGTGGCATATTAACAATCATAATAGAAGTATGATAAATCTACAACAGCAAAGCAATTTTACTCAAATCTAATAACCTTGAAGTTCCGTGATTATGTTTACTATAATGATGCAGATTTATTTCTGGATCAGCAATAATTAAGTTCTTAGAATCTTTGAATGAAATCTCTTTTAAAACTGTGAATGCGTATGTTTTGGCTTTTAGCCAATAAGATGATTATTGAGTCAGTAGGTATATTATTATGAGTAACAAATCCTATCATGAAATGACTGGGAAAATATTTATTTCCACGCTAATTCTCGGAAAAAATATTTCTAATACTTATAAAGTGATTTGATTGTTTGTATGTTTGATTGAATTGAATTGGCTCCGGAACTACTGGACCGATTTCAACAATGTTTTTTCAACATTTGAAAGCTACACTATATAAGAGTAACTTAGGCCATAGGCCCGCGTAACTCCCGTTCCCATGGGAACTTCAGAATTAAATATAGCCTTCTTTGATATATGGGCTATTTACCACTGAAAGGATTTTTGAAATCGGATGGACCAGTAGTTCCTGAGATAAGCTCATTCAAGCATACAAACACTTCTGCTTTATATATTAATATAGACTGAGCAAGCCAAGCCACCTCTACTTTACAAAATACCACAGCCAAATATCATTATCGAAAAATGTAGTGTTCCTGTGCCTGAGTTAGGTCACCAGAGCTCACGAGTAAAGGAAAGGGCTGGCTGAATAAGGTGCTGAATAGTGTTGTTAATATCAACTCCAGAGCTTAGAATCATATGGTCGGATGTGCCAATAAATGTCAGAAACATTCGTCGTATGTGCCTTTATCTTAAACTGGCACTTACGACCAAATGCTTCTGAAGATAATAGCACATCCGTCTTTATGCTTCTGAAGTCTAGAACTGTACTGGCACTAACACCTTGTCTTTGCATTTTGACCCCTATGTCACTTTGGTAATATTAGGTGTATTTGCATGGTCGGGAAAAAGAATCCGAATACTTAAGGTATTCTACTATTTTATTTTCCAAACCACCTTATTTAGCACAAAACAATACACAATCGTGTTTAATTGATATTTTTATATTTCTTGACAACGCAACGGTGTAATAATGGATCGATTGCAAATTACAATATTATCTTTTTAATTGATTTCGTCCAAAATGAAATAGGTACTTTTAAATACCTACCATAATAGCCACTAATATTTACTTTACTTTTCTGTTAATTAATATTTTTTTTTTTATAAACAATATTATTTTATGCACGACCATTAAATGCTTTATGGTAAATTAAATTATTTTGGTATAATAAAAAAATTACAATAATAAATAGGTACCAAGTAATGTAATATTTTAATTATTTCAATTTATAGTATTCGATGCACTTACACTATACGCCTAATAATTTGTTCAGTGTATAATAACTTTGACTGTATAATAACTAATAACGTAAGCAAACAATAACAAAATGTAGATTCCACAAATATAATTATTAATAATAGGTACTCGCCCTGTTCATATTTTATATTTTTATCTATGCGTTCAAATAATAAAAAAAATATAATAATATGTTTATTTTACTTATACAGCAAAACAAACTCTACGAAGCTCATTAACACAACAAAACAAAATATAAAACGTACCTGTTGTGATGAGCGCAGATCTGTCAAGTAGAAGTCTCACATTTCAGATGAATTTCTTTCAAATACCGCGAAAAAACTTCACAGTCCGGACACGTAACTCAGTCAAATCAATAATACACTTCACTGAATTAACAAAACTTAATGTATTTTTATTTTTATGGTAGACACGTCCTGTTTAGCGTATAGATGGTATTGTATTGAAGGACTTTCGAGCAGGGTGGCTGGGACATGCGCGCGCCGCCCGCCCTACGCGGCCTCGCCCGGAAAATCACGAGCGAACGTTCAGCGAACGGTAGGAGCGTACCGCAAGAACGTTCACGTGCTAATATTAGCTTGCGACGCGCTCTCGCAACCAAGCGGCGCGTTCGACACGAACCTTCAGTGATAAGTGAATATAGCCGTGCTGTTGTGGCACCGACGTTCGACGCATGCGCGTCCACCATCACAACAAACAGTAGCCTCTCAACGTAACATACCAACAAAACATTATTGACTAACTCAGAAAGCTTTGCACGAGCTTTTATGATGCCTTTATCTAGATTTGAAGTTTTAAAATGCCGTAATTTTTATTTATATGTTCCACTTCAAATGTCTTTAAAATATGGCAATTTTCGTCTTGAAAAAATATAATATATAATCTATACTTCTATTCTAATATATACAGCTGAAGCGTTTCTTTGTTTGTTTACTTGAACGCTCTAATCTCAGGAACTACTGACCAATTTGAAAAAATCTTTAAGTGTTAGGGTTTTACCACACGAATCGATCGATCGGTCGACGTTGATCGACTGAGCTTTAATTGATCGACGAATACCGGTCGACTAACCGATCGATTGATTGCCGATCGATGGCATCGGTTGACGTTGATCGATTAACCCCGGCTTTATTCCATCAGTTTCTTTCGAAATGTATTCACAAGAGGACGCGTTGTTGTTGGCCAATACGATGTTGCGGGCGGGCAGCGGGTGACAAAGGGAAGCTCAAGGAGCTCGATCGACGTCGACTAATCCATTCTACCATCGATCGACAATCGATCGATTGGTCTGGTAGAAAATGTCGATCGACGTCGACTAACCCATTCTACCATCGATCGATTGGTGTAGTAACACGCTTAGATACCAGTTATCGAGGAAGGCTATATTTAATTATGTAGTTCCTACGGGAACAGAAGTTACGCGAGTGAAACCGTGCGCGGAATCTAGCATTACAATAATGGCCATGATAAGATATAACCGCCATGTTACTAACTATTTACCTAAGAAACTGCACTTAAGATAGATAAAGTATAAATTATAGTAGGTAATAATTATGTAGCAGATTATGTAGGAGATTAAATTATAATCAAATCCTTAAATTTTATAGGAGCCATGATTTCTCATCGCAGGTTCGTACACCGACTCGTACTTGACCGATTTTTGGGTGGCTGTGACCACATTTGTGAGGCCTGGATACCCGCTTGCCTTAAAGTTACGGTGCTATTCTAAATAGTCACTTTACGATGCCCTCTTAGATTTGAAGTACAAAAGGCGGTTTTTTTCGGTGTACGTAATTAGCCACGAGGCTTTGCTACTTGATTGGGAGTAATGACACTTGAGCAGTGGACAGTGGACAACCTTCCGATGCCCTCGTAGACCCGAAGTCCGAGAGGCCCGCGAACTGTAAAGTAGAGCGACAGTTGCACAAAACTCCCCTAAACTAAAAGCTATAATCCCTCAATTTCCCCGTCAGCGACCGCCCTGAGCCGAGGTTGAAGTCCTACAGGGGACGCCCTCTTGCGCAGGTTGCTTAGTTTGTAGTGTTTAAACCATTTATCTAGGCTGGAGCTCTGCTCGCCTTTATGCCCGGTGAAGTAGCAAAAGCCTCAGGGCGAACTAAATATGTCCGTCCGAAAAAAAAAAAAAAAAAAGTGGACAATGGACCTGGGTACACGAAAAGATCACTTTGTGAACCACGATGATTGCGTCTTATCCCGACGAGGGTTAGTCTAGGAATTTACAATCCCCCTCTTACAATACCAGAAATACTTATTTTACGTACTTAAATAATTGGAATATTAAATATACATAGTATTAAAAACTGTTTAGGTAACCACCGCCTAATATTCCTTTTGAATCATAAGTAAGTAGGTACATCTATACACACAATAACCTCCGTAGCGTAGCGGTATATGGCTCGCTTTAAATCTCGGAGGTCGTGGTCGATCCCCTTTCTTCTAAAGCTGTGTGTAAATTCTAAGATTTCTTTCCGGGTCTGGTTGGTTGAGGGATTACGCTCCGTGCCTCGAAAAGCACGTTAAGCCGTTGGTCCTGATTGTTGTAACATTATCTATAATAATCGTATATCAAGGAACGGGCAGAGCGTTTCCTTGTGTGGTACAACATAATACTGCGGTCACCAATCCAGCTGCCAAGCGTGGTGACTATGGCAAATACCCTCCCCGGGAGGAGGCCCATATTCAGCAGTGTACGTTGTACGGGCTGATGATGATGACATCTATACTGATATCATACCTAAAGAAGAATATATATTTTTTTTTTTTTTTTAAAGACAACTCCCGCACTAGGTAAATAAATCCCTGTGTCGCGGGGGACTTTACAAACATTCATTTCACGGACACAAAGAACACCCAGACTCAGAACAACTATTTGTGGTTCACACAAATAATTGTCCCGGGTGGGAATCGAACCCAGAACACCAGGTCTCAGAAGCAACTTCCGTAACCACTGAGCCACCCGTGCAGTGCGATATTGGATTGCTCGTTTGTTTGCATCAATATGCTCTGGAACCGAATTCAAAAAATCTTACACGATTAGAAATTTACGTTATCCAGGACTAACATAGGCTATATTTAACGATGAATGAGACCTACGGAAACGGGAGCTGCGTGGATGAAACAGCGGTTTATTCCGGTTGGAGCCCCTGATCTGATCCCCTGCCGATTATTATTATGTTTTAATTCCTGATTGATCCACCGTAAACTTTGTCATTCCGGTCTGATCCCCTTAGTCTTTTTTTCAGACAAGTACAGTCAATAGAAAAACAGTTGTTGATGTAAAAATATTTGTTTTATTTTAAAGTCATCACAGATAATCAGACTTATCGACTTTCTGCTTGGACAAACCTTAATAATTATAAAAGATTTTGACCAACTTAATTAACTACATAACAAAAACAGAACTTAAAATTACAACTGAAAATCATCACAGACAATCAGAAATTTGATCTTTTTATTTCGACAGACCATAAAAAATAAAGTTTTTGACAATTATAATTAAATAACTAAAATAGAACTTAATATTACGATATAAAATCATCACAGACAATCGACATTGGCTCTTTTGATTTGGACAGATAACAAAAAACTTTAAATAAAATTTAGGGTAAAGCTAAATTAAATTATTTATCCTTACTAACATTATAAATGTGAAAGAAACTCTGTCTGTCTGTCTGTCTGTTACGCAATCACGCCTTAACTACTGAAGCGATTTAAATGACGTTTGGTACAGATATAGTCTAGAGCCTGAGAAAGAACATAGGCTATATTTTATTATGAATTTCCCACGGGAACGGGAGTTACGCGGGTGAAACCGCTCGCGGGAAGCTAGTATATTATAAAGAGTTAAATGAAACACGTCATGTTTTTCATTTAACTCTTATATTTAATTTTTGACACAAATAAAATAAAAATAATCAAATAAAATAATTGACTAGATTGATCGAATAACTAATAACGTCATATTCTCCTTTAATTTGGACAACTTTCTTATAGTCTAAATTTTTCCAGACAGAGACCGACTGTAATTTTCCTAGGAGGAAGTTGAACAGTTACATGTTGGTACCACTTATCGGTTACAATTTCTTTTGTTAGCCGCCGTTTTGGGTTTTTGAGATATTTGCAAAAACCAAACCTCCCATTTTTTTTAGTTAATTGTTAATCACTTTTGCAATTTTTGCAAGCGGAACTTCATTTTTTTCAAAAATCATCTAGATGCCATTATAAATCGAATGACACCTCAATCATAATTTGACCAAAAAGGCACTTGTTGACTGGACTATTTCTCAAGTCAACAAAACTTCACTCGTCACTGTCACTGATTGGCTACTTCGGAATCGTAGGCCGAGCGAAATCAATGTACCTAACACAATGCACGCCCATATTTTTTCAGGTAAAAATATTAAAACATGTTTAATACGGTTGCGGTTGACTTGGCCAAAACGTTTCCATTGCAATGTGTTTTGTTAATAACTGTACAAAAAATCTGTTAATAGATAACTAGGGTATCCAACCGGAATAAAATATTTAAATTTATTTTTGATACCCCGGACGGTGGATCAGACCGGCATAGTAAATATTATAAAACAAAATGGATCCCCTAGGGTATCAAATACGGGGTATCCAACCGGAATAATTCGAAACAGCGCCCCGCAAACGCTAATGACCCCGCTAACAAAAGACTGAAGGTCTCGCTCCCAACCCTTAGCCCCTCCTGACCCTTAGTTTGCAAAGAACTTTCCGCCATCGCATGCCCTCGTAGATCCTAAGGTCCGAGAGGCGCACGAACTGTAACGTAGAGCGACAGCTGCACAAAAGCCCCCTAAAAAACTTAACGCCATAATCCCTCAATCCAGGCCCGGGCCAGCGTCCGCCTTGAGCCGAAGTCCAAGTTCCACACAGGACGCTCATGTAATTGCGCAGGTTGTTGTTGCTTGTCCCGACCCTTGATTTGCAAAGAACCTTCCGATGCCTTCGTAGATCCCAAGGTTTGAGAGGCTCACGAACTGTCACGTAGAGTGACAGTTGCACAAAAGTCCCCTAAAAGACCTTAACGCCATAATCCCTCAATCCAGGCCCAGGCCAGCCACCGCCTTGAGTCGAGGTCCAAGTCCCACACAGGACGTGTGTGCGCGCAGTAATTGCGCAAGCTGCTTGCTTAGTTTTTAATTTTTAAACAATTTATTTTGGCTGGAGCTTTGCTTGCCTTTATGAAGGCTGAAGACAGATAAGAATGAATTTGCTCAGTGAAGTAGCAAAAGCTCCCTGGCTAATTACGTAATTACACAACATTAATCCGTCAGTCACTTATTATTGACAAAATAAAATGAGTTCATTTTCCAGCAGGATAATTAAGTAGGTACAAGTAAGTGCAACACCGACGATTTTGGAGATCAATCTCAATACTTACGTCAAAAAGTTACGCATTGTCGTAGCAACGCGATTGTTTTTTACGTTGTCATAGCCACCAAGATAAATAATTATTTTTGCTATAGTTTGAGACTAAATAAAAAGTAAAGACGGAGCGCTGTCGAACAATGCAGTGAGACCGATTTTTTTGTGCATTAGTATGGGTAAAAGTGCCGATATGATTTTTCAAGGTAACCCATACCAAACCAATGTTATAAAAATAACGTTAAACTTTGATTCGTCTAGTTTGTTATGACATCACGCACCTGACGCTGCGGCAGATAGACCGACAAGTTAAGGCATAGTTTTGGTACGCCAGTGTGCGTACGTGCAAAGGGATAATTTTACCGGCTAGAGTAGATACGTTACTCGCAGCACTCCATCATATTTTATTTGGTCTGCGGTTATAGTTGACAAAAGTGTTTCGTTGCCATATTAACTGGTGGCTTACCAGTTACTATGGCAACGAGAATGTTTTAACGTTTTGCGATGAATCTGCTCAATTATGTAAAACTATCTGGTGGTCAAAATATTGTTACATAATTGGCTTGTGTTCACCGCTTTTTTCTGTTCTTTCCGGTTACCCCAAGACCAGGGCCATCTTTCACCTATTAGAGGCGAGCCAATTTGAAGCACCATGATTCGGATCCATAGGATTATTCATTGGATCCAATTTCTTACTTGCGCACGTATCTTGTTTTACTTCTACTTTTGCTATATGGCTAATGGCTAATCCGGCACATCTACGATTAGTCCTTAAAGTGGCTACCGGTTATCGTTTGGAGTAGGGACAAGGGGGCCCTAAACCATCGCGGGGCCCTGGGCACGTGCCCAGTGTGCCCTGCAGTGGGAAAGAAGCGGCCGTAGCCCAATGGCTAGGGCGTCGGACTTGTAATCTTGAGGTCGCCGGTTCGAACCCCACCCATTGCACTACCGACGTGAACCCAATCGTAATACAAGCATTTTAGCTTAGCACGAGGGGTTAACAAGAATACTAGTAGATTGCAAAACTCTGCTAGTATATTAAAAAAAAAAAAGGGGGGCTGGCCCAAGACCCCAAAAACAGAAAAAAGCAAGTCATAGAAAATCGCAGTCGCACTTAACACTCAAGTAAAGAAGTGAAATTGTAACATGATAGAGTTTAACCTTGCACAGAGTACACAAAATTATTTAAGAAATGAAATGAATGGTTTCCTTGTTTCAGTTAAAATGACTCCATTAGAAAAAGGTAGCTTATGAATGAGCGCCTTTGTACAACAGTTGTTAACTGCCGTCAGTTGGAAGCACGTAGCGAATGGTTGTAATACTATAAGTAACAGACCACTCTAGATAAAGATTTGACATTTTATTTTAACTAACTGCTTTGCCTAGTGCAATTCAACTAATAATAATAAAAACAACTTACCATTGACAAAGATTGATCTGTAGTATATCTCTAGGTAGGTAGGTACATATTTTTATTTGAACAGCTAGTCTTTAAATTTCACTTTCTTCTTAACAGTTTTCTAATTACGGTAAATAATACTCTTATTGCTTGAACAACTTATTAAGTTTAAATATCTGTTCAAACTAAGTTCTAAGCTAAAAAATAATACCTGTTCAAATTCGATGTGTAAAAAGATAAGTAATTAGTAACTTTAACTTAGTAATAGTTTCAGACACAACATATTCTACTGGACCTGTCAACAGCTCATAAAGTTTGTATTTTTTTTACACTCCTATACTCTGTTCTCAATTATACTTCGCAGTCTATTTATCACATGTTCTGTGCATTCAAGAGCGCGTGCGCCGGTTCTGACTCACGCGCCATTTTAAATTATAATAATAACATTGTAGGACGTTAACATTGTATACGTCGAGGTTTTAATCTCCGTGCCTATTAGTTGTTTGTATTATTTATTATGCCCTGTAAACTTTAATGTATCTACATTCTGAACATTAACAATAATTGACTTCTAAATTATTCCGGCTTCCGTTAAATTCATAAAGGTCCTTCCGGATCTTTGGTAGCACGTCGTATTGTTGCGACTTACTATATTTGGTTACATTGTTAATTCTGTTGCACGCTATCTAATTAAAATTATTTCGTTGTTGTAAAGTGTGTCCTCCAGAAGGTGTTAAATAAAAATAACGAATTATAACTAAGGCACTCGTCGTGAACTCACTCGCAATGACTAAAAGTGAGCCAGCGTCAGGGTCACTTAATACATCTATCTACGTATTATGTTGATTTGAGAGCATTGCAGATTGAGCTGGCATTCTTTAATTTAGAAACGGTTAGTGACAAATGCTGTTCATCAGGAGCGGACCATGAAATTGCTAAAGTGATTACGTAACTATATTTCTATGACTTTTATAAAAATGTCTTCGCAACTCAGCGTTTATGTAAGTAATATTGTTAACTATGCATGTAAAAAATGTATTAAGTTAATGTTCAATAAAAATAACATAGGAAATGCATTACAATAACCCTACAGTAATCAAGACATATTTATCGATCAAATCATAGTCATATTATTAGCCTCCTGGGCTAACGCGACTAAGAGTCACCTACTTAATGAATTTTGAATGACTTAATGAATTGTTAACTACATAATGATTTTTTTAAATTTAGCCCGATTCATTGTTTTTGTATTGCAACTAGAGGCCCTTTATATGCACATCCATTACCTACAAATAAAGAGGCGCTAGTCCTGCTGATTCAGTTTCCAATATCCTCCACATTGGCTCACGGTAGCTTACCATTGCGATGGAGGGGTATTTTACATAGCCCAATGGCTAGGGCGTCGGATTTGTGATCTTTAACCTTGAACCCCACCCATTGAACAACCGACGTGAACCCACTAGTAACACATGTATTTTAGCTTAGCACGAGGGGTTAACAAAAATCCTTACTAATATTATAAATGTGAAAGTAACTCTGTCTGTCTGTCTGTATGTTACGCAATCACGCCTTAACTAATGAAGCGATTTAAATGAAATTTGGTACAGATATAGTCTAGAGCTTGAGAAAGAACTTTATTGTGAATTTTATTATGAATTTCCCACGGGAACGGGAGTTACGCGGGTGAAACCGCGCGCGGGAAGCTAGTATTAGTTGAAAAAAAGAAAAAAAAATACCCCACGGCTGCTACGGAGGGGAAGCGTAATGCATTTTCATCGGGAAAAAATGAACTCAAAAAGCCTATATGCTGATCTCCCCATACTGCTCATTAATACGACGTGACTGGCTCGTTGGTCAAGCGGTGATGTTCGACCGTAGTGACGTCACGGATTCGATCCCTATAACGTAAAAAATGCAACAGCGATAATTTTGCAGATTAATCATAAAAGGACCAAAAATATCGCATTGTCATAGCATAGCGGTATTTTTTTACGTTACAATAGCAACCAACAACATAAATTGAATCTATAGTTAACATGCCACCAATTGCTATAGCATCGCGATAGTTTTTTACGTTTTGCAAATAATCTGCTAATTTATCGCATTTTTCAAGTAATTTTTGCCGCTTTAGCAAAAAATTACTTTGCATTATGATAAATCAAATTAACAACTCGAAGTCTGGATGTTGGTGTTGTTTCAACCATGCCTCGGAGATCACGTTAAGCTCTCTGTTCCGCGATTGGTAGAAATTCAGATTAGAAGTCGATATAAGCATATGTAGGGATAATGCATTAAAATCTACACCTTACGGTGTGACTAAACCGACTTGCTGACGTAGTAGCCTGCGTGCTTGTGTGTCCTTGATTTTACTTGTAATTTTATATACTAACTTACAGTTAAACAAACAACCTCCGTAGCGTAGCGGTATTTGGCTCGTTTTAAATCTCGGAGGTTGTGGGTTCGATCACTATGCGGGAAATCTTTGTGTAGATTCTAAGATTTTTTTTCCGGGTCTTGTAGGCAGAGGGAATACCCTCCGTGACTCGGTAAGCACGTTAAGCCGTTGGTCCCGATTGTTATAACATCATCTATAACAATTGTATACCAGGGAACGGGCAGCAGCGTTTCCTTGTATGTCACAACATAATACTGCGGTCACCAAACCGCCTGCAAAGCATGATTATGGCAGTGATTATGGCAAATAACCCTCCCTCGAGAGGGAGCCTTCTTCAGCAGTGGACGTTGCACGGTCTGATGATGATGATTGAACCTATATTGTTCTCCATTCAGTTAAATAACAGAAACACCTACAACGGCCCAAATGTGTGTCGTACAATAGTTGTCACGAGTGCCTATATAATTTTACCTTTGTGTGATGTTGGATGGCAGGGTCGCCATGTGATGTTAGATGCCGATGTATTAAATGAAAGATGTTCTCTCTTAGGTATATTAAGTCTTTACTAATGCTAACACACATTACTTATATACTACACCACAATTGAGAGGTACAAATACTTGACTTTGATAGACCTACAAAAAAGTTCTGGCTGAATGTTGTCACTGTCGATTGTTCGACATTATGTATGCATGATAGTACCTACGTTATTAATAAGCATGAATACTAAAAACAAATAATTAGTCCGTCATGTCAGTTAGGTTACTAAAAAACATTGGACACGTATTTTTTTATTTATTAAATCAATTAAAATTGACAAAGATACTGAGCAACAACAAACTATAAAGTTCAGGAGAGGGGGGCTTGTGACGTCACTACTAGGTAAAATTGTACCTAGAAGTGACGTCACACGAAATTTCAACACGCTGTTCTTAGTCATATTTTGTTCAATACTTAATACTCAACACTTTATTGTTTGAGGAACGAAAAAAAACACGCGTCCAATATTTTTGGGTAACCTAACTAAATAGATTTTTTTATTCTTCATTAATATAGAATGAAGCTTCATTAATATAGACAATTTTTAATTGTCGAAGGATCGGTACAGATTTGAAGAACGTCTAAGTATAGGGACCTAACTAGATTTTACATGATTGCAACATAAAATAATTGAGTAGGTACTTATACAATCATTATGCAAATATATCAATAATTAATAATCCCGCCAAATACTTCTGTCTCCATGTCTACCATAAATTTAAATGGTAGTTACATACTGACTCCCTTAACCTCTTGGTCAAGTCAAGATAGACCACTTGAGGCATAGATAACAAATAAAATAACCAATAGAATAACCAACCAAGGGGATTACCTGATATATGTATTTGTAAAATTTCATCTTTAGGGTAATACCGTGCAATAGACAATGCGTAGGGAGGGACTAGTCGCCCTTTTGTAGTGAGTGATCATGGACAGGGGTAGTAGCCGTAGCATTATCTTCCTACACAAGGGAAAAGGCCCCGGCTGCAGAAGTAAAAAAAAAAGTAAGATTCCGAAGTCCCCGATTCTGTCGCAAGCTTTAGTGGCAGGCTAATGAGGTGTATGTGGGTAAGCTGATGCGCCTGCTGGCTTGACAGCCTCCGTGGCGTAGCGGTATAAGTCTTGAAGGTCGTGGGTTAGATCCCCATGCCAGACAAGAAAATCTGTGAAAAATCTGAAATTTCTTTCCGAGTCTGCTTGGTTGAGGGACTACCTTCCGTGCCTCGGAAAGCATGTTAAGCACGTTCCGATTGTTATAACACTATATATAACAATTGTATAAAATACGGGCAGTAGGTATGCAGCAGCGTTTCCCTGTGTATTACGACATAATACTGCGGTCACAAAGAATGTTCAGCAGTGGATGTTATAAGGGCTGATGATGATGCTCCTGCTAGCACTATAAAGAGCCGGATCAGACGAAGAACAAGTGTCATTTGGTATTGACACATTTCTATGGAAGTAAGACCTAGCCAGTAACGCCCCGTGATTCCACCCGCTATTGATCTTGTCTCACGGTAGGCTACCTATCTTTACTACTTTACTTGAGTACAGTCTATCTTTGTGCCAATTTTCTTTTTTTTTTCAGCCGTTGGCGTAATTAAGAAACAACAAAATTACTTTCTCAAATTTATTTTTAAATTGATTAGGTTTTTTAAGTATGTAGGTATTCTAAGTCATTGAATTTAAGTACCTACCTAAGTTAGTAATTATATCAAAGTAAGCAATCGTATCATTAATCGTATCGGTAATCGTTACTTCCCTACTATATAAAGTAGGTATGTACTTACTTACCTTCATAGGTAGGTAAGTACCTATATAGTAACCTGTAAATATATATATCTTTCTACCAAAGCAAGCACAGGTACATAGGTATTATGTAAGCACACTGACTCAACACTAAACTATGAAATTTACACTAACCTTTATGATTTACTTGATCCCCGCTAGTAGTAGAATTCAACCTAAACATAAATTCAACATTATTTCCCATCAAATAATAATAAAGAAGTCGTTAAAGTAAACTATATTTTAATAAAATAAATCTAATTTAACTCTGGTAGTTTAGTTGTATGTTAACGCCATCTATTTTATATACCTAGGTACAAAAGACAAGTACCTACATAATTCTTCGGAAATAAACAAAGTCATAGTCAAAGAAATAATATTATTATCAATCAAATGTCAAGTGTCACCAGATGTCAATACTGTCAAGTGTCACCAGATGTCAATACTGTCAAGTGTCAGATGCATGGTTACCAACTTTCTAAATATTCGCTTAAATTTAGGAGTTACTGCTAAAAATTAGCCAGCTCCGTTTTTTATTTACTACTGGGTATATTAAATTTTACTGTTCATCTTAACGTTAATGTCTTAGTAAAAATTACTTTATTTTAATTAAAATAACAGAATTAGCACTATATCGTGGAAGTGGTGTACCTCAGTATTAAACCACGTGCTGAGAGTACAAAAGTTGAAATCCCAGGAATGTGTTCTTCAAATGCAGGCCCGGATTTAGAAGTCCGGAGGCCCCGGGGTAACTAAGGAGAAGAGGCCCCCTGGCCACAAATTAGTTTCCCTCTAAATGTGTAGAAAATTTGAAGTATGTAGGTACCTACTTTTCTAGAAGTATGTAGGTCTAATGTAAGTGAACAAATACAGATGAATAACCGTTATTACAATATTTAAGAACTATTACGTTATTCATGATTCTACAAAGTACTGTATGTAAAGGTACAAGACCGAAAACATTAATAAAAGAAAAGTTATTGAGTTTACTTGTCAGAATTTTAATCTCTATTGTGGGGGCCCCTCTATTGTGGAGGCCCCGGGGCAGTTGCCCTGGTTGCCCTCCCTTAAATCCGGACTTGTTCAAATGATTTGACAAGTGAATTGCAACATAAAAATTTGTGCTAGTCCTAGTCGTTCTCGTGAACAACATCCTCTAGCCGGGTCTATCGATATGCACAGCGAAATGATAAAAAAGGAAGGTTAAAATAGTCTTAAGTATTTGTTTCAACAGTTTTAAGTATTTATCACTAATAACATTTTATTGAATTATTTGAATGTTAGTCTTAAAGTTACATAAACATAATCATGGGCCTCTGGCCTCTGGCTATGTGATTTGTAATATTTTATTGGCGAAATAAATATTTTATTAAATATATTAACACCGAACAGTTAGTCCACGTAGTAGCAGATTTCAAATAACCATATGTATTTTCCTTTGAATTTTCAAATCAATCCTAAATGAGGTTTATAATTAATAACAAATTTTATCAATTTTGTGAGATTTTGATTTATCTTTACGGGAAAATCTTTTAGGGAGTTGGCATCACTTGGTAGCTGTCATTCTCGAATATTTCCCAAACACATTTCTTGCTGAAATAATATTATTGTAATTATCAAAACCTATTTGAACAACGTTTAAATTATTAAGTAAAGAATTAAATTAATTGAAACAAAACTAATTCTCCTATAGATTTAATTTTATCGATTCTGTATTTTTTTACTATGGATGTTTGTTTTTATCAACGAATTTCTATTTATTACTTTAATATCTTACAGATGTCGTCGTTTCACGAAAGGCAAAAGAGCTTATTCGATCAATTAAAAGATGCTGAAGATCAATGTAAGTTTGCTAAATCAGACAAAGGTGAAAGACCAGATTATGGCACTATCGACAAATATACATACAAGAAACTAAAGCACGAAATGAAGCAGTTTAGAGGGAGGGAGAGTATATTCAAACGACCCGAAGCAAATATCAAGGAATGTTTACGAGCGAAGACTATCCCTGACCACATAAAAAACCCACAAAGGTGGAAGTATTATTCTTTGGCAGATGTTACGCCAGAACAAATGTCAGATGCTACAAATGCTGCTACTGCTCTAGCACATATCAGAGCTTTAGAAGAAAAAGTTGAAGCAGAATCGAAAATGGATCTAGACACAGACGAAACTGGATTGTTCAAAAAACCAACCTTCCATATGTCATCGGCTATAAAGAAACCCCCAATGACAGAAAACAAAGCAGTATTCAAAAGTAGTAAAGTCGTTATGCCAGAATATGTAGTAGGAATGTCAAAGAAAAAAGAACAGAAAACGAAATCTGTAAAAAATGAATCAATGGTTTCTGAAAAAAAAGTTGAACTAAAGTTGGATCATCTTTTTGAAGATGAAGATTAATTATCAAGTAGAATAAGTATTTAATATATTAAGGTTTTATAATAAAGTAAAATAATATACTTACATTTTACATATTTATCTTTTCATTTCTATAAAACAAAATTACCCAATAAAACTAGAAGTAAGGCCACTTTCTACTATTATGGTCTTATAATAATATCTTCTGTTAACCATGACCATGAATATCACAATATAGTTGTAAATCGTAACTGATCAAATAGGTAGGTACTATTTCTTATTATTCTATGGTAAAGTGTTCATGATTTTTGAGTTCTGATCACCTCATGCAGAAAAAAATGGTATTCTCAAGTAAAATACTACCAATATTTGTGTAAATCTAACTAATGCATATGGATGACATTCTATACTTACAATAGGCATGAACACTAGATAGATACTAAATGAACTATCAAAAATATTAAATTCTGATTCCCTCAACAGAAAAATAAGATAGCAATTTTTAGGATTATATTCCTTTTGACACATAACTGCCTTATGACATGCACCTGCAGTTTCCCATTAGTGGCGTTCGGAGGAGCAACCAGAGGCGTTTTAATGGGTAGATGCTCTCCTAGTATGATTTGTTTATTGTCGCTATGGGAAGGGAAATTCTAGATGCTGCGACAGTTGCCTTCCAATTTGACGCACGTGTCGTTGGATAGCGGCCGCAAGGCGCAGAAAATTTTAAGCCACCCAGAAAGAAAAGTTGCCTTATGGCATAGGATGCATCTATGCCGTAAGGCAATTTTTTTTCAGGGAGACTTTAGGACAAATTTAATAACATAATTATTAGGGTTAACTAAAACAGCATAAAAAACGTTAAATGCTTTATTTACATATATTAATTAGCACTGTGAAATGATAGCAGACTCTGATTTGATTTCCATATTATCTGGTTGGCTTTCTGTTTTGTTTTCCGCTGCAAAAGCACTGAGATCTCTCATCATGGAGTAAGCATCTTCCCCATCAGCATAGTATTTAGGTTCAATCTCCAGGATTTTAAAACCTAGTGAGTTGGTATACAGGTTCAGTGCAGCTCTGTTGCTTTTTCTTACATGTAGTGATACATATTTAGCCTGAAATTAGAAAATAAAATGTTATAAAATAAGACATATTGCAAATTTAGGTAAGGTAATGTTGTTTTGTCAAGACAAAATTTGTCCCTAGAAAGTTTGTATTTGAAATGTAAGAGTAAGCAGGACAGCATGAAAATTTGTATGTGCTAAAATGAGACTGTCATATGGTTAAGTGTACCAATTAGCTCAGTTTTGTGGTGCCACTTTTCAAGTGCATGTACCATATCTATCTCTTTTATATAACATCAACATTGTGTGCTGCCTTATCTAGACTCCAGCTCTATGTCAAAATATAGGTATATTATTCTAAAGGCGTATTATAAAACTTATACTGTTTTATCATAATCATACCATATAAAGTGCATTATTTAATAAACCTTCCCATTGGGGTATTTCTATAGCCACCACAATTACCAGACAGGTTGGTGTCCACAGTTTTATGTTGTAATGGAGAAACCCTGCTGTCTATATGTATATAGGCAGCAGTACCAATGGCTACATGCTTTATGAGACACAAATGGCAGGCATAAACCTAAACAGACCCAAAAACAAATCTTGAATTTTACACTAAGATGTCTTGCCCAGTGAGGGGACCTTCCAACCTCCAAGACTTATATTATTAGGTCTTGTTTTTAAGTGCACTTAGTAATTAATTGAGAGTGAACCGTACCTGAAAACATTCCACCATAGCAAGTGAAGCTTGGTTCATAAGTTTCTGTGCAAGACCCAAGCGCCGGTGTGATCTCTTAACTGCTAGAGAAGTAATGTGGCCATGGCGATTGTCCTCACCATCTTCTTCCATTTTTGCTAGTACATAACCTGTAATTTTGATTTTCAAACATTTAATAACTGCCAAGCCAGTCTGCCCGTGACGACAATCAATGCTACTTGATACAAAACATCAGTAAATATCAAAAGATAATTTTTATTGTGTTAATACCTGTGTATATTGAATTATAATTATGATACACAAAAGTTACAAGTTTGTATTTAATAACTGGCTATCAGAATTTCTTCTAAGGAGTGGTTCTCTCTCATCACAGCTTTACTTTTATCATATTGATGTTTTGCGGAAAGAACGAGGCAATTCAAAAAGAGAAACATTGAGAAAACGGTTCTTAAGATTCAGGCATTAAAGTTTTACTTACTCTTTTTGAATTGCACCGTTATTCTCACAAAGCAGCGATAGGATAACTTGTGAAAACCAAAATACTTTCCGGAGCCTTGTAGCCCCGGGCTCTGTAACATTAATTTTGCTGTGCTCTTAGGTTTTACCTATGACTACAGGCTTAAATCCCACTGGTGTTCGCAATCTATTATTTTTCTGTTCATGTGTTGTCAATACTGTGATTTTTTTTAAATATATTTGGCAATCTGCCGACTTATTGAGCAAAATACTGTCATAATCAGATACCTATTACAAAATGTGGTACTAAACATAGTCTTGTGTCAGAGCATAACAAAGTCCTGCTCTTTATGTCTAATCTACATTTCTGTTAGTATATAATTCCAAAGATGACAGAGCATTTTCATATATTTTTTTTTTATAATTAATAGATTTCATTTCAAAACAAGCATACTTATAAATTAAAACATTGGCAAGTATTATAAATCTTATCATTATTATCTTACCAACAATGTGACCCTTTTCATCTTCAGCCACATAACTGAGTTGTGGCCAAGATAGTCCATGGTAGAAGTAGTACTTCATCTGGTAGTTTTCTGGCAAGCACAGCAGGTTGCAGTGCTGCATGTTCATGAGGTCACTAGGCCTGGCACACCGGATGTTCATTTTGTCTCTGAAAAATATGTTTATTTATATAAAACTGAACGACTGAAGACTGAACAAATTGTTAAACTAAATCAATGTTATATTACAGTTTCATAATGATATTTGAACATTCAATCCTTTGAGGAATCATATAACATTTAATTTTATATTTACTTTTAATTCTATTAAAAACAACTGATATGTTGTTATGTATATTGCATATAAATGATAGTGGTAAGACAAAACAAACATATTAATTACTTGTTTTTTATTCTCTCCGAATTTTCTTTGTTTTATTTGGTTGTCTTACTTCAGAAGCCGGAGGGCTATCTGACATTCCACCCAAGAGTTCACGGACAAACCTGAACTTCGACAGGCAACACTTCCACACAATGTACCAACCTAGAACAAAGAACATTAACCATTAACCAATATAATTATCAACAAAGAACAACAACAGTTCATTAACAAAATTAATTTTTAAATACACAAAAATACCACGTTAGTAACTTAATTAACATAATTATTTCAAGCATATTGGACTACTTACAAAATAACACAAAGATAAAAACTAAAAATACGCTACATACGAAGGTTAAAATAGCTAATATCACTTCCTTCATATCTCACTAAGCATAGGTTAATAATTATGAACACGAGTTATTACATCCACTTTACCAGAACAGGCACTATCGCTTTACATAAATATCAGTCGTAAGAAGCGTGTCAGATTTTTATAGCGGAATAGGTACGCTTATTGCTCGTATTCTCGCCATTTTGATTCAAGTAACCTATTCAAATTCGTGAATACAAAATTATTATAATAGAGGACATATGAAATAATGAATCATAATGACAAAAATAAAGGGAATTATATCGTTATTACGTACTTTTACTTCAAAAAAATCTTCAAATCGTAACTTTATGGATCAAAATAACCTTATTTATATGACATTTAAACCTTCGTCTGAAAATACAACTTTATAATGTCTATTAACATCGACTATCGACCGGCCATGTTAACTACATGGCCGGTCGATAAATTCCGATAAAAACAAAAGGATGTCGATTTATTAAAACTTTTTTTTAGTACATATCAACAATAAATCTTTTTGTATCGTTGTAAATTACATTGAAGTGTTAAATATTTTCATAATACCAAAAAAATAATCTCATTTATTACATTCATTTCTACTAAGTATAAGTTTTCTGGCGACTAAACAATTTTTTAAATCGGATCGGTTTTCATTTGAATGAATGTTGAATTTTTTGACAGTTTTATGTATGACTAGCTTCCTACGCGCGGTTTCACCCGTCTTACTTCTATTCCCGTGCGAACATTGTAATAAAATATATGCCTATAATCTTCCTCGTTAAATAGGCTATCTAGCCCTGAAATAAATTTGGAAATCGGAATAATGAGTTGAGATTAGCGCATTCAAGCAAACAAACAAACTCTTAACTTTTATCTATACTAATATTTTAAAGCTGCAGAGTTTGTTTGAACGCACTAATCTCAGGAACTACTGGTCCGATTTCAAAAATTCTTTCAGTGTTGGATAGTCCATTTATCGAGGAAGGCTATAGGCTATATTTTATTTTCAAAAAAAATAGGGATCCGTAAGAAAATGGCGATTTTGTAACCCAAGGTGTAAAATCGAAAACCTATTTATGCGTGCGCTGCAAAAACTATTGACAATAGAACAAAATGATGTAGTACGGGTTTGTAGGTCTTATAAAGATCTACAAAAAAGTCCGCGAGAGCACATATCTAACTATCATAGTTTAGTCACAATAACTGCTTTTATGTTCATAAAAAATATTAAATCGTCTGAAAAAAGAAACGTACGTTAAATGTGTATCGTAATATTAATTCTTATCCAAATTAAGCATTATGTTATTAAGGGTATTTATGTAGAAGTAAAATACTTTTTGTTTTATCCAATCGGACATTTCTTTGAGAAATTATTACGAGCATAAAAACGCAAAGAATTGTTACCTAATAATGAGTTATTTGCCATAATAGATAAATCTGAAGAGTTTGTTTGCATGGACGCGCTAATATCAGCAACTACGAGTCCGATTTGAAAAATTATTTCAGTGTTAGATAGCCCATTTATCGAGGAAGGCCACAAGCATATTTTATAATAAAGTTTCTACGGGAACGTTAACGTGGAGCGAGATTAAATGTTTTTGCATCTTGCTTTTTCTTACAGGCAACGGCATAAATCGTTGTTTTTCTTACCATCTGTGGGCGTTTCATGCCTTCTCTATAATAATATCATCTATCTTTGCTTTTATCCGACATGCATTATATTTTTTATATTGACGAGTTCAGGAACTTAAATTTTTGTCATTGTGTGTATCTGTGCAGCTGTCAAATGTCAATCAAAATAGTGATGTGCCAACTCGGAAAAAACAAAACTCGATTTAACCCGAGTTAAAATCCACGTAACTCGGGTTGAACTCGAGTTACGTAACTCGAGTTAACTGGATGGACAAGTAAATGTTTTTTTGAGTTTTTTCCAAATTATTTCTCCTCAGCTTGGCATAACTACTTAAAAAATTGGAACAGACAAATTATGTTTTTATCTGTTTCAATTCTTTATTTTTTTATATTATTTATTTATAATGTATTGGGAGAGATCTACCTTTTTTTTTTTTTTTTTTTTTTTGTTAACCGGGGGGAAATTCATGTGGGATATGTGGGGACTCGCCCTCTCCAGTGCGTGGTATGCTGCTCATACCACGAGGAGAGGACCCTACCGCCACTAAAACCCCCCGGGTACTCCTTCTTCCGCCATGAGTGTGAGGGCCACCGGGTATCGCTGAGAAGCGCTTGCATTTCCGGTGAACCCCCACGGCGGCCGTCCGCAGTTTGGATGGTGCCGCGGACTCTCCGGGGCCACTTTGTATGTGGCCCGTATAACCATTAACAGGACGCCCGGAGTACTCAGGCGTCCCTCCTCCGCACGGGTCAGCCTCTATAGGGAGCAGGGCCCATGTTCCCTACTCCCCGAGGCCGAGCCTAAGGCGGCATGCGACGGGTCTCAGCCCGCCGCCTGCGGCCAACACGCCGCCTGCGAAGCGGGTGTGCTCCGGGATCTTCCTCCCTTGCCCGCTCCGCAACCTCCTTCTGCGACATGACACGTCCACAGAAGGAGGCAACCGCCGCCCACGACCCCTCACTTTCGACCATCTTAGAGATGATGGTCGGCAGCGAGAGGTCGGAACCCACAACTCCGATGAGCTCAGTACGCTCATCGGACCACCCCGGACACACCTCGACGGTGTGTTGCGCCGTATCGTCGGTGCCCCCGCAGTGGTGGCACCGAGTGTCCGGCTCCCTCTGTGCCACATTGCACAGGTAGTGACCAAAACAGCCATGGCCTGATACCACCTGTGCAATGTGGTAGGTCACATCACCCCATTTGCGACCAGCCCACTTTGAAAGGTGGGGCCGGATCGCCTCAATGACGCGTGATCCGCTCCCAGATGGGAGAGTTCTACCTACTAACCAAAGAAACAAAAAAATTATAAGTTATTGTTTGAAATCGAATCATTTATTTAAGTATTTTTGGCTTGAAATTTAATTAAAAATTATATTTACTATCAATTAAACTATGAAATGATATAGCAGTCTTTAAAATAAAATCAGACTAACATTATGATGCAAGTATGTACGTAGGAACATTTACAGGCTCATTATTGTTTTATAATCAGTAATCACAATATTTTCAAGAAAATAAGATAATTAGTGTCACATAGAATATTTTTTCCTTAGTTAAATTATATCCATATCGGTTCCATTCGGTTTTCGAACTCGAGTTAGAGAGAATTCAACTCGAGTTGATTCGAGTTACGCCTAACTCGAGTTGACTCGAGTAAGGTACTCGAGTCAACCATCACTAAATCAAAATAAATAGATATAATCATTAGATTCACAATGTACCTACTAATTACTTTATTACTTTGTATTAAATAATTATTAATTACATGGTTAGTATATACCAATAAGCTATATCATAATTAATAATCGATAATATTAAAGTGATCCGTGATTATTCGTTAGTTCCCTGTATTTTTTTATTTAAATAATTCTAATGTTATCCTTGTGTTCAACATCGATTAAATCTGTGTATACCGGTGGAAAAAAAATCATGTTAATCGACTTATTAAAAAAAAGTAATGTTCCAAAATTTTATTACTTGCAGACATCTAATTTACTATTAAGAATATGGATGACAGCGGCGAACAAGAATCTTCGGCTGCTTAGTGAGTCTAAACAAGATATTTATTGTTTTTTTTTTATCACTCAAAAAATTTATATTAGTTTATCATTGGTTCTAGAAATAGAATTTTAATTTATTATGATGATTACTTAATATGTAGGTACCTATTATTTTCTTCTAAGCATCCTTTTAGTTTTTTATTTAGCCAATGCTCAGACTCCATGCCAACATTTAATAGAAAATGAAAATTTTGCATATCAATTTATTAAGTACAGTGAAAAAATATCTATTCTACATCAAATTTATATTGTATCTATAGTTTTTAGTAACTTGCTGTAGACTAACACATTTTTTTTTATATACAGTCCTCGTCACAGGAGTCCTGCATTCAGAAAAGATGAAGTAAAAGCATTAATAAATATAGTTGAAAAATATAAGATAATTATTTTTAATAGATCAACAAGTGCATCGGCTAATGTTGCCAAAGATAAAGCTTGGGTTAAAATAGCAGAAGCATATAATGTTCAAGGGTTTAATGTTGAACGGAGTGCAGATAGTTTAAGAATAAAATGGGACAATATGAAAAAAGAAGCAAGGAAACTTTCAAACAATTTAACAGATCTTAGATATGAACAGTTTGATGATGTGATCGGTCCAATTGTAGCTATGATGAGTGAAGCTGAAAACAACACAAGTACTATAGAACCAGCAGATTCTGATGATGATCTCAATGGTAATATGTGGTTTTAGATCATTGATTATTGATATTATAAATTGAATACCAAATAACCCTTACTTAGACATAAATTATTATTTGTTGTGTGGTTTCTGGTGTAAAAAAGATCATTACATTTATTGCCATGGGTATTGTAAGCAACTAAGGGACATACACATATACCTAATGAGGGCAGCAGCATCTATTAGCTCCAGGTTACATACTATTGTACTAAGATCACCTATCAGCCTGCCAAGCAGTGATTATGGCAATATTCAACCCTGGTTAGCCAAGGTTTTTATATGAGGCCCATGTTAAGCAGTGGACAGGCTGGTGAAGAGTCTTCTGAGACAAGAATTTATGTATTAACATTCAAACAGGTATTAGGATTTGATAATAATAAGTAATTCATTTAAGAGCTAATGATTTACATAATATTAAGATATGAAGAGCATTTTTTATGTTGTAATGTTAACTCATATATATATTTTAATTTTAGATGAACAAGTCAACAACTCAGCTAATGATATTTTAAACTGGAATCCTGATGACAACAAGGACTCGGATGACTCTCTAGGTATATCATTTTTGCACAATATTTATTATTAGAAATTGCTTTATAGGCCATGATTTTTAATGGTTGCTTATTTACTTTCAATTTATTAAAATATAAATAAAAAAATTGAAAAATTACAATGTAATGTTGTTGTGACATAATATTAAAGCCATAATATTAAAAATAAAATACAAACAAATATTATTGTCTAAGAATATTGGTGTCAAGAGTAATCATTAAGTTTTATTTTCAGATGGTGATGAAAATGAAAAGTTGAGGTAATTGTTTCAAACTTCAAATTATATCAAGTGTCCCACATATATTTGCTCTAATGTATTTTTTTTCGTCTGGTATCTTAATTTTAATTTTCATAGAATTTTCATACAAAATATACCTTTTTTTTTGTCTGATTGCACTTAATAAAAGCGCCTAAATTATTCAATAATATTAGTTATGTCGGTCTGGAAATTTCCCACTAAAATAGTTATCAAAATTACCCAGAACAAACAGGAAAATCATTTCAAAGTTGGTCTTTGTTCAGTACTAAATGAAAAAACTTTCATATTAATTTAGTAAATCTGTGGTTTTGATGTTAACATGTTGATGGACACTAACGCTCATCGACGTTAAGGTAGCCAAAAGTGATACGACTGTACGCCCGTCGATGTCATAGTTTTTTCCGAGAAATGTCTGGCCTGAGAATATGTACAGTCGTATAATTACATAAAAAATAATATTCTATGTGACAGTACGCCAGACGACGTTCATGTCTATTGCCGTTCTGTCGTATCAAACACTATTAGGAACCATGTGTTGTGTTACATCTGTGAGCATTGTATGAAAAATAGTACTGACGCGACACGGGTGACCGGTAGAAAATACTGTCCGTCAACATATACACTACAAGAAAATTGAATTCTATAGACTTATACATTCATATTATACATTCATACTATGATAAATAAAACCTAAGAATTTTAAAGATTGCCTAATAATGAACTTACAAGAAAACATATAATATATAATAAAAAGACCTCATACATCTAAAATTATGTCACTAATTTTTTTTTTTTTGTTCCAGGTTTTCTAATAGAAGCGCGAATTTCACGAATCAAGAAAACCATCTGTTATTACAATGTGTGAGACAAGAAAAAGATATAGTATTCTCAAAAGAAACCACTTCAAGTTTTATTGAAATTAAAAACAAAGCTTGGGCAAGAGTATGTACTATTCTATTATAAATACCATTTACTACTTTGACACATATTCAATTATTATCACATACACAATGATAATGTACCTTACTTCAGTTTTCTGCCATACTTTCTTCTTGATTTCAGTTATTTTGTTGCTCTTAGGGCCTATGCACACTACGTCTATTTTACGCGCCGTCGACGCGCGTTTTAGAAACGCGCGTCGACGGCGCTTTTATCCTACAGAGCAGTTTGTTGTCGTTTGTATCGATACACACGCGCGTCTGTATTGATACACACGCGCGTTTGTATCGATTCATAAGCGTGCAGGTGTGCAAAGGTCTGCTGGCTGCGTCTGACTCGCGTGCGTATCGTGTCTGTATCGCTACAGACGCGCGTCGACGGCGCGTAAAAAAGACGTAGTGTGCATAGGCCCTTACATACAACCAACATTGTTTGTAGTAAAATAAAAGCTTTGCGTATTGTTATTATCATTGGATGTCGACATGGACTCAATCCACACTTACTCACCTTTATGTTATCGGCGTAACAAATGCAGTTAATAATTTTTACTTGCCGAAAAACTTCCCACGTAATTCTTTATTAACCTACAATGTATTAATAATGAGTTCTCTTATAATCTGAATAAAAACGGAGTTGCTTATAATAGGTTGTCATTGACAACCGTATTTATCTATACTTATATTATACAGAGGAAAAGTTTGTATTTTTATATGATTGTTTCGAATAAACTCAAATCCTACAATTGAATGCCATAAAAGAATGCTACATTATCCCTGAGTAGCATAGGCTATATTTTTACACGAAATGTGCACCCCTGCGGAGCCGGGACGGGCCGCTAGTATAAATTATAATGAATGACAAACTGATGGATGGAGTACTCTGTAATATCCTACAATTGACTGCTACCTGTTAGTTACCTAGCTTAATTTATAGAGGAATAATATAATGTTACATTGTGATTCTGAAGTGAAGTGTATGTAAATACCTAATGAATAAATTCATTATTTCGTTGTGTTATAGTCACCAGCGCCTTCCACCTTGAATGGTAGTATTGTGTAGTTGTGCTGCACATGAAAATTGATATGTTTTAATGTTTTTTTATTTTATTTTTAGATAACAAATTCGTACAATAAGCTGAGCCCACAGAAGCGTTCTACGAAAATGTTGCGTACAAGATTTTCAAACATGAAAAGGAGAGCCAAAGGTGCGGACTTCAAGAAATATCTTAAAGATTTCCGAAAGAAACGTCATAAGCTAGAAGATTCTGCCGAAGTAAGTGTTGACAAAATATTACATTATTTACAATAATTTATTTTATTATGTTATTTTATTGTTACATACAGTTACATATTCTATATTATAATTCGCCCTATAACATTAATACTAGTCATTCATATTTCATTAATTTATTATCATGTCTTATTGAACCCTCCTTACTTATTTATTTAATAACTTTAGCATTATAAAGTACATCATGGACGTAATGCCATTAGACATTTTCTCGCTGACAACCATAGAGTATTGCAGCGATAATATGTAGTTGCCTTAAAGTAGCGGGAATTATAAAAGAGAAAAAGATACCACTAAGGTAAATATATAAGTTAAGTACAATATAGTTATTAATATTATATACAAATACCTACATTCAAATTTCATATTTTTGGTATTATGTATTATTTACATATTTTTGTAAATATGTAAATAGTGCTAGGCATCGCTCGACAGGTCATTTCCCGTGTACAAAAAAAAATAAAAACATGGTAACTTGGTCTTCATAATTGCGACTACAATACAATCAGAATCAGCGAAATTTATAAAAATTGTTATTTTATTTCTATAGATTAAAATAACAGTTTTCTTTTCCAGGATATAAAATCGGAGCCATTATTTGAATACAGAGAAGATTTAGTTGAAACTAGTTTAGTAGAAGATAACCACGCTGATGATGTGGACGAGCTCAATGAGAACGAAGACAGATCCAGCAGTAATATACATTCCAGTCACCACGATCCACTGAATTCTGTAATAAATACTGATTTAGGATTAAGTAAGTACTCAAATACTGTAATAGTTCTTATAAGAATCTTAACTGAATTCTCGATGTTGCTACCCTTGCCAAGCGACCACAAAGTTCTATTGGTATTATTATTATTTTTTAAAGATTACTTGCAGAATTTAGCAGTCTGAGTATTCTTGTAAACCCCTCGTGCCAAGATAAAATGCTTGTGTTAATCGTAGTGCCCGATCACTCTATCATAATTTAAAAATATTGTCATTCTGCACTCCCATATAATAGGTTGGGGAAAAAGTTTCTTTTCATTTTTTAAGATAATTAAAAACATTTTTGAACATAGTTTATTTACATTTAACTAAAGTATGTAGGTACCATTTTGTTCGATAACTTTATGCCATTTTGTAGGTAGGGACATGATCCCATTGCTATAGAAATTTTGAGACTTCTGATCAAAATACCGCGACAAGTGGTTTTGGCAGTCCTCTCATGATGTTAACCTGACACTGCCTAAAGAATTCTGAAGAGACCGAAACAGGTGGAAATCTGAAGGTGCAAGGTCAGGACTATACTGGGGATGCATTAACACCTCCCAGCCAAACTCTCTTAATTTTTGCTGAGTGGCTAAAGATGTGTGAGGTCTAGCGTTGTCATGATGAAAAACTACAACCCTTCTGTTGATTAATTCCGGCCGCTTTCTCTCAACTTCTTGCTTTCTTTTTCTTTTTCTTGCATCAGTTGTTCGCAGTAGAGTTCAGAATCTATGGTCCTGCCTGGTGGTAACAGCTCATAATGAATAATGCCCTTCCAATCCCACCACACACACAGCATCACCTTTTTGCGAGTTAACGCGGGTTTCGACACAGTCTGAGTAGCCTGACCCTCCTTTGACCACGACCTTTTTCGCACGTTCTTGTCGTACGTGATCAACTTTTCATCACCAGTTATCAGCTTCTTCAAAAATAGTTCGGTTTCATTACGTCATTAATAAAGAATCACAAATGAGTACACGGTTCATTAGGTTTCTTTCAGTGAGCTCGTGAGGTACCCAAATATCGAGCTTTTTTGTGTACCTACCAGTTTTTTTCAAATGCGCCAAAACTGTTTTGTGGTCAATTCCAAGTTCTTCAGTTACGTCGTAACTACTGATATGCCGATCTTGCTCCACTTTTTCAAAAATGGCATCCATTTTATCCGTAATAGGGTGACCAAAGCGACGTGCATCTTTAACATCATAATTTCCGGATTGAAAACGCTTAAACCAAATTTGTGCTACTCTCACAGACACTGCACTAGGTCCATAAACATCGCAAATTTTTTTTCGCGGCTTGCCTTGCATTTTTGCCTTTTAAGTAGTATAATTTTATAATGTATCGAATTTCTTCATTAGATTCACTCAACTTGACAGTACGAAAAACAAATGAAAATCACACATTTTCTTATTGGAATTTGGAATTATGTTCTTTAAAATTTAACCTTTCAATGATACCAAAACCAGCCAGATACAAATAGTATAGCCAAAGAGATTTTATTACAAGTTCATACATACTATAATGCGAAAAGACTTTTTCGCCAACCTAATATAAACGATGTGTGCGAAATGTCACGTCTCCTCCATCCGCGCAATTTTCGTAAAAAGTTGATGATTTATAAATGAAGTATATTTCATTAAAAGTAGTAAATTTTCATATTAATATACCTATAGATAATGGAATAGAGGTCTTTGTTGAAATTTTGATAAGAATGATGAATTATGGCAGAGACTATGATAGTAATATTTCTTTATTTATTTTAATTTAGATATCAATCAATGTTTTTTTAGTCAATAACAACCAGTCAGAATTTAATATAGGTACAAAAATATACTGACGTTATTATACGGACGGAGACGGAAAAAAAAAATAAAGAGTTCGGAACAATCCTATATGCACACACTATTATATTTCCTGTGTCGATGGTGTCCTGTCTTTAAATTGGTCGCAAGGACACATTTTTTTAAGATTACTAGCAGGGTTTTTCACACTAATAGTATTCTTGTCAACCTCTCGTGCTAAGCTAAAATGCTTGTGTTACGAGTGGGTTCACGTCAGTCGTGCAATGGGTGGGGATCGAACCGCCGATGATCGCAAGACTAACGCCTTTTTGGTTTGAAGTCATATGTTAGACTTTACATACAACTAATACCAATAAGTAGATGTAATTTCACTTGTGTTGTCTTTTTTCAGGGCCAATAAGTCATGAAGAAAATAAAGAGGTGGTTAAGTTAAAACTAGAGTTGCTCAATTACAAAATGGAAACGGCCAAGGTACGGTATTATTTATCATCATCATCTGCCCGTATGACATCTACTGCTTAACATGAGCCTCCTCTCAAGGCAGGTTTTGCCATATTCACCACGCTTAATAAGCGGGTTGGTAACCGCCGTATTATGTTGTAAAATACAAGAACACGCTGCTCCCTGGCGAAGGCCTGTTAAAGATGATGTTATAACAAATCGGACCAAAGGCTTAACGTGCTTTCCGAGCCATTAAGGATAGTCCTCGAACTAACCAGACCCGGAAAGAAATCACAGAACTTTTTCGGTGTGGGAATCGAACCCACGATCTCCGATACTTAAAGTGAGACTTATGCCGCTACGCCACGAAGGTTGTAGTCACGTTAGTATTATTTATATGAACTAGTATTTTACTGGATTTTATGAATAGAATTTTAAAACATTTTTTTTTTCGACTGCAAGAGATGCATAGTAGGAAACTATTTTACCTGTTCAATGGACATAGTATGTGTACCATAATAGTGTGTGAAATGTGAAAAATTTATTGTAACGCGCAGGAAGAAACAATTTGTTTGCTAAGCATGGCTAGTATTGTTTATCGCACACAGTCGCAAAGACTTTTACTAAAAATCTTAAAAGATATCGCTTCGCAATTCCCCCGCCAACGGTTGCCCCGAGCCGAAACCCATGCCTCACTGGGGCACCCAATCGCGCAGGCTTAGTTGCAGTTAGGAGGGTAGTCCCTCAACCAACCAGACCCGGAAAGAAATCTTTAGAATTTACACAAACATTTTCTGTCCGGCGTGGGGATCTAACCCACGACCTTCGAGATGTAAAGCGAGCGAAATGCCGCTACGCTACGGAGGTTGTCACATATCTTTAACTTTACCTTTTTATACAGTTGCAGCGAAAACGTATAGAAGCATTGCTCCAATCAGACGCCGCGGAACGAGAAACGAAAGCTCTAGAAACTTCATTCCGACTGCGAGCTGCCAGGTTAGAAGCTGTGGCCGCTGAAATGAAACTACCTCCTGCCCATCCATCGTTGTCTTATACCACTGAAGAGGCGAGGGCCCAACTTTATACAGGCAGTTACCATAATACATGATACTTTTAATTTAAGGATCCAAGGACGATCCCGCAAATTTTAGGCCAATATCAATATTGCCAGCATTTAGCAAAATTTTTGAAAGATTAATACTTAATCAGTTACTCAGGCACTTTAATCTAAACAATCTCCTACACGACAATCAATTTGGCTTCACAAAGGGACGTTCGACTACATACGCGGGAGTTGCCTTAATAAAACATGTATATGATGCATGGGAGAGATCCCAGGATGCCATTGGTGTGTTCTGTGATCTTTCGAAGGCTTTCGATTGCGTTCATCACGATACGCTTCTGCTAAAGCTTAATTACTATGGTGTAAAGGGCGTCGCGCTTGACCTGCTCTCATCGTATCTTCACCAAAGGGTTCAGTGCGTAGACATTGGGGGGGTAAAGTCACAAAACTTACCAGTTAAATTAGGCGTGCCACAGGGTCGATTCTGGGCCCATTTTTGTTCTTGGTACACATTAATGATTTGCCATTTTATTTAAAAGACATGTGTAATATGGTACTTTTTGCGGATGATACCTCCCTTATTTTTAAGGTAGATAGAAAGAGGAATAATTTTAATGACATTAATAGTGCTCTCGCTCATGTCACCGAATGGTTTACGGTTAATAATTTGGTTCTTAATGCCAAGAAAACCAAATGTATCAAATTTGTAATGCCTAATGTAAGTTTTGTAGGGCCAAAGTTAATTATGGGTAATGAAAATCTAGAAACTGTGAACTCGACCCTCTTTCTAGGCTTGACACTAGACAATAAACTTCAATGGGGTCCACATATATCTTGTCTTGCTGGAAAATTGAGCTCAGCCGCCTACGCTGTTAGAAAAATACGGGAACATACTAATGTAGAAACTGCACGACTGAGTGAGTGCACGTCTAGTTTACTTAGTTACTTTCACAGTATTATGTCCTACGGCATTCTGCTTTGGGGTAAAGCTGCTGATATTCAAAGCATTTTTATATTACAAAAGCGGGCGGTCTATTTATCAACTAGGTACGAGATTCTTCCTAAGAGACTTCTTAAAGGACATAGATATACTAACAGTCGCTTCGCAATACATTTATGCCCATATAATCTATGTCCGGCAAAATATTAATCTTTTTAAAAAGAGAAGTGACATACACACAATAAATACTAGAAATAAGCATAAACTGTGCGCCGAATACCATCGACAAAAAGTGCATTCATCATTTGTAGGATTAGGCGTCCGTATGTATAACGGAATACCTGTACACCTACAAGAGTTACCTTATGATAGATTCAAGTCCACTGTTAAGAGGATTCTAATAAAAAGGGCTTATTATTCAGTAAATGATTATTTAAACGACAATAACGCTTGGTTGATCAGTGAAACACAGACAACATAGTAATCTTAGTTTTTGAAACAGTTTAAACATTGTTCAGCTAAAGGTTTAATATTAATAGACTTGTAGATATCCCCACTTTAGTTCGTCATGCTCCCGTTGTCTGTTATTGCTTGCGGTGGCGGTGTGGGGCGGGTCGCCACCTTCCCTCTAATATGGCGAGGGAGGCGATGGCTGCGTCACACGTCATACTCGTGAACGGGTGCTGCTTGTGGTGACTGGTCGGCTGTTGTCGGGAATATGTTATGTTAACTTTTATTTTATATTTTGTTTATTCATTCTTGTTATTGTTTATTAATTATTATTATAGGTATATCCTTTGGTTGAACTTGTGTAAATTGTCATATTGTAAATGTGTGTGAATGCATCCGCCGTTAGGTTTCTTTGTAGGAAATTGTCTGTGCCTGAGTAAACTATAATATCTACATTATAGTATTTACATTATTATAATTTTTCTTGTCTTATTGAACACCTGGTCGGTATTAATTGACCAGGTAATAAATGGTATTGTGCTTGCATTCGCTCACATCATATATACATTGTACAATATGACATGATTGTGAAAAGACTTGACATAAAAAAAAAGAAACAGCAAAAGACTAAAAAAAAAAACTCCGAGTTTCTTTCTTCCTTTCTTCTCCGGGTCGTCCACTTAGGTAGCTAGTGAAAGGTTGCAGGTTAGCTAGTGTAGGATCCTCGAAGGCATGACCGAGGACCGCGTTGTTGCTTATTCCCCGTGTCGCTTAGACTTGGGCCGGATTCTTGGAATTTTTAGACCTGTTACCTCTAAGGTATCTTACTATAATGTGTACATTTGTTGTTATCGTACGACAGACGGACAGACTGATTAAAAATTCTGTAATATCAAATAATTTTAACAATGTTTTTAGCTACTTAAGTGATATTTTTGTTTGATATAGTCTTATACAGTGTAATTTTGACAAGTACAAGTGTATGTTAATACCTAAGTGCTGAATAAATTTCATTATTTCATTAAGAATCGGTAAAAAAATGTAGAAATTGTTATAGAGCAGGAGTGGCCAACTTAATAGGGCCTACGATCGACTGTTTAGGTACTGCGTGCGATCGACCAATGGTATACATATCATGTTTCATATAAAACAATAACGAATAATCAAGCACTAAGTAAGTGTTTGTCGTATAATATTTTTATATATCGTATCGTATTTTTTTTCTTATATATTATACGACTATAGGTGTCCTAGTTCACTCAGTGGACATGAACTTAAATCTTGTGGACTGTATAAAAATATGTATGTTATAATTTAGCATTAAATAAGTGGTGCGCCACTGTCGTGCTCTTTCGGTGCAGTATGGAGCAAGAGACCCTCTTCCCCCACCAGTCGAAGGTGGCGCCCTCACTTCTGGGGGGCGACAGTGCGGTCCCCCTCGGCAACTGGACTGGTTGGTTTATGCGTGAAAACGACACTAGCTTTGAGCGTGGCACGTATTTGTAACACTTAAATATCACTTCTTATGATAAAAGTTAATCGATTATAATAGCTGCCGGCATCGACAAGTTGCGACGATTGGGTTCGACCGGTTGGCCTCTCCTGGCACGAACTACAACCACCCACAATTTCTAATTGCTAATAAAAGGAAATTAAGAATGTAGGAGTCGAAACTAGTATGTCAAGATCGTAGCAAGTGAAATGAAGTGATCTCTGCTTACCCCTATTGGAAAGAGGCGTGAATTTATGTATGTATTTTATGCTGTGCCATCTATGCATTAAATAAAATAATGGTTTGAAGAATGGTTCATATATTTTTTATTAACAAAAAGAGTATGAACTGTAAGCCTGAATATGCCAGTGATATTTTTACCAACGCAATACTTGTCATATTAAGTCGGCCACTAATATTTTGTATGTTTTGTGATAATTATGATGAAATATGCATTACCATTAATACAAAGTTATTAAAGTGATTCGTGAAACTTAAATATTCTCCGTGCCATAGATTTAACCTGCTTACAATTGACACTACGATACGCACTCTTTAGCTCTATGTATACTCTAAAATGTCCATACTAATGATCTCAAGTCCCTTATGCATATTTTCGTATGTACAGTATTTTAGAACAATTCTTAACTTAAGTTATTAACTGGGGAATGTTTTGTATAACTTCATTTTGTATATTCTAGCAGCAAAGGTGACCGAAATGACTCCTGACAATCTTAAGTAATCACTTGGGCACAGAATTGTGTATAAATACTGTCAAGTATTAGTAAGTATTTCTGTTGTCTTAAATTAAACTTGAATGGTCTTCCAAAACTTTTATTTGCATCTTTATATTTTTCTAATTAATTTCTGTCTGTAACTTTACTGCGTGTTCTAACGCGGTTTCTTTTCTGTGGAGTTGTAGTGCCGGATAAGAGGGGCCTCCTGACAGAATTTGCTACAGGCCCCGGGCTGGCTTAATCCGGCACTGTGGAGTTGGTAGGGCCCATTTCTTACTGTTTTATTAAACTTGACAGTAGTTGCAGTATTAGGTATGTAAATTTAAATAAAATGTTCAAATGTAATTGTTTTTTTAATACACCGTGATTTTTTTATGGTTGCAAATACTCAGCGGAATGATTTATTGTTGGTAGTAAAAATTAAAACCTAGATGATCTTGTATTGTAAGGCACTAGAGCTCATTTTGCCGTACATTTATCAATTGCAGTCGCTTCGAGTGAGAATGTTGTAGTAAAAAATACATTTTAATCTTACGTTGTGATAGTAAAATCTTCTTTATCCTTCTGTATTTTTTTCTTTCTTCTTCTAAAACTTGTGGTAAATTCTGCCCTGACAATGAGAAAGGACACAACACACATGTTTTTCAAAATTGTGTTCATACATATATTTGGAATCAGAGAAAAAAGGCTTAACCATCTATGTTATATATTTTTAAATTAAAAAATATATATATATATATATTGATGTCCTTATGTTAGTTAAGTTATGTTGTTTTTCATTATGACGGCAGAATTGCCAAATATTAGCCATTAAATATCACTGTGCATATTCTTTGAGATTATTATTTATAATGTTACTATCGACTTGGAGATGTTTAGTTTACTTACAAAGAAATACTTATAATTTATGTTTTGAATTATTGAGATATTGATTTAATGTACATACAACATAGTTTTATTGGTTTTCTGTTTTACCGAATAACGCCATCTATTGTATAGAAATTGTAACAAGTATCTTGTGCGATAGCTATAAGCCTATGTAATTTAATTGTAGTAGAAAAGATTTTAAAGAAATATAGATGTGAATGTGTGGACGTTCAATAAAAATATTGTTCTATCACTTATCTATTTATTGTCTATGCTACATCGTTACCTATTTTTTAATATGATTTTTTCATTGATTATTTATAAAGCTTTTTTTGTGAACTAATGAAAGACCAGACTTATTATGGGGTTTAAAAACTTCTAACTAAACAAGAGTGGTACTTTTTGCTTCTCAGGGCGGGATGATGACTTAGATTTTTAGAGGACTGTATGGAACTGCCTCACTTCAGTTGGGCCTCTCGGGCTTTGAGTATTATTGCAAGATTTCGATGCACTAATATACGCATAAAGTTATACGGGAACGCATAACTTTATGTAAATGATAATTTGACCAGATATGACGTTCCTTACCTCTTAAAATGAATAAATTATTTACTTTGCGAATGTAAGTCAATAATAGACCTAGGTATGTTTATTCATCACTATGTCAAAAACTTTGAAACAGTATAATAGACAGCTGATTGATGCCTATATCAGAGTGACAACTTACTAATTTACGAAAGGGGCGCCAAATATGCATCCTTTTCTGGTATTCTGTGAAGGTCATATGTTAGAATAGCGTGATGTAACCGTTTTTGCTTTTTAACCCTCCATCTAGGTTAGTACTATATTAGTGGGAACTACTCGCAAGGCCTGTGAATAGGTAGGTTTCTCCTGTCTAAATTTCATACTGTTAGCCTTAAAATAACAAATGTTTGTTATTTTAAGGCCTACATGATCATTATTGCAACATTAGCAAAATAAATTATCTATTAATATAACAGATAAAAAGCAACCGCTACTTTTCTTGGATAAGCGCGGGAACGCTGCAGCGGCGGAAGGGATGCGTATAAGCATTTCCTCTGGGACAAAAAAAAGTACGTATGAATAAAGTAGGTAGGTACCTATAGTATAAAAAATTAAACACAGTAGTAGATACGAAAATTTTGTATATTTTATACTTGATTGCGTTTTACAAGATGATTAAATTATAATTCAATATTAAAATTATTAGGTAATATGCATTTGTACAATTTCATCTATACCTAACTAAACTACAACGACTAAAAATATATTACACATCGCTAATATACAACATGCTTTTTACATTGATATCATATCCTACGTCTATAACTAACTTCGTATGTATAAAATACAAAACGTAGGTACAACTATTGCATTAAGTAATGGCAAGCCACGAGTAGTATAGAAGTGAGCTTTAACATAATTTAGTTAGTTAGTTTTAGTATAATTGAGCATATCGCTTTGTAGTCACAACTGTCAAACTTGATGAGGCTTGCACATCTTTCGTAGGTATATAAATAAAGTATAGAGATCTTATTACGTATAATTACTGCAGATTATTGGTCATATGTATGTACAATTTTCTCCTATTTGGTATACGAGAAAATTGTTAGGGAAATAGGAAGACTTAGGGAGTCAACAAACTTATCAACGGTTTAAATCTTACGGCTCGGGTTGTACGGTCTGAGGGGGTATTAATGGTATAAGCGACACCCTTATATTTTCTAAGCATACAAGGTCTTCTGACCGGCTTTAGTCATAGGTATATGAGTTTGATAACTCCCTCGCTGAACTTCAAACTTTCATGAACATAAAAATATGTGACATTGAGAAAGTACCTACTTCATGTAGGTACAGATTGTTTAGGATTCAAACGGCTCCGGCCGATCGGTCTGAACTGAATCATAGACCGATTGGTTTCAATCATAGACAGATCGGTTTGAATCATAGAAAGATAGGCCAGGTCGTCTTAATTTCCTTTACCGCATTACGTAAAGCCTTCAAAGACCGAAACGATGTGAGTCGTTCGGTCTAAATAGTATCATAGTTAACGTGTGCTTGAAGCCTTTGATAACATGTAGGTTTGTAATGTTATAGAGAAAACTCTTTCCCAATCAATGTTTTTGTGTGACGAACATTTTGAGACACACTCTTCATTTTATAATCAGACTGAGAGTGTTTGTTTGTGCCTTTCATATTAAGTAGTTTAGCAAGTCCATATATCCGCTCAATGTTTTGTACGACAAACAAACCTCTATACGAAAATACTTATTCGGATTACATTCCGTTGAGCCATTTTAAAGGAACATAGAAAAATTATTACGTAGTTTATATTAAAGGAATATTGTCACTGTTAAATTCATTGTGCTCCTAATTTATCCGTTCGATCAAATTCAAAAGACATACATTTCTTTTACTTGCCTTTTGGGCGCACGGCTTTATTGAACTACCTTATTGTAGAATTTGGCCAGACCGCCATGATTTGACTTAAAGTAGGTATCTAATGCAATGGTCCAGTTAAATAAATTGTTCTCACACTTATGCTCTTCTTAATAGGATAGCACATTTATTCGTATTATTAATTTATTAATTAACAAACATTTTCGGCAGTAAGTATATATTTTAATAGTATTATGCTCAATGACCGGTACAAAGTTTAACACTAGCACTTCTGGCATAATCAGATAATAGGCCGGATTTATGAAGTTAGTACTTTATAAATCCTGCCTACTAATCCTAAATGTTTCATATTTGACTCTTTTACCAGAAGTGTAGTGGTCCTAGCATCGTCATTAGCTAGGAAGCCATAAAACGCTCCATCCACATCATGTCCTAACACTTGGGTCAATTTATTATCGATATCTCATTTAATACATATTAAAATCCAACACGACGACTGAACAGTTCATAATATGGAAAGAGTGTAACAAATCACAAACATTTTTCCGTTTATTGTAAAATATAAACAATTCGACCAAATCAAAAGATTTCTTAATTTCTTCAAAGAAATCCACGCTAAAATTTTACTATCTTTTCTAACCACGATATTGATGCAAAAAGTATAAAACTGGACGGACAACTCAACTCACTACGGCAATATGAGCATCCAGAATGTTCCAGCGCGCGGAACCGGCCCGGCTACGAACACCAACCAAAATCCTAATAGCAGCCTTCAATTTATCGTAAATGTATTTATAATACTAACATTTAAATAGAAACTCCGCGGTGACTCGCCCGGCACTAGGGTTACCATTTCTAGCTAAAGTCGTCGTTGTATCTTTATATAGTTGAAACGTTTTCGTAATAATCTTATGGCGATTTTCAGACGCGATTTCAGACTAGGTAAATACCTACTCAAGTCATTGCTTTGTTTTATAGCTAACAGTTAGTTTAGGAACCATCTTAGGAAATCTGCAATGATACCTACTGTATTTTTTTTATAAAAAACAATACTTGATATGTAAGGACTACTAACTAGTCTTTCGCCCAAGTATTATGAATCACAACCAACATAAAACCGAGATCTCTGTGTGTAATTTCATCTGGATAGCCGGTCGAGATCCTCTAAACCTATTGGCAAAATGCTTGTCTGCAATTGTCTATCACTTAGTAACCCTAGCCGGGTCGCGTCAAGGCCTAGTTAGGTTTCTTTGGTTACGCTACGAGCGAGTCCGCGGCCTAGCGTTTCTAACTACGCGAACTCGACCACATCGTTTCAAACAATGCACGCGATAAATAGACTATTTGAGGTGTTCTATATATCTGCGTCTGAATCGACTTCATGTCCGCGAGTTTATAGTCTAGCTCCTTGCGCTTGTAAGCGCTTAGTGCTTGGATTATATTTGTAACGCCGCTAGCTCTGGCAATGTGTCGCGAGGCGCTAACGGTGTGAGAGGCGTGTTGGGCGCGGAGGGTGGCACTGTGGTGGCTGGTGTGTGAGGAATCGAAGGTGGATCCGCGGCTCTGGCTAATACCCTTCTTAATTCTGCCGCCCGACTCGCCAAAGCTTTCGCTGCCCCCGCCATTTCTGCGACTGCGTGTGCGCAAGGGAACTGTTGCGCCGCGGTTTTGGTTTTGGCTACTGTTGCTGCTAACGCTTCGGATAATGCGTCGGAACATCGTAGCGCTTGGGATTTCAATCCGGCATGTTGGGCGCTCCTATAATAAAAATATACGTTAAAATTTACTATACCAAATGTGAGTCTGTACCAACTCAAGTTGCCTTCATTAATAATTTATGTTGTACAGCAGAAAATAAAATCAATCATCATCATCAGTCCGTATAACGTCCACTGCTGATCAGGGGCCTCCCCACGAAGGAGGGTTTTGCCATAATTACACGCTTGGCGGCGGGTCGGTGACCGCAGTATTATGTTGCAACACACAAGGAAACGCTGCTGCCCGTCCATTAGTATGTTCGCTTGTTATAGATGATGTTATAACAGTCGGGACCAACGGCTTCTCTGAGGCACGGAAGGTAGTTCCTCACCTAACCAGACCCGGTAATAAATCTTAGTATTACGCAAAGACTTCTTGTCCGGCGTGGGGATCGAACCCTGAAACCGCTGAGACATAATGCAAGACTTAATTATACGGCTACGCCAAGAGGTTGTCACAATAAAATCAAACCTAAATAATAACCTAACATACCTGTGTACTGTATCGCCAACATGCACGATCCTATGCGCGCTGAGAACCACAAACTTGCCATGCGCCAGGAACACGTCGGGCGGCTGCCCCATCTCTATGGTGCGGAGGAAGGCCTCCACCGCCGTGGCTAAGTGCGCGCCGTACGTGGCGGCTTGCGCGGCGTAGAACGCGGCCAGCTGTCTGTCGTCGGCTGGCAGACGGGTCGCTGCTGCTACTGCACTTACCTAGTAATATTAAACAATGTTAGGATATCCTGTTCCAGTTTTTATATAAACATTATTAATATAGGTCATTTTGACGGATAAAGTATCATTTCAAACTGATCGATACTTTATCCGGCAACGAATCTTAAGGCGCTGTACTTAGTCAAAATAGGCTTCACAAAACAGTTTTTAGCCAAATGTTTACATTTTAGAACAGCTAAAAAAATATATGTTAATCTTGATCATATTTATGGGGGGACCATTGTGTTCAAAACACGTTTTCGGTAAATTTTCTTGATAAAAAAAACCCATAAAATAACCATTTAAATTGAAATTGTAGCAATTGTAACTGTATTATTTATAAACAAATCTTGATAATATTAATAACAGTGATTTAATATATAATAATAAAGGGAACTGTTGTTTTTATTTATCGATTAGAATAAGATATTTGCAAGAATTGATGTATTAAATAACTCGAACGAGTCGAACGAAACGTTGCGCCATCGCGGCGTCTCTTCGCTTCTCTTTCATTTCTACGCGGAGCAACAGTGACAAAACTAATACGTAAAAGTCGTCTATTCACCGCGCCTTAAAAGGATTCATTTGGATTATGCCGAAATCTGATCATAATTCGAATCCAAAAATATTTAAACGCGCTCGCCCAATTTAATTTACTACATAAGTTATAACTGGACATTCTCTTAACACTAAACTGGGAACTAGGGTAAATCCATATCCAACAATTTCAACTAAAAGTAAGCAAATAAACCAGGCCACCCGTTACCTTGGAACTCAGACTCGATATTCTCAAGAACTATAAAACTTGTAGCTTTGACAGGTAACTGTAAGTTATACCAACAAGTAGAAAGTAATTTTCGTTTATTTTATATTATTCTCACCTCTCCAGCATGGTCAGCGTCTCTAACAAGCGCGTCGAAGGAAGCCCTAAGTTTGTCAGGCAGTGCGGCTCTGATTTCTGCATTCCGCCGGCCGATTGCCGACCGTGACTCGAGCCTTACGTAGTCGTACTCTTCCGTCCATTCGTGGTCCGGTTGTGAAGCAGGTGATCTCCTGAAATAGGTAAATTATTATATTCGACTCATTCCTCAAAGATTTTCTGAGTTTCTTGCCAGTTCTTTTCAGTGTTGCTACGTCCAGGACTGGTGGTAGATTTGATTTTTAAATCACTTTCAAAAAGTACCTAAATGACAGCCCTTTGTGATAAATAGAAGATATGAGACCAATGGGACGACCATACGTGAAGCTTTAACAGAAACGACGGAAGTTATATGGATGTAAATATACAGTAGCATAATAATTTATACTTGTTCCCACTACAATTTTATGCTGTATAAATCAAATTGTTACTAGGTAGTGACCAGAACCGCCAGAAGGGCAATGTTTATCTAAAATATCAGTTTCTAACGAATGTCTTGGGAACATATAATGTTAAGCCAACATACCTAAATAATAACGATGCGTTTCCATTTATAAAGGAAGCCGCTCTCCGCACATCTTCAGTGAGTGAGCGCGCGCACGACACAAGTTGATCCAGTGCATCTTCTGTCCCATCTGTGGGTTCTCTGTCTCGCTCTAACCGCTCGGGTGCCCAGTCGCCAGCGTCTAATGCTGAAGTAGCTTCGTGTGTTATTCGTTCAGCATCCTTCAGTGCCTTTACTAATGGACGTAGTTTTACTGCGATACCTGGAATACGTTTTCGGTGGAAAGTTTAGTTTGGGTATTTGAGATTCTATAATAATGTTAATGGCTATTGCGTAACATCTAGTACCTTACTGTATCAGCCCGTTTAGGTCCATTGCTGGGCCTCATGGACCACATGGGCCTTCTCATGGCAAACCAGGGTTCTTTAGAGATATTGCCATGATGACGATAAGAAAAAGATGGTAAGTATCCTCCGATGAGAAGTCTTTTCTAAACCGGACACCACACAGCTTCTAATTCCTTATCCCTTAATAATCGACCTCATTTACGCTCTGAACATGTAGATGTACAACTATGTACACACCTTTATCTTGTGCATCGTGTGCATTGGCGAGCGTGGCGTCCGCGAAGACTGCGAGGTCGTGTAGCGCGGCGCGGAGCCTCGCGCCCGCCACGCGCACGTCCAGCACGCGGGCGCGCAGGGCGCCGCGCCGCCGCCAGCCGGGGGACACGTAGGACAGCAGCCGGGACACTGCAGCTGAAGCTTCCTCCTGAAATATTCGCTGAATTAGTACCTAGGTCAGATCATATCTACGATTTCGGTTTTGGGAACACCTCGCCATGGGGCGTGCGCATTCCTCGAGCGTGTGTACGACGCAAACGTTTATCTCGCCTTCTGTCACTACCCTCGCCGTTGTCCTTATGTGACACACGTCAAAGAACCCACACGCCCAATTTGGTTCAGCCTTAAACGGTGAAAGCGTTTAAGGGTACACATAGACTGAGTTATTGAAATAAACCACACAAAAAAACTGTTCAGGAAGAAATGGATGACTTCAATCTTGCCGTCAGGTAAGAAACGTGTTTTTATTAAGGATTTTACTATAAATTTAAACAACGACAGTAAACAGTTGACTGTGTACAATATCTGTTACGAAAGGTAAGTATTTGTCTCAGCACCATCATAACGTATGTAAACGTGATACTTAAACAGTTCTACCTCCCTCGTGGCCTATGAGCGACAATTGTTATACAAGTCTGCAAAGTTTCATTTGACGCATGGGAAACGTAACGAAGGACGGAGACGAAGAAATGTTTGTTTTATGGCAAGTTTTGAACTTTCTGTTACGACTACGTCTAGACTGTCTGTTAAAAGCCAGAACAATGTAATAAAATTAAATTTGTAAGCCGTAGTTTGACGTAAGATACGCCAACCTCTCTCTTTAGACGAAGTGCACATCTAGGTGCGTAACATAAATAATGCTGCAGCATGCGTATCCTCTTGTTAATTTTATACCAACCTGTAATCTATCTAGAGCTTCTAGCGCAGCATCGCAAGGCAGTGGCAAGGCTCTTGACCGAGGCACATCGTAAGTGCTGGAGGCGGAGGCAGCAGAATGTACTGAGCTGCCGCTATTAGCCGACGCACTGGAGGTAGCTGACGCGAGGGACCCAGTACCGCTGCAGGCAGAGTCCGCGCTGGCTGGCCGAGGGGCTCTAGGTGCGTCATACCAGTCCACCAAAGGTCGTGGACAGTCATACATGCCAACTCGCTGCACAGGCATGGGAGCTCGAGGCACGTCATAGTGGGAACACTCCTCGATCTGTATGAAGAGATAAGATTTTTAAATTGATAGTCGGGCAGTATAACTTCTCTAGTATATTACAAGTAATTACAACTATACCACTTAAGAAGATATTTAAGGAGTTTTGGGCTAAATGGCAAAATAGTAATTACGTATTTTAATCACTTGCCTTTGTAAAAGTAGGAGGTTGTGTGGTGGGCATGGGTTGATGTGCTACTGGGGCTGGGGTCCGACTCCTCCGTCGTTGCATGGCTCCACTCGCGTCGAACACTCCCGCCACTATCCTTAACCTGTTCCCGGGACATATTCCCTAAAAAAATAAAAAGTATTAGTCATTCAAAATTTTAGTTCTGTTTGCCTTTACCCTTGTGGTAAGGTAAAGGACACATCGTATACACGTGACTTGCGTCATCGTGCTGTGATGCACGTAAGGAAAATGCGTAACTTTATTATGGTTGTATCATAATTTGAGAGAAACAAAAATGATGTCTGATTCATAGCACTAACTTATTTCTGAGGTAATTATGGAAATGTTATTGAAGTAATACTCAATACTCATTTATTGCATTCCCATAAAGTGCTACTAAATTATGTGCCATTCCGCTAAAAGATAATAATAGGTATCATGCATAGCGAGAGAGAGAGTGAGAGAGAGAGCGATAAATTTCAGCTTTTTTTAAACAAACTTCGAATTGCTTACAGCACTCCCCGGAGTTTTGTAGAATACCTACATGGGGGCCCTCATCGTATGCTTGTATTATGTCTTTTAATATAATAATTTATGTATAGTATAGAAAAATTAAATTAAATTTTTCACAGAACTATCTTCACTGTAAACCTAATCTTCTGTTAAAGGGATCGCATTCAATTTGAAAGCTTGTTACATAGACCAATAATAAACTAGAATTGTATGGCGCAGTGATTATAAGGTATTTTACCTGTCGACCTCTCAAGGAACAGAGCCACCAACCCTCGCTGCCCCCCGTGTTCTGCTCCAGCACTGTAAGTAGGTCTCCTCGCCGAAACGCCAACTCGTCTGGCGACTCGGCTATGTTGTCGTACAACGCTCGCGCCATACACTGCAACAAAAGATATATTTAAATAAGTATACGCTTCTATATAATAATTTTATTGTATTGGAACAAATCTATTATCTCCGGGGTAGTAGATAGCAAAAGCCTCGTGGACCCATGTCAGTCCGGAAAAAAAGAAATCTCGCATTCCTTGAAATTGCTTATTCTAAGCACAGGTGAACAGGTGAACGTAATTTTACAATAAGGTGTAGGTACCTATTTGCTTCGTTAATCTTTAATGTTTTGTGTACCCTTATGATAAAGATTGATACAGTTTACCAAACCACCAAGTAGGTACCAAACTACAATATTTGCAAGAAAAAATACAAATCCAATTCAAAGTTGTGGGCTCAACCCGGCTGCCTAATATACTTACTACTCGGTAAGGCACTTTCATAATAAAAACAGCAAGGAGCAAAATTATAACTTCGCCTCACCGGAACCTGGTTATGCGAAGTTCTAGTCAGAAACTGTCATAAAAAGTTGTTGCGATTGCGTGCCGACTTAGGGACGGCAACTTTACCCTATTAGTTGGAACTTCAGAAAGGCGAACTTATTCTATAAGAATATAGTATTAATTCTATGGGAAATATTATTAAACCATATATTTGACATTTTGTTGATCTGGAACTGTATTTGAAGGTGTAATGGTTAACATTACCTAATTAAACTAAAACACTCATAAATGACTACTTAGGTAGTCATATTATCCTAAGTTTAAATAAACAACACAGCTTGTTTTCCTAGATTTAAAATGCATATCTTAGGAACCTTAAGAATGACCTGTAGGTACCTAAAACCAAAAGGAAAACTTAATATTGAACAAACAATAACACCGGAATTAAATAGAATACGTATTTTCCTTTAGGACTGGTAAACGGTTCTTTAAAGTTTTCTACTAACTAAAGTAACATTAAAACATTGATCGTAGATCTATATATTGAGATTCTGTGCTCGTCAACGATTCGCTATACCTATAATCTTAAGCTGTTAAAACTTATGGATTTTTTCAATAGACCGAATATTGCATTATATTTCCCAATTGTATACCTGCTAGGTAATATAATTTTTAACAGAATTCAAGCTAATATTGACGAATATTTCTGGTATATCAACGTCTGAGAGAGTTAAGATCAAAAAATTATTACAAGATCGGCAGCAGAGGAATTTATGGGAATTAATTCGAAGCGGCGAAGGAACTAAAATATATCGTGCCCCATGACTCAATATTTTTTAGCAACATTTAAATTCTCTGATAGTATTCAGCGTATGCGTCTGCGCATGCAGCTGCATCGAAACGGGCGCGTCCTAAATCAGCCGTTGTCGATAATGATGGATTGCATTGTGCAACGAGTAGGCGACGTTGGGGCAGGCCATGTCCGTTTCCGATCAACGCAATCGTTTATGCAACCGATAAGAGGGAGGCTGACAATGAGCACAAAATATTATGTAGCAAACGATAATTTGATGATCAACTTTCAATCATTTATAACGGCTTTGTTGACAGAACAAATTTTTTTTATGTAGATTGCTCTAGATAAAAAAAATAAAAGACTGCTCGCTGTTGCGCGTAAGAATTTTTACATATTAAGGTCAGCAATTCATATAATTATAATTAAATTATTGTACCTAAGAGCTGCTTATGGTTACATAAATTTATAAAAAATAATCTTAGGCATTCGGATATTTAGACAATTTTAAATCATTGTAAAAGTATTACATACGTATTTTCTATAAAACTTTACATTTTTTTAAATTATTTTTAAATTATTAATTTAATTCTTATTAATTATCAATATAAAAATAACTGCCTAATTAAATAATCAGTTGGTTATTTTTTAATTGTAAAGCATATTTATAAGTAATTTAGTTATAGATGAGTTCGTTAAAATTAGTAGGTACCTACTGTTGTTGAAGTAAAACTTTGATGTGTTGTTTTTACCATCCAAAATGCGCCAAAATTATTTTTCTCTTTTTTACTTATTTAATTCAGTGAACACCTACCACTGTGCCTGTCCATATCGCTGTTACTTTTCTCACTTTAATATATCTCTTGCAATTGCACATTTTCACTTACACGTACACAATAAAATAAAAATAAACTCTATTAATTATAGACACTTCATTAACGTTTACTTCTTAAAGGCCAACTTTAGTTACGTATGATAAGAAACATTTAATAATAACTATTTGCATCCAACAATTACTTGTATTTACGCTTCAATGTATCCCGACGTAATGAGCCTGATCGGGCCAATATTCTCATACAAAACAAGTTAAATATAAATATTTGTATCGAACTTATTAGAACCGGTCGCTGATTGAGTCAGACGTCACGTCATAATGCTTACGATGTTCTTATATATATATAGGTAGATAGCAGATACATGGTTCGTGCGTTTGTTTTGACTGGGATCTTTGAACTCACATGGTTAAAGCACTTAATACTTAATTTAGGTTGAACCTACTGTTTTATTACATTTAAATATTAAGTATGACTAATGTTGTAGTGGAAATAAAATAATGAATCAAATCAAATAGTAATACAATTATCAAAGTGCGGTAAAACGTCACTGAACAAGCTTCAACTTCATTTAATTAATGAACGACGGTGATTAGCCACTTTCAAATTTGGATAGATAACAATATCATTTGAATCATCATCAGCCCGTGCAACATCCACTGCAGGGTCTCCTCCCGAGGGAGGGTTTTGCCATAGTCACCACGCTTGGCAGGCGGATTGGTGACTGCAGTATTATGTTGTCATACACAGGGAAACGCTGCTGTCCGTTCCCTAGTATAGCTTGTTTCAGGTGATGTTATAACAATCGGGACCAATGGCTTAACGTGCTTTCCGAGGCACGGAGGATAGGGTCCAACCAGACCCGGAAAAAAATCTTAGAATTTACTCAATTCGACCTCCGAGACAAAAAGCGAGACTTACCTATATACTTATATAATAGCATATGTATAGTACATATTTATAGTACCTAAATAATTTTAAATGGATCGAAATTCTAAATCTGCGTTGTAAGATATGTATTATATACCTGCCCAGAAGATCGGTATAAATTTGACTCGCAATAAAGATTCTGATATAATCTCTGAAGTTTATTGTTTTTCTTTTCTTCAGAAAGTAGCTACTCAACAACTCTTTCGCTCTATAATTTGTTAGCCAAGCTTTCCTTTGAAGCAAATATGAAAATAGCATTTGGGTTACTAGCTTAAATACTTTTCAGTCTTGCAATTTTCTTTTAATTTTATTGTATTAGTGTTTTATTTTATTATTGATTTTTCTATTGTTGTGACTGAAGTTTGACTTGTTAAATATATACTTAATTTATCATATCGGTTGTTGCGTTTTTAATTAATAGATATTAAACAAAGAAAAATGGCGATGATCCACCATACCCTATACCTTAATTATTTGTATCGGTGTACCTATTTTGTAGTAAAATCATTACGTGTCACGTTTTTATCTAATTACTATTTAAAGCGTTGGTTATATAAAAATATTACAATAATGTACAAAAATACTTCATCATCATCATCAGCCCGTATAACGTCCACTGCTGAACATGGGCCTTCTCCCGGGGGAGGGTATTTGCCAAAGTCACCACGCTAGGCAGGCGTATTGGTGACCACAGTATAATGTACAAAAATACTTAAATTTATCCAATTTTGTAATGGGCTAATCACCGTTGTTCTGTAATTAAATGTAGTTGAAGCTTGTTCAATTACGTTTTACCGCACTTTGGTAATTGTGTTACTATTTGATTTGATTCATTAATTTATTTCCACAACAACATTAATCATCCTTTAAAATGTAGGTAGGTTCCTACTTAATTATATCGAAGTATTAATGAATAGGATTCCATGAAAAACTACACTCGTATTGTTAACGATTAGGAGTGATTGATGAATATTTTCCATTGTAATGTTTTAAGTGTTTAGAAGAATAATAAAAGGTCATCATGTTAATTTACTTAAATTATTCTTTCAAATTAATCATCAGAGACAGTACTTATTATTTATATCTATCTACTTAGCGAGTAATCTTTTGTAGTTACAAAAGATTCCTCGCCTCAAAAATAGCCTTCAATGAGAAACTAGAAAGTGAATCTCTTTCCCTTTATGTCAACAATATAGGTAGCAAAGTTTTCTCGTAGGTAAACACAATTATCCGTTCCTTATTATACCTTAGTACCTACTAGTTGAAGTTATGACCGCAGGGTCCAATGGTTTTGTTTTGTCTATAACCTAAATACTTTATTGATAAATCGCTATTATTACAAATTACTGCCTCTATTTTCTAACCGCAGAGGACCTTAGAATGTCTCACCGGATGCTAAGATAAGCCAATCTTAACTTTAATACGACAATTGAATCTGCCATTTGCAGTCTCCATTATGTAGGTAGTGTTAGGTTACTTTCTCTATAGCTTTTGTGATTAATCAATGCCTTTGTGGTTTCGATCATTGATGACGAAGATGCTGCGAGTGCCTCCAACCGGACGCGCATGAATCATGACACGTTAATTCGCGGAATTCCTTGATCGGATTGTGCGGGCGCCTAGCATAGTCAGAGCGGGCGACGCACGTAGCCCGTAAGTGCCGACTTTGTCGAGGAGGCCGGTGAGGTCATTGGCATGACCTTTTAATACATTAATCGTAAAGCAATAAATATTATTGTTCTCAACCTTATGTCTAGAAGTAACGGTAATGATTAAATGGAAGAAATCGTCTAACGGATTCGAATCATGGAATATGTAAGTAACGAAAAAATAAACGTCTTTTATCTTTAAAAATTTATGGTACATAGTATTTTTTAAGTTAATAGACTAAAGGAAGTTCGTTGTAAAGAACAAAAAATAAATCAGGATGGGTTATCCACCTACTTAATTTTGTTATGGTGATTTATGTAGGAGACATTGCGGTCGGCGGCATCGGCCTGCATTAAAAAAGAACCAAACCATATTTTGTTTGTGAAAAACCAAAAGTCTCACGACATTTCTAAAAGTAGATTCAATTTTGATCTCGTTAATAAATCAAAAAGAAGCAATTAAATACTATAAACATTGAATGTGGTATTGGTAACGGCGCCACTGACACAACCGCAAATGACCAGTTTTCTAAAATAAAGTTGTTATTATTGTTTGTAAGTGAAGCTATCAATGTACTGGAATAGGTAAGTAATCCGGATGAGGTTAGTTCAATTTAAAGAAATATTGAAGTTTATCCTCACTGTTTTACCTCTTTTGAATCACATAATATTACAATAAAACACTTTTTTTCACTGGAACAAACATTCAATTAACCTCAAAAGAGTTTAAACGCCATACGCTAGCCTTCATAGGTACAAGTCTTGGAGGAATTAGACGTACAAGTGCACGCAGGCATAATGCAGAAAATTGGATTTTGTTGTCACTTTACCTCCTTTCTATTGTTTTTTCATCGGTTCGAAGCACGTGTGACAAATATTGTGAAGTCAAACGAATTCTCGCGCTCGAATGGAACTCGCCATGTGATACCGGGTCGAAAATCAATGACGACCGGCAGGGGACTGAATGGCGGGGCGCCGACCTACGAAGGTCGACCCCGTAGTACGAGAAGGTTTAACACGCATGCGCTCAGTTCAAATAATAAAAAAAAACATCCTTTGGTTTTTTTTAAGAACTTTTTCTTAAATTAAGTTTTCTTACAAAATAATTCACTTATCTACTTAAGTAGGTACTTCGGAATTGAATTTTTAATTAAACAATAATAATTCAAAACGATTCATTGTTAAATTCACGAATTTTTTTATGTTTTTAAATAAACGTTTAAATTAAAGTAGTAGATACTCAAAGATTCGGACTTAGTAATAAACGTAGAAAAACTTTCGAGTAGGTAGGACCTATTGACATTTGTGATTTTTGTAATTCAAAATTGCTCTAATACTTTTAAGATATTCTAATCGAATTCAATTTAAATTTATAATTGATTTTATTATGTGTCTATAAGGTAAATTCAATGTTCATTTATAAAAAACATAACATATTAACCATTAACTATGACTTTTAGACATGATTGGTCATGAGCGAGTTGTTACTCCGACTTGCACTTGGCCGAGTTTCAGATGGCTTTGACCACAACCTTTATTGAGGTCTGGATCCGCGCCTCTATAATTATGAGGTTCCACTTTACTAAGTAGGTACAGCTATTTGATATTATGAGCGTCCTATTAGCGTGAGTTTTTGCGTCATCATAAGCATAAGAAGCATCAATTTTTCCCATTAAAATTGTAGCAATATTCATAGGATGCTAAAACCTTTAAAGGGATTTTACTCTATTTCAAAATAAATAACAAAGAAACTTACATCATTAAACATGGAAAAGTTCAGCATTTCGCACAAAAAGAACAACTTAACCAAATAATCAAACTTTAGTTAAAAAGGCGTTATGGCACAGATTAATAAATTAGTTAGTTACTTTATGGACAGATATTTCATTCAAATTTGTTTTTAAAGTTACGTCCAAATAGTCGTAAAATACGGACTAAAAATATACCTTCTTCGGTCACGTGGTAAAAATGTATGCGTATGGTATGAACCATTTTTGGAATGTTTTAGGTATTTGAATGCCAACAATTTGCCATACAACGTGCATATTAATGATTCCACTTTGATATTAGTTATTTCTGTAACGTGAATATCTACTTAGCTTCGTGCGCTGCAGCGATAAGGCTCTCTTAATAAATGGTGCATGGCGCCTCACGTCTAGACAATTGACATAATATTTTTATTCATGTTCGCCATCTTAATTATTATAATGACTTAGATATACGTTTACTATACTGATGACTTAGGGGTAACGGAAGTTGCTGCGACCTGGTGTAGTGGGTTCGATCCTTACTCTGAACAACGACGTATGTGTGGTTGGGCAGTTGATACCTATTTGTACTACTGCTACTGTAACATCATAATCTGTGCCACTGCCATTATACTGAAAAAAGGCACAAGTAATATTTTTTTCGAAATTTTACAAAAAATATAGACGGACAGGACACATTTTTTAAATTTACAATTACAAAAAAAAGGCTCAATACTCATACAGATATTGAGTACATATACCTGTATGAGTACAGGTATCTCAATGAAAATAAAAAAATAGTTGTGCCCTTTTTCATTACGACAGAAATATACTTAGTAATCACGTTCTTGTAGTAAGTACACATTTTTTATATAGATTAATTAAAATTATATTATAAACATTTTATAAAACAAATCCCAAATCATAACATAAATAGGTATTGCGATCAATGCTATTGGGACACATTGGTTCAAAAACAGTACCTACCACACTAACGTGCGTGACTGCTGTTCTTATATAAAACACTAGCGGCCCGCCCCGGCTTCGCACGGGTGGACTTTTATACCCTACCCCTGCCCTACCCTACCCCTGCCCTACCCTACCCATACCCTAACCCTACCCTACCCCTACCCTACCCCTACCCTACCCCTACCCCTACCCTACCCTACCCCTACCCTACCCCTACCCCTACCCTACCCCTACCCTACCCTACCCCTACCATACCCCTACCCTACCCCTACCCTAACCCTACCCTACCCTACCCTACCCCTACCCAAAAGTATCCTATGTCCTTCTCCCAGTTCTTAGCTACCTCCCTACCAATTTTCAGCCAAATCGGTTCAGCCGTTCTTGAGTTATAAATAGTGTAACTAACACGACTTTCTTTTGTTTTTATGAAAATGGATTCTGCTATTCGGGACGGAAACAAATCCAACAAATCAAAAACCATGGCAATCGGTCCAGCCGTTCTCGAGTTATAAGTGTTGTAACAAACACGACTTTCTTTTATATATATAGATAAGTATTGGTACACTTACCTACCTAGAAGATAAACTTCAGAAGAAATCTAAAGCAAAACTTTCACGGCTAAAAACGGCACGTCGCGTCTTTTACAAAAATGACAACTTGTCGCTGTTGCCAAGATTCAAGCTCTTGTCTTTTAAGAATCCTTATTTTTCCGGGCAAAAGATTTAAAAAATCACTTCAAGATAAAAGAGAGGCAAAAGGCGTCTAAACCACTTGAACATCCATTTGCGTAAGTACTTATGTCGGTAGGTAGGTAACAAATAGAGTAGTAGATCGCAATCAGTGTCGCGCAGATAGAGCCACGAAGCATTTATGCTCGACCCATAAGTGGCCGCGCCGCCGCGCGCCGTCCGCCTCATGGAATCTGACACGATAATCGCAGCCGACAACGGCGCATATGCGTGCAATATGTGATTTTTGCAAGACTTACCGTTTAGTGTATGAAAAAATGGGATGGTTAAGCTATTTCGTATTGTTGTTCATTTAGAAAAGATTTAGGTAATATCACTAGTGGATCCCTGTGATAATACTTCAAGCATAATAAAAAAAATAGCTGCACTCCTTCTCTATATAAACTGTCAATTTGCGAAATTGCATACTCCTCCGACTGAGAAATTTTCTTAAAAAGGGAATCTTTATATTTATACGTGAAGCAAAAAGCTTCACGTATAGGTATACATAATTATTATTATAGATTTCGTTTCCATCCTTCTATAAAAGTAAATACATAACCCATAGGAATATTATGTTACTTACATATAGGAATAATTATTATGTAGGTTCACGTTAATCATATTTATCAGGCATAGGTAAGCTTTTAAAATACTAAACATTTTGTATTTCAAAAGCTTCCAAATCCAATTTACGACTGATTAATTCCATAAATTGAACGTTAACTTTCCATTTCAATGATGTTTATCATAATGCGATGAATGCAACCTGACAACAGACAGTCTCAGTCAATGACCTATCCCAAGAGATAAAGCCGTCCCACGCATCACTATCCGCCTAAACTAACAAGTTGTCAGCTACTATTGAATAGATTCCTACTTATTTTTTTAATTAAAAATTAAAAAAAATCTACGTAAAATAATTAAGTAAGTAATATTTTTCAGTAATATCGTACTACTAGTTTAACATATTCAAAGTTCGTAAATAAATTGAACTCATTAGTCTTCGCAAACTTTTAATAAGGAGTAGATTGCCAAGTTAACATCGTAGGAGACACAGTCTCTCATTGTGTTCGATTTATTAAATTACGGAACAGTCCCATTCGTAAGATATTCTTCAGCATACAATGAATAATAGGTACATGGGATTTTACACATTCTATGGTTAAATTAGATTTGAAAATTTTAGACAGATGTATCCGTGCCGATGTATGCCGTGTGGTTTCCGGCTTAGAATAGACCACCCTATGTCTTCCCATGGGTGTCGTAAAAGGCGACTAAGGGACATATGGCTGATGGATGGGCAGCAGCATCTATTAGCTCAAGGTTTACATCTTACTGCGATCACCAATCCGTCTGCCAAGCGTGGTGATTATGGCAATATCCCTCTACGATCCTGGTTTGCCAAGGTCTGTTAAGAGGAGGCCCATGTTCAGCAGTGGACGTTAACGGGCTGTTGTTGATGATGATGATGTATTCCTCGCACCGAAAATTTGGGTGTTTGAATTAATATTATAAAAAAATATAATAATAATTATTAAATGCAGAACTCTTTAAACTGTCAGAACAAGTACACTTAAGGGTGACATTGCTGTAAATACAAATTTAAGAAAATAACAATATACAAAAAGTTTATTCTACTTAAATACCTAATAGCAAAAATTACCTAATAAAGAGAAATTAAAGTTATCATCGACCATATCATAGAAGTGAAACAAAGATAATATTACATTCTATGGTATATTAACGAAGGTCGTAGTATAATCCATCCAGTGTTTATATTCCCAGCGGTGCGTCATTTGACGTGATGTTGAACGGCTAGACACGAGTAAATATTGTTCGATGTAGGTACTACACACATGGGTGTACCTGTAACACAACTGATAACCGATAAACAGACACAGCGCATTGTTGTACACGGATAATCATGATGTTGTGACAATAGATGAATATTGGTCAGGTTAATCCATCGTATTCCTAGTTTATTGTTACGGCTACGTAACACGGAGTGCGGCCTACTTGGTGAGTTGACAGCAAACCATAGAGGCAGCAAGTTTTTTTCTTCATCAGATGTCAATTCACCTACTACGAATCGGATTGTAAGAAATTATTTTATTGCTCTATCGTGCGAATTAACATGACACATGGCTCAAAAATCCCATTATGTACCCCGCGCGAGACCCGCTCTATTCAGCGTTAGCATGATGTACAATTCAGATTAATCTTTAAGGTACTTTTATCGGATTAATGTAATTTTTTTTTAGAACTTGACACCATTTTTTTTTCTCATTAGTGAATTTGGCGGTGCGTAACTTAATTAAAAGTTATAGAAATAAAACTAAAGAACAAACTATTCTATACGCAGCTTGTTGTAGATGAAACTATAGTCAGTGTAGCGTTCTATTTTAATTTTTGAAGGCTTTATGATTATTCTTTTAATTCCACGATCACAATGACTATCTCCATCATTACGCAACTAAAAAGCTAACAAACAAGAATCCGATAACTGTTTCAAATTAATAGAATATGTTTGATAATGTACTTAGTACTCAACGGTTAGCTTTACAATTTCACCCAGTAGGCAACTACTAAGAATACGAATACGAAACAAACATGTCTATCATATTATAGAAATGTATTACAGAACACTTTAGTGATTGCATCACACATTCTTATTACTGCTATTGCGATGCAAACCGTAAAATTATATTAGGAACAAGTACCTACCCATAAATGCGTATCATTACTTATATGGATACTAATTGACAGTCATCGGTGGAACGACATTGAATTTACTAACCCAACTACTTTATAAGTATCCAATTAGAGCCAATTATATTACTAGGTACTACGAGACAAGATACCTGTCTAACTAGTAAATAAGGTATGGAACTTATTAAATGGTAATTAACAATGTAATCAATGAAATCGAATCCACAGCCGAATCCTATACAAATTACATTCAGGCATTTAGCGATTAAACTCAATATCGATAGTTATTAAATTCTCAATCTTTGGTTATGGTAATTACTGATTTTACGATAATACAGGTATCTAAACTATGTACCTAAAAGTAGCGGCCGTAGCCTAATGGCTAGGGCATCGGATTTGCGATCATGTGATCACTGGTTCGATCCTCACCCATTGCACTACCGACGTGAACCCACTCGTAACACAAGCATTTTAGCTTCGTGCGAGGCGTTTACAAGAATATTAGTAGTGTCAAAAACTCTGCTAAAAAAAAGAATAATTTTGCGCATACCTACAAATAAATACTGTAATATTATAAGTTGAATATTTTACATTTATGTATTTAGAACTTCATTTAAATGGCAAATAAAATTAAATATTCAATGCTTAAATCAGGCGGAATTGCCAATGAATATTAAAAATGCAAATAAGTGCTTGTCTAATGTTATTTATCTGGTGAATTGAAAACATCACCGCAGGAACAAGGCGAACAGCGCAACCAAGCCGGAGGGGACGAATTGAAAAGACTCCCTGCAAGGACGAGGGCGCGCGATGGAGGGACGGAGGGACGAGTGCAATTTCCCACTGCATTTTATAGATATGCAGGCACTAAAGAATAGAAAACGATTTTTTGCCTCTCTTAAACCATGGTAACAATTCTTTAGGGGATCGTCCGCGTCGTCTTTTTATCCGAGCTCGGCGTTTACAATGAAGATTTAAAATTTCGAACCAATGCTAAATTCCCTGTGAAAATGAGATGTCGTCGTTGTCTTTTTATACTGTAAGAAATTGCTTGAAAGTTTTAATAGCGGCCCCATTTCTGTTCCCCAATTATGCATCTGTCACGTCTTGGCGACGTTTGCCAAGCACCAGTATGCGTCTGACACTTGTAGCTCGTGTCGTCGTTAAGGATTTGGCAGCGGCCCAGACGCCGTTTTGCTACAACTCGCGCAGACAATACGGATCCGTGCCCTGAATATTGAAACTCTTTTGATAAAAATGATTTCAATATTGACAGGAGATGCAACTTGTACCTACTTTGAATTGGTGTTTAGTTATATGATTATCCACAACGCGCATACCAACAAGATTAATTCTAATATTACAAAAAATGTTCCAGGTCCACGGGAGACTCGGTGGGGTCTAGGTTGGGGTAAAAAAATATCGGATTCATTAGTTGTAAATAACTATAACCTAACTAATAATTATTACATAGATAGAGGTCTAAAAACATTCGATTTTTCGAAGAATGACATTAATATACTTATAAATATGGATCCGAATATCATACCTATAAAACTAATCGTTCTATCTATAAAAGTACATGAATAAGACGAGAAAATATCGGAAGAAAAACACCAAATCGTTTTCTAGGCAAGAGTCAATACCCGGATCCGAATAATATTGGTTCCCATGTTAGAGCTATTGATGTTGACTTTCATTAGATTTCTACATCGCGTGACACGTAATCTGGAACTGTCTAGAACCGATTAGTAATTAAAAATATTACCATAAATTTTTACGTTGACTGGATCAGGAATCGATAAGTAATGAATATCTGATGAGGCGCTTGAAGCGATTTCATCTGTCGTTATTATGAAAGAACCTACCTAGTTACTTTTGTGACGTAACTGCGGATGTCTTCAAACAAAGTGGTCCCGCGGGTGATATGCCTCCAAGAATTTGATTCAATAAATCGTGTTTTGAAATCCTTTTGTTATTTATTTCTGATTTAGAGAATTTCTTCGAAATCGCACTATTAATTTATTTCTTATATACCTATTTCGTAATCGATGCTTTAGTAAATTTTAGGTTCTCCTACTTAGGTACATATTTCATAATAAATTCCTACCGAAAAGGGACACGTATTTTTTTGTTCGTTCCTCAAACATAATATGTCGAAGATACAGCGCAGCGCGTTGAAATTTCATGTGACGTGACTTCTAGGTACAATTTTATCTAGTAGTGACGGCACAAGCCCGCCTCTCCTGAACTTTATAGTTGGTTGTTGCTCTGTATCTTTGTAGTTTTTTATTAATTGAATAAATAAAAAAATACGTGTCGAATATTTTTTATCGATTACTAAAAAATCTATACCACGAACTAAATATATTTTTTAGTCTTCATGCCTATTTCGTGATCATGTAGGAATGCTTGTGTGTTATTTTCAAAGCTAAAATTATCGTGGTTCTTACTTAATTTTAATTCTGCCCTACCATCGTAGAACCATCAAGTCAAGACAGGTGCTAGCTGTAAAATGTTTCGTTTGGTATATTAAATGGTATGATACGCTTAAGTCATCATTTACTGCGATAGAGCACGTTTGTGATTCGTGATTGTCAAAGCGGGGCTGTGTTCTAATAAATTAATATAACGAGCTGGCATCGTATCCTCATTGTCGCCGAGAAACTATACAGCTCGACAAGTAGCGTAGTCAAAGGATGTAGAGGGATAAGTTGAATTGGGTTCCTCCCGTTAATGCCATCACCGAACGTGTAAAAATATTTACAGAGAACTCTCTATGAGTGTTACCACACAAATCAATGTTTTTTTTAAATTTCGCGATTTGTACTCATAATTATTATTTATTGAAGACGTGTCTCAATCCCGGTACAATTTGAAGATAAATCATTACCTCATCACACAAATCATTCAAATGTTGAATAATTGTATTTAAAACATATAATTTAAGTCAAACGAATGTTGTTAGTTATATGTAGATTAATTTGAACTTAATATTCGATTGCGCTCTATGAGTATAACTGTAACTATTAAACAATTCAAGTGCCAACGTATACTTATTGGAAATTTATTTTCTCGCGGTAACACCCGCCGCATTCACGACAGCTACCTACGCCAATGATTCGACAGTCCGTATACCCGAAGTAACTTCAAACAATTTCGTCGTTCCCAGCTGTACTCGTCTCAAGAGCTGCCTCTGATTAAACTCGGGTTGCAACCGTAGGTTTTGCTTTATTTGCTCACTCTTTCATTAAAATCCTCGAAGTTGGTTGAAACAACACTACAAATGTTTTGCGACATTTTCATGTGTATAAGTTTACGGTTCGCGATTTTTACTTAAGTTGAAGTTAAAGTAGGTTCATTTGCTAAAGCAAAGGTTCAGTACCATGTTTACATGAACCGAATTTCTGTTGCAGTGGTTTGATTACTCCTTCACTTTTCGTCCACTGTTTTTTTTAATAAAGTTTACAAGCAGAGTTTTGCAATCTACTAGTATTCTTGTTAACACCTCTTACGAAACCCATGGAAAGACAAGGATGGGGTAGTCTATTGCAAGGCGGAAAATACACGCCTTATTACAGCAACATAATATATTATTAAACCAAGTGATTTAGAGTTTCCTACTCTTAAGTACTCCATTTAATATGATAGGCATCTCAACTATGAACGTTCCCAACTTTGATCAACAAACACGAACGGTGTGAAACATAGAACTTTGATAATAGACAGTCTGTGAAACTTTGAAGATTGGACAACGTGCAAGGCGCTTCTCACAAATAGTTCAGACAAATATCTTTTGATTGAGAAACTGGGACGAACTCGTTCAAATTTAGCTCTTATTGTTGACAGAATTAGTTAAAAATTTAATTATATAGTTATTTACAAGCGTCTGGCTGAAAGATTTTTTAACGATTGACAATGTAGATACCGTTTGTCATAAGAAAATCATTATGCATTACTTAAATATTAAATGGTAAAGAAGATAACGAATTACACGTAAGCCTAAACTTAACTTAGATACATAAAAAACTATTGTCAGTAGGAACACATTTATATTCTATTAATATACAATTCTGTTTCCAAATTGTCCATATACATTATGGCAAAATAATTTGGATAACTTAAAGCGCATATGTACCATATGTCACATATACACGTACCATGTGTGTCCTCATGGAATCTTGTCCCTAGACAATGTAAGTTATGAATTATATGGCATGCTGTTACACCCTTAAGTTGTAGACGTACTATAACAGCTATACCACTCACTATGCATAAGAGGGTTATAGCAAATTACAGTGGCTCTCAAACAAGTTGCTTACTAATTAATAGTACTATATTTACAGTTGCAGCAATTTTCATAAAGCTTATGTATTAAATCAGTCGATAAGAAACTTCTAAGTGACACAAAACATAAACATAGGTAGACTGTTATCTTACTAATTTAACTTTATACCTCGGTTATATGTACGTATAATTGGAGAAGTACTTTCTCCAATCTCGCTTAGAAAGCTTGCTAATATACGACTTCAATATGTATACAACACCATAAAGATGTCGTTTTGCTTGGCATTATTAATAAAAATCTGCAATAGATAAATTAAGCTATCAATTTAATGTAAAACTATGAGGACTGTATACATTATGGAGAGATTATCGGCTCATAAAATAAACCAATATCCCACATTTATCCGCAACTCCTGATAAATACCGGTTGAAACTGGTAGCCGATCACAAAGATCCAATCGCTTGCAAGACCGTACTAATTAGAGGGAAATGGGATACCGAGTAATCTCCTGTTAACCACACAGCAATGGCCACTTCAGTGTACAAATAAATGTTCAGCAAAAACTTTGACACACGGTGTCTATAAATACGATGAATTATGTAGAGTAGGTACCTACTGCATAAACTACCACCACAAAAGATATTTCTAATGATATACTTACAGGTCATCCATACGATATTAAATTCAGTTCAATTCATTATTTACTTATATATTTTTCTCTTCACATGATATAAAATATGCATACAATTTTGGAACTTAATATTTTTTACGAAAGCTCTTTCAATGGAAAACGTAAAGATTCGGCCGAATAATTTTCCAAATGAATAAGTAATTCATTGAACTAGAGAATACGACATTTGTGAGAATACTTGTGAGAGTGTTTCTATGGGTGTAATCAGTGAGTTGTGTCCTTTAATCGCCGTCGTTCCCCCGGCAATGTCTCCCTGAGGGTTCACTCTTGGGCACCCTCACATTTTTTCTGAGCGGTCGATGTGGAGTACTCTCATTACCGTTCCGTTTCTCTCTCTAGAGGATACAAACAATAATATATACATACAAATATACATCTCATGTATGTACTGCCAACACACAATGTCGTTTTTCACAATCCATTGCACGTTTTTTCCATTTCCCGATAACGTTTTTGACACATAATGTTAATATCATTCAATGAATGGATCGTTGGAAGGCGTCGTCGCGCGTCGGCGTGAATCCTTTACGTAAATTAGGCGCTCATTTTTTGTCGGTATACTTTTGTTTTACGAGATGAAATGGAAATGTGATTATCCCGATCCGTAACACAAAGGTGAAACCCAATTACTCTTTGTTGCTTGCTCATTCTATGTAATGACGCTTCCTTGAAAGTTCCTACTATAAACTTGTAAATAGGTTACGTTTTTTACGAACTAGAAATTTTATGTTAAGAAGATTTTTTTTTTAATAGTTTTGCCACTTGTACATCTTTCCTAGATTAAAATATATTAACGATATAACGGACCCACTTCAATGTTCCCATGAATAAATGCCACAATAATTTACACAAAATATAAAAACATTGGTTCTTAAGAATATTATTACTTACATCATTTTAATTGTAATGGATGGAACCATGGATGCCCAAACACAATAATTTATTGCTTGCCATGTGTACGTGTAATGGTTACAATATTTCAAATGATCATATCGGTGGTATATTGATTATATCGGGAATAATAAAGATAATCATGGCTGTGGGAATACAGCTCCTTAGCGAGATCAATCGAGGCGATAGGCAGTACCGAGACGGTCGGGTGTTCTACAGGCATACGAACCAATGACACATTGATGAATAGACTGTCATGTCGACGCTTCTGTACGTCACTCAGCGGCGCCAGATGTATAGTCGACAAATTGTATGGGTATTAATGGGTATTATTTAGATTTAAAACTGAAGTAGAAACAACTAATAAAACTAAAAGCAAGGCTTATTATAAAAATTATGTTTAATATTAGTAACAAAAAAGCTTGAGATTGAGTTGCTCCAATCTGAATGTAAATTGCAAGATTATGTGAAGTAAATTGCAAAAAAAAGTGGACTCTACTGAGTTTTTTGGTAGGATTTTGGCAGTAGTCGTCCCGACACATACTGCACGGTAGGGGAAAATAAGACGATTCCAATATCATGTAACCATTTTAAAGGAATAACTGATTTTCTACTATGAACGTTGAAGTTAGAATTCAATTGATTGATAGAAACAATAATTGAGAAAAATAGTTTTACCGCGACAAACAAGCAGAATTTATTTCAACTTAGAAACAGTATATCTACTATACACTTACGTTAGCTATTCTAGTTGTGTCTCGTTAAATTATCACCGAACTAGTAGATATATCAGAAACAAATAGCCAATATTAATTTATTTATTTGGTTTACCAATATTTTCTTACGTTAAGATATTATTACAGTACTACGTTGAATATAGAAGAGTTCATTATTAAGATAAGTTCATTATTTTACAATTGATTGTTCGACAATAAAGGTTACTACCATTGGGTTTTATTTTATTAACCGTCTCAGAGTTAATCGCTCACTATTTAAACGACCTCACCAGAAGGTGCAGTGGGTAGACAGCCAATGAAAACCAATAGCTCTGCAAATTACATTATACGACAGGATAGAGGTTAAATATAGGAACTCATTAAATACTTGATTCACTGAAACGAGTTAACTCAAACTTAATAATTAATTCAAATAAATTTTCTAATACTCTTCACTAAATCTACAATATTTTCAAATTATTACTATTTTTGATATTTATATTAACGACTTTGTGAATTTTAATCATTTTGTTGTCTGTACTGAGTAGGTAGATATTCTAACTTACTATTTTATATTCGAGTAGAGTTACCTACATACTTATTATAGAATTTAATACGTGACTAGAGTTTGGTCAATAGTTTCGCCGACAAAGTCAATACAATGTACATATGCCATTTGCTGATTTTGAATAATGACATATGAGAAACAATAATTAAATGTGCGTATGATTCATTTATTATTGTAATTAAGACAATAACTTATTTCTGCGTACCAATATATCTATGCTAACGATAAGTAGCTTTGTATAGCGTTATATTTGAAAAAGAAACAATAATATTTAAAGTATACAGATAGACCAAGTCACTACATATCTAGAGATTTGGTTTGGCGCGTAAAGAAATTATTACTAAGTAGGTATAACCGAGACAAACTTACTCTAAAACAAATATTGTAAACTCTAAACACTAAATGAACTATTAGAACCATGCAAAATGAGATAGGTTTGCTTATGTGCCTTGGTTATATTGCCGATTAAATTACCTACCTCTGGATGGTTGGATATCAAGAACTTGTCACTTCACCGGGCATAGGATATCGAGACCATCAGTAAAATAAACTATTCCATACGTATTGTAACGGAATCAACTCCTTGATCTCTATACCTAGGTGATAACGAATACCTCTCCAAATAATAGATCTAGGAGGATATTGCGACAGATATATTGCACTCATTCCATCGTCCTCCATTTCCTGCAATGCTAGAATGAGATGGATTTCTTCCGATGCTACCCTTTAAAATAAGTCAAGTGCTTTATTGATGTTATTGGACCGCAATTGCGTAACATACTTGTTCGCTTGTAGACAATTTAGTAGATAGCGTCGGTACTTCGAATTGTTACTAACTACGTTGTTCTACTTGTAAGTACCTATAGTATAATTTATGAATGTATTAATTCGAATACCTTGTTATAAAATTTACCATATTCCAGGCTGATAGAGATAATAGATCTCTGTGGAACATAAAGTTTAGATTTACATTGTAAGATCGACATTGTTATAAGTATTTATATACAAATAAAACTTCGCTATTTTGGGTACGACACGCAACATTAATTAAAGATCTTAATCTTTGGAACCAATTGGTAAATAGGTATAACAGCAAAAAAACGGAAAGGAATAGCTTATCGCCATGTTAATTTGCATTTACGCCAAAATTGCGTAGATGTTTCGTACCTACATACCTTAATTAGAAGGTGCCTACTAAAAAGTGCATACAAATAAATTGCAAATTATGCAATCTTGTTACACCAGTATTAATCAATATTAATAAATACCTATGATTATGTTAGCACGACAGCTGGTAATTCTTTATGGGTTAAAAGTTCGCTGCTAACTGTGTACCAACCAATATTACAGTGAACTCTTCTCATAAATGTAAACATGCGTTTTAAAATGCGTTTCACCTATTTTTTTTTCGACTGTACATAAGTTGCCTACTCTGATTGTATACTCAGATTTTTAGTTCAAATTAAATAATTCCGAACACAGACAAAAAGCAGAGAAAACTCACTGCTTTTTGTCTAGCAATGGAAAATGTTCGGTACATCTCTTTTTTAAGTAAGTAATTAAAGCATTCAATTGCTAGAGAAAATAACCGATATAAATACAAAGGAAAACAAGTCTTATTTGTACTAGGATAAGCTTCAATATACCTACGTATAAGATTCAAAGGTAGTAACGAACATTCAATGACAGACACGCAGAATTTACGGTACCTTACCTGGTTATGTACTTCAGCAAGCTCATCCTTCGTATATGTGAAAAATAGAGCTTGTCTGCCACAGATAGGGGGGATGTTGGGGGGACATCGACATCGCACTCATCCGACTGACGTGACAGCGACAGCCACTCCAATCTGTGATACGCACTTGAGTGCGTCTCGCGCCAACAGCTTTCACATTCTGCTAAATACGCGCGCAAAATATCCGCCATCATGAAAATTTTCTTTTTTCTATGTTGGAAAATGTATCTGTAGGTACCTAATAATTTTACTGTATCTTATCAATACCAATATATAAAGCTGAATAGTTTGTTTGTTTGCTTGAACGCGCTAATCTCAGGAACTGTCTGTACTGGTCCGATTCGAGAAATTATTTCAATGTTAGACAGCCCATTTATCTAGGAAGACTATATTTAATTAGGAAGATCTTACGGGAACAGGAGTTAAGCGGGTCAAACCGTGCGCGGAAGCTAGTGTAACATTAAAAAAATAGGAAACATAATTATCCTTTTTTATGAGACATTAAGTTATGATATTCGTTATAGTTTCAAGAATAGATAAAAGCTTCAATACATTTTATGATTTTAGTTAACGTAGACAAGTCTATTTAATATTATTATTATTGCACTCAGTTTTGTATGCGAAACTAAAATCAGTGAGTCATCATGACTCCCACTATCGTGCAGAAACTACTCAAAAGTTGAAGTGACTAAATAAAGGCCTTTAGATCTGCTAGAATGATTTTCAATGGAGCCTAATAGAGCGCAACGTGACACCCATTTATATTGATATTAAACCTTCAAGTTTCTTGTTGAGATTGTTAGTTTAACTAGTTATAGGCACACCAATTTCTTAATCTAGCGATAAGCTGGTAAAAGATTAGATTTGAATATCAAGAAATCCATTTTAGGTTAATATTTAGTTATCCAATGTTACAGGTATATATGTATAACATGAAATATTTTTTTCAGTAAGTTAAACTTCGTCTTTATAATAAAATGGTGTGTTGTGTAAGTGGAATAGAATCTATAATCCACAGTATATTTGTACTAGTATTTCGGTAGTTAGACTTTCGAAAATATCATAAATTACTTAAATGAACTACACCCTACATAGCGTGTGCATAATAATAAAATAGGTGCCTATAGTACACTAATACATATAATATATTTATGTACCTAGGCCGCAATCACATATGAATGAAAAGAGTAAGCGAAATAACGTAACTACCTACTTAGGTACGCATTTTTACAGTAACGATTTTCAGTCGATGTCAGTAAAAAAAATGACAAAATAACTTTGCCTTAGACATCTATTTCATATACATATAACGCCCTATTATTTTCAAGACGGATTTTTTTTAACCCATTATAAAGTTGAAGAGTTTATTTGATCCGATTTGAAAAAATATTTCAGTAGGTATGTTAGATAGCATTTATCAAGGAAGGCAATAGACAATACTTAATTATAATGTTCCTACGGGGACAGAGGTTTCGCGGGTAAAACCACGCCCTAAGATAGTAATTACTATCATTATAGCTCTAGAAGCTATAATTACATTGTTAAAATTCATTTACTACGTGTAGTGGAATCGATAATTAAATTAAATGTCTTCTATTATGCAAGGTTCACTAATCTCTTGTTTGACCTCGACAAAAAAATGAATAGTTACTAATATTCATTAGTGCATAAGACTTGCCAGGTATCCGGCTAAACGGATTTGCTTAATATGGACCTAGCTGATAAACAATCGGTCCGGATCATTTAAACTGTTTGTCAAAGTTAAATGTAGATAGGTGTGTTAATTATATATGGACAAACATTTGTGAAACATATTTGTACATATAAATATCAAATGAACATGTATCAAACTGATAGACAATACAAAGAGATATGAAATAATGTTAGGTACGTCGATTCCTCAGAAGCTTATCATTTCGAATTGCATGTAAACATTTAAGATCTAATTCAACTATAAAAACTAGAGTCCTCTGAGAATCATATAATCGGCTCTTTTAGGTGTAAATACGGATTAAAAATCATTTCACTGGCTCTTCACCCTCTTTCAAAAAGATTCGAAGATGAAAGGGGGATGAAGCGAGGGATGAGATATGTACTAAGGGTAATTATGAATGCGATCGATTTTTAAAATTCGTAGCAGGGGTGCTTTTATGATTGAACTTAACAGAAATGAGCTTTTAAATTATTGATATTCATATAGTAGGTACCTATAAGATTTAAACTTAAATGGATATGAGTCAACTTGAACAAAGGATCCAGTTTTAAAGATTATTCAAGAATAATACAAACAAAGATATCAGCCTCCAATTTCCGCAATATTCAAGTGCTAATTAAGCATATATATAGGTATAGACGCATATGTGTTATATTATTGTAAATTGCATAAATGAATCCTTTATAAGATTTAATACATCAAATTGTAATGAGCAAATTGTAACCATACAATCACATGTCTGAAATAAAGAATATTATTATTATATAGGTAAATACTATATAATATGAACGTTATCTCAAAAACAAATGATCTGCATGCGGCACCAACAATTGTTAATCATTTGATTGGTTCATAATCCCCGCCAAAGAATTTTAAGACATATATTTCATATTACACATGATAAAATATTGAAATAAGTTCATTAGTTTTTCGTACCCAAATTCTTAGGTGACAAAACTCATAGAAACTTGCATAGACTCGGACCTAAACCGATGTATAATGGCTTAATTATAGACATAAATACATTTATTACGACATTACGCTCTACATTGGTATAATTATTATGAACTAGCGAAGACCTCACAAGCAGTTTATGGATATACCGCGTAATAAAACATAAATTTTCAATAACATTTAATAGCAACACCTTATAGGCGATGACATTCTGCGAGAGTTATGCAACTACGCGCTGAATTTTAATATTTAACACTCTATTGTTTAGTCGTGTCTGTGAAGCAAATAGTTAACTCATTTTTTTTAAAAAGATTAATAGCATAGTTTTACAGTCTACTTGTTTTCTTGTTAAGCGCTAAATTGTGTTACGAGTGGGTTCACGTCGGTAGTGCAATCGAACCGGCGACTACAAGATCACAAATCCGACGACATGCCATTGGGCTACGACCGCGTCTAATTTAGATTTGACCGTTCGCAGACGGATGCTGATGCTGATGCGGGTTTCAATTGATTCATCTTCGTTTAGTTATAATCGGGAAATACAGGAAACAACTTTTAAGTAGTAATGTAATAATTAATGATGGACCTGATGGTCGATACCTACGTATCAATAATTAACAAGGTAAGTAATAAAATATTGGATGAAAGTTGTTAGCCTACAACAAATCTATACAAATATTATAAAGAGGCAAAATTTATATTTTTGTATGTTTGTTTCGAATAAACTCAAAAACTACTTAACGGATTTCGATAATTCTTTCACTATTAGAATGGTACATTATCACTGAGTAACATAGGCTATATTTTTACACTAAATCGGCACAATAATTTTTTTATCTTTTCTAATGATTATTGGCAGGACATTTGCCATCAGTATTACTATTAAAACGTTAAAATAGTTTTTTTTCCAATATGTGCCCTCAGACAACATTGATTATTGTACATGACAAATTGAGCTATAATGCCTTGCAATAAAAGATAATCTACTTTGTACGAACGGCCCTAACACAGATTTGAAGTAAAATCACAGTAGCACCTACATATAATATAAAGGTACTCATACGATAACACTGATTTTGTCTGAGAATTGAAAGCTTACATTTTAAAGAATTTGTTGAACTTGAGAAGTTAAGTGCGTCGTCGTACCGTTATATTACCTATAAAGTAATTCGTAAAGAACTTAAACATACGCCGACGAACAAGATTATTCATCCATACTTTTTTTAGAGTAGACAGTAATATGAAGAATTTTTAGTTGTCAAGGGAATGAGCAGGTGCAAATAAACTAGCATACAAAGAAGATAAAACGATTTTCAATCATTAAAACAGACGATAGATACAAAATTTAGTAATTTAGTATAGGTAAGTAACCTACATGTAATTTGTAAAAGAAAAAACCAATATAAACAATCGAAATTATCTACCTATGTGTTAAATCAATCAAATTTAAACACTAACTCCTTTAATTCTTCTTTTCGTATTTATCCTTAGAAGAACTACGCAAACATTCCTTTATCGGAATAATACCATGCCACCGAATATTATAATAATCGGATTACACAGATTCGCTAAGATACACATCAAATAAACTAAGATATAATCATGATACATGAAGTCAACAAGTGCAACTCACTCTATAGATCATCCGAAGTATGGCGAAGCTCCATAAAAACACTACCCTAATGGATCGCAACAACGCAATAAACGGGAATGTAATCACAATTTTCCTTAGTCATGGCAAACAGAGGGGGCGCATATGTTCATTCAGTCCGTAATCTCACTGGGTTTACCCAAAGCACGCGCGTTCGATTGATGGCAATTTTACGAGATTTACTGCATAGAAATACAACTGCCATGATGATAATATTAGATTTACTAATGTAATTTTCAGAGCTTGGAATAGGTAGACATTTTAACCAACAGATATGTTTTTTATGGCATAATAATAACGTGGTCATGACTACTATTGTCTATATAATTTTGATTTTGATTATTGGCATTTAGTAATCTTATGATGGACATGCTGCATTATTTATTATATACGCAAAATAAATTACGCTTAGTATAGTATCTTTGTGACTTTGTAAAATTATAAATTTCGAGATTTCGAATAATTGCATTTTATGTGCAATTCAATATCAAAGAATATAATGTAGGTACTTACATAAAAAACCTCTTTGAATAGGTACCTAAAAAAATAAACATACCGGTTCTACCTGAATACCGGTATTTTATTAAAAGGCTTTTTTTATGAGAAATAGGTTAGCCTTTGACACCCTGCCTGATGTAAAACATCGGCATAGCCTAGGATGGAGCACGCTTACCTAGAAGGAACCGGTTTATCCATGTTAATATCTACGAATCTATTTAAAAACTATATATCTACTAGTATCCATTGTGTGATGTTAGTATTCTGCTTTCGAACACAAATGTGAAATTAGTAAGTAAAGGGGATGCAATTTAAACAAAGTCGTTGCGACCAGAACGTGGTAAGAATTTAAAAATACTAAGTTTAGTAGTAGCGAATAAGTTAGTACCTAGTGCTTAAGGATACATGGTAAGAATAATAATGGCTGAGTTAGTAACATTGATAGGAGTACCTGTCTCTAGATACATATCTTACGTTCGTTATATAATTTACAGTGTACTTCCACTTACCTACATACAGAAGTTACTTACAAAAATTTAATCTATTTTTTTTAAGTCATCTCCCACACTTGGGAAATGATTTCCTATATCGCGGGGGACTTTACAAACACTTAATTCAAGGACACAAAAAAACCTAGACTCGATAGCCTGAGATAAACTAAATGAAGCGGATAATTTATTATGATGATTACATCATCTACGAACCTACTTATTTCGCTAAATATTCATATCTATTCCAGTTATAAAATCAATTTTGACATTATGAAAAACAAGATAAATGAAGCGACGTCGAAACTAAATTAAACAAAACCCATATTTTATAAGGAAAATTAACATTCTTCATCACCCACAAAAGAAAAACAGATGGAATATGTAAATGAGAAAATAAAGAAAATAAATCGTGTTTGTACAATGGTTTCGCAGAAGACATCAATAAATACGAATATAAATATCTACCTATAACTTCATTGAATGTTGTTATTAATGGTTCTATGTATAGAGGTTATTGTCGTATGTTAAATAGACTAGAGAAACAACTTTATGTTTATTTGTGCAATAACTGTTATTGAGAATAATTTTCTGTTACATTTTAAAAGGCTATTTGATGACGTATGTGTTAACATTATACAACTAAGAGACGATAAACTATCTAACATTATAAAACTAAGAGCATATATGGCACCCTATACCAACATTCTCATAACTTTGAGATATGATGGTTACATTATAGATTTTATCATAAAAATGTATCATTGACTGAACAACTGCTTTTTCATTGTTATCCGTTGAATAAAATAATACATTATACAACTTATAGTAACTAACTGTAACTAACACTAACTACCTACTCCAGATATTAAAACACGGTACCTACAGTAAAAATAAACCCAATAATGATATGAGTATAAAAAGCTAGATTTTGTTCTTTAAACACTGGACATTATATCCTAAGGATTACTATAACACGAAGCTTATTTAAAATTACAATGCTACATAACTAATTACAGTTACATCAGATAAAACCGCAGTAATTACAACAAGTATTGATAGAATGGGATAGATAATTCCTAAGAACAAATTGAGTATAAACAACAGAACTCAGTTATGTGGCACAAGTTAATATTTCTGAATGTAACAGAGCTGGAATGCCAACGCCCCAGTAATAGGATACCAAAACTGTCATGTTATCTATCGGTTACCAATTCAATGCCAGATATTTGTACAATGGACATAGTTGACAACCTTGAAGCGCCTCATCTGGATAAGTACGAATAATAACACTAGATACATTATGCAAATGTCTTCCTCGAACACAATAACGATATTATCTGTAACTTTGTTCACTGGATAAATTATTTATTCGACCAAAACGACCCTAATTGGTGCGGAAAAGGGACAGTATTAAAATCTGTTCACTTTAATGTTAAAAATAAATGATGGCGAAGTTAACCAAGTGTTCGACCATGAACAACTCGAAACGACCCCAGCCCAGCCTATCCTTATCCATATGACAAATAAGGTAGAGTAGGTGCGGCTGCTATGAGTCAACGTCCTCACATTGCATGTAGGATATGTATTAAAAAGTTATTCTTGAAAAGACGGTAAATCACCATAAGTGTCTTGAAAACGTCCACGCGAAAATAGAATATGCAGAAATTCCTCTAAGAATAACTGAGAGCTAGTTCAATAGCATGATCAAAATAGACCCAACGGCAATCTGACGCAGGAGCTGGGAGTCATTGATGCATGCGAATCCTGTTACTAAAATAGGACGGAAGGCGTAAGCGGACGAGCGGTCCACTCGTTAAGTTATTGGTGTTACATCTGAGAGATAACTGGCCGCAGATACATGCGGAGTTGGAATCACACGCGTACACAAAGGATTGGTATTTGTTCACCAGGACACGATCGGCGCCGTCAGAGATAGAAGCGCACCCGGCGACCTTGCTTGCGTCGTCGTCGCGTCGAAAGTGCGTAAGAGAAATAGTCTATCAACAAGATATGCGATATACAAGGATATGTGGCGCCTGCGCCGGCGCCGTGATCGGCGGCCAGTGCCCATACGAACATGTTAAACATGCCATTGTATGCCAAAAGAGTACTACCGCGGTTTTCGATAACGAGCAAAAACCCGAGTTTGACGACTGCACAGCTTTAAATAATCCATAGCTCTGTATTCATAATCCCATACCGTAAAGAATTTTATATAAAAAGAAAACAAGTTTCAAAGAATTGCAATAATTTTGTTAAGACAATGTGATACGTGCGAGGCGTAAGTTAAGATTACACTTCTGATACAAATCCACTCCGTAAACAATAAAGCCTAATAGATATTGTTTTCAAAGTTTAGATGCTAAAATGTAACTTATCCGTTTCAGTATAAGCTTGAATTTGCAGTATCGTTGTGGAAGCTACAATCTCCGATAAAGGTGAGAGCTAAAGGCATTTTAATCTCTAGACGAAGGATTATTTTTAACCCCCAGCTTCTTCAGAAGGGTACTTAGTAAATACTGCTGACAAGATATAGTGACTAGATTATAAAAACAATCTAGGTTTCGATCTTATATACCCAGACGCCGTAAAACAGTTTTATTTTAGAAAGTAAACTGAATTTATTGAGACCATGCAGATAGGTACATAAAATGAGGTCTGAGCTTTTTATAGTTATTACAATTTTACGATAGATAATCGTGATTCTATAAATAAAAAACAAAGGATATTCATAAATAAGAAACTTTTAAGAGTTAGTTTTAATGTTTTTATCGCACTAACATCTACTACATCCAAATGGTAATGATTTAATTTACCATTTCGCCTAAACCTACTGTGGTTATTGAACTTGAACGAAAGACGACGCTTTGTATTTAAAAATAAATTGCGGTAGTATTTATTGGCTGACACATTTATTTCATTAATACCATATAAAAATAAAAATAAATCGTCACTTCAAATTCTAGACGATTCTTGAATTTGGAATGGTAATTAAAAACCAGTTTCAAAAGGGATATTTACCGCATGTCATGTTCCACTGAAGATAACATCCCGATTTCGCCGAGTCGACACTCGGCCTTAGCTTTACAGCCGTAGTTGGCGCCGCCGGAGAAACATCTCAAGATTTATACACAGTCCGCGAGAGCGCGACTCGCAGCCTCTCGCTTGTCTACCGCGTGAAAACTTAATGTTGGGGAGTACTAAAACTTGTTCACATCTTGTGAAGCTTTACACTTTAAGATAGTTTCACTGTTTCATCGACTAACACGCTTATAAGCAATTGCCGAGTAAGGTCTCTAAGCGTTATTAGATCGTGACCTAATACGTTATGCACCACTTCCCAAAAAAGGATGGATAGGACTCGCCGAGAGCTAATAAAACACAAATATTAATAGAACAGAGGGTGGTTGAACTGGGGCGTCCATTGAGGCATGTGCACCGCAGAAATTAGCCCGTGCGAAAACAATAGCTACGTATCACTGTACGCTATGTAACAAGCCCCTAGGCAATTAGTATTCCGGAAATTAATACATGGTTTTGTATGTGGTGCGGAGCTATTTTGTGCATAAAATCGAAATAAACAGTCCTAACAATTACGTAACAGTCGAGGTATCCACGCTAATGAGTTCGGAAGTATCTGTCAACTGATCGTTGGACGATTAGTCAGCCATATGATTACTGTAAAGTTACGGCCGCACTAATCACGTCCATTCGCTGCATTGAAACAATCATAAGAACATATACCGCGACCGAGAGGAAGCTCGGTCTCCCATTAACTTTGTCTAAGCACTAGCTATAACTCATTACTTTCTCCGGTGTCAGTGTACATTAAAATATTAACCCTTTCTAATTCCTGTGCCATAAGACAACAGTGCCAATAATTAAGTTAAATTTACAATGTGGCGAGTGGAACGGAGGGTGGGTGAGGAAGGGCTGTCGCTCGGTCGGTAACGAGATGAGCGGTCACGCGCGACTGGGCGATACAGATAGCGCCCTTCGCCCCAACAACGATACATTACACCACTTTATAATGTCAACGAAGTTGTGCCTCGGATATAAAAACACAATTTAGGTATTATTTATTCACTTCGCTAAAGTTTTGTGGACAGAAAAATTGGATTCGTTTTGTCCCATTTTCATACATCAATTCCGTACGTGAATAATTTGATAACGACTTGACTACTTACTATTTTTTTTATTTCATTCATAATTATGGAGTCAAGGTTTGTATGAATGAAAATTTTGAAATCTACGGGAAATGTCAAGACTACGGACGGGCGACACCGGGCACGAGCCGCTAGTCTATAAATCTATACTAATATATAAAGCTGAAAAGTTTGTTTGTTAGGTTTGTCAGGAAATACAGGTGAGATAAAAAAAATATTTCAGCGTTACATAGCCCATTTATCGACGTAGGCTATATTATCACGCTAAGACCAATAGGTATAATCAATAATCGTAGAATCAATGCGGAATGATTCAAAATCGGGGTTAGTCCAAAGTAACTATTCCAAGGGGACAAAGTCGATGACACAAGTTTACAGTATATTATAAAATTAAAAAAATAATAAAATATGAATCGTATAATCATAGGTATTTTCATGATAATTGTATAAACACGAAGGAAATAAAACATGTCAGCGCCGCGTCGCGTCGTCAGTGATATTGACAAGGGTTCGTTCGAAATGAAATTTTTATTTTTACTTTCAATATCATCGGCTGTATTGAAATATGCAATATGTGAATTGGTGATTTGCAAACTTGTGAAGACGGTTCTCGAAAGCAATAAATGATCATTTATAATGGTCTTCTATTCAAGTGAATAGAACATCGTTACGATATAATCATTCAAAAGATATCACTTTTCGCTTCTATCCAAGAACGTATAAATATTGTCGATCTAATACCGATAATGAAGTAACAAAAATAAAAACACACAAAAATTAGCTTCTACGTAAATGTGCCTGCAATTCAAATTTTGACCAAATACTACTTTTTAAACCGTTTTAGGTTTTTTAATCCTTAGTATCAGAATTAGAATTATTTTTTGTTGCAGCTATGTCAATGTTATTATTATTTACTTTTTTCTCTGATTTTTTTTTCTGACAATACAAAATCGACCCTGAAAAGCTCAAAATGCAAAGAAGATGAGAATTTTAAATAACTTATAAAAAAATGATGTGGCTTCAATTATAAACAATTCATAATTCGAACAGTAATTTTCTTGTTTCGATTAATAGACAGAAAAATAAAGAGTACATACATACCTACTTTCCTAAGAATCGTACCAATCGAAATCAATTTGTTTATCATTGTCAAGTGGTATCAGAGCTAATGATTAGATTTCTAGATTTATAAGTTACTCATGTTGTTATGGAATGTAGTTCATGGAAATTTTAGCTGTAATTATAATTCAGTCGAACAATAAAGGAAAATTCAAAGATTCCAATTCATTTATTCTGTAAAAATGTAGATTTTATGAATTTCTATTTCAATAATTAATCTCCCATAGCTAAAGTATATCTGTGTTTGTTCTAAAAACACGGGTATCTCAGTAAAGGGGAAATCGAGCCGAGTTATAAATGTATGTACGAATAGTTTCCCTGATAGTTGGTAATGTTTGTTTATATGAAACTCAAATAACCGGCAATGGATTTCATTTAATCTTGATATATCCGTAGTAGGGTTGGCAGTTGCTTAGATACTTAAGAACTGTAGGATATTTCAGTCCCATACATAGTATGAGAAAATTACAGAGTTAAAATGTGCTTCTATTTACAAAACTTAGTTTGTTACAAGTTCATAAAATGTCATTAAGCAGTTATATATAATGGGCCGATTATCTTTTTTTTCTTTTTGTTGTCCGGGAGAAAATGCATTTACGCATTCCCACCGCCGCTGCAGCGTATTTGCGCGCTGACGATGCTGACTGGACTCGCCCTCTCCATAGCGTGGTATGCTAAAATCATACCACGAGGAGAGGACCCTACACCACTAAAACGGGGGTTTCAGTGGTGTAGGTTCCTCCGGACACTCCTTCGATCCGCCGTTGGCGGGGGCCGGGTACTTATGAGCAATCCGGCCCCCCGACGGGTTTATATAAACACCTGTTTGATTATTTTTGTGGCAATTAATATGAATTTAACACTTTTCCGTGTTTAACCCAATTCATCCTAAGCTGAGCATTCAAACATTTTCAATTTTATTAGATAACCCTGAACCCAACTTGGCACTGCGTTTTAACCGAATGACGTTGAGCAGAGTTCGATAAGTTACACAAACTACGCACAATCAGTTCTATAAAAAGCCAATAAAATGAACTGAAAACAGTTCAAACTTTAAATAGTAGCTGTTGCATAGTTTAAAAGAGCTGTGCGCTCAAGAATTTTAGTTTCATTGTACAACTTTGTCTTTCAAAACAGGTTGCAATTTCAGAGAAATATAAAGCAGCGGCGCTATTCAAAACTACTTCTGAAGGCAAATTCCGACCATTTTGTAGAGGAAATGTGTTGTTTTTCTTATTTGATTCAGTTATATTCTACGCGATATTTACGGAATCGGCATAACAACTTTGAAGTAAATATTTCCCACATGAGAGTAACATTCGCAATAAACACGTGTGTGCATGATGCATAAAGACGTCATAAAGTTAAGTTTGTGCTTGTATTGTGCTTTGGTTTACATTCCGACGCATCGATTCTACAATATGTAAATAAACAACGGAAAACGTTATTCGTATGTCAGGTGCTTCTTCATAATTTAGTAGAACGTAGTTTACCTCGTTTACAGGTACCAACGATATTTTTCAGGTATAGGTACAACCGGATTTAACGTTTGCGCACCTATAAAATCGTAGCTTTACAGACGAGCAAAGCCGGAAATATATTCAGTTGAAACTCTTGTCTCTTTTTTATTTAGTAGTATTTGAGGGCGAACCGGAATTTATTTACTGCGAAGGATTTGCAACTTTACTGCTGGCGAAAATACTATATCATCCGTGATAGTATGATACCGCTTTATAAAACAAATGCTATTAGCATTTGTTTTGTATAGCGGTATTTTGTAGGTTTAAGATTGAATGTAGCAATTTAATATTTTGCCCTTTATTACACAAATAAAAAAAATATTACTTGGTGGACGAAGTTATACCTTAAGTTATAAGCCACTGTCACTTACGCGGTATCTTGCGACGATATGTTCGATTCCGCCGCTCCTGACGGATCTAAGTATATGGGTAGAGTAAATAGATTAAATTTTAATATTGAAATCACTTTCCCAATTACCTTTGACTTTTAGCTGTAATTATAATTATAATTTGAGTTTTGTTCACAGTAAATAATCATAGTCGAGTTCAGTGACGCAGCCATACTGAACAAAAAACCAAGCGAATTATTTGATGTTTTAAGATTGTTGTAATCACAATTTAATTGCTGAAAATGATGTTGTCTAAACATCATATGAGCATATATATTCAGGGTATAATCACCAATATAAATAAAAGTAATTCTCCACTGCAAAAAACTAACATAATTAGTTCAATCAAAAAAATAATTAACTTGTTATTGTCGGAGAGAGATTAAGAAGTTGCAATATGGCGAAATTATACGCCCAATTTTTTTTAACTGATATCAATTCAAATGATTTTGCCGAGATGACGCTGACTTCCCACGCGGACTAAGGAATCATTTACAAGATTAATTAAAAATCTGTGTACCTATAGTAACAAAGGAATGATAATAATTCCCATTCCTAAGTACCTACCTACCTTTTTTTTTCCGGGGGGAAATGCTTTTACGCATTCCCACCGCCGCTGCAGCGTATTCGCACGCGCTGGCGGTGGGATATGTGGGAGTCGCCCTCTCCATAGTATGGTATGCTAAACTCGTACCACAAGGAGAGGACCCTAAGTATATATTTACCTACCTAGAGAAATATATTTTCCAGTTTTAGATAGCCTATTTATTGAGGAAGGCTATATTTAATTATGAAGTTCCTACGGCTAGTATCAAATATATTTACAATCGTCATCGCCTTAAAGATGTCAAGTAATTAAGTTTTGCTTCGACAACTTTAAAATTGCATTTTTTTTTAGAAAAATCCTATACGAAAGCCTACTTGCTTCCATTTAAAAAGTATTTTAGCTGTTGGAAATATCTACGTGTTCATATCTCTCCATTTAGGTAGGTAGGTGCTACCTTCTTTTACGGAACTTTCTTCGTAATAACTTCCATGCCTTAGATAATTAATTTATGTTGAAAAAGGTCATTAATAAAACCTTTCTATTTGCTCCCTCATAAAACTATTCCGGCGTTCTATTTACAAAGTTTTATCGTAACACGTCTTGGCAGTTATCAATCGTGGCGTGATTACAGTCGATTAGGCGTTTGAGTCAGTCGTATTGCGGCCGTATCGAATCTGCGTGCGCGTGACGAATCGGCCCTTGCTTTTGTTACTCGTGCCTAGGTTTCCTGATAAATAGACGAAGGTATTGTAAGCTGGGAAGAATACCGAAACACGTAAGACATATCTCTTTACGTTCGTGCAGTTGTGTAATAGACGTGGTTCTTGGTGATCATGCAGTTGGTTCGGTGTCGGTGTATCGGTGTCTTGAGTTGAAAAATATTCGCTCTTCTTTTTTCTTCTTCAACAGCCCGATTACTTCCACTGCTGATATTGGCAAGCCATGGTTTTTGAACGATATAGCCATAATAACCACTCTTGGCAGGCGGATTGGTGATCGCAGTAACCTTAAGCTGATAGATGCTGCTGCTTATCCATCAGCTGTCAACCCCTTAGTCGTCTCTTACGGCACCCATGGGAAAAAATAGAATGGTCTATTCTAAGCCGGAAACCTCACGGCACCTTCGCGCTATTAGCAGTTATAAGTTATGAATTATTAAAACAATTTATTTACATCTACCTGAGAACGAAAGACAAAAAATTACATCTATCTAATTACAATGACAGACAGTATCAAAAGTAGGTACTCAGTATGGATACAGGATACTCTTTTTAATTCACCTATTGGGCTCTTCAAAGCGAATCACTAACGGCCTTACATACATATAATTTATTACAAACGAACTTTAAAATTATAGGTATGCTAAATATGAACCTTTTATGCGACTTCGCAATCGAGCGTGCCAACTAATTGCGATATCTTATACAAATATACATAATATTATGCTATCATAATGAAAACGAGAGTTTTCATGTAAAGGCTTGGTGACCTTTAATAAACGAGCTTGGTAGTAGCGACACTTTGGCCAGCCTTGCCGCAGGGCACTAATGGTAGGGCTGATGTAGGTTGAAAAGGTCTTTAATTAAATCACTTAACCTCATACAATAAAATACTGAAATTTGGAATATTTAAGGTTTTCATTTGGATGCTATGTGCTTGCCGAAGTTAAGTATTAGCAATACATTTCATCAATAAATCCGGTAGACACTTAAATATGTCTTATTTTACTAAAATGTTATGTGTATCTTAACAAGACTTCAAAAATTGGGAAAATGCCTTGTATTGTAATTTTCGTAATATTCATATAATATAATCTTAAAAAGTATGCAGGGTTTTAGGAATAATATAAAAAGAAAGGAAGTTAGATCACGCATACTACGGTGATATTGACTTATATTAAATCCGGAACTATTAAATAAAAACTAACAGGGTGCGGTGGTAGCCCTGGTAGGCGGTTGTTTCGGAACATTCGGCCAGGTGAGTCACTCCGGGTCACCTCGTCATCTGACGTAATGTTAATTTATTGAGATCTGAAGTTTATATTAAATAAGCTCTCCATTCATAAAGATTTTATTGAAATCTCCACACACATCCAAACAACAAAAATAAAAAAGCAATGACTATAACGTACCCACTACAGATATGGAGTAGATACCTACCAATTAAAATTATACAACTCAATATTTTGATTCTATTCGAAGAGGTATTTAAATCAATATGGTAAAACGTTAAAATTTAAGCCGTTTTTCAACATATTATTGATATTTTGAAATCCATACTTATATTGATTTCCTATTATATTCTTATAGACAATTTATTCTTCGAAATAACATCGGTGTTCAAATGACATAAAAGACTTTAACTAACTGTGACCACCTACTAAGGAATTTGGAAAACCCATAATGCATCGGATTTCAAGAGAAACCGCATGCCGCCACACTTGTTTAATGTTCGGGTTCGAGGGTCACCACAAAAACTGTCAGAAAAAAAACCATGAATGGGACAAGCGTTAATGCGCCTCCCAAATGAATGGGCAACGGCCAACACATTTCAAATAAAACTCGCAGCGTTAATTACACTTCGGATTCCAAAAACGCTTAAAAAATAAACCCACACATGCTGGCTCAGAATTTTTGCCACTTCTGCGTATTTACATAAAAACCAAATATCACCGCATCGCATCACTTAAACGCGCGGCTCCATTAAAAGTTCGTACCGAGGTGCACCCTCGAAAGCTCTTACATTTCTGGGAATGCAACTACCTACCTGCTTTTTATATCGAAGATAAGGGCTACACAAATATGCACTACCCGACCCTATTGGCATATCGATCAGTAGACCGTTACTAGTAATGGGATTGAACGACCTTTCAAATCGATAGGATTATATTATACAGAGTAGATGTGACCCAGAATCCCAATGGGATGAGCAATATACAAATGCATATTCACAGCCATATGGCGATCTAATGCACCGACTTTAATGATATTTTATCACTTAAAATCATAGACATGAAGAGTATGATTGCATGCATTTATCCAACACTTAAGATAGTAAAAAGGGTAATAATACATCTCGTAACTAATGATAAATGTTCAACGTCATTTCCTCCTTAGCTTTACATATCCGTTCTTGTAAATAGATGAAAAAATAATTATTAAATTACTAGCTGTCCCGCGCGGTTTGACCCTCATAGATCCCGATGCCGTGGAAACTTCATATTAAAATATCCCTATAACACTCACAATAAATGTGGCTTTCTGTCAATGGTTGATTGTTATTTCCACTGTTATTTCAGTGGTTCAAACAACTGACACTAATGCCAATTTCATTAGAAAAATAATATTGCAGATCAGATTTCTTAAAATTTCTAATGTTCCGCTCAACTTTATTGTTTGTTTCTTTAATATGAACCTTCTACCAGTATAATAAACACAACAAAAAAAGAATGAGTGAGTTTGATACATCCGTTCACGTGTGATGTGATGACCAATGGAAATAGGGATTCATTTATATATATATATATATATATAGATGGAGAAAGCTATTATACTGAATAAGAAACTGTGACTGTAGTTACAAATATGTGACACCACGGTATTACGGCACGTTTCAAAGGACAAAGATACAAGGTACTGTCGACAGAGAAATTGTCGCGACTGATTTGATTGTCCGTGCCGACGATGCACAGCGATGCACACTTTGCCGGCGCAACACGACTCAGAGCAATGTAAGTGTAGAATGTTGGTATACATACGATATACTTATGATGTTACGAATGTTTCGAGCTTCACAAAACAACGAGCGAACGTCTTTATAACCTTCGCCGCCGTAACTGATATGAGTGAGAAGAAAAACGCGTTTTTATCCTTGACGAATTTGAACAATTACCTGTGTCTGTTTAATATTAGATGTCGAAATTGTTTGCTTAAACTAAAGGTACACAAATAAATTTATTGATATTTTAGATAAAAGTATATAATAAGAAAGTAAAGAGAAGTGGTTTTAACGGTTTCAAGTGAAAGTTTATATAAGATTTGCCATTATTAAATAAATAGGTAACCGCGGTACATAACTTACCAAATAATTCTCCAACAAACAGCTTACGATCCATTTTTAAGCAAAACGCTTTACGCAAAATGCGATGTAAAAAGGACGGAGGAAAATATACCTGAAACAAAGAATATCCATAAGAATAACTTACTATATAATCATAAGAAATAATATAACAACATTTATATTGTAAGAAGCACAAAGGGTGCTTTGAGTCGGTATAATAAAGAGCTCAATACACAGCTTTCTTCGTGTGGCAGTAAGCCTTAAGTTATATGGCATAAGCGTCATGGGGTGGCGACTTGGAGGCTCGGCTAGATCAGATGACAGATGAGAAGTATTTCAATGCTTTATTGCGTCGGAGTTTTTGTAGAGAAACGTGACTTCCGAGGGACATTGACCCTGCTACTGATTCCTTTAGGTTATAAGATATCGCGCCACCGTGAGTGAGATAGAGTCTGATCTCTATCTCGCCACCTTTTTGAGCCTTAAGTTAATCGTTTATGGCAGCTAACGCTACTTTAAATTGTTCCGTGTTTAAGTATGCAGGTAACTTAACTGACATAGCAGATGTAACTGAATAGATATACAAGTTAATGAATTGTTATTAAGAACGAGAATTTTATAAATGTTTTATTATGAATCTCATCTAATACGATAAAATTGAGTCATCTGATATACGGACAAAGGGAAAGGGAAAGTGTCTTTGAAAGAATAAGGAAAAAAAATGTCCAAATATATAAAAGTAATTGAAAATTACAACAAAACAATATATTCTCTTTTATATTATTTTAGCTTCCCGTGTAATTCCCGTCCCCGTAGGATCTTCATATTTAAATTAATATAGACTAAAGCCTTTTTCGATAGATAGATATCGATAGATAACCATCTAACACTGAAATAATTTTTCAAATCGGATCAAGGGTTCCTGAAATAAGTGCGTTCAAGCAAACAAACAACCTCTTTAGCTTGATATATTAGAAGATGCTTTGTTGTAAATGAGTAGTTGATGGTAAACAAATATAGCAACATTACCACAACATCACATAAACTCATTGCTCCAACTATCATGTTAAATTTAGATCGCCTGCAAATTAGGCACCCCATTTCCATTTTATATAAAACAATAAATCATAAAGTTACAGATCAGTACCATGGAGTTACGCCTGTAAATAATTATCGTGTCGTAAAATTTACATATAGCAATAACTTGGGAGAGGATGCGAACGAATTTGTGTCTGCCTCGTAAAACCAGACCACAGCCTCTTTCCACCAAGCCCATAAGACATAATGACAGTGCAGACCTCGTAAATAAATTGAAACGTATCCAGGTAAAAATTTAAAGTAATCAAATAAAGAACTTTACAATAAAAGTTGCCTAATTATATTAAGAGTTTTTTTTAACAAGATTATTAGCAGAGTTTTTAATCTACTAGTATTCTTGTTAACCCCTCGTGCTAAACTAAAAAGCTTATGGTCGGCGAGCACAATATCACAGGTCCGACGCCTAGCCTTTGGGCTACAGTTGCTTGCTTGGCTACGGTTACATTTCTATTATTACTCCGCCCTCAAATATTATAATAATTTATTAGTGCGTAGTTAAAATGTAACAAAAAACTAAATAAGGACACAATAATCGCTCCGAATAGATAAACAAACTAAAAATCCTTGACGCCTTACTGATGGACTTCATTAACGAACTGATGATCGACTTATTATCTACGTTCTAATAATAAATACACTTTAAACAAACAAAACTACCGTTATGATCTAAAGGCTGATAACACAGCTGCAGTCATGTTTTTTCTGTATTAATATAAAATCTTAAGAGTTAATGAGCACAGAACTCTAATTAATCCGCCTTTAAAACATGCTGAGTAACTGCATTAACTGTACATAACCTTGATTCATAGAGTTTCTTACTTTAACTTTAAGTAGCAAAAGGGAAACATGCATTATAAACTTAACGGCCGCATTAAACATTTAATGGTTTTTCTCTAAGCTCTCGACTCTCATATCGAATCAATGAGCTAATTCTACAATGTTGTTTACAAATAAATATTTATTGGATTTACGTTCATTGTTAACTTGACGATGGAAAAAGTGGTTTTTTGCGTGTAATATTTATGCTGCAGTAGCATTTATGAGAGTTTACTACATGTAAAAACGTCAAACATTTTTTTCACACGCCACAACCATTATATAGTGCCAGTAGCCGCCTTGGGCGGGCTTCGTCGGTGGCTATTTTAAATATAATTGCAAGCATTGCGGCTACTGTCATGTCCACCATGTTTGTTGTCTAACCACTATACAGTTCTGTAATAAACTTTGCTCTTATTCTGTCTTTGTAGATAGATGTTAACACAACAAACTTTAAGCATGAAGGTGGGTGTGGTTAGGTTGCCATCCATCCCGTTCCGGATTTGTTCTAGTTTACGAATCGTCCGACAAACGTTGGGACAGGGTTTTATTTGTAGTCCGTATCTAAAAGATTTCAAGTTCCTGGGTGCGGCTTTTACATGTCTATTTCCTAGTTAGATTATAGATATTCATGGTATGAATTCTGTATACTGCTAAATCAGTGGCGGATTTACCAGCAGGCTAAGTAGGCATGAGTAGGCCGGCAGAATTTAGGGGCGGCAAATTTGGCCAACATTTTTTTCTTACAAAAAAATAAACTTCACGTCTAAAATTTTAAAATAGTAAAATTTTCAGTAGTTCAATAGTAGGGCGGCATAATTAGAATAGCCTACTGACGGAAAATGTGTAAGTCTGCCACTGTGCTAAATGTATATAATATGTGAGATTTAGTCTCTTTCTGATTTATAATTACGGTCGCCGGTTCTCTCTCTGCCAACTGAAACAATCTTGCAGCTTCCGATGACTTTTCACACGTAAAATCATCAATCAATCGTATTTGGATGATAATTATTAAGTTATAATTATCTTATTCTATATTAAATTCATCTCTTAACTATACATATTGTTATCCTTTATCTTTTCATCATCCTATTTTATGATGATCTTTGAGTAAAACTTCAATTAATCCTTTATTAAGTAGTTTAGGATATCACGTAAAACAATAACTACTTATATAAAAAGCGTTTATTGATTAAACGTACGACAACAATAACATGGCTACCAATGTTATCGTTTCTTTGTCATCAAAACCACGAATAATATTGTTTCCATTTCATATTGTCTCGCGGTGAAGGTGCACACAGGACTCTCACGGGCCAATTAAGCCGTAATTCCATACGTAGTGGGTGTTGATTGAATACGCAATTTATTTATGGCACGTCGCGCGTGGACTGCAGTCCAAAGTTGTGTAAATAATGTTGTTTATCCGTAAATACTCGTTATAAAATGGACTGAATTGCTCAATCAAATCAATTTGGTTAGTACGATAAATATTTATATTTTTATGTATACCATTTAAATGCCTTTCCTGTCAGTTTAGCTGAACATGGTGGTCAGTAAATACCTGAATAAAATTGTTATTGTAAAACCATGTGTAATAGAAAAGTACCTACTCACATTTTTAAAGAAAATACCACACATTTTGGGCGAAGCAAATCCTGGAAAACTTTAGTTTTTATTTTTTTATAAAAAGATTACTAGCAGGGTTTTAGCCTGTTAACCCCTCGTTCCAAGCTAAAATGCTTGTGTTACGAGTGGGTTCACGTCGGTATGCGGTAGTGCAATGGGTGGGGTTCGAACCGGCGACCTCAAAGTGTTAGAGTTAAACGTATTACGTAAGCAACGTAAGTCTAGATATCTACGCAATATTATAATCAGTGTCAGTAAGTGACAAATCAAAATGATTAAAACAAATTGAACCGACTAGACGTTTATTAATAAAATAATTGCCTTCCAACTTAACCTACATAATAAATCCTTGCCATTCATATGATAATGTCATTGACAAGTCCAATGTGTTTACTTCGGTAATATCAGCGTGTAAGTAAAATTAATTATTTCGGTATGCGTCTGTTCTCCGTGTGAACGTAGTATGAATAGAAGCTGTGCCAGTTAAGCGATAGCCAAGCGTTTATATAATTACATACAGTGTTATGTTACAGATATGCAGGACATGTGTCCTACTATTAAGACGATAAGTTAACTCGACGGCGCCATACAGTCATTTTGTAGTCCGTTGCCACAAAGCAATCGTGGACGGAAATTGTAGAAAATATTTGGTGTAGTAAGTAATTTTATTAGAATTTTGCTAATCTACACCGTGATTTTTAGTGGTTGCCAATAATTTACCACCAGTATTACTATCAATACATAGAATAAAACAAATTCGCTTCCCGCTATATGTCTGTACCTATGTATCTTTATTAGTACGCAACGGATTTTGATGTGGTTTTTTAATAGATAGAGTGATTCAAGAGGAAGTTGTATATGTAGGATACATCAGCATTGTCCTCGTGCGAACCCGGGGCGGGGGTCGCACGTAGAATAAAAAAAAAAGTCATATATTATTATTATGTTTTTAGGAAAATAAAATAATACCCTAATCACGAGATATCACGGTTTTATTGCATTCAATATTTTATAGTATAATTTCCGTTTACCTTCTTATTTTAATTAGCGCGTTTTGCTAAGTAAATTACCGAACGAAAATAGTTAAATGGTTCATTTAAATATGTCAAGAAAGTACGAATCAATTTCTAGATAGGTAATAATCATTTAATCCATTTAATCATTCATATTGTAAAGGTATTCTTCTTATACAACATATTGCTTGTTCCAAACACCCTAGTTGTACTTAGTAAACACGAGAAAGTTCGCGTAAAGTCGATCCCTCTTCAAGAAGATTAATGTGATGACAATTTATGTAACGACCTACATACAAATGTAAGATTCTACCCATTTTTTACGAAGCGCTAGATAAATGGCGGTCTGTTATTGGATTTACCTATACAAGAATGTTAAGAAAAATGTCTTAAAGAAAATAGTGATTTTCACTGAATAAGGAAATACAGAGTTCACTTTTGCGAAATCACGTTTATTAAAATAGAAGCTTTTTAAGCTCGCACTACTAACTAAGAAAAATTATATCAAATAAATGGTAAGTAAAAAACCGGCCAAGTGCGAGTCGGACTGCGCACGAAGAGTTCCGTACCATTTTTAAATGCTTACCTGTTGCCGTTAAGGATATCAAGCAAAAACGGCAAAAAAAAAAAGTTTGTTGTTTGGGAGCCCGCCATAAATTTTTATTTTTAGTATTTGTTGTTACAGCGGCACCATAAATACATAATTTGTGAAAATTTCAACTGTCTAACTATCGCTGTTCTTGAGATACAGCCTGGTGACAGACATACGGACAGCGAAGTCTTAGTAATAGGGTCCCGTTGTTACCCTTTGGGTAGGGAAACCTAAAAATGGTAAATCTTAGTAATACGTTCACAGCCAATGAAAATGTATATGACACCGCTAAACCTATTTAATTAGATATAATACTATTTTTCAATTAAGAAAGTACCTATATATAATAGTAAAGAAAGTAAAGGATTTGTTGATTGATTAATGAATTAGCCAAGTTGCCAGAATCCACTCACTTTATCCGCCAGAACGACGAAAATTTACAATTAGGTCATTTATAATTACGTATGCATAATGAAGCTTAACATAATTACAAAACGTCTCTGGGTTAAAGCTCAAGTAATAACACAACACGTTATTCAATATTAAAAACTGCCAAGTTTTATGCATGTACTCCGCTAATTAACCTCAATAACTTTAAGCTTTTACGCTCTACTCTCGTTTTTAGGGATCCGTACCCAAAGAGTAAAAACGGGACTCTATTACTAAGACTTCGCGATCTACATATTTGTCTGGCACCAGGCTGTATCTCAAGAACCGCGATAGCTAGCCAGTTGACATTTTAACAATTTTTACTGTTGCCGCTCTAACAACTAATAGTACTAAAAACAAAATAAAATAAATATTTATTGGGGGCTCCCATGCAACAAATGTATTTTTTTTGGTGGATATCAATAACGGCAACAGTAGGCACTTGAAAATGGTACGGAACCCTTCATGCGCAAGTCGGACTCGCACTTGACCAGCTTTACATTTTCAAACACTTACACGATTTTTATAGCTTTATTTTTAAGTATATTTTTATTGTTTATTTGCATTAAGGGTATCGCTTTAGATGGTACTTATAATTATAAGCTTTGCATAACATTAAAAATTTGTCGGCAGTCAACAAGTATTGAATTATTCATGGGTTCGACGATTGAATTAAAGGTTGTATATCCAGATATGGTGCCTCGGTGATCTATTTGCATATCAAGCTAGTTTCAACCTGAACCAGATATTTGTGAATTCAATTTGACAAGTTGATTTAGCTAGCGTTATTGACGTAACAATACAGGTGTAATGAAATCTAATTTGTAACGTGTCCAACATTCATGTGTTAAAGTAATTTAATTTCCGTGTTAAAATTTATAAGTCTCCGAAGGGACATATCGGAATGTGTGAATATTCCTTTGTGATAGTGCCTGTCTGACTGCCAAGACCCTTTTTCTCAGGAACGCGAGGAGGTATCAAGCTGAAATTTCTATCAAATATTCAGGTCTACTGTCCCTTGGAACTGTGAAAAATCAAACTTCTAATCCAACACAATGAAAAAATAAAGCCCTTTATGCCGCAAATTTTCAACACTCGCAAGGGAATCAAAACCTACAGGGTACGTACTTCCCAAGAACTCAGAATCTTGAAATTTGGTACGATACAACATCTTATAGCACAGATAAAGGGAAAATTGCGAAAACCGTAAATTTTTAGTTACGTCTTAAATAAAAGCAGGTTTGTACGAAGCCCTCGGTACGCGAGTCCGACTCGCACTTGGCCGGTTTTATCGGTTATAAGTCTGTTAGTACCTATTCGTAATATAGTTCTATTTGAAAAAATATGACATTCAACAATATGAATATGGCTATTTATCGAAATTTTAACGCCATAACTGTAGTTAAAGATGGTTATGTATGAGTACCTATAAAATACCTTACATATGTAAGGTATTCTGTAGAATCCTACAGAATTGTATACATTATTAATATATAATTCTGTAGGATACTACAGAATACCTTAATATTATACATTCTCGTATATACGAGTGTGTATAATCCAGATAGTAGCTTACAAATGTATCGCAACACAAGATTGTGACCACTTGTAGCCACAAATCCTGCGTTTGCTTAACAATCAGATTATCACACCAGATTGATTCATCATATTAGACATACCAATGCATGTTTCCTTTGTGGCTATATAATTAAATGAATATCTTGGCCAGTAGACCTTTTCTAGAAAGTCAAATAAAATCAACTTAAGCGGCCCTGCAACAGATTAACCTGTTTCATCTAGACGTGATAAAACAAATTCTCTACCAGGATATGAGCTGGTTAATTAAATTATATAACATAATATGACCAACGATTATAAAACTTGAAATATTAAAAGTAGCCGCTTCCTACTACTGAGTGCTTCAAAGGCTCGTAACGAATTATTATTGACTAATTATCATCATTTACTATCCTAAAACCTATAAAACACTCGTAAAATACGCAGAAGATGACAAGACGAATGGCATCGATATTGGTGCCATAACATTCTATTGACAGACACAATTTTTCTTTTTAATTTTATATTTTCATGACCAATTTTGTGTTTGCATTTGTTTTAAAAAACGGCGCATTCAGTTATTCTATTGTATTGATTGGTTATGGAAAAAATATACTTAGAAGATTGCTCGAACATTGCATCTTGTTTTGTGTCTTGCGTTCAGCTTTCGAGTTCACAAAATTGGACAAATGTTATAATATCAAAAAAAGTTATGCGACGGTTATTAGTATCTGTAAAATTGTCTTATAGTAAGTAATGTTGTGTTCAGTCCCAACAGTGACTTTCCTACAGGTATTAAAATCTTATTCAGCTCGCGGATTATATCATTCAACATTTAAATTTTCCTTCGAAGTTTTCCCGTTGCTGCAATAGTTCTTACTTTTTGCTGATACCAACTTTAAAAGTACCACGTCTGCTTAGTTCCTAAGAAATCGATATTCGCTTCAAGTTCTCAAGTGCCTTCATTATGCATTCAATATACATCGCCCCTTTATCATTTTAGGGCGCGCACGAATCTTAATAGACATTAACATGTAGGTATTGTTATACACTTCGTTCTTAAAATCGTGCGTTTATATCAATTTGTTTAGTCGTGACCAAAATTTGTATTACTTACACGCGTGCCATAGACATAATAGTCCTTTTAAATTCATATTTGGACACTTGGAAGCCCACTCAAGTTTATTAAATGCTTAAAATATATCTATTTCGCTAGTTTTATGTTTACGTATCACATTGATCAAACATGAAAAGCTTCATAAAACTGCACTTTAGTTAATGCATACGGCGCCGTATATACCACTTGTATGTATAATGTATGCAAAGTGTTCACTTAATCATATGAAAGCATAAAACCTTGTGCCTAGTAATTTAGGGCAGATATTGTACAAAAATGGTTGTAGGTATATCTATATCATAAATCTCATCAACGATCATCCTTTGTAAGCTTTGAGGCTTTACTTTAATAATAAACCTACTTATTTGTCATGTTTCTCTTCTTGTAATATCCAATTTAGTGTAAATACCTACGGAATTTGTTGAAAATATTATTTAATCGACCAATACCAATACCATCACCATAATACATTTCACACGTTTTCAACATATTCATAAATTACGACGCATACCACAACTTTATAAAAGTGTATTTTCCCTAAATCAGCATAATTTTCATGTAGCCCTTGTAACATATATATTTTTTTGAATAACCATACCAAGAATTAAAAGAGGCAATAAAGGTTTTCCGCTTTACAAAACTCGTTTACATAAAACTGTCCCAAGTCCCTTCTTTCAGCCACCCAAGCGGAGTAACCAATTGTTTGCTTACTACCCAAACCCCTTTGTATCATCCAGAATAATGTTATTGTATATGCCAACATTATATGGGCTGTGACAATATTTTGCATGTAAACTGAATGTTTTAATATTGTTATAATGAGGCCAGAAAGGTTTCCAGGTATTTTGGTTAAATCTATACTAATATATAAAGCTAAAGAAAAGCTTTGTCTATTTGAACGCGCTAATATCAGGAACTACTGGTACGATTCGAAAAAAAAATCAGAGTAATATTGACATACTTTTATCGAAAAAAAATACGTAGTTCGAACGGGAACGGGTGTAACGCGGGTGAATTTGCGCGCGGGAATCTAATTAAAGATAAAATCAGACTCTCTTGGACAAATACAATTAGGCAAGACGTTGGTTTAATGAAATGATGAATTTATTCAGCACTTGCGTATTTACATACACTTGTACTTATCAAAATCACAATGACGAAGAACTGTAATTAATAGGTTATTATTCTTATTCTATAAATAAAACTACTAAGGTAAACTATAACTAACAAGTGCAACCTGTGAGTGCTGCTTATTGTAGGACATTACAGATAATGTACTCCGCTTAGTTTTAGATAATTCATCAAAACCATAAAATAAAAGCTTAGTGTATGTAGTATGTGTATGTAGGTATGCTAGTGCGTGAAAAACTTTGTTTTCATATTTCTAACTAATTCACTCATCACTCAAGAAGGGTTCTACGGCTGATCTCTTCAATTGTACTTTGGTTCAGAGATACTCAAATCCTAGATAAACTTTTTTTTTTTAATGCTTATAATGTTCAGAATTATATCGTCAAGCTAAACTGCTACCTTATTGCTTCTTTTAAAATCCACTCTGCTCCCAGAACTAAAAAACAAAACTACATAATTATATACCTAATATTCTATATTTCTGCAATATTATAATTTTTATAATCAAAAAAACTTTCGAGTGGAAAAAAGTCGTGACATGCCATTGATATATGGCGAGCCTTCTTTTACGTAACCTATCTCCCAAAATATATCTTCAATGACTAAGAATATAAAAGCATTGACATCTTTAATATATAGCAACTAAGGCTTTCTAATGGATACTTAAGTTAGTATATACGCCCCTATCTCACTGCAAAAGCTATTTATCAATTAGTATTCCATTAGTACGAAAATCAAAGCAATCAATCTTGAATCTGTAGTGGATAGATAAATACCAATAGCATTTATAAGGAACACTATATATTTAATTTTTATAGTTATTTGCTAAGCATTTCCTACATGTTTTGCGATTGGTAGTTCTTCTTTCATATCATTAGCCGATAAACATATTTTATATGCAATGGTAGATAGAGAATGACTCGTAGGAAGCTAGAATAGGGTCCGATCGTCCTCGCAAGGCGAGGCTCAAGACGCGTTCTATGCTTCAGAGCCGATCCCAAAAATGTTAACTAATTCATTAGACAAGATTTTCTATTTGTCATTATCATTGTATTTGACTTAAAATAAGTACGATCAATTAGTCGTCTACATTGGCGCCCATTCCTAAACCCATTAGTTCTCAGCCTTATTTTTCCTTTAAGTACGTGCCTAATTTTAATCGAGGAGACTAATCCCACCCAGTGGGGGCGGCCCACCACTGTTGTGTACAGTCCACGTCCATTCCGGAAAAAAGATTTGGGATCCAGAAGCAAATTTGAAGCTTACCGAGTAACGGGAAAAAGTTGAACCAACGCAACTAATCCAATCAAAATTAATGTTTTATTTACTTTTGTCTATAGGATAACGATAACGATATAGGACGTGGCAGGTGAGAGCACGTCTATCCCGCTCCGCTAACCAACGATGTTAGCCCACAAGACCACTTTCGCAAACATGGACCGGCTTTTAGCAAAAATTTGATCAGTGAAAGTCGAGTTATACGTACCTCGTTCGAACTCAAGGGTGCGTGTATTTGATTAATTTATGCGATACTATTTCTAGATAGTGTAATTATATATCAGCTTATGTAAATATAGAGATTAACATTGTAGAAAAGAGACTTGCATTAGCTTTTAAGATAGATTGTTTGTTCATATCTGACTAAAGTAGCACTTACTTTATGGATGTTCATAGATTGGATAGATTGCCATATTACAGAGCCTTTCATTTTTAATGTCAGCTGGTTAGTAAATAAAAATAATGTATATGTATGTTGCTTTTACTACATGCAATATATCACAGAAGCGATAACTTTGGTGGTAACGACAGTAATTTATATTAACTTATCAGCAAATGCCAATGGATGCAATCTTCACCGATCTTTATGGGAGATGGTGAATGTATTCGATTTATTATTTTTATTTATTGTATTTACATAGTCACTGATGTTACAAATATTACCAATTCGGAGGATTATTGTTATTTCTTAGTGGTAACATTAAAGTAATTAAGCATACGTTATTTATTCTAAATAGATTACGTGCATCAGGTATGTACCTACGTGGAATTTAATTAATAAAACGTAAAGGTACGAGAAGTTATTAACAGAAGAACATATGTCAATTAAAACAAAAACTCTTACTATACTTGTCATTTTATTATGGATTTTAAAATCAAAACTATTATTCTTTAATGTACTTATATGTAAAATTCACTAAATTAATATTCTTATTTACTTCACTTTTTCACAAAGAACCGTAAAAACATTTTATCAATATTTTGGCGTGAAGGTTACTGTGTAAATGCCAAATTACAGAAAAGTTGCCTTCACGCTTATTTGTAATAATTATGATGTTGCTATTGAGAGTAAGAACCTTTAGACAAAATTGCTGTAACCAAGTTGTTGATTTATACCTGTAAAATGTGTGTACAGAAACAAATAAAATGCATGAACTGACTTAACTGGATAGACATTAATACAATTTGCTTATTATGCTAATGTTTTCATAATTAAGTTATATTATATTTCTGTGTCCTTACTACTCACATTATCCTATTTTCACCGATTTTTATTCATCGCAAGGGCGGATGCACCGTTATAGGCACGATGGGCGCGCCCCAAAACCAACATTGGTTTCGACGTCGTGTCTTGACGCGAAGGAAATATTCAAAATTGTTCATGAGCGAGTTCGTACTCCGACCCGCACTTGGCCGATTTTCGGGTGACTGACGGTTTGAGGGCTGGAAAGCGCCTACTTCCGTCCCGTTTAGATGTCAACGAACCGTCAATTTCATACTCTGTCAAAGAATGTTAATTTTGCATAAACTTTGGTCTGTATTATATGCATTGACCACATTATAGACCTGAATGATCTCTCTCACATCTTTAATTAATTAAAAGTTCTCCGAACAATTCCATGCGTTTTCTTTCTATTTTACCCCTATGCCTGAAATTCTGTGACGTGTACATATAGAGTTAACATAATTAATGGCAATAGCAGGTCGCTGTCGACTAATATGGAGTCAATTTGCAGTACTGCGCGACTGGTTCAAGTTACTTTTTATAAAGCGAGGTCATTGACTCGACACTAAACAACATGGACACACATGGCATTGGTATTGCAAGGTGTCGATGCACCGGGAAATTTTAAGCAACCTTCGGAGCTATTACGTATTTGTTGAAGGTAATGAGCAGTAGCAAATTTGCATGAGAAATGTTGGTAGATTTTGAAGCGGCTTGCAGTAAGATGCTTAGGTGAAGTAGTTTCTCGTAACGCTTAAAGGCTTTAACTTAGTCACGTAATAAAGTGGAGAGACTTGCTGTCTTTGCTTTGACGATTTTCAGAAGTTATTTTTGTCTTCTACTGTACTATCGTACTCTATATTCTACTATGGTGTTGAATAATATTTCAACTCCACCTTAAATCTATACATATATATAAAGCAGAGATTGTTTGATTGGTTGCTTAAACTCGCTAATCTCAGAAACTACTGGTCCGATTGAAAAATTATTTCAATGTTAGATAGCTCATTTATCGAAGAAGGCTATAGGCTATATTTAATTATGAAGTTCCTACGGGAACTGTAGGTACGCAGTTGAAACCGCGCGCGGCGGGAAGCTAGTCACACGTATAACAAGTCTATGTAGGTATATGCAAACACCTAAGTAAGCGCTAAATTAATTCACTATTATTAAATAAGTATATACCGACCAGATTATGTTCAATAAGGTCCTAATTACATGATAATTCTAATGATAAAGTTTACGAGGCTAACGACGTTGTTTTGATATTGGTATTAAAACAGGTGTAACAGATTAAACGAATGCATACGCGGTAAGTAAAGTTCATTAGCATGATTCACGTCTACTTATAACTACCTACCATCTACACAATACAACTAATGTTTTCAAAGAAATATGTGCCAAGCTTAATATGGCTTTAGCAAGATCGAATGATAAACGACATAGCAAAATGGACCAGCAGTGGAATTACGTAAAAAAATGTGCGTCACTTTTTAGCTTTTTACGTTGTCATAGCAACTAACAACACAAATCTATATGTACTCATATAGAAAGAGTTTTTTTATTTTACTTTGTCATCAATTTTATTTTTCTCTATAAGTAACGTTTTACATTAATGCATAAAATACCTACATATATACAACTAAAAATTGCTAATTCAAAATAAAATGAACTTATAAAATACTACAATTCTGAATTTATTCTACTTGGCAAGGTTCCCAAAATGCTGGCAGCGTTACCCCGTTGAATGGCAATGCTTACATGCTGTGCAAAGCAAAAACCAGCACTCGGAGAACGTGCAGCAAGAAAGAGTTTGTTTGTTTACTTGAAAGCGTTAATAGCAGAAAACATTGGCCTGATTAAAAAAAGAATCAGTGTTAGATAGCCCATAAGGCTATATTTTATTCTGACGTTTTCACGTGAACGGCGGCGACACTGTTGAAACCGCGCGTGAGAAGCTAGGCGTAGATGTAGTTGACAACTAGCCACCAAGCCTTGGTGGCTAGTTGTCAACTACATCTACGCCTAGCTCCAAACAATTCGCGTTTCGCTCAAATTCGCGTATCGTTCAAATATTCGCGTACAAATGCGAAATTTTTTAACGTTTTCCGATCATTCTGCAAAATTATCACTGTCGCATTTTTTACGGAATATGCTTGCAGTTTAAAAATTCATCACAACCAGTGTCATCTGACAGACGTCGGCACGCAGACCGCTGCGATTTATCATTCTCCTGTATAGGCAGTAGGCACTCTAATTGCGACAAGTTGTCGCCGCGTCCAAGACGATATCTCCCCTTATTGCAGCCGCTAGTTGCTGGACAGCAGGGTAAAGAAATTTATTTTATTAGAATTGCATACTTACTAATATTATAAAGAGGAAAGATTTGGTTGTTTATTTGTATTGAATAGGCTCCGAAACTACTACACTGATTGAAAAATTCTTTCAACGTTGGGAAGCTACACTATCCGCGAATGACATATAAGCTTTATTTAATTACGAAGTTCCCACGGGAACGGGTAACGTGGATAAAATCATGCTTATGTCTCATGGTTTTCACTTTCCAGTGTCCGCCGCAAACATGACAGCACAGGCATTAAAATCTTTTTCAATCTTCATCATCATCATGATCATCATCAGCCCGAATAATGTCTTTTAGATGATGTAATTATTATAAATGATGTTATAACCATCGAGACCAACGGTTAAACGTGCTTTCCGAGGCACGGAGGGTAGTCCCTCAACCAACCAGATCCAGAAATAAATCTTAGAATTTACACAAAGATTTCTTGTCCGATGAGGGGATCGAACTCATGACCTTCTACACTCAAAGCGAGACTGATAACGCTACGCCACGGAGGTTTCACTTGTATATTATGAGGGTCTTAGATCATAGCATTAAAAATCTATTATACCATTAAAACGTCTTTAAATAACCTGAACTTTGCCTCTATAGGTGAAACTTCTACACTACCTATAATGGCTTATGTAATGACTATGTTATAACGCTTTGAAAATTTCTAAATATAGCAAGTAATTTCCAATTCAAGTCATCGAGATAACATCTAGATATTTAATTAAGTAATTGACAGGCAGCGATGCAGCGATGTACGCATACATGTATTTATTATACATGACAGTATCGCCGTCGAAATTCTGTGGTTTGGTCTAGACGGGCTGCAGTTCACTTGTCTATTTGCATTTAAACGCACCGTTCTATTTCAACGCATATATAAGGCGGCGCTAAAATATATGCCTTCTCTTTAATAATAAATAGTATTATGTGTAGTGATTACGTTATTAAAGAATTTTACTTCTCTACTTCATCAGAACCGAGAGAGACCTACTCTTCTTTAACAGACCTTGGCTTGCCAAGGTCTGTTAAAGGGTCGTTGATGGATCCGGATTGCTTATGCGTACCCGGCCTCCGCCAACGGCGGATCGAAGGAGTGTCCGGGGGGTTTTAGTTAGCATACCACGCTATGAAGTTGGCGAGTCCCACATATCCCACCGCCAGCGCGCGAATACGCTGCAGCGGCGGTGGGAATGCGTAAAAAAAAAAAAGGGTCGTTGAGGGTTATTGCCGTAATTACCATGCTTGGAAACGGATTGGTGACCGCAGTAAGATGGGAGTGAGCTGATAGTTGCTGCTGCCTATCCATCAGGTGTAGCTAGGTCCCTTAGTCTATGTCAGTCATGGGGTGTTCTTTTTTAAACCGGAAACCACACGGGATCATTGCAATTTGCGTTGACTTCAATTAAATTATTCCGCGATACAAATCAAAACACATGAATTTTAAAATAATTCGTTCTTTAATTTTCACTTCATCTACTTTAAAAAAAAAGGGTAATATAGTCTATTCTTCTAGAGAAGTAGTTTAGTGCTGGTAATAACTAAATGGCCTTTTAATATTACCGCAAGTAGTCTACAAATTAATTATCAGCATAAATTTGTATCGCTAAGTACAAATGTTACTAGAAATGTATCGTATCCTGATCTGAACAGCTGTTAGGTACGATGATTTATTTAAAATGGTTTAGATACATCATCATCATCAGCACGTTTAACGTCCACTGCTAAACATGGGCCTCCTCCCGAGGCGAGGGGGGGTTTTTGCCATAGTCACCACGCTTAGCAGGCGGATTGGTGACCGCAGTGTTACGTTGTAATACACAGTACACAGGGGAAACACTGCTGCCCGTTCCCTGGTTCGTTTTATATAGATGTTATAACAATCGGTACCAACGGCTTAACGTGCTTTCCGAGGCACGGAGAGAAGTCCGTCAAGCAACCAGACCCGGAAAGAAATCTTAGAATTTACACAAAGATTTCTTGTCCGGTGTGGGGATCGAGCCCACGACCTCCGAAATTTAAAGCGAGTCAATTACCGCTACGCTACGGAGGTTGTCTGTGTGTTGTTCAGATACCTACATAGGTCAATCCTAAAATATCCCTACATACAGATAAAGCAAGCTATTAGTTACAAATTATATAGACACCAAGTTATTCAATATTAATGTTGCGACAGTTAGATCCTTGCGGATGATAAAGCCTTTTGATTTAATACTACATATATTTTCACTATCTAGGTCGATAGGCCAGGCTTAGCGCTGCAGATCGTAAGAGCCACGCTTGATCAATTGACCCGTCATATTAAACTGCTCAAGCGTTTATTAGCAAAGTCAAGATCGCCTTTTATATTAGCTGAAGCGTCTATCTGGGCTACAGATACCATCTAAAAGCGATCGCAGTTCTTCCGTATGTCTATAAAACATGCAACCATGTACTACATTCATGTACCTTTGTCTATTTTCATGACTGTAGATGCAGTTACTACTTTTACAGCCGGTGTAGTATTTACATCATCATCATCAGCCCGTACAACGCCTCCTCCCGAGGGAGGGTATTTGCCATAGTCACCACGCTTGGCAGGCGGGTTGATGACCGCAGTATTTTGTTGTACCACACAAGGAAACGCTGCTGCCCGTTCCTTGATATACGATTACGTGATTATAGATGATGTTATAACAATCGGGACCAACGGCTTAACGTGCTTTCCGAGGCACGGAGGGTAGTCCCTCAACTCTTGAAATTTACACAACGATTTCCTATCCGGCGTGACCTCCGAGATTTAAAGCGAGCCAAATACCACTACGCTACGGAGGTAACTTAGGTATAACGTAAACTGCATATATTTTACCAAGTGCCATTTCACATCTTGCATAAGTAGCTCAATCATGTTTTTATCCGTTTTAAATGGATATTTTGTGTCAAAACCGCAATTACTATCCGATGTCGACTGTTCGTAGCGGTCAATATTTCACCGAACCTTCACGGTCAGTGAAAGCTCTGCTTTGTTTTCATTAAAAAAGGGAATTGGATCATAAACCGGAGTCCATTAAATGAACCGCAACACAATTTTGGGAGAGGGAAGCGTGCGATTTAATTAAAAAGGGCTCACTACGCCGAAGTTTAGTTCGACGTCTACATGCATAGTTTTACATATAAAGTGAGTATAAAACTGAATTTAGTACTGACACGGGTCCTTAAACAACACGATAAGTTATTAGTCAACTTCATATTGTTTATGATATCTTCTTCCATGTTTATGCACATATCATAAGAGTCCCGTTTAAAAATACCTTCTACGGATTGATTTTACAATCGTCAGATAAAATATATCAAAAATTCCATACAAAAAAAACAACCTAAAAATATGTATGTACATACATACATAAGCTCATGCCTGTTTCCCAGCGGGGTAGGCAGAGACAATGGACCTCAACTTGCTGCGATCCCTACACACATCTTTCGCTTCATTCACTCTCATAACATTCTTCATACAAGCACGTCGGTTTAGGGTGGATCTTATTTGACCTTTTGCGAGGATGTCCCCGATTTGGTAAATAATAATTAAATATGTATGTACTCCATACATATTTTGGAATTTGATAATTTTTGTATGGAAGTTCTGTCAAAATTCAAATTTACTTTCCTGGTATATTTTTTAGCTCTTAACATTGATTAACGAAAGAACGCTCGTAGGTGGTAAAGTCAGTAGGTAACACACGCCGGTAGCGCTTGGGAATTCAACTTTACAACGTCGTTTTTCTCATGCATAGCTTTATATTCACCATTCAATCTTAACAGTATCATAAAGTAAATAAAGTAATTCAGTGCCACCACTTAACTTCCTCCTCTTCTGCATAGATATCTACCAATTTTACCCTAAAGTTGACCTACCATTTAGAAATTACCATAACCGTTTAGCAGAGTCAGGTGTGAGTCAAAGAGCATTGTTTAATCACAATTTTAATCATTCACCTACTAAAAATACATATTGAATTCCTTGTCTGAAACCACAACTCTTGTGCGAATGTTTGAAAGCAGCCTACTTGTATTGCCTCTAACGATATAACTACTAAGTGCAGTAAGCTATTAAGACAACATTAGATTACTGGCGCGACGAGTAAATCCGGTCGCAGGAGGCTATAGTCTGATTAGGTTATCAAGTAAAAGGTATTTTGGTCTTATTTCCGCGGCGTCTTATCTATACAGGTCTGATGATCTATGCCGCAAGGATCTCAAGTGGCTCCCTATCCGCCTTCGCAGGAATACTCGTATATTGTGTCTCCTTTTCAACATCCTCCACAATCCCAATTATCCCTCTTATCTACAGGAGTGTTTCTCCTTTATGCACACGTCTGATGCTACTTGTAGATCTCATCTCCGGTCACTCCTTAAATTCCCTCCTCACAAAACAGACTTCTTTTCCTACTCCTTTACAGTTCACGCTGTAAGTCTATGGAATTTACTTCCGCCTAACATACGTACTTCTTACACTATTCTCATGTTCAAAAAACGTGTAAAAGAACACTATCTTTCCTTACCTTAAGTATATATTTATGTATGTATATGTGTATATATTCAAAATATAGTAGTGTATGTAGTATATTATATATAATGTTGTAATTGTGGTCCTTATATATGTATATAAACTACACACGATATATTCTTCTCCATTTAAATGTTTCCTATCGCGGGTCAGCTGGAAGAAATTTCTTTTGAAATAAGCTGTAGCTATGTGCAATTGTATCCTTATTTATGTTGTCTCATATTGTTTGTGTGTACATAAATTATTAAATAAATAAATAAATAGTAATTACCTAGAATTAAAACCGCGAAATTCAGATTTTTTCCACTATTAATAACCTCGTACGGACTACATACATCAATATCATATCAGGGAGAACACTTTAATCGCCTTGTAAATAATTAGGGGATACAATTCTTAAGAAAATAAAACAGAAAGGTTAACAGGGTTATACTGATGGTGACTCGTGACGAAGATGTCCTCAGTGTTTGCTCTCGAGGCGGGAGAGGGCTGCGCGCGCGCCGGCCTCGATGTAGCGATGCCATATATGGCGCTGACGGCCGCCAACCTCCGACTTGCGACAGACTCAGCTCCACAGGTATTTTAGGCGCAAGCCCTAAATTGTTTACGTGAGTTACGTGCACTTAATTTTGTTAAAATGTCACGGCACGGCACCGCCAAACAGGTGTTATAATTAAGTAACGTGGAGAACTCAATTAATTATTGACTGTTTTATTGGTTAGTGTTTCGATATTTAAAACATATTAAATTCAATGTAAGTACATACGAGTACTTGCTGTGACCTATGGCACATAATTTCGATTAAGAAACCATACTGACCAATAAGAATGCACATGAAATACGGAAAAAAGCTAAATTTTCACTCTATTTTGGCACTTTATATTACCATTTACTTTGTATGAAACTGGAGACACTCAAATAATAATACATGTATCTTGGTAACCAACACCCCAACAAATTCCTGAAGACGGAGATTCCTGTGTCAGGAATCTTCGTGCGATGATACAAAAACAACATTTTATAATCCTTGCCAAAATGTCACTGATTCCAAACCGGGTCGAACAATCGATGGCTCAGGAGATGCAGTCAGTAGCGATGGCTTATTATGTAGCCTAATAAGGGTGTCGGGAACATTCCCCGCAGTAACCCAAAGGACGCCGCCGAGGACGACTGTCCACAACCCGCCCGAATACTGGGCCTGGTTATTTAAGGAACATTGGTTTCTGCGAAATCACGCACGCGATGCCTATAGTAAGCCATCGTAATTTGGAAGATTCGACTTTTTTTTTCAATTATGTCGTAACTCGACGTTTCAGAAGGAAAATTCGGTCGTAAATTGATTTTTTTGTACGAACACTTTAATGATAAGTGGTCACTAAATTGGTAATTTTTTGGTTAAAATATGTTATTTTAGCAGTCTGAATCCAGCTATTCTCACATAATATGTAGTTTTAAAGCTCTTGCTAAACGTGGTGATTGGAGGCCCACAAACATTAACAATATGAGTGCTGCAAACTAATGTGAAACAACACTCAAAAACTAGCGTTTTGACTTAATATTATTTTGTAAAAAATCGTTACTTTCGTCTTCAACCCTCATTAATATCAGATAAATAAAGCTTACACTGAACAAGTGCATTCATTATCTTTTTTATTAATATTAGAATTATTATTGTTGAAAATAACTCTTCCTGACGTGGATTAATCAGTGATGAATAGTGATACCTAGTGCCATTGTAACTCAGTAACTCCGCAACACCGTATAGAGTATTAAATGTTCGATAATAAAACACGCTCGGCACTTATCGGTTTATCGGAACATTATCGGGATCGATAAAGGAGCCGGACAAAGTGCGGATATCTACGAATCGGTCAGATAAGTGAGTTGCGATACATATACACCTAATACACTATTGCAGCATTGGTTAAATGTTATGGCCGCATTGACCAAATCGGCAAGTGTAATCAAAGGCTTTGCGTAGGAACATTAAGTTTGAGTGCCCATGAAGGTACTACACTTTTTGCTTCACTATCGGCAGATTACAAAACACTACCAAGAGTTTGGCTGACATTATTTTTCTGGTTTATTCCAGAGCAAACCTGCTATAATAGATTTATCAATGGGCATCCACTGATAAATCAATGCTAGCAGGAATGGGTCTTGGTAATATTTGACACATACCAATAAATTGTAGCTGAAATAGCACGTAGTGAAGACAGGCTAATTTTTATCTTAAGTCCAGACTTAATTTATTAAACTCTGTATTTCTTATTTCTCAGATGCATTAATTGTGGGGATTTATCAGATGGGATTTCTGAACCTAGTTAGCCCCTAGTTAGAAGAAGTTAGAACCTAGTTATATTTGTAATAAATTTGTTTACATTTACACTTAGTCATGTTTTCTGTTCTATCCATGATAAAATTCTTTCACAGAATTCTTACAGAAAAAAACATTTTTCGATGCCAGTGTACGCGTACAGCTAGAGGTGAAAAATACAAAGCGAGTGCATTCGATATAGTGAATAGAATCGCAAGTATAGCAACTACAATAATGCCGCATTCAAAAGGATTTATAATATATTACTCAAGTATATTAATAGCATTCTACGTAGTAAACGTTATAACCGTAGGACCATTTAAATAGAATTATAAATAACATCAGACTTTATCGAAGTAAAGACAGTAAAGGCTATTAGTATAAGCTTACTTGCATTGAATATTCAATCGATTATGGTTGGTGAATAGGTATCGAGTACGTCTTGCAGATGTATTGCTACAATAATTACCATATACAGTAACTGTCGATGCGATTGCAATGGACCGAGCGATAGTACAATTAGTTTACAATATAGAGTTTATATTAACTATTATTAAGTAACATAACATTTAGATGTTTCTATAAACGGGTTTGGCCAACATTTGGCCAAGCCTAATAGAAGTTGGCCCAAGTCAAACACAACAGGCTTTTTTTAGAGTACATGAATGTCCACAGGCCCAATAGTACTCGGCGTTCCATTGCTCTCGAAATTTGTGTACCAACATAGATGAGTTCAGGCACTTCAGGCACAGGATCAAGTGTTAGATGTTCTTCGAGGCACAGGTGAAATGTCATCAACAATTGACTCGGGATAGTACTTATAGTACATGTTTTCTCTTAACAACAGGCAATAACTCACAAGTAATAGTTGCTAAGAATTTACAAGACTATAATATTAATTATATTGTTGAATATTTACATACACAGTTAAAAAATATATTCTTTTTTATTCCGTTTTATTAACCTAGTTGTTACCTAAATATTGGCTATTCTAGCACGTTAGGATAATATAGTCTATTATCGTAATAAGGGCAACTCCGATGAAGACAATGTAGTTACGTTAGCGCTGCCTGTAGTAACCTAGTTAGCGGAAAGGATATATGTGGAAAAAGGACGACCTTATATACTACGAGTATATTGTATTAGTATAGGGACAGATAGAGATAGAGATAGGAACCTTTTATGAGATCAATTTCTTTTCATGTAAACGGGATACATAACATATATTTAAAAAATAGGAACTCTTACATTTTTTATCGTCTATACTAAGGGTATGCTATCTACAAAGTTTATGAAACCAAAATCCGAACCAAAGAATTGCTAGTTTCGAATAAGAATCAACCAATCACGTGACAAATGTCAAACTGTACAATACATTTGCGATTTAATATTTTTTAATATTTTTAATTACTATCGGGAGGCGCTACTAAAAGGAGCGCTCCGAGGAATAAAAAAGGAGCGCCTCATTAGGAGCGCCTCAAAATGGTAGCGCTTCGAGGAATACCGCCAATTTTTATTCCAACCTATTATGTTATGCTGTCTGGTAAATCCAGATTTTTTGTTTAACCAAGAATGTATTGAGGGCTGATCTCCTTCAATATTACATGATGTCAATGCTACGTGTTGTAAATAAGCACTTGTGTACAGAGCACCTGTAACATTGTCTAGTCTAGACGCAATAAAAGTCGGATAAAAGTAGTTTCCCGCTGCATTTCGTTATTTATGCGAGAAACAACGCTTGTTTCTGTCTGGACATTTTATCTTTAAGTTAACTTGTTATGATACTGTATAAATACTTCGACTGCACTGGTGGTTTAGTGGTTACGGAAGCTACCTAAGAACCTGAGACCTGGTGTACCTACTGCTCGCCTTTATGTCCGGCGAAGAAGTAAAAGCCCCGTGGCTAACATACATCCGCATCTGTACCTACATATATTATGTAATTCCGGAAAAGGTTAGGGTTTTTTTTTACTACAGCTGTTAAGCAATAGTTCTACGGTGACATAGTCATAATAAAAACTTATTATACAAACTGTAGATGTAAATATCTGCTTCTCTTTCATTCTTTCACGTCTAATCATTAGCAATAATTTATTAATCCTCATAGGTTTGGTCAGATTTTGTCATATATCATCTAAATAAGTCTGGATGACTTGCTGTTGTTATATAAAACATCAAATTCTAATCCTATTGTTTATATTCAATGGTCGTCCTCAACCCTGATTGGAATTGAAGGTTATTTCGCCTATTTCGTCGTGAGTAAAAAGATCTTTCCCTTATAAGCGACGCAGGACAGGCATTCTTATACAGTGCAAAGTCACGCGCCTCCATCCTAACTTTTTGTTTGTACAATCTTACGACCCTAGGTTTCCTTTTACAGAATACAAGAAAAAAACGAATACAGTATACAGAGATTTTATATTACCACATAAACTTTTTATTAGGGTCATAACATGTTTACTATATCGCTTACTTTAGTTGTTGTTTTTATGAAAAGAAATGCAACCTAAAAAGTTTATCTTTATCATTGATCTCTTTGTTTTCTTAAATTATATCAAGTTAGATAGTTAGTCTCTGATCTGTAGGTATCTGATCATTTGAAAAGTAACTAATATAAAATTTGCGCGAAGGTAAAGTCCGATTTGTACTTGAAATAAGTACAAATCGGTCATTTTCAAATATTAAAATGACCTAAGGCTTTAGTACTTTGGGTCGGATTGCTTATGCGTACCCGGCCCCCGCCAACGGCGGATCGAAGGAGTGTCCGGGGGGTTTTAGTGGTGTAGGATCCTCTCCTCGTGGTCCCACCGCCAGCGCGCGAATATGCTGCAGCGGCGGCGGTGAAAATGCATTTCTCTATACCCGGACACCCAAAAAAAAAGGTTTTAGTACTTTCATTTCTTTTTTTGATACAGTATGTACATTAATTAAAACCTAGAAGTCATAAAAAAAATTAATACCGACTTTAATAATAGAGAAATTCAAATTTATATGGGAATGGGAAGGTCCCATTTTAAGTTATTAATCAACTTTCAAAGAAAACATTCGTTCCTTATGCATGTCGAGTACTTTATAGTTTACTCGTATCTCAAAAGTAAATACAGATAAGCAATAGGGTTGCCAATTGTACCTATAAGTCACTGACTTCACAAAGGTAAGTCGGGCAAGAGATAAAGCCGCCGATTCACAGAAGTCACGATGAGTCATTGTAGAATCAGGCTTACCTACATGAAGCGCAACATATGCGGATGCAGACCATGTGCATAGACAAGACTTGACCTTATTCACCTACAGCCATGCTAATTGACCACATTTGTGTAATAATTCGTAAAATAATTAGTATGTATTATAACTCTAACATAGAATAAAGGTAAGTAGCAAATCTTGGCAAGGTCCGTTGTGCATCATTGTCATAACCGGATTGCAGACGCCAAAATTTGCACGTTAATCTACTATACATTTATATTCAACTTGCATATAACCTTCAATAAAAACTGAATGACGAAATATTACGAATACATATTAATTATATTTTGTTGTAGTGCTTCGTAATGGTAATAAATTTAAAGTATATTAAGCCATGCAATAAGCTTTTATATCTTACAGTTTAATGAAAACATCCCTTATTTAACATTCTCTTTCAAGAAGGTACTTTATCAGCAAACAGCAGGCAAAGGAAACTTGAAAACGGTCATATTGAATTTGACAATTTCGAAAAGACCGGCAAATTTTACAATCTTCAAACAAAAAATATCAAACGAGTAAATTTTTAATTTGACATGAAAAACCTTAGCATAGATATTCATTAAAACTCCTCTGATATTTTTTATCTCGGGATTGAAAAATTTCGCCTAATCAAATGATTACGCCAAATTTAATATTAGTATATCTAGTATAGATATACTAATATATAAATCTGAAGAGTTTGTTTGTTTGCTTGAACGCGCTAATCTCAGAAACTACAGGACCGATTTAAAACATTCTTTCAGTGTTAAATAGTCAATTTATCGAGGAAGGCTATAGGCTATATTACATTATGAAGATCACACGGACACAGGAGTAACGCGGGTAAAACCGCGCGAGGGAAACTAGCTTCATAATAATATTAAGCGTTCGCAGACGAGGTAGGTACATGGCTGTATACTTATATTTGTGTATGCAACATTATGCAAAAACAATTTGTTCCAATCCGGCTCAACGTTGTTTTTCGCCAAGCTGTTCTTTTCACTGTAGCTAATGACGTAATTTTCGTCGCGAGTCGCCATGAGAACCGTCTGTGTTTATTAGAGCAACCAGTTTTAATGATGTCTGCAGGTTTGTGAGAAGGACCGCTTCCACGCGATGTCCACTTCCCGTTTTTCTAATTATACATCTAGTCTAAGATCCCGCTATACAACGACCTTCACCGAGATGCTTATTTAATGAGACGTATTTTTTATGTTATTAAATATGCCAATAAATATATCCTATATGGGTTGCCTAACAAATTTCAGTCCAGAGTATTTTTAATTCATAATTAAAAAAAATTTTTTTTTTAAACATTGCACCGGTATGATTATTAAATAAATTTGATACCAATCGAAAGTTTGAAGCCCATAGAATATGCAAACGTTAGGTTGCCTATTTTTTTCCGGTCACAACCACGGGTTGCCAGGTGTAAACAGGTAAATCTATACTAGCATTTTGCAACGGTCTGATTATTGAATCAAACTTAGATAAAATGAAAGATTATTTCATAAGGAACACGGTGGTATAGGGTTGCCTGCGAAAAATCAGTCCCGAATTACGGTTGTCGAATTTTAAATAATAAAATATCGCTGCGAGTGAATGTGTGTGAGAGAGAGGTCCTAGACCAACCATCCCATGCGGTAGAAAAGGACGCAGCGTAGCAGCTGTTTAAAGTCCGCCCATTTAAAGAAGGAGAGTGCGCATGCTATTTGTGCTTGGAAATGAAAAAGATAGCGATAGACTCGTATATGCTGTGCATTATTTTGGAGTAGTTAATTATTAATATACAGAAATAGTTATTTAATTTTTTATTTTTTAATCAATTAATTATTTATCTATGTTTATTGTTTATGTGACACTAAAGTATATACACATCTTTAGTAAAAAAGACAGTTAGAGTAAAACAAATATATTACTTATCTGGCAAATTTTATCTTTATTATTGGGAGCCGAAATAAAAAACAACAATTAAAAGAATACTTCTGTTTATTGAAAAAAATTTAAAATACAATTTTTTTTTAAATTATTCAGATTCCGAGTCATCGGACATATAATGCTGGATATCATTAACTCAGAAAATTTTACGAACTATTTTCGTAAATTCTATGTGGCATAATGCAACGGATCCAATATGCGTGAAACTTCAGCCTGAGAACTGCGGTTGGTTCTTAGATGAATATTTAAAACCAGTAGGATTCATTGGGGATCATACACCTTTAAAAATAGAAGACATTGTCGAAAAAACTGAAACGGAGAGTGATGACGAAGAAGATTCAGAAGTTGGAGATCACAGTTATATGTCCGATGACTCGGAACCTGAATAATTTAAAAAAAATTTGTATTTTAAATTTTTTTCAATAAACAGAAGTATTCTTTTAATTGTTGTTTTTTATTTCGGCTCCCAATAATAAAGATAAAATTTGCCAGATAAGTAATATATATGTTTTACTCTGTCTTTTTTACTAAAGATGTGTATATACTTTAGTGTCACATAAACAATAAACATAGATAAATAATTAATTGATTAAAAAATAAAAAAATAAATAACTATTTCTGTATATTAATAATTAACTACTCCAAAATAATGCACAGCATATACGAGTCTAAACGGTGGACTTTAAACAGCTGCTACGCTGCGTCCTTTTCTACCGCATGGGATGGTTGGTCTGGGACCTCTCTCTCACACACATTCACTCGCAGCGATATTTTATTATTTAAAATTCGACAACCGTAATTCGGGACTGATTTTTCGCAGGCAACCCTATAACACCGTGTTCCTTATGAAATAATCTTTCATTTTATCTAAGTTTGATTCAATAATCAGACCGTTGCAAAATGCTAGTATAGATTTACCTGTTTACACCTGGCAACCCGTGGTTGTGACCGGAAAAAAATAGGCAACCTAACGTTTGCATATTCTATGGGCTTCAAACTTTCGATTGGTATCAAATTTATTTAATAATCACACCGGTGCAATGTTTAAAAAAATTTTTTTTTTAATTATTAATTAAAAATACTCTGGACTGAAATTTTTTAGGCAACCCATATAGGATATATTTATTGGCATATTTAATAACATAAAAAATACGTCTCATTAAATAAGCATCTCGGTGAAGGTCGTTGTATAGCGGGATCCTATACTAATCGCATTAAGCGAGCAACACGAACCTGACGAAGTAATTGCCATCGAACTAGATACATAAAAAAATAAAACGCTCCTATATGTGAACTCGTGAGATGTAAGCTCGTATACAGTTATTACGCATAAATATATCATTTTAAAACAACAAAATTTATTCAATGAAATATGTAAATAGTTGTCGTGTGTCACGCCAACTACGGTGTGTACTAAAATCAAAAACAGCACCACCTTGACCGCAGTGCAGTCTGATCCTTATGTTGGCAAATGCTACTGAAATAAAGGAGGCTGATTTAGTCTGAAACGAAAGTCGCTACAATAGTAATGCCGAAAATAGCCTTCCAACCTTGCACCTCGCTGGATCGATAGAGCCTTGAACTCAACGCCGCGAACCAGGCGCGGGCGGTGTGGATCTAAAGATTACAAGACTTTGATAACAGCTATTGTGAGCTTTCTTGGCAACGTTTTATCATCCAGGTAAAATAACTAGGTAAGTAAGTGGCACTGACTTACCTACTCACAACCATAATAAAACGGAACGAAAGTAGTGGTAACAAAAAAGTGTAAGAAAGTTAGTACCTATGTAGTTATTTCTTTTGTGTATGTTTCAGTGATAGAGTTAACTCATTCCATATTTGAACAAAAGCTGTAGTCTTGAATATGGTGGGTGTTGGCAGGTAACTGTGAAACTCTTCAGATAAAATATAAAAAAATATAGCATAATCCATAATTGGGTGGAGTACGAATAATTTCTCGCCACACTAACACTAACACCTTAATTTTATTAACTAGGCAATGAAATAAAAACAAAACTAGAACACAGATGTAACGGTAACGCCGTATTTCTATTTCATATTATATCTATGTCACAAATTATACATCGATGTAAGTTAAAAATATAATGACTAAGTAGATACTAATATCAAGAGATAGAATTTTCTTTTCTTTATTTCTGATTCAACAACGTCGAGCAGAATGTTGCAACGGGAATCCAAATTTTTTTGTTTTATTCGTTGTATACCGTTTAATCATATATAAGATTTTCAATATTAACGGAGTAAGAAACAAGTACACAGATATAAATAAAGTCTCAGGAACATTTTTCCCATAGCATCAATCCGCCTTGGAGTCAATTCCAATAATCGATACAACAAGTTTACGACCAGTAAGAAGATACTCCGTTAGACATACATGTTTGGTTTCATTTCATTATAAACTAGGACCTGGAGAGATCTGTAGTTTTACCCAATTACAATCAATTTCATTGAATGTGATAATCACTGGATTTGAAACTTTTTTTTGCTATTAGCATTTTTCTTGAAGAAGATTATAAAAGATCAAGCTTCCCGATTGGATTGCAATTGGGTAAAACTACAGAACGTTCAAACAAACAAACAAGTTTTATTACACACCGTTATTTTTTGTCGTTACTTATAGTCACCAAAATGAATTATTTTTATTAGAAGGTACAATCAATCTTTGTATATACCCGTTGAATAACATTAAAACTACAAGTTTAAATTATTGTGAATCTGTGTTATGGGCCCTGCACCTGCACCAAACAGCCTAGATTAGATTTATTGCAAGGCACTAGAACTCATTTTACCATTTATATCATTGCTGTCACCTTCAGGGAAACTTGTTTTTTGTTAAAAACATCTATTTCATCCATTTCAAATTTTAATGTTACGAACCGACTCCGTTCTGTAGTATTTGCGAAAAAGAGTAAACATCACTCCATCCTCACATACTCACAAACTTTCGCATGTATCGATCAGTAAGAAGGAACGATTATAATATTAGTAAGGATAATAAGGCTTTGAAAAATACGGATGAAAAAAGACTGCATGTAGCCGAAATAACAATGTTGTAGTGGGTGAGGTGGTTGTGAGGTGTGAGTGACAAGAATGGACAAAGTGTGGAATGCGTATATAAGGAGAAGTTTGAAAGTAGCACCTGTCATAGAAAAGGTGAGAGGGTTGTCCTAGCATGGTCATGTAATGAGGAGGGATGATTCGCATGTGACAAAAAGAGTATTGAATAAGGAGATGGATGGAGAGGAAGAGAGAGGCCATAGGTTGAGAGGGATAGATTGTGTGAGAAGGCATATGCAGGAAAGGACAGTAAGTGAAAGGATAGAATAGAAGAAAAGAACGAGTTGCGCCAAATAAATCGGTATAAGTACAGGGAGATGATGATGAGTAAGGATATTTTGGGGAATTCACCGGTTAAAACGTTACGAAGTTAAACATTTTTTTGATTAGGCATTATCAGAGTGGTGGGATAGATAAATGTTTGTCTCATAAGATGAAGGAGTAATAAGTATAATTTTATTTTGCATACAGATTAAAATAATTAAACTTACAGACTTACAAAATTGCTCTAGTTAGCAATGGAGAGGATTACCTACATAATATGGGTTAAGACTAAATTGAAAATTTATTCTCCATCTCAAAACGCGTTTATAAAAGAATCAACGAGTTTCTGTGGAAATTTTAATGATACCATCCTTTTATTTTTTGGTTATTGACGCAGCTTAAAAGTAATATTACGTTTGTTAAGTAGTATTTGCTTTAGTTACAATACTTCTAGCTTCTTGAATATCTACCCATGCGGGTAATTTTCTTAAATTTATCCCTTAAAATACATTTTTGCATAGTTTCGGTAAACGCAACTATTCTGCGTAACCTACCGAAACTTTAGTTTTGATTGGTGGTAGATACCTACCGAAACAAAGGGACACATGACACAGAAAAACAAACAAAAGAATAGTCCCGTTCAACCGGGACAGTGGTCAGTTTAGTAAGACCGAACACTGGATAAGATTGATAGATAGCTACATACTCGCCATATGATAACTTATCAGATGAATTTGGTTACCTACGTGCCTACGGCTACGCTATATTTTTTCTTATCTAAATAATATTTTAATTTATAATTGATACGGTTTATCTTAAGAAATTCTGCGACCCTGAAAATTCAAAATATCTACAATATTGTTCGATCAATATCACTGATAGCAAAATGTTAATTAATTATAATTATTTACATATTAAGTTAGATACCTAGATAGAGTAGGTAGGTAAGTACCTACTTACTAGCTTCATTGATAATAATGAATGTTGATAAGGAATGTCCAACGTTTATCTCGGGATAGAGGTGCTCGGTAAAATAAGTAGAACCACTATAAATACCTATTATAATATATAATTCTACGAATTCCACCTTTAAAGTAGGTATACAATGTAAAGGCAGTAATCGATGAGTACCTATTTAATATTAAATTCTGCTAAATACCTATATTTACCTATTTCCTCTAACTAAATCAGTAGGTAGATATGCTTAAAAGTTAGCAAAACTAAATAATATTATTGACTGTAGTTAGTTTATGTTTTGTTGTGTCCGTGATCCATCATATAGTTATGAAACTATGAACTAAATTGAAACAATGCTGAATCTAAACTGTAGTGAAAAAATATTTAGCAACCTTCCGATAGTACCTACCTATATAAAAATTCAACTAAGTAAAGCTCTATATAATCCGCACAAAGAATAAATGAATAAAGTCGGTGGTTTGCCGTCAAAAACTTATTTCGTTCTTATAGCGGCAAAACACAAAAAATATAAAAAAATATAAAAAATAAATTGTCCAACCGACTATCTTATGTAAGTGCGGCCGGTGCTAAGTAATTTTAATATATAAGAACCTACAAGCAAATTAAAGCTCTATAGATTCATACTCGTAGTCGTTGTACGTCGTCGTAGCGAAGACGTCGGCGCGCCTGGTACTCACCTGCGTGGGGAGCACGGTCTCCCGGCCCAGGGGTATCGACATTTTGCTAGCGGCGCCGCCGGCCGCGCCCCGGCGCCCGCCCGCGCCGCACCATCCACCGACCCGCCACTGAGGCCGCGCGCCCGCCCGCTGTCACCGTCCCGACGACCACAAACAAGAAAAACACTTTCCCGATAACGCGATTTTCCACCAGTTATGCCCCCTTTATATATTAACACTGATGCTCTGTCGCGACTCGACGTCGACTTCACTCATCACCCATAAATCCTCATACAGGAATACACTCATAAAAAATAACAAATTCGATGCATATGTATATCATACGGCAGTGTGTGGAAGCGCGATAAGACGCGCGCACCGAACTAGCACCTACCCCGTGAGGCGCGAGCGTGCGACTGGCGCGCCACCGTCGGCCGCCGCGCGCAGCGCTCACCCCGCGCCTTCGCACCGAGGCCCTCGCGAACTCTGCTCGGAGCGCTCGCGAACCCGACCGTAGAAGATCGCGGTACAGCCACCCTCATCTGGCACTCGGGACGCACAGAATCCTTACGGCGGAACACATGGACACGTGCCGCGGACACGGGCGTAGTGCGGTTATCGAGCGCGCGTACACATGCGCACTGCGCTCCACTATACCCGCCGTGGCTCATTCATTTGTACAGGTCCAACACGGAACAAGGCACCTGAGCAAATATTATGGAACTGGAGGACAATAGCTGTGTTGTTTTATGTAACAATTACCAACGCAAGCGCGAGCCATAGCATAGTTTACTTTAAAATTACATTACACGCCAGTTTCATGTCAAATTACTGCGACTAACTATACAACGTGCATTAGCCTGTATGAATTTCAGCGAACAAGTGTTTTCTGTTTAAAGTTGTTTGCAAACTGTTAGGTAACAAACTAAATTATAGAGAGAGCCTTATAAGAACAAAAAATGCAATATATGAACCGAACTGGTTTACATAGGAATATTAATGAAGCTAGAAGTGGTCGAGCGACAGTTTCGGATATTAATTGCACTCATTCTAAAATATAGATTGTGCTCGTAATTGCCAAGAGAGACATTTAATGCTGTGCCCTATTTCTGATGTCGCCGATGAACAATTTTAACTACCAGAGCAAATCGTTATAGTCATTAGTTAGAGGCTGGCTCCGGTGAATGAATGTCTCTATCGAACGACTCTACATCCATTTATTGAGGAAATATTATGAAACCGTAAAATGGAGCATATCATTTTTAATTTGTGAAATGGCTCTTAAATGGTAATTGAAATATTACACCTTATTTGTGCTACTGCCAAGGGTAACTGATAATTATTTTAATTGTTTATTTTAATCATATCTTAAAATTAAAATTATGTTTGAGATAAGTGAAACAAAGCGTATAGGTAGTACGATGATCCTTTTGACTGGGGAAGTATTCCCACGTCATTGAATACCGCAGCCAAATACTTAACATTATAACTATGAATTTATTAATGTTTGTTTATTAAATAAATATATAAAACATTATAATATAATATAAATAATCAATACTTAATGTTAAGTATGCCTGAGTAAGGTAGCCAATGTCATAAGGAGTTAGTCAGAAATGTAGTGTAGGGTCCTCTCCTCGTGGTATGAGTTTAGCATACCACGCTATGGAGAGGGCGAGTCCCACATATCCTACCACCCCAGCGCGCGTATACACTGCACCGGCGCGGCGGTGGGAATGTGTAAATGCATTTCCCACCGGACAACAAAAAAAAAAGGTCAGAAAAATACACCAAAAAATCATAGGTATGGTAATGTTGTTAGGTGTACTTAGTTGCTTGCTTATTTAAGTAAGAATTAAATGTTCATACATTTCGTTTTTTTTATATCTACTGCTAAATATGGCCCCCTCTTAACAAACCTTGGCAAGTCATCCATCTGCTGTATATCCCTTAGTCGCCTAGGACCAATGGTAGGATTGGCTCCAGCCGTGTGAAATGGGTTAAAAACTACAAACTAAGAAACCTGCGCAAGCGGACGCCATCTGTGAGAGTTGGACTTTGGCTCAGGGCGGCAGGCAGCAAATTGAGGAATTATAGCTTTTTTGGGGAATTTTGTGCAACTGTCCCTCTTCTTTATACAAGCATTCATAATTATATAGCGGTAGAATTTTGGAACATACCACTACATTAAAAATACATAAAGCGAAAAAGTATTTTCTGTTTGAATTACCTACGTAAAATATAGATGTTGTATTAAACTAGTAGATGGAATTTATTATTAGAATAGGTATTACGAATAAAATAGATGGCATATTGGCTCATTGACTTGCAAGTTTGGAAGGGTGCAAGGAGCGGAGCTGCGTAGGCGCCGCTCGAGGCTGTAGTGTAGGTAGCTACTTAATCTAGGTAGGTTCACAATCGACTGCTCGCCCACTTTTCCTTTCTACTGCGTTCACCGGTCCAGATTACGTCATTAGTACATAGTACCGCCTTATTGACTCCTCATTATCTTCGTATTAGAAGCTAACAATTAAATAAAGAATGATAATGAAACGAAATTGGGTCACTCTTCATTATTGTTGAAACGAAAGAAAGAGAATCAATGAAAATTCACGATTTATTAATTAGGTTACCTTTGCTTATGATCAAATTTCGATAACTTCATAAGCTTTATGAAAATGGACTTTTTTATTAAGTAAGTACCTATGCTTATCATTTTTATTGTTTTTTTTTAATTCAAATTTATATGTGGATAATAGGTAAAGTACCTACGGATGTAACTACGCAGCGAGATATTAACAAAAAAAAAATTTTATTTTTCATAGGGAGCTTTCTTAAAAAATGAAAGAAAAAGGAAATAGGTCGCATGGGAAATAAGGCACTGTGTTCTTGCACAAACAACACATCTTGCACAAAGCCCGCTCAAACACGATAAGACAGAATCAAACACAGTTCACCAGGTCTCAGAAACAACTTCTACTACTTAGCCTACCAGAGCAGATTGGTGACCGCAGTAAGTATTATGTTACACAAGGAAACGTTGTTGCCCGTTCCTTGATATACGATTATTACAGATGATGTTATAACAATCGGCAACGGCGACGGCGACCAAGGCACGGAGGGTAGCCCCTCAACCAATCAGACCCGGAAAGAAATCTTAGAATTTATACATAGATTTCGTGTCTGGATCGATCCTGTCCGGATCGGAACGAATCCTCGACTTCCGAGATTTAAAGCGAGTCAAATACCGCTACGCTACGGCGGTTGTCACGGACACACAAAATGTACAAAAGGTGACCTCTGTAGTGTATCGGTGTTAATCTCTGAAATCTTATATATAAAATATATTTGTATACATTTTATCCTTCTGGGTCTGGGTGAGTGAGGAACTACTTTTTTTTTATTAATAACTGTATACTGATCCAACGTTATATTATGACATGTATGGATTTATGACTAGGTGCTGCTTCGTCCGCATAAAAGAACAATTGAAGTCCCCTTAATATCGGTTGCATTTGCCGTGTGGTCTCTGGCTTAGAATAGACCACCCATGTCTTCCCATGGGTGTCGTAAAAGGCGACTAAGGGACATATGGCTGATGGATGGGCAGCAGCATCTATTAGCTCAAGGTTTACATCTTACTGCGATCACCAATCCGTCTGCCAAGCGTGGTGATTATGGCAATATCCCTCTACGATCCTGGCTTGCCAAGGTCTGTTAAGAGGAGGCCCATGTTCAGCAATGGACGTAAACGGGCTGTTGATGATGATGAATATCAGTACTACCGTTTAGGGGATAAGGCGGAATTAGGGAATGCAATCTTGATCCTGCAAGATCAAGATTCCACCAAGATCTTGAGTGATTTTCCAAGATTCAATCTTGAAAGCCATCAATCTTGAATTTCGAAATCCTGGTCACGATCTTGACAAATCAGTCCAAGATTGTAACAAGATTTCGAGATTTTCAGACGAAGAGGACAATACCTGAAATTCGCTTTTAACAGTCTTTTAACTTTCGTCCCTACTAGTGTGGAGGCAGAAAGGGCCTTTTCAGCCGCGGCCTATTTAGCCACTGATATACGGTGCCGATTAGGTGATGGCACTTTAAGCGTACTGTGTCTTGAGAAATCATTTTCAAAAGGATTTTCAAAAGGTTTAAACTTTTTGTTCTTCATTAAACGTAAATTATAGGTTATAATTTGTGATCTCATTGCATTATTGCATTTATTTCATTGTCACTAAAATATTGATTGTTTCTTGTTAATTTTAAAAATAAACATTGATTATTGTTGGTACAATGTTGTTAATTTGAAAAATATACTTAATTATATTACATAATATTAAAATACTGGTTACTATCAATTTGCCGTATTTTATACAAAAAAAACGCATTTTTTTCAATTATTCTGCTCAATCTTGAAAATCCCGAAAATCTTGATTCGCGACCAAGATCTCGCCCAAATCTCGACATGATCTCGAACTGACCAATCTTGATTCAGAAAAAAGACGCCAAGATCTTGAATAGCCAATCTTGGTCCAAGATTGCATTCCCTAGGCGGAATACACGAACATAATAATTATAAAATTAGTTATCTACCGAAAGACCCGTGACAAAATGGATTCAGCCGTTACTGATTAGCTGGAACAAACTAACACACAGACAAACATTATATTATAATTACCCTTTAAACATTCAAATGATTTTAATAAAAAGCAATTACAAACAAATACCTACTTTAGTTTTATTTATTTGCAATATAGACGACATGCTCTATTTATGAAGAGCTTCCCACTGGAACGGGTTAAAGTCCGATCCACTGGAGCTGAGTAGCACTCAGTGAATGTACGTAGGTATATACTATGATTATACGATTGTTTGCAGCATATGTAATACTGCACAATCAGGTTGTAGAATAATGGATGGTGGTAATGTGGTATGCACCAGCTCAGAAGTTCAGAACTTGTAGGTAGGTACATTTGCGAACTTTTATTGTGCGATATACGCAGTTTGTTATTCTAGGTTCTAGATGCCGATGCAAGTCTTTTTTAGCTAGCTAGCTCCGTAGCCAAATGAACCCTTATAGATTCGTCATGTCTGTCTGTCTGTCTGTCCGGCCGTATGTCACAACCACTTTTTTCCGAAACTATAAGAACTATAATGTTGAAAGTTGGTAAGTAGATGTATTTTGTGAACCGCATTAATTTTTACACTTAAAAAGAAAAAAAACAGTAAATTTTGGGGGTCCCCATACTTAGAACTGAAACTCAACTTTTTTTTTTCATCAAACCCATACTTGTGATGTATCTATGGATAGGCCTTCAAAAATGATATCGAGGTTTCTAATGTCATTTTTTCCGACTCACACTTAACCGGTTTTTTTTTAGTTTGTGCAATTGTTTTTAGATTATATCAAAACAAATTTTAATTACCTAAAATTAGTTTCATTTCTTTGCACGACTATGAGTAATTGAAGTCTCGCCCGGGTTCAATTACCGGATAGAAGTGATATTGGAAATTTTAGTCAATAAGTTATTAAACAATTATTTGAAGTATGAAATAGTGTCCACGCTATTCCCAGTGTGCCTCTCTGCCAAATGTGGGCCCATTCTTAGACTCGCCACTTGATTACAAAATTAACTTCACTAGAGAAATGTGGGTTTGTGTCATAGGTTTATCTACCCGTTCTGAGAAAAAGGCGAAACGTTATGTTCATGTTAATGTTAGAATATCAATGTAGAGTAAATACAAGACTTGTTTAGAAGTAGATAGAAGAATATGTACATACATACAAAAAAATATGTCATCAGCTTGATAAAACCATAATGTTATATTTTATATCAATGCGGGACTAAGCAAAGTTCCAAAGTAGGTATATCTTAAATGATGAAAGAAAAATCAAATGAAATGAAATTTGTTCCATTCCAAATAATTTTCTTCAATTCCAGTACTAAAATGTAGATTTATTTAGCTATACCTATCTTTATCTACGTATGGTCCGAAACATTACCAACAAGTGCAATAACTTGTTTCCTAAGTATTGATAATTCAACAAATCACATACCTTCATACTAACTTCAACAAAAATGTTGCCAAATCATCATAAGTTTTCAAATGCGACTAGTAATGCTGACCTACGCATGCGTTTTTATTACTAGCATAGTTATTAGCCTTAAATACCTATTCACCATTTACTTAGCACATCATAATAAATATTTAAGATACCTAAACTGACCTGAACACCCGGCATTCCCCCATCGTACATCGTCCAACGTCCGTACGTGGTCATTGCGGTTCACACTTCACATGGGTCGAGACATAGACCTTGCACCAGTTTCGGCAGTAGGATGGTACCTAAGTAGGCACAACGAAATTTTGTGAACTCGTAAAACAATCGAACGAGGACGGCTCATGAGTTCGCTCCGAACGCGATCCCAACACTGTTTAGTATTTACTGTGTTTTAGCTACTTTGCTATGTGACACTGCGGCCTCGACAAATAAACTGTTTAGTGCTTGATTAGCACAACGTGTGCAAATCGTTCGACGGAGCAGCCAACGCTCGTTCAAATTGAAATTGATTACCAGTTCGAGACGCATTCGTTGACGTGATTGAGTTGAATGGATGAAATGGTCCTTCGGACGTTGTTTGTTACTATTAAGGAATCATTCGAGTTCATTCGTGAGTAAACGATGTACCTTAATATATTGTTCAATAGAGTGGCTAGCTAACAGGCGCGTCACAGCCTGAAATTTTGAAGGGGGCTACTAATAATAATACGAAACTCGACTTTGTTATGTTATGTTTTGTTGCCTTTGTTTTAGTATCGAATTATCGAAATTACGAGTTTTAATTATTTAGGTTCAATTTTATTGCACACATTATACATCAAATGGAAGTCTTCTATTTTTTATTGCCAAATCGGTGATAATATTTAAAACGTCTTTTTCTGGATAAAAGTTTTGAAAAGCGAAACTCTTTTCTTATATGTTTGCTCTCAACAAAGTTTTGATTTGTTCGATTTTTGGTGAGGTCTTGTTTCCTGTGACCCCCCCCCCCCCTGCTAATTTAGTACCGCGCTTACTAGCGTAGGTACTAACTTAGAGCCAGCCGGTGTCCAATGACAAAGTTACATATTTTCACGTGCATAGGTAGGTAGCATACATGTGTGCTTCGTGCTTTGACCTAGTATTCGGTCAGAAAAAGTATGATGAATGTTCGATAGTGTGAATGCCCTATTGTGTGTGGTCCCTATAGTTTGTTTAATATTTTCAGTGGTAAATGCCGCGTCGCCCGCGCCCGATTTAGTTGCAATGGATGCGTAGGACCACATCCTCCACAAACTTTACGTTATTGACGCGCTATTAATTAAAAATATAGTCAATTTTTATAGCGCCGAGTTTCCGGTGGTTCATAATATTACCTAATCTCTTTGCCGTCTTAAAATATGTCGTCCATAGTGGATGATAGATGTTGTATTGGTAGTAGTTATGTACCTAGTGGCACTTAAGATTATTTTGAAAACTTTTTCAACAAAAGTTTAATATTATCTAGGTAGGCACCTACCTAAATACTTCGCTGGCCTACCGGTAATATTCGTCCATAACTAGTCTGTAAAATCAAGTGTAAAGTAGTCTTAACAAACTCTCAGTCATGCACGCTCACACTCATACACAAACACACATATATACACACACACACACAAAGTATCTTAAGATTTTTTTTTTAATGATTTTAAAAAAATGTCTTCTCTCTTCTGTAGTTAACAATAAATCGTAACACGTGTAATTTATATGAAACATACTCTTGTCCTTTCCGTAGTAACTGAGGGCCTAGTGATCTGTAATACAGGTTTCGTATAAACCTAGTACCTATAGACAATAGCTCTCACAAAAGGTTAATGTTTAATTAATTAGCTATACCTAAGTATAATTGTAAGTACCTTTGTGGAGAAACAATAAATTATTATTATTATAGTCTGAAAGTTAGTGGTGTTTACTCCGTGCCTCGTTAAGCAGACGGTCCTGCGCCTGATCTTTCACCACCCGGTGCGTTCGTGTCAGAAGAACTGTCCTGCCGGGTTTTGAGAGTAATGCAATAAGGAGTGTACCTAACTGTGTTTTTCTTGTACACTATAACTACTATGTCTTGGAGATTGATCATTTGGCCTATCTCCTTAGATATTATTATGGTCGAAGTCGGTCGGGAGGACTAAAGTAAGGTACCTTTACGTTTAGTTTTAGTCCGTGGTCAGTACGTAGGTACATTATATTTATAATACGATGACTGATTCGTACCTACTACCTACTATGAAGCTCTCATGGGTGATAGAGCTCCAAGCATGCCAAAAGAATTCCGTGGAGTCGGTTTACGCATATTTTGTCGATATATTTATAGTACATAATTATATAAGGTCAGGGTGGCTAATTCCGGCATAGTTTTTTTTGGACTTACCTTTGAGTGCCCGTATCCGATGAACGTTTTCATGTATAATCAATGTTATGGTCTCATGAAAATAATAATGTTTTAAGCTTTCAAATACAGTGATCTTATTTAAATAAACTATCACCAGTACTAGGATATACAACTTTTTTTAAAACTTGACCAGTAGACGGATTTTCCCTTCTAAATCGGGAAAATCCGTCATACGGGACGAATTTATTGAAATCTTTAGTGATTTTAAGGAACCACGTAATAATGACATGCGTTCGTAAGAGACAGTTAATTCTGTGCTTAAAGATCTTAAAAATAAAGTCTCTATCAGGTTAAAATACGTAAAAATTATTTTTGGGGGCTATTTCGGCATGCATAAACAAACAGGGGTGGTCAACATATTTTAGTGGAGCGTTATTAGCTCATTTCTTATTATTAATTAAATAGGTATCGCTATTATGCACAAAAAATATAATTTGAGGATTTCTCTTCTTATATAATACAAAACATTAGGTGATTCGATTTATGAGAGTGAAATCATGCTATTTGGTTATTTGTTTAAAAACATCCTAAATTAATACAATAACATACCTACTTATATGATGTTTGTTCATGTAATATTCTTGTGAAATAAACAAATTTATGCTGACGACGCGACGTCGCGGATGAAATAAAAACTTTAATTTAACAAACTTAAGATAAAAGCACACAGAAAAATATGTAATTATCTAGATAAAATTAAGGTACCTTTATAAAATAAAAATACACGTTTGGTAGGTATCGTAAATCGTTTTAATTCAGTAACAAACTTAAAACCTATCAAAATCAAATGGTTATATAGTCTTAATAAAGTTAACAATCAGTCTCATTATAGTAACTATAAAAACAACTAAACATAAAATGATAAAAAGTATCAAAGATAAACAATATAAAAAACAAAAAATCTTCACTTAACATCAGGCGAGCCTGTCGATGAATCAAAATAACAAAAACATTCAAAATAGAACTAACCTTTCAATTAAACATAACAACAACAAGGTACCGATAGGTAACAAGGTACCCGGCTATAAATGTTGTACATCAAAATTTTTGGTATTAATTGCTGTTTTTAGTACACGAATAAAATCAACGAAAAAAAAAACCTAAAAGAGAGTTTAATCTTTTTTTTTATTTTACAACATGTAGTATAAAATTAAAAAAAATATTATTTTGTGACACTCTTAATTAATATGTTTTTTTTAAATTAAAATAGAGCTCATCATCTTCACAAGACAAAACCAAGCCATTTAACATTTGTTCATCATTGTTTAAATTGACCTTTTTAACGATTGATTCATCTGGAACATTATCTTGATCAACTCTTTTAGTCATTTTAAACAAAAGCTTCGGTTTTTTTATGGTTTTATAAAATCTGACAGAGTAATAAATCTCTCCACCTTGAATATAATGATTTTCTATAATGCCAACATAGTACGTCCACTTGTTCCTGTTATAGTACCTTACTAAAACATGGTCATTGACAGAATATACGTGTTTAGTTGTGTTGAAGTTCATATCATTTTTAGTAATATTACGCTTATTCCTTAATTTGAGTCTTAAACTACTATTTTTAGCCTTATTCATTTCAGTCTCTTCGTTACATTCTATTTTTGAGACCTGATTTTGTGAGTCATGTGAATTAATCTCAAAATCAGGTACTTTCATTAGCATACTATCCAAAAATACATCGTCATTATATTCATAATCAGAACTTACATTTACTATATCAGAATCACTATGGATGCTACACGATCCAGAGACACTGGTGGTTGAACTAGATCGAGAAATTTGTTTTTTTCTTTTTATTAATTTCGCGCGTTTGCAATGGTGCAAATTGTCATCAGTATTTTCCAGGTGAAGTTCTTTGTTTTCTTTTCCCTTACTCTTCTTGCCAATTCCTTTTCCTTTATATATTGATGTCTTTACTATTTTATTTGCAGAAATCTGTATTAAGCTAGCAGTTTGATTAATAGTTTTAGTTTTGCTTGTAGGTTTTATATGATCCTCATCTGGTTTGGTTGCAGCTTTTATAATTACGTTGGATGTTATTTTAACTTTTGGAGTGTCAAGTTCGTGATTTTGAAAACAATCAGGCAGATCCTGGGAATTTAGTGCGGTAAAAGGTTTCGACTGAGAGTTGTTCCTTGATAAATGACTTAACAGAACTACATCATCTGTGTTTTTCTTCGTCAGATTAGAATGTATTTTACTTTTTATATTTTTCTTGGTATTTTGTTCGTCCTTTTTGAACTTGAGTACGTCGTCGTGAGTAATTACTTCTGCGCCTGGTGCCACTTTTCGTCTCTTTGGTTTGGATACATTTTCGCTGCGCTTTACTTTTAAGAGCAGTAGCTCTTCAAAAGACATTTTATTATCTTCGGCTAAATCTATCGATAAATTTCCTTGTTCATTACGACAAAAATAGTTATTAATACAGTTAAGAGTGATGCCTAATAACTTTTGGGGTTCCTTTTTCGATTGTGTAGGCAGGTTTAATAAATACTGTTGCCAACGTTTTAGTTGTAATGGATCGAATAGCCGCTCTTCGATTTCATTCCGATTTATTGGATAAATTCCTGTCTTTCTAAACCCATTTCGTAACACTTGAGGATTTATTTTTGTCCATATAGATCCAATCAATCTAGAGAAGTCCTTTTTTGGTAATGGCTTACCAACGTTTAGTCTTTGCCACTGTACTAACGTTATATCCCATTGATTTTTAAAGGATTTCATCACTGAAACATCCAGTGGTTGTAAGACGTGACTGGTATGAGCCGGTATTTTTAATATAGTTACGTTAGCTCTGCGAGCTTCTTCAATTATATTTAATCCAACATGTGTAGAGTGGCCGTCATATATCAAAAGTACTGGACGTTGGTTGCCAATGGTTGGCAAAAAAGTTTTTTTAAAAAATGCCTCAAATACTTCGGACTCCATCCAGCCATTCTTATTGGCGGCATATGTTGTACCTGGATAAGCGTCTGGAGAAGTCCACTCATCCCATACGTTTTTTCCTTTAAAAATGATGAGTGGTGGTGTTTTTTGTCCAGCCGCACTAGCACCCAGAAGAACCGTTGTATTATCTTTTCCAGGCGTTGCAATCACCCTAGTAGCTGCATAGCCTTTAACTCCAACTATTTTTGTTTTTGATGGGTCTTTCGAGAAGCTTGTTTCGTCCAAATTCCAGATCGCGTGAGGTTTATTTTGTAAATTTAATTCTTTTATAGTTTTTTCTAAGAGATCAAAGTATGGAAAAACGATATACGGATCTATTGCAGTTTTTCGAGCATACTCAACCGCTTGCGGTTTTTTAATCGATAAATGATGGCGTTTTAAAAATGAAACAAACCAATCTTTTCCTGGTGCCCCATTTTTAAATGATGATGGTATATTATTTTGTTTTATATATTCTCCAACCATATCTAACACTTCTGCCCTTGTCAATCCAAAACCATTTGTTTCCATAATATGAAGACAGGATGCAAGATTCAATTCAACTTCGGAAGATAGAGTGGTTTTCCTCCCAATCATATTGGAGCTTCTTTTTCTATGTACCTACAATAACTTTGATAAAAATGTATTCGCAATTCTGCGTTTACTATGCATGCAAACAGTATTTTAAATATATAATATAACTTTAATAATTCAGTATAAATAACATAGGAAATGCGTTACAATAACCCTACAGCAAAGAAGACATTTTTATCTAAGTCATAATAATTTACAATTTCAAGTAGTCGTTTTATGATTCCTGTTTTGTATTGTTTAATGTGAGATGATGTCACAAATAAAAAGAATATAGTACAGTTACATATTTATTCGGAGGAAAAATTCGATCTATGATTATAAAAAAGCAAAACAATTAGGTGGACAATTCATCGGTTACTGCGTCGAGTCATGCGCAAGTCTCGTTCAATCTCATATTGGCGGGCGTCAGCTCTCTCCAAGAAATCTCGACGATCCAAGAAACTGAAAAATAAAAGTCGTTATTTTTTTTTAAAAAGGAACACTTTTATTTTTCGGTTCCACACAAGTAAACTTGACCATTTAATAATAACCTGCTTTTGTCGTTTGCCTGATAAGAACATTTTACGCCTTACAAACGTAGGCCTACAAAATTATTTAAACTAGGACCGCCAAAAAATATATGCGAAATAAATTTTGCTTTGACTAATTTTCTATGTAGATTCTGTCAAAATGAAAATTGATGAACAATGTTGTCCTTAGATAACATTTTCATTCAGTCCTTAGTTTAATAACATTTCCGATGTAAAATTTGTAGGTAGGTACTTAGTTTTGAATAGTAAATCTTAACCATGTAGGTATGCAGTTTATTATTTTATTTCACTTTATTTTTTTATGTAGTTCCACGAGGTTTTTGCTACTTTACCATAAAAGTGAGTGGGTGTAAACAACATGTCAAAGTCAAATATCATTTATTCCGTAAAAATGGTTACATTTATTTGGAATCGTCATTTTTTATTTCCCTACCGTGCGTGACGTGGAGACTACTGAGAAACACTGCCAAAAAACTCAGTAGAACCCGCTTTTTTATAATAATATTTTACAATATTTTATTTTATTTATACATAATTTTCTATTTTACATTGTAATTGCGGCGACTCAATCCCAAGCATTTCTGTCACTAATATAATCAGAAATTTTATAATAAGCCCTGCTACACAATTTGGCTTTTATAGTTGTTTTAAATTTATTTATTGACAATACTCTTATATTATGAGAAAGTTTGTTGTAGAACCGTATACACTGCCCCATAAAAGAGTTACTTATTTTGTGGAGACGACTAGCATGTACCACAAGATTATTCTTATATCTAGTATTAATGTTGTATGTATCACTTTTTTTACTAAATAAATCAATATTTTTACGTACATATAATAAATTTTCAAAAATATTTTGCAATGCAACGGTATGGGCCTCACATGGATGGATACGGATATGGCAACGTGTATAGCGGTTGCTGGCGAGGGATTCAATAGTGCTGACTAACAATATTTTGTGTGCAACTGTCGCACTTATTTCCTTAGTTATCCTCTGTACCCTTTATAGGCTAAAATTAATACTCTTACCCTTTCTTTCCCTTATTGTGACTTTGTATCTCCTCCTCGATGCCTTCCTCTTTCTTAAACGTAACCCAGTCCAGTTTGGACTTCTCTAATGTGGAAAGTTTGTTCTTTTTGTTCAGTTGACCGAGAATACCGGAGACACCACCTCCGGCTCCCGGACGGCGGGATGGGCCTTCTGGTTTGCTACCTGCAAATAATTTCTCATCCTTACTAATATTATAAACGCGAAAGTTTACCTTTAACTTTACGGACGAAAAAACTATACAGATTTGGCTGAAAGTTTTCACCGGGATTGTTTTTAAGCTAAACATTACTCTTCGACTCACTGGAGCAAAGTAAGGCTCGCGACCTTGTATGCAAACAATTCTAAGGGACACTATTATAGTGTCCCTTAGAATTGTTTGCATACACAAAGGGTATAGTATAATACTATACCCTTTGTGTATGCAAACAATTCTAAGGGACACTATACTGTGTATGGATTACTCTTTGAGTATGTATCTGTGGTAGGCATCCAATAGAAAAGGATTTTTAAAATGAACCCATACCTAAGAGGCTGAAAAGCGGTGGCAAATTCTGTATGGAAAAATCTAAATCTACGCAGAAACAGTCGCTGGCATCAACTAGATACAATTAAAGTTAATTCATTCGACACTCACTTGTTGCAGGACAATCAGCTGTCTTTATTTTCTCCTTTATCATGTCATTTTCAACAACAATAGTCTCGCCAGCAAACTCGAAGATTCTTCTCTCCCGTGCACTATCATCGTCCTTAACTTCTTTTTTAGGCGGTTCTTCTTTAATAGCTACAGGTTTATTATTTTCTGTTACCGGTTTAGTCTCTTTCGGTTTAGGTTTAGTGTCAGTCCCGTCTAGAAACATAGCCCATAGATCATCTTCTCTCTTTTTCTCAGCTTCAGGTTTTACTATAGGTTCTTCCTCAATCTCTTCAACCGATTTTTCAACATCACTGTTCGCGGTTTTACGTCTCTTTTTGCCTTTAATTTGTTCCACATTTTTTCGCTTTTTGCTCTTAAGTTCTAATTCGTTCTGGTACTGTTGATCGGTTTCTTCATTTGCTGATTCTTCTTCAGAGACCTGTTCAGGTTCTCCGGGAACGTAGTCTTCATCGGTTTCGCTGTCTGACGACATCTAAAATACATCAAATATTATCAACTAAGTATAATAATTGCTATGCGTTTCGACCTTATTTGATTCAAATTGAATATCGAAGGAATTTATCATTCTTCATTATAATATTGTTTTAATAATTCTCTAGAAAGCTACAATACAGTAATTACTTAAATAGGCAATTGTAATTTTTAACATGCTTTAAATTGCCATTAAAATTAGTTATTAACCTTCATGAAACTTGTAATATATACTTTACTAATTTTGAGGTTTTTAGTTTTATTTGTAATGAATTAGTCACCAATATAATACAAAAAATATTACCCAACGGTTTATGAGAAGAGAGAAAGGGTTATGAGATCCTACGTAAACCGTGCGAGAATCCTACATAATGAGTGACTAAGCATTGTGCATTTGATATGAACAATGCTTCTTGTTTTAGTGGCATATTTTTATAAAAATTTTGGTAAATGTCCCAATTTCACAAGACAAGGACAATATTATGTATTTCAAAGTTATGCTAAATCTGCTACATTTTTAGTCCAATGTCTAGGCAATATAATATATATACCTATTTACCGTGATTTCTTATAAGTCGCTAATACTTAATAGGACATATTACAACAGCCTTCCTAAGAATGGCAAAATGAGCTCTAGTGTAAGATAATAATCCATGTTGTGAACAGGCGCCCTTTACACAGATTTGAAGTAATTTAATCTGAATTCTTTATGCTTTTAAAAAAGAGTGGTAGGTATTAGATATAGATTTATTTTAATACCAGGAACAAATCATTGCCCCGATTATTATTATACATACAAAAACATTTAATAAGTATACACCACTAAGAAAGTGTAAAGCTTTTGATTAAAATTTAATGAAAGTATTTGTTGAAATGGAAAAATATTTTTAAACTAAATTTCTTTGTTTGGGGAGTTTCTTTACGCCTAAAACCTGTGTCTGCACAATACCCTTTGAATTAACAAATTCTCTAAATAATTAGTACTATACTAGTTCCACCAAAATAGTATGTACAGAACAAATTATTTACTGCATTCGAGAAATCAGAAGTTAATCACTGTGTACAAATACACCAAACCCTCTAATTATGGTTTTAACCCAGTGGAACGTTTTTTATTACAACAGTAACACTTCATAAACAACTTAATGGGTTGTGTTATTTAATTTCATATTTGGATGTTACAATAATGAACCAGAACTCAACCCAACTCAAATTTTGAAGAGATGTGGAGAAATTAATATTATACTATCATCCAATTAAATAAGTAAAACAAAATTTGTATTCAATGTCATTTATTATCATTCTATAATAATTAAACAATTTTCTTATTCCTATTTCTGTTCTTGACATTAGTTGTTTCATAAAAGTTGCTTCCAGTTTTAGTTCTCTTCTGAGCTCTCTCAATAGCCCTCCGCTTTTTAGCAGTTAACTTTTTAGCTCCATTCTCACCAGCCTTTCGTTTCTTGCCACCCTGTGATACATCTTCAACTGTAAATTCTCCACTTGCAGCTTCAAGCTTTTTCCGTTTCAGTTCTTTAACAGTTTCAGGGTCATTAGTCAAATAATCTTCTACATCACTACACTTGTTATCTTCATCTTCACTGTAAAAGTCACTGATATCTGAAGAATCTGGATCCTCATTTTCAACAGTTTCATTAACATCAACACTTTTAGATTCATCCTTTTCATCATCAATCCCTTTTAGCTCTTCTGGAATATTTACTTTCTCTAATGGTTTCCTGTCATCATCATTATCAAATTGTAAGCCAACTCTAATTTTAGCAAAATCTTGAGCAACAATGAGCTTGTTAATATAAATAGGTTTGTCTGTATTTTCTTCCTTGGAATCTTCTTGTTGTGCTTCAGCAGATGCTGCTTCAGTAGTCTGATCTTCAGTGACAGTGGCGGTTTCTTTTGTGTCGTCATCCTTTTGTTGCTTGGACAATGGAATTTCAAAACCTTCAGGAGCCACATAGAATGGAAGCTTTCCTCTCTGCCAATCATTAAGAACCATTTTGGCTACTGAACTGACATCAGGCTCACCTTTCTTCAATAACTTTCCAGTCCTAGCAGCAAGTTTCTCTAAAAATTCTGTAGCAGTATCCCAAGCATCCACTTTGTAGGTTTTGACTAAGTATTCTTTACGGACCCTTTTAATGACCTCCTCTATGTAATCTTCTGGATTCTGAACCAACTCTACTCTCACCACACCCTTAAGAACCTTTTCTGTATCTGTTTCAGCAGATGGATACACCACTCCAGGGCAATCAATGAGGAATATTCTTCTCATTAATGTAATATACTGCCAGACTTTAGTTTCACCAGCAATTGGGGCAACTTTACATACTTTTTTGGATCTCAATGTATTGATGACTGAAGATTTACCAACATTTGGATATCCAATTAAACCAACACTGATTTGTTTTTTATCAATGTGTAATTTAGCAAATTGACGTAGAAGATTTATAAGAGAACCTTTACCAAATGGATGTGTCATGGAAGCATGGAAAGCTATAGTCGGGTACTCTGAACTAAGAATGGCCACCCAACGCTGTGTCACCCAGTTAGGCACTAAATCAACTTTGTTTAATATGAATATGAGATGTTTGTGTCTTTTCTCATCTTTTAAAAATTTCTCAACATAAGGACATCTAGTGCCCATAGGATCACGAGCATCCAAAACTTGCAACAATACATCAGATGAATCAATGACCTTATACAGCTCATTCCAGATTCTTCTACTCATTCCGGCTCCAAATACCCAATCTCTTTGTCCTTCTTTCACCCCAGTGTCTTCTCTTACTCTATCAATGTCTTTAGTTTCATCATAATTCTCTGTATTTTCTTCAATTGCTTTTGACATAGTGTCTAAATCACTAAACTTTAGATTCACTCTTTTCCTCTGTTTTTTAGGACCAAAAGTTTTATCAAAACCTTCTGTATCCAACAAATGTACTCTGGCATTTTTAGCTGTCTCATTTAGTAATGTAATAGGTAAATTAGTAGGCTTCATAATCACTTGGTAAGGGTTTTTAATAGCAGCTCCCAACTCATCCTGGAACTTTTGTAATGCTGATTGTGAAATAACTCTTGAGTTACCGAACCATTTTTGATTAGGCTCTACTCGAGCAACCGTACCTGAAGGTAACCACCCCTGAAAAGGTGCGGGCGTTAATATCTTGCCAGTTTTGTCCCTCTTTGCCTTAAAGTTTCTGTACATTTGCAGCCTCTTAATAGTTCCTTTGGTTCTTGGTTTAGCAACTCCTTTCAGACCTTCAACAGGGCGATCAGGATTCATGGAGTGGGCCCCCTTGTTGAATCCCTGTTTCCGGGGCGCACCCGGCGCCGAGCGTACTTTTCCCATGGTGAATAATTAAGAAAGCTCTATTACTAGCTTTTAAACTATAAATTACAAAAACCTCACGCGGTTCACAAGAAAATAAAGGTTATCAATCAATGTTCGCAGAAAAACATGCTTGTGTCAAAAGATAGGGAGACAACTTCACGTTAGTAACGAATAATCGATATTTTCAAAATACTTACAATATAGAGAGATTAATCACTTCTTACAGCTTACTTTAACTTAAAACAAGTTGTTTTCTTACACAGATTTGAGGAACTGTAAATATTTTACAAACTGTATCTTTCCGTTGTTTTTTCGTGCCAGTATTGACGCTTTTTATTTACTTCTAACTTCATGATGCTAGGGATTGACCACAATTCAATACAGTTAATATTTTTGGCGGCAACATTTAGCTTACCGGCTGGTTGTGACTGGTACAAGGAAAATGAGTATATTCTTGATACCCACATCTCTAATGAAAAGTGACAGATCAGGATATTAAAAAAAATTATTGACAATCAAAACAAAATGTCAGCGAAAGCGAAAATTGATTCAATGAATTTTTAATAAACCTAATGTTTTTTTAGTAATATAAATAACATTTGATAGTCGCAAAGTAACATACTTTGCAATAATGTGTAGAACATATTCCAAAGTGACTGTTAATTTTAGTGAGCTGCTACGATTTATACGATAAATTAAATCATAAACATAGTTCATGCGACAAAATTCGATAAATTAAGCTGCCCCGATGCCTGTGAGCTTCAAAAACGGAAAGACAACATGTATGACATGTTGTCAGAGTTCCGAGTATCAGAATTCGATTCTTTTGTGGATATATTGAAATTGACTCCTGGTGATCCTCTAGATACTTTTGGCGAGATGTGGTACCCTGTGTTTTTGTGGTCTTTGTTTTCTTCTGTGTTCGTGCACACTTGCGCAGCGTTAGTGGCCTTTGGGACCCTGAGAAAACATAAATACGGAAAGTTCTTTCCGGTATTACTAATTGTGATGGGTGTTGTGAGTCCAGTGACCTCAGGTGTAGCGACTAGTGCCGCCGTGGCGTTCATATACCGAGCAGCAGACTTAACTATGCCCCCCATACACGCCATGATATGGGGCATTGGACAAACGGTATTTGGAGCAGGCATGGGTTTCACAAGGATCCTAGCCACTTTGTAATAAAAAATAGAAATGATTTATTTTTAGCTAATTATTTGCAGTGTAATTATGTCAATTAAATAGAATTATTACAATGGGAAATGGAAATAGTGTAAAGAAAGGTGCTGAGTGTTATATGTAACTTCCCTGTATAAAATGTATGACATTATAGCACTCATAATTTTAAATACTCACTAAGAATGTGTATATCTGCTGTAAATACATGTATTATTATTACATAGCATAAATAAATATTTTAGTATTCATAGAACATTGCATTACATTGTGCTTAACTTTTGTATGAAATTTAGCGTAGTCACAGTGAAAAATAAATATTATAATGATAATAAAATGTGTATAATGCAATAATTATTTGAAATTGTAAATATGTGCCTACCTACATTTTAATGACTGAAGATGTATCACTTATAACCATATAGATAGAACTAATTTTTCTACTTAATAGTAATATGCAATAATTTAGGGGCAATGTGTATATTAACTTTTATTGTGGTAAAGTAGGCAAATATATATGAGCTTTGCAGTAAAAGAATTAAAATATGTTGTACACTTTCAACGGCTAGTTTTGTAGATAGCAGAAATAAAAACTTTATAACCTACTACTATTGTTATGTTATAGTAATCAAATTACTCATTTATTTTTTGTATTTTAAATCCATTCCATATTTAACTTTCTCAATTCCATTTGGGTCTTTAAGCATATAATATAATCATCACATTTCATATTCTTTGGTTAACATGTTGATGGACAGTATCAACACTAGTAGTTAAAAGTGATAGGACTGTATGCATGTCAACATTAAAGTTTTTCCCGAAAACTGTCTGAACCTGAAAATGTTCTGTTGTATAAGTGACCAGATATGTTACTGCCTATCTATATGTTAATATCTTGGCAAAACTTGAGATAGAAATATATTGTTTTTATGCTATGTTCATTATCAGCAAAATATCTATGACACATCTTTATGTCGATTTTTTTTTGTTGTTTAATACCTACACAGTATAGCCCAGTTGCTTGTCAAATATTAAACATAATGTAAATTAAGGAGATACATATTATAATTATGTAGAATAACATCAATTTCTATTAACACTGTCCACCAATTTTTTTTGAATGACAATCTTCCTATTTATTTTTTTATTTTTGTTAGAGAGTTTAGAAAAGATTGAAAATACTTTTAATGTAACTCATGACACATAAAAAAATATTAATTGTTATTATTTATTCTTATAAAAGATCCAAAAGTTCATAATGTTTCAAAAAAGATAAAAGTCTACATTACTGTTATGGTGAAAATTAATATGCTTTGATCTGTTACTGTTCATATGTTGAATTAAAATTACTTTATTTATAGTTAGAAGAGACAAATAGATATGAGAACTGTACAAATTGTAGTTAAATAGCTGTGATCTTGTTTGAACCCATTGATTTTTTGTGTCACTAATCTTTTTTGCTCATAATTTGTAATTTATCAGACTTATTAGGCCCACCGACACTATGCTATGCTCCATAACAAGGTGCAAAAACCTAATTTATATAAATGGCACCATGAGCAATATTGAATTATATACCATACTGGCTGATGTGTTCCATTTTCTTCTAACATCCCCCTGACTTGGTTTTCAATCAAAGACATTCAATCTTTACAGTTTTATTATAATAATATGTATAGATTAACGCATTACATAAGACATATAATTCTATATTGCCCATGGTGTTGCTTACCTCAATTAGATTTGAACCAAACTTGCATATTTAAAAAATATTGTATTAAGTATAGTTATGCACAAATCTATGTGCTTTCTGCTATGTAACTGGTTGTCTGTGGATTATTTTTTAATTTTATTCCTAATATGTTTTAAGTGTCTTGGGTCAGTAAATAATTTTAGGTGGGAGGACATTATACTTAAAATCCAATTCATTTATTTGTTCATAGAGATAAAACTAGGTAAGAACAGGTTATCAATAATGTGCTTTATTGCTTTAATGTTAGATGTCTGACTTAATTCTCTTTAGAAAAATCTTTGTTAACGCTAACATGGAAATAATTTATACCATTTCTTTTTATAATGGGCATGAAGATTAAAAAATTATATTTAGTCCATCAGTTAGATTACTAAAAAATATTGGACACGTTTTTTTTATTTATCAAATCAATTACATTGATAAAGATACAGAGCAACAACAAACTAAAGTTAAAGAGAGAGGGACTTGTGATGTCTCTACGAGGTAAAATCGTAGCTTAAAGTGACGTCACATGAAATTCAACGCACTTTATCTTCTTCATTTTTTGTTTGAAAAACGAATAAAAAATACTTGTCCAATTTTTTTGGTACTCTAGAGTTGCCATCCGCCCTGTTTCCCCAGGACATGCCTTATTTTTATTAAGGTCCTGGGAAGTCTTGGATAGTTTTTAAGAAGCAGCGTCCTTATAAGGCGCCTAGATTATGTCATCTATTGTAAATTCGCGCGCAAGTATTACTTAAAATGAATTTAATCATCTACTTTTTCTTGACACTAATTGAAATGTTGCTACTGTGTACTGTTTTTAAAACGAATTGTTCCAACTTTATGTTCTTTGTTTTTGAAATTGTGGTTGGCAACCCTATGGTAATCTTACTTATAAGCCGCGCCAATAAAGAAACGAATCTAAAATGGCGTCCCTAAATGTCACTGACAGATGATAGGGTCAGCAAATAAAAAGAAAGATAGAAAGAAAGTTTGTTTATTGTTTATGTAGCTAAAATACAATTGTTAGTTTTATGTTTTGAAATGTGTAACGTATACAAAAAAATACATAATCTTTCATAAAAATTAGAACTGTTTATTTGCTTACTTTTCTTTAACATTTTTTACCTTAACCACTCGCAAGTAAGTCGTTTTTTTCCGTTAGCTTTCTTTACGGATTTCTTTTTGCATGCAGTACGCGCCGTGTGTGACTAAGACATCAACAGTTTAGAGTGAGAGCGCATGATCGCCGCTGCCATTTTAGATTCGTTTCTTTATTGGCGCAGGTTATACAGACATAATAGATTTTTTTTAGTCTTCATTCCTATTATGTCCAATCTGTTATATCTAGTACTTATCTCTATAGAGTTTGTATATTTACTTACCAAAACCAATTAAATTAGACAAACTGACAATAAATCTTTTTTATTTAACATAGCTTTAAAAACTATACATTTTTAATTTTCTTCAAATTGATTTATGTTCATCTATAGTCACAGTTACCCAGGTCCTTAATCAACATTCGTATAAAATATTATACAGGGTTACAGGAAAAGTCGACCTAGATCCGTTAAGGGCGTGTAGTACACATCATTTCTGAATGATTTCACTATGGAACCCCCCATCCTAAACTTAACCGTTTTCGAGATTTTCGAGTTTTAATTTTTTTTATGAAATAGCCCAATTTTTCGGCTATTGAATTGAATATTTTGAATTTTTTTGACTCTTATGATTATTTTTTTGATTTTTTACATGAAGAATGAGATGCTTAATGACCTCAATGACTAAAATTGCACGTAAGTTAACTAAATAGGTCGTTGTAGACGATCGAAACCTAAGAAAATAAGTACAAATTATAAAAAAATATTTTTCTTTTCTGTATATCGCAAAAAAATATTATGGCACTTGCTCTGCAGATGTGCTTAAAAACATCTACATTTTATCAGCTATCCAACGAGGTATAACAACCTAGGGTTGTATTTAAACTCATAGAAAAAAACATAGTTAAAAAGGTTCAGGTAGTAGGTCTAACGGGTACCTCGGCTATTGTCCTTCACGTTAATCCGGTGCGTGTGAGCGAGACAACTTACGATTTATGCAGGTGAGAGTGAGAAAAATAATGTGCAAAAACAAGTTTGGGGATACAACATGCCCATTGTTTTGTATTTGGTCGTTTGTTTGCTTGCCATCCATTTTAGTCTGCTCATGCGACTCGTCCATGGTAGATGCGAATTATTGTGCTTCCGGATTCCCACTCGACTTGGCTTTGTTTCTGGACTGATTTTTCTAACTGTGACTACTGTGCTTGTTTACTGGACTCTGATTTGTGCTTGTGATACTGGACTGTTGAAAATGGCAACATACTCGAACGAGGAATATGCGGATATGCTTATCTGCTACGGATACTGCAATTGCGTGTCCGCACAAGCTCGGACTGAGTACATACGACGCTATCCCGACCGTCGAGTACCTGATGTGAGCGTTTTCGACGGAGTTTACCGACGACTTCGTGAAACTGGCTCTGTTTCGCGACGACGTACGGACTTGGGAAGACCACGTGTCATTGATGACGTGAAAGAATGAGAAAATGTGTGCGAAATAGAGGTGGACACGTAGAACATGAACTATAAAAAAATATTCAAAAACATTAGGTGAATAAATGTTATTTTGAACTGATGTATTGTTTCATTTAGCTTACTACAATCATTGACGATCTGTACGCCAACTATGAGTTGAGCGTGAGTGACTTTGTTTGCGAATTAGCGTTAACAACGCACCGATTACGTTATTTTCCAAACAAAAGCCAGTAACTAGTCACTTACGCTCAACTAATGGTTGGCGTACGGTCATTATTTGTACGATCGACGATCTGAACAAAAAAAAAAGCTATAAAAACTGAATGATCTCCTAGGTCAGGATAGCGGGACATCGATGGATGCATGAAGGTTGTACCCAGCCGAGGGAGGCCTATGTTCAGTAGTGGAAGCCAGGAGGCTGAAATGATGATGCTGAACTTAAGTCAAATTAATTAGATTAAATAAGCGCTATTTATTCTGACTGCCATGTAGCCTTAGAAACTAAGTTTCACCTTTGAGGTTAATAAATACCCTAGAGTGTTATACCTCGTTGGATAGCTGATAAAATGTAGATGTTTTTAAGCACATCTGCAGAGCAAATGCCATAATATTTTTTTGCGATATACAGAAAAGAAAAATATTTTTTTATAATTTGTACTTATTTTCTTAGGTTTCGATCGTCTACAACGACCTATTTAGTTAACTTACGTGCAATTTTAGTCATTGAGGTCATTAAGCATCTCATTCTTCATGTAAAAAACCAAAAAAATAATCATAAGAGGCAAAAAAATTCAAAATATTCAATTCAATAGCCGAAAAATTGGGCTATTTCATAAAAAAAATTAAAACTCGAAAACGGTTAAGTTTAGGATGGGGGGTTCCATAGTGAAATCATTCAGAAATGATGTGTACTACACGCCCTTAACGGATCTAGGTCGACTTTTCCTGTAACCCTGTATATTTAGTAAATTCAGTTCTATGCAGTTGAAATAAAGTACATAATACCTTATTTAATTTCCAGCTTATCAGACTATAAAACTGGCTAAGTAAGTCATACTGCACCCTTTTTGTTGGAATGGAACAACCTCTTTTCATAAAACTTTAGTAATAGCTGATCCCCGCGACGCGTGTTGTTTAAACATTTGTAACGTGTAGGTACAAACATAAATTCTGTGATTAAAAGTATTTAAAATGTTGACCGGGATGTAAGGACCGATTTAAATGAACGGGCTGGTGAACCGATTTAAATGAAATTTTGCATGGTGGTAACGATGCAAAATTTCATTTAAATCGGTCCAACAGTTACGGAGATTAGCCCATACAAAGAGACAGAGAAATTAACAATTAAAAAAAAATTGAATGCGTTCTATTTTACTTCTAACGTCATCCTCACCTCTACAGTTTTATTATATTACTAGCGGCCCGCCCCGGCTTCGCACGGGTGGACTTTTATACCCTACCCCTGCCCTACCCTACCCCTTAACCTTCCCCTACCCCTACCCCTACATTACCCCTACCCCTACCCTACCCCTATCCTACCCTACCCCTACCCTACCCTACCCTACCCCTACCCAAAAGTATCCTATGGCCTTCTCCCAGTTCTTAGCTACCTCCCTACCGTTCTTGAGTTATAAATAGTGTAACTAACACGACTTTCTTTTGTTTTTAAAATGTATTCTGCTATTCAGGGCGGAGACAAATCCAACGAAACAAAAACCATGAAAATTGATCCAGCCGATCTCGAGTTATAAGTGTTGTAACAAACCCGTCTTTGTTTTATATATATAGATATGTATAGAAGATATAGATATGTGATAAATTGAGTATTTGAAATTTGGAACATTGAAAAGTAAATATTCTAAGGTAAGGCTGCCACCAACCTAGAACGTATATTGCGATTTTATTCCCTCCTAATATAAATATGTATCTACCTTTCTAACTATTTTTTGATTATACAAATAATATAATAATACTTCATATAATTCACCTTCACCTGGTTACAAATTCCTCATTATCTTTAGGCCATCTATATAAGTTTTATAGTGTAATATGATTTTTTTAAACCCTCTTATATATGTATTGGATTGTAAACCTTGTGTTGTAACATTACAGTACAAATTGATTTGTAACAGGAATATCTATGCAACAGAGTTTACAATTCAAAATATTACCATGCATATTTTAATATCCAAAGCTACAGATTTTGTCTACCTGTAGGTATCTTAGCAAAGCTAATATTGATTAAACATATTATGTTGTACATAATTAAATTAATTTTGGGGAATGATAATCATTTTGCTATACTAATTATCCGAAGGAATAAACATTTTGGATACTTAAAATTCTTTCACTAATTTAATACTTATTTTTTACCTACCCTTATCATTGAATAATAGGTACCTATGAAATTGCCGTTTTGTATGAAGAAATTTAAACTTAATTAAAATTTTTTTTCATGTTTTTTCATTTTTTATTTGTATTAATCGAAGTAATCACCCATGCAATCAATGCATGTTTTCCAACGCAGTGGCAGTTTATTGATGCCCTTCTTAAAGAAATCAGCTGGACGGGAGGCAACAAATTCTTCAAAAGCATTTTATTACTGCCTCTCGGGTATTGAATTTTTTTCGCGCCAAGAAGTTATCCAAATTCTGGAAAAAGTAGTATAGTCTATAGGCGCAAGGTCTGGTGAGTAGGGCGGATGACGGAGAGCTTCCAACCCCAGTTCTTGCAACTTGAAGACCGTCTGCTGTGCAGTATGAGGTCGTGCGTTGTCGTGCAGGAGCAGCGGAGACGACTGATTGACCAATGCTGGTTGGAGATGTGCCAGCTTCTCCATCATTGTGTTCAGTTCTTCACAGTACACATCTGCAGTATTGCTCGCCCCGTTTGGTAAGAAGCTGTGATGAATCACACCGGCGCTAGACCACCAAACAGTGACCATCACATTTCTAGGGGTAAGTTTTCGTTTAGGGCATTGTTTAGATGCTGAACCAGGATCCAACCAACTTGCTGAGCGCTTGCGGTTATCAAACAGAATCCATTTTTTATCGCAGGTAACAATGCGGTTCAAAATTCCTTCATTTGTGTGTCTGTTGAGCAGTGCAAGGCAGGTCTCGACGCGTAATTCGCGCTGGCGATAATTGAGTTCGTGGGGCACCCATTTGTCAAGCTAGCAAGGTAAAAAACCTTGCCAATTTGACGCTAACGTCGAAAGCTGCTGCTAATTTCGTCATTGTCGACCAAAGTCTTCGGACGACCGCGAGGTTCATTTTTCAGGTCGAAATTTCCAGAACGGAAGCGAGCAAACCAATAACAGGTGGTGCGTTAGTTTGTAGTGTTAGCTCCGTAAAAGTCGTTGAAGTTGCGTGCCGCTTGTGCCGCGTTGCTGCCACGACGGTACCTACTCGTATTCCATAATTACTCTAATTTTTAACGTATCCATGATGACGAAAAAGATAGGAATGCGATGAAAATGTAACACTAATCAATAAACAAATGACTACTTTTGGAAAAAAAACATGTTTTTTAAAATAAAATTAATTTGAAATTAGAAATCTTAGCCAAACAAAAAATATTTTGATTTGAAATGGCCAGTACCTACCTACTGCAGAACGGCAATTTCATAGGTAAAGACCTAATATTTTGTTGTGTTCACATTACGTTACAAAATAAACTTTCCAAAGCAAAATATAAATAGTAAAAATATAATAATAATTTATGTATCTACAAGTAACTCGATGTTCTCGAAAATAGGTATATTTGTTTCAAAATATGGTGCATGCAGCGCTCCAAACAGACAATACATTTTTTTTATAAAACCACAGTAGGCATGCAAGTTCAGTAAGTTTATATAATAATGAGCCAAAACAGTAGTAACATCATGTTTTGCCCGGGTTATGTTACTAACATGACCCTCTAGCTCAATGGTTCCCAACCGGTGGTCCGCGGACCACTGATGGTCCCTGGTAGCACAGGAAATGGACTTGAAGCTGCCCGAAAAATATTGCGACGCAGCAAAATATCTATTCACTGAACATAGTATTTTATAACACACATAAGTTATTGTAATAGTGTTAATTTTAGTGTGATTACGCAGAATAGGTGGTCGTAGCGAGATAAAAAATTTGTTAAATGGTCTTTTATCGCTTAAAGGTTAGGAACCACTGCTCTAGCTGGACCTTTATACTGAAAAGTTCACCAGTTTACCAGAAAAATTGAAATATTAGCAGGCAGGCATAAACAATAGAATCTGAAAAAGTAGAATAAATAATAAAACATAGTATTCGTATAGGTACATTTCGAATTATATTACATACGACATGCATCTTACATAATTGCATTTTTTTTTAACAATTTCATTTTATGAAATAGGTATACTAAACAACATTAGCAAAGCTGTAATTTAGAATTGATCACAGCTGACATTAAGGCATAATCAAGCTATTACTTATAGCTAGGGACCGGATTATATGCATTGGCATATTTAAACCATTCTCGATGGTACTTGCATATTTTACCTAACATCGAAATACAATGCATATTATCGGTATATTTACAATATTTTTTCCAGTGCAGTGCAGTCATCCTGAGTTCCGATATTCGATATAAGTGATAATATCGCGAATTAAACCAAATTATAGTCACAAAATAAATATATACCTACCTACATTAATAATAATAACTGCGATATACTTTTATAAAAATTAAAAAATTAAAACCATGTCACGTCATAAACTGTAATGTGTAGTGACACCTATCATATGGTCGCCTATTCAAGGATAATTTACTAATTGTATGCAGATTTTGAAATAAAATAAAATTAAAACTAACTTTCCTTCTTTTTGTAAGGACTGAATTGATTGATTTAATTAAAACTTATCATTAAATTTTCCATATTCTGCCAATTTTCGTGCATATTTCAAGCATTTTTCATGCATATTTGCAAGCAGATTTTTATGTTGCATATAATCCGGTCTCTACTTATAGCTATAGTAAATAAGTAGCCGGTGGGATATATTATGCATTAAAGAACATTCAAAAAGACTTAGTGTAAAACACTAAATAATTAATAAGTCTACACTAGTGCAATTTGTCTAATTAATTTTGAAAACAGAAGATACTAGCATTATTACCCAAAAAAAAAGCTATTTCCATTATCTCCTTTCTCCAAAACCTTTACTTGACAATAAAAAAATCTAGGTAGGTATATTTGCTTTATCACCAACAGTTAAATATAGTATATTTTCCTTTTAATGTTAATAGAAATCGTTTAATAGTCAAGTAACGGTTTTATCTAAACAATTAGATTATAAAAAATAATTATAAAAAAATAAAGTTTGGGAGTTTGTGATGATGTAATCTGGTATTATTGATCCAATTGTGAAAATTATTTCACCTTTAGATACATATGTTATCCAGGACTTACAATGGCTATATTTGAAATCAAATATCCCACGGGACCTTGATCTACTATTCCGCGCGGGACAGCTAGTTATTAATACAACGCCACTGATAATGCTGTGTCAGTGGCTGAGTACAGGTCTTCTCAATTTTGAATGCCAGGTTGACACGAAAAGAAGAAGAATATTTATTTATTTTTGTCGTGAAGCCACCATCAGGATTACATCCAGGATTTACCACCCATACAAGAGTCTTAAAACAAGCTTAAATCCTGAACTTCCTTGAGTATATTGTTGCTTTAAAGTTTACTTTTTATTTTGTACCCTTTCACCCAGCGCAATAATAATTGTACCAAATGTGAGGTAATGTCAATATATATACAAACCAATGTATGAATCACACAGTGATTCTATTGGATTACCATTAAAATTGCTACCATACCTACTAGCTATACAAGCTTCTTCACCATATAAATGGTCCAATAATCTCCAAAAACCGAGATATTATTTCATAATATTTTTACCAATAATAAAAGGTAATTATAGAGTTCCACTATGTGTAAATTTCGAAAATCTCTTGTGCATGGAGCTGCAAAGTGTACTGTCATCATCTTCCTCATGACTGACTTCATGAATCTCTTCTAGTGTTATAGGAACAGTAAATTCTTCTCTTGTACTAGTTGTTGCCTGAAATAATAGTAAAAATAATTTAAATTGAAGTAAAATTTTCTGTCAAAGTGTCAATATAAATTAATGTACATTTCTTGGTGCTTGAAATAAACAATTGTTTGGTCCATTTTCTTCTTAACTAAGCCATACAATATGTGTATTGACAGTGAGAGAAGAATAAATCGATTTTAATTACATATGAATGAAAGTAAAAATTGCTAATTATGTTATTTACCTCATGAATTTCAACTTCTCTTCTGCTAAGTCTGCTAACACTCTCTTGTAGTGATTTAGTTTCAGAAGTAGCATCTTGGAGGGCTAGCTTTAACTCTACTATCTCTTTTCTAGCATTTGATAACAACTTTTCAGTTGTTTCCAAGTTGTGTTTCAATTCGTCTTGTTCATCCTCTAAATGAGATTTTACTCTAGTCAGACTTTTTATTCTAGTCTCATAAAGTTTTAATTCTGAATCGTTTTCAGCTAATCCTTTAGAGGTATTTGCTTGTTCTGCCTGCAAATTAGTGCACATTTGTTTCAAATATGAAATGTTTTGTTCAAGAATACTTTTCTCTTCCATCATTAGTTTTATTTCGTTCTCAAGCCCAGTTATTTTGCATGTCATGGCAGAGATTCGTGATGCTTGGGTGTCTATAGTATTTTCTCTTTCCGAAAGTTTTGCTTCCAACTCACGAATCTGGGCCATGTATGTCTGCATTTGAGCTGACTTGGAAGCAGACTCACTCTCTAATGAATGATTTGTATTTTCTAAAATGTTGGCTTCAACAGAAAGGCTAGCAAAATGCTCTAGCATATCAGAACGTTCAGCTTCTTTTTGCGAAAGCAACTCTTCAATACGTCGAATTTCTACTACATACTGCTGCAACTGTAATCTTAAGGTGTCTACCTCTTTTCGAGATTTTTCATATTCAATCTTAGTAAGTTTTAATGTCCCATTAGCATCTGCTAGACTGTTCTGTAAATGCTTATTCTCTATAACAGCAGAGTCAAGCTGTTGTGTTAGTCTCAATATTTCCCCATTCAAATATGCAATTTGTGTTTCATGATCAGAGAGTTTGTGCTCAGCCACCTTATTTATAGTTAGTTTTCTTTTTAAATCTGATATCTCATTTTCCAATTTGCTAGTGTCATATGACTGAGTTTTTATTGTTTGTTCCAGCATGCTTATAGTTTCTGTTTTATTATCTAATTCAATTACCAATTTATCTCTTTCTTGATCAACTTTTCTAATATTGTCCATTAAATTGGATTTGTCATTTCTAAGTGCTGCAATTTCTGATTGTAAATCCATACATTTTCTTTCAAGAGAATCTACTTTGTCTTTAGATAAACTCAATTTCTTTTGAACTTTTAGCAATTCATTTTGTAATTCATTACTGCTTCTCTCTGTTTCTATTTGTATATTTTTGATTTGACTGGAGAGTGTTTTCTCTTTTATAACATCTGATTGCATTTTTTTCAATTGCTCCCTCAAATAATTACATTCGTCTTTAAGGTGTTCTGCAGATGCCTTTCCATTTCTGTTGGTCATTTTATACGAACAATTTTCTTCTTCTAAATGCTCAAGCTCTTTCTGCTTCAAAATTAAATCTCTTTTCAATTTTTCTGAAAGTTCTAATGTATCCTTGTACCTCATGTTATATTCTTGCTTATCCTTCTTTAATATCTGTATTTCATTAGTGAGTTCATTTATTTTGTCTTTGAGTCTTTGCATGTCAGTTCTGGAGTAATCTCCTCTGTCTTGACTTCTCATAGTATTTAAGTTTTTATATTGGCTTAACTGTTTACTCAGTGTAATGTTTTCATTTGAAAGTTCTGCATTCTCAACATTAAGCTGGCTGATAATATCTTTATAATTTTGTTTGTTATTTTCTTGTAGGTTGATACCCTTTATTCTTAGTTCATCATTTTCTTTTCTGAGCATCAAAATCTTTTGTTCACTTTCACATAATTTTGCATGTAAATCTCTAACAAAGACATCTTCATGAGAAGGTTTGTATTTAGGACTATTACTGCCATTACATTTAGACATATGTTTATTGAAACTAGTCATTACTTCAGTCATCTTTTCTTGAAGATTCATCATGTGAATTTCATGCTTTTTTCTTTCTTCTTCTAATAATACTTGTAGTTCATGTTTAGTAGGGCATTTCAATTTATTAAACCTATCTTCAGTATAAAATTCACATCTTTTACTCATTTGGGGCAATGATATAAGTTTGTCTTGTAAACTTTTATTGAGTTCAACAAGGTCTTTAATTTCTTTATGTAAAGCATCATTTTCTTTTACAGTAATATTTAGAGATTCCCGTAATTCATTCACTTTTGGTGTGTTTTCTTTAGATTGTTGTTTTTCTAATAGTTGCCTTTCTAACTCAGAGTTTTTCAGTGTTAAACCTTCTATTCTAGTTTGTAAATGGTTCACTTCATTCATCATAGTTGACAATCTTTTATTACAATCTTCTTCAACTTTTAGTGCTAAGGTATCCACTTTCTGTAATTCATCATATAGAACTTTATTTTTATCAGCAAGGTCAAGTGCCCGTAACATAGCTTCATGTTGTTTCTCCAGACCACTTTCCACTTGTTTTTTTAAAGCTTCATTAGCTGCTTCCAAATCTTTTAACTCAGTCATCAAACTGTGAACTTTATCATTTGAAGTAAAATTACAACAATCCTTGCTAATAGCTGATATGGGTCTTCCACCTTCTAATAACATGTTGAGTCTTATAATTTCACTATCTCTATGTTCAACTTGGTTTCTGAGTACAATAATTTCATCACAATAGGCTTCATTCTTCTCTTCCAATAAATGAATTTTATTAGTGAGATCAATTAGATCTTTGTTATTAGATGCCTTTTTTTCATCACAAATACAATTTTTAGTAGGAAAAGTTCCTTCACCATCTTTCCGTCTGCTTTTGACACGAGAACTTAAAGTATCAGCACATAACCCTCTTAAGCTTAAATCTCTGATCTCATGTTGCAGTTTACTGATTGTAGCGTCTTTCTTAATAAGTTCATCAGACAAACTTTTCAATTTCCTTCTAGTTTCTTTTGTTTGTTTGACATTTTCCTCTCTTAACTGCATTAACTCTTTGTGAAGTTGATTGTTTTCTTTTATTAGTTTCGCATTGTCACATTTGTAGGGCTCAGCTTCCATCATTAAAGAATCACGTTGCAGCAGTGCTTCTTTAGACACATCCATATAATGTTGTAAACTTCGAGTGGTTTGTAAAAGATCCGCCAGTACACACTCGACCAACGGTACCGCTTCCGCTGGCAGTACGGCATTGTAACCAAGTTCCTCCAACTTACGTTTCAAAACAAAGTATTGCTCACTCATTTTTTATTAATAAAGCTTATTTACAAACAAATTATAACGTTTTGACAAATTTGCCTATTGAATTATACCAGTGTGTGAAAATAATTGTATTCTATTAAGAATGATATATCACTGATTATACATATTTTTTGATAAATTCGTTATTAAACTCCATGATAATACATAGTGTTATACAATTATTTACAAATTCTAAATATCCAAATACGATTCAAACAGCTTGACTGACATTAGTTTGTTGATTAATATTGACTATTTCATTGACAATTGACATTATAGCATCAACAGTGTTGTCAATATGAAGCATAGATACATTTGTTGCAACCGCAAAGGTCGTTGTTATTGTAACGAACTGGAGTATTTTTATTCAGATATTAATTTATACGTAGACCTTTTAGATAATGTATCCATGTATTTTTTTACTATTAAAAACAATATAATAGAATAACATTTTATGCTACAATATAAAAAAATATATAACGGAGTGACTACAACTTTGTATTGACTTTTCTATAGCCAGATTGTTAAATAGCTGTCAGTTTTTGTAGTTATATAGACCTTTTATGTTATACTTAACTATGCTATAATATGTGCTACTTTCAAATTAATCATTTAATATTCTTCAATATGAATCCAAAAATATGTGTCTAGTTTGGCTGGTTACATAAAATTCCCTATGAGGACGTTACCGGATTTATTTACCATTTACCCACTTGCTCCAATGAGAAAATAATAATGGTTAATAATAATAATGGTTAACCTTTAACCCGCTATATGAAATATTAAATTCAACCCTGTCAATTGTTTTATTTATTGACATTTTTGTACGAAGAAGGAGACAGGATATTATAGAAAAATAAATTTCTGGTATGTCATTTGGCAACACTTTTCTGGTGACGACTTGTATTGTTATTTTCGCGACTTGAAAAATATTTTTCTTAAAAAAATAAATGTGCTAAAATGAATTATAATAGTTACTTCGATAGCTTTTGTTTATAAAACATCGTAAATGGCATGTAAATAGTGTGAACTACAATATGAACCCATATAAGGATATGGAAGAAGGTTCCTTCGCAGCATCACCTCATCTAACTTACGAAGACATAGCCACCAAGTTGTTGAAGGATCATTACTTCCTGTCAGCGTTAGAGCTACACACGGAGCTCGTAGAAAGTGGGAGGGAACTACCGCAGTTGCGCGAATTCTTCTCAAATCCTGGCAATTTTGAGCAACATGTCTCTAGAGCGTCTGAGTATTCTTCTATGCGTAAGTGTATTTTGTAGAATACGGTTTAGAATAACATACATATTATGATTTATTTCATCTGGTATAAAGTCTGATGATTTTTCAGAAATGAAATATATTTAATATATCTTAGCACCTCTTTATACACCTTAAAGTTGGAAATAAGCTTATACAAGAGGTAAAGCGACTGGCTCAGAAAATTGTTGACAACCAAGACAATTAGTAATGATTACTATTAGTAATAGATTTTTTGAAATTTATTTTATTAAATTGTGATTCTGACAAGTACAAGTGTATAAATACCTAAATATTTAATACAAATCTAAAGATAAAGACTCATAAATTTAAACCACTGGCAGGATTTAATTGGCCTAGATCATTCAATCAAGGTCCACCAGTCATCAAAATTTATCAATCTCTAGTTAACACATTTCTAATGGGAATTGTGTTCATAACTTAAAATTTACTTTATTTATGTTCAGATCGAACTCCAAGTCAAGCAACCCTTGATTCATTGGACACTGCAAGATACTCTGAGGATGGAGGGGGTGACCGGGGGGGAAGTGGAGGAGATGTGGCTGTACTAGAGTTTGAACTGAGGAAGGCTCGGGAAACAATTAATTCATTAAGAGCAAATCTAACTCAATTTGCAGGTAAACATTTGCTATCAAATTTACCTCACTTCATATTATTGTTAGTTATTTAGAATTGTGATTTAATGTAATAATACTTAATTGTATTTATTATTATATTTATAAATTATAGTTTTTATTAAAGTATTGCCAACCTAAATTGCCTGTTGGTCTCAATAATAGCAGCATCCTACTAATATTATAACGCAAAAGTTTACTCTTTCACGTAAAAACAACTGAATCGATTTGGCTGAAACTTTTCACAGGGATAGTTAATCAGCCCAATTAACATATAGGCTACAAAAAATAATGCTCCGACCCACTGGAGTAGAGTAACGCAGGTTAAACCGCGGGGCGCAGCTAGTCTATAATAATTGTATAGCACGGAATGGGCAGCAGCATTTCCTTGTGTGTTAAAACATAATTCTGTGGTCACCAACCTGCCTGCCAAGCGTGGTGACTATGGCAAATACTCTCCCTCAGGACGAGGAGGCCCATGTTCAGCAGTGGATGTATAAGGGCTGATGATGATGATTATAGTATCCATAAATTAAGTCTTTGATGGAGGACTTTTCCCCTGCAACATAAAAATTCATTTTTGTAGTGTGGGAATTGTTTTTATATACATCTATTTTAAAAATAAATAGTCAATTTATTTGATTTGCTATTTGGTAATTACTTGTATAGACTTATAGACCATTAATTATATTACAAACACTTACTTACTATGTATTGTTTTATTACGATGTATTATTTCATTCATCACTTTTTATCACTTCTCATTATAAACATTATGAGGAAAATATTTATTTAGTGTGTGGTTTTTCCACAAATTATGTATCCCCTTCCTTATGTAATTTGTAATTATTCTATTTTAAAAATGGTTCCCAGATTTAAGTCTTGTAAGTTAAGAATTATGTAGTAATTTCAGTTTTATCGTAAATTTCAGATGGGGAGTCCACACTGGATAAGAATTCCAAAGATATTTATGATCAGCGGTCTTTGAAACCACATGAGAAAAGAGCACTTAACTTCCTTATAAATGAGTACCTATTACTTCAAGACTACAAGCTCACCTCAATTACATTTTCTGATGAAAATCCAGATCAGGTAATTCATTGACTTTATTGAAAAATTATTTATGCTGTAAGATCTCCAAACAAGCATATAGTTTGCATGATAGTAAGGTCATAGCCTAATAGTCAGAGTGCTGGTAAACTGCCTACTACTATTCAAATTTGAACACAATTTTATGTTCCCAGTTTGATTTTAAGGAGGACTCACTGAGTTGTGGTGTGATTTATGTTAATTTATTTTTAAAGAACTCCCACACTAGGAAAATTTATCCCTGTGTAGCGGGGGACGTAAAAACTCAATATAAAATATACCCAGACATAGAACATCTATCTATGGTCCACACAAATAATAATACCAGGTGGGAATAAACCTAGAACACTAGTTTTTAGAAGCAATCTACTGTAACCACCAAGGCAATCATGATGCAGATGAATGTATGATGTGTTTATAAGTTAGCAAGTCATTTGGAATAATTAGTAGGTAATTATTGTTTTTAATTAATAAAGTGTCTATGAATTAAGTGTTTGTAAAGTCTCCTGTCACATAGGGGTTTGTTCCTAGTGTTTATAATATATTAGAAAAAAAGGATGCATCATAAGAATAAAATTGAAAATATTTTAAATGTGTTCATTTGAAAGCGGCTGTAGATGCGAATGGCGATGGGCGTCGGACTTGTGATCTTGTACCAACCTGAACCCATTCATAACATAATGCATGTTAGCATAGCAGGAGGGCTTAACAAAAAAAAATTGACGATAATCAACAACCAAAAAAAAAAAAATTGTTAATTGAAAAATTAAAATACAATTTTTTAATACAAGATACGGTTTTCAAGATAATCTTATCTTACTATAAATTGCATGTGTGCCTTTGTGGTTTCTTTATGGATTGGTCATGCAATAGTAATTAGATATATTATTTTATACATCTGTTATATGTACATATAATATCTGAATATACTCAAGGATAAAATGTTTGTGATTAACACCTTTATGTATCATACAATATTTAAAGAAACATATTATGTTGAATAGTTTGTTTAAAACACGCTAATGTCAGGAACAACTGGTCCGATTTGACTAATTCTTTCGGTGTTATATAGCCTATTTAAAGAGGAAGGTTGCAGGGTATATTTAATTATAACATTACTATGTAAATTTTTTATTGTGTGTATACAGGGTACCCAAACCAAATAATCTATATACTTTTCTCAATAAGTTTGAAAAAGTTTTGACCCACTTCTCTAAGGTTAACTATAAGAATGTTTTAATTGCAGGAGATTTTAATATTGACATCTTAAAAAATAATAATATAACTTTGGACTTTGAATGTATATTATTAAATCACAATCTAAAACTAGCACTTCGAGAACCAACAAGACTATCTAGTCAGTCATGTATTGACAATTTTGCTCATGACTTTAAAAGAAAATGTAAAACTGAAATCTTAGATCTAGATCTTTCTGACCATACTGCTCAACTGATTCAGATACCTGTTAAGAAAATATTCACATTGAAGTTTTGGCGCACTTATAAGAGAGATTTCAGCTTAGAAAATATTAAAAAAATTTAAATGTGTATAAAAAGCCTATCATTCTGTAATATTTATACCACTGATGACCCTGCAGCTATACAGCTTACGAAAATTTTATTAATGATTTCAAGCTCTTTTATGATTTATGTTTTCCAATAATTCTATGTGTCATTAAATTATATCGTAAACCGAAATGGATATCAAAGGGTATTAAAATTTGCAGCCGTAAGAAAAGAAATTTACTTTGGAATTACAGACTAAACACTAAATTAAATTAAAAAAATTAAAATATAAAAAATATTGTAAAAAATTAAAAAACATTATATTGCTGACAAAACGTGCGCAAAACAATTATAAAATAAATAATTCAAAAAATAAAAGTAAAACAGCATGGCAACTAATCAACTCAGCCATGTTGAATTTGCCTCACGAAGCTATTGACAACATCGAAACTATTGATGGACTCTGCATAAGTAATCCTACGGGAATAGCTTATGCCTTCAATGAATATTTTATCAACAAAGTATGTCCTATACCCGAAGCTGGGAAAAATGTTACTTCCTCTATCAATCAACCTTCTAAATCCACGTTTATGGCACCAAGCAATTTCTGTCAGATATATGAAATTGTAAGGAATTTGAAAAATACCAAGTGAAGGATATAATTGCATCAACACTAGAATAGTTAAATCAGTTAATGAATATATTTGTCACCACTTAAGCTACATTATTAATTTATGCATCTCATCGGGAATATTCCCAGATAGTCTAAAACTAGCTATTATTAAACCTTTATTCAAAAAGGAAAATAGACTATTAATGGCAAACTGTAGACCCATTGCATTGCTGCCAATATTTTCAAAAATTTTTGAGAGATATATTAACGGTGAATTATTTTTATATCTTGAAAAGAATAAAATTTTATGCAAAGAGCAAAAGGGCTTTCGTAAAAATAATACAATAAATATGGCCATTTATGAATTCATTGAAAATGTTATATCCCACGTTGACAAAAAAACGCCCGTTTGTGCAATCTATTGTGACATGACGCAAGCATTTGACTATGTAGATCATAATATTTTAATAAAAAAACTTGAGGCCTACGGTATAAGAGGTAATGTTCTGGACTTAATAAAATCATATCTCAATAATAGAAAACAGACTACACAAATAGCAAGTGTTAATCCCGTAACCAAAACTCAAGAGATCTACTCCTCTAGAATGGCTCATGTGTCATATGGTGTTCCCCAAGGTAGTGTGCTGGGTCCACTCTTGTTTTTAATATACAGGGTGTCCCAAAAGGTTAAGTAGCTGGGAAAGGGGGTGACAGGGGTGGACACAATGGTCACTAGAAAAATAAAAAAAAAATCCGCTCTGGGTATTTAAAAAAAAATGGCATTTTTTTAAAAACTTAAAATTTTACACCTTGTTATTTTTGACGTTGATGTTGATGACCTTGTTGTTATTGAAGATTACATAACAGCATTTTTTTTAAATACAGCCATATTTGTAGGTACAGTTAGCACAAGGTGTAAAATTTTTAGTCTTTTAAAAAATTCCATTTAAATTTTTAAACACCCAGAGGGAATTTTTTATATTTTTCTGGTGACCCTTGTGACCATCCCTATCACCCCCCTTCCCAGCTACGTAATCTTTTGGGACACCCTGTATATCAATGACATGCCAGGTGCAACCAATCAACCCGTAACTTTATTTGCAGATGACAGCACACTTACAATAGCATGTAGTGACATTGACCAATACAAAATTGACATTAATAATTCTTTGACATCTTTAATTTCATGGCTTGATAATAATAATTTAAAAATTAATTTACTCAAAACAAATATAATGCACTTTGATCAACGTAAAAATAACCCACTGAATGTAGATTTAGTTTATGATAACATTAAAATTAAGGAAGTCACCTCTGCTCGTTTTCTTGGATTAGTCATAGACAGTAGATTAGACTGGAAAGACCACATAGATTCAATATGTAAGAAAGTAAGCAGCACTGCATACGCACTTTACAAACTTTCCCAAATTATAAACATAGATGCACTCTTAACAGCATATTATGGGCTTGTGGAGTCTGTTCTTAGATATGGCATAATATTTTGGGCAAACTCTACAAACAAAGAAATGATATTCAAAATGCAAAAGCGATGCATACGTGCTATGTTTGGTATCCAAAGTACAGATAGTTGTAGACCTATGTTTATTAAATATAAAATTCTTACACTCCCATCATTATACATAATGGAAACAGCCCTTTTTGTCAGGAAAAACCCACATCTATTTCCACGATTATCAGATAATGGCAGAAGTAATCGTCGTGATAATAATAGACTTCGTGTTCATCCTGCAAAAACAGCACTGCTACACAAAAGCTTGATATGTAAAGCCCCTTTAATTTACAATAAGATTCCAAATAATGTTAAATCGTTAAATACTGAATTATTTAAGAAAGCGCTAAAAAATGTTCTCACTGCAAAATGTTACTATAATGTTAATGATTTCCTACAAGACAAAAACTTATAAGTAACAGTTTAATTGATATTTTATTTTTTGATATGTTTAAATTTGACTGATCGTATTATCTGCAATTGTATTATATAAACTAGAACATTGAATTTTATAATGGTAATGACTGATTTCAATTTTTTTTTTTTTAACCACCTATTTTTTTGTACACCAGTTCTGGTAAAACATGTTGATACAAACAAACTCTGTAACATAATTATGTAATATGCACTAACCATGTTATCATACACACATGTTTGACAAATAAACAATTCTTATTCTTATTCTTAAACGGGAGCCACGCGGGTGAAACCGCGCGCGGGAGCTAATTATGACTCATAAGATTCGTTTTCTGAGCACCCCAATCTGAATCTTATCCAATCTCACATGGGTTAGAGAGGAGTTTGCCGGTTTTTTTCTTTTTGCTTACATATTTACACAAATAACAAACATTTAGAAAATTTATATGTTGTATTAGGAAGGGGCAAGAGACATGTCACTATAAAAAGAAAATCATTAACGTAATTAACGGACGGCCTCTTCATTTCTCCCTTACAGGAATTCGAAGACTGGGATGACGTAGGCCTCAACATGCCCCGTCCAGCAGGCCTAGTATCCTTATTTCGTGGCAACAACTCAAGTCTAAGCTCTCCTAAATCCGATGCGTCTACTAACATGGATTGGACATATGTAGAAGCAGATAGTCAGACTGACGTCGATGAGGGCAATGTTTGTGTCAGTTGTCAGACTTCCATGGACCATGATACTGATTGGAGTCATGAGGTAAACTTCGTAAATATTTCATAAAATCTAAACAAAATGATAATTAAATTTATTTTTTTCGCATTGACACATTATTATGTACTTAGACATGAGCCTACTTCACCATAAAAGCGAGCAGAGCTCCCGCTTTTTAAGCATTGTTTAGCTTTAAAAGCATTGTTATCTTTTTGATTTGTTAGAGACGCGAAACATGCACAGAACAATAAATAGCCTCCATTGTTCTGTGTATGTTTCGCGTAAAATAATACGACAAATTTTACGCCTTAATTGCTGCGTTAGTATATTTTCGTGTAAATTGTTCTCTCATATTTTATCGCTTAAAACGTAAAATTTTGGCGACCCCGTATACCTGAAGGTCGTCGAATTATGAACTGTAAAGTAGAGCGACTGTTGTGCTAAACTATTAAAAAACTGCAGTCTAAATAACTTGTGAGCCGAGGTCAAAGGTTACTTAGTTTTTAAACATTTAATAAAGCTTTCTGCCCGCAAGTTACAAAAGTACGAGGCTTTTGCTAACCCTATATATCTGTCTGAAATAAAATACTTACTCATAAAAAAAGTCTTTGATAAAGTTAAGTATAACTATAGTCTCTTTTGGTTTTCACTTGTGATTATATTATTTTACCTTTTCTTATTTTATTACAGCTTCTAATCCAAGCAGAAGAAATAGAACTACTAAAACAAAAAATTATAGCACTAGAGACTGAAAAATTGAACTTCCAAAAATTGTATGATGCTGCCATAGTAAGCTTAAATTCCCTCACGAGCCCTGCATCGGAAAGCAAAGGATTAGAACTCCATATACCAGAGGACAAACTTCTGACAGTACAAACAGGATTAGAACATATAGATACAAAACCTATAACTAGTACAGCCACTGAAAATCACTATGGCAGTGGGAATTCGACTCACAGTGCAACTCCAGAACAATTTGAAATTATTGATAGTGAAAAAAATAGTGCAATGTAAGTAAAGGTGCAAATGCAAATAAATTAATAAAAAATATGATTTAACACTGCTAGATTATTTTTTGTGGGCTATGGTTACTGAGCTAATGGAACAGATTTCAGCCTAACTCTAAACTCGTGAAGTGATTAACGAAATAGAATCGACACGAATACTGTAACGGTGGTTGTGATTTGTGTTAACCAGGTCTGAGTGTGCCTTGTTCGTAAAATATGCGTTAGTAAAGTCATCCACAACACAGGGATTTACTTTATTCCCGTTGTCCCCGTATGCCATATCCCCGTCACGGGGACAGCGAGACGTGATTAAATTTATTTCCCGTTGTCTCCATAACGTACTTTCGGCTAACTGGGACAACTGCAAGTAAAAGTTAAATTAAGTTGCCAGTTTCAGTGGAATCGCTTAACTATTATATTATTTACTTTAACCAAACAAAACTTCAACTTCAATAAGTCCGGTTGAACTACATTGGTTTATGTTTTTTCAACCACCCGAAACCTCTTTAGTTTATGAACTAACTAGTAAGTTGATCTACTTGACAGTGTACAGGGACAATGGGAAGTATTTTTAAATATTTAATTGAAGTACCGCTGTCCCCGTAGGACGGGGACAGGGCGTAAGGGAACAACGGAAATAAAGGAAAGATAGAATAATAAAACTAATTACATTCAATTCATCAATAGGAAATCATGTTCAAGACTCGACTTTATACGATAATCAAATTATTAAAGAAGCAAGTGAGGTTACTTTTTTAGGCATTACTCTCGATAATAGCTGCACGTGGAAACCTCATGCTGAAAAAATTGTCAAAAAGATTAATCACTTTGTTTTTGCCTCATGGCGCCTAACTAAAGTAGTCAACCAAAAAACCGCCCTTATGGCTTATCACGGATATGTAGCATCCAATCTTAGGTATGGGATTGTCCTGTGGGGCAACACGGTAGTGATGACCAAGGTTTTTATTGCACAAAAGCAATGTATCTGCGCTATTTGCGATGTGCCACCACTAACGTCATGTAGACCATTATTTACAAGCCTCAAAATCTTGACTGTTCCCGCTCTCTATATATTTGAATGTAGTGTATTCGTCAAAACACAAATATTTATTCCAACGTCTGGGTGATACCATTGCACGTAATACAAGGTACCCTGACAAACTGGTACTACCAAGCATGAAAACTCACTTGTATCACGGAAGTTGCTTCGCAATGGCTATTAGAATTTACAACAAATTGCCAGGGAATGTTCAAAATCTAACAGTCAATCGATTCAAAAGTACTCTACGTCAATGTCACTAGATGAATATTTTAAGTGTAAGGAAAGCGGGTAGATAAGCTTATTAAATTAAATAATATATAATTATAATGTAGACATTTAATATAGATTTGTTGACATTGTTAATAGAATTTAATGTGTTTTTTAATTTATAAAATGTAACATGGATAAATTTTAATAATGTAGTAATTTCTGGTATATTGGCACATTATTGTTAAAATTCTTAATTATAAAATTTTGCATGCTATTATATAGTGAACTGTACAGCATTTTATTTTAATGTAACATCTATCATGTATACTACAATTCCGCAAAATAAAAATCATTCATTAATTCAAGGAGGGATTCATTTCCCTAATGTCTCCTACATACTTGTCTTATGTAAACAACTTATATTTTTTCCCCACAGAACAAGAAAAGGCTCAAATTTAAGTTCATTAGACGCCGGTACAATGGGTGACAGCAGTGTTCGAGATTCACCCCTTCGGCGCGGCAGCGTTACCACCCTCGACGAAACTTTAAGTATTAACGACGCCGGCGAGTGGACCCGCGTGCATTACGAGTATAATACCATAGAGAATAGTAGTAAAGAGATGTGGATTGATAGGTAAGCCGCACACATAAGCTATTTTATAAAGCCAAAGTCAAATTAATTACGATACATGTAGATTTTTTCTTCCCACTGCGAAATCATCCCGTTCTGAGTACAATTTTTTTTATTATAATTTAAAATGATTTATTAAGCATAGAGTAACAGGTTCCTAGTGTAATTTCTTCTTTTACCTTGTACCTAGTTAGCTAAACGTAAGTAAGTTCGTTTAGCTAACTGCGTAAATGCATAAAATATGTGGAAGGCAGAAACTATGCCAGTAGGTGATCTTTTTTCCGGGAAAAAATGCATACGACATCCATACTACCGCAGCGGAATTTCTTCAATAACGATGATAATATCATCGTTAATAATTGCATAACACATGTAATTCAGCGAAAGACTTAGTAGCTATACTAGATTACTCGACTCTTTTATGTACTTAGCAGGTTAAAAAGTAGCTTGTACAGTATTTTTGTCCGGTAATTCATATGTTTTTATATTCACAGCGGTATACCAAATGGCCTCAAGGTGTCCATTCTTAACTGGTGTTGCGAGACCTTAAATCTGAACGAACCATTGTCGAACGATCTTTTGGCCGAGTTGGTGAACAGCGATAAACCCATCACACTGCCTGGCCTACTCACGTTGGTCGCCGATACTTTGCCGAGGGTAAGTGTATTTTTGTATCTATAATTTATTTTCTGCGTTCGCGTTAGAAACGTGTTATAAAAGAGATTGATAGCAAAGAGACACTGTTTGGAGATCACAAAGGTCTTGTTTGTAAGCCCTTTTTTGTGTGCTACCTAGTTCAGATGTTGAGGGTAAGGATCGACTTTAAATTTTGAAAATGTTATCGTAAATAAATTATTTTCTCAGTAGCATCTCGATTATTTAGAAAAAAAAAAAATATTGCGTACTCAATTTTGGTTTTGGGACTTTGCATTAGCAAACAAGAACTTAAGTAATGTATTCATTCATGAAAACTAATCCAATTTCAATTGTAAAGGAGATATTTCTTCTTTCTATAGGCAATAGGCCCACCATAAATTGTAGTGTATACTTATGAAATATACGTCGATTTATTCGTTGTAATCTCTAGTTTACCGTGGTAATATTAGTTTTACGTTGTCGAACGGCTATACGACAGGAAAACGCCATCAAAGTCACGAATGTGACATAACCTCAAAGCTGTTACGATAGGTACATTATTTAGTGAGTAGATAGGAAAACTAATTAACTATTAAAATATCCTAATATTCTAAGTAATGCACTGTTGAAAAATAAATAGAACTCATATATAAAAACTGGCAAAGTGCGAGTCGGACTCGCGCACGAAGGGTTCTGTAACATTGACTAGGTAAGCAACATTACAAAAACTAAATATTTCGTGATTATTTCAAGCGTCTATCTGGGGTCGTTTTTAATGTCGGGCAAAAAAAACTCGTTTGAATGAGAACCCCCCCAAAAAACCCCATCAAAAATGATGTAGGTATTTCTGTTTTTGCTATAACAACAAATACTAAAAACAAAATTAAATAAATATTTGTAGACGCAGGATGGGTCTTCATTAGAATCTGTCATAGGCGGTCAGGCGTGGATACTTGGGCAGGGGATCGTTATTTTAATTAACACTCGAACAAAGATTGATTCATCGATGGCAGCTGACAGTAGCTGTCCAAATACGACATATTAGCGATGCGCCGTCATATTTATATAATTTTGTTTTTAGTATTTCTTGTACAACAGAAAATACCTAAATCATTTTTGATGATTTCAACTGTCTAACTAGGTAGCGAGGTTCTTGAGATACAGCCTGGTGACAGACAGCGAAGTTTTAGTAATGCTTTTGAACAAATGCATCTATATTCACCCAGTAGTATCTACACAGTGGTGGATGAGTAGGTCAGATGCTATATTTTTTGCTTGCGTAAGTAATTAAAGAAAATTAAGCGTGTTGTATCTTGTTATCTTTATTACAGCTCTCCAAATCAGAATGACAATACATAAACTTAGCCTATATTTATACTCACACGAGCGACCTGCAATCGGTAGTGGTTTATAGGCGCTCGCAACTACGTATTAACAAATCACATTTATTTACATTCGCGTACAATTTAAAAAGTCTTAACTTGTTCGATCAGTCGTCGTACTTGACATCTCTCCCCCCAGCGCAGCCCGCGTAGCTTCCTCCTTCACGAGTCCGACGAGCTTGCTGACGGGACGCTTGAAGATGCCGGTCTTCGTTCGGACGTCTGCTACTCGGATGCCGCCGTCGGGTCCCTCGTAAACGCGCTCCACCTTCCCTATCGGCCACACATTCCGGGGTAGGTTGTGGTCCACCACCACCACAACGTCTCTAACCCGCAGCGGTCGTCTCACGTCGGTTGGTTGTCCTCGGGGCACGAGCGTAGGTAGGTACTCGCGCACCCATCGATGCCAGAAGCAGTTGGCCAGCGCCTGGCTGGCTCGCCACGTCCGTCGGTCGTCGAGGTCGCAAGGTCGGCAGTCCCGTCGACGACGAGCAGGAAGTGGTTCGGGGTGAGCGCCTCCGGGTCTTGCGGGTCCACGCTGACGTGCGTGAGCGGCCGGGCGTTGATCGAGAACTCCGCCTCCGCCAACAGCCTCGTTCGTCGGCTCCCGCTCCTTCAGGGTGGCCGCCAGCGCCACCTTGACTGAGCGCACCAGGCGCTCCCATGCGCCTCCCTGGTTCGGTGCTCCCGGCGGGATGTAGCGCCACTCCATGCGGTGCAGTTGTCCCTCCTCGCTCCTCGCTAGCTCCCACTCCGCGTAGGCCGCCCGTAGCTCCGTGTCCGCGCCGTGGAAGCTGGTAGCGTTGTCGGAGTACATCGTCCTCGGCCACCCTCTGCGCGCCGCCATCCGCCGCAGCGCCATCAGCGCCGAGCTCGTGGACAGCGAGGGCACGAGCTCCAGGTGCACCGCGCGTGATGTGATACATCTCTTCTGTCGCCGGCGTCCCACCCGTACTACCACCGGCCCGGAGTAGTCCAGCCCGCAGTTTGTGAACGGGCGCTGGAACGGTTCCAGTCGGGCGCGGGCAGGTCCCCGGGTGCTGGTGGCCGCGGTCTCCCTCGGCGCACGCGGGCCGCAGGTGCAGTATCCAGTAGCGCTGCCTCAGGTCGTTGGTCACACGGCGTGTCCGGCAGCGCAGTGTTCCCGCAGCACGATGAGCCCGGTGATGTCCATGATGACGGGCCGCTGGGTCTTTAAGGGCACGGTTGCGGCCCCTATGCGGCCCCTCACTCGCAGTAGTCCGCCCTCGATCACTGGGTCGAGCTTGTATAGTCGGCTCGACTTAGTGAGAGGGCGCGTCGATCGTAGCCTCTGTAGCTCGTCGCCGAAGCTCTCCTGCTGCGCCCGCTGGATGAGGGCTAGCTCGACCCTCTGGATGTGCTCGTCCTCTAGACGCGTCGCTCGGCGCCTGCACAAATCCACAAAGGCTAAAACTCGTGCTGCGGCCCGCACCAGCGTCTCAAACTTTGAGAAGCGTGAGGGCTTGGGCAGCCAATCTTCTCTCGTTGTTTCCTCGATGATGAAGGTCTTCCTCTCCCTCCTCGGTGAATGTTTGCTCGGGAGCCACTGTTCCTTGGGTCGGTATAGGTCCGGGAGGCGCTCCAACCACGATGTGAAGAGTTCATTTTCTTCCTCCGGTATCGGTTCGTCCCAGGCCATCTGTAGTCGCCACAAGCTCTGAAGCACGATCTTAGCTCGGAACGTATAATGGCTCAGTAGTCCCAGAGGGTCATATGAGTGCTTCCCTCTTGGTGGGAGCACGGCGACGATCAAGTACCTCGGCCGGGACGCGGTTCATCGACGTGTTGAACTCCAGCTCATCCTGCGCCGCTTTCCAGTGGAGTCCTAGTATTTTGTTCTCGGGTCCTCTCCCTCCCAGCTGTGTCGGTGCTGTATCGCTCGCAGGTCGTCCGGTATCTCTGTAAGTACATCACTGTTATTTGTAATTTGCATTATGTTCTATAATATTTAGTATTTCATAATTTCGTGTCGCACTACTTTTAAGTAGTGAACACAAATCATCCATTTGAAACGCAGTAAATTCTGCACAATTACTAATTGTGTATAAATTATTCCAGTCATTATGAGGTTCATTAAAATGGTATTCACAGATACGTGAGCTACGGGGCACATAAAATGAGTGATCTAGCAATAATCTTTCCTTAATGATATTAGGTACCAGGAGTCTAGAAGTATTTACACATAATAAAAATATACAGTGACGTGACGTACCAGCTGCACGCCTAATTAGACATAGTAATAGTTGGTACTTCTCTTATAACAAGATTTCTCTTATAACAATGCACTGGAATAGCAGGTACCATAGGCATAGGTTTGGGCCGGATTGCTCATGCGTAACCGACCCCCGTCAACGGCGGATCGAAGGAGTGTATGGCAGGTTTTAGTGGTGTAGGGTCCTCTCCTCGTGGTATGACTTAAGCATACCACGCTATGGAGAGGGCGAGTCCCACATATCCCACAGCCAACGCGCGAATACGCTGCAGCGGTGGTGGGAATGCGTCAATGCATTTCACCCCAGACAAAAAACAAAAAAAAAAGATACCGGCATAGGTGTTGGTTGCGGGATGGCACCTTTATCTTCAAAATTAATTTTTTGTATCTCTGCATCTCTGTTTACATCATGATGCCTGCGCCGTTGGACCACACGAGTAGGTCAAAGCCAACAAGCCATACAAACTTGTTTCAAATGTTCCACCTAAAATATAAAAAATTGTTACAGTGAATTAAATGTTAGTAAGGAAGTAAAATTGTAATTAGGTAAACAAAGTAATTATGACACAGAAGTCTTAGTTCAGCGGGAGAAAATAAGACAAAAACTATATTTTTTTCGCATAATTTTTTCATTTACCAAATTACAATTTTACTTGCTTACTTACATTTTTAAATATATTTATAATAATATAAAAAATAGGGCCCCACCAGCAGCTCGGATGGGTTTCATTATCATTATTATTATTAAAAATATATTAATTGTTATAATTAATCAACCCTGGCTTCGCACAGGTGTATTTAAATATAGTTATATTTATAAACCTTCCTATAAACATCTATCCTATTAAATATTCCTATATAAATGATGATCAAAATCTGTATGTAAGGGAAAATATCTGACTATTTATTGGAGTTTAACAATGACAAATAATAATGTTATAATTATATTTAAATACTATTTTAAAATTACCTGTTGAGATGGTATCCATTGTAAAATAACAGTTGCCTTTCTTCAGAGTGGGCAGGTACAACATGTGTTTGGCGTACTCTTAACAGTGAAGAACCACAGGGAATGCAAATGTTCCTGTACCCAAATCTTCTAACTGCATTAGCTGTTTGAATAAATTCTTGCACTATCATTAAACACATTCCACAAACAGCATCTAGCAGGCTTAACTAAAACATGTAGATAAGCAAGTTATTAACCTAGAAAATGTATGGGATCTTATTTATTGGGGATTTAATTAACGACACCGTCGTATTCTTATGCCAAATATAAAATCTATCTTACACGTATTGTTTCATGTCTTGTAACGGTATCATTACAGTTTCGCAATGTTAATATAAATAAATGAAGTGAATTAGATTGAATAATATTATTAATCTGTAACACTCACCTCGCGAGAAGTCCACAAAGATATAAGTTGGGGTATACATGCTGTTGTCTCGACCAGTAAGTGCCTTCGCACATTGCGTTAAAATCTTACTCAACAATTAGCATAACAGCGTCCTTTTGGAGAATATACCTACTGAACTTGCAGATGCCATACCTATAAAATCCTTCAAATAATAGTCCAAAAAACATAAAAGCACTCTCACGCACGCAACTCGACGGAAATTGCACAAAGCACAGACTGTTAATCAGTGTTGCCAACCCCCTAGAAATTCATGTCCAACAACGTTATAAATTAAAATCAGATATTAAATTAATATAATAAACTAGTGGCCCGCCCCGGCTTCACACGGTTGGACTTTCATTTTAAATATTTTGGAATAAGCATATTATATAGATTGGCACAAACTTTTTTTGTTTAAGATTACTAGCAGAGTTTAGCTGTCTACTAGTGCTAAGCTAAAATGCTTGTTTTAAGAGTGGGTTCATGTCGGTAGTGCAATGGGTAGGGTTCGAACCGGCAACCATAAGATCACAAGTCCGACACCCTAGCCGCTTCATGATCAAACTGATCATAGTCTTGATAATCTTACAGAAAGAAAATTAAATGTCTTCTGTTGTCTTCAGTGTCACGGCTTATATTAATAGGTAAAATACCTATTTAGGTTCACATTTTTAAACTTGTAATATCTTTTAAATGCAATGACCCATTTTAATAATTAAAAAAAATGTTCAGGTATTGAAACAGTCTTAAATGAAAAGTATTTTATTTGGATAAGGATTAATACACAAATATGAATAACGTGGTATTTAAGGCATGGTTTGGTTTTTGATATTTTTTCTTTCAAAAAAGTAATTTTATTTTTATATATTTTATTACTATAATTAGACAAATGGTACCGCAAACGTGATTATAGATATTTATATGTTCTTTAATATTATGAAAGATTATTTTGTTCTATCAATTCAGCGCATACGATGAAAGACAATTTATGGATTTTTTTTCATACTTTGGTTTACCTACATTATCGAAGTTTTAGTAAGAATATCTAAATGTGTAGGTTATTTTTTTACTTTATAGTAAAAAATTGCCTATGTTAATGTGGCATTCTAATGGTAAAAGAATTATCGAAATCCGTTCAGTAGGTATCCGAGTTCGAGTTTATTCGAAACAAAAGTTGTAATTTCTAGCGGCTAAATTGGCAACACTGCTGTAAATGAATGCCAAAACATAATGTGACAATACGTTTCGTTTTCACGGTGTTTCATCGATGCAGCTTTTGACCAGCATCATTAAAAAAAATCTCAATAAAAATAAATGTTATTCTCTAACCATAATTCCAAGTAAATAAAATAAATATTTTTATTACCACCATGGACTGTATTAAAGTAAGTTTAATTTATTTAAATCAAAAAAATGTTCAAAACGTTTCAATGTACGCGTTTGGTTCACACATAATAGCGTCAAGGATATAACTGGAATACCAATATCAAAACATTATCTATTTAATGTGATTTTCTAATTCCCGTTAAATTTTATATAAAAAAATAGTCAGTTCAACATTAAAAATCAGTCTCTTTTTTTTGTGTACAATACAGTGTGTAAACGCTTCCATACCCAGTGGGCCTAAAAAGAAACGTCTCTTTTTACTTCGATGTCAATTTCTATCAGTGGTTTTTAAGCCACTCTAGCCAAAAACTTAGTTCTGCTACTGCGTATCAAGTCCATTGAAATATTGCATGAGCTTTACATTATTTAGAGGACGCAATTTTATTTTTGGGTCATTTGGGGGAATTCGGGGGGTCAATAAAAGCTTAACCCTAAGATTGTGGGGTTGCCGCCCTTGTCCCCCGGCCGCCATCTTGGAAAAAGGGGTGCAAACACCTTTTTCGCGATATCTCGCAAACTATGCGTCCTACAAAAAAGTCTTTAAATCATAATTTGTAGCAAATTGCTTTGCCTACTATATGTTCGTATAACTTTCTGCCCGAAATTTAAAATTAAAGAAGTTATAAGCAAAAAAGTGAGCGTAGCAAAATATGTAGCACAACTAAAAAGAAATAAAATGAGGTTGAGGAAACAGCTGAACCTTCGAGGGCTACGTATAATAATAATAGTCGTAGCAGGCAGATGTTCATTTGTCCCCAAACGATAACTCGCACCTTTTCTACCTGCTTAACATTCTCGAAAATGTACACATCTCTTAGAAATTACTATAAGAAACAATAATTTGGTAAGTTCTATAGTAAGGAAAACAGTTAGGAATAAATAATTAAAGTTTTAACAATGGAATTTAACAAAAAAAAAAAGAATGTATTTACAATAAAAAAAAGACCATAAAACTAAGTTAAACATTTCGTTTTGACCGGATTCTCATGAGCATTGACGAACCCGGTCAAATTTGGAGCGCTGTAACAGCGTTTAAAATTATTGAAATTAAAGAAATTATAGAGTATTTTTTTCCTGAAAAGACCATCTACAATATTGATCTGAAATGAAAGATTTAGCTATAGTCCATTGACCATTTCAATGGACCATAGCTAAATCTATATAAATAATGTCCCGTTAGCTGCTGCCCCACACGCTGGTGGCGCGGCGCGGCGAGGCGGCGGCGTGCCTGGCCGCCGCGGCCGCGCTGCTGCCCGCCGCCGACCCGCGCCGAGCTCGAGCGTTACACACACTTCTCACGCTGCTCAAGAAACCGGACCGCGCGGATACGCGGCTCATCTGTGAAGGTAACGAGTCCTAAAGAAATTAGTACAGTAAATGACCAACATCTGTTAATACTCGCACGATAATTCGCTCGCGACCCTTAGTTTGCAAAGTACCCTCCGATGCCCTCGTAGACCCGATGTCCGAGAGGCCCGCGAACTGTAAAGCAGAGCGACAGGTGTACCAAATTCCTCTCATCGCCAGCGACCGCCCTGACCCATTTTAAACAATTTATTAAGACTGTTTGGCTCTACTCGCCTTTATGCCCGGTGAAGAAGCAAAAGCCGCGTGGCTAATTACGTATGTCCGTCCGAAAAAAAAACACGATAATTTATGTTTAAAACTGTTCTTGTATCAAAATTTTATACAAATGTCTATAGTATTATTATATTAAAAAGGGAAAAGAGGTAGTTTTATGAGTTTGTAATATTGTAGCAGTAACAAATCTCCAATCTCTAAAACTTTCACTCCTTACTGCTTCGGGTCGCGAGTTTATATAAACTGCGTTTTTCTGTCTATCATCATCTGGTCGTGTAACGTCCACTGCTGAACATGGGCATGGAAGGATGGGCATAGTCACCGCGCTTGGCAGGTGGGTTGGTGACCGCAGTATTATGTTGTATCACACAATGAAACGCTGCTGCCCGTACCCTGACATACGATTATTATAGATGATGTTATAACAATCGGGGCCAACGACTTAACGTGCTTTCCGAGGCACGGAGTACCCTCTGTGCCTTGTCCTAGTCCCTCAACCAACCAGACCCGGAAAGAAATCTAAGAATTGACACAAAGATTTCTTGTCCGGCACGCCGGACAAGAAATCACGGGGTTCGAACCCACGATCTCCGAGATTTAAAGCGAGCCAAATACCGCTACGTTACGGAGGTTATTTTCTGTCTATAAATGCTAAGTATAGTTCGAAATTAGGCATTTGTTCCCAAGACAACATCAAATCATTTGTTTTAAATGATTGAAAATATATTTTTATCTTTTTGAATAAGCAACATATATTATCGAATCTTAAAACGACTCCAATATCCGCTTTAGTTTCCATTGACACACATACCTAAATAATTTAACATATTTACGCCAACATTTTTCTTTTCAGCAACCTGTCTAGTAGTAAAATGGGGGGGCAGTGGCGAAGTGTTATCTTCAATAGCCGAATTGTTAGCGTCTCGTTCAACAGAACGACGGATACTAGCTAGCCAAGTCTGTGTATCTATAGCACCATACGTGCCTATAGAGCTATGCACCTCCCTACTTCTTAGTTTAGTAGTTCTTATGTGCGAATCCAACGAAGTCGAAATAAGGATATTGGGCCTCAAATCAGCCTGCCTTATTTGTCCGGTCGCTGAACATAAATACTCTCAGTTGGAGAATATAATGTTCAACTTCTTGAAGGATCCGGCAGAGAAATGTGTAAAGGATACTGCTAATATATTTTTACCTGTTCTGGCGAGGAGCTCGCTACTAGCAGGTATGTTATTCGTTTTGTTATATAGTAGACTCTGTTATAGTAATAATAAAGTTGACTTTGCATTATTAGATTATTTTTGGTTCACACAAATATAACAAGTTGAATTTTGATTCATTTGTGAGTATAAAGTTTATTAATATTTGCTTGGAATCACTCGATACCATTTACTGTATAACCCCATACTAGCCTTCAATCCTCAAGTAAACTAGGGACCAGGCCTGATTTGGAATAAAACAGATTTCTACCATCAACACAACTAACTCACTGACATCACCATATCTCAATCCATTAGGCGGTTTAAGGTCACAGCACACATATCAACTTGGAAAGGGATCGTCACCGTATCGCCTTTAGCCTCGCCGTCAACCAGGCGTCAACCTAAAGTATGCACGTCACCAAAGCGTATCAGCAGGTCCTGTACGTCAACTCGGCTACGGCTAGGCGACACCGCGCCTACGGATCGCCAAACGACACGAATGGAAGTTGCCTTGCGAATGGCAAAGTCGCGGGAGGGGACAGAGGCAAAGGTGGATGAAGAGACGTGAGCTCGGGTACGGAGAGACGTAAGCGCGGGGATGACGAGCCGTAAGCGCGGCAACTGTAACTTGACCACGCACCGCATTGCGGTTCGGTGCCTGTTCCGAGGCGAGGCCAGTACGTTACGATTCCGATTAGTGTGCGTTGCAGAATGGAGTTTCATACAAACAATACTGAACGGCTCGAGGCGAAACGGTGACGATTCCTTTCCGAGTTGATATGTTTGCTGTGACCTTTAGAAGTAAGCGGACAATTAGTAAAAAATTGCAACTTTTCTTTATACTATTTAGATATTATATAATCAAAATAATTTAATTTTACTTACAACTACAAGTAGTTTAGAAAAAAATAGTTATTAATTTTCCCCGAGTGCTGGTGGTAAGATTTGCAATTCAATGGGGCAATGCTGCCAGCATTCTGGGAAACCCTTGCCGAGTAGTACAAATAGTGGTATTTTATAATTTATATAAGCTACATTAGCTTTATATTGAAATAAGTGACTTTTTATTATATATAATATGTATTTTATTCAGTAATAATTTTTGTGACTAAATAAATTTATTTTTCAGGAAAATTCTCATCGGATCTATTTTGCCGAATTTTAACGAATTTGAAGAAGTCGTGTGATGATAATGAGTGGAAGTCTGTATTGTTATACCTGGATGTGATAAGAGTTCTAGTTCTAGCTAAGCTGGCTTATATAGTTAATGTACAAATCGTTAGGGATGTTACCCTTACTCACTGTGATATGGAAACTTTTAATTTACAAGAGGTAAGTAAGTACTAGAACTTTTTATTTTATTGACATTTGTACTAAATATTTAAATAATAAATGGTGCAAGAATACGTGATATTTGTCGATATCTCCAATATTTTTAAATATTATATTATATAAATAATTGTTAACTATAAAAAGAATGTTTAAGAAGAAGTTAATACTTCTTCTGAATGTTGTTACTAATGTAACAACATATTATTTGTGGATAAATTGACAAAATACATACACTGCTTTCTTTCAGCGTATTTCTAACATGTATGGTAAATATTGCTGGATGACATCCAATGTTTAAAAATTAAATCCGCATTGGGGGAAAATATAGATAATAATTTAAGCAGCCGTAGCCCAATGACTAGGTGGTAGGAGCGTCGGACTTGTGATATTGTGGGCGCCGGTTCGATCCCCACCCATTGCACTACCGACGTAAACTCACTCGTAACACATACATTCTTAGTATTCTTGTTTACGCTAGCACGAGGGGTTAACAAGAATACTAGTAAAATGCTAAATTCTGCTAGTAATCTTTAAAAAAAACACTATGCACTCTTTGCTCCCCGGCCCCCACCTCGCCGCCCTTTCCTAGGGCGCACTACAGCGATTTTGGTCGAACTGAAGTCATTTGAATATAATTCTAGGTGCCGTTAGAAGAACAAGAGAGCTTTATAGACCTGCAGTGTTACGTGTCTGAACACGTAGACGCCAAGATGTTATTAGTAGCTATGAATAGATTAATTAAAGAGAAGCCCGATGTGAGATGGTCGGAACTAACGTGGTTTATTAGCATGTAAGTTTTTTTCTTTCACATATTTTTAATATAGGCTCTATATTACAAGGATTTACTTTCTAGCCTATCTTTAACGGTAATTAAATGTCTGTCTACTATATAGGTACTACCATAAGGCATCTATAGTTCTTCAAAATATTAGGATATCAGTTGATATCAAATTATGGTCTATCCTTGTCAATTTGTGTATATTCATCGTGTCTTTCTTCTTCACTGTAATCAAAATAAATGTATTACCAATAATAATAATTAAATTATATTACAATATAAATAAATTAAATCATATTAAATAGTATTACCAGTATAAATAAGATTGTAGATTATGGTTTGATACAATCGGACCATAATTCATTGACAATCTCTATCTAGCATATCTATTCATCATGCTACAATTCATTAAGAAAACACGAAAAGCATTCCCGAGGCGAGTTTGTTACGAATAAACTCAAAAACTACAGGACGGATCTCGATAAATCCTTCACCATTAGAATGCTTAATCATCTAGAAGTAACATAGGCGATTTTGAATGATAAAGTTTTCTCGTGAACGAGAGATGCATGAGTTAAACTGCGCTCGGGAATCTATCTGTGATAAACACACAATTAAATCAGTCATAAATTAGTTGTAAAATAATGATGTTATTTTTTACAGTGTTAAACAAATATTAGAAGTGGCAATGAACAGCAAAGCTCTTCACCACACATTGATATACGAACTAGTAATATCTCTATTCACTAGCTACGTCGATAACTTCGGAGTACCTTTCACAGTACACATATTGAAGCCTATATTCACTGATATTATAATAGATTTGGAACAAAAAATGGAAAAATTACATTCAGTTAACGTAGATAGCACGATTGTTGTTGGTGTGTATTTGATAACTATATTACCTGTGCTCGAAGAAAAAACGCTGCATGGAGAGTTTCTGCAAAAGTAAGTTGGTTTTACCTTAATTTTTTTATTACAACATTTTAGCATCATTTTAGACCTTTTTTTATGAAAATGACTCATTTATTTTATTAATGCATCATTAATATATAAAAAACGGGTTACTAAAGACGACGCGGGCACGTTACTATCAGTAACTCTAAATTAACACAATTGTCACCTATCACTAAATAGTATAAAACTAAGTCGCTTTCTCTGTCCCTATATCCCTAAGTATGCTTAAATCTTTAAAACTACGCAACCGATTTTGATGCGGTTTTTTTAATAGATATAGGGATTCAAGAGGAAGGTTTATATGTATAATACATCAGCATTGTAGGTACCCGTGCGGAGCCGGGGCGGGTCGCTAGTTATATATATAATTCTACTGTATGTGTGTATGTCACTGAACACCTCCTAAACGGCTGTACCGATTTGAATGAATTGTTTTGTATGCGTTTAGGTGTCTCCCTGGAGCTTTTAGATTCACAAATCATAAACACCGTGAAATTTTAATGGTTGTTTTCCCGAAGCAGAACAACTTGCCGTCGGTAGTACTATCGAAACATTTTTTTTTTTTAAGTCATGTTTTGGATTTTAAATTATTAAAAAAAATATTAGACAACTCGAAAGCGTGATAAACAGTAGTAACACTAGACGGAGTGAACGGACCTTGTAGGTACTACTCGAATCGCACGCGCTGCTGACAAAGTAAAGAACGATCCATAAACGTTTAAGGCGACTATAGCTATCAATGACCTTGGCCGTCAGGGCGGGGCTTAGGCGCTATACCCGCGCGCACACCACTCCCCGCGCTGATCAAAGAATAGGCAGAAGCGCAGAAGTGCGCGCTATTCGGTCAGTATTATTGCCTACACGCTAAAGAATCTCAGAGACTCAGATATGCAAGGCCGCCCAGTATTATAGCAGAATAAAGTGCAGGGTTGGATGGATTTACTAACTACCGTATCAATCACAGATATAGATGACACAAGTATCACGATCTGTATGAAAACCAAGCGTGCCATTTTTTGAATACCTATTATGACGTCACAAGCACTATTTAGTGATGGCAAAATCAAATCTGTTCAAAGACGCCGCCGCGTAAGGCAATAAAATAAAATTCCTGCCTTATAAGGCAGTTAGGAATATATGTTTTTTACAAAATTGTTAGTATTTCGTAATGCTGGTGTATACTTCGACCTACTGACTACTGTCTGTGACTGTTTTTGTTGTTCAACTGTCTAAAATAAATTTCTTGAGTTGTAACGTTGGTTGTTTTAAGCATATTACTTGTTCATCATTGATTACATGGAGAAAGCTAAAAAAGTCACGAAACGGTACGATTATTTATTAAAATTGACTACATAAGAAGTACTTATATAATACAAAATCATTTTTATTTATTTATTTACTTTATGTACACACATAACATGAAAAAGAAAAATATTACAATACAAGAAACATGAAAAAGAAAAATATTAAAATACAAGAAACATAGTACAAAGGTACTGCTTATTTCTAATGAAATTTCTTCCAGCAGATCATTCGTCTGTTTCCGAAATCGACTCTCGAAAATCGATTTGTGTTGCATAATAATATGATAAACAGCACTACAACGGTAAAATTGTCGAAATTTCCTGTACTACAAAACCGAAGCGATATACGATAACATCGCTTATTTAAATATTCATCACTTGTTAAAACAAAACCTCTCATCAACCGCTCCAAGTAGAAGCCGCAATGTAATACGAATGTTTTGTTCTTCTCAAATTTAGTATTACCAGGTATTACTGAGGGTATTATACTAAAAATTGCTAAGAATAATTGTTTTTTAAATTAATAACGCATAATATCACAAACTAACTTACTGATGGAAGGACACGTTTACTTTATTTTTTTATATAATTTTAGTACATTGCTAATACATCGTTAGTAAAACCAAACAAAAGAAGGAAAAACGCATTTCATCATTACCATCACCATCAGTTCCAACGGTTTGTTTACAAAATGAACTAAAATACTCGTACAGTCACCGGCACCAATATCTGACACATAGTAAAGCGTGCATAAATATCTGATACGACTGTAGCAGATGTTAATGCAGCTGACTGTAACTATATCCAATTTTAAGATTTCACTCAACTTCTCGCAAATCCCGGTAGATTTAGTAGGTAGTTGTAAGAACTCTGTGTGATGTCCTGACGAAAAAGTACACCTGATGGTAGGTACTTGGACTGTGGACATTTGCAATCTCTCTCTGGGTAGGTAAAGTGGGGTAGGTAAATTACTTACATTTATGCGTGCATTTTCAGAGCATTTTTCTTTGATGAAGATTTTCTTGGCATTTTTACCTAATTACAATATCTACAAATATAATCATCATCATCAGCCACCAAGGTCTCCATGAGCCCTTTCAAATGAGTCCCAACACGATGGTTCTACGTAGTACCGTCACTAAGATCCTATACCGACCTTCGGAGTCCACCATCAGGTAAGTGACATCATCAGTCACCAAGGTCTCCATGAACCCTCTAAATGAGTCCAAACACGATGGTTCTACGTAGTACCGTCACTGAGATCCTATACCCACCTTCGGAGTCCACCATCAGGTAAGTGACATCATCAATCACCAAGGCCTCCATGAGCCCTTTCAAATGAGTCCCAACACGATGGTTCTACGTAGTACCGTCACTAAGATCCTATACCGACCTTCGGAGTCCACCATCAGGTAAGTGACATCATCAGTCACCAAGGTCTCCATGAGCCCTTTCAAATGAGTCCCAACACGATGGTTCTACGTAGTACCGTCACTAAGATCCTATACTGACCTTCGAAGTCCACCATCAGGTAAGTTACATCATCAGTCACCAAGGTCTCCATGAGCCCTTTCAAATGAGTCCCAACACGATGGTTCTACGTAGTACCGTCACTAAGATCCTATACTGACCTTCGGAGTCCACCATCAGGTAAGTGACATCATCAGTCACCAAGGTTTCCATGAGCCCTTTCAAATGAGTCCAAACACGATGGTTCTACGTAGTACCGTCTCTGAGATCCTATACCCACCTTCGGAGTCCACCATCAGGTATGTGACATCATCAGTCACCAAGGTCTCCATGAGCCCTCTAAATGAGTCCAAACACGATGGTTCTACGTATTACCGTCACTGAGATCCTTTACCCACCTTCGGAGTCCACCATCAGGTAGGTGACATCATCCATCAGTCACCTAAGTCTCCATCCTTAATCGAACGAAATTCTCAAGATAGCTATAGCGAAAACGATAAAAAATAAGCACCATGAAAATAATTTATTTAGTGGATAGGTAGTTAGGTACCTACTTGGTACAAATAGTTTTGGAGAGCTCGGCCTCGCTTCACTTTACATTTATTCTTGTATTTAGGCATAGTCGGGCTTATTCTATGATCGGTTGAAAAAACAAAACGTAATTACAATCTACTTTATATATATTTACAACCTTTATTTCTATTCTTATTTTACGAAATATTTATATTTGTACTATTTACAATATGATTTCATTCAAAAACCACTTAAAAGGTGAACTTTTTAGGTTTTATTTGAAAAAAATAACACGTGTATAGTCCACCCGTCACAAGTGTCATACAGACACTGAATGTGTACGCGTCACAGGCCTTGCGGGGGTGCTTCTCGCGGGGTACTGGTGATATTTCAGGTTTTTATTTATTATTCAAAACTTGTAAGAGAAATAAGAAATATAAACAATACAAATTGTTAAATACGTCATTACATATTTTTTGGTAAAAAAATCATACCAAACTATTGTGCCGTTACAGAGAAAATTTACAATTTAGTTTGTAAGAGGACCTATTTAGTACGATTTTTTTCCAAAATTTGGGAAAGTTTATTACAATTTTAAACAATACAATCTATTTTTGATGACCTTAACTATAACATATATTTTTTATATGGAAATCGCACAAAAGGATTCATCTACAAATTACTTTAAACATGCGGTGGTTTTGGGATTTGAGCGATATAGTCCCCTTAAAGCAAAATAAGAGCTCAATGGTAGTTATACGGCATAAAATAGCCTGCACGCAAGAATCACAAACGAGCCGGCTCCCTTTGTCATTAGCCGCGCGGCGCCGACGCCGGAACGCCCCGCGCTCTCCTTCGACTCCCTCCTTCCTTAGTTGTCCCGTGAACGTCGGAAGCGCAGCACGCGTTATCTTATTACTTTATTAGTATTATGGATCGACATTACAGTTTTAGTAATTTAGAGTACGTCGCTATGGTGCAACTGTACGCTAGGGCTAATTATAATTCCCATACTGCCCGGCGTCTTTACGCCGAGCTGCATCACTTGGCGTCACTCCGTCTTCGCGGAGTTCTGAACCCTCAAGTCATACAGGACCGGACGATCGTAGCGGCGACGGCTACTCGATCATGGGCAGTTCCAGGTGCCAGCACATGCACAGGGCAGAGGTCGATCGGCCGTTCTTTCGCCAGAGCTCGACGATCATCGAGTACTTCGAACGCGATCCTCGCCGAAGTACGCGAATGGCGGCAGCTAAGTTTGGCGTAAGCCAATACTACGTCTGGAAACTACTCAACTGAGAAGGACTGCATCCATATCATTTCCGCGCAGTTCATTTAATTTTTCAATTTTTTTAAATACGCCTTAAATACTTTATAATCTAATTCAGAAAATTATTGTTCTTAGATAATAAACTTGTTTTAAGTTACGTTTTCTGTAAGTTGTAGCTAAAAAGGTATTGGATAAAGCTTATTATTATGATTGGGTACTGTGTTACATTACCTAAGGTGTAGGTATCAGCTGATTGACTAACAACCCGGGTCAACGAACGCGCGACCGATCGACGCGAGCGCTAGGTATCGCGAGGTATTACTATCGGTTCGATGTCACTTTCGAGTTTGGTTTTTCACGATTGTTAATCGGTCATTTTTGGTTTATAATATTTAGTTTTTGTATAAATTGAATGTTTAACTAAGACCAAATCTTTTCGCTGCGGGAAAACAACCATTTAAATTTCAGCGTGTATAATGCATGACCCTGGCTTGTCATGGTCTGTTAAAGAGCAGGCCCATGTTCAACAATGGACGTAAACTGGCTAATGATAAAAATAAGAACAAGGTAGAACTAGTATCTTGTTTTGTTGAAATGCTCTAATCCTAAATAATACAAAGGATTTTTTTTTCGCCTTGCCTTAAGTATGTGGCCATGAGGCTTTTGTAACTTCACCGGGCATAAAGGCGAGCAGGGCTCCAGCCTTAATAAATGGTTAATACAAAGGCCGTTTATGTATTTATCTATGACATTTTTCAGATGGATTATGTACAGCAGTTTGCGCAGTCTTCCAGTCAAAATGTTCTCGGTACCGTTGAAATGGGTGGCGGAACATCGGCCTGACTCACTAGATATATATTTACAACACCTTAGAGAATGTAAGTAGCTTTAACAATCTACACAGACACATAAAAAGTTTCCAATTGAGGCACGAAGGGTAATCCGTTAGCCAACCAGACCCGAGCTCCTATTTTTCATCTACGTTCAGAAAGTAAGACAAGACTAGGATGCCTAATAAATAAATATTGTTTTTTAAAATATATTTGGTTCTCAGTTGCAGCGAGCAGTTGTGAAAGTTCGAGTGGCAGTTCAGTGCGAGTGTACATCGCCAACCTTATAACAGAGGTGATGAATGTCACGGAGGTCAATGGCAAATGTATCGAGAGACAAATGCTGCCCGCTGTCATGGCACTTTTACATGATGAAGATGTGTAAGTAATATAAAAATAGTTAGATTATATTGCTAGACCTCAGACTTACTAATAAGGACTGATGTACTAATGTGTCAGTTTACGATAAAGGCACATACAACGAATGTATAGCCCATCCGACCTTATGCTTTTGAGCTCTAGGTTTTCGAAAGATAAATAAAGATAGCATTGCTTTCATAAAATAAAATTATAAAAAAATACATGAAATTCATTCATTCATTCATTCATTCATATTCATTTATTGCACACCATATGTATAATAAGTTGTTACAAAGACAAAACCAGTACACAGTATGGACCCTGTCGGGCACGGCAAGTTAGAAGAGAGGAGGAAGCGACAAATTTATATTCATACAACGGATGTATAGCCCATCCGACATTATGCTTTTGAGCTCTAGGTTTTCGAAAGATAAATAAAGATAGCATTGCTTTCATAAAATAAAATTATAAAAAAATACATGAAATGAGAGCACTGAGCAGCAATTGGAGAGAAATTGAGTGATAAAATTAAGAACCTAGTTTCCGCCTACCTCTATGGGAAAGAAGCGTTAATGTATGTTATTTAAATATACTACATATTATATTTGATATAACATGACACACTACAATTTTTTTTAACTATTGTTAAAGTGTTGACGTGAAATACAGAGGCGAAAACGTTGCCAGCCAACTTGGCCTATAGATAGAATATCTGTGACAGATAAACTGGTAGTAAAGGACCGATATAAACCCTTGATAAAATGGAATTAGCTCAAAAGGCTAAGGCTCTAAGTCAGAGCCGGAAACAGCAAAGGATTTTGTTTTTACTTAGAACTATGATGTCACAAAATGGCTGTTCGGCGATTTAAATTATAATAGGTATAGTGGACGTACAGAGTAAAACTTGAACAATTCCCTTAGGGGAGGTGAATACATTACGCGTCCCGGTAATTATTACATGTTTGTATCACAGGTCTGTCCGCGAAGTGGCGGTGACGTCATGGGGCAGTGTCACAAGAGCGTGTTTGATCCGTGGACTGGAGTGCGAGGCGCAGTGCTGGGCGCCCCAGGAGCAGCGGCTGTGTGGCGCCCGGGCCTTGACGCTGCGGGAGGCGGTCCGCACCGCGGAGGCCTTGGCCTTACTGGTGTTGCCTACTGTTGATAACCATGCTGTTTCTGAAAAAGGTTTGTCACGTTTTTGAGTAGCAAAATCTATTCATTGAAAATCGACTGGAAAAACTAATTGTTAAGAGAAATAAACGTCTGTGAAACCATGCGATTGAGGAAATAAGCGAACAGAAAAAAAGGCGAGTGGGGAAAAATGCGACTGGAAAATTTGCTACGTGGAAATAACGAGTTTGGGGAATAGATCTCGCTACACTTTTTTTTAAAGCCATCCATTATTAAATATAGCCTTCTATCATTTATAGATAAATGGGCAACACTGAAATATTTTTTCAAATCGGACCAGTAGTCTCTGAGATAAGCGCGTTCAAGCAAACTAAGTCTTCAGCTACAGAATACTGCATTCCTTTCCTCATACGGCTGAATCGATTCCCTCTATCTTATTGCAGTCGTAATTCCTACCCTTAAAGTAAATCTAAATTTTGTTCTACTCGGCGTATACAAACATAATATTAATATTAATAAAAACAAAAAAAGCAACAGAAAATGTATAATAATAGGTATGTGTTTCAGTAACTTTTTTTATGAATTTGTTCATAATCCTTTTTTTTTCCAACAGCGGTCTCTCTCCTCTGCGCTCTGTGCCAACGCGTGTCAATATCCAGCGAATGTCTGAGCGCCCTGACGCCGGGCCTACAGCTCGCCGTGCATCATTGTAGGCACCACCAGGCATTACTACCGGCTTTAAGGTAAAATATATCTTTTTTGTGTGTGTGTGTATATTTAAAATTTGTACGAAAATATAAACAGCTAGCTGACCCGACAGACATTGTCCTGTCTTAACTGAAATTTAATTAGGCGTGACAGCTTTCAACTAACCGTGATGAGCATTAAGAGGAGCACGCATTCTGTCAATGTTATATCAATCGTCATAACATTAAATTAAAAATTTTATATTGCCAAAATCGTTTAGGTTATATTAGAAAATTTCATACGGTGGTATTCTTACTTTTTTTAATTTACCGTTCAATTTTCTAATATGTTTTCTATCATAAGAACTTTCTCCTGATAATAACAAACATAGCAAAAAAAAAGAGTTAGTAAAATCGTTCAAGTCGTTCACACGTTATGTCGTGACCAAAGGAAATATTAATTTATATATATACAGATTATTAGAACGACATTTTGCAATTCAATCAAAATTTCTAAAAACAAAAAAAAATTGTGGATAATTGATATACAAAAAAGTGATAATGTTTCCATAGAATCATCATTATCATCAGACTGAACTACGTCCACTGCAGAACATGGGATTTCTCTCGAGGGTGGGTTTTTGCCATAATCACTATGCTTGGCAGGCGGGTTGGTGACCGCAGTATTATATACAAGAAAATGCTGCTGCCCGTTCCCTGTTATAAGCTTGTCATAGATGTTATTATAACAATCGGGACCAACGGCTTAAAGTGATTTCCGAGGCACAGAGGGTAGTCCCTCAACCCACCGGACCCGGATAGACATCTTAGGTTGCTGTGTATAAATAAAAATATATTTTATTATTCGTTATCTAGAAAATTGGAAGAAGGCGTGCAATCACCAGGCTTATGTCAATACAAGGCTGCTATAGAAGCTTTAATACATAACGTGGCGGGAACCGGCGGCAACCCGGACAACACGCGAGAACCCACGCGAGCCACCAACCTTCACGCCGCCCAGGAGGTGGGCAGGCGAGTCACGCAAATGTTCCAACAGTCTAAAACTAACATGAATTTACAAAACATATTTAAAAAGAAGACATAGCAATGAATTTATTATTAGATGCGATTGAATCTCATTTTTATTTCTTCCGTCATGTTTTTTTTATTTTGAATATAAAAAAAACATGATTAACTTGCAGTCAAACAATTTACTGACTATATTTTTGTTTTAAATCTAATAATGGAGGGTTATGTTTAAACTGATATGTTATGAAATACAGGATTCCGATTCAGACGTCCAAATCTCAAATAGCCACGTGGCTATATCCTAGCTATATAAAGGTGAGCCGGTCTCCAGACATTTTAAATGATTAAAATATATTAGATATTGTTATTTTTTTTTTAAATCAGTGCACGTCATTTAATAATTCTAAATCATTTAAAAATATAATTTGGCTGGATAAAAATATCTAATTAATTTGTCGTTCTAAAATGAAAAACGAAATTTAGACTTCCGTTAAACGGAATTTTAGTTTGAATAAAGATAATTAAATGTGAATTCAAAAATAAAAAATAAACATATAACGGTTAACTTATATATTCTTCTCCAAGCTTTGCTTCCAGGAACAATATATTTCTATATATTAATAACCAACATCAAGTACATATTTATATCTCTTTGAGAAATGGACAACTTTTTTTTTTTCTTAACAAAAGACACATATCATCCCGTTGCCTAAAGTCTCTAATCCTTCCACGTTTTGCCAGTTCCGCCCCATATCCATTCTCCCATTTCTTTCCAAAGTTTTGGAGCATTTAGTCCATCACCAGTTATCCTCATACCTTTCCCGCAATCTTATCCTTTCACCCTTCCAGTCGGGATTTCGTCCAGGCCATAGCACAGTTACTGCACTTATCAAAGTAACTGAAGATATTCGCTGGGCTATGGAAAACAAATCCCTCACGGTTCTCGTCCTCCTTGATTTCAGTAGTGCGTTTAATACTGTTGATTTTGACATTCTGATCGGTATCCTATCCTCTATCAACCTTTCCTCTTCTACTCTTTCCTGGATTTCTTCTTATCTTCGGGGACGTTCGCAGCGTGTACACCTCGATGAGGCCTTCTCTGATTGGTGTCAGCTCGATGCAGGCGTGCCCCAGGGTGGCGTTCTTTCTCCATTGCTTTTTTCCATTTTTATCAACTCTGTCACTAGAGATATCTCCTCCAGTTTCCATCTGTACGCAGACGATTTGCAAATCTATCGTTCTTTTGCTCGTGACGACGTAGATACAGCGATTTCTGACATAAACCGTGACTTGGAAAAGATCAACCGCTGGGTAACATCACATGGCCTACAGATTAACCCTACCAAATCCCAAGCCCTAATTATAGGCAGTAGAGCCATGCGTAGTGCGCTTAACACGACGTCTCTCCCTGTGGTTAGCCTCAACGGTGTTCCTATCCCTTTTGCTGACTCTGTGAAATATCTAGGTGTTATTATTGACTCCAATCTTACTTGGAAACCTCAGGTTGCAGAAGTCAGCAAGAAAGTACATTTTACTTTCCACTCGCTGAGACGACTCCAGAATTTTTTACCCTTGAAAACGAAAATCTCACTTGCTCAGACCTTGATTCAACCCATATTGGACTACGCTGACTGTTGCTATTTGGATGCTACTGAGGAGCTTCTTAATAAACTTGAGCGTCTACAAAACCTTTGCATCCGTTTTATATTTGGGCTCAAAAAATATGATCATGTCTCCAGTTTTCGGAAAGACCTCAAGTGGCTCCCAATCCGTCTTCGCAGGAATACTCGCATATTGTGTCTCCTATACAATATCCTCCATAATCCTCTTACTCCATCCTATTTGCAAGAGCGATTCTCCTTTAAATTTCCATCTGATGCTCTGTGCAGATCTCATTTAAAACTCCTTTTAAAGCTCCCCCCCCATAAAACCGATTTTTATACCCATTCCTTTACTGTTCACGCAGCCAGATTATGGAACGCTCTTCCGCCTGATATCCGTAAATGTGACACAATTTTCACATTTAAAAAACGAGTCAAAGAACATTACCTTTCTTTATCATCCTAAATGTATTTATTGATATGTAGTATATTATAGTTAGGTTCTAGTTGATATATATATATATATATATATATATATATATATACATATATCTGTAAATAAGTATTTATGTAAATATTGGTATGTAAGTTTATTATTGACCTACACGCAAAATTCCAGTTTTAATTTTGCTATTTCTCCTTCTGCGGGTCTGCTGGAAGAAATTTCTGTATTGAAATAAGCTGTACCTTTGTGTCATATGTTCTTTTTATATATTTTCGTTGTTTGTATGTGTTATGTGTGTACATAAATAAATAAATAAAAATAAATAAATAAAAGACAACTCCCGCACTAGGGAAATAAATCCCTGTGTCGCGGGGGACTTTACAAACATTCATTTCACGGACACAAAGAACACCCAGACTCAGAACAACTATTTGTGGTTCACACAAATAATTGTCCCGGGTGGGAATCGAACCCAGAACACCAGGTCTCAGAGGCAACTATAGTAACCACTGAGCTACCGGTGCACTCGGAATTACCAGACTGTCAAAAACCCTAAGTTTTAGTTAATGTATGTTAGAAATGCATTGAATTGGTCCATAAGAAAGTACTTTGAACAAACCGTCTTATTATCTCTATACAATTTCGCATGTTTCTAAAATTAAATCTATTGTTCTCTGTGAATTCTCTGCCAGTTTAATATGACCATCATAGATTTTTCACGTTAATTTCTATGCATAGTTTACGTGATAATAACTTTCAAATTAAATTATATGCCATAAATAATCCCTCTACTATATATTTTAAACTACAAAAAAATAAATCAATGCTTTTTGAAATGTTTTTAGTCTACCATTGTTTAGTTACTCATGCAAAGATAACTAAGTCAAGCGCTTACGAATATACAACTCCACCAAGCTAAGTTTGCACCGCGCGTCGATTACGTCACACTAACGCTTAAGTACAGCTTACGCGACTAGGCGATCGCGGGAAGGTGAGCGGGGAAGCGGGCAAGGCGCCCATTCCAGCGAGGTGGAAACTTAGCTTGGTGGAGTTGTAAATTGCGTCGTTAAACATGAATATACAGTTCTAACACCATGTACTTAGTATATTTTTGGCGGTTTAGACATTAAGATGCAGTTACCTAGAAAAAATCGGTGTTTCGCTCATTAGAAACGCATATCGTCCATTAGAAATTTAAAATAATATAAAAAGTTAACTGGCATTCTTCTGATGTCTATGTCAATAATCTATAAGTAGTTATATTCTACTTACCTGAAAAAAAAATATTTTTGATATACGTGGTGTTAGAAGTTAAGCGACGATTAATGAAATAATACATTCCCTATGAAATTATATAATAAATTAGTTTCAATTTTAATTTATGAAACAAGTACTTAATTAGTATTATTGAGTTAGTGATTTAGTTTAGTTTAGAATAGTACAAATTAGTAAAATACACAAACAAATAGATATCACATTTTCTTTTAAGCAATATACGAAACATCTACCTTCAGCTGTACTTAATGTTACTTGTTAGATGTAGCGCATAGTTTTAATAATATGAGAACAAATTAACAACGTCGCTAATTTTCTTTTCTGTTTTTTAAATTACTAGAAGAGTTTTGCAGTCGACTAGTATTCTTGTTAAACCCTCGTGCTAAGCTTAACAGCTTGGGTTACGAGTGAGTTTACGTCGGTAGTGCAATGGGTGGAGATCGAACCGGCGACCACAAGATCACAAGACCGACGCCTCTAGCCATTGGGATACGGCCGCTTATTAATGTTATATACTTATTTACATAATTCAGTGTTACAGCTACTATTTTCCTACAAATAATGCTGTTCAGTTTCTCAAGTATATTGCTCAGTAAACATTAGTTGCACATTGTAACAGATTTAACAAATTAGATATAGAGCCTATCCCGTATGTCAGTGATGACTATTTGTAGTGTTTTTCTGTTAATATCATATGTAAATATGACGCAGGCGCGCGATAGAACCTTTTTGTTATATTTATAACACTATTTTAAATATATTTTGTTACAAACAATGAACCAATTTACTCACTACATGACCATGTTATTAATTATTTTGTTGATTCATGTTTTTGACTTTGTTTTGTAATGAAAAAGGCTTCTATTGATCAATGTTATAAGTTGAATGTCTTCAATGAAATGTCTTAATACTCTCACTTAGATAATATGGTGCTTCCCGAATATTTTTAAACTATTTACTGTTGAAATATGAATTTGTGTGATAATTATTTAAAAAATGTATCCCTTCACAATAAATAAAATACTCTGGTATATTTTAATTTAATCAATGTACTATGTAAATAGAACTATTGCATATATGTGTTATTATTTATTATTGTGTACCAACTCTGTATAAGGGACTGTCTGTACGACCAACTCCACCGGGACACAATGGCTTATTCTCGATAAAACGCCCCCTTTTGATCCAAAAGTATTGTATCGTTAATCCTAATCTCGTAAATCGATACTAATATTTACAAAAAAAAATTTTGTTTAACAAATTTTATAAACGTTTAACGCTTACATTACATCAACTATTTCATATCTGAATATAAAGAAAATTAAGCGGCTAAATATTATTAAAATTTAGTTTAAAATCACTGTTTCACAAAACAACATAGTAACGACCTCAAGTTTTTGCGACAGTACAGTCCCTTATTATATTTATGTATCCCTTTGTGTACGTTGAATCTCAAGCATAAATGTTATAAAACTCTAGTGTAGTATATTACCTACTTCTTAAATACTTGTTATTTATTACACAAAATTATGTGAATTATATGAACACAACAGATATTGGCACAGAATTATTGTAGGTTGTGTTAACAAATTGTGAAAAATATAAATTTTATTTTATACAAATGATTTTTATTTTATTATTCTACCTTTATCCCTACTAATACGATAAATAAATAGAATTTCATGCCGAAACTACTGAGACAATTCTAATGAAATTTAGTACAAAGATAAACCGTGGGAAAAGACATATTTTATTGCAAAAAAAAACTGCTTAAGTAACCATTCCATGCGGACGAAAGTCGCGGATAAAAATAACTTTTAATAAGGACCATTTCGGTACGCTTGGTAGCTATTGTTACGTGTCTGTATATTCTAATTAATTTTTCGGGACAACGCTTGTATACGTATACGCAATAGATAACGTTATGAAAATCGGGACAAACCGCATACCGCAACCTCGAGAGTCGTATGTTCGATTAATGGAAAGTGGATTGGACGGGCTGATGATGCATAAAGTTGGAGTATTGCTCGCATACACACGATACATAATATGGATCATAATTTGGATGGATATTAAATTTGCTTTAATAGGTACCTTATGTTGGTTTATCTTGTGCAATATCATATCAGCCTGTTGGAGGCCCCTCTCATTGATTTTTGTTCGGAATTGATTGCTAACAAAAACTACCTATAATAATTGATTCAAATAATTATTAATCGACTTCATTTATTAGGCAACTTCCAACTGATCAAACATCGCTCGAAGTTACATTACGGACCCAGCTTGAAGCATGAAATAAAGTCAATAATCTCTACAGGACGAATTGTACCGTCTAACTATACCGAGTTGAGAGAATCATTTTTTTTAAATTTATAATGTTACCTACGTATTGTAGGTTAAACCCTTGTTAAAGTACCTAGTATATCAGCACTTATTTTGTGTGTAGATACTTAATAAATTGTTATTTTAAACTGATAAATGATAGTAGTTATTTCGCTTATCATTTGTGGTTTTATGATAGCATGCTAGGGAAACATCGTAACGAAGCGAGCATTGTATTTTCATTACGAATAGTATTCATATTAATAATCATTTATTTGCGTACCATAATGTGAGTAGTAGGTGTTACAAAAGGCTTAAAGCTAAATAACAATTATGGACCCTGCTAGGGCACAGCCACAAAATTAAAATTACATTAAGCTCAAAGTATTAATATCACAACACAATAAACATAAATATCACAATAACTCATAGATCATTTTTGTTATATTTAAACATTCATATTTTAAAACAATTAGAAATAATACTTTAATATAATTTATTATTGGTATTAATGTTGAATCATAGAAAAATAATAGTAATACCAACAATATACATATTTAATGATTATATAATTTGTTGTTTTTTTGTGTGTATAGTTTAGTTGTCAGTTTGATGCATGTGTGTGAATATCTTATTTGGATTGAATAGTCAATTTATTATTTAATTATATTGTGATCATATTTTTTAGTAATAAATTTGGTTCAATGAAAACCATGTCTGAACGGACATGGTTTGGACGACTGTTAGATACCTATTACGAAGTCATTTGTAAAACACTACTAATGGAAGCCGCAGTCATGATATAAAAATAATCTTCTAAATTATACCAGTTTTTTTTTTCGATTTTACTTACGTAGGTAGCCACGAAGCTTTTGCTACTTCCGTGCATAAAGGCGAGCAGAGCTCCAGCCTTAATAAATGGTTTAAAAACTACAAATTAAGCAACCTGCGCCAGAGGGCGCCCCCCGTGGGGCTTGGACCTCGGCTCAGGTGAAATAGTAACTAACATCCATCCATACACACTTGCGAGTTTATACTTGGGATTATTAACACAACATACCATGTTACAAAATATAATAGAGAGTGCAGTGTGATTATAACGGATATTGATACTTAAAACCACAACATGATAATTATATGAATACAAACAGCCATTCCACAGGGAAAATAAAATACGAGGAAATAGGAATAAATTGTACTTTATTTATAACAAATATGTACTACTAGAATATTACTGTATATGTACTCATTCTTCTGAAGGTAAAAAAGAATGAAACTTATTTAAGTGAATTTTACTTCAACTGCAGTTATTACAATCACATTATACTACATACATCTAGGCTAGTAGAATGTACATCTGTGTCTTTGTTATGAAATCAGGAGAAATTAAGTTTTTTTGTCTTGGTACAAGCTTGCTTGAGCAAGTTTCCTTTGATCTGCTACCGATCAGAGCCCTAATTCTGCTTATGTAGTTTTTTTGGGAAAATCGATAGTACCCCGAATTCTTTTTAGGCATTTAGTATTGTGTTATTAAATTTGCAGAATTCAACTCAAGTCTGGATGTTGTAATAAAGTTATATGTATATGGTTTGGCTTATTCTGCAACCTTTTTCTTCCTAGGGCGCATGCAGCACACGGCACTTGTATCCAGCATGTTGTAGTTAGCATCCCCCTTGTTGCGGGACTCGGTGAACTTCGCATGAGTGTCAGCAGTCAAATAGTACGATTTAACGGGAGCATCTACCTTCATTGCTTCTATGTAGTTGATCTGTAAGAGATAGAATGTACAGATGTTCAATATAATTATAATATATAACATTACAAGTAAAATTTTAGTGTTAAATTAGTTTAAACAAATTTTAATTAATTTCCAAGCCAGAGGCTATTTATTTATTTATAGAGAGTATTTAATTTTATTTTTCTTTATTGGCTCACCAACAATTATATACACTGTATAAAGTTAACAACAAATTTCCATAGTAAATACTTTAGTATAACAATCTATTACAGGTAAGCACCTCATGCAATAAAGACTTACAATAGCTTAATTAGAATATATTATTATAAGAAGAGAAAATCTTATATCTCCTAATGTTGTTAAAAGTAATGTTAGTTAAATATACAGGTACTTTATAATTAAATATAGTCTAAAAGCTTCATTGATAAATGGGCTATACAACACTGAAAGAATTTGACAAATTAGACCGAGACAAAGATTATCGTTTTCAAGCAAACAAACTCTTCATTTTTATATTTAAGTTATCTCCAATAGCTGATAAGAACTGTTGTCATTTCATATCAGACCATGACATTGTACTGTTTTGTCATTGCTGGAATCATTGCATATTCTTTTAACCATGACATTATTTTTTGTATAATGGCACGTTCATAGTTTTTTATCAATCACTGCTTATTGTTAAAGTCAGAATTCACACGTTAAATCTCGGAGGTCGTGGGTCCGCTCCCCACGCCGGACAGGAAATCTTTGTGTTAATTCTTACGATTTCTTTCCGGGTCTGGTTGATTGAGGGACCCTCCAACCGGTTAACACGTTAAGCCGTTGTAACACGTTAAGCCGTTGGTCCCGATTGTTATAACGTCATCTGTATTATTACACGCACGTTCCTTGATATACGATTATTCGTATATCAAGGAACGTGCAACAGCGTTTTCTTTTGTGGTACAACATAATACTGCGGTCACCAACCTGCCTGCCAAGCGACGTCTATGGCAAATACTCTCCCTCGGGAGGACAAATTTTAATTCAATAATTTCTACATGTGAAAATTGCAATGTGACGTCACACTAGGGACTAGATAAGATTTTCATATTAGCTTGAATTTACATGGACAGTATATATAAATTGACATAACTATCTTATTTATTAATTATATAAGAGTTATACGATATTTTTGCAACAAAAGACTAAAAAAAAAAATTTTGTCCGTCAGTTACATTACTAAAAAATATTGGACACGTATTTTTTTATTTATCAAATCAATTAAAAATGACAAAGATAGAGCAACAACAAACTATAAAGTTCAGGAAAGTGGGACTTGTGACATCACTACTAGGTAAAATCGTACCTAAAGGTGACGTCACATGAAATTTCAACACGCAGTATCTTCGTAATTTTATGTTTGAGAAACGGAAAAAAAATACGTATTCTATATTTTTTGGCAATCTAACTGACGGACTAAATAGAATTTTTATTTGTCACGTCTATTCACTTACAATACAGTTGAAAGTAAATGAACTGGATTATAACAGCTAATTAAAATATAATAAACATAAATAAAACTCACCAACAACTCATACTTTGCTTTATCCAAAGCAAATTCTGTCTTGCCCAAAAGTGGAAGGGCCTCAAAGCGCTCGAAGAAGGGAAATAGGGAATAGTCAACAAGCCCTGGAGTATTTCCATGCAAGAACTTTGTACCACGGCTTTGAAGTTCTTTCTGCAAATTCTCAAGGGTCTTGTGGAAATTTTCTGCAGCTGATGGTTGAAGAGCAGCAGGGTTGAATGCTGCAGTGTAGTATGCTGACTGGGCCTGTGTAGAAAAATAAAATAAAGGTAAAAGAAAAAAGATAATTCTTTATTACTAAACTTCAGATGATTTATTTCTTATAAGTGTTACAAGAACACACTGAATTAGGGAGGGGATTGAACAGCAGTTTTATTTGTGTACTCAAGACACAACCTCCATAGCATAGCGGTATTTGGCTCACTTTAAGTCTCAGATGTTGTGGTTTCGATCCCCACACCGGACAAGAAATCATTGAGTAAATTCTAAGAATTCTTTCCGGGTCTGGTTGATTGAGGGACTACCCTCAGTGCCTGGGAAAGCATGTTAAGCCGTTGGTCCTGAATGTTATAACATCATCTATTACAAGTGTATACCAGGGAATGGGCAGCAGCATTTCCCTGTGTATTACAACATAATACTGCGGTCACCAATCTGCCTGCCAAGCGACTGACTAACCCTCCCTCGGGAGGAGACCCATGTTCAGCAGTGGACATTGTACAGGCTGATGATGATGACTCAAGACACCACAAAACTGGCAGCATGACTGTTGACATGATGAAATTAATAGCTTCAGTAATGAATTGTGTTTAGGTGGAATATAAAGAAAACTATAAAATGAAAATTAATTTTATTTTTGTTTAAAAAAGATGACTAGCAGTTTTTACACATAGATGTTGCAATGGGCGGGGATCAAACTGGCAACCACATGATCGCAAGTCCGATGCCATAGCTACGGCCAATAAATCACTTAATAGAAGTTAAATTACTCAATTTTAAAAATACTTACACTTGCAAAATTTTCCAAGATAATTTTGTCCTGAGCCCGGCGCAATGGGTCTGCAGCCTGTAGGGGTGTATCAGGGTACTTCTCATCCAGGTACACATTGATGATGTTGCTATCAAATAAGGCTTTGCCTTCCTCATACTCTAATGCTGGTACAGTCCCTAAATAGGAAATAAATTTGCTCTAGAGAATGCTACTTAAAGAACACTGAAGAGTTATTAAAATGGCAAAGAATTAGTCTCCTAAGACTACCCACTGACCAAAAGTAGTAGAGTTTATCTTTTCTTCTTACCAACAATGTATATTTATTAAATGACACACTTCAGAACAATCTGTTTTCATAAAAAATATTCCTAATAAGAAGTAAGGTCATTGTGGCAGTTTTGTGACCACCTTCGGTTGGGAACCATTTGAAGGACTTGTGGCCATTTGATGTTTAATAATTGGGATAATAGCATTTCTAGGGGTAAAATAAATTGCACTCAGTATTTAAGTGATCTATACTAATATTATAAAGAGAAAAGATTTGATTGTTTGTATTGAATAGGCTCCGAAACTACTGAACCAATTTGAAAAATTCTATCACCATTGGACCGGTACATACTTTTTACTGGTTTTGTCTTGGTAACAACTTATTCATACATATTATGGTGTGCAATAAATTAATATGAATTATTAATAATATGAATAGGATGATTATGATGAAGATTAATAATAATTGACCCAGTTTTTCAACAATTGTTTTAATCCAGCTCCGAAAAATAAATTCTAAATGCGTGTTCAAACCTCACACAAAAAAACACTTCACTCTTCACATTCACTTTTCTGTGATTTAATAAGAATTTATAGATAAAAGTTAAACATTTCATGTTTTATATACAAACTAGACTATATATGCAGAAGTATACTTGGGATCAATTTACAGTAATACTTGCAAATTTTACGTGTATATAATATTTTTTTAACCAACACAGTGACTCTAGAAAGTAGAAGTTACCTATAATATATTATTATCTAATGTATATCTTATAAGAATATGAGGTCAGTGAGTCTTAGGAGTGGATCAAGAACTTACCCTTGGGGCTGAAGTTGAAAAGCCATTCGGGCTTGTTATCCAAGTTAATGAAAATCAGGTCATACTCCAACTTCTTAGCATTTAGTGTCAGTACTGACTTCTCTGCGTATGGACAGAATCTCATAGCAAATAAACGCAGTTTGCCGCTATACGGGGGAAGGCCATCGCCTATACAGAAAATAAAGAAATAAAATTAGGTTAACTCAAATAAATTTCTAGATAAAACAGAAGTAATTGCAAAAAACTTACCGGTTTGCAAGTGCTTCTCAGACATTGTAGTAATGATTATTTTGACTGAAAACAAGCAATTATATATCTTAGAAGGTTCTAAGTTACTTATAAACTATTAATTGCAGTATTCTGTAGTTATTTCAATAAAAAATATGAAAACTAAAAACCTTACTGCTTGTTCCGGTAGGACAACAGACAAGACATTGACAACTCAACAGATTGGCAATGGCAAACGAATGAATGGTATGAAATTTTTTTTTTTTTTTGGATTTTAATGACCGAATGGAATGACAGGTAATGACTGACTGTCTGTAATGACAATTAAGGAGAGCGTAATAGTAATAGTTGGCCAAAGAGAACTGAATGACTAGCCTTGTGTTACATTTAGTTCTTTTTATTAAAATGAAAAAAATACGGAATCATGATTGATTATCTGATTCTCACGTTTAGTGTAGAAAATGGGCATAAGCAATGGTGTAGCGAGGGCTAATCTAGACGAGAGCTATTGGCATTAGCCCTATAACAGTATTTTATACCTAGGCACAATACCGTTATCCTCCAGTATTATTTTTGTAAATACAAAATAAGTTCAATTTTTTTTTATCTACAAGTAAATAATAATCTACACTAATATAATATATAGCTGAAGAGTTTGTTTAATTGACTGTTTTTTGGTTTGCTTGAACAGGCTAATCTCACGAACGGTTGTTCCTGAGATTAGCCCGTTTAAAAAATGTTTTCAATGTTAGATAGCCTATTTATCGATGAGGGCTATAGGCATCTTTTTTCTGCAGAAGCTGCACTTACAGGCATAGTTAATATTATTCTTATAACAATTTATCTACCTACCTAAACATAAGGATAAATAGCTCGCAATTTATTTTCAATAATGTACCTATACAATGAGAACATTTGTGCCTTTAATAGAGACTGGAATACAAGGCACTAAAAGTCGTAGTTCTTCGTACAGCTGACTGGATTCTATATCTTTGCTTTCTCCATGTTGCAAAACATTACCTACCTATGTCATTGGATGCTTTCAAAGTTCGTCATTTATCAAGGATTTTAGATTAAGTATTTACTTTGTAGAAAAATCCAAAATTGTTATAGTACCGTGAAACCTGCTTACTTTGCCACTTTTTCACGTGTCAATAAGTTTAATAGGATTGAAAAAAATATAATTATATGAAAACATAAAGAGTAACTTACTCCTAGACGTATTAAATTTCATGAAAATGTATATTATTACTAAATATCTATTTTATTTTTGTAAATTAAAATATTATAATAAAACGAAGTTAGGGTTAGGGTTGTCAAATAAAAATGTTGTCATAGTAGGAAATAATAAAATTTAATAAAGGTAAAAAAACATAATCAATTTTAGTGAGATCAACACGTTATTATTCGTTGTGAATAGATATTCATTAATATAGGCTAAGTAGGTAGGTACCTGTCTACCATCATAATTAAACTCAAATTAGTTTCCTTATATGCTCGGTTTCCTAACAAAGGTCGGCGGCGTCGTTTTTCCATCTTCTAAAAAAGGAAAACAAAATGTTTATGTAGTCAATATTTTGTACTCAAAGTACTCATGAAATTAACCTAAAGGTAAAATGGGTAGCAACTACAACAATGTTAAACAGTGTCTAGTCAAATCATTTTGGACCATTTATGGAACTTGTGAATGTCAAAAGAAGTAATTACCACGATCTAAACTATTATTTCCAATGGAAACAACATTTTAGATATAAAAGGAAATAAAAAAAATGTTATGGAAAGTATTGTAAAATTGCAACGCTATACAGTAATTGCGCAAATAACTTAATCACTTCACATTAAAATTTAATTCTAACTGACGCAAAATAAAAAAATACTTTTTAAATTACCCAGGTAAGGTATACAGGGTGACCCCTGTATACCTTTTTTTAAACAACCTTCATACACATGCACTGTGTATTTAATATCTGGGTACCTACCTACTTATATAATAAGTAGGTAGTTACAACGACAATTTAATTAAAATATTCATAAGAAATTTTGTGACAGCCCTAACCTCCAACAAAACATGGCAAATTCACCATCACGGACAGTGTGATTGTGGTTGTTGAATTTACCAACACCAATTGCGAACTGCGAACCAATTGCGAACAGGTAGCTTGCAGCACAGTAAATCAAGCTTTTATTTTGCTAAAGAACATTATGCTAACATAATATCAAAAAAGTACTGACGTAGGCAATGCTTTTCCCGTTTGTTTTTGTAAAAGTTCCGGAGCACTAAGTTAAACTAAGTTTTACGCCACCAACATTCGAAAAAAAAGTAACCGCTGAAAATGACATCTCAAAAACAAGCTGGGTTGCCACATCTCATTCGGTGTTGCCATTTAACTAATAAATTTTATTATAAAGGCATACATACAATGACAAAAAACTGTTATTAAGATGTAACTACACTTTTTCCTTCAGAAGTTGGCTATGGCAAATTCGGCAACCGTTGGCAAAGTTTTACGGTAGCAGGTTTTACGGTATTGAGTGAGTGCAGTAAATCTCGTGTCAGTGTCCTGTGGTCGCCTTAGCCATTGGGCTATTACGTACCTACCTATGCTTGTTGGCCTTGTTGCCAGATTTTACTTAATATATTATTCTTACCAGACATGTTACATCGAAATAAAAAAAATCCGTAACAATTAGGTAGTAGGTACTTCACAATCGCAAAGTTTAGTAGTAGTATGTAAATTTGTATGAAAAGAATGGCGAAACACCTTTAATTATTAAATTCGCTTTTGATACAATGTAGCGATTTGTTTATTAGATTACATACGGTTGTCGGTCTTAAGTCTTTTTAAGACATTCATATTTCATTCATAGTGACTTACTCACTCACATAGGGCACGAGACCGAAGGTGAGGGAGGAGGTCCACTTCGTCCACTAGCCGTCCACTAGCTAAGACACTGGGTTTAGCTTGTATAACAAATAAAAAAAATCGTAATCACTGTAACTCGATGGTTTTTTATTATTACAATCCCATAATTTAATAATATTATGGAATTGTAATTACCTATAAAAAAGTAACGATGATTACCTACGCATTTGTTTTATTTGTTATCAAATAACCATCGAGTTACCATGATTACGCATTAGGTAGGTACTTGTATATTTGTTATCAAAATGCTATCAGTAGAAACAGTCAGTTAAGTAATAAGTTTTGGTGTGTGCAGTACCAGAGACTATTATTAAATTTGATCAGGAAAGTTTTGATTTTCTAATATGTAATCAAGTAGCATGTATTATTTATACCAAAGATTATATACCTACTAGTAGGTATATAATCTTCGGTTGTATACATGCTACTTGATTACATATTAGAAAATCAAAACTTTCCTGATCAAATTTCAAAAGAACAACGTACAAATCAACAAAGTTAAAAATAACGATGGTCATTATTTTGATCAAAAGTTCAGCTGACCAAAGTCTGGTAAATAATTAAATGTTTAAATTATTTATTACACTATTGACCAAAACCGTTTAAAGGTCAAAATGGATTACTGGATAAATTATTAATTACCTATCAAACTATGCAACCTAATTATCCTAATCTAAATAGTTCAGTTCTGAGTAACCTATTATAAACAATCTCTTTTTTTTATTAATGCAAGTCGTTTCTGGCGTAGGAGGTCACAATTTTAATAAAAATATAAGCAAAAATCATTTTTTGATCTTTGTAATCCACAATTTTCCAAAAATTCTGATAATCTTTCGTCCCAACATCTCGGACTTTGTCTTAATCCATATAAACTTCTATTCAATTTAAATACCTTCTTTCTATTCCCATTAACTCCTTGTGGTATTTTGATGTAAACTTCATCTTTTAAGTAATCATTTAAGAAAGCTGTCGGTACGTCCATTTGGTATATTTTGTATTCTTTTTGTATCGCTTGTGCTAAATAACATCTTACTGTGCTCATTCTAGCTACAGGTGAATAGTTTGTGTTAAAATAATCTTCTTCTTTAACTTGAAATCCTCTAGCAACTAAACGTGCTTTCTTTAAACCGTTCTCTTTGGTTTTGAAAATCCATTTTGTATCAATTGCTTTCTTTCCTTTGGGCAAATCGACAGATTCTGTCCATGTATTTAACTTTTTTAGTGAATTTATTTCTTTATTTATAGCCTCTAGCCATTCTTTATCTATTGCGGCTTGTTTGTAAGAAGTTGGATTTTCATTTTCGCTTGTGACTAAACAATATGCACTATACAATTGGTAGTCATCCATATACTTAGGTTGATGTATTTTTCTACCTGATCTTGTAGTCATTATATTATATATATCATCTGTATTTTCTTCATTAACGTCATCTTCATTTTCAATATTATTATCATTTTGATTATGTGTACTGTCATCATCATTTTCATTTAGTTCATTAGCATCAACATCTCCATTTTGTACATTATCATCATTAAATACTATACTAAATTCTGGTTTGTTTTTTATTTCCTCCTGTTTTTCAGGTTGGTAAATAATTTTTGATTCATCAAATATGACATTTGTTGAAGTTATAATTTTATTACTTTCGTAATCCCATAATTTATATCCTGAACCTGTATAGCCGACCATAATCATAGGTTTTGCTCTTGGTTGTAGCTTGCTTGGCTTTGGTAATGTTACAGTCCATGCTTTGGAACCATAAACTCGTAGTTTTGATACCATACCATATAGAAGCTGGTGTTTGGCCATTCAGAGCTTTGGTAGGACTCCGATTAAGTTCGTAAGCTGATGCGCAAATAAGTTCGCTCCATAATTTTTTAGGTAACTTTGTTTCAGCAAACTTGACTCTTACTTTGTCTAGTAACGTTCTGTTCATTTTTTCAGATGTGCCATTTTGTTGTGGTGTGTACGGGCTTGTGTACTCTAATATTATACCTTTTTGTTGGCATGACTCTTTAAATCTTTTTGATGTAAATTCTCCACCATTATCTAATCTTAATCTTTTTGTTTTTAACCCAAATTGTGCTTTAATAAGCTGTATATGATTCAAAATATTATATTCTGCTTCATTCTTATTTTTCAATAGATATATCATAACAAAATGTGAATAATCATCAATCAATACTTGAAAATAGTTTTCGCCATTTATTGACGTTGGATGAATTGGTCCACACAAGTCTGAGTGTAGAAGATCTCCTATTTCTTTGCTTTCTCTTTTATTAGATACAAATGGTCGTGTACTGTTTCCTTCTATACAACTCTCACATTTTTTCTCAGAAGTTGGTAATCCAAGTATTTTAAGGCCTTTTCTATTTAAATGACCTAATCGTTTGTGCCATAAGTCATTGTCTAGATCTTTTGTAATATTTGCATTTTCTTCTTTATAAGATATAATGTTAATATCTAACGTATACAAATTTCGAAATTTTGTTCCATACAAATTTGTTTTTCCTCTTCTTATGCTTACTCCATTATTTTTGAATAGTATTGTGTAGCCATTATTTGTCATTTTTTCGACTGATAGTAAGTTATGTGTTATATTTTGCACAATGAGTGCTTCAAAAAATATTTTTTTATTGTTACAATATCCATTTATTGTTCCTTTTTTATAAGTTGTTAAACCTTTACCATCTGCAATAGTAACAGTTATTGGTTCATTTAATGTTTGTATTTTTGTCATATATTTTTCTATATTTTCGGTCACCGATTAGTGGCTCCGCTATCTAAAATAAATTTGTTTTCTTTATTAACTGATGCAGTCAAACCATTGAAGTTTTCTTTCATTCCTTTTCTGCAATATCCTCTATTTCTACTTCCTCTTCTTCTTATAGGACGTCTGGATCTTGTGTAGTTATAATTATTATTATATTCCTGAAGCTTTAAATATTTGTTGTGGGTGAGACTCGTTAGCATTATGGATAGCATGCTTATTTTTTATTTTCATTTCTTCGTCAATTAATCGTGACTTTACAAATTCTAATGTTATATCTGTGTTTATTGTTTCAATAGCTGTAATAACGTGTTCGTAATCTTCATTTAAAGTTAACAATAAGTGACAGATTTTGTCTGAATCGTCCATTTTTTTATCTGTATTTTCTAATTCAATGACAATCTTTTCAAATTTTTGAAAATGTTCTTCTAATGTGTAATTTCTCTGTAATTTGAGACTCAACAATTTCTTTTTTAATGTGATTTTAGTAAATAGGTACACTTTTGCGTTGAAATACGCTATCTAACTTAATAAACATTTCTTTTGCATTCGAACATTCTTGAATTATAGATAAATGCTTGTCTGTAATACATTGAATAATTATGGCTTTAGCTTTAGAATTATCGGCTTTTAATTTTTCATCCTTATTTATTTCTTTTATATCATAATCTAATATTTTTAGTACATTTTTATCTTCTAATAAAGATTTTACTCTAAATTTCCAGTTAGAATAATTTTCGCCCTTCAATATTGGCAAATAGTTTACGTTCGTATTCATCATTATATATTTTTCCTTTTACTCACCTATTCCATTTGAGTTTAATTGCCCATAACCTTATGTTGGGATAGGTGGAATATAATAATAATAATAATAAGTAACTTACTCAGATATAGATCATAATAATTTATTCTATCAATAAATCTATATAATAATATATAAAAGAAAGTCGTGTTTGTTACAACACTTATAACTCGAGAACGGCTGGACCGATTGCCATGGTTTTTGATTTGTTGGATTTGTTTCCGTCCCGAATAGCAGAATACATTTTAAAAACAAAAGAAAGTCGTGTTAGTTACACTATTTATAACTCAAGAACGGCTGAACCGATTTGGCTGAAAATTGGTAGGGAGGTAGCTAAGAACTGGGAGAAGGACATAGGATACTTTTGGGTAGGGGTAGGGTAGGGTAGGGTAGGGTAGGGTAGGGTAGGGTAGGGTAGGGTAGGGTAGGGTAGGGTAGGGTAGGGTAGGGTAGGGTAGGGGTAGGGTAGGGGTAGGGTAGGGGTAGGGTAGGGGTAGGGTAGGGGTAGGGGTAGGGTAGGGGTAGGGTAGGGGCAGGGTAGGGGTAGGGTAGGGGTAGGGTAGGGGTAGGGTAGGGGTAGGGTAGGGGTAGGGTAGGGCAGGGGTAGGGTATAAAAGTCCACCCGTGCGAAGCCGGGGCGGGCCGCTAGTTATAAATAATATTTAAACCATATTTTTCTCTCGTGACACTTGACATAATATATTTCCTTTTTCTTTTTCGCTAGTCCCATAGACTGGTACCATCGAGGTTGTACTTCGACAGTTCATATTTTATGATGTCACATACATTGGGATTTTAATTTTTTTCTAAATAAAACATTTGGTCATTTAAATTTTGGTATTTCGTTATTGTTCTTTTGAAATTTGCTCGAGAAAGTTTTGATTTTTTAATATGCAACCTGCTACTTATTATCCATATCCACCAAACAAGGTAGGTACCTACCTAGTAAGGTACCTAAACAATTTTGTAAACGCATAATTTACTTGTCTAATTTGTAATTTGCTCCACCTGAGTGCACCTTATGAAATCGTGTGTCTGATAACATTATCGCCGTGGGTTTTATTGTTGAATACCCTAGAATCTGTATCGGTATTTATTAGTGAGTTTTTGTAACATTTGGTTAGCATGATAATAACCACAATTGGTTTTGCATTTATTTAATATTTTTACATCGTTTCAAGGAATTCGTGCGAAACATGGCATCGTTTAAGAGGAAAATAAACTTCAAATAGAACCATTTAAAAAAGGTTAGTAAGTAGAATAAAAATCTTTTCTTTTGCTATAGTTTTAAGCCCCATTTGTAAAACAACGATAACTCGTAATAATTATTGAGCAAAGAAAAAACATACAATCAATCAAAGTAATACCTATATCTACCAAAAAAATTAGTAATGTCTTTCAATACTACAACATATTTTATCATCTTTCACGATACTTTTATTTCGTTTGCTGGAAAACCTAAAAGTAACACAAAGGTATAGGTAATTCCTATTCCTGTAGGAAATTCATAATAAAAATAAAGCCTTCCTCGATAAATGGGCTATCTAACACTGAAATAATTTTAATTTTCTAAATTGGATCAGTAGTTCCTGACATTAGCGCATTCAAGCAAGCAAACAAACTCTTCAGCTTTATACTGGGTGATTTCTTTTACCGTCTTCAAAATAATAGGGTGTGGTATGAATATGAAATAGATGTCTAAGGCATAGTTATTATATCTTTTTTTTTTTACTGATATAGAGTGAATTATAGCCGTAAAAATGCGCACATAAGTAGGTAGTTACGCTATTTCACTCAATCTTTCCATTCATATTTGATTGCGGCCTAGTATTATAGGCATCTATTTTAACTACCTATGTAGTTAAAATTGATGCCTATAACGTAACTATACCCTAAGTCATCAATTCAGATAATTTATGTAAACAAATGTGATAACAGATCAAAAAAGTATCGTCTTAATGGTAATTCACATAAAATGGCGGAAAACAAGGTTAGATTTGCTTTTAAGTTCTGATTTTAAAAATAATAATTAAAAAAATATTATACCGTGTTAATTTTTATAAAATAAGTTTTCGGTTTTAAACAAAGTTATTAAAAAAAGGAAATTTTGTGGTATAAAATATTTTATGATACTGGTAACACATAATTACAAAGTCGCGTCTTTTCACAACATTCGTTTTCTTTTCCCGGATAATACTGGACTTGCATTTTGGCCCTCGGCGCGTGCGGACGTGTTCCGTGTGAGCACCGCCAATTTACAAGCTTACGTACGCTTGCCGTGCGTTTCAGTCGCTTGCGACCATCATTACATCAGAGGGGTGGCGTCTTTTTAAAGACAGCATCTCTCTGATAATTCTGTTTCTAGACTCTTTGCCCCTTCAGGGAAAAGCCACTTTGTGGTCCTTGGTGGAAACGTAACCGTGCCAACGAAGCCAAGTGGGGTGTTGACCCGATACACCCGGCTTTGTCCCATCAGGACAAAGCAGTAAATTGGAAGGGACTAGAACCACCGGCCTTGGGGGCTCCCCTAGTCGACGCTAGTTATCTCCTCATTCCCACCCTACCCTATCCCTATAAATCCCATCCTTAAGTGTCGTTTGGGTGCTGACGGCTTCGGCCCATATCACCCTCTGCACTTAAGCCGATAGGAACCCTTAGCACATTAAGATTGGCGAAGGGATTACAAGCTTAGGGCTCACCCATAGGCACTCAAACCTCCTCGCTTATACCCGGCGAGGAGGGTTACACATTCTTACTCATCCCCGGGCCCATCCAACTCGGGGACTAGGCAACATGATAAGATAGGAGCGACAGCCGAGAAGTTTGTTGTGGGTTCTTCTTCTCGGAACGCTACGCGAGGAACCCTCGTAAGTTCGTCGTAGTCAACCTGACATTGGACGTCAAAGATGTTGGAGCACTCCACCCAAGGGTCGGTAGACTACTTCTCACGTGCAGGCCAAATTATTGGATCGCGAGATCCAACACTTTGGCTGGAACTATGTGAGAAGTACGGATTGCCGAAACCAGGGGAAAGTGACTACACTTTGTCCTCCGATGAAAGGCTCGGCACAGTAAATACGGCCCTTTGTTCATTGCCTGATAAGGAAATGAACAATACTAATTCCGACAACCATTGTTCGTCACTTGCATCTGCAAGTAGTAAAACGAACAATGGGGCTAAATCCCTTTGTTCACGAATGACCGCCGCCGAGTTAATTAGGTACAAAGAGACCGCGAGGACAAAAGCCGCGCGTAAATCCGCCAAACGGGTCCAATCGCGGCCGACATCAGGTAGTGACCGCGATCACTCGCCGAAAACGCGAAAAACGTATTCGCGGTCACCCTCACCTTCCGCTTCGTCCGTTATGTCAACGGACGAACTCCCTTGCGGAGGAAGCTCTCGGCCGTCTGAGTTTTCAGACTCGGATGACAATGGTACGGGAGCTCCATGGCAAGTGGCAGGTAAAGGGGGAAAGGCAAAGAGGAAATCTGAGTCCGGTTCGTATTTGGAGTTAAGATCTCCTCAGCCAAAAAAGCTTCTCGCCTCAGAAGCTAAATCACCTTCCCCTGTACCAGGTGCATTGACAAACTCGCAAGTTCGCCCTGAATCGTCTTTGATCAAAGAGAAAAGACCGCCACCGATTATGATCCAAGACATCCCGAGATGGATGCAAATTAAATCATACTTTCCGGCTAAGGGCTTAACCGTTGATGATTTTAGGGCGACGTCTATTCAAAGACAGGGCGTAATCCGCCTCCAGCTCAAATCATCACGTCATTTTCGCTCAATAACTTCGCTTTTAGACAACGAAAAAGTGAAATACTTTACTTACGGACTCCCGGGCGAGCAACCCTTACGTGTAGTTATTCGCCGTGTACCACGTCACCTCGAGATTGATGATATTAAGGCATCGATCTTTAACCAGGGATTCCCTGTGCGCGCGTTCCGTATGCGCAAAGCAAATGGGGAATCATTCGACATGATTCTTGTCCATCTCGACAAATCTGCGGAGGGTCAAAAGATCTTCGCTATCAAATCCATCTGTGATTTAGATGGACTGATCGTTGAACCTCCCAGGCGCAACGCTACGATAGGACAGTGTCACAATTGTCAGCAATTTGGGCACTCATCTAGATATTGTCATATCGAACCGAGGTGCGTGAAATGCCTCACCCCCGGTCACCATACGTCTGAATGTAGTCGGCCCAAGGACCGAAACGATAGTTCTGATCCGCCTGGCTGTGTAAACTGCCAGGAAATAGGTCACCCAGCCAACTATCGGGGGTGTCCTAAAGCCCCGAACAAAGGACTTCACAGTAAAAGGGGATTCAGGAGCACACGAGGCAGGTCCAAGGTCGCTCGGAACCCCGCTGTTTCCGTCCCAGTTCCCGAACCCAACCCTAACATACCTCATATCGACTCCACCCAAGTCCGGGGTAACAGCCTAGGACCGGTGTAGCCGCTCCCTATATGGCATAAGTCACAATCCACCAACGAAGTCACTATGACATCGCAGGTGGTGGCCCCAGTGAGAACTGCCGCTTCCATAACTCAGGTTTCTCAAGCCTCGCAGGCCCCCCAGGCCCAAAAGGCCAAGACCCTTCAGGTCGCTCAGGCCCCTCAGGCTCAAAAGACCAGGACCCCTCAGGTCTCTCAGGCCCCTTTGCCCCAAAAACCTAGGGCCTCTTGACCGCAATTTTTAATGCGGCTCTAACAAATAACATATTTCCACACCAGTGGAAAGAAGCCACCGTGATTGGTATTCCGAAGCCTGGCAAGCCAAAGCAGGATCCCACTTCTTATCGCCCTATAAGTCTTCTCAAATCATTGGGAAAACTTTACGAGCGCATAATATATGCCCGACTTCTAACATTCACTATAAATAATAACCTTCTTCCAGATGAGCAGTTTGGTTTTCGAGCCAAACACTCTTGTGTTCACCAAGTGCACCGCATTGTTGAACACATCCTTGTTAAATCAGGCAAACACAAATGTCATACTGGAGCACTCTTCTTTGACGTAGCTAAAGCGTTCGACAAAGTTTGGCACAATGGCTTAATTTATAAGCTCTACCAACTCAAAGTGCCGGACCGTCTCGTGCACATCATACGAGACTACCTCTCGGGGAGAACCTTTAGGTATCGTGTAGAAGGAGATTACTCTTCTCCTCACCCGATCCAAGCAGGGGTGCCACAAGGCTCAGTACTTTCGCCATTCCTGTTCTCGCTTTACATAAGTGACATCCCGAAACCCAAGAAGGCCCATCTGGCAATCTTCGCGGACGATATCGCTTTATACTACTCGGGCCGCAGTCCAACTGCAATTCACGACGCTCTACAATCCGCATCAAATGCCTTAGGCAAATGGTTCAGAAAGTGGAGAATCGAAGTCAATCCGACAAAGAGTGCCGCTGTACTCTTCTCGAGATTCAACAGCCCACCGGTCATTCCACCGGTCACGATGTTTGGCGAACCAATCCCTTGGGAACGGCAAGCCAAGTACTTAGGCGTAATCCTTGACCGAAAGCTAAACTTTAGAGCGCATGTAGAAACCGTTCGTGCACGGGCTTCACTTACGCTCAGTCGACTACACTGTCTCTTAAATTCACGCAGTAAACTATCACTTGATAACAAGGTTAGGATTTATACCACGTGTATACGGCCGATTATGACGTACGCGAGCACTGTATTCGCTCATACAGCGTCTAGCAGTTTGTACCGCTTACAAACTGTCCAAAGTAGATTCACTCGACGTGCCACCGGGGCACCGTGGTTCATTCGTAATCGCAGCCTGCATTCTGATCTCCAACTGCCTTCCATCAAGCAGTGGATGAAAGAGGCGTCGGAACGCTTCTTTGAATCCGCGGCTCAACATCCAAACCCGTTGGTTGTTGCAGCATCCGACTACAAGCCTTTGCCTACAAAGCGTCGTAAACACCGTCGTCGGGGCGTCCTAGACGACTCGGACGACGAGATCACAACTTACCAACTAGCAGTACAGAGACTGCAAGAAACTAGCACCACTACACAGAGACCACTCTATCCGACCCGCCGGAGAAGAGTGCGCCCGCGAACGCGACGCGTCCCCCCTCGCCCTCCCGACCCTTAGTTTGCTAAGAACCTTCCGATGCCCTCGTAGACTCGAAGTCCGAGAGGCCCGCGAACTGTAAAGTAGAGCGACAGTTGCACAAAACTCCCCTAAATAAACTAAAAGCCATAATTCCTCAATCTCCCCGTCAGCGACCGCCCTGAGCCGAGGTCCAAGTCCCACAGGGGACGCCCTCTTGCGCAGGTTGCTTAGTTTGTAGTGTTTAAACCATTTATCTAGGCTGGAGCTCTGCTCGCCTTTATGCCCGGTGAAGTAGCAAAAGCCTCCTGGCTAAAAACGTATGTCCGTCCGAAAAAAAAAAAAAAAAAAAAAAATCTACTAACATGTATATATAGGTAGGTACGATGTCCATTTAAAAAAATGGTAGATGTCTAATTTATTTAAAACTAGCTGCGCCCCGCGGTTTTATGCATGTTGGCCTGCTACTCTGTCGCAGTGATCCAGCTCATAACCGTCCGTAGTTGTTGTGTGGAAGAGTAACAAACATCCATCCATCCATTCATTACCACATACTCATAAACTTTCGCGGTTACACTCGCGTAACTCCCGTTCCTGTGTTTATTAAAGAGTATATTAAGTATGTGAGTTTGAAGCCTACAGCTTTTAAAAGAACCATACAAACTTTCACCTCTTATTTCACCCAGAAAGAAAAACATCAGCTACTACCCGTGCGGGATCGGGACTCATCGGGATCAACGGCTTAACATCATTTCGAGGCACGGCGAGTTAAAGAACCGGTTAAATAACCTTGAATGAAACGTTAGATTTTTTTTTGCCATTCGAATCGAATCGAAACTATCGAATCCGACTCTGCGACTTAAAGCGAGACGTATACCGTTACCCCACGGAGGTTGTGTAAGGTTGTAAACTATTTTGTATGTTTTTTACAGCTTGACTATTTCGCGAATATGTTGAAGGATCTGGCAATCACTAGTCCGGCCAGTACGCAGTGCCCAAAGAACTTGTCGTGAGTCACCTAGAAGCTTACGCTCAAAACAAAAAACCCGACTATGGTGCTTTACTTGAAAAATGATTGTACGTAATATATTATGATAAAAACTTCTAGTTAAATCGAAATTTTATGGTTTTTTTTTTAATTTTATGCAATAAACCTATGTGTTAATACCTTAAAAATGTGTTAAACCTTCATAATAATATATGGTACCTAAGATTTAATGTTACGGGCCCCGTATCAAACCTTAGGGCCATAAGTTACTTGATTGTTGCTTAGACACTACACCTTCGGGGTATATATAACCCAGGGTCCCGTATCTTCGACACGGCAGTAGCTAAGTACGCAAATACGCTGCTAAGATGAGGTGGTAAACCTCATAAAAATAAATAATAGAATTATTTAATATTTAGCGGTCATCATTGATTTTCTTGACTTAAGAATGCGTTCCATGTTCAAATTGCGCGCCAATTATGCCTTCCTAATATTGTCATTACAATTCATGCGCGCCGCCAGAGCGCCGCCAATAAAATTCTATCCGGCTGGCCATAGACAAGCATTATTACTTGAAATACGCGAAGATATAATATAAAGTCTCAGAATAAGTATATATCAGTGTATAAAGTTTATATTATAAACGATACTGTCCATAGTACTTACTACATACATACTACTTATTATCCATCAAACAAGGTATATTAAGGTAGAAAACAAGTTTGTAAGCATATATAATTTACCTATTTCCTTCAAGTTTACCTATATATCAGTCTGTTAGTGTGTCTGGTAAAATTATCGCCGTGGGTTTTATTGTTGAATCAAATATAATCTGTATCAGTATTTATTAGTGTGTTTTTATTTCATTTTATATTTGGTTAGTATGATAACAACCACAATCGGTTTTGCAATGCATTTATATAATATACTAACATCGTTTCAAGGAATTCGTGCGGTTGGACGGGCATTGGAATACGCACTGCCTTATTCAAACATGGCTTCGGTCAAGGCCAAGATAAACTTCAACACAAAGCATTTACAAAAAGGTTAGTAAATACTTAACAACTTTTCATTTACAATGGGTACTTAGTTATTTATTATTAATGTAAAAAAAACTATTTTTGATTGTAAAATAAACCAAAGGGACTAATTATTAGAGACACTTCTTTAAAAATGTTCTGTATTTTGTCTCATTCTTTCTAGTGATGAGTGAATAGAAAAACAAACTCACCCTTTTTTTGTATTGTGGTAGTGATTGTGGTCAAGGACAGCGTTTTAATCAATGTTTTGAAACGATGCTACTGATTAAATAATTGAAAGATAGGTAAGATATAATTTTGGATAATAAATATTTTAATAAGTAAGTACCTATTAAAGTATTTTTGTCCTCTTTCGGTTTAAGTCTCGGGTTCGATTCCTACGCCGCGTCGGACAAGTAATCTTTGTAGATAGGTATATATTCTAAGATTTCTTTCCGGGTCTGGTTGGTTGAGGGAATACCTTCGTGTATATATTCTAAGATTTCTTTCCGGGTCTGGTTGGTTGAGGGAATACCTTCGTGCCTTGGAAAGCACATTAAGCCGATGATCCCGATAGACATAACCCACAACAAGGGTATACCAGGGCACAGGCGGCTGTGTTTCCTTGTGCGTTACAATATAATACTGCGGTCACCAACCCACCTGCCAAGCGTGGTGACTATGGCAAAAATGTTCCCTTGGCCGGGCTGATGATGTGTAATTCCCTTGCGGTCAAATATGAAAAGATTATATTCTTATGCCTTAGTAGGTACCTAGACATGTGAGACTCGTTGGCCTCAACATATTTTACATAGGTACGAGGTAGGTATGTTTTTTATCTAATCGTTATTATCATTAAACGGTAAGCCCGTAGCTTGATATACATATATGTAAGAAAACATATTATTTACTTTAGCTCGATAGTTAAGTAGATATTTACAAATTGTATGAAGGTAATATACGGAACCACGATCTAGATTTATTTTTAAATAAAAGCATAGCATAGCGTAGGTACGAAAAGCAACCTCACATATTAGAACCAGATCCAAATAAAAATAATTGATTAATATTTTTTCAGATCATATCATGTGAGTTCAATTGCATTAAAATTACAGATTACGGAATGAGCGCGGCGCCCCTAACTCGAGTTCAAAGTAAATTTGACTTCGAACTTGTTTATCAGGGTACCTACTACTTAGAGCTCATTTTGCCGTGTAGATACGCTTTACTGTCTCCGTTGAGAGAAAATAATTCTATGAAAGACCAAATATGTATGTTTATTTTAAAACTAGCTTCCTACTCGCGGTTTCACCTGCGTAACTCCCGCCAAAATAAGAACTTCATTATTAAATATAGCTAATAGCCTTTCTCTATAAATGAACTATCTAACACTAAAAGATTTTTTAAAATTTCAAGCAAACAAACTAACAGACTCTTCAGCTTCATCAGAGAAAAATAGATTTTAATGTTACGTACATTTAAATTTTTCGATAGTTTCGGTACCTACCTAATAGGTATTGATGGAAATCGTCCTGCCAATTAGCAACGAATTTCGATGTAAATAAAAATAATGTAGTTAACCACTTTGTTGGCGAAATTAAATAGTTAAATAATGAAATACCTATAGAACACCCGCCATATTGGCGACAATACGGCTAGAGTACCTACCTAATTAGTAATTAGGTAGGTACTCTAGCCGGTTGGTAGCTAGGTAATTAGTGATTACCTACCTTAATTACGAAATAATTGAGTTCTGAATGAGGTACCTACAAATTATAGAGGTCTACTTAGGAACAAAAAAACACATTTTAGGTTTTTTTTTGGAAATCTGTACGTATAATTTAATTCGCTATGTACACCCGCCATTTTTACTCTCTAACTAAGCCAATGGATAAACCATGATCACTAAGGAACCGACAAGTTTTTAAGTGTCAACATTACCTACACTGGCGCCTACTTTTAGTTTGCACGTGGGTAATTCACTGATAAAGTTAAATAGAATTTGAGTTATTAACAATCCATCGGTATCTAATATAGTTAATTAAGTTATAATTAAACGCTTTGTCCTGAATGACTGATCTGAACCTTGGAGGGTACATTCTCTATATGATGACGTAGGCATTCGATAAAAAAGTTTTTTTTTAATTCCACCCTGAGAGAATAAAAAGCGGTGGCAAGGTTTGTATGGAGAAATCAAACAACAACTAGCATTAAGATAAGAATTCTTTAATTACAGGTGATCCTTTGCCTCCATACAATGGGAAACTTCGAGTATACAACATGCGGTACTGTCCCTTCGCTCAACGAACCATCCTAGCGCTGAACGCTAAAGAAATTGACTACGAAGTTGTCAATATAGATCTCAAAGATAAACCGGAGTGGCTGCATACGAAAAGCGCTTTTAGTAAGTTCTGCATTATTTAAAAATAAACGCTATGTGTATGCTTACGTCGTCATCGCGATGCCGATGGCAGAAATCTATTTTTTTTTAAACAAGCTGCGCCCCACGGTTTTACCCCCGATGGACTGCTACACTGCTCCAGTGGGTCGTAGGGTGATTTATCTATATGTTAATCCAGTTACAAACTATCCCCATGAAAAGTTTTTAACCAATTACATGCAGTAGTTTATGAGTGAAGATTGACATCCATCTATTTATTCACTCACGTTTTACGCGTTTAACGGCGTTTATTAGGGTTCCGTAGGTACTCGAAGGGTAGAAACGGGACCCTATTACTAAGACTTCGCTGTCTGTCTGTCTGTCAACAGGCTGTATCTCAAGAACTGCGATAGCTAGACAGTTGAAATTTTCACAAAATGATGTATTTCCGTTGTAGCTATAACAACAAATACTTAAAATAAAATAAAATAAATATTTAAGGGGGCCCCCATACAACATTTTTTTTGCCATTACTTGCTCCTTATCAATAACGGCACTTGAAAATGGTACGGAACGGACACTTGGCCGTTTTTTATTATATACCCTTACTATATAACATATAAAAGCGAAACAGTCACATGTACGATTCTAAATTAGGTATTCTTATTTTTTCAAAGTAAGAATAATTTAGTATTTATTTTAGTATTTAGTAACTTATTCATTAGACTATTAAGTATAGTTTTGGATACGCGAGTAATACAATTACAAAATCAAAGGCGTTCCAAAAAGGATCATTCCAGGACCATCCATTACATTAGACAATTATTGAACTTTTTTTTTTCCGTAGCAAAAGTTCCTGCGCTGGAAATAGCAGATGGCGTGTCTATCTACGAGAGTTTGGTGACCGTTGAGTATTTGGATGACGTCTACCCACAACGACCTCTACTGCCAAAAGATCCAGTTAAGAAAGCTTTCGACAAAATAATTGTAGAAGCTATTGGACCTGTAAGTTTATATGCATTCATGTAAAGAAAAAGAAAAATAATCTGAGTTAAATCCTTACTAATATTATTAACGCGAAAGCGATGAGTATGGATGGATGAATGGATGGATGTTTGTTACTCTTTCACGCAAAAACTACTGAATGGATTTGGGTGAAAGTTTGCACACGGATTGTTTATAAGCTGGATTAACATATAGGCCACAAAATATCACGCTCCGACCCACAGGAGATGAGAAACGCGTGTAAAACCGCGGGGCTCAGTTAGTATGTTTATCAGTTAGATAACTCGAAGGCGGTGACCTAAGTAGAAAGAAGGTCAGATTATTTTACAATATTAGCTGAATTTATACAATCAAACCATCTAGCAGCATTTTGTATGAGGATGAATTTACCTAACTGTATACAAGGCAAATAAGAATAATAAATTAAAAAGTGTCCTACTTGTTATACAAGTAGTTTTTAATTCTAGAGCTCAGAGGCATAAGGTCGGATGTGCGGCAGAAACATTCGTCGTATATATTATGTGCCTTTATCGTTAACTGGGACTTAAGACTAAATGCTTATGCTCCTGAGTTCTAGAGTTTATTGAATATATATACAGTGTTATTTTTTTATTTCAGGTTCACTCATTGTTCTACAAAGTGATAGTTTCACCTGAGTTGGTAAATGAGAACGGAATAGCAGCATATTATAAAGCCTTAGACTTTATACAGGATCAGCTAAAACAACGAGGCACTACCTTCCTCGACGGAGAACAACCTGGTTACGCTGACTACATGATCTGGCCCTGGTTTGAGAGGATCCTGGATCTTGATAGGCCTGAAATAAAGATACACGAGGACAAGTATAAAGTGCTGGTTAGTACTCACTATTGTCGAAAATATTGAAGTATAATACCATTAATGACTTACGTTTCTCGCCAGGAGACGGTTCTATGACCTCGATAGGATGTGGCTTATTTATTCAAACAATTTTCATCTTGATCTTCTCGTCTAACATCCACCGATGAACTTAGTTGCCATAGTTACCATGTTAGCAGGCGGGTTGGTGACCGCAGTAGATATATTATGTTATAACACACACAGGGAATCGCTAGACGGGAAATTAACTAATCGGGATCAATGCCGACTTAACATCCTTTTTAGGTAACGAAGGTTAGTCGGTCAATAAACACTGTAAGGGTCAGTACCTGAAAGAAATCTTAGATTTTTACAAAACGATTTAATAATAATAATTCTTTATTTCCAGAAAAACTTACACATAATTTACGGCGTGCATGTAGGTACCGTACAATAATTAAGTAGTAGGAACAATAATTGTGTAAATGTGTGCAATTACATTGTTAAACCCTGTCACCTAAACTAGGATTATCCTGTTTCTTCAGTGACAGTGTTCGGTCACTTTGGTTTGACTAAGTTTACCATATCGATGAGAGTGGGTGTGTGTGTGTGTGTGTGAGAGAGAGAGGGTGAGTATGAGTGTGTTAGGGACAGTTTTAGTGTATAGATATCGTACAAATGGGATTGAGAGTATGAAGATATAAAATCTTGACTTGAATTTGATATAATATTTCTTGACGTTGTGTGTAAACATCTAAGATTTCTTGCCCTGCGTGGGGATCGAATCCGACTCCGAAACTTAAAGCGAGACGTATATTGCTACGCCTGTAGGTTGTGTGTGGTTGTAAACTATTTTTTATGTTTTTTTGCAGCTTGACTATTTGGCTAATATGCTGAAAGATCCAGCAGTCAGCCAGTACTTAGTGCCCAAAGAAGTTTTCTTGACATACCTAGAGGCGTACACTCAAAAAAAGAAACCCAACTATGATGCTTTACTTGAAGAATGATTGTATTATAATAAAAACTTCTGGTTAATCGACAGTTTCTGAAACTCTTTTTATTTAATTTTATACAATACACGTATGTGTTAATACCTTACAAAAAATGTATTAATTCAATATGGTACCTAAACATTATAAATAACAATAGGTCAAAAGAAAAAAAAAGTTACTAATATTGTTTTATTATTTAAGTATATGACTTTATTTGTTGTTAAAGTTTATACAATATTGTTGTTTGTAATTAAGTATATGATGTTATTATGTAATATTATTTTTATTTTATTCTCTTATTTTATCATTGTTACAATCTCCAGTCTATTTTCAACCCGTTTTTATTAAAAAAAATCGACTTCAAAAGATCACTACTAACTAGAACAAAAAAAGCTCTAATAACTTAAAATAAAATAAATCTTATGAGAATTTCTATTGTTCATTATCTTAGTTTTTGGAGTGAACTAAACTAAACTGAGTTATTCTTGTATATTATATCAAAGGCAACCATTACTATCAACACAGCTCAAATCACTGACCAAATTGCGCTGAAATGTATGAGCGAATAACAAGTCGTACTTACCTAATGCATGATCATTAGGTAAGTACGACTTGTTATTCGCTAAGACATGATTATCCGTTTATTATACTTTCAACGGATGAAACTGAGGCCGAAAGTTTGTTAGGAAAAAAAAAATAACAAAGAGAAGCCGCGAGCAAAAGCTAATGTTATGTATAATTGGTTGGTTTCTTTTTTGAAAAAGACGACTCCTGCTCTAGGGAAATGGAAGTCACGGACACAAAGTAGGTACATCCAGACTCAAAACAGATTCGTGGTTCGCAAAAATAATTGTCCCGGGTGGCAATAGAACCCAAAACACCAGCTCTCAGATGCCACTATCGTAAATACTGAGACACCGGTGCAATTTCGGAGATAATTTTGTAAGAACGAGGTTTCTTTTCAGCTTTACTTACTTACAATAAAATGTTATCTTGAATTGATAATATTTATTTTAGTATGTGGATTAAGTCCGCAATGCATATTATCTAATAAAGGATTTAAGCAGTGTGACGTTTGTTGGTGAATGGATTACTTGTTAAAACATGGCTCCAGCTGCGAAGAAAGAGAAAATCATCAACGTGAAACATTTAACAGTAGGTCAGTGTTTAATAATTGTTATTATATCAAACGTGTTAAGAAATAAAACATTTTTAATATTTTATTTAGTACTACCGTAGTTGTAAAGTTTACATATGGGTTGCCTCTGGCGATTTAATGCTTACGTAAGTACCTACCAAGGAAAATTTGGCTCTTCCGTGACATTGCGCCGCGTGGTGCAAGATTATAGCTATAATTTTAATTATTCTGTAGGTAATTATTGTTATTGTTTTTATAAGTAAGTAGGTATGTCTTTTTTATTATTACAGCTTAACCAAAATTTATCGCATGTTTGTCCATATAAAAACTTTCGTGAAATGAAATAATGAAATTTATTCAGCACTTAGGTATTTACATACACTTTTACTTGTCAAAATTACACTGTATAAGACTATATCAAACAAAAGTATCACTTAAGTAGCTAAAAACATTGTTAAAATTATTTGATATTACAGAATTTTTAATCAGTCTGTCCTTCTGTCGTACGATAACAACAAATGTACACATTATAGTAAGATACCTTAGAGGTAACAGGTCTAAAACAGGTCTAAAAATTCCAAGAATCCGGCCCAAGTCTAAGCGACATCCACCCTTAAGGGGTTAGGACCAACGCTCAGGGTGCCACTGGAGTAAAGAGTAGATTTACGAACAGTGGTGGTGATCGCTGGCACGAGATCACAGTTCGGGGAATAAGCAACAACGCGATCCTCGGTCATGCCGTCGAGGATCCTACCCTAGCTAACCTGCAACCTTTCACTAGTTACCTAAGTGGACGACCCGGAGAAGAAAGGAAGAAAGAAACTACGAGATTTTTTTTTTAGTCTCTTTTTTTTATGTCAAGTCTTTGACTTGTGAGTATGTATAATTCATATGTTATCTATAATATACGCTTTCGGTTTCTTCTACCTAGCCTAACTTAAGTTATTTTACATTAAAATATTTTTCTTAATCAGGTGATCCTTTGCCGCCTTTTAATGGCAAACTACGGCTCTATAGTATGCGCTACTGTCCCTTTTCACACCGCGCCATCCTAGCTCTCAACGCAAAGAAACTTGATTATGAAGTTATCAACGTTACCTTTGAAGACAAACCGACGTGGCTTTATATAAAAAATCCATTCGGTAAGTTATTTTTACTGACGTCACTATATTTTGATCTCTTTTTTTTAAATTAAGTACCTTATTTGAAGTGAAATCCATACTCGATTATAAATAATTAAATTGTAGCCAAATTATTTACACGAGATTAAATATGTATAGGTATCATCATCATCATCAGCCCGTACAACGTCCACTGCTGAACATGGGCCTCCTCCCGAGGGAGGATATTTGCCATAGTCACCACGCTTGGCAGGCGGATTGGTGACCGCAGTATTATGTTGTAATACACAGGTAAACGCTGCTGCCCGTTCCCTGGTATACGCTTGTTATAGATGATGTTATAACAATCGGGTTCAAAGGCTTAACGTGCTTTCCGAGACACGGAGGGTAGTCCCTCAACCACCCAGACCCGGAAAGAAATCTTAGGATTTACTTACTTTGTCCGGCGTGGGAATCGAACCCACGACCTCCGAGACTTAAAGCGAGCCAAATACCGCTACGCTACAGAGGTTGTCATGTATAGGTATGTTTTAAGCCAAACATATCATCTATTATACATCATTCGCGAAGAAGCAATACGTTCACGTGGGCCGGCAGAACGAGGGCGGCTAGAGCTGTACAATTGCTGAACAGACCCCTGACCTGACCCCTTTTTTTTTTTTTTTTTTTTTGTTGTCCGGGGGGAAATGCATTGACGCATTCCCACCACCGTTGCAGCGTATTTGCGCGCTGGCGGTGGGATATGTGGGACTCGTCCTCTCCATAGCGTGGTATGCTAAAGTCATACCACGAGGAGAGGACCCTACACCACTAAAACCCCCCGGACACTCCTTCGATCCGCCGTTGGCGGGGGTCGGGTACGCATGAGCAATCCGGCCCCCCGACGGCACCCGCGGCCAATATGGTACCGCGGGATCTCCAGGGCCACACTTACAGTGGCCCATTTGCCCAATTATAGGGACGCCCGGAGTGTAGAGGCGTCCCTACTCCTCATGGGTCAGCCTCGAAGGGAGCGGGGCCCATGTTCCCCACTCCCCACTGACCTGACCCCTCTATCACCTAACATCAAGCGAACAGCGGTTAATTGTCTAACATAGGAACTAAATATCATTAGAAATACAATATTTGTAGGAAATGTGCCAATCTTGGAGGTCGAGGATGGAGCAACTGTCAATGAGAGCTTAGTGATAGTCGAGTATTTAGATGACGTGTATACTGAGAGACGCTTGCTGCCAAAAGATCCAGTACAAAAAGCGGTAGACAAGGCAATCGTTGGGGCGTTTTCTTTGGTAAGTTTTATTTGTCTTACTAAGTAGATATAGGGCACTTTGTGCATACAATACGTTACACTTGAACTAATTTACCATATCACCTAAAGATAAACATAAAATCGTGCTGGTCTGCTAAAATTCTGAATTTATTTAGCAGATATAGGTATTTACATTTTATAATTGTACTAGTCAGAATCACTATAAAAATGAAATAATAGAACAGAGATTGCGTATACCTATCTATTATGGTTATACTATACTTAATTTAAATAAAGTTTTTAGTTCCAAGCATTCTGTAATTTTAAACTATAGGTATGCTCCAATTTTTTTTGTCGAATTGACCTATTTATTTACTGACCACGATGCTATGCGAAGCACCCTGCACAAGAGGGCGCTGCCTGTGGGACTTGGACGTTGGCTCAGGGCGGTTGCTGGCTTGACAGGGGAATGCGGAATAAAACTTTTAAAGATTGTTAAGGGAGTTTTGAGCAACTGTTGCTATACTTTACAGTTCGCGGGCATCTCGGACTTTGATCAAGGACTTACATCCCAGAAAGGCCTCAGGTCCCGATGGGACCTGAATCGAGTGCTTAATTTTCAACTCCACTGCTTTGCCTCTTGACCGCAATTTTCGACGCGGCTCTAACTAACAACATATTTCCACACCAGTGGAAAGAAGCTACCATGATTGGTATTCCTAAGCCTGGCAAGCCAAAGCTGGATCCCACTTCTTATCGCCCTATAAGTCTTCTCAAATCTTTGGGTAAGCTTTATGAGCGCATAATATATGCCCGACTATTAGCATTTACTATGGATATTAATCTTCTTCCTGATGAGCAGTATGGCTTTCGAGCCAAACACTCCTGTGTTCACCAAGTGCATCGCATTGTCGAACATATCCTTGTTAAGTCAGGTTAATACAAATGTCATACGGGAGTACTCTTCTTCGACGTAGCTAAAGCGTTCGACAAAGTCTGGCACAATGGCTTAATTTATGAGCTCTACCAACTCAAAGTGCCGGACCGTCTCGTGCACATTATACGAGACTACCTCTCGGGGCGAACCTCTAGGTATCGTGTAGAAGGAGATTACTCTTCCCCGCACCCGATCCAAGCAGGAGTGCCACAAGGCTCAGTACTTTCGCCACTCCTGTTCTCGCTTTACACAAGTGACATCCCGAAGCCCAAGAAAGCTCATCTGGCTCTCTTCGCGGACGATACTGCTTTATACTACTCGGGCCACAGCCCTGCCGCCATTCACGACGCTCTACAATCCGCATCAAATGCCTTAGGCAAATGGTTCAGAAAGTGGAGAATCGAAGTAAATCCAACAAAGAGTGCTGCAGTACTCTTCTCGAGATTTAACAGTCCACCGGACATTCCACCGGTCAAAATGTTTGGCGCACCAATCCCTTGGGAACGGCAAGCCAAGTACTTAGGCGTAATCCTTGACCGAAAGCTAAACTTTAGAGCGCATGTAGAGACAGTCGGCTACAATGTCTTCTAAATTCACGCAGCAAATTATCATTTGATAATAAGGTTAGGATTTACACCACGTGTATACGACCGATTATGACGTACGCGAGCACAGTATTTGCTCATACCGCGTCTAGCAGTTTGTACCGCTTACAAACTGTTCAAAGTAGATTCACTCGACGGGCCACCGGGGCACCGCCCAACTAACATTTTGGTTATAAAAATAAGTGCTACATGCGCCGCTTAAGAGAATTTTAGAACCCAAGGTTCTGTAAAGGCACTAACAATTAGGTGATACAGCGTTCTGTATCTCTCTTATAACCCTGGTTTGGGCCTGTTCGTGTTAGAGCTTGAAGCGACTTAATGGTTATACAGTAGTGATAAATGAGTGATTATTAAGAGTTAGAACAGTGCTATTGTAGCAGTGATTACGACTTCAAGTGTTTAATAAGCTATACACAGGGTATAACTGCAAGCTAAAGTAGTAAGCAAGTTATAGAAACAACTTTAATGACTTTTTTGGTTATACATGGTTACTTCTTTTAACCAATATATAACTTAAGAATATACCGGACTTATTTAGTAGCAATAAATATCACCGAAAGCGCTAAATATTTAAACTGTTTACGTACAGATTTACGTTCTTGTTAAAGCCAATAGTGATAATATTTTAAGTACGCATTCATTTCATGGTGGTGTTGTATTTTAATAAAATAATTAAGGTAAGTCTAGTGTTTAAAATTACTGGGTGTTATAGGTATTAAATCTCATGCGGAGGTAAGTTTACGGTAACAATATATACTAGTTTTCATCTCATTTTTGAAGCGCCTTAAAATATAACTACTTTTGATGATAAAATGATGTGAAAAATACTGCCAGAATTTTTTTTTTCTTTATTTGTCTTATTTATCAATTCCTGGTTGCTCCTTAAGACATTTTAATTAAAAATTATGAACAATGTAAGTAAATAATTGGACAAGGAACATTTCAATTAGTTTTTTCTTTTACATTTTTTTATAGATTATCTTTATTAAATGGCGTCTTAGTTCTGATTACTAAAGGATCCTGATAACTCTGTTATATGTCCCGTAGTCATTAAATACTGAAACTAAGCACTTCCATGGCACTTGAAGTTCTAAAACATGTTTATAAAAGTGAAAAAACATAGAGTTTATAGGTTTAACTTGTTGAATAGTTCTACGCGGAGCTGTAAGCTGATATTTTTTAGGGTTCTGTTATCGTTTGAAGAAAACCCTTTATATATCACACGCCTTACTGACTGACTGACTATAATTTTGTAATAATAATATTAGCTATCAACATATTTTCTAAATACAAAAAAGATGAAAAAAAAAATGGCACGTACAAAGAATTCTTTATAATGTTGAAATAATAGTACGTATTGTTACCTATTTATATGAAAATCGTTCTTATACTTTGCACTAATACCTACTAAGTTTCTTTTTATTTATTAAGTTAATTAATTTCACGAACTTAGAGTGAGTATTTTTTCATTATTAACAAAACGATCCCTGTTATTTCAGTAAATAAGTCGCATAAAAAAGGCAATTTTGTAAGTAGTTGATACTTACTTGACAATTACCGAAAATAACCCTGAAGAAAAATATCAAGTAGCGGAGAAAGAAAGAGACATTGACGAAGAGAATAAAGCTTACTCAAACAATTCTTCCAATGATGAAGAAAGCGACATGAATTAAAAATATTTAAAAACAGATAAAAACATCAAATACGATCATAAAGGTAATGAATATTGTGTCATAGAATCAAACAATTCTTTTGAGCCTAATGTGAAACATATCTTAAATAAAACACGATTGCTTGAAAAAACAATCTTTTATTTTCAAACTGTGTGTAACCGTGTTTGTAAAAGAGGTAAGAAGTACAGAAATCTACTTTTTTAATAAAAACTATTCTTACTTTTTTACATCTTTAGGATATAATATAATTTCACATTGAAACCCTTAACACGAACCTCCTTGCTCCAAAATCTTCTAGGAATTAAGTTAGGTTTTTGGTTTACCTTTCCCATAATAAATGCCAATAATGAAAGGATCACTAGTGTCACCTTGATAAATGTTAGTCAATATAGGCCAGAATTCATATTAAGAGCTTTTAAATATAGGTAAGCCATCAAGATTTATATTCAGAAGAATGTTGTTTGGCAGTGGTACAAAATTTCTAAGTACCTATATTTGATTAAGGCATAATAATCCCATTATGCCAATATTCACCACCTTCGATTGTTTTAAGACAAATTGCTGTTGGCGTTTGTAAAATCGTTCGAGGATCGGACGGTAAAATATCCGTGAATCTCTTATTTAAAATTAAAAGCAAATCTTTTAAATAGGCTTGCCTTATATTTTTTTGAAGAGCCCATGTTCAAAAATCATTTTTAAAATTTATATTTTTTATATATTTACTTTCTTGTTCGTCATCCGAGTTGTTTGAACTACTGAGGAATAGATCGTCACAGATTATAGGATATTCTACATCGGAGATAATTTGAATAGTAGTATATAAGTTAGTTGTATTTTTTATTAGTTACTTTTAGTTTGTATTTTATTCATGTTTGTTAATTATAATAAAGGTTTACAAAATTAAAAAAAAAAAAAAAAAGAAGATAATTTGCTGTTGTACGGAACCCTGTTGTATTTTAGTTGATTGATCTTGATATGAATAGTTATCGAGTTCACTGGATTTGTATTTTGTACTTCTATTGATATCAGAAATAAGCCTGGGATAACATAAAAGTCTTTTTCTGGATTCTGATTTAGGAAACACTGTTTCTCCATTATATGCAACGCTTCTCTAGTCACAGTGTCATAATTTTTTTCCACATCTGATATAGGCTCGTCGCATTGGACTTGCGATAATCTAATTATATTTTCATTTTCTCTCAAAGCCTTTCTTTTGAAAGAATGTGAAACGGGTGAAGACCCGTGAAACAATTAAATATTTCAAAATAAACGCCGCATTGCAAACGTAGCTAACTATAGTTTTTGAGGTTAGGTTAGGTTAAGTGAATTAAATCCTATTTCTCAACTTAAAGTGATAATGAAGAGTTATAAAATTTGCACATAGTGTTTGCTGCTATATAAAAGTTTTTATAAAAACCTCAATATCACTTATGGTTGACCTATAAACTGCATTATGTAGCCTGCAATGATTTAAAGGTGGATTCTAACTCTTGCAGAAATTAGCTCTATAGGACTTATAATGAACACTTCTTAGATCCTTATAGCTTTTTTACTAACTCTTAAGGCTCGACTAAACTTGTTAGGTGGTACAAAGTATTTGTCTAACTCTTTTTAAGAATACTAGTCGATAGTAAGTGTTAGTACACACCTGAGCATCACTTACAGCGCTTAATAATTCTTGAAGCTATTAGGGTAAGCCTTAAGGTGTTACAAGACCTTTTACTACCTCAGTAGTAGAATATCAGCCGTTAGTAAGTGTTAATAGACACCTTACAATTGCTTTTATAGATTTGTACATCTTAAAGCTATAAGAATAAGTTATACAATGGTTTCGATAAACTCCATACTACCGTCTTGATTTATATTTTTTTAATTTATTACTGTTATTCCTCTGGAAGTTTTAATTATTTATAACTAACCCTACTGTAGAGTCGAATGTTACTATCGGAGCCCTTATATACCATATATAATACTAAGAGCTCTAAAAAAGGCTGCCGTAAGGTCTAAAATGTTTGTTGGGCGTGGCTCATTCGTAATCTTAACTTACATTCTGATCTCCAACTGCCTTCCATCAAGCAGTGGATGAAAGAGGCGTCGGAAAGCTTCTTCGAATCCGCGGCGCAACACCCAAACCCGTTGGTTGTTGCAGCATCCGACTATAGGCCTTTGCCCACAAAGCGTCGTAAGCACCGTCGGCCTCGGGGAGTCCTAGATGACCCGGACGTCGAGATAACAAGTTACCAACTAGCAGTAAAGACTGCAAGAAACTAGCACCACTACACAGAAACCACTCTATCCGACCCGCCGGAGAAGAGTGCGCCCGCGAAGAACCGCAAAGAACCATCCGATGCCCTCGTAGACCCAAAGTCCGAGAGGCCCGCGAACTGTAAAGGAAAGCGACAGTTGCACAAAACTCCCCTAAACTAAAAGCCATAATCCCTCAATCTCCCCGTCAGCGACCGCCCTGAGCCGAGGTCCAAGTCCCACAGGCAGCGCCCTCTTGTGCAGGGTGCTCAGTTTGTAGTTTTTAAACCTTATTAAGGCTGGAGCTCCGCTCGCCTTTATGCCCGGTGAAGTAGCAAAAGCCTCGTGGCTAACTAGGTAAGTCAAACCGAAAAAAAGGGGCCTCACGGACTTGGGATCTACGAGGGCATCGGAAGTTTTTTGGCAAACTAAGGGTCGGGGGTACTTGAAGAGAGCCATTGCACTTACTATTGGTTTTAAAATTTACCTCTAACAGTTTTTCTAAATTTTTCAGGTGCATGAATTGTTCTTTAGACTCGTGAACGAACCAAAGTCAGCGACAGACAGTATCGTATCAACTTACTTCCGAGCATTAGACTATACGCAGGAAGAACTCGAAAAGCGAAGAACGGCTTATCTCCATGGAAACGAGCCAGGATACGTGGATTACATGATTTGGCCATGGCTAGAGAGAATGCTCACTGTAGATGACCCTAGAATAAAGTTAGATCAGTGGAATTATAGATTATTGGTGAGTATTTTATGTTTGACTAGATAATAATCATTTTGTGGGAAAAAAATTAGTATAAATTAATATTATGTGTACCTACGTGATATGTCGTAGTGATAAAATGTCCTATAAAAAAAAAATGCTAATAAGAACAGAAAAATATTAAAATCTTTTTTTAATTTATCTGTGTAAGTGGGACATAAGTAGGTAAGAATTAAATTAACCTGTTTTCCAGTTGTCATACATCAAGAAAATGGCAGCGGATCCTATTGTAGTAGAGTGTTCAACCCCGGCAGAATTCTATAAAACATTCCACGCATAATTTCTCAAGGGTAAGAGGCCTCCTTATGACCAGTCAATTTAAATCAATATAGTGGAAAGAAAAACAGACATATTAGGCATGAAGAATAAATAAATCTATTTAGTTAGTCAGTTAGATTGCCAAATATTATTGGACACGTATTTTACTTTTTCTTTACTCAAACAAAAAATGACGAAGATACAGCGCGTTGAAATTTCATGTGTCTTCTAGATACAATTTTACCTAGAAGTGACGTCACAAGCCGGTCTCCTGAACTTTATAGTTTGTTGTTGCTCTATATCTTAGTATTTTTTATTGATTTGATAAATAAAAAAAACCGTGTCGAATATTTTTTAGTAATGTAACTGACGGACTAAATATATGTTTTTAGTCTTCATATCTATTAAGTTTTTTTAAATGATGACATATCTGTTACTTGAATATAACGTATAACAATGTATTAAGCAATAAACTTAGATAATTAATTGGTTTCGCGCGTTCGATTTGATACCGCGCACACTTAAAACCATAGCTTCGTAAATGCGGCAACTCAATAATGTTGTGTAACTTCAATTAAAACCAAAATTTCGCATAAAAATCTCGCAGTGTGACTGGCTCGGTACGCCGATTTCAGCGTAGTATTTTTGCCCCATTTGTCAAGTACCTACGAGCGCGGTATCTAGAAGAGCGCGCGAGACAAATATATATTAAAGGAAATATAATATAGATTATTTCTGTAACAATACAACCATTGAAGTTAATTTATTCATAATAATAATGTATTTTGTGTGTTTTAAATACATAAATAAAACAATATACAAAACTAATTACTTTTTTTAACAACTTATTCAGTACTTTATACATTATCAATTATTATTTAGTCTTTTTTAAATTATGTTCAGAGTATGCAGTTTTTGCTATTTCCCGTAGCGACTGTTGAGACGGTCCTCCGAGTTGCTTCACCATTTTATTGAAATGACCCTCTTCCATCTCAAGCAGTTCGCATGGATGACCGCATTCCACTATCTTACCAGCTTCCATAACCTTAAGGAAAAGATAGATTATTACTCAAACAAATTCGCCACGTGGTTTGTAAAAACCCATATCTTCCTATGGGTGTCGTTAGAGGCGACTAGGCATCAGACTAGGATCAGGTGTATGTCACCTGATTGCTGGGCAGCAGCTCAAAGATACTCCCATCTTACTATGATCACCTTGGCAAGCTAGGCCCATCGAGGAATATTGTAATTATGGCAATATCCCTCAATGGCCAGCTTGCCAAGTTCTGTATAAGAGGAGGCCCATGTTCAACAATGGAAGTAAACGGGTTGATAATCCTACTAATATTATAAACGCGAAAGTTTGTAAGTATGGATGGATGGATGTTTGTTACTCTTTCACGCCAAAACTACTGAACGTAATTGGCTGAAATTTTGCACTGGGATAGGTTATTATACGCTGGTTTAACATATAGGTTACAAAAAATCACGCTCCGACCCACTGGAGCAGAGTAACGCGGGTAGTATAGTGTAGATTTATATCTATTCTAACCGATGTCTTCTTCTTATTCAGTGAATGCCCTGCGATCGCTATTGGCCGTTTTGTTTATTGTAGTGACCCCCGACCGCTTTCACCCGCGTTAGATTATTGCTATACATAGTGGCGTAGCTTTTTTTTTTTGTATGTGTTTAGCCACGAGGCTTTTGCTACTCACCTTCACCGGGCATAAAGGCGAGCAGAGCTCCAGCCTAGAACATAGCGGCGTAGCGTGCTTTTAAAGCTTTAGGAAGTTTGGAGACATGAACCTTTACTTATTGAGAGGGTCTTTTACCTGATAGTGAACATTAAACGGTTTTTTGCTTAGACGCTTTCGGGGCCTGCGCCTATGGCTCCGCCATATTCAGGTTATATTCTTTACTAGCGACCCGCCCCGGGTTAGTAAAGCTTAATTATAATTAACACAAAGCTTTCTTCATCTACCATAGATAGCTATCTACTGGTAAAAACCGATTGAAAATCCGTGTCGTAGTTTTTGAGTTTATAACAGACCAGACAGAACGACAGACAGACTTTGTTTTATAATATGTAGTGATGGTATCCTTACCCAAACTTTACGGCAGTTTTAGCTTAATTGTCTTATACTAAATTAAAAAGTACTTAAACGTTACTTACTATAATTCTGTCAGAATCAGCCACAGTGTGCAGTCGGTGAGCGACCGTGATGACGGTGCAGTCCGCGAAGTGCTTCCGAATCGACTTCTGGATCATTGCATCCGTACTAGAGATAAAAAATACATCATACTAGTTATTACTTAGTCTTCACTCTTAATATTCTTAATACTGTTATAGTTAATGCGACAATTTAGACTGACAAGACAACAAGCTTAACCAGCTTTGATTACAATCAGATTAATCTTTGATTTGACATAAAGATTTTCCCTATCATCATCATCATCATCAGCCGGTATAACGTCCACTGCTGAACAAGGGCCTCTTCCCGATGGAAGGTTTTTGCCATAATCACTACGCTTGGCAGGCGGGTTGGTGACCGCAGTATTATGTTTTAATACACAAGGAAACGCCTATTCCCTGGAATACGATTGTTATAGATGACTTTTGAAGAAAGAAGAATACAAGCAAAGAACATGGAATGTCATTATAAATGTCTTGTCATTAGAAACGCTATAAAAACTTCAGCCATAAACAAAAATGTATTATTGTTGCCATTTGATGGAATCGATTAATTTTTTAAACGTTATTATATCATCATCATGCACAAATTTAAATTGTGACATTCCCTATTCTTTGCCTACACCCTCCATACGATCTCAAGGCAGTGGCCTTACAATACCGCCCGAGGCTGTTTTACATTTCTCGATATTTCTATGGCGATAAAAGTTGCGTAAACTATTTCCGATAACAATATAATAATACCTAGCATCCACATTGGCTGTAGCCTCGTCGAGTACCAGCAGTTTGTTCCTCGCTAAAGCCGCTCTCGCTAAACAAAGCAACTGCCTCTGACCCGCGCTGAAGTTTGAACCGCCAGTTGCTACGGGTGCTGATAACGAGGTAACACTGGATTTTAATTCCACCTGTTGAAAAAACGAAAACAATTTCAGATCAGATCAGAGAAAGAAAGAACGACGGTTTAAAAGGGATTTTTTCGCACACCAAACAGTTCATGTTTGGTGTGCGTTTTCATGTTGTTGTAATATTAATATTACAACACAATAAATTACTACAAATAAAATACATATATTTTGATTAAGATAATATGTTTTAATACATAATGGGAAAATTAATGATAAAAAAAATATATATATAAATTTTAAATTTGACAGATTTTGAAATGGTAATCCTGTGATAATCAAAATTTCACAATTCACAAAATCAAAATTTCTATTAGAGGATTGAAACAATTGCGTTCAAATATTTATTTAGTTAATCAATTAATTCAGCTTAGTAATATTAGTATATAAGCATCGATAAATAAAATAAATAAAAATGATTTTTATTTACGTGAACCAATAACAGGCAATATGGTATATGGTAAATAGTCAAACATTAATTAGAAAATTTATTAATAATATTTGTTATTTATTTTTATCTCTAAAATTTGTTATTAATATAATATATTACATATACACGCTGAAATTTAAATGGTTGTTTCCCCGCAGCGAAAAGGTTTGATCTTAGTTAAACATTCAATTTATACAAAAACTAAATATTATAAACCAAAAATGGCCGATTAACAATCGTGAAAAACCGAACTCGAAAGTAACATCGAACCGATAGTAATACCTCGCGATACCTAGCGCTCGCGTCGCTCGGTCGCGCGTTCGTTGACCCGGGTGTTAGTCAATCAGCTGATACCTACACCTTAGGTAATGTAACACAGTACCCAATCATAATAATAAGCTTTATCCAATACCTTTTTAGCTATAACTTACAGAAAACGTAACTTAAAACAAGTTTATTATCTAAGAACAATAATTTTCTGAATTAGATACCTAATAAAGTATTTAAGGCGTATTTAACAAAAATGAAAAATTAAATGAACTCCGCGGAAATGATATGGATGCAGTCCTTCTGAGTTGAGTAGTTTCCAGTCGTAGTATTGGCTTACGCCAAACTTAGCTGCCGCCATTGAGCTCTTATTTTGCTTTGAACGTTTATGGATCGTTCTTTACTTTGTCAGCAGCGCGTGCGATTCGAGTAGTACCTACAAGGTCCGTTCACTCCGTCTAGTGTTACTACTGTTTATCACGCTTTCGAGTTGTCTAATATTTTTTTTAATAATTTTAAATCCAAAACATGCCTAAAAAAAAATATATATATTTCGATAGTACTACCGACGGCAAGTTATTCTGCTTCGGGAAAACAACCATTAAAATTTCACGGTGTATAATAGGTCTTAACCTATGAAATTGCCGTTTTGTATGAAAAAAATTTAACGGATTTTTTATTAGTATTAATCGAAGTAATCATCCATGCAATCAATGCATCTTTGCCAACGCAGTGGCAGTTTATTGATGATTGATTCTTAAAGAAATCAGCTGGACGGGCAACAAATTCTTCAAAGGCCACTGTACTGCCTCTCGGGTATTGAATTTTTTTCCCACCAAGAAGTTATCCAAATTCTGGAAAAAGTAGTGTCTGTAGGCGCAAGGTCTGGTGAGTAGGGCGGATGACGGAGAGCTTCCAACCCCAGTTCTTGCAACTTGGAGACAGTCTGCTGTGCAGTATGAGGTCGCGCGTTGTCGTGCAGGAGCAGCGGAGACGAGCGATTGACCAATGCTGGTTGGAGATGTGCCAGCTTATTATTGTGTTCAGTTCTTTACAATACACATCTGCAGTAATGCTCACCCCGTTTGGTAAGAAGCTGTGATGAATCACACCGGCGCTAGACCACCAAACAGTGACCTTCACTTTTCTAGGGGTAAGTTTTCGTTTAGGGCATTGTTTAGGTGCTGAACCAGGATCCAACCAACTTGCTGAGCGCTTGCGGTTATCAAACAGAATCCATTTTTCATCGCAGGTAACAATGCGGTTCAAAATTACTTCATTTGTGTGTCTGTTGAGCAGTGCAAGGCACGTCTCGACGCGTACTTCGCGCTGGCACCCATTTGTCAAGATTTTTTACCTTGCCAATTTGACGCAAATGGACCATTATTGTTTTGACGCTAACGTCGAAAGCTGCTGCTAATTCAGTCGTGATTGTGTATCATCAGTTTTCATAATCGCCTTTAATTCGTCATTGTCGACAAAAGTCTTCGGACGACCGCGAGGTTCATTTTTCAGGTCGAAATTTCCAGAACGGAACCGAGCAAACTAATAACAGGTGGTGCGTTGGTTTGTAGTGTTAGCTCCGTAATAGTCTTGTGTAGTTCGTGAACGATGAACGAATAGGAGCCGTATCTTCGTACTGTACTAGAAGAAACGTTTCCGAACGCTGATTTGTAATCGGTCTAATAGGCCAAATAGCTCTTTTCGTACTTCGTACATTGTAAACCGCGAGATCGTATAAGTGCGAGCGAGAACGAATAATGAAACTGACTGATTGTTTTTGACAAGTACGTCATACGAATTCATTCATAATAATGTAGGCGGTTGATCAGAATGACAGTCCTTGAGTCCTAAGCCTGTTCAAGTATGAAGGAAAATCAAATATGTTAAATTATTACAATAGTAACCATAATTTGGTCACCGTGGTGATTTGGTGGCTGCTCTGTGGTCCGCAAATACGCTCTAAGTACTTAACAATGTTCCTAGAGAACGTATTAAATCTGTGGTCCGCGCTGTCCTATATGGAAATGCTGACCGAGCGCAAAGACCGAATAGAGCTGTTAGAGCTTATAGAACGAACTAGTTCACTGTCCGAAATGAACTAGTACGGAGCGATCTTGAAAATGACCGAGCAGGCACAAGACTACTCCGGAAACGTCGTTGATGTTGCGTGCCGCTTGTGCCGCGTTGCTGCCACGACGGTACTCATATTCCATAATTACTCGAATTTTTAACGTATCCATGATGACGAAAAAAATTGAAATGCGATAAAAATGTAACACTAATCAATAAACAATTGACTACTTTTGGAAAAAAAATCCATGTTTTTAAAATAAAATTTATTTGAAATTAGCCAAACAAAAAATATTTTGATTTGAAATGGCCAGTATAGTCATTGAAGCGAAAAATTACGTCTTACCTCCGATTTTTTTTACTGTGAACTGATTTGCATGAAATTTTTGGAATTAGGCTCTTCTTACCCTTAACTTCAAAAGTGAAAATTATTTTTAAGGGGTGTAAACAATCTCTTAATGGAACAATTTACATTGAGCAATTTCATCGCTAATATACGATTACATTCTGGACCATAACTTCTTCAATTCTGATGCTATCACAACTTATAAAAAACCTTTTATTTTAAAACGGTGAAGGGTCAAAGGGCTCAAGAGAGACTGTGATTGCGCTGCCGTATCTCCGTCAATTTTTGTGTGACAGAAAAAATAAAAAAAAATTGTCAGAAAAGGACCTACATTTTTTATCATTATACGTATCATTCATCATTTTTGAGATATTAAGAAAAGAAGGTGGTTTTTGTAAAAATTCGAAAATTATTTTTTTCTTAAACCGTGATTTTTTTGAAAAATATGTGTCCTAAAGCAGCCAAACTGCTAGAATCCATCAAACTCTTTATATTAAAGTTAATTCTAGACGGAATACGATTAATTTGAATTTTGGTGGAAATGGCACTTACGAAACCCATTGATTTAAAAGAAAAAAACATTAGATGTTCCTCTTATTTGCATTACAGCTCACTCATTTTACTTGCAAAAGACTTTTAACAGTGCTCATTTTAAAGCTTATTTCAAGCACTACAAAACCCTATTTCATTAGAATGCATAAAATCTATCTGCTAGCCGCTAGAGGGCAATGGCAAACGGCTTTGATCTTTAATATCTAATTTAATATTGCACTTAGAACACTTTATAAATAACCGATTTGTTCAGTTTTTTACCTGCTACATTTTGTATATCATAAAATGTTTGTGAAAATGCATATTTTTCGAAATATTTGCAAAAAACCGATGAAAAACGTGAAAAAATTCCGAATTTTCAATTGCCAATAACTTAAAAAGTATTGGGTTTTTTCTAAAACATTATGGAATTTTTTGTCTTGAAATTAGGCCTTCTATCGAAATCCGACGTAATTTTGTAAAAAAAAAAAAATACACCACCGAGAAAGGATGGCAACCCCCGCAACCCCCCAGGGTGAGTGCGGAGTTGAGATCATTTTCACTTTTGAAGTTAAGGGTAAGATGAAAATTCAAAAAATTCATGCCAATCGGTTCACAGTAAAAAAATTCGGACCTATAACGCTTCAATGACTGCACTAGTACTGCAGAACGGCAATTTCATAGGTAAAGACCTAATATATAATTATATTTTTCACTAGGACAAATCAAACTTATCTTTGTACAGATTAGATTTGTAACCAATTGCTCTTACCTGTTCTAACGCCCTCCAGATTTCATCGTCGGAATATTTATCGAATGGGTCCATATTATAACGCAAACTCGCAGAAAATAACACGGGCTCTTGAGGAATTATGGCTATTTTTGATCTCAGTTCCTAAAAAATATGACATATTAGTAATAAAGAAGCCAGGATAGGGTCCGGTCGTCCTCAAAAGGCGAGGCTCGTGTCGCGTTCTATGCTTCAGACTCGATCCCAGCCTGATCCCAGCCCGCGGTGGTTGATCTTAATTGTGTTTATAATATAATGAGCGACGATCACATGCCATAACAACATTGGTAAATTTTATTTAATAATATTATTAAACTAATTTATTAGTAAAGATTGTTTTCTTTTTTATTATTATTATTATTGTATTTGACGGATAAGTACGATCGATTCTTTTAAATGATCAATAAACGTTTTCATTTTCATTTTATCATATGAAAATTAGTTGCCTGATTATATAACAACATTTATGTTGCGGAATGGGTTATCTAACACTGAAATAATTTTTCACATCGGACCAGTATTTCCTATGATTAGCGGGTTCAAGCTCCTCCGACCGACTACTTATAGGCCGAATTTGGTCGTAAGAACTATGTGTATAGTAACCACAACAACGGTAGCGGTATTTGGCTCGCTTTCAATCTTGGAGGTCGTGGGTTCGATCCCCACGCCGGACAGGAAATCTTTGTGTAAATTTTAAGATTTCTTTCCGGGTCTGGTTGGTTGAGGGACTACCCTCCGTGCCTCAGAAAGCACGTTAAGCCGTTGGTCTTGATTGTTATAACATCATCGCATATCTAGGAACGGGCTGCAGCGATTCCTTGTGTGTTACAACATAATACTGCGGTCACCAACCCACCTGCCAAGCGTGGTGACTATGGCAAATACCCTTCCCCGGGAAGAGGCCCATGTTCAGCAGTGGACGTTATACGGGCTGATGTTATAGTTGGTATTCATAGTTCTTTGGTTCAAATTGGCCTTAAGATAAAATTAACTAATATGGATTATCAGCAGATTCAAAGTAACAGGAAGCGTCTATCCTATATATAGCGGTCTATCATAATATTCATTGGTCGAAATCTTACCTTAAGTCCAATAGTCATGGTGTTAATACCATCGATATAGATTTCACCTTCAGTGGGAGCGAGACGGAATAAAGCAGCGATCAGAGAGGATTTACCAGCGCCGGTACGACCAACTACACCAACCTATAGAGAAAGAAAGAAAATATTTTTAAAACTACACCTAAAGTTGAAGAAAACATTAAACATAAAAATAACTAGCTAAATGATATAATTAACTAGCTTCCCGAGCGCGATTTCACTCGCGTAACTCACGTTTCCGTAGAATCTTCATAATTAAGTACTTCCTTGATAAATAGGCTATCTAATACTGAAGGAAATTTTCAAATCGGACCAGTAGTTTCTGAGATTAGCGCATCAAGCAAATGAAGAAACTCTTCAGCTTTATTTATTAGTATAGATTTAAGGTCATGTCTACTTTTGCATTCAACAGAAACAAAAGGCAGCCTAGGGTCCAGGCATGTATGTATAGTGGGTATACCCTCTCCGTGGGACGACTAGGGCGCCGCGATCGTCTTTCCGAAAGGGAGAGTCCTACACCCTTCGCTGACGCCGGGATTACAAACTTCGTGATCCCCGCGAGAGCGAAAGGACAACGTATTTCTGTGAAAGTTGACTCTTAACAGACTTTATTCAAATGTTACTTAGCATGGATACAGATTATCCAGAGACAAAAATATCATAGATAATAGACTAAAAACTAGAGATGGTACCAGGTAGTTTATTAGATGTTACTGTTAGAAATAATATATTTCTAACAATACGTAACGCATTTTACCCCAGTAAAAAAAGGGTCCAGGCATGTGGATAATGGATGTGTTTCATTTCGGGTCTCACTGTATTATGTATGTTTGACAATTGTAGGTACCTACTAGATCAGAATTCTAGCGAGGGGAAACTGCTCTCCCCTACCCTCACTTGGTAAACCCATACTAAAACTATGAAGTATGATAAATAAAATACAACAAAAAAAAACTTACCTTCCACCCACTCTCAATGGTAACATTCAGCTTCTTCAAAACAGGTTCCACATCTTCAGAATATCTTAGCGATAATTCTTTGAACTCAACTTTTGCTTGTTGGGGCCATTTCTCGTCAGGTTTATTTCCTTGTGTATTCTCTTGAGGTAGCGAAGTAAATTGTATAATACGTTCAACGCAAGTCATTTGGGAGATCATATCGGTTCCTTGTTTGACTCCGTACTGCACCATATTGACTAGAATCAACGCTTGACTAATAGCTAGACCTACGTTCCCAGATTTGGTCGTACCTGAGGAATAAAAATGGTAGAAAATTATGATATTATCCTTAGTTATATTATAAACGCTAAAGTTTGTGGGTATGAGATGGATGTTTCTTTCTCTTTCACGCAAAAATCACTCGGCAGATTTCAGCGAAATATATAACTAAATATATATATAGAAAATATAAATATTAAATATCTAAAAATATAATATACTAAATATATTTAAAAAAAACTAGTTTCTAAGTTAATATTAATAAAGATAAATAAAATATTATTTAAAAAATTTAATGATGACAATGGTTGGTCCTACTTCCTCTCTTCCATTTTTGCTGTGCCCGACAGGGTCCATATTGGATCTAAATAATTGATATTATCTGTAACACCTTATGTAATACCTACACAAGGAATGCAATAAAATATTTGAGTTTGAGTTTGAAATCCCTTACTGAAAGGATTTCGCTGTCACTACTGAATCAAATTTACATTTAAAAACTATAAACTAACTATCAAACAATCAATAAAATATATATATAGCAAACAAAACAATCGGTACAACTAAAGTTATGACGCGAGTTATAAATTCCTATGTACAACTTATATTTTTTTTATAAAACACTATTTTCGTCTTTATCTTATTATTTACCATTATATACATTACTTTTAAGAGTTTTACTCAATACTATAGCTATTAATGAATCGATTAACACCAAAAATACACTTAAGGATTAACAACAACTATTAGGAAATTGAACACAAAGTTTTACACTTTTATAACGCTAAGTGTCTGTCTATTAACTATCATAACGCTCTTTAACTGTTTATATTGTCCCGCACAGCTTGTGTTACGAGTTGGTTCAAATCGGTAGTTATTTTCGGGTGGTGATCGAACCGGTGACCACAAGATCACAAGTCCGACGCCACTAGCCATTGGGCTACGGTCACTTGCAAGTTGCACTATAATGAAGATCACTGAGATTTGAAACGTTTGAAAGGATAGGTAGTCGGATATATACGTAGTCTACATACGTAGGTACTATATAATGAAAAGACAATTCCACCTTTTACGATAGACAACGAGTCCATACTATTAAGAAATTTGGTTAGTCATTGTAAGCTAATTAGTATACTAACTTATTTTATAACTAGCTGATGCCCGCGTCTTTGTCCGCGTTGTATTTGTTATTTCCTCGGTTTTTTAACTATCCTACAGGAACTTATAAATTTTCTGTAATTAAAAGTATTTAAAATATTGACCGGGTATGGTACCACCATGCAAAATTTAATTTAAATCGGTGCAACAGTTTCGGAGATAAGCCCGTACAAACAGACAGAGAAACAAAAAAAAATATATTTTGTTTGTAACATCCCCTTGACACGGTAATTAGCGATTTTTTTCTATGTACAGACATTTGACTTCTAGTTTTATAATATGTATAGATTAATACGTACCATCATCTAATAAAAGAAAGCTGTAAGCTACCATCATGACGTAGAAGGAACAGATGACGCTCAGCCATATAGCGTAACAGGCATTTGCTGCAATAGTCAAGTACCTGGTGAAAAATACAAAACTCGTAGTATTTTTTGATTCCGGACATAGAACTTGTTCCCCATACTGTTAGAAAAGCAAATAGTATCTGAATTTAAAGAAAAGTCCTTCGACATTATCTTACTACTAATAGTTTTCTTTGTACCATTTTAAATCCGATATAAAATGCCGTAGTACTCTTCGTGAGATTTAATAGTCCACCAGTCAAGATGTTCGGCGAACCAATCCCTTGGGAAGGTCAAGCTAAATACCTAATCCTTGGCCCTAAGGCGTAATCCTTGATCGAAAGCTTAACTTAAGAGCGCATGTGGAAACCGTTCGAGCACTGACATTACTTAAGCTCAGTCGACTACACTGTCTTTTAAATTTATGCAGCAAACTATCACTTGATAACAAGATTAGGATTTATACTGCGTGTATACGATCGATTATGAAGTACGCGAGTACCGGATTCTATCATACCGCGTCTAGCAGTTTGTACCGCTTATTCGTAATCGCAACTTATATTCTCTTATTATTTTTTATTCGTAATCCAACTGCTTTCCATCATGCAGTGGAGCTTCTTCAAATTCGCGCTTCAACACCTAAAGCCTTTGGTCGAATAATCAGCAAAATTTTCGCAAATTTTTTTTTTTTTTTTTTTTTTTTTTTTTTTTTTGTCCGGGGGGAAATGCATTTACGCATTCCCACCGCCGCTGCAGCGTATTCGCGCGCTGGCGGTGGGATATGTGGGACTCGCCCTCTCCATAGCGTGGTATGCTAAACTCATACCACGAGGAGAGGACCCTACCAACCACTAAAACCTCCCGGACACTCCTTCGATCCGCCGTTGGTGGGGGCCGGGTACGCATGAGCAATCCGGCCCCCCGAACGTAACTGGCCCTGCGGGTACATATAATAAGATACTTTTACTATTCATACAATTAAATACTTACCACGCAGCAGAGTGCACGTCCTGCTTGTCATCGAACTGTGACGTCAGCAACTGTTGAGCGTCGTTCACACGTACAGTGCTCAAACCCGCCATTGTAGCGGTAACATGAGTAAATACGGGACTACGAGCCACACCTTCCAATCTGAAAAATAAATCTATTTGATTAAAAAAAAAATTAAAAGACGAAATTCTTAACACACGAAACTTAAAAGGTTATCAAACTCTCTTGCTGCCCATTTGATTTTAATTAAATGTAGCAACTAAGAGTATTCGCGATTAAATAATAACGATGACAAAGACATATTACAACATGAGTATTGCAAAATAAAATGCGGTAATTGTCTTCTTTTTAAAGTCAAAGTTTTTTCTCGATACCAACGCAGCGATGTGACTTCTTCGCTAAGTAAAAATACACACGTACCTTTTGATAGCCTGAGCACTAGTGAGGTAGAGGACGGTCCAGAAGTACATGACAACAGCACATAGGGCTGTGGTCACCAACATGTAGGGATTTACTATAGCCACCATCACTAAGATACCCAGCATCACTAGAAATATCTGGAAAATATCACAACAATAATAAATAACTACTATTTGAAAAAATTTAACTTCCGGTACTGGTGAGACCGGCTGTTTGAGAGTTGTTTTATTAATAAAAATAAATAAATGGACTACAAGCCATTTTAGTATGAAATAAACCTGCGTTCGTTAGCGTCGTCCGATCGTCTATAATATAATGTATTTTAAATAAATGTTTAATCCATCATTTATTTTCGGTTAGTTTAGGTTAGATTTCACATTTGCGGAACTATCTTTATTGAAGAAAAACTATTACAATTTAAATACATCGGGTAACGAGTAAAATTGATCGAATACCGTCTACAATCCGTAGCACCGCGTGTGCTACGGATTTCGCTGTAAAAAAGTGACACTCAAAATATGCCTAAGTATATGCCAGGCGGCCAACCATGTAACGACGTTACTACAACTTTAATAAAAATGTCTACAAAAATAAAGTAACAATAACATATAAAATACGTTACAACATCCCTACCAGTAATGATGACATTTTTATCGAAGTCACGTTACGTGATTAGCCTCCTGACTGTATACCTACAACGCAAACATGCACGATTTTGCCAGTATATTTCTAGTAACACAAAACTAGTACTCAAAAAACGATATACACTAAAACAAAATTACCAAAAGATAATTAAAAGTAATAGTCAGCATACCTGTAAGAATTCCAAGTACATTCTAGGCAGGATTTCATCCACTACACCCATGTCTTTAGAGAACCTATTAAGAATTCTTCCCGAAGGGTTGGTGTCGAAGAATCGCATGGTGGCGCTTAAGATGTTGCTGAACATCCGGTTGTGAAGCTTGATGGAGCTGCGCATGCAGACCCAGAGGAACATTATAGATCTAAAATATATTTAATTTTATTTTTTATGTACGAGGAAGCTATTGATTACAGGAGCGGTCCTGGTGATGTGTAATACAAGGTTTTGCAAAAAACTTTAATCAGACACCAGTCCTTTGCAAAGTTGAACTGATTAAGATCTTTGTACATTAAGTTCAATTTGATTGTCTGTTGTTCATTTTGTGAAGACAGAATAAATAATTTATTTATCTATTACAGGCTTAGGTCAAGTCTCGGTGGTCGCCAGTTCTATCGCCGGCAGGTTTTTTTTTTTTTTTTTTCAATTTTGAGATGAATAAAATTCGACCACCGGCAGGATTCGAACCTACATCTTAGGTAAACCCCCAATGCCTTAACCAATTAGGCTACGGTGGAACCACAGCCGGTCATCGAAATTTATTAATCTCTTTGTAACACGTCTCTAAGGGGGACGGTAGTGCCATCTATCGGTAATGATCCGCATTACTTCGATAAATACCTCCAAAGTTCCATTTTGGTATTAAATATAATATAATAAACATTAAAAAATGTGATAAAGGTTCGAATCCTGCCGGTGGTGGAATTTTATTAATCTCAATTTTGAAATATATAAGGTAATCTTTTCCATAAAGAGTTCAAAACATTAAAAAAAAAACTTTCAGTAAATTTTAAGATTTTTTACGTTTCTAGTTGGTTCAGGGTCCCGATTGTTATAACATCATTTATAACAAGCGTATACCTATAAACGGGCTGCTGCGTTTCCTTGTCTGTTACAACATAATACTGGTCACCAACACGCCAACCAAGCGTGGTGACGATATGGCAAAAATCCTCCCTCGGGAGGAGGTCCATGTTCAGCAGTGGACCTTATACAGGCTGAGTATGAATTTAATATATTTAGATAAAAATTGTTGAACTTTTGTCGTCAATTTAATTTAACAACAACATTTAACAGTACATTTTTTGTTAAATAATAAGAATCTGTTACTGCTATACAAACCTTCCCGTAGTAAGTATAATGCATCCAAAAATAACAGTTGTCCACACTTTGACGTAGTACATATTGTCTATCTTCTCTTCTCCGATGGTTACACTATCAGTAACATTACTCAATATCTCTGAAGTTAAATTAGTTATATTGCTTACAGTTGTCACTATTGGAGATAGTGTTGTTGAGTTTTCGATAAAATTGGACGCAATAGTGTTGAGAGAAGATTCGGTTAAATTTAAAACGGTTGCTGATGAATTTATACGTCTAATGTATTGTGCTTCCACGTCGTTCATCCTGAAAAAGGTAAGAATATTAAAAATCTATACAATTATTATAAAGCTGAAGGGTTTATTTGTTTGCTTGCTTGAATCTCAGGAACTACTGATCCGATTAGAAAAATTATTTTACGAAAGAATTTGTCCAAAAGTTATAGGCAGTTCATGATGAAGTTCATACGGAGGGTTTTTGCCTTAGTCACCACGTTTGGCGTGTTGGTGACTGCGGTATAATGTTATACATAGAAGGAAACGTTGCAACCAACCAGATCCTGGAAATCTTAGAATCTACAAAGATTTTCTTGTCCGCTGTGGGGATCGAACCCACGACCTTCGTTTAAAGCGAGCCAAATACCTCCACGCTACGGAGGTTGTCATTAAATTAATATTAAAGCAATAAAATTACCAATGTGTGAGCCACAGATCACTGACTGATGTGATCACTTGCGCTAAGAGCATAGAGAAAACTGTAAATGACAGCAAACTCCAACTACCGCCACTCCGGAAGTATTTCACATACACTGTGCCTGGGACACGACCTAGAAAATTAAATATTAATTAACATAATAAATTAATTTGAATATTATTTTGCATATCGTCAGTTATACTATGTAGAGGAACGGTTGGTGGTGTCCCTGCACATAAAAAGCAGATCGAAGCCGACGGCCATTTGTTATCGTTCAGAACTTGTATATGATCGAATTAGTTTGCGAATTTGTATTTCGCGATACAGGTTAGTTCGAATGCTATACCGCAACCTAAGAAGGTTGAATATGAAATGTAAATTGCTATTTTAGCCTTTCGAGACTTTCTTTGGACAGAAAGGCGAGTATGAGTTCTGTCATGTATTTTGTGGTTCTTGGATGTCGGCTCAGGGTAGTTTAAGATAATTACATGAGATTTGTGTAACTGTCACACTACTTTACAGTTCGCAGGTTTGTTCTTCAGACCACAAGAGCATTGGATGGTTAATTGTATAAACTAATCGGGAGGGAAATATTTCTTTTTAATTTCATACCAGAAGATGACATTTCCTCCGCTTCTTCTTGTTGTTCTGGTTCATCACTGTTTTCTTTCCCCCCATCATCATTGTCTATATGTTCCTAAAAAATATTATTTATTTATAATACCATTTTGGGGGAAAAACGCTAACAAGCAAGTTATAAGTTTCTGTTAACTCCTCTCTATCTAACTGTTCCCTCACTGCTGAGGATCGCGACTCTTTTTGATGCCATTAACTAGCCGTCTGAATCGGTTACGCTTGGTGAAGTGCGGTGTTGACAAATATCTTTAGCTCCTCTGTTATTTGGTCAGACCATCGCTTAGGACATCTGCCTCTAGGTCGGTTGCCGTCTATTTTTGCTGTCACCATTAAGTGCTCCAAATTGCCACCGCGATCGACATGGCATAACTAGAATAAAATAATAAATAAAAAATTACCTTCACAAGTATGAGTGCCGTTTCCGTTTCCTCAACATTGTCTTCACTTAAAAGCTCACCAAATAGCGGTGATGAAGATACATTTTCAAAAGTACCTTTGATTTCTATTTCACCCTTAAAACACATAGAAAACTTAGCAAAAATTTACTCATTACAATTTCTTAGCATAGGTGAATGATATTTTTCCATCCAAATGTTAAACTAACTTCAGCAACAAACAAGCATTTGAGCTTAGCATGAGGGATTAACCAGAATACTAGTAGATTGCAAAATCTGCCAGTAATCTTTTAGCATAAAAAAAGAAGATGTCAAAATTGATAAATGTCCAAGCAAGACATGAAAACTTCTTAGACTTGAAAAGGAAAATGTGTGATTGAGAAAGCCCGCGTTACGAGATAATAAAGTGAGGAAGAAGAAGAAGATAAAATAATATTCATACTCACGTGACGTAATACGACAATTTTGTCAGCATTTTTAAGATGATGCAGTTGATGCGTAACAAGAATCCGTGTTGAGTTCCCTAATAGACCCTCTACGCATTCAGACACCAAATGTTTACCTACTTTTGTATCTACTGCCGACAGAGGATCGTCCAGAAGGTAGATATCTGCCTGCAAAATAAATAAAATATATAATTTTAAATTCCATATAGTCTAAAATATATTGTATTGGCAAATATTTTTGTAGTTTGCTAGTATTGTTTTTTTATTTAAATGTTATTTTCGGGTCAAAACTTGCAACTGAACTTCCGATAGAGCTGAAATTTCGCAAAACAAGTTCAATTAGGATTTTTCTTAAACATAAAATACCTCATTTTTCTTTTTCGTATCTAATAATTAATATATTATTCTATTAAATTTATGGTAAAATTGTTGCACACCTAATGCTGTTATAAAGGCGCGTATCTCCTATCCAAAGGTTGTCAGGATGACTGTGCTTGGTTAATTTTTTTGTGTTTCTTATCTATATTATGTATAATGTGTGTACAATAAAGAATTATTATTATAATAGTAATACCTTGCAGAAATTTACCTGTCTATAGCAAGCTCTAGCTAATGAGATGCGAGCTCGTTGTCCTCCGCTCACACTGATACCTCTTTCTCCTACCAAAGTGGCGTCTCCGTGAGGAAATAGCTCCAAGTCCCGCGACAAGGCACATGCTGCTACTACCTGCAATGGTAAAATCGAAACTTGTTATTTCTTAGTACAAGTACAGGATTGCTGGTAATGACACGTATTCCTGTTATGATGTTTTGAACTGATTAACTGATTTACAAATACGTGTTTTTAGATAAAACATATTTTGTTCATTAATGTAAAATGTTGTGAGTAAATAAAGTAACACACAGTAAGTTAAAATATTGTGTGTTATAGGATAATTTGTCCATTGTAAATGTATTTGGTCCTTTGTCCAGCAGTGGGATGATGCCGGTAGCAGTAAGTATTTATATTTTAGTATTATCTGCCATATGTGTTTTATTTGAACACATATGGCAGATCTAAAATTTTTATAATTATTATCCCAGTGTACATCAAACCTCTCCCTGCAATATAAAAAAGCTACAAGCTACAAGCCTTTACGTATTCATAGTTAAAACATAACTTACCTTTTTGTATCTGGCTGGGTCGTAGGGCAATCCAAAAAGTATATTTTCCTTTACAGTGCCAGCAAACAACCAAGGTTCTTGACTAGCGTACGATAGGCGTGAAGTACCCATGGAAACTGTGCCCTTTTTCGTTTTTAGTTCACCCAGGATTAGGTGAAGAAGGGACGACTATAAAAAAATATTTGAAATTAGTGTCCATATAATTAAAAAAAAGTATAAATATATTGTAAAAATGTGATTGAGAATAGGCACTGTACCTGTCTATATAGCTATTGTTTGGTAGTAGTAGTAGAGTGCAATAAAATCGCTCAGCAATAGCAGAGTGCCTATTCTCAAATACATTTTTACAATTAATAGAATCGATAGTACACAAAAACTTTGAACCTTATTTTTAAATTAACTAGGTTGACATATTGGGAGTACTTAATTTTATTTTGTCAGTCGAATCCGCACAAAGATATTTGTTGTCGAAAGGACACGAATCCGCTAAAGTTTAAATTTTGCACAGGTGTTACGTTAAGTGTATAGCGATTAGCGAGTAATCTCTGACGTTTACCCATTTCTAAGACTTTAATTGAATTGCATTGTTTGTACTTATGTTTCTTAGTTTGACCAAACCATTTCTACTTATATCTTTATTTTTTGTATAATTTGGATGACAATGCTTAGTGAGTTAGGTGACGACAAAACAAACATGCATACCAACCTACACCATAATCTATACTAATATTATAAAGAGGAAAGATTTGATTGTTTGTTGGTTTGTTTGTTTGAATTGAATAGGGTCCGAAACTAATTGATGGATTTTAAAAAATCTTTCACTGCTGGGAAGCTACACTATCTCCGGTGAACATAGGCTATATATTTTATGAACTTTCCACGGGTAAAACCGCGCGCGCGAAGCTACTTAGTTATACAATTACATTAACAAGTTTATTCTTACCTTACCCGATCCAACGGGTCCCGCTATGCCAATAAACTGTCCAGGTTTAGCTGTAATACTAATATTTCTCAAAGTGTCAACTACAGCGTCATCTTGCCAACTAGCTGTAACATTGCTTAGAGACAAATCAAGTGACTTGGGTCCTTCTTTAGGAGTTGAGAGAAGAGCTTCCTTCTCACTGTCTATTACCAAATTTAATTTGGAATTTTGGACTAGACATGTGGTTGGGGAACAGGCTTCCGTTTCTTCGAGTAGTAAGAATTCCTGAGAAGAGAAGTAACTATATCGTAGCAGATTATGTGTTTTAGCAGTAATGAAAATGAAAAATGTTTATTTGATCCGAATAAAAGTTACCAACTAATGATTGCAGTAGGTATAGTGAATGCACAATTATGCTAAAAGGTACTAGTACTGTCTCCCAAACTAGGCTATAGCCTGTATTTCGGGAAACAGTGCTCATTATAATAGTTTTATACAAAGAAAAAAACAGTGGTGGACGTGGTATTATTGGAAATTTACATTTATGTGTAAGTTTTAAGAAAATTATTCTAGGTAAGCTACATACAATTTGTACTACATAAGAATGTGTGTGTGTGTGTATGCGAATGTGTGTGTATGTGTTTGTTTGTGTGTGTGTGTGTGTGTGTGTATTCGTATTAATGTTTATGTGTGAACGTGTGTGTATACATGTGTGTGAGTGATGGTGCGTGTCCGTGTCCATAGTTAATACCTATCTGATAGCATTTACTCAATGAACTTAAGCAGCGCTTCTGTCTAGTAATGAACACGTTCAAGCACCATATTCTGTTCTACTCGGTTGAAGGACTTTCTGTAATTTAATGGCGCAAGTCATACTTCTTCGGATAAGCGACGCTCGGTAAGCAAAAACGTCTAGTGGAACCGATAAAAAAATTCAAAGCACTGCTGTTGACTATTATGAACATTTCTTATAATCGTGACATCTTTTATTTTCGTTATTTCGACTGCTACACCAGAAAAAAATCTTTGCGTTACATAACATTACGGTTTTATTCAATCCGAGCTACAGATTGGTCTCAATTATTATAACATCATAAGGGCAGCTTCCCTAAGTGTTACAACATAATACTGCAGCCATAAATTTTTTTTTCGGTATGTCATTCCTTGATAGCCGCGAGTCTTTTGCTACTTCACCGGGCACAAAGGCGAGCAGAGCTCCAGCCTTAATAAATGGTTTAAAAACTACAAACTAAGCAACCTGCGCAAGAGGGCGCCCCCTGTGGGGCTCGGCTCAGGGCGGTCGCTGGCGATGTGATTGAGGGATTATCTGATCAGATGACTTTTAGTATTTAAGGGGGTTTTATGCAACTGTCGCTCTACTTTACTGCAGCCATCGCTACATAAACCTTCTTCTTTTACGACTATGACAAAACTTCTTTCGGAAGAGGGCCATGTTTAGCTGTGGACGTTATACGGGCTGATGAGAAATTATTTCTAGAAACCATCAATGACAAAGAAAGAATATTTCCGTTGTCTTACCTCTATACGTCTGATGGACACGTTAGCTTCAGCCAAGAATCCCAATGCATAAGGTAAACAAATATTGCAAGTCAGTTGCATCAAATTGAAATATTGTGCTAAAGCGAAGGCGGTTTGAGCTCGAATAACTCCACCCATTAATACGTAAGTCACTACTGCGATGAACAAAATGAATCTTTCGGTAAAAACTCCGAGGGCTACTGAGATCCCTTTGACTATTGAAGTTTTTAGTATGAAGCTTACTTCGAGCCTGTAATATTAAACCGTATCTCAAATAATGGTATTAGACAATAATGTAAGCTTTTAAATTTGTAATATAATAATATGTAACTAACTTAAAAAGTATCTTATTTCAAATAAAACTAACTATTAAAGTCTAACTAAAAATTTCTGACATTTGATATTCTCATTCATTTATTTTCATTTATTGTATGCTATTAATTTCATAATTAAAAATGATTTAACTTTAGCTTTAGCTAAATCTTTTTTTTTGTTATTTTCTATTAAACTAATTGCATGCCCTAACCGGTTGGACATAGTGATCATCACATTTATATACCACCTGTGTTCGCAATAAATAAATTGATTAATTGATTGATTGGCTAACTATTCTAAATCTATAATTTTACTAATTTATAAAGTACTTATTTAGAATAGTTAGTTTTATTTTAAATTAGATACTTGGCAAGGTTCCCAGAATACTGGCATGCGGAAGCAAAGCCTCGTTGAATGGCAATTCTATCTGCTGTGCTAAGTAAATACCAGCACTCGGGGAACGTGTCGCACTAAAGAGGGCCGCTGCTAGGTTTTTATAAATTAAGTTAAAAATGACAATAATAAGTTGATAGTGTCGCCGTGTAAGTTTATCTATTTTATTCCACCACTCATACTGAACACCGATTAGAAAAAAAAATTGGGCCATGCTCTATTAAAAGCCAACTATTAAACAGTCTTATTTATTGTCATACGATGGGCCACCCACCTTATTTCATATCCCTTATAAAATAATCTGAGTTATAGTACCTCCGCAGCGTAGCGGTATTTGGCTCGCTTTAAATCTCGGAGATCGTGGGTTCGATCCCCACACTGGACAAGAAATCTTTGTGTTAATTCAAAAAATTCTTTCCGGGTCTGGATAGTTGAGGGACTACCCTCCGTGCCTCGGAAAGCACGTTCAACCGTTGGTCCCGATTGTTATAACACCATCTATAATAATCGTATATGACGGGCAGCAGCGTTTCCTTGTGTAGTACAACATAATACGGTCACCAACCCGCCTGCCAAGCGTGGTGACTATGGCAAATACCCTCCCCGGGAGGAGGCCCACGTTCAGTAGTGGACGTTATACGGGCTGTTGATGACAGTAGTCCATTTTAGATCGTTAATGCTTACTCATAAATAAGATCTACTTACTTCCTCAACTTATCAACTAGTTTTTCGAAGGGTTTCTCCCAGGCGTACATTTTGATGACTTGCACGCCACTTATAAGCTCGCTCATAACTTTTACTCGCTCGTCTGTGCGCTTAGCTATTTTACCTCGGTACTTTCCTTGAACACTGCTGAGGTATACTGAAATAAAGCATGGAGATCACTTTTACATTGGTGAGTTGATACTGCGAAAGGAGGATTGTTTGGATGGATGAGCAATTTACTAGCTTCCCGCGTGCAATTTCATCCAAGTAGTTCCTGTCCCTATAGGAACGTCATCACTAAATATAGTTATGTTATTCCTGCATAACGTAGCTTTCTAATGGCGCAAAAAAACAAACAAATAACCAAATCTTTCTTTTTTATAATGTTAATATAGATAAATTACCGGCCACAATGGGCTGAAATTCGAGGTTTTATAGGTATTTTGTAAATATATTTTTATTATACTTTAAGTTTATAGTTTTGTTAAGGCAATCAAATCAGCAATTGAGTAGGTACCTAGCCATTATTTTAAGAGAAAAATTTACTCAAGACTAACGTTACACAATATTTTTTAGAAATTCCTATGACACAGCAAATCTCACGAAAGCGATCCTACTAAATCCTAATTACCACTAAATCTCAAGAACATAAAGACAGACACTTATCATTTTATATCAGTAGAGGTTTAAATATATTTTTTGGGATGAAATTATCCCTATGTTTAGGTACATTAAAAGAAACCTCGATATGATAGCAACATAGTAATTTAGGAATATGAAGATCCATTATAAAATTTACCTTGTCCAAAAACGGTCTGGAGGAATATGACGAGCAATGATGCAAGGGTGGCTACTCCGATATGCTCCCATATCAGATACGAAATCACAGGCGCAGATAAAGGTGCTACCCAGGCATAGTTCAGGAATAAGGCGACTAGATCGAATCTACTGACATCATTAGACATCAAATTGATTACTTGACCAACTTCAGTATTTCCCAATCCGATGTGGTTTAATTTTAGTATCTGAAATAAATTTGGCTATTAAAAATGTGGTTACTAAACGGATACATGGCGAGTTTTATAAAAAGATCAGAAGACTAAGGATGGTTGCTAATATTGTGAGAAATTATATATTTCCACAATAAACACTCAATTCCCTTTCGATCATCATGAGAGAGAAATTTAGCTGAAGTTAGTAATATCGTAGGTATCATGATAATACCGAGACAAAAACTGGGTAATTAGTTATGATAAGCCTAATCTTCTTAAAAATCATAATAAATTTTGTTATTTTTTTTTTGGACGGTATTTTGTAGTTGTTGTATTAGTAAGAGTATGTAGTATGAGTTAGCCGCTAAGCTTTTGTTACTTCATCAGGCATTAAGGCGAGTAGTGCGCCAGCCTTAATATAAATGGTTTAAAAACTACAAACTTAGCAACCTACGCATGGGAACGCCCCCTGTAGGAATAGGATCTTAGATAAGGGCGGCTATTATATAATACTAGCTGACGCGGCAGACTTCGTACTGCCTCAATCGATACATACCCTACACTACCCCTACCCTACACTACCCCCACCCTACACTACCCCTACCCTACACTACCCCTACCCTACACTACCCCTACGCTACACTACCCCTACCCTACACTACCCCTACCCTACACTACCCCTACCCTACACTACCCCTACCCTACACTACCCCTACCCTACACTACCCCTACCCTACACTACCCCTATCCTACACTACCCCTACCCTACACTACCCCTACCCTACACTACCCCTACCCTACACTACCCTACACTACACTACCCCTACCCTACACTACCCCTACCCTACACTACCCCTATCCTACACTACCCCTACCCTACACTACCCCTACCCTACACTACCCCTACCCTACACTACCCCTACCCTACACTACCCCTACCCTACACTACCCCTACCCTACACTACCCCTACCCTACACTACCCCTACCCTACCTCTACCCTACCCTACCTCTACCCTACCCCTACCCTACACCTACCTCTAATCTACCCCTAACTTTGTCTGAAAAATAAAAATAAAAATTTAGGGGTGGACTACCCCTAACATTTAGGGGGATGAAAAATAGATGTTGGCCGATTCTCATAGATACCGGATAAGCACAAAAAATTTCATCAAAATCGGTTAAGCCGTTTCGGAGGAGTATGGCAACGAAAACTGTGACACGAGAATTTTATATATTAGATGATAAAAAAATGTATTCGTTGTAAAAATAAGTAATTTTATCGTAAAAGACTACGTTTACCTTAGTAGGTACTACGCGGACTATGTCGAAGGTAGCTAGACAATATTAATTATATCAAAAGATAACATTTCCTTTGCTTTGATAAGTCAAATCTTTAAAATAATATCATTTATCTCTCTGTATGCTGAATAAAGACGATATAAAGACCATGAAACATTTAACATATTATTAGGTATCTAAGAATTATTCACTGAGATAATACTAAATATTTATCTAGCCTTGGTAATAATAAATTAATCACATTGCCCTTAAACCGATGTCATTCAGACTGTCTATATGACATTAATTAAGCAATCCAACAATGATGACAACAACAATTACCCGAGATTAATTCCGAACATCTCTTAAGACTTAAATATAAGTCTTAAGAGATGTGCGGAATTAATGCACGTTGTAAAGCGGGCTTCAATCATGATAGTACAATCAATGTTTTTAAAATTATGTATATAAATATACACATATAAGACAAGGATCTCCCTCGATCGCGGTACAATTTTGAGATTTTTGATTACTTTTTTAACTAGTTAAGCGTCTCTTTTTTTTTTCGGACGGCCATTTATATTTAGGCTTGCGGCTTTTGCTACTTTACCGGGCATAAAGGCGAGCAGAGGTCCAGCCTAGATAAATGGTTTAAACACTACACACTAAGCAACCTGCGCAAGAGGGCGACCCTGTGGGACTTGGACCTCGGCTCAGGGCGGTCGCTGACGGGGAGATTGAGGTATTATGGCTTTTAGTTTCTTTAGGGGAGTTTTGTGCAACTGTGGCACTTCTTTACAGTTCGCCTCTCGGACTTCGGGTCTACGAGGACATCGGAAGGTTATTTAAGCTTCTCAATTAGCGCGAAGTGGTTCACAACTTGAACCCAGAGGGTAAAGTCGGTATTTAACGAGGTAGAGATGATTGGATCGAACCAGAGTTTATGGTTTGTTCCACTTCACTCTGCTTTTTGTCGTTTTGCCATATTCGAGTTCTATAGCTGAAAGCGGCAGCGCCCGTCCCAAAATTTCGTTTGGTTGTTAATAAAAAAAGCAGGATATACCACTTACCTTCCTATACATCAAAGAGCAGCAAGCCACTCTAACTCTCATCCCGGTTCGACCTTGAGTAAGCTGAGTTTGGTTGTACAGAAGAAACGACAATACGCTACACAAATTCATGAGGAAGTTGTAAATGTGAGCGTCGCGGTAACTTTCTGGCGTAATTTCTTCTGAGAAGTATTCTATGAAGATCGCCAACGTGTAAGGTATTAGGGGCCTGAAAAGGGTTTAAGGTTATATTAGTAACATGCCCAACGCCTATTTCTTTAGGTTATACCTATGGATATGTACATTTATATAGATCCATATTTATTATGTGTCTTAAGCGCAGGCCACACTGCCAGCGGGCGGGCGAGCGAGCTAGGCGGGCGGGCGAAGTGAGACAAGGAAACTATACGAACTATGCGGCATATTAGCGAGCTAAACTATAGGGTTCCTAACCTAACCTAACGAGGTGAACGAGTAGCTTCGCTGGAATCGTTGGATATTTCATAAGCTTCGCTCGCATCGCTGACGTAGGTTAGTCGGTTGCTCGCGGTGTGAACCGAAGTATATAAAAGAGGTGAAATGATGTTTGCCCGCCTAACTCGCTCGCCCGCCCGCTAGCGTTGTGGCCTGCGTTAAGCATTGCGTCGTGGTATATGCGCTACTATACTTGATAACTTGCTGATATAGTTCCCGGCACCCTTTAAAATGACGTTGTAGGAGCACTTGGCGGGTTTAAGTTATTAAACTATACCTTATGAAGAGGTCTAGTCCCAAATACCCCAACGTCATCGCGGAAGCGCTACTATTCTACTGCGACGGTAGAGGGGATGCGGTATCGTATTTAATACCCAAAAAAAGTATGTGCGCTATTAACATAGAACACAATTCATATGCCATTCAGCCAACGGATCCCACCTTATTTTAGAAACCACAGTCACAAGCCATTACATACTCATATGTGTAACGAATGATAATATTTTGATACATAGCTCTATGAGTTGGTAATGACTAAAACTTGTGACTTTTCAGTTTGTGAAAAGAGTTGATCAGCTATTAAATTCGCTATTTTCACATACGTAATTATTAATGTCTAGATATTTAGATAGATAGATAAACTCTTTATTGTACACTAATAAAACAAGAATACAGAAAACTTACAAACTAATCGGTATACAGAGAATGTACAATAGGCTAGTTGACACATATGAAGTTATGTTATAATTATGTTTATTTCTAAAAGTATTTGTCTTATGGAACCTAAATATAATAATTTCTGTTCATAAACCTAGAATATGTTTGTATAAACTCAATATGAAAATTATTTATTTTGTCTATGTCTTTAACTTCCGAAAACGCTATCAGCCATTTTGTGACGTCATACATCTTGTTAATAAACCTGAACGCGATCCTTTTCTATTACACTTTCTGAGTCATGACGCCATTCCTCTTGAACACAGATAATCTATATAGGGTGACTGGTAATTAGTGACCGATACCTAAACACATGATTGTGCTCATGATAACAAACAACTTTTACTATGGCACCAAACCTGAAATCGCGAAAAGAAATCAGCTGTTCCATACATTCATGTTCACATAACTCGTCAACATGGTAGCGAGCAGCTGTTTTTTTTTCGCGATTTCAGGTTTGATGCCATAGTAAAAGTTATTTGTTACCATGAGCACAATCATGTGTTTAGGTATCGGTCACTAATTACCAGTCACCCTATATAGATCAACATGTCTGACATCGTTTTCGTCTCCAAATGTCAAGCCAAGCCAATTTTGAAATATTTATTTTAGTGCCTTCTAGATCTCAAATAAATGCCATATTTTTTTCTTGATCTAGTTATACCATTCGTGACCATATAAAAATAATTTCAAAAAAGTGTCAACTAGCCTATTGGTCACAAAATGTGATCTCTTCCAGGCAACCGAGGAAGGAGTCAAACATAGGAGTTTGAGAGAGGGGTATTGTAAAATAAAAAAACTACCACTAAGTTAGCCGAAATAAATTAAAATATAATCTCACCATACGACAACAAACATTACGGCGACGAAGAAGCCACTCATCATATATTCCAGCCAGAAGGCACGCACGATCGCCTTCGATAGCGAAGGTTTGGTACGATTTTTCTTAGCATTTTCCACTTCTGCCTCCCAGGCGTCTTCCAGTCTATCACCCAAAGGCCCCGACTCATCGCCATTGCGGGCTTTACACAAGTCACTTATTGTGAGACCCTGCTTGTTTCCGCGTCGAAATAATTTGAAATTCCATCTATTAAAAAATAATAGGGATTTAATAAAAAGCAAACATGTTTTTGTTGAGATTCTGCATTCTGACTTTACGTGTAGGTAAGACCAACAATTTGTCAATTTAATTTTGATATTGGCGAAACAAAAATTTTATGATATGCACACGTGTTGAATTCCCTACTAGGTTGGTATATATGTAATGTACTTATTAAATTAAACTGCCCTTAATACTTAGTGAGTGGTTTATAATTTAGTTTGTCTAACTACATGTATAGGTAGGTAAGCACATAATGTTTGATACCCAAAGTTTAATCCCGGTAATTTTCAACAACACTGTAATTTGGCTTTCACATAATTTAAAAGACTTGGGCCTGTATGTTGATGAAAATCTTAACTGGGAAAAGCAAGTATGTACAGTGAGCCAAAATGTTACCGCTACACTGCGATCCCTCTATAGATTTAAACATTTTCTGCCATCTAGTACTAATCAGCTTCTTGTCCAATCTCTTGTTCTGCGTATGTTGGATTATGCTGATGTCTGTTATCCAGACATATCTCAAGATCTTCTGAATAGATTGGATCGACTCCTAAATAATGGAATTAGCTTCATTTATGGCTTACGTAAATACGACCATATATCCTCGTACCGCTCTCAGCTTAAATGGCTTCCCATCCGTCAGAGAACGCTAAGATCTCTCTATTTACTTTTTTCAGTCATTAATTATCCATGCACCGCTTTCTACCTGAAAACGTACTTCCAAGTACTAGGCTCCTCTCACGCCCGTGACCTGCGTTCCGCTGATAATTAATTCTAACAGTCCCCCTCCATCGCGCTAGTTTTCTTGCAAATTCTTTTTCTGTCTCTGTTATTAAACACTAGAAGGAGCGCATTCCAGTGTTTAATAACAGATCTCTCTGTTTATATTAGAAAATCCCCTAATAAGTTTATTTTTAAACGTATAGTCCGTGAACACTATCTTCTAACATTATAAGAATAAAATTCGTCTGTTCCAAATAGATCTCTTTTTGAGTATTGTATTATATATATATATCTATGTATTTATGTATTTAAGTATGTAAGTATATATGTTGATGTAGGTATTAATATTTAAATTGCTTCTTATCTCTCTCTGAATTTTATTACTTAGTCTTTGTTTGCACCGCTTAACTTTTTATTTTAACCCAAAGGTTGACTGGGAGATAATGCCTCTTGGCATTAAGTCCGTCTTATGTACAGACCTGTAGCATAAAGTTTAAATAAATAAATAATTTTAATCAAAGACTAATATGTCAATCAGAGACTTATAGCTTTAACGTATATGTAAATATAGATATAGATAATAAAAGAAAGTGAAATTGTCTCTGTCTGTAAAACATACGATAAAAGCCATTTCGATGTCATGCAGAACGGTGTTTATAAACCTATTGTTACTTTGATAACATGTCGTCAAAACAGTTGTACCTACACGTGTTTGTGTACTTATAAAGAAAACACTATCACAATAGGCCCGGATAAAAAAATAATATATTGATTCACTATTGTGGATTTATATTAACCATAGTTCTTAGATATAATTATTATTACAATTTTTATTTAATGAAAATTTGTAGATTTCTAGAGCACGCTAATCTAGTCAATAAACAGGCTGAGAACAGTGACGGGCCCACAACTAAATGAAGTGGATATGAACTCCCACGTAATGGTTTTTCATGTCCATGCTCGCGCTCACGCCCACGCGCCACGCCCACTTTTATGTACCCATCGAAATTACAATAAAAATTATTTCCTACTTACTCGAAAAAATGTAGCCATACCGCTCAGTTTCATCTGCGTAACTCCCATTCCCGTAGGAACCTCGAGATATGATATACCTATGTTACTAATATAATAGTGATAAGATACCTAAACCCTATGTTACTAACGTAGGTAATTTTAAAGCTCGCACCTACCGCATAAATGGCTAGTTAGGGCCTTCTTTGCAAAATAAAAATCTAATCTAATCTAATCTAAAAATTCTGTCCTTGAAAAATCTATACGAGCAATGCTTGGACGCTGGTGCCCGTTCCCTGATAAACGATTGTTACAACAAACGGGACCAGCAGTTTAGCATGCTTTCCGAGGAACGAAGGGTAGTCTCCCAACCCACCAGACTCGGAAAGAAATCTTAGATTTACACAAAGACTTCTTGTCTTTTTTTATCCTTTTTGTTCGGACGAATTATGTAGTTAGCCACGAGGCTTTTGCTACTTGACCGGGCATAACTTATACCGCTACGCGGTACGCCATGGAGGTTGATATATGTATTACACAAACAAATACTGAAGGACCCGAGGTGAGTAGTCCATATGAGTGTGTACGGACGGATATGTGTAGTTAATTACAGGGGTTTTGCTAATTCACAGGGTAAGGTTAAAAAAATGGTCATGTGCGAGTCGGACTCGCGCACGAAGGTTCCGTACCATTTTCGAGCGTCTACCTGTTGCCGTTATTGATATCGAGCAAAAATTGCAAAAAAAAAATGGTTGTGGGAATGGGCTCCTATACAACATTTTATTTTTTCTATAAATATTTATTTTGTTTAGTATTTTTTAGTATTGTACTATATAGTATTTTTAGTTATTGCGGCAATAGAAATACATCATCTGTGAAAATTTTAACAGTCTACCTATCGCGGTTCTTGAAATACAGCCTGGTGACAGACAGACAGACAGCGAAGTCTTAGTAATAGGATCCCGTTTTTACCCTTGTGGTACGGAACCCTAAAAAAAGGGAAGGTGGAGGTTGATGGCGAGAGGATTGCAGAATAATGACTATTCAGGTTATTAGGAAAGATTCGAGCCACTACCGCTCTGCTTTCCACTTCTTCGGATTTCGGGTTTACGAGGGTTTTCGAATGTTCATTGTAAACTGAGGGTCGGGAGGACGTATGGATGTATGTGAAGGTGAAAGATTATATTTGGTATAAATATATACTTAATGTATAAATGATAAAGATAATGGGTTATTATTATCATTGTTGTCTTAATGTAGGTATTATTTAATGTAACATTAAATAATACATTAAGACAACAAATATATAAAAGCATGTGTTTGTGATATTGAAATAGAAGCACTCCATAAAAGGAGCCATAAGTTCATGAGACGTACTTAACTACCTATCAAGATTATCCTTACCACTATTATAAATGCGAAAGTAACTCTGTCTGTCTGTCGGCCTTTCACACCAAAAGTACTGACCCGATTTAAATTAAATTTGGTACACAGATAGTGTAGAACGTGAGAAAGGGCATTAGTTACTTTTTATAGCGAAAAAGGGTCTAATTAAAATAATTACTGCTACTCAAAGTCCATGCGGTCGAAGTCGCGGGCAACGCTATATCGGAGAGCCAAACTGGAGGGAGTCGTTGACAGAGCTAACATATACCAATCTAGCTAATATATAACAATGTATGCGTAACTGGAATTCAATATAACGGCTAGCGTGTAGGCCCCGTAATATATTCCCGTCCGTGTTGCTTTACAACTGGCTTCTCTAGGTGTAAATTACCCCTGAAGACTACTTATATCTTATTTTATATTTCCTTATTTAGTACTGACTCCGCTTTGTCATGAAGGGAAGTAAAAAATTTTAGTCTTTCTTACTCCTCCTATTGTCTTTTTGATTAAATTCGTTGCGGGTCCCAAGGCAGTTTAACTTTTTCCCGGGACTTTCCAGTGTGTGCCACTGTTGATCCTGGCCCACAGAAGTTGCAGTGGTGGGAGTGTAGGTGGGACTAGTCCCATAGAAAAAAAAATATGCGTAAAAAACTTACGTTAAAAATAGTCGCACGATCACGTTCGATTCATCTTGAGGATTTTTTTCCTTCAGTATCACTTTAGATTCCATATTGCTACATTAACACTAGGAATTCGTTGAAAAACATAGACACAAAAGTTTATTACCGAAATTTCTGTTATGAAGGACACTGTTGTCTAGTAATTTTATCAGGTATTATCTCGTGTCATACCCAATGCAGTGCATTACGATCACTTTCTCACGTATCAATGACCGATATACTTGTATAATAAAGCAAATGTAGAGATAAATAAATTCAACGAATGTAGCTTTCTTTTTTATCGTTTTACATAAAACAATTTCTTGTTTGTTCGATCCTCAAATCCATTGACTATCTTATTATACAATTTCAATTAATTTACCTACAGTACTAATAAAATTTATTTTACTCATTATTTAGAGTTGGACTATTTTCACGTTAGCTATGTACAACCGGTGTACTGACACTGATAAAATGATAACAGTATTACACCTTTGCGGTTTGATCAGTTACAGTTGGAAGGGTACTTAATTATGAAATAGTAACGATAAAAAGATTATAAGAATGATATCTGTGTCTACCTTGATGATTAGGTGAGATCAACGGGTTTGTTATAGTTGATAATGAGTTTTATTAGGTTGGGGAAAAAGTCTTTTCGCATTATAGTATGTATGAACATGTAAGAAAATCTCTTTGGCTATACTATTTTCATCTGGGTGGTTTTGGTATCATTGAAAGTTTAAATTCTAAAGAACATAATTCCAAATTAAAATTAGGAAAATGTGTGATTTTCATTTGTTTTGCTTATTGTCAAGATGAGTGAATCTAATGAAGAAATTCGATACATTTTAAAATGTTACTACAAATAAAGTAAAAAAGTAACGCAAGCCGCGAAATTTTTTTTCGATGTTTATGATAACGCTAGACCTCACACATCTTTAGCCACTCAGCAAAAATTAAGAGAGTTTGGCACGGAGGTGTTAATGCATCCGCCGTATAGTCCTGACCTTGCACTTTCAGATTTCCACCTGTATCGGATTCATCAGAATTCTTTAGGCATTGTCAGATTAACATCACGAGAGGACTGCCAAAACCACTGGTCGCGGTATTTTGATCAGAAGTCTCAAAATTTCTATTGCAATGGGATCATGTCCCAACCTACAAGATGGCAAAAAGTTATCGAACAAAATGGTACCTACATACTTTATATAAAATGTATTGAATTTTCTTAAAAAATGCGAAGAAACTTTTTCCCCAACCTATTATTTTTATATGGCAATCTGCCGATATCTTCAGCAATTTCTGCTAGCGTAATAAAATAAATAAATAAAAAAAGTTTTTATTCACGTAAACCTATTACAGGCATTTGTAAATAGTAAAAACATATTTGGCTTATTTTCGATTTAATTAATCAATTTTATTTGTTTATTGCTACGTATAATAATAGTTTATATAACTTTAGCCTAAAAGCTGTCAGGTATGAAAGTACAATATTATTTTATTATTTTATATCTATGATTAAATCTAAGTTCTGTCCTTTGAGTATGTTATTATTTAGACGGACCATAAGTATCTCGACGAACGCGCTTTAGTGCTACCACCGGATCCAATACGCCCCAACTGAGAAGATCCGGCGAAACAAACTCAGTGGGGTTATCCTACTGCCGGTTTCAGCGCGGCCTCATCGAGACGATCACGATAATGTAATTAAAACTCATAGGTAAACAAGAATACTGGCTTTTTGAAGAAAATTAGATTAATTATCTAGTAACCGTACGGCAATAAATAAATAAATTAGAACTCGGCTCTTACCTTATAAGTATTTTGTTCAAGTTACCACATTTAAGTAACGTAAGTTCCTGTCGAAGAAAAGTCCGTATGTAAAATAATCAATTCGGGAAACAGAAATAAATGAATCATCCTGTTGACGAACAGTCCAGCGGCGAATCCATTTACCCGCCTTCTGTAACTATGCCCGAATATGCTGAATCTGTATTCATCATCATACAAGTTCCACTGCTGAGCATGGGCCTCCTCCCGAGGGAGGGATTTGCCATAGCCAACACGCTTGGCAAGTGGGTTGGTGGACCGCAGTATTATGTAGTAACACACAAGGAAACGCAGCTGCCCGTTCTTTGTTATGGATAATGTTATAAAAATCGGGACCAATACAACGGCTTAACGCGCTTTCCGAGGAAGGTAGTCCCTCAACAATCCAGACCCTGAAAGAAATCTTATCATTGACACAAAGATTTTCTTCCCGGCGTGGGGATCGAACCAACGACCTGCGAGATTTAAAGCAGGCCAAATACCGCTACGGCACGGAGATAGTCTACTGACTCTGAGTCTATATTGCCTATCTTAAACCACATGCAAATGTATTCGTGACATTTGATTACTAGCACAATATAGATCATGTTTATTTGAATAACTAAACAGTTTAATAAAAATACAGATTCAGTAAGCTAACTGTTCCATTACAACGAAAATCTGGGGCTATACTAGCAAAACTACAGAAGTGTAAAAACTAGGTAATATAAAACACTACATTATATTTAATTTTTATTATGGGACAATACCACACAGTACAAGAAAGAAAATAAAATGAAACTAATCTAATTAAAAAAAAACTAATAGGTCTTAATTAGTTACACAAGTTCATGTCCTGAGAAATACATAATTATGTTAGTTTGGTTTGAATAATTAATACAAATATAAATTAAAATATAAAATGTCATCTTAAATCTACAAGATTCAACCATGTCAACATTTTTGGTATAATTGTCAGGTCAAAAACACTTCGAACATTATCTAAGTAATACTAGAGACAACATAAGTACCATTGTACAAACCTGTTGATGACATAGATTTTATAAGAATAAGTATTTATAAAAGTAGTACAGCTAAGTAGCTAAGTGTAAAGAGTTTAGATCATAATTTAAGAAATTGCTTTATACTTACTCAGTCTTACTTTGTAATGTCAAATTATTACATGCAATACATACTTAATTATTTCTGTACTTCTCAGCTAAGGCCTCTAACTTAGAAATATTTTTTTGCAAGTCAGCTGTTTTATCTACTTTCAAATAAGTACTATTTCTTATTTCATGTAATTTGGCAAACTCTGGCAACTCCTCTGTCAAGACTTTTATATCTCTTTGTAAATCCATTGCTGATATATTGGCTTTGAAACTGCTGTCTAGTTTCGAAAGAACAATATTTAGTGCTAAAACATTTTTCCTCTCTGTTACAAAAATATTTCTCAGAGTCCTTGCGAGATCTGGCAGGCGACTGTAAATTAAGTACTTGTGATCATTGTCAGAAGATCTCGTCATAGCTTCCAAGGCTTTAGCTGCTTGCTTAGCCTTCACTTTTTCTAATAGAGATGAGGGTAGATTACGAAGAGCTGGATTAAGTATAGTAACTGAGCTTGATAAAGTTTGACTTGTCTGTGTGCCATTAGTCTTAGTGCTACTTGGCATACTTGGTTTAGCGTCACCTAACCCAGTAACTGCTTTCTCTTGTTCAGTAAGTCCACGAGCCTTCGCCTGAGCCAGTTTTTCTAATGCCCTTTCCATCTTTGTATTGCACTTAAATAATTCACGAGCCTTTGCCAATACATCTTGAGCACTAGACATCTTCTGAACATTGGGCATCTCCGGTAATTTGGCACTATCCACTTCCGGCACCTTTTCAATATCAAATTCAGGATGCCAACGAGTTAGTTTATCATCAGGAATAACCATTGGTGGATCGAGTGTCTGCAAGTATTGCGCATGATGTTTCTTTACCAATTGTAACAAAATATCATAGAAGTATCTGCGCCTTTCCAACAGCACACTTGGATTCATGATTTTAATATCATTAGGGAAGTTAGGTGAGATAAGTAATTCATATTGCTCTTTGTGAGACGAGGCACAGAAGTTCTTAATCTTTTGAATTTCAAAGTTGTAGAAATCAGGCACCAATTGCTTAATTTGAGCAAGGTGTTTTTGGGTGAATGACCTTTTGAGCATTTCTTGGACAGAGGGTCGCAGTTTAGCGAAAGTAATCTTTTCATTTCTGTTGTAGAGTAAAGCCACAACAGTCTCCATACCACGGAATAGCTCAGCAAGGAATCTATAGTGATGGGGCAGAGGCAGACTGGTAGATGATGTAGCAAGAGCAGCATGCCTGATGTAGGCTGGAACCTGGAAACAATAAAATTAAGTTCTATGAGACATACATCATCTTAACTATCTCAATATGATTAAAATTTTTACTATATTAAAAAGCAGGTTTGGCCATCATGAATTAAAAATGATAAAAGATATATATATCTGATAAATATAATGCACAACCATTGTTGATTCATTCAAAATTTTTGACAAAAATCACTTGACCAAATGGTCAAATTACAAGTTCATATAGTTAAAAATATGGTGGTGACTATATTGCAAATACCCATCAAAGGGTAAAGGCTGCTATCAATTCAATTGGCTCTGTATACCTGCATTTAACAACACCATAACAAAATAATCTAGGGGTGTTAAATCACATGATTGAGCAGGCTACATAACTTTTATTAAACCAACCTAAATCCAACAATCAATCAATATCTGAAACTGTGATTATAGTCAGCATTTTGCAGTTATCATTTTCATTCATAAAACCCTTTCTGTAAATTTTAAAATAGTATATAATATAATTTAGAGCTTAACACATAAATATACACAGTAAATACTTAGTACTAGTTTATCTATATATATTAAACAAAGACTTTTTTGTTTCGTTGGATTTGTCTCCGCCCTGAATAAATACATTTTAAAAACCAAAGAAAGTCGTGTTAGATACACTATTTATAACTCAAGAACGGCTGAACCGATTTGGCTGAAAATTGGTAGGGAGGTAGCCAAGAACTGGGAGAAGGACATAGGATTTTGACTTTTGGGTAGGGGTAGTATAGGGGTAGGGTAGGGCAGGGGTAGGGTATAAAAGTCCACCCGTGCGAAGCCGGGGTGGGCCGCTAGTATTCATATAAACTCATAGCAAGTAATAATTGCAAAATATTTGTTATTAGAAATGTAATTAATTGTAAATGAATCTCATTAACACCACAAAAATGTGATTATTCATAGTTAATAGCTATAAAAATGACAAAACATTTCTAACATAACTCTATATAGAGTTCAAAGAAAAATATTAGATAAAACATATATATATATATATATTACATAAAAAAATATATCTACACTAATATTATAAAGAAGAAAAGTTTGTATTTTTGTTTCAAATAAAATCAAAAATTGCTGAACAAATTTCGCAAATTTTTTCACATGAATAAGATAGGCTTTATTTCAACTTGTTTCTAGTAAAAAATATAGCCTTATATTAGGAATCCCTACTAAAACTTCAATAATCTAAGTTATGAAACTATGAATGATAGAACAAAAAATGTTATACAATATTAAAAATCATACAAAAACTTCTTGGTACCATCTGTCCAACTATAGTTGTTATGTTACTATAACAACTTTTTTGAAACAAACATAAACAGAACCAGACCATGTTATTCATTTTTTCTTACTAATTCTTATCTAAATAAGTTATTTCTTACTTAATATGGTTTCAATACCTGTAGATTACTTTTTGAATAATTAAAATTGGCCATTGCTTTCAATAGATATTACGAGTTAAAGATGTCAATCTAAACAAAATATTAATATTAGTTGTGACACAGCAACAGAACACATTGTTTCCGTAATATATACAATTTCGGGTTGCATTGTGGTTACAAGATATTCAAAAATATGATCAGCTTGAGCCAATCCATATATGTTTATCAAAAATATTTAAAATTAAATTACACCCGTGCAAAGCTGGGTAGGTTCATGCCAGTGAACTCTATAATGTTGGCTTTATGTTTCTGACTAATAATAAATCCCACTCCATATAGACCAGTTGTGTTTCCATTGTAGCAGAGAATATGTTCATGGAGTTCTTCTATATTGTGTCCCATTTTTCTGACTTCCAAGTAATCCTAATATATCAATTTGAATATTTTTCAAGGAATGTACAAGTTTAATGAATTTTTCTGTTGATGCTAAAGTTCTCACATTGTATGTACCAATTTCTAAGAGTATTTTTTGTTTTTTATATATATAAATATAGTTGTTAGAGGGTTTTGGTCTGATTCCCCAGAGGGACCAGCTGGATTGGGGAATGTTTATAGGTGTTCTGCTCATATTTCTTCGTTTTTTGTTTTTCCGGCTGCCTAGTTTTTGCCCTATGTTTGTTTTAAATTTATGTGAGTGAGAGAGTTACTTGAGAAATGGATATTATGAAGTATTTATCTTAAAAAAATTAGTTTTATTTATATGAAGACTAGCAGCCCACACTGGCTTCGCATGGATGGACATTGATAGCCTATGTTACTAAGGGATAATGTAGCATTCTAATTGTGAAAGAATGATCAAAATCTGTTCGGGTGTTTAAGATTTTAGTCAAAACAAAAATACAAACTTTTCCTCTTTAAAATAGATTTAGAATTACTCAAATTTGAAAAGTATCAGTAATGCATTAATAATAACAATCCTAGCAGAATCATGTCATGTCTTAGAATGAGAAAATGTATGTGGTAGAAACTGTGATTATAATATTATCAGCTATGTTATATAAAAGGAAAACATACTATAGAAGTAATTGATAATAATCTACAAAGAAAAGCTGCAATATATTTTTTTAATATATAATAATAATAGTCATTCTTTATATGATATGCTCAAGTGAGAAGTGCCTACATCTTAGAGAATACCACAGTCAATTCAAATTATTGATTATAGAAGAGTGTGTGAGTAAGATTGCCAGAGCTCACAAGTGGTAAATGTTTGTGTTGAACAGCTACTTTATTGGTTACTTACTATCCTTGTATTTGCATCCCAGTAACACTAAAGATCAGGTGGTTAGACCAATTAAAAAAAAATTATCTTTATCAAAAAACACATTACCACATTCCAAATACTAACCTTACTAGGGCTTTTGACAGGACTAACGAAAACTTTCCTTGGAGATATGAGAGGTCTTTGATCAGAAGCTGGAGTTGACATACATTTCTTAGGAGACAGTAGTAGTTCATTTTGAAGAAGGGCTTTTTTACTTGGACTGAAAAGTAAATGAAAACAATATGATTATATGCACAAGTGTTAATTGTTGATATAGAACAAGTAACATATCAGAACATATTGGAACATAAAAAGTTATAAACAAACCTTGAAGGTACTTCCACATCAATAGATTTGAATTCTTTTAGATTACGCTTCTCGCTAGCTTGCTTGAGGTCTTGAATACCTTTACTCAGACGTTCGGCAGTCGCTCTGAGTTCAGCTAACCTCGAACTGCCAGCTAACCTCTTTCTTACGTCTCCAAGACTCAACTCTTTACGAGCTGACGTGGTTGCTTCAGTTTTGGAAGTGTTTATGCTTTTAGGTGTATTGCTGGCATTAACTTTTTTAGCGAAAGCAGCTGTTGGTTTTGGAGGTACTTGTATTTCTGGAGCATGTTGTGTCTTGGTCTGTTTAATTTCTTCTTTCTTCGATTCATTTTTCTCTGTTAATTGTATTAAAGATTTCTTAACAACATCGCATTTAGATAGTGTAGATAATTTAGTTGTTAAAATTTTCTTATCCGAAATCCGCTCGATGTGTGGAACTTTGGTTTTAGAAGTTATTAAATCATCTGTAGCAGGTCTTTTCCTACTATTGAAAAACGATGTTATAGAAGTTTGAGACATTTTTCACTTTAGTATTTTAATTCAAAACATATAAATATCAGAAATACTTTAAAAATCCAGCTCAACACAAAAAATTTACACGATTTTTCCCTCCAAAATGACCGTTTGTCATTTGGTGTCGAGTAACGGCAGCAATGTTGCCATAATTTTACACTTTTTTAGATTTTACAGTGGATTTTGCTATAAATAAATTATAAATTAAATGATATAGTAACCCTAGGAATTCACTGTCAAAGTTATAATACTTTTTTAATGGCTCTGAGTTGTTTTATTTTTTAAGCAATTATTTTGTCTAAATAATATTGCTACTGTTTCTATTTTCAGACCATAGACGTAATGATGTTAGAAGAATTAAATATTTGTAGCCTAGACTAAAATTATACTATATGTATTTAAATGTAAGAACAAATATCTATCGAAACTCAGGAATCGCTCGTACTGACCATTTGTCGAATACTAAGACTTTTTTATTTAACTTCGTCACAGAAAGCTGAGTGTTGAAAAAGTACAATGCAAATTCGATATGTAAAGCCAATGCAAATACAATATCATTTAAGTCTACATATTTCTGCCATAATAAAATCCAGATTTTCAATTAATTTTTCATAATGACTTTAGAACTTTGTTACTTCTAGAATACTTTCCTTGAGTTTATTAATCTTTCACCAATTAACATGTTTTTACTTTGACAAATGTCATCTGCTCTCACTCTGGAGTGCTTTGTAAATTCCAAAGCATTTATTTTATACTTAAGTCAGTGACTTAGGTAATGAATTTTTGAGTCATAGATTTATTACTTTAATGTATCCATAATCATTGTTTAACATCTGCCATTATAAATTGATACAAAATGCCGTCAAAAAGGAATATAGACCTAAGAAAAAGTACAATTATTATACCAAGCAGAATCAGTCCTGTTGAAGATGATGCTGAAGAGGCAGAAATTGCCGCCCACATACATATACCAGAAGAAGGAGCCTGGGGGTGGATAGTGGTTGCGGCAAGTTTCTTAAGCATTTTTATAACAGATGGAGTTTTCTTTACATTTGGTTCCTTGAGAACAGATATGACAATGGAACTGGAAGTAGAAGATTCACTAGTGGCATTAATTAATTCCATAGCTGTTGCTGTTTATTTTTTAGGCGGTCCTATAGTTTCTGCGCTTATAAATAGATTTGGATTCCGAGCCTGTGCCATGTGTGGATCAGTAGTAAGTTCGAGTGCTCTTCTTTGTACATATTTTTCTGCTAGTTATGGATTCATCCTTATTTTTTATGGCTTTATTAATGGATTTGGAGGATGTTTGATTAATATGACGGCTGGAATAGTGGTCGGTTTTTATTTCGAACGAATGCGATCTGTAGCTATAGCAATATCTGGTACCGGCACTGCTCTAGGAATTATGTTGTATAATGCATGTAATTCCCAAATTGTAAAATTGGCCGGATGGCGTTTAGCTACTCTATTTCATTCATCGATGTTTGGATTTGTATACTTTTTGAGTATGACATATCGCCCGCTACTTTCTTTCACTGTAACTAAAACTACAGTAGATCCTACACGGACTGTAACCTATTTACCAAATTTGTCTTCAACTGCTATTAAATCAACAGCCTCTGGTACAAAAAAAGTTACAACAAGCCCAGCTGAACGATTATTTAGTGCCGTATCTAATGCCAACTTTCCTACTGCAGCATCGGTTGTGAAAGAAAGTGTATCAGTTTCTTCTGACGACCCTGGTCCATCAACAGCTGCTGTATCTAAACTAACATTTACAGCTCAAAATCCTGAAGGTGGTTTGAGTCATCGCCAAATAAAACAAGTGCAATCAATGATATCAAAAACTAGCGTAGCAAACGAAATAGCATCAAATATAGAAGTCATCGTGAAGATGCCAGAAATTCATATACCAAAAAAGAAAAGCATTTGGGCGAAATTATGCCATTGGGAAAGGCACGTACCGGAGTCTAGGCCTATGTATCGAGATGACATTTTTTACCACGGCAGAGTTACAAAATTAGATGAATATCAAAAGAGTATGATATTGCCACCAGAAACAAAAACTGGTCTCGAGTATCAGATGGCAGTGTCACGTGCAGTTACCACTGCAGATTTAAAAGAACGACGAGGAGTATTTACAACATCAGCTAGAAGAATTTTAGCTACTATGTTGGATCCTAGATTATTAAAAGAGACGACATTTTTATGTTTAGCCGCTAATGGCTTTTTTATTTACACTGGATTTTTAGTCCCATACGTATATTTATCTGAACGTAATAGAGCTGAAGGTATCGATCCAATTCATTGTGATTTATTTGTAAGCGTCATTGGACTAGCTAACGCATTCGGAAGATTAATAATAGGTTCAATGGCATCTTGTATTAGCCCTTTAAAACTCCACATAATTTCATCTTTGATGACGGGTGTAGCGACAATGGCATTCAATTTTTCCATCAATGTTTATTATCAGTACCTTATCTGCGTAGTTTTTGGCATATTCGCAGCAAGTATAAGTTGTTTACGAAGTTTAGTAGTCGTTCAATTATTTGGTTTGCATACTTTAACGAATGCAACTGGAATGCTATTGATGTTCCAGGGTATAGCATCTTTACTAAGTACCCCTCTCTGTGGTATACTGAAAAGCTATTTTGGATTTACAGTGTCTTTTTATGTAGCTGGAACTTTAATGACTTGTGGGTCTACCACTTTGCTGCCCATTATATATTTACAAAGTAAAGAAAATAAGGTCAACACAAAACCTTTAAGTCCAATTAATACAAGGAATAAATCTGTTACGTTATCGAAAAGTAAATAATGATCAATTGAATGAAGTTTTTATTTATAATATTTTATATCCCTCCCTAGATTATTTTTCCTCCAATTGAAAAACCTAGAAATATCATATTCGAATTGGGTCCATAATACGCAGACACCCAAAGCTATAACAAGGTAAAACATCGATTAATTTACATCGATTTATTTTCTTCGACGAACAACTCAGTAACAGCTTTCGTATTTAATAACAAAGGCAAAGGATTACCTCTAATTTATTTCACATTGTGAGTTTGTTTATTGCTCGTTACTGTTACATCAACGCAATGATGTGATCATGGAATCTGTAAAATTTTCTGAATGAACGTAAAACCTAGCCCTCTCGTTATAGTCTCTGGTATTAAATTATTTTAATCTAGCAACATTTCGGGTTCATGTTCGAGCGCATTTTGTTCTACGACCGGCCGCCATACTCAAACAAAAAGATTTGAGATGAAAAGATAATTTTTTATACATATTGGCGTTGTTGAAAGCGTATAATTTACTAAATGAGTTCTAAATCAGATGTAAATAGAAGAGTGCTCGCCATTCAGGCGAAAAAGAAGCGGCATAAACTTGGAAAGAAGAAGAATCGCGAGGAGGATCACGGGGCTGGTGGACAAGGAAACGGTCTGCGCAACCAGAATCAGAATCGTTTAGAACCTACACATAGTTCTTCCAATGAAACGATCGAAGAAGATGAAGACGAGCAATACGCCAGCGACGACGAGGAGCAGGAGGATAGCGCCGACTATTGTAAGGGTGGTTACCATCCTGTCAAAATTGGAGACTTATTCCTGAATCGGTACCACGTCACTAGAAAATTGGGATGGGGACACTTTTCCACGGTTTGGTTGTGTTGGGATCTTGTCGATAAACGTTACGTCGCGTTAAAAGTTGTGAAATCAGCACCTCACTTTACGGAGACCGCGTTAGACGAAATCAAGATACTAAAGGCAGTTCGAGACAGCGATCCGGCGGATCCTAAAAGAAACAAGACCGTTCAGTTGCTTAATGACTTTAAAATAACTGGTGTAAATGGAACCCATGTGTGCATGGTGTTTGAAGTTCTGGGTCACCATCTCCTGAAGTTGATACTCAAGTCTAATTATAGAGGTATACCACGAGAAAACGTGAAAACTATCATACGTCAAGTCCTGGAGGGCTTGGATTATCTTCATACTAAGTGTAAGATTATACATACTGATATTAAGCCTGAAAACGTGTTGGTGTGCGTGGATGAGACCTACATCAAAAAATTAGCAGCTGAAGCTACTGAGCTACATTCCTTAGGTTTGAGACTACCACACTCATTGATTAGTACTGCACCCAAGGAATTTCAGGAACAGGTAGTTACTGCAAAAATGAGTAGGAATAAAAAGAAAAAATTAAAGAAGAAAGCAAAGCGTCAATCTATGTTACTTAAGAAGCAAATGGAGCAAATTGAGGAAATTGAAGAGCAGAAGAAAACTACAAACAATAGTGAATCTGCTCCCATGTCTCAAGACAATGACGATTCACCTCAAACACCAGAGGAAGCAAGTGTGATTGAGACTACTCGATCTGAGAATGATAGCACTATTAATGGTTGCAATGATATTGATAGGGCTAATGAAGAAGAAGCATTTGATACTGATGCTGATGCGGTCCAGGTCAGAAGCAAACAGTATGGGTGCGGGGATGATACCGGCACACCTATGTCTGAAGGAGAGATGACTGATACTCCACCATCATTTAATTCTCAATCTACTAAAGGTAAATCTCAGGAAAAAACACTTGATCCTGCATTTGATGTTTGTGAATTAGAAGTTAAGATTGCAGATCTAGGTAATGCTTGCTGGGTCCATCGGCATTTCACTGAAGATATACAAACCAGGCAATACAGGTCTTTGGAAGTTCTGCTTAGTGCTGGCTATGGGACATCTGCTGATATATGGAGTACTGCATGTATGGCTTTTGAATTGGCCACTGGTGATTATTTGTTTGAGCCCCATTCGGGCGATGGTTATAGTCGAGATGAAGATCATCTTGCTCATATTATAGAACTCCTTGGTGACATACCTAAAAGGATTGCCGCTTCAGGGAAGTATTCTAAAGTATTCTTTAATAAAAAAGGTGAGCTGAGGAACATAACAGGCTTAAAGCCATGGGGCTTAGTGTCTGTGCTTACTGAAAAGTATGAATGGAGTCAACAAGACGCGGAGGAATTTGCCGATTTCTTAAAGCCCATGCTTGACTTTGATCCAAATCGGCGTGCCACTGCATATGAGTGCCTTCAGCACCCATGGTTGGAAATTAATGCACCTGAACAAAACGAGTCTGAAAAATAATATTAAAAGCTCTCTGTAATGAATGGATTTTACATTCATGAAATCAGTAGTGTCAACCTGCAAAGTATTTCAGTCTTATACAATTTTAATAAAAGTTTATTTATGGATTTCTTTGTTAATAATTTACTTTGTATCTAGTTTTGTTAGCAAACCTGAGTTATTTGAAAATAGAAATTGTGTATGACTACAATGAATACATATTGCTGAACCTTAGTGAATCAAGTTGTGCAATCCAACAGTGGCTAAGTATCTAATACTTTAGCCACTCTGGTTATTTGGACAGAATGTATATTAATTGGCATAACATAGACATCTGGAATTACCTAACCTGTACAGATAACTTTAGGAAAAATTGTGATGTATGACATGTAGACAATATAGGTTTTGTCACATTAATCTTTTAGGAATTTAGTTGACATAATGACATAGCTCTGCACTTATACAACATCCTAGAAGGTGTGAGAAATCTAATTAATGGAGTCATGCATGCATATAGTAGCCATCAGGAAGTAGAATGTTCACATAGTTTAAGTTTGTGTTTTATCACTATCACAATAAAAATCTCATAATGTAAACTTAGAAATAAGACAGTATTTGTAATACCAAACCTCCGAGACTGCCTTTTTATATTTCGATGGAACATCTAAAATAAACAATGGCTGGCTTCAGTTATTCGGAGGCGGTATAAGACAGTGTCCTCGAAACCAGCTAATAGTTAATATATAATTATTATCATAGATCCCAATTTACATGACCATAATTTGTATTAATTATATCTGCAAATTTACATGAATAAAATGTCCAAACGAGCTTGTTACTATGTTTATTTCTTGTTTTTTATTTTAGCAGTTCTCAATATTTATTAAACCTTTCTATTCTTTATAAGTTACTGATCTTAATATTTAAACAAGTCAGTCATATTTAATTTTTGTGTGGTGTGTGATTGTTTAGTTTTAAATGATACTTGAGTGCCTCTATTTATGTTAAAGAGATGGGAGTCTACATGTTATAAGCATTCAAGTGTTATGTTTCGAAAGCTATTTGTTCTCCAATGGGTGTATCATTAGTATAATATAGCTAATCAGTCATATCTACCATGTTCATGTACATCAAGTGTATTGTACATGTGGGTGACTGACTGGAAGGCCTTTTGTAAATTTTAGTCAAATGTTTACATGGAGAGTAAGGTGCGGCCGGAAGTATTATTGTAAAGATTTGTAGTCAACTCCCGCATTCATTGTGTCTGGAGTCATTGTGATACGGGAGTTACATGAAATGCTATGTTACGGTGCGCGCACACGAGCCACAAGAATGCATATAAAGTATCAAGGTACTTAAGACCTACTTATTTTGCTGGATAGAAGTTGCGCTAACTACGCCGCATTCGCGTCATTCATATGCGGACGGAGGGACTAGCGACGCAAACACAATGTGCGCGCCGCGAAAACGCAGCGTTCGCGTCGTCGCACGCTCGAGGAACGCGCACGCACAATGTGGGGTCAGCCTTAAGACTATTATCCACATGTTTTTTTATATAAAGAAGACAAAATGTTTCTAATTTTTGATAAATAAAATAACCAAATCATAACCGATTTGGTTATTTTATGTATCTAAAATTCGGTAAACAGTAAACAAGCATACGGCATCTGATGTGGAGTAGGTTCCATAGCCTATGGATGCGTGAATAGGCTATGCATATTCACGCGTTGCAGCGAATTCTTCAAATGTAGCCTATGTTACCGCTATAATACAGCTTTCTACTGATTTAAGATTTTTTAAAGTCGGTTTTGTGAATTCAGATTCAGACATAAGCATATGACCCGCAACAAGCACTTGTAGTCAACAGGTTTTGAAAGGTTTTATACGGTTATGTTACTTAACACACACACACACACGCACATACTGCTTCAGTAACCGTGTGCGTGTGTGTAAAAGAAACTTAAGGTTATAGATAACTATATTACATTTTATTAGGTCAAAAAGTTTATACAACAAAGGACAAAACAACACAACAAACACTTTACATAGGTATTCTAATAGAACACAAAGTCGGTTTATTTACACCTTAGGTCAACCCTACATGGCCGTGCGCGTTCCTCGAGCGAGCGAGTTGTAGTAGCGGGTGACGGGGTCGGTCTTCGCTGGTACCCATCATGCACATTCCTCAGAGTTCGCGGTATCAGCTAGGAAGTAAAATTCATTTTTTTATTATTAAAATTTAAAGTCTACCAAACACAGCTCAAACTGAATATCCGATAGCCTCTTGATAACTATAGTAAATAACCCCTATCGAATTTGGCGGTTTAATAAGTTATTTTTCGGAGATAAGACTATGACTACGACTACAATAAAAATAACTAAGGTTATTGTGATACACATTAAAATTCTTAGTCACATTAATTTTATAAATTGTCATATTTAAATTATTTTTGTATATGTTGCAGTCAAAACTCTTAACCAGTCAAAAGTACTTTTAACTAGCAAAATCAGTAACCTAAACTAAAACTATTTTTTTCTGATTTTGCTAGTTAAAAGTACTTTTGACTTGTTAAGAGTTTTGAATGCAACATATAGGTACACTATCTAGGTAACCTGCGTAGTAAAACATATTTATTAGTCATAGTATTTTCGTTACGTAATTAGCCTCAACTTCTACTATGTAGACATAGGTATCTACCTACGTAGTACGTACTTACCTATCCAATAATCATGCGATTATAATAATGTAACAATTTGTAAGCACATTATATCAGGATGGCCCAACGATGGCTCCCTACCCAATAATAAGATATCGTAGGTATAAATAAATAAAAAATATTACACACATTTATAAAGAACCTACATATAAATGTTAACAAAACAAATAAACTAATAGTGAAACGAAATATATAGGATAACTTTCTTTTTACTTACATATCTACCTATATCAAGGCACCTACTTTAATCTAAACGTAATAAAACTGTAGAGGTCGAATGTCTGTACATAGAAAAAAAACGCTAAAAACCGAGTCATGTTAGAAGTAAAATAGAACACATCCAGATTTTTTTATTGTTTCGCTGTCTCTTTGTACGGGCTAATATCCGAAACTGTTGCAATGATTTAAATGAAATTTTGCATGGCGGCACCTTATATCCCCGGTCAACATTTTAAATACTTTTCACACAATCACAAAACCGAGGGTTAAAAACCCAGGGAAGGGAAGGGAACAAACACCACGCGGACAAAGTCGCGGGCATCAGAAGGTGTTATAATATCAATCGACTTGTCTATCCGAGCAGCTATTAATTTCGATCAAATTTTCGTTAACAAATCGTTGCTAAATACAAAAGATCCACAAATGGAAAGGAAATGAAATGTAAAAATAGTATCAAGCTGGCACAATCGGTATGATATAAACTTTTCATTTGTTTTTGATTTGTGGCAGACATAGGTATAAAGTTAGTGTTTGTTGCATTAAAATTTGAAAAAAATACCGTTACTTATCTATTTGATTGACTTATACGAAACGTATTCAACGTTATAATATAATAATAATAATAATAATAATAATAATAATAATCGTTTATTTCAGGTATTTAACAACATTTTTAAGCGTTTGTTATGCGTACAGTTCATTGGTTGAACGCACACAGTCCATATTACTCGTAGATTTTATAAAGTTGGCCATCCCTACTGTATATTATTTATAAAAAGGTTTTAATAGTAAATTAGTTATCTTCTTAACAGCAGGAAAGAAAGATACGTGTCTCTTCTATTCGTCATACGTAACTTTATTATTTAATAGAAGAACCATTTCAATCTAAACTACGAAGAATCTATACAGTAGGAACATACCTCGTCCATTGACTTCGGTATGAGTCACAACAATCGTGATCATAGATACTTATTGTGTGATAAAAAATATATATATAGGTAGGTACTTAGTACTAGTGAATGAGTACATATTAATACCTATCGCAGTAGTCATTTAAATAAAACTGGTCAAGTGCGAGTAGGACTCGGGCACGAAGGGATCCAACCATTTTCAAGCGTCTACCTGTTGCCGTTATTGTTGCCGAGCAAAAAAGGACAACAAAAAAGGTTGTTGTATGGGAGCCCCCCTTAAATATTTGAATTGTTCCCTTTATGTCGAGTCCCGTTATGTCGAGCCGAAAACCTTGTCTCGCTTCTATTCCCGCTATGTCGAGTCAACGTTTTCTGCCCCGCTTGTATTCCCTTTATGTCGAGTTTCTTTACCACGCTTCTATTACCTTTATGTCGAGTTTAATAATATCATATTTAGAAGTACAGTTAGATGAAAAAATATATATTTTAAAATAAAAAGTTCATTGACTAACCGAAATTCAATGACGCATTGGTGATTTCCCATAAATTAAGTACAGCAGTATTAAGACGTGTTGCCGGTGTACCTAAAATAATATGTACCTAATGTACATATTATTGTAGGTACATTAGCACAACTCAAGTTCGAATATTATGTAAGTCTTAGATGTCACCTCTCTTTCGCACATATATACATGTCCCTCTTACACATCTATAGTTATTAGCGTTGAACGTCCCGAATTTTTTTAAAAAGGGCAAATCTTACCTGTGTCCTGTTAACCTTGAAAGAGTGCACTACGTACGTGGGTAACTGCTGTGAAACTGCAAGTTCTGTAGTGGTAAAAAAGATTAATAGCGTAAACACGTAAGTACCATTATTTTTCTATATGTAATCTGTATTTATTTGTTTTTTAAATTTGAATGTAACTATTGTGTTAGTACATAACTACATATCAAAATATATACAATCAAAATACATAAATTTACAAAGAATAAATAAAAAAATTAAATGTATTTTGTCGTTATAAAGAAAAGGTCCCACATAATAAGAGTTATCTTTATATTCGTTTAATTTCGGTGTTACTGAATAAATTGCTTTCATTGTAGTTAATTTTTTTTTCTACTATGACAACTAGCGCCTATAATATCGGCCATTTTGTGACAGTCGGCGTGCACGTTCTGACATGAACGGAAAATTTTTGAATGTAACGCTTAAAAATGTTGTGGCTCGGTCGATAAAATATTTCTTCATTTTTCATAATATACATTATGTACCTATTTTGAATTTATGTATTTTTACTTCATGAAATCGGTCGTATGTATTTTGAATATATATATTATGATACGAGTATGTACCCTGACTGGTAGGTTATCACGGTCAGTCCGCAATTCTAAATCAATTTAGAAGAATTATTTTAATTTTTGTTACTTAGGTATTTTTTTAAGTCATCATGTAATACGCCGTCTTATTTACTTTTTATAACAAATATTTTAGGTATAATTATTCGATTGTCGTATTTGACTTTTCTGATGGATTTTATTCCTCTTTAGGATTTCTGAAGAAGTATGAAGCATTGTGATAATTGATCACAATATCAATGATGGATTTAATTACCATAGTAAATATTTTGGAAGGCAACGAAACAGGCGACATTAATGCTGAAGTAAGCGATGAGAGTATACATGCACCACCACCAGAACCTATCCAACACCAAAACTTTGAAAAAGATGATTCTAGCGAATCTTACGAATTATTAAACCTCGATCAACAAAATATCGCCAGTGCAGATACAATTCAAAAACCCGAATGTAGCACATCAATACCTGAAAATGAAGATAATCAAGAACCCGGTTGCAGCACATGGGGTAATTTTAACACAGAAGAAAAACCTCATGACGGCAGTAGCCAAGATAATCAAGAACTTGGATGCAGTTCATGGAGGAATACTGATGATAAATTATTTTTCGTCGAAAGCCAAAAAGGTGGTAAAATTTTATTGAAAGATGGCTACAGGTACCGCATTAATAGAAAAAATAAATGTGGCTCCTCAATATGGTACTGCACAAAAAAAAATTGTAAAGCTACCTTAACTTTAGATGAAAAGGAAGCAAACATTCTAAGGACTGGAGCAAGAGATCATGTTTGTTTGGCAGATTACAAAAAAGAAGAATTTGAAAAAAAGTTAAATCAATGCAAAAATGACGTACGGACAGACTTGAAACCCATACCCACTATGTATGCAATGTCCGTGGCGAGTTTAAAAGATAATAATGATTACGTTGACCATGTTCGTAGCTTCCAAAGTGTGAAAAATGCACTCTACCGTTCAAGAAATAACTTTTTAAATGTTAGTAAGACTACATTCCAGAAATTAGAGGATGTTAAAATTTCACCAGTGATCGCCAAAGATTTTCTGGTTGTAGAGAGTGGTGGGCAAAATAAAATTTTGATATTCATGTTAAATGATTGCAAAAATGCATTGCAGTCCATGAATCTGTTCTTTGTTGATGGAAATTTTTTTTCAATTTCCCGACCATTCTATCAATTATACACCATACATGCCGACATTGGTAGTACCGCAGACAAAACTGTAATAGTACCGATCATTTTTGCCCTGTTACCTGATAAATGCCAATCGACCTATATGCATATGTTTCAAATGATAAAAGATAATATTCCTGAATTCCAAACAAAAAAAATTAAAATTGATTTTGAGATTGCAGCAATAAACGCTATTAAAGAAGTGTTTCCATTAGCTGCTATAAGCGGATGTTTTTTCCATTTCAATAAGGCCTTGTGGAAAAAAGGAAAACAGACCGGAATAGTAAATGTTCCCGGTGGAAAAAAATATATTTCTATGTGTGCAGCCACAGCACACCTTCCCAAAAATTTCATCTCTGAAGCATGGGTGTCATTATTAGAAAGTACACCTGAAGGCAACGAAGCCAAATTATTTAATGATTATGTAACATCACAGTGGATTAACAAAAACATTGATTTGTTTTGTTGTTCAGCTTCGTATGCTGTGTGGAAAATCAGACAGTTGTCCGATTTAGCCACGGCTAGGCTAGTGTATTTCGCGTATTTTCATAGCATTATGTCTTATGGAATTCTGCTGTGGGGGTCAGCCGCCGATGTAAATACTATATTCGTATTACAAAAACGAGCGGTCAGGGCCATGTATGGATTAGGTAGTCGCGACTCCCTACGTAACCTTTTTAAAAATATTAATATACTTACCGTGCCCTCTGAGTATATATACCAAAATATTCTTTTTATTAGAAAAAATATTGATAAATATAGTAAAAAAAGTGACATTCATAATATTAATACTAGAAATAAACATAAACTTGCTGTTCCAGGATTTAGAGTTAGCAAAACGAATAAATAATTTATGGGAAATTGTATTAGGTTCTATAATAAACTCCCTAATTATATTACAGACTTGCCTGATACAAGATTTAAATCACATGTCAAAACTGTTCTCATGTCAAAAGGTTACTATAGTATTCAGGACTATATTGAAGATAAAGACGTTTGGGTTTCGGTACCATCTTTGCACCTACCTCACTGAAGACCATAATAATATAGCCAAGTACAATAGTTGTGACTAGAACTGTGTCTTATCCTGTGAACTGTCTGTAATTGACTTCTTTACATACCTTAACTATTAATTAACGCTAGTTCTGTCTCAATATCATTCAATCTTATTGAGCAAAAATAAACAAATAATAACAAGACAACCGTTAGGGCAATAAATGTGTGTGCCTACTAAAATATAAATTAAATAACTGGACCTAAACCCCGCGTAATTGCCCATTTGAGTATGTTTCGCCGGACCGCCTCATGTGGGCCGTGTTGAAACCGGTGGTAGAGTAACCCACTGAGTTTGTTTCGCCGGATCTTCTCAGTTGGGGCGCATTGGATCCGGTGGTAGCATTAAAGCGCGTCCGTCGTTATATGCTCATGGTCCACCCAAATAATGACAATTGTTTTGGCATAATATAGACAGAACAAGCATTTTGCCTCCTAGCGACAATATACATTAATTATAATAATTAATTTAATTATAAATAAGTAATTTGAATAGGTTTATAAATAAACAGCAAATGTAATTTAAGATAAATAATAATTAATTTTCAAATAATGTTTGACGATTTACAAGTGCCTGTAATTGGTTTACGTAAATAAAAATGATTTTTATTTTATTTATTTATTTTATTATTTTGTTACAACGAACGCCACAGAACCACAAACCCAGTAGAGGGATGGCATAACAGGCTAAATAAAAAGCTTAGTAAAAGACCTCCGCTATATACTCTCATTAGCACACTTAGAGATGAGGCTAAAGAAACTAGGTTTAAGATAGAGCAGGTAAACGTCTATAACGACAACAATCAGAACCTAAGAAAAAAAAATGCTTGGCTATTGATATGCGTATAAAAAAAATAGTTGAAGATTTTACTAGTAAAAAAATTGATTTAATGATTTGTCTTAAACGCCTATCAACTGTAAGATTTGATTAATGATTATCTTTTTATTATTTAAAATATAAATGTTACCTAGGTTGATACAACGATATGAATAACGTAAATTAATAAGCTAATTTAAAAGAAAAATACTTTTTTTAAAGAATGATTACGTAATGATGATTATACTGTGATTTATTTAGATTAAGAAACTTACTTTTATTAGAAGAAATATTATTTACTTTAAAACTATGTCCTGTTTTACATTTGCACCACTAGTACTGTGATTTATATAAATTAAGTTTTTTTAAGAATTATGTACCTACTGTAAAACTATATTATTATGTTGTTTTACAGTTACACCATTGTTGATGATTCTACTGTGATTTATATAGAGTTACTTTTATTATGAGAGTTTATTATTTACTGTATAACTATATGATTTATATACTCGTAGATTAAGAAAGTTATTTTTTAGAAGAATTATTTACATACGTGATGATTATACTGTGATTTATATGTATAATAGAACAAAATAAATAATAAAACAATGCTTTAATGCCACTGGCTTTTAATTAATATCCTGACTGTACCTGTTCACCAAACTCGACATAACGGTAATACAAAGCGTAAAATATCAATACTTTGGAGAACAATAGACTCCCAGACTCGACATAACGGGACTCGACATAAAGGGAACAATTCAAATATTTTATTTTTAGTATTTGTTGTAGAAGCATACAAGGCCTCCCTAGTCTAGTTAGTCTAGTTTTTTTTGTCTAAAAATAGATACCTTTACATGTAAAATGGGTAGGTACTGGTGTATCCCCATACACTTATGAATGCGCACAGTACTTAATCTGTATGTGGGTGTGACCCTCAGTGGGTTAATAGCAGTTCATAGTTGATCAACTAATTAATATTAATAAGTTGGGTAACCTACCTACGTATCAAACACAAAACAATGAACACTATTATTTCATAAAAAGAAAATAACGAAAAAAGTTCTCGATGTAAAGAAATGTGAAGAAAAAAATATGATGTCATCTAGAGGTATAACAATCAATGCTTTATTTTATTCTAATAAATTATCACACATCTACATTTATATAACGGAGACTTTTGGTCAGAGGCACCTTTAGTACGCTCTTGTGAGTTGCTCGACTAAGGAAATATTTTCACTTTACAGAATACCATAGCTAACATTATTGATTATTATTGTGTTTCTGAGCGTGAGTAAAGTGGCCGGAGGTCAAATGAAGGGTGTGGTATTAAAGTCAATAAGGCGTGATTGGATACTTTTTGTATTGCAAGCGTTCATAAGCTACAGTAACCGCTTAAGCTGGAAGGCAATTAAGCGGGTAGTACGAACGTTCATCAATATTAAAACATACCTACAAATACGCTGTTAACTAGTTGATGTTCATGCCTATAATAGTCTTATACAAATATATAAAGCAAGGCCCCTCTTGTGTGGGCTCTTTTCCACTGGGCACACTCGACACGTGACCAGGGCCTCGCGATGGTTTAGGCCCTAGTCCCTACTCCAAACGATAACCGATAGCCACTCTAAGGACAAATCGTAGATGTGCCGGATAGTCATATAGCAATACTTATAGAAAAAGTAGCAAATGCTGCAGCTACCCAGGGCCTCTAATAGATGAAAGACGGCCCTGTATAAAGCTGAAAGGTTTGTTTGTTTGTTTAGTTTGTTTAGTTTGTGAGAGGCTATATTTAATTAGGAAGTTCGCGCAGAAACGGGAATCACGCGGGTGAAACCGCGCGCGGAAAGTTAGTACAAAATATTTGGTCAGTTTGGCTATTTGTCAACTAACTGTCTATCACCGGTCCACGGGTCTCTGTCCTATGAGTCATCATGCGTTGAGCTCTGACTAGACTATTGGAAACTGTTGATGGTTTTGGCGTATTTCCAATAGTAGGTACATATTTACCGATTTGGGCCCTTTATTGAACCGTAGGCTCTGCAGTTGAGCCGTGTGGTTTTTGGCTTAGAATCGATGTCTTCCCATGGATTTCATAAAAGGCGACTGAGTGTCATCAACTTAACGATACTAATTTTAATGCGATCACTAATCCGCTTGCCAAGCGTGATGATTTCGACAATAGCCTTCAACTACCTTGGCTTCCCAATGCATGGTAAGAGGAGGCCCATGTCCAGCACTGGACGTAAACAGGCTGATGAAGAAGTGAAGAAGCCTCTTTAGCGATCTGAGGGTAGGTAAGGGTAACCATCACCCACTTATATTTCCTTTTTAGTAGCTAATAAAAAAATGACTTTTTATGCCTTTTATGGTCTTCAGCCTAAGCTGTTAAGTAATCTTAAGCTATCTATACCTATCAGCTTAAGATTACTTACCATCTTATTGCGATTACCAATACGCCAAGCATGTTGATTATGGCACTATCACTCAACGATCTTCCCGGCTAGCCATAAAGAGGAGGGCCATGTTCAGTGGTGGACGTAAATGGCCTGTTGAAATTGAAGTTTCATCATCATCAGCCCGTATAATGTCCACTGCAGAACATGGGCCTCCTCTCGAGGGAGGGTATTTACACCACGCTTGGCAGGCGGGTTGGTGACCGCAGTATTATGTTGTAACACATAAGGAAACGCTGGTGCCCGTTCCTTGATATACGATTATTATAGATGATGTTATAACAATCGGGACCAACGGCTTAACGTGCTTTCCGAGGCACGGAGGGTAGTCTCTTAACCAACCAGACCCGGAAGGAAATCTTAGAATTTACACAAAGATTTTCTGTCCGGCGCGGCGTGGGGATCGAACCCACGACCTCCGAGATTTAAAGCGAGCTAAATACCGCTACGCTACGGAGGTTGTGAAATTGAAATTTAAGAAATCAAAATATAAGTGCAAGTACGTAATGTCATAAATTTTATATAAATGTATTCATTTTTTTAAATTTGTATTATAACTTATTGCCATGTTATTTTTGTTTTGTTAGCTGGCTTCTTAAACTTAATAAAGTGGCATAATTACAATATTTTTTGCTTAAGTATATTGTAAACCATTAGTACCAAAGATATTTTTATAGAAGGCATAGGTCATATCGTTGCGTAATTACCCTTAGGTTATAGAATATTTGTGAAACAACCAACAACTGTATGTTGTTGGTAGTTGCAGCATGGAAAAGTAGCTAACACCTTATAAGTTATGCATTTTTATAATATAAGTAACATGGATTTTCCATTTCATTAAAAATACACACACAACATCAAGATTAAGAGGATTTTTAAGTAGGTATACCTAGTCAGTGTATTAAATAACAAACATAAATATTAAAATTGCTCAAAATCTTTCGCATTTATAACATTAGAAAATATTTTAAAAGTTATATTACGTTTTTGAGCATTTCTAATTTTATAAATGCACAATTAATAATTTTAATTAAGTACCTAACTAGTTAATTTAGCATTTATAACGGTTTTACACAGTCCTCATTACTTATATTATTAGCTTGTATGTGCGACTTCGTCTGCATGGAATAGTTACACTGGGTTGACGTAAAAAATAAAAAAAAATATAGTGAATTTAATAGAATCAGGCGTTTACTTTGCGGAAATGCATACTAATCTAAATTAAAAACCAAATATCTAGTGTTATTCCGCTAAAAATGTGTCAAATTGCTAGGATACCTTTTTGCACTTAGGTACTCATTCTAGCAGCTCATTTAACGCAGGTTAGTTTAGTTAAAATTATAGGTACTATAAGCTTATCCCTTATCCCTTTCTAAACAAATAAAATGAATCTCCAATACACACATCTTCAACGTAAGAATTAAAATATAACTTCCTTAGACACACTTGAGATAAGAAAGGGGAAAATTAAATATTATAAGTATAGATGTAAGTAGGTACCTATATAAAAGAATATTCTATTTCCAATTAAATAGGTATTACTAAAAACAACCTTATAGGTAAGTACATACACCTTACAAACAATTCTACAGTTCCGAGTAACAATGTTTTTTTTTATAACAATTTGGTAAATAGGTACTTTGGTTCTTGGTAAACTGCTTCTCCCTGTTCCCCGTAGGTACTAGGAAATCCCTAATTGACGTAATACCTAATACTCGTCCTTAAGCGCCAAAAACAATCAAATGATTGATATAACAACAAATAAAAGTTATATCAATGTTCTGATAGTGACGTCCACTTCTGATAACAACGTCGACTGCCAAAAGTTTGGTAGAGGTCAGAAAATTGGCAGCGTTTGCCGGCGTTTTGGCGTCCATTGCGCATGCGCGACAATGGCGGTCGACCTTCTTACGTCCTTACCGCCAGTCGTCGGCTCATGCCGTCCGTGCCGCCACACATGTAAACAAGGGCTTACAAATTGAACCGAAAACACTTTCGATATCGTCCGGAAGAAACTCGTGAAATAATTTAATCATTCTAAATTAGAAAAATCGGGTGAAGTGTTCAGGTGTTGAGTGCTTGTTGCTACATGGTGGTATTATAAGGCATCGGCGTGAAAAACAGGTTTGTATACATAATAGTCGGCAAAAATAGTCGGTGTACAGGAATCCTTTCAAAATAAACAGTATTATTTCATCAGAGTCCATTCTGGTATAGGTACATATTGTTAATTAAGGTTAGTATTAACAGGATATGTACACTTAAAATACTTGCTAGCAGCTTAGGAATATTTACAACTTAGGATGTGTTTTCAAAAGGTTATGACCTTGACCCCAGAACACGGGGCAAGTAAACATTCTATAGAAGCTTTTCCTTTCATTTGATAAATGAATGAGCTACGAGAGGTTTCGTTAGTTTGAGGAAATATTTAATTATATATTTATGTACTGGAGTGGTCTTTTAAATGTAGGTGTTTTACTGTTATCCGTGTGGTTTCGGGCTTAGAGTAGACCACCACATGTCCTACCATGGATGTCGTAAGAGGCGACTTAAGCTAAGCTAAAGCTCATGGGTACTTATCATCTTAATGCGTATCATTGTATAGATATGAAACCTACATGCCTATCTTCAATTTAAACAGAACTTGGCTAGCCCTGGTCGTTTAGGGATATTGCCATAATCACCACGCTTGGCATGCGGATTAGTGATCGCAGTTAGATAGTAACTAACCTCGAGGTGATAGATGCTGTTTCCCATTTATCAGCTGTTTATTTATTCATTAATCGCCTCTGAAGCCCATAGGAAGACATGGGGTGGTGTATTCTAAGCCGGAAACCACACTGCAAGCGACACCCCGTATCATGCGTGAACGTCTGGACCGATTTGGCTAATTCTTTTTTTGTTGCGTTTGTTATTGTCAGGAGAAAGGAAAGAAAAATATTGAAAATTGCGCGGGAAATTAGAAAATATAAGGATAGGTACTGTACTTTATCACCATATAAAATTTTCTAATGTAACCGCTTTTGACAATCTTAACTTTTTTATTGTAATCTTATGGCGTTTGACAAAATATAGACACACATGCGTGCTGCTCTTAGTGCACACACGGTTAGTTCAGAGCTACCATGCCTAATATTAAATGTTCAATTTAATGTAGAGTTTTAGTTAAGATACAACAACTTCTGTCGAGTAAGCTAGTATTAGATAATAATAATATGCAAGTTCGGAAACGCTGACGCTGCAATAGACGCCTGTCGAAATATCAACAGTGTAACGGCACGAATACTGTCTGCTATGTACGCTGCCATAGGAGCTTTTGTTAACCTTTTGTTCATACAATTTTGGTATGACTCACAAGCAATGTGCATTCTGATCTCCAACTGCCTTCCATCAAGCAGTGGATGAAAGAGGCGTCGGAACGCTTCTTTGAATCCGCGGCTCAACATCCAAACCCGTTGGTTGTTGCAGCATCCGACTACAAGACTTTGCCTACAAAGCGTCGTAAACACCGTCGGCCTCGGGGCGTCCTAGACGACCCGGACGACGAGATCACAACTTACCAACTAGCAGTACAGAGACTGCAAGAAACTAGCACCACTACACAGAGACCACTCTATCCGACCCGCCGGAGAAGAGTGCGCCCGCGAACGCGACGCGTCCCCCCTCGCCCTCCCGACCCTTAGTTTGCTAAGAACCTTCCGATACCCTCGTAGACTCGAAGTCCGAGAGGCCCGCGAACTGTAAAGTAGAGCGACAGTTGCACAAAACTCCCCTAAATAAACTAAAAGCCATAATTCCTCAATCTCCCCGTCAGCGAACGCCCTGAGCCGAGGTCCAAGTCCCACAGGGGACGCCCTCTTGCGCAGGTTGCTTAGTTTGTAGTGTTTAAACCATTTATCTAGGCTGGAGCTCTGCTCGCCCTTATGCCCGGTGAAGTAGCAAAAGCCTCCTGGCTAAATACATATGTCCGTCAGAAAAAAAAAAAAAAAAAAAAAAATCACAAGCAATATTAATTCATTTTCACAAAAATATTGCAAATTTATCTCGGTATATCAATATTATTTCAGACACAGTTATTTTGGTAATACCTACGCACTTATTAGCAATCCTACTAATATTATAAATACGAAAGTTTGTATGCGTGGATGTATTTATGCAGTGGCGGGGCAAGACCTATATTTGATGTGGGCAAGACAGATTTCGCGAGGCCCTGTTCTGTGGCGACCTGAAGATGGATTTTATAAAATAATAAAGAAAAAACAAAAAAATGAACACTGCCAAGTTTTTATACATAAAATACAAATAAGATTAATATTAATGAAAAATTACATATTATAAATACAGGGTAGCGCATTAGAACGTGCATACTTAAAAAAAAATTAAAAAATAAATACAAAAGGTATAGTTAAAATAAAAATGAGGCATTGTAAAGTAATTACTGTTACTAAGTTTATTTAAAAAAATAACATCATCTAAATGATGACCCTCTCTACGACGGCACTCCTCTAACCGCAAACGGAAATTATTGAAAACTTTCTTAAGTATTGCTGGGGTAATTGCTGCCATTTCACCACGGATATTCTCCTTGAGATGATCGTTGGTTCTCGGATTATTGCCGTAGAATTTGTGTTTGAGGTATCCCCACAAAAAAAAGTCAGGAGGCGTCAAGTCAGGACTACGTGGGGGCCATGGGATATCATTTCTTTTCGAAATCAGTCTGCCAGGGAACATCTGTTCCATAACCGCCATAGAGTCATTTGATGTGTGACTGGTAGCTACGTCTATTTGTGAATTTTCAAGTTCTGGTGCCAAAAAACCTTCCAACATCGCAACATAGCGTTCGGTATTAACAGTGACGTTTTGCTCACGCGCATTTTCAAAGGAATAAGGTCCAATTATTCCTCTGCCCGATATTGCTGCCCATATTGTAACTTTAGGACTATGCAGTGGTTTCTGGTGATAGAGTTTGGGACTTTCATTGTTCCAGTAACGACAATTTTGACGGTTTAAGAACCCATTGATATGGAAATGGGCTTCATCAGAGAAAACGATATTGGTAAAAGTGGAAAATCGATTAAGCATTTCATTAGCAAATGCGAGCCTTGCTCCGAAGTCAGATTCTTTCAATTCTTGTGTTAATTGCAGCTTGTATGGATGCAGTTTAAGATCCAAGGTAAAAATTCGATGCAAACTTCGTCGCGATAAGTGTAAGACAGACGATCTCTTGCGAGTAGACATTTGTGGATCTCCTCGTACCGACTGCATTACTGTCTCAATATTGTATATTGTAAACGTTGAACCGGTCTCTTCAAAACGCTTTACCCATATTTTAATTAAATTAGCACTCGGAGATTCACTTATTCGCCGTAGTCCATATTCAGAACAATATAGTCGCCTAGTAACAATGTATGAACGAGAGTTCTCGTAAAATGCGCGCACGCAAAATGCGCGACGCTTCCCATCGAAGTTACTCATAGTGAAAAAAATAAAATTAAATCTTTTTTTAATTTATTCTCGCTTTGAAGCAATGCATAAAAATGTTTGAGGCGCAAGGCCCCTTGTACCGCGAGGCCATAGGCGGTGGCCCACGTCGCCCACGCCATAGTGCGGGGGCAAACGATGCGTTGCGGCGCCGCACCGCAAAGATTTCACCGTATCGGCGGGCACCCGGCGGGGAGTGGTGAATGCGTTTACGATCCATTTTTATTAACAGACTGTCCAACGCTGCTGAGGCGCCGCTACGACCACCGCTCGTGTGCCCGCCGACGCCGGTACGGTGAAATCTTTGCGGTGCGGCGCCGCAACGCATCGTGTGCCACCACTGTATTTATGTTTGTTACTATTTCACGCAAAAACTAGTAAATGGATTAGGCTGATAGTTATATAGATATTTTATAGGCTGGATAAACATATAGGCTACAAAATATCACGCTCCGACCCACTGGAGCAGAGTGACGCGGGTAGAACCGCGGGGCGCAGCGTACAAAATATTTTCTCGAAAATAAAAAGTTAGGTACTAGGTACTTACAAGACTCGAACCTCATATAATATGCACTTACTAAACTTGAAAGTTACAAATTAATTATGTAATTTAAAATAAATATTTTGATATTTTAAATTTCTTAAAAAACATTGTTTATAAGTAGGTACTAAGCCTGGCTGTTTTTCCTACTTTACCGAGCTTAAAGGCGAAATTGAAATATTTAAAACTACAATAATACTAAGTGGTGGATACCTTTTAAAATAGTTATAATATTAATCACTTCACAATTTAACCGCATTTTGTATTTTCTTAATTGATATCGTGCAAGGCAGAAAGAGCCTAAATAATTTTTAAATGGGACCGCGGTCATCCATAATACAATCAGAACCCACAATGAAGAAATTCTGTAATACAGTATGATCGTCAATTTACGAGAGAAATCGGAGGTCAAGTAGATCCTGACCATAAATAACAATTAAGGAGCCGCGGGGATGCGTCCGCGCAAAAATATGCATGCGTGAACTCCTTGTCTAACCATCGCCAATTTAAAGACTATAAATTGAAATTGCTTTATGACATAGAGATATGTATCTACCAACAGACTTATATCCATTATATTTCCATTTTTTTTATAGTTGTCCAACGTCAACTTCTACCGACCGTCTTAGATGTTATAGCCTAAGTTAGAGTGGTAAAAAATAAATGAGTTGACATTTTCTAGTTAATACTATATAAGTGCATTGACCTTATGTTAGTGCCTAGGTCATTTAATTCATTCTGTCTGGCGACGCGTAACAACTCTACGCGAGACTTGCATGAAGATGCCGATAGCAAAGATTTTATGAGCACCCTTTTATTACATTTATCCGTTTTATTGATATTTGTCTGGTTATTCACATGGGTTGACCAATCCTTTACAACTTCTAATTAATAAAAAAAAAGCCAAGCGACGTAAAAAATATATATCGTTGATGGAATTGCCGCAAATATATAATTTATTTAGATCGTAGGTTGTTCAAGTAACAATAAAAGTACTCATGTTTTTGTCTTTTTGGAAGGAAGGATGAATGATTTTGGCAGGCTCATTGGTAGGTACATAAAATATAGGAAATGTTGCTTCTTTATTGGAAATTGTATGCATATTCCAGTTTAACTGGATATGATAATTTCAATTAAAGGACCACATGGAAAAGGGATATTGGTACAACTATATTAATTAAAGTCAGAAACTCATAAATGTTATTAGATTTCTGTTTAAATAATTAAAATAGTTAATATTGCAAACAAGTACCTACTTTAATTAAAGAATACCAGTATCTTAAGTTTTCATTTAAATTACATGCGGTTGACGGTTTGCGAAGTATTTCACTTCAGTTATCGACAGATTCAATTATAATAATGTTCAAGTGCATGGCCATTTGGTTTATGTGCTATTCAATAATGCCTCGAGCTACTTTCCATTGCAAATTTCATGTTATCTGCCTACGCTTTGTTTATACGATTTCATACGGACTGACTCGAACTAATTATTATTGTTTGTCGATATAAATCTATAGGCACTTTCTAAATATATTATTGTAGTTTACTGACTTGCTTGTTTGTTTGGGAAAAATAGTTAAAGAAATGTTTAAAAACCATTGAAAAAAAATGTTCCTACCTCCCTTTCTTGCTAAGGGAACAGCTTTCACCTCCATTTCCCTTTTCCTTTGTCATCAAACTTCACTTCTCGGAATCTAGTCAGTCTGTGATGTCCTTTACCACTGCTTTCTATTTTTTTGGACGAGCGTTTAATGCAGTTAGCCACAAGGCTTTTGATTCACCGGCGAGCGTGGCTAGCGTGGCCCCATCATGCGCAAGAGGGCGTTCAATGCAGGACTTGGACGTGGTTTCCGGGCGGTCGCTGGAGGGAAATTAATGGATTGAGGGATGATGACGTTTAGTTTTTAGGGGAGTACCTATTGTTCGACTGTCGATCTATTTTACAGTTCGCGGACCTCTCGGACTTTTTGCCTGTGAGGGCATCGGAAAGTTCCCTTATCACGGGTACTGTCAACATTTCTTAGTTTCACAGGTGGTAGGTTATAAAATAAGTACCGATGGTTTGTCTATTGACATGACCTATAATTAATAAAAAAATCGCTTTCCACAGGCTATAATAATATACAAAAGCATATTCATGAATGATTTAATTTGAATAAGTTTACAGTTATCCCAATATCACGGAATTTATTTATTTATTCCGTATACATTTTACAATTGAAATTTATAAATATAAGAAGTTATAAGTAGTCTTAAATATTATATATTGTTTCAGACACGCTTCTTGGCAGCTTGAGATTGCAATGCCAGTCTTCTTTTCCTAGAGGTAAGTTCAATTTTACGGTCATCCCGACCCTGTATCTAAGCAAGCCTCATTATAATCCCGTTGGCGTGAAGGTCGCACGGTGCTAACCCATGACATTTAGTGGTTATTGCATTATTGTTATTTTATCACAGCATATTATGCATCAAGTTCTACAGTCCCGTTTAAACAGTTTACCAAGTGGTAATTCAGCTCTAAGTACATAGTTGATTTTTTTTATTAATAAAATTTAATTTAATTTTACCAAAATGTAGTGCGTCGCGGCGCGGAAAGAAGGTACCTACGGCCGGTTTTATTTTGTCAACTTGTCAATAGATGGCGCTACTCGTTCATGAAAGCACTAATAATATAATATGAATTTTTGACATACAAAAAACAATTGAAACTCTTTAATCTATATATATAAAAGAAAGTCGTGTTTGTTACAACACTTATAACTCGAGAACGGCTGGACCGATTGCCATGGTTTTTGATTTGTTGGATTTGTTTCCGTCCCGAATAGCAGAATACATTTTAAAAACAAAAGAAAGTCGTGTTAGTTACACTCAACTTATTTATAACTCAAGAACGGCTGAACCGATTTGGCTGAAAATTGGTAGGGAGGTAGCTAAGAACTGGGAGAAGGACATAGGATACTTTTGGGTAGGGGTAGGGTAGGGTAGGGGTAGGGTAGGCGTAGGGTAGGGGTAGGGTAGGGGTAGGGTAGGGTAGGGGTAGGGTAGGGTAGGGGTAGGGTAGGGGTAGGGGTAGTGTAGTGGTAGGGTAGGGTAGGGGTAGGGGTAGGGTAGGGGTAGGGTAGGGGTAGGGTAGGGGTAGGGTAGGGGTAGGGTAGGGGTAGGGTAGGGGTAGGGTAGGGTAGGGTAGGGGTAGGGGTAGGGGTAGGGTAGGGTTAGGGTAGGGGTAGGGTAGGGCAGGGGTAGGGTATAAAAGTCCACCCGTGCGAAGCCGGGGCGGGCCGCTAGTAAACTAATATAAACTAATTGAAGTACAGAACTGAAGGTTTGATATGTATGACCACAATTATTATTACTTTTCTGGTTTGTTAGGTGGGTAGGTTTGAAGACATTTTTATCGAAGTCATAGTCATATCGTCACGTCTGGCGTTAATCTTTATGAGGTAGCGCACACTATTCTCCATGTCCCAGAAGCCACACTTACAAGCTCCTTAAAATTCGTTTGTGTGTCTTTGTGCGGAACGTACGGACAACATTGTAGCCTTGCTTATTAAAATCACCATACGATATCAAACTGTCTATGGCCAACGAAAAACCTTACATCCATCTGTAGAAGCGTAATGGCTGATGATCACGTCCTTACTACATATAGGGTAATTATTTAAACTGTCTCTCATATTATCTGAGTACCTATATTTATGAGTTAATGCTGATTAAAATGAACTCTTAGTGTCATCAATTCAAACGACCTTAAAAACTATTTTGGTGACAAAATGCGAGTTCAAAAGATCCATTTGATTGGACATCTTAAAAATATATCAGACAAAATAATGCGTATTTTGTTATTGGACTGTGTCCAAAGTAAGCTGAGAATTTTGCATTTACACGTTCTTCAAGATGGTTTTTTCCCACGCCTCGCCATTTGTTTATAGACAATTTATTACGAATTGATGGAGTGGAAAGAAAAATAACTATTTTTTGACAACTGTGTTCTCATATTTAGGGGACACAGTTTAATAGAGACATTGTTTAACATGATCCAGACTGACAGAGGAGAACAATACTTATCATTTGTTTTTGAACTGCGAATGATTCCCCTGGTATTTTGAACTGGAGAACCATATAAATATTTACAAGACATTTATTTCACATACTTAATTTATTTATGCGCTGCGGTAATTTCGGCGTCATATTAAAATTCTTAAATTAAAAGAGGAAGAGGAATGATGACTAATTTGAAAAAGTGAGGATAGTTGGAGCCTATTTACTATTTACTCAAAATACTTTTATGATCTTATGTGAGAATATAAGAAGAAAAAAGTGTATCACTTCACGATCACTTTGTTTCTTGCAATTTAGACTAGCTGTAGGTATCTTTTCTGAACTTGTTGGCCTAATTATCCAAATTCGTATATTATAATTTTGTACCATCTCGGTATAGGGTAAAAATCATACAGTATTGTAATTTAGACTGACCCTTCCGTGGTGTTGTGGTATAAGGCTCACCTTAAATCTCGGGAGTCATGGGTTCGACTCCCGCTCCGAACAAAAAATCTTTCCAGCTCTGGTTGGTTGAGGGACTACCCTCCGTGCCTCGTTATGATCTTTAAGCCGTTGGTCCCTATTGCCATACCATAATTTTTATTACAATCGTATAAACCGGTTAACACTGCTGTACATAAACCTACGGTCACCAACCTGTCAGGCAAGCCTGTTCACTGGCAACGTCCACTCCAAGGGAGGCCCATGTTCAGAAATGGACGTTATTCGAGCTGATGATGATGTAAAAGGTTCGTTAATTACCTAACTTGTCTCGACTAACTGGTACTTACTAAAAATGTTTTACATTCAATACACATACAATTTTCTCCCAAACGAGTTCTTATGAATAAATCTTCAACAATTTAAACGAAGCAGACCTTCCTGAAGAAAAGTACACTCATAACTGGAACACGATCCGGTCTACGCCTACGGTTTGATAACGGTGGCAATAGGAAGTACGTACCTTGGCAGAACAGTTCACACGACCTGCCAACTATGTCGCCTGATCACCTGTATTGGTTCCACATCTCCACAAACTTGTTGCGTAACTTATACTTATAATTAACTTATATACCTGTAGGAACATACCTAAGTTCTTAATATTTTACAAACAAATAATTAAGCCCAAAATAGTTACTATTGATTTTAATAAGTTATTTGGGGAAGTATTCGGAGGGTTTGAACGGGAAGACTCGTTGCAATTGTGGCGCGACAAGCGTGTCATTGTCGTGGGGAACCCCACATTTGTCATCCCTTGTTACCACGAGGGACGACAAATGAAGCCGCGAAGGTGATGCCTAGGCACTTTCTTAATCCCCCTAACCACTTTTTGATTAAATTCGTTGCGGATCCCAACCCGAAACTAGGTGAACCTCTGTGCTAACAGAGAGAACAGAACAAGACAAAACTCTCCAGTGTGTGCCACTGTTGATTCTGGCTTACAAGAGCTGCAGTTGTGGGCACACTCCCATTGCAACACCTGTAAGCCAGAATGGTGGGATTAGTCCCATAAAAAGAAAGAAATACATTATTAATGTACTAACCCTACTAAAAAACCCTTTGAAGCGGCCTAGCTCTCGTTGCTGTGGGAACTTCATAATGAAATATAGCCTATATTATTTAAAGATAATGTAGCATTCTAATGGTGTACAAATAATTGGAATCCGAGCAGTTTTTGAGTTCATTCGTAACAAACCTCAGATGTGTGTCACTTAAACGTAGGTACCTATAATTTTACCAAACGGCAACATTGATCGGTGTGTACATTTAATCATCATTATCATTCCAGCCGTAGGACGTCTACTGCTGGACATAGGCCTCCCTTATAGATCTCCAGTTGTTACGGTTGGAAGCTGCCTGCATCCACTGTGATCCCGCGGCCTTGACCAGATCATCCGTCCATCCACATAAAATGCTTGTGTGTCACGTTTGTAGTGGAATGGGTGGAGATCGAACCGGCGACTGATCGCAAATCGCGATTTCTAGCAGATTCTTCGATTTCGACAGTGTATCGTATTTTCGACTTCGTACATTAGGTACTGGTAGTAGTAGTATTAGTAAGTACGTAGATCTCAATTATTCTATGACCTAAACCTATTGATGCTCACCAGGTAGACTGAACATTACTGAAAAGAAAACATGGAGACAGAGTAAAAACCTATTCGGCGATGATCGTCGGTCTCCGGTATGGGAAGCAGCATCTTTGTAAGTTATCTGTGGTCTGAATGTTGTCACGAGTTGTATCTATGCATTATACATTAATTTATATTATCGGGTTTAATTTAATTAGTTAATAAGTCGATAAAAAATACCGACTAAGTGATACATTAACATTTTTATTTTTATTATGTACCTACTGGTAAGTAGCATACCAACAAAAAAAAGAAAACATAGGATGTTTTCAAAGTATAAGCCATCATGCGTTGTTCTTACGTACTTAACTAACATAATCACCATACATGACACTATCTTCTGTTAAAGAGAAGGCATATATTTTGAAAGCACCTTAAAAAAATACGCTATAATATTAGAATAGTACGAAAAAAAAACAAGCTCATAACGAACGGCCATTAAAACTAAACTAATTATGAGCCTGATTTACTATATTGATGTGTTGTTTACAAATTTATAGTAAGCACGCATTAGATAACGATACACGTTAAGTTAAAGGCCAATTATAACCCACTAACTCTAATTACCTATATAGAATGCGATACCAACAATAATTGTGCTTTAGACATTATTGTAAATATATATATTGTATTATGAGAGACAACTGCTTATTTAATTATTTAAACCAGTAGTCAAGAAGTGTTCGAAATTCGACTAGAATTAAAAAAAATATCTAGAGCTCAGAAGCATAAGGTCGGATGTGCCATTGTACGTCAGAAACATTTGTCGTATGTGCCTTTATTGTAAACTGGCACTTACGACCAAATGCTTCTGAAGTACAAGTAAACTGCTAGCTTCCGCGGGCGGTTTAATCTGCGTAACTCCTGTTCTTTCAGTTTTGTATATTTGTATAAGATTATTTATTTATATCACTTATTGTATCTATATTAAAAAGTCCGTCGTATCTTTATCTGCTAGAAAAGAGCATTCGATAAAAAGTGTAAATTGCATATATTTAATAACGTAGGTTAAATTGATACTAGGGCCGTATTGCTTATACGTACCCGGCCCCCGCCAACGGCGGCTCGAAGGAGTGTCCGGGGGGTTTTAGTGGTGTAGGGTCCTCTCCTCGTGGTATGAGTTTAGCATACCACGTTATGGAGAGGGCGAGCCCCACATATCCGCGCCAGCGCGCGAATACGCTGCATAATATTCTGCTGTGTGGTGTCCGCTTCGAATAGGCCATACCACGTCTTTCTTCCCATGGGTGTCGTGAGAGGCGGCTAAGGGACATACACCTGATAGATGGGCAGCAGCATCTATCATCTCAAGGATACCCACTATCTTATTGCGATTACCAAATCCAACCGCCAAACGATGGCGACGATCTCTCAACGACTATGGCTAGCCAAGGTCTGTTCCCATGTTCAGCAGTGGATGTAAACGGACTGATGAATTAAAGTAATATATTATAAGAGTAAGTATTTTACTTTATTTTTAAAGGGTTATCATTTCTTCGTTTTTTTTAAAGCCACTCCCGCACTAAGCCGTTTATTCCCTGTGTGTTGCGGGGGACTTTACAAACATTCAATTCACGAACACAAAGCACACTCAAACTCAGAATAACTATCTGTGGTTCACACAAATAATTGTCCCGGGTGGGAATCCAACCCAGTACACCAGGACTCAGAAGCCATTACCTTAACCACCATGCCACAGGTGCCGGCAAATTTATTGTTATTATTTAAAAAGCTTAGTTCTAAAGTAACTTATTGACATATTTATGCAAACTTCAATCAAGTTTACTTAAACAACAAATGGAATTACAGAAAGAAAATCTATTTTTAAGTCTGCACGTGCAAATACTAGACTTATTGCTTAGGTAGTAGATACAGTTGTCTCATCGTATCAAGTGTTAGCGCGGCGGGGGCGGTGCGGTTGACCGCACTACTCAGGTTCGATTCTCGGTCATTCGCAACGTCGTCGCTACAAATGTACTTATTTTATTGTGGCTTCTGATTATTGAATTATAATGAAATAAATATAGTTTGAATGACTCATAATTGTTGAGGGTTTTAATAATTGTTAAATGTGATAGATATTTTAATATAAAATAATTAAAATAAGTTTAAAATCTCAATATTATCTAAATAACAAATAACTCTATTCATGAGGAAATACGAATACGAAATACGAATTTTTATGTAGTTATCCAGTAGGCTTTTGCTTCCTCACCGGGCATAAAGACGAGCAGAGCTGGAGCTCGCTCGCCTTACAAAAAGGTTTAAAAACTTAGCAACTTTAAAAAGCAGCATGTGATCCCAATTACGTACCTACAGTTATATTACATGTAAGATTTATCTTTCCTATACCTTTGAAGTACCATTCGAAGCTCACCAAATTTACAATACGCACCAAATGAGTAATAAACTATTCTTTGGTTTGCTTACCGCTAAACCTTAATATACGTCAGATGAAATACCTACGTCATTCTGAAAACAACAATAGGACATCATGGTTCGAAGCATTTACTTTTATCGCTGGAAATAACTGTTGGTGTTATGGTGTGTTATAGGCTATTCAGTATTGAAACACAACTTCCCGTTAAAGGGTTAAGTTAGACAAAATTACAACGGTACTAAACATAAATGTAGCTAGTCGATTTAAATTTGAATAAAGACTTCATGTAACTAGTTACGTGCAGTAAATATAGTGTTTGTTTTAGCTTAACCAAGTCATTTACTTTAAAGTGCATTGTTCTTGCATGCACATTTAATATTTACCCAGTGTATTTGCTGGCCGAGAAAATAAATAAGACTCAAGGATTCACCATGAGGAGAATTTGAATTAGTCGAACAGAATTGGTAACTCGAATAAAATAGTTTTATATCTAGAAAACCTAAAATCTAAATAAACGTTATTTCAGTTGGTAAGTGTCTGAATATATGAATTAGAATTTTAGGGGAGTTAATTGCAACTGTCGCTATTTACAGTTCCACGGCAAAGTAGACAAGAACAAAGAATTACCGTAGTAAGAGGCCTGACAGAATGACTCTGGTACCCTGGAGGCGCCGTGTCATCTTTCCGGGACTCAGAGTAGGGCTGGCATGGCGGCCCTTGATAGTGGTTAAGTATTTGTGCCTTTTGGTTTCGAAACATTGGGGCCGTGGGGACTGGGAGCCAAATTAATTTATTAATACCTCGCAGCGGACTTCTTTAGTGCGGCACGTTCTCCGAATGTTGGTTTTGTTTTTGCACAGCAGGTAAGCATTGCCATTCAACGGGGTAATGCTGCCAGCATTCTGGGAACCCTGCCAAGTAGATCATATTCGGAATAGTAATATTTTATAAGTTAGTTTTATTTTAAATTAGCTACTTTTAGTTGTATATACCTAAGTATTTTATTCATGTAATAAATACATTTCTTTTGATGTAAGTTATAAGTACCCTATAAACATTCATAAGAATTTAGTAAAACAATACCAAAGCAATGGCGATATCGTTACGTGATAGGTACACTGTACTTATAATCAAGATATCTGAGCTCTTAATATTAAAAATCTTCCATTTGAATCATAATACCTTACACACGCTATCCTTGATTAACCTTTTACGTTGTAGCTCGGTGGTGCAGCGTGATAAATCACGAGATTCCAAGGTATGCATACCTTTTCCCCGTGTCGTATACACGTGATCAGATTCTGAAATGGAAAGAATTAACAATGATTTTACATACGAATATTTATGACGTCACATCTAAATGCATCTTGATATAAACTATATACCTTCCTGCTTGTACGTTTTTCCTTCTTGTAATTAAAACATCCCTTTCATCATAATTTCAGCCGTAGGACGTTCACTGCTAGACATCGACCTTAGGCTTGTCATCCATACTATATTATATAGTATTGTACTATATTTCAGACAAATGTACAATATGATATAAAAAAATAATATAGGACAAAAAGTACTATATTTCTTCGCTACTAGAATTTATCTTTTTAAATTTTTGAACGCATTCTCAGCGCGGCATATTATTATGATAAAAATAATTGTTGATTGAATTTAATATCTAACATGCTCAGATTACTTATAATTACTTTAAAGATGAAAAAAACCTTGATGGCCAAAGCTAAGAGTAATTAGAAATACACATGGAAAAATAAATACTGATTGAAAATAAATGTGTACAATTTTTTTTCCTGAATTTCCCGAAAGTACTATGTACTTTTGCAACATTTTTAAAAAAGTACTATTTAAAACAAAAAGATCGGTGGCAGCCCTAATAGACCTCCAGTAATTATGGTTGGACGTGGCCTGCATCCACCGTGAACCAGTGGTATTTACCAAATCATTTCAGGAAACTTTTGGGCCCCAACAGCCATCTGTTCGCCGTGCTGTATAGCTTGCCCATTACCACTTCAACGAACTAATCCGTTGGACTATGTCGGTACGTAACCCGCGATCTTCTACGTATTTCCTCATATCTGATATCTGATTCGATCTCGTAAAGAAATAGCTCGAGAATAGCCTTTTCACGTTTGATGAAAAGTACCTAATTCTTAAATCTAAAGAATGTCACTATTTCTTTAGAACTCTCCGTCAGAACTAAAAGCTTTGTTAAGTTTAGAGACTTGTTACGTGTAACCTTAGTCTACTCTTTCGAATACACATATTTTTCTCTTCTGTATGCACAAACATCGCTGGGACCCGTGGTTTTACCTGAGATAAAAAGTAACAGTCATTCTCCAAGTTGAATGTTTTTTCTATACTAAAAGTCGTTAAAATTGGTTCTATATGTAAAAATAATAGACAGAGCACACTCATATTCATTCATATTCATTTATTGCATTTCCACAATGTTATGAAAGGTGTTAGGTATTAGTAAGTTATGATACAATCATGGACCCTGTTGGGCACAGCAATTTAGGAGAGAGGAAGCTTACTACAGTCATTTTGATTATCTACTACGTAATTTTTCTGAATTACGCAGTAGATATAATTAATTTGTATTATAATAAATAATTTGTTACCATAGACCTACATCCATACATATGATATTTTTTATATTATATATAAAATATACATGATACATTATATTTTTGTGTCTATGTGTTGTGTGTTTTGATGGTGAGGTATAAGTGTAGGTGTGTCTGTAATGAGTAATGAATGGCTAATGTTTATTTTTCATCAAGATATTCGGATACTTTATAGTACGATTTATTAAGTAGATGTACCTTTAATGTTTGTGCAAATGTATTATATTTTTCTTCTTTTCTTATGGAAGCGGGTAATTTATTATATATTTTTATTGACATGACTAAAGGACTTGATGAGTGTAGTTTTAGTCGGGAGGTTGGTAAGTTAAGTTTGTTTTTATGTCGTTCTCTAAGGGAATAATTACTTTGTAGATCTTCTCTTTTACTATACAGTTCTGGGTGCTTTCGGACAAATTTACTTACTTCTAAAATGTAGATGCAAGGTAGGGTTAGTATTTCAAGTTTTTGGAAGTAGGGTTTACAGCTATCTATTTCTTGTATATTTGCTAGAATTCTGATAAGTTTCTTTTGGAGTGTGAATAAGGTTGGTGCGTCTGTACTGTTTCCCCATAGAATGTTTCCCCATAGAATGATACCGTAGCTTAGCCAGGAGTAAGCGTAGGCGTAATATGTAGCAAGTGCAGTTTGTTGATTAGTGTTTTTTTTTAATTCACGAAAAGCGTAAGTAAATTTTGATAATTTCTTTTGTATTTTTTGGATATGACATTTCCAATTTATGTTAGTATCTATTGCTAAACCTAGTAAATTGAATTCGTTAACAGTCTCTAATTTTATATTGTTGAAGGAAAAATTTATATCTAGGGGTGTCTTTTGATAGGGGTGGAAAGTAATTATTTTTGTTTTTGTAAAATTTATTTCTAGGTTGTGATTGTTCATCCAGTTTGTTGTGTGTTGTAATGTTGAGTTTAAATTTTCATTCATATTTATATTGTTGTGACAAGGAATGAGTATTGATATGTCATCTGCAAACAATACGCATGGCCCTTCGATAATTTTGGGGAGGTCATTTATATAGATGAGAAACACTCTTCACACATTGCTAAGTAATTAATAACGCCTTCAACGAAACATTCTTTGTCATGCTAAAAATGTGAACACACGTGAAATGCATATATGTAACATAGGCATGTTACATTATATGCATTTCACGTGTGTATTTCACATTGCGCATTGTAGGCATTCCAGTTGAAAGTTATTTCCCAATCGGTGACATACTCCTGTTTTCCAACAAATCAAACGTGAAACAAAAGCCAGCCACATTTTACACGGGTGCAAGTTAACACACATTCGCCATATGCATTTTATTAACCATCAAAAATTGGTGTCAGTCAATTTTAGATGCATGTAAAAAGCGTGTGCCAAATTTTCCCGCTTGCTGTCGCATCCGCCCTGCATCTTGCGAGTAGCGGCCTACTATTTATAGATAATTGTGACATTGTTTTATTTGCTTGCCCCTTGTAATCGTACGAGTACTTTTCCATGCGAAATCGTTAACCCCTGAGAGATAACGGGAGAGAGTGCACGGTTGGAGCATGTCTTGTTTTATAAAATTAAAATATAACCTGGTTAGCGATGATTTATTTAAGTTTAACTGTAGCATAAATAAAGGTTTTTAGGTAATTGATTGTGAACCTCTTAACTTTACAGTTAAATATTATATTGGTTAATATTATAAAATATTATGATATTATAAATTGGAACTGTTTAGTTTATTTGTTTCGCCATCAAACATTAAACTAAATCGATCATCATGACATTTGCTTATATACATATTGCCAGGAATAACGAAAAATACTTTGCATACCGATGATTATTGATTCATTGATTACGGTAGTTTCTGCAGAGACCTGGTGTCCTCGGTTCGATACCTACCCGGGACAATTATTTGTGTGAACCACGAATAACTGTTCTGAGTCTGGTTTTTCGTTTTGCCTATGAATGGATTGTAAAGTTCCCCGCGACACGGGCAATTGTTTCTCTAGTGCAGGAGTTGTCTTTTTAACAAAAACAAAAACCTTTTACACAGACCGAAACACCTATGAATAGAAATAATAAAATTTGACTTCGTTATGGTTTAGCCAAATATATACAATCCTCTTTTTATATGAGAAGTTTCAAAACTGTTTGTCAACGATTTGTATTGTACATGACTTGATACCTACATGTTAGGTTCAGAGGTTGGGAGCTTATTATCTAAGACCATGCAATAGCGTGCAATAATAAACAATCTCTCAGCTAAACTACTTGTATGATAGTGCACAAAATGAACGATGTTCTATTATGATGATTCCCATAAGCTTCAATAAATGAGCTGACTAGGGTCTAGGCTAGTGGTTTCCAACATATTCTGGATTTCGGCCAATTACAAGAAAAAAACACAAGTTCCCCCATTATTTACATTAATATTATAAAGAGGAACGGTTTGATTGCTTGTTCTTTAGCAATAGGCTCCGGTACTACTGGCCGATTTACCAAAAAAATATTCACCATTAGAAAGCTATGTTATACCTTTTACCGGCCCCGGTGGGAATTTATGATCTAGCTAGTGCATAGGCGCCCAATTTTTATTTTCTCGTAGTCCCCTATTAAAACTTAACTACCGTTTTCGATGGTTGATCCTTTTTTATCATATTACACACATACAACTTGGGATCCCGATTTTCTTTTACGCCAACGTTGACCCCCGAGGAACCCTGGAGGTCCAACCCTCCTTAAGTGGTCTAGGCAAACAAAATTTGCTAGAACACAATACTTGATCATCTACGCACCATATCCAATAAATCTTATTCAAGTTTCAAAGAGCCAGTTTATTGTACTACACGATAAAATTATTAAGGGTCGAACGATATTGTAAGTATTAAATATCACATAGTAAAAAATCGGTCAAGTGCATGTGAGTCTCGCGTACGAAGGGTTCCGTACCTTTATCTATAATGTTGTATATAGACACCATGCATTTACTTATATCGAGAAAAAAACGGCAAATTATTGTTGCTATTCAGCCATTCGTATCCCATCGAGTTTCAGTATCGGTTAAACCTAAGATGAATGAAAAAAATGTTAATTATGGCTTTTAATTTTATTACCGTGTATGATACAATCATGGACTTTCATACGAATAGGCGGGCGAATCTTTTCTCCGCTTTCTAGCTCCGCACCGCGATTTTACCCGCGTTATTGTGCTCCTGTACAGTAAGGTCGGGGCGTGATGGAGCCTATATGTTAATACAGCTTATAAACTATCTGCGTGCAAAATTTTAGCCATATCCGTTCAGTTGTTGTTGCGCACACTCACAAACTTTTATAATATTAGTAAGGATCAAAGTGTTTGCGATACGTTAGTGATCACTCCACAGTAATGTCGTTTCGTCTTGGCCCTCTGAGTAGGTGTCTAGTTGTTCTATCTATGTTCTTATCTTCAATAAGTAACTACACGGTGGTGTTTGAATATAAACGATGTGTTTACTGTCGGGGTAGGGCGAGGGGCAGGGCGGTCACACTATGTCCTGCGAAGCGTCAGACCGAGTCCTGCCGCGTCCCTGACTCCCGCGCATCATTCGAAACATGAGATTGAATACTTTTTCGATTTATTAATCGGATATGCACTCTATGATAAACTCTGAATGTATCTTATTCATAAATTGAACGTATTGTGATGACTTTGCTTGTGCATGTGTGTGTGCCCATGAGATGGATTTACAAGTAAGTGTTTACATATTTTTTATACGTGTTTATTTTTGATTATAAGTATTTTTAATTTGTTATTTGTTATATTTATAGTCGTAGTTGCAGTCTTATCTTTTATTTTGAGACGTATCGAGATTAATTACTTAAATATTTTTGATGTATTATGACTAATATCTATTAGGTATTAAATAACTATTAAATAAAAAAAACGATAAGGTGGCACCTGCCAATCTGTTTATGTCGCCATTGCTTTGTTAAATAAGACCTATCTTAATTGACAGTAAACGATGCAAGTACATAAATTCACAAAATCCCATTTTGGTATGTGATTAACACCTAACAAAATGGGATGGAATTTTGTGAATAGAATTTATGTAGAATTTATGGTCTTATGTCTCTCCATCATATGGATATTAAATTTATATATAGAAAACTAGCTGTTGGAGCACGGCGTCGCCAGTCATCAAGTTTTGCATTTTCCAATGGATTTTTCTATTTTTTCTGTTACAAAAGCTTGTCCTTACAAATACAAAAACAATAAAAAAAACTGCTGAATTGGTCAATTCGTTCTCAAGTTATGCGCGTTGAACATTAATAGGTTTTAGTTTTTATGTGTGGTTTGTCACTGACTAGTAACTGGTAGATAAACATCATTGGAACAGCAACTAATAAGAACAATTTTGTGTAGGGACATCCATCACACAAATACAGTTTTAAACCACAATATACGGCCGCATATGTAAGTATATCTTGTAACCGGATATGCTGCATTCACATCATGACAAGACGCATCACAATGACGTGATGATAACATCACAGATTCTAAGGTATAAATTATTTAAGTAGAATATTTATATGTTAATTTTAAATGACTAGTAAAATGTATTATTGTTTTATTTATAAATATTTTATACACAATTATTTAAGTAGAATAGACATCAAGATAATTTCATATTATTTATTAGTTAAATGTATTATCGTTCTTTTCATTATTATTTTAACATAGATTCATTCATTCACATTCAGTTTTTGGTAACTATCACTTAAATACTTTTGTTTTTATAATTATAATTATTGGTATTTAACCAAAAAAATACTCTATTGTTTTTATTTTATTAAGGTATCTAACATTAATTAACAAATCAAATGACCATAAACGTTACTTACTTAACTAAATTAAATTAGTATTCCTAAAAAAAAAAAACTAGATACCGCATTACCTGATGACGCTGATTGCTTATTAAATTAAACTTATTATTATTTAAACGGTCTTAAAACTGAATAACGAGCTGCCGAGTTCCAATTCTCCTTAATGAGGTACTTAAGTCCCTTTGCATATACAATAAATCATTGGTTATTTAAATTATTTAAATGACTACAGAAATAATGAACTACATAAATGATAAGCGCCAGATAAGTAAACTCAATAATATATGTTTAGGTACTATGTTTACTAACATAGACAGACTCATTAGAGTAATGGGTCCGTCGATTACTATTATTGAATAGTGAAATATCTAATTTAAATTAATTCATATATTTTTACAAATTGACGTACAGAGGTATGCTATGAATACATACCGCAAACAATGATGCTTAAGGTGTGTCCGAATACATGAAAAAAAAAAAGTATTTTTAAATGATATTTATATTCTTTACTTGTTTATATTTAATAAAATAAATATGCATATGTTTGTGACATGTATTTGTTTCCAATTCTTCCATTTTTAAATCATTTGAGAGTTAGTTGCTTGAACAACCTAGATGCCAGATTAGATTTGTAGTCTTTGACTTAAAAAACAAGGTTGTTGTCGGTAAAAAAAAATATAGGTAATTGTTCATCTATGTGCCAAACCTAATATTTTCAAATGTTTGCATTGAGTTAGCATTCAATTCATTCTTACACAACTGAAATAATTGAATGATTACTTCGTAGACAACTAATAATAAAATTTATTTTTTCTAATTTATTTTAAATTTTGTAAATAGACATATATACAGAACATTGTTTTCCACAATTATTCAATCTATATCTATTTTTGAGTTACCGATATCTAGATAATTATTGTAATACCGTTTCGTACATTTTATCTAATAACCTGAAAAGTTGTAATTTTCCAATTCCAAACCTATCTGTTGATATCTTTCTCATGTTAATTTAATGTTCCTGCTGATTGGCAATTAAGAATCAATTGCATGATGAAACTGAGCAAGTTCACAATTAATTGGTGTATTTATTTAAATATGTAATGAATAGAGATTGATAGAGGTGTGATCAACATTTTGATAAATGTTTTCTATATTTGTCATTTAATTAGAAAGCAAGTGCAAGTTTACCGTTAATTATAACTTTAATTAACATCATTTATTTACAAAGATACAATAAGGGACAGAAACAATACGGAAATTTGTGTTTAGCTAACTTATACTTCAAGTTTCTAATCTAATCACGTATTTATGATATGACCCAAGTCTTCTATACATCTCGTAGCAGCACCCAATGACTGTCTCTGTAATAATAATATAATATACGATAACCTTTATTATTCTTAGAGAAATTGCAATATCCTAGTTCTGTGTAGGTAGTTAAGCCAAACTCGATAAATATTAATTAGGTGCCGGACACGCAAGAGTCTAGGAGATAAATACTTAGCGATTGTGCGTCGCGAAGTTAAATCGTGCATAATATTACTCACATTTGAATTTGAGTTTCGTGATTCGTGGTAGATAGCAACAGAAGTAAGTCGTTGTAAGTAAGCAGATCTAGCAAGCTATCCGGTCGTCACCAACGCCGGACGGAGTAGTGTCCGGGGGGTTTTAGCGGTGTAGGGTCCTCTCCTCGAAGTATGATTAGGATACCTATGACGCTATGGAGAGGGCCAACTATATTATATAGTATCGTACTATATTTCAGTCCATTAAACTATTCATTATAGAAAAATAATATAGTACGAATAATACTATATTTTCATCAGTAGTTCAGTTCTCGCGAGACGACGAAGTAAACGTCAACGTCTTGGCAGTATTTGGCTTAGTTTCCGTTAAAAGCGTTAAAAGCGCAAAAGCGTAAAGGCAGAATATGTAGAGGCGACGTTGACTCGCCTACAAATACTTATTAAGTATTTCAGACTTCGTTAACCATACTACAAAAAAAATGGTGTACTATTTTATCTCTTGAATTTCCCAAAAGTACTTCTAACTTTCTAACGTTTTGAAAAAAATAATATTTTAGCATCAAAAACAGGTGGCAACCCTAGTCCCACATATGCCTTCGCCGGCGCGGGAATGCTGCATCGGCGGAGGGGACGCGTATATGCATCCCCCCCGGAAAAAAGCTGAAGGGAATTAACGAAATTTCAAGTTTTTATAAGATAATGAGTTGGATTGTGGATTGCAAATAAAGATCCAAACGAAGCAGTTTGCTTTTATATACCTTGCATAATGCATTATTTACCGGAAAGTAATAATTAATATGAATATCGTATTTTTTTAATGCGACTTAAATCTCAAGGTAAACAAAAATAGACTGTTAATATTTATGAAAATGCCATTCAATTTTAATGTGGTAGGTACTTAGTGCTTTAAAAAATGTCAAGTGGTGAATTGTATTACTTTCATTAATTTTGTTAAGAGTTCTGTAGGTTGTTGAATTAGTTATACTTCGTACTTTATTTGTAGTCAGATTTTAGTTTTGAAAGTAATTAGTCAAATTTTTAATATATAATAATAATAATTACTAACTAACACCCAAATTTTGGAAGCGCGAATTGCTTAATCATCATCATTACTTTCGAATAAAAAAATGATATAAAAAATAAAATAAAATAAAGCATCATTCTTGCACTATTTTACGCGTAGTTATTTTATATACAGGGTTATTTTTAAAACACCAATAACCTTTTAGAGGGTGAAAGTACTGATGATTTATATTGTGTGTCTACTCCACCGAATTGGTTTAAACTGTAATGGTGGTGTAGTTCTGTGTAAAAAAAATAAATAAATGATTGTAAACAACTTTTACTATGGGATCAACCATGAAATCGCGAAAATAAAATCAGCTGTTCCATACATTTTGTCGAGGTAAGTAAACATAAATGTATGGAACAGCTGATTTTTTTTTTCGCGATTTCACGGTTGTTCCCATAGTAAAATTTGTTCATAATCAGGAACTTCTATACGCCAAAAGGTTGTTGGTGTTTTAAAAATAACCATGTATACATCCATATTTCATAAAAAAACTTATAGTCGGCATTTTAATCAGTTTATAGAAGATACAATCGTTGGTAGGTAGGTAAGTGTGTCGATGTCGTCGTGTCACGGTGGTCGCTCGTCACGCTCCTGTGTCGTCACAATGCCCGACGCTTCGGGACAACACAACCTGCATTATTTACATATATGCATTAATTTCACTGCTTACTGCGTTCGTTAGATAAACCTACTATTAAAAATGAAAATCATTATTTTATGGTTATCTTTAGAAGTAGGTCACACACATTTGGCATACCAAACGTCGCGTCGGTTGAATAGAAAAATCAAAGTGTATTTCTCATTAAACTAGGTAAATTCAGCAATTTCTTTTATAGAATGTTAAAATAATAGGTTTAAAAAATGAGGAGATGTTATGTTATCTACACGTTATCGAAGACTTTGTCATAAAGGTTACTTATAGAATTTTATTTGCGTTTTCCTCATAAAACTGATAATGTACCTACTCAGTCAGCGAAACTAAAACAAAAATATTACAATTTATTGCTTGAATGAGAGTATTTATGATTGCTTCTATTTTTCTTCGAATGCCATTGAAGGTCACGTGGATATGCGCACGCGCCGCCCGCCCACTAATGAACAAGTGCAGGTCATTGACCGGTGCCAATTTAAGCCCCTTTATATTGCGGACAAATTACCTACGTCTTTAAAAAGTATATATTTTCCATTAGATAATTATGTAGGTATGTAGTGTAATTTTTCTTTTTAAATATAAGTACTCGAAGTTGTAATTCAGCTAAGCGCTATGAAAAAACGTAAAATGATGCGTAATAATAATTTATAATAGTATCAATACCTATATTTATATTCGTATAATGGCGTTTAATAATCACTAATCGTTATTTATGATTATTAAACTCAATGCCGTGGGGTACCGGCATAGAATGTTACCTCCCCATTTCTACTCGTGGGTGTCGTAAAAGGCGACTAAGAGAAATTCCAGGGAACGGGCAGCAGCGTTTCCTGTGATAATCAAATCCAAAGAACTCCACTGCGCTCGCCAACCCGCCTGCCAAGCGTGGCGAGTATTGGCAAAATACCCCTCATGGTGACACATACCAAGATCAGGCCCCTAGTCCCCGGCCGCCCCGCTAGTCCTGGCCACGGTACCAGCCATGGTAACGGCGGGGCAGGGGGTGCTAAGAATCTCCGGAAGAGATCCGGGTACCACCCCACACGACAACTGGCCCTGGTAACACACAACACACGCACTCTGAGGACAGACGAGAGGATCGTAGAGCTGGAAGAGGAATTGGACAAGTTGCGCTGGGATATAGTGGGTTTGTCAGAAGTCCGAAGAGCGGGACAGGACACGATGACCCTGAATTCCGGCAACTTGTTCTTCTACCGGGAGGGCGAACAGCGGTCTCAAGGTGGTGTAGGGTTTATCGTCCGCAAGTCCCTCATTAACAATTTGGTGGCCGTCGACAGTGTGTCGAGCAGGGTAGCGTACCTTATACTCAGAATATCTAAAAGATATTCCATGAAGGTTATACAGGTTTACGCACCGACCTCAACACACTCGGACGAAGAAGTGGAAGCTATGTATGAGGATATTAGTAAAGCCATACATAGCTCCAAGACCCACTACACCGTTGTTATGGGGGATTTCAACGCTAAACTGGGTAAACGAGGCGATGATGAGATGAGAGTGGGGTTGCATGGATATGGGCAACGGAACCGAAGGGGTCAGAGGTTGGCTGATTTCCTGGAGAAAGAGGGACTCTATATGATGAACTCTTTCTTCCAGAAGCCACCTCACAGGAAATGGACCTGGATGGGCCCTGATGGTTCCACAAAAAATGAGATTGACTTCATCATGACAACCAAAAGACAAATATTTAATGATGTCTCTGTGATTCACAGGGTTAAAACCGGAAGTGATCACCGAATAGTTAGAGGCACGTTAAATATTAATGTCAAATTGGAACGATCCCGTCTGATGAAGTCTACGCTCCGACCTTCAAAAGCACACATCCAAAACCCCGAGAGCTTTCAGATCGAACTAAGTAATCGCTTCGAATGTCTAGATAGCTGCGAATCTGTGGACGATCTCAGCAGCGGGCTGGTAGACACTGTGCATACGGTGGGGCTTAAATATTTTAAACCCCACCCTAGCAATAGACCTCAGAAACTATCCACTAATACCCGGGACCTCATGGCTAAACGATGTACGATGATGCTCCAGACTCCAGACGATGCGGAGTCATTTAGGCAGCTCAATAGACATATCTTAACGTCATTGCGACACGACATTCGCTCCTATAATACAAAATGTATTAAGGAGACGATAGAGCGAAACCAAGGCTCCAAAGTGTTCGCAAGAGACACCTCTATTGGGCAAAGCCAGTTGACAAAGCTGAAGAAGGAAGATGGGGTAGTGACGTCGAGTAAGCCAGAGGTTTTACGGGAGATAGAGAGGTTCTATAATCAGCTGTATGCCTCAACAGTCAAGCCCGCTAACAGCCAAGCCAAAGACCCCAGAGCAAGGCTCACCCGACACAATACCGAAGATCTCCCGGACATCAGCCTATACGAGATTAGGATGGCCCTTAAACAGCTTAAAAACAACAAGGCGCCAGGTGATGACGGAATCACATCTGAGCTTCTGAATGCGGGTGGAACACCGATACTTAAAGTCCTTCAGAAGCTCTTTAACTCCGTCTTACTCGAGGGACAAACGCCAGAATCATGGAGCAGAGGTGTGGTGGTTCTGCTCTTCAAAAAAGGTGACAAAACCATGTTGAAGAATTATAGACCCATCACATTGCTGAGCCATGTTTATAAGCTGTTCTCGAGGGTCGTCACAAATCGTCTCGAACACAGGCTCGATGACTTCCAGCCTCCCGAACAAGCCGGCTTCCGAAAAGGCTTTAGTACCATAGACCACATACATACGCTGCGGCAGATTATACAGAAGACCGAGGAGTATAATCAGCCCCTATGCTTGGCGTTTGTGGACTATGAAAAAGCCTTTGATTCGGTCGAAACTTGGGCGGTTCTAAGGTCTCTTCAGCGGTGTCGTATCGACTATCGGTACATTGAAGTGCTGAAGTGCTTGTACAAAAACGCCACCATGTCGGTCCGAGTACAGGGCCAATGTACGAAGGCAATCCCGCTACGGAGAGGCGTAAGACAGGGAGATGTTATATCTCCCAAACTTTTTACGGCTGCTCTGGAGGACGCCTTCAAGCTCCTGGAATGGCAAGGACACGGCATCAACATAAATGGCGAGTACATCACTTACCTTCGATTTGCCGACGACATAGTGATCATGGCAGAATCGCTGGAGGACCTTGGACAGATGCTCAATGACCTCGATGGAGTTTCTCAACAAGTTGGGCTTAGAATGAACATGGGCAAGACGAAAGTCATGCATAACGCCCATGTAGTGCCCAACTCTATAGCCGTTGGGAACTCCATTCTCGAAGTTGTGACCGAATACATATATCTAGGTCAAACGATCCAACTAGGTAGGACCAACTTAGAGAAAGAGGTCAATCGTCGAATCCGACTCGGCTGGGCAGCGTTTGGGAAGCTTCGAGAGATCTTCTCGTCCAAAATACCTCAGTGCCTGAAGACCAAAGTCTTTAATCAATGTGTGTTACCAGTGATGACATATGGATCTGAGACGTGGTCTCTTACTGTGTGCCTCATAAGAAAGCTCAAAGTCGCTCAGCGAGCTATGGAAAGAGCTATGCTCGGCGTTTCCCTGCGTGATCGAATCAGAAATGAAGAGATCCGCAGGAGAACGAAGGTCACTGACATAGCTCAACGGATAAGCAAGCTGAAGTGGCAATGGGCAGGACACATAGCTCGAAGAACTGACGGCCGATGGAGCAAAAAGGTTCTCGAGTGGAGACCACGTACTGGCAAGCGCAGCGTAGGACGACCGCCTGCACGATGGACCGACGACCTCATAAAGGTCGCAGGAAGTCGGTGGATGCAGGCCGCTAGCGATCGTTCCCGCTGGAAATCGATGGGGGAGGCCTATGTTCAGCAGTGGACTACAACAGGCTGGTGATGATGAAACTCAATTTCTCAGATGGAAACGGAATGGTATTGAGATAGCTGTGGCTATCATATAAAATTCAACTTTAATCAATGACAATGGGATTTACAACAGAAATCATGTAATATTTATTGTCATTCATCCTCATCATCAGCCCGTATAACGTCCACAGCTGAATATGGGCCTTCTCCTGAGGTAGGGGTTTTGCCATAAACATCACGTTTGGCTGGCGGGTTGGTGAGAACAGTGTTATGCCCACGCACGGTAATGTTTTAAGGCGGGAGAATTGCCCGGGGAAATAGCAAAAGCTTCGTGCCTAAATACTTACATATGTCCACCCGAAAAAAAAGAGAAGGTAACTTTAATACATCATTCTCTGATATGGATGATGTTATAACAATCGGGACCAACGCAACGACATAACTTGCGAGGCACGGAAGGTAGCCCCTCAACCAACCAGATGCGGAACGAAATCTTAGACTTTACACATAATTTATTGTCTGGGCGAGAGAAAGATTTTTATTCAATACAGTTTAATTTCCCATGACAGCTACAACTGTCCTAGTTCCGATTTCTACATGTATTTAAAATTAAAAAGAGTAAAATATTAATGTAAGTATACGATTATGAGTTTACTCTTTGGTAAGCATAACACCTGTATCTGTCTCATATTATGTCAAATGATATTGTAAATTACACTACATAACATTATTTATGCAATAACAACAAAAATATCCACTTATCTAATTAAAAATACAGTGATTCGGAGAATTTAAAGAAATTTAAAAAGAATGCAAACATACGATTACGTAACATTTGATAAAAGAATGTTGTGCTGTAAAATTTACAAACAAAGGCATACTATAATAATAATTAAATCATTTATATACACATAATAGGGTTTTTACTTTGTCAAAACAAATTGTTTTTACTGCGACCTCTTCTGCATACTTTTGACTCATAGCTAATGTTTTGGAATTGCCCAAATAAGTAGATACATAATCGTAATAACAAAGATTGTGATAATAAAAAAAATAAGATCTAATTTATTATGTCTTTTAAAATAAATCCAACGGGATCAGGTGTTACGCGGGTGAAACCTCGCACGGGAAGTAATAAATAAATAAAATAAAAAAGCCTTTCATAAGTATATCACTCATTTATCGTCGGTGATACTGCAATATCGCGTAAGTGACAATAGCAATAAGGTTGAAAATCAAATGTAGCAAATTGTTTTTTTGCCATTTAAAACATAATATGTTTATAAAGAAAAAAATATAGTCGACAGATGAAATTACACCTTATAAGCCATTGAAACTTTCGCACACCGACGTTATATAACACAAACTTATCAATCATAAAATGCTCATTTCATTATTATTAGAGACCGGATTATATGCTTTCGCATATTTGCATATGCATTGGCATATTTAAGCCATTTTCAACGGTACTAGCATATTTTACCTAATATCGAGTTATAATGCATATTATCGGTATATTAACAATATTTTTTCCAGTGCAGTGCAGTCATCCTGCGTTCCGATATTCGATAAAAGTGATAATATCGCGAATTAAACCAAATTATAGTCACAAAATAAATATATACATTAATAATAATAATTGTGATATACATTTATAAAAATTAAAAAATGTCACGTAATAAACTGTAATGTGTAGTGACACCTATGGTCGCCTATTCAAGCATAATTTACTAATAATTGTATGCTGATTTTGAAATAAAATAAAATTAAAACTAACTTTTCTTCTTTTTAGGGTTCCGTAGCCAAATGGCAAAAAACGGAACCCTTATAGATTCGTTATGTCTGTCTGTCTGTCTGTCTGTCTGTCTGTCTGTCTGTCTGTCCGTCCGTATGTCACAGCCACTTTTTTCCGAAACTATAGGAACTATAATGTTGAAACTTGGCAAGTAGATGTATGTTGTGAACCGCATTAAGATTTTCACACAAAAATAGAAAAAAAACAAAATATTTTGGGGTTCCCCATACATAGAACTGAAACTCAAAAATTTTTTTTTCTTCGAACCCATACGTGTGGGTTATCTATGAATACGTCTTCAAAAATGATGTTGAGGTTTCTAATGTAATTTTTTTCTAAACTGAATAGTTTGCGCGAGAGACACTTCCAAAGTGGTAAAATGTGTGTCCCCCCCTGTAACTTCTAAAATAAGAGAATGATAAATCTAAAAAAATATATGATGTACATTACCATGCAAACTTCCACCGAAAATTGGTTTGAACGAGATCTTGTAAGTATTTTTTTTTTAATACGTCAAAAATCGTAAACCGCAATTTAGCTTTCATTCAATCAACTCGAATATAAAAATATAAAATAACATTTCATTTCATAAACATACGCTTTTTTATTTATTCTTGATATCAAAAATAGGTACGCACTTGTAACTGAAACGGAACCCTTCGTGCGCGAGTCCGACTCGCACTTGGCCGGTTTTTTAAGGACTGAATTAAAACTTATCATTTAATTTTGCATATTCTGCCAATTTTCGTGCATATTTCAAGCATTTTTCATGCATATTACAAACTTTTTATGTTGCATATAATCCGGTCTCTAATTATTATGGTTCACTTTTCATTATTATGAAAACATAAACCATACCCTAGCAAATTTCTCAATACTTTACGACTCGTTCTCAATAATATGTTGAATTTCCACGCTCCTATTTCTAATATTGTTCTGCGTAGAATCTATTCCAGTATGTTAATGTGCATGTAGTTAAAACTTTGAATAACTTATTACATTAGTCATTATGTAGTATTGTGCAAGCGGTCATGTGGTTCAAAACAAACTAATTCAATCACAGTTTAGTCTAAAATAGTCCGAATTATGAGTGTGTTGCTTGTGTAACGCTTGTATTATAGGGACTAGAGATTGCAACCCGGTATGTTTCTCAACCCGGTATGTTTCTCAACCCGGCCGGGCCCGGTTGCATTCCTCGCCAACCCGGCCGGGTTGTGTGTTAGCGATGAATCCTTTAAAGTATTTTACGAAAATTTTCTATATTCGAATGAAAAAGACAATGATTAAAGGTCAATATTTATATCAAACTAGCTTATGAACAATTATCAAAATAATCAGCCTCACTCAAGTCTTAAAATCACACTTAATACAGAATTGATTACTTTTACATGTGGACGGAAAAGTAACATTAGTATTAGTAATTATTCATTTTATAAGTTTAAACAAGCAGGTCTTTTTCTTTACTCCTTATAGTGTCTATTTGAAAACATAATATTATATTAAAATAAGAAACTAATAACGCAGCTTAAGGCGCGGTGAATAGACGACTTTTACGTATTAGTTTTGTCACTGTTGCTCCGCGTAGAAATGAAAGAGAAGCGAAGAGACGCCGCGATGGCGCAACGTTTCGTTCGACTCGTTCGAGTTATTAAATACATTAATCCTTGCAAATATCTTATTCCAATCGATAAATAAAAACAACAGTTCCCTTTATTATTACATATTACATCACTGTTATTAATATTATCAAGATTTGTTTATAAATAATACAGTTACAATTGCTACAATTTCAATTTAAATGGTTATTTTATGGTTTTTTTTATCGAGAAAATTTACCGAAAACGTGTTTTGAACACAATGGTCCCCCCATAAATATGATCAAGATTAACATATATTTTTTTAGCTGACTAAGTACAGCGCCTTAAAGTACTAAATGTGTCATAACAACTTAGATTAGAAACATAAACTTTGGTAGCTTTGTTATAAACAAAACAAATTCTTATTTACTAAAAGTAAAGTAAGTATTATGTTTTTTCTTAAACTTTGATTATTAAGACTAGTGAGTGTTACCATTACTAACGGCAACGACGCACCTCGCAGTGGTTGTCATGCCAACGTACACTCTACGAGTTTACCGGGCGGGCCCGGCCGGGCCCGGTTTGCAATATCTAATAGGGACGCGTTCAATATATAAATACGATGTTGTTTTTATGACTTTATAGATTTGTGTTTTCGAAGACTGGCTGAGATCTCAGGCATCAGTTTCAGTTCATAAATGCCACCCTACAATTTTAGTGCATTGTAAATTTTATTGGAGCATAGGTAGGAGCATAGGCATTAAGGCCGGATTGCTTATGCGTGCCCCCCCCCCCCCAACGGCAGATCGAAGGAATGTCCGGGGGATTTTAGTGGTGTAGGGTCCTCTCCTCGTGGTATGAGTTAGCATACCACGCTATGGAGAGGGCGAGCCCCACATATCCCACCGCCAGCGCGCGAATACGCTGCAGCTGCGGTGGAAATGAGTAAATGCAATTCGCCCAGGACAACAAAAAAAAAAGGAGCTTAGGCATTATAGAAATTCAAATTATTAGCGAGATTTTTGACACAATAACTCTCGCTCTAAGGAAATTAATCCCTGTGTCGCGGGGGACTTTACAAACACTCAATTAACGGACAGAAAGCTCACCCACACTCAAAATAACTATCCGTGGTTCACATAAATAATTGTCTCGGGTCCCGGGACCCAGGACTTCAGGTCTCAAAAGAAATTTCCATAACCACTGTGCCAGCCACCGCTGCAGTCGAAGAAGGAAGAAAAGAAAGACGATAATAAATGTAAAAAGATCGTAGGCACTTTAATTGTAAATACATGTACTTAGTTGTATTTATGTTACATCAGCTTTTTTTCAGCTATTATATCAATTCCGTACTACGTGTTACTACGCCGTAGTAATTAGGTGCTAAGTACGTAGTCATAGTTAACACGTAGAGGTTTTGCGTGTACATTTGCTACAAGTGGTTGAAATATAACTTAATAGTGTCTGTCCGCCTTGTTGTTTTATTAACAATAAGACAGTTACCTTGCTTTAAATACTATTGTTACAAATTGTGATAATAAATTTTCTATAAACTGACATACAGCGTATAACTCACGAACAAGAATAGATATAGGTACATATAGTTATATTTGCTTAGTAGGAATTCGGTGTTTCAACTATAACTACTTGAGTACATTATGCTATTTCATTTCCTAAGAAAACAAACAGTGATAACAATAACTAAGCAGCATATAAAAGCATACAATTAAACAATTTAAATGGTTTTGCATTTAAAAACTAGAATGCTTGTTCATATGAAACAAAGAATTTCTATTATAAAATTAAAAAGGAAGACACATTTAATTATTACTGAACACAGAAGAAAAAACAAACATTAGGTATGTTTTATGTCTGGGTTGGTCAGTTACCTACTCACCTCACCTTTAGAATGTTAATTATTTATTTATGTAAACATAAGACTTATATATACGAAAACACATTTCAAATCTGAAATAAATAAATCAATTTATATATATTTCAAATATTTTTTTATATAACAGTTTTTTTAGTTTTAGTAATTAATATGCTTTTCTTCGATCTCAGAATCAATCATCTTTGTCCACTGTCTCATTAAATTTGTAGAATATTAACAATGCTGTTCAATTCAAAATTGCAATTATAACAAGAAAACATTGCCTTAAAAAAATGAATACCTGACTACGTGTCGCATAGTTTTCGGGATCGTGAGAGGGTTCACGGGGTCTATAAGACATAAATCGCAGACGACATTGTTTATCGGTGCCGGCACATACATTACTGGGTCGTGTCCCATAAGTCACATGGGAGAAATCTAGCCTACATGTATACTAGCAGTAATACCGAAACGCGTTATCTATACCGCTCGGTTCATATTTGACGTAGGAACAATTTATGTATAGAGAATTTCGTTACCACAGGCTTGTTTCAATTTAATTGCGATAGTGCCGTAGTTGGAATATTTTGTTGACAGATTTAGGCTTGGCGCCTACCATATCGGTTTCATTACAGATACAAAATGTACATTAGATACAGGAAGTATCTGATACAAAGATAGGTTGAAATTATTACGTGGTTAAACTCTGTACAATGTTATATTATTTGCTTTGATTTTGTAATAGTCTGCGTTATACAATCAATAAAGATTTGTTAAACAGTCATTGCTTCGTTTATTTTACTGCGACGTTGGTGCTGGTACACGTAAAATAAATTACATCATCTGATATTGTAATACTGTTCTCTAATATTAGCAATTTATAATTCATTTATACCGTGTGGTCTCCGGCTTAGAATAGACCACCCCATGTCTTCCCATGGGTGTCGTAAAAGGCGACTAAGGGACATATGGCTGATGGATGGGCAGCAGCATCTATTAGCTTAAGGTTTACATCTTACTGCTATCACCAATCCGTCTGCCAAGCGTGGTGATTATGGCAATATCCATCTACGATCCTGGCTTGCTAAGGTCTGTTAAGAGGAGGCCCATGTTCAGCAGTGGACGTAAACGGGCTGTTGGTGATGATGTTGATGATAAGACTTCAATAAATTATTGGTCTCGCTAGCGTGCCCGAATAGATACCGCCGTCGTACTTGAAAAATGCGGCATAAAATATTCCGTCGGAACCGGCGTACCCGAGCCAGTCATGCTTTGTACGAAGTATAGGTGTCGAAACCTACGTGTCGAAAGTTTTATTGAATTTTGGTAATAATCGAAGTAATACACCATTATGTAAAACGTAGTAAAAATAACACAACAAGTTATAAGAAGGACATCGGGATCACAAACCATATTAAAAAAAAAAACTTACCATCGGTACAGTCTCTTAAACACACTGCAATATAGAGCAGCCGCATATTTGGAGCTGTGGTTTTAGGCAAGCGCGCTATCTGGTTATCATTTATCTTTAAACTTAAAACTACCTATATTATTGTGCGATTGTTAGAAGCATAGACTACCTACAACTTATCTTAATAAGTTGTAGGTATGCAAAGAGACAAGAAACAAAAGAAAGTCTTAATACCTCACGGTTATTGTATACGAACCTTAGGTATTAAATAATAAGGGTTAAATTTATAAAGCACGGTCAATTTTAACACTTCGAATTACTCACGTTGGCTCTATAAAAATATTGTCACTTTGAATGCGTTTAAACATAAACAGTTCGAAAGTGTGACGTACGATTTACATGCACATTATTGGTCGGAGCGCCAAAAGCGTGGGCATGACCACACCACGGCATGCTACCAAAAATAAAACACAAATATTTGTCTTTGTTATTCATCAAACAAAAATATACTAAAATTTCACTGTTTGGTCGTGTTGACAATTTCTGTCTAGACTACACTAGACTAATTAGCTACTTGTATTACACATTATAAATATGATTATTAGTTGTAGTAAAACGTATAAGCATTGTTGAATGTGTAGTTTTGTATTTGACCATAATAATATTATTGATATTATGACTTTGAGAAAAATCTCTTCTTTTCTCAGAGTATACATAGAACAAGAAATGCAAAAAATATTTTAGATATGCAAATTTATTATGCTAACGTACAGCTTTTATAATAAATTAACAAATGAAATGCGTTACAATAACCCTTCAGTAATGAATACATTTTTATCGAAGTCATATCGTTATGTGATTAGACTCGTAAGATTTCTCAAGTAAATCGTGGTTTTTTAGATATACCGTTTATTCCGGTTAACTGGTTAACCAGTCTACAGCTAGACAACGTCGAAAGGGCTAAACTATAGCTTAACTCTTCTAGGAGACTGCAAAAATTCTGCTAGGAGTCTTTAAAAAAAGCATATTTGGTGTCATGGGTTTAATTACTTATATAACTATTCTTTCTATATATATACATAGGTCCAACTCTATGGGTATAGGTATTTTGAAGAAAAGAACGTACAAACAGGCCTGGTTCAACTTATTTGTCTGTTGTTTGGTCTTTGGTAAATGTATCATGTAAGTATGTGATAGATCCAGTATCAATCAAAGTATTGAAAGCGGTTATTGGTTTTCTGTGAATAGGACTAGTTAACTAACTTTTACCCTAAACATGTTTGTATATAAAAGTCTATAGACTATAGAAACCATTTAACATCAGGCAAGCCGTATGTTTGTTTGCTGTATGTTAGGAAACAACTTCGGTATCCAGATAAAATGCCTAGAATTATCGTGGGTGTTCTATTTATCGGTTTCATTTTGTAGGTGCGCTGGCTGGAATACTTAGACCGGTTCCCGCTCGCATTCCTCACTACGCCAACTGTATTACTGGCAATACCGCTTCTAATAAACTTAGGGTAGACGGCCACACCAATTATACTAATAGCAAGATAAGATCACTAATCAATGCATCGCTAATATACTACGGCCCTTATTATGTCAGGTTATTAGATTCTGTAGTACACATATGGCTCCTGTAACACAGGTATTTCTCCTAGCACGGGGGTCAGGGACTTCACTAATATTGTAAACTTTATGTTTTTATGCCAATAAACATTATTATTATTATTATATATGTACTACTAGCTGCTCGCAACGGTTTTACCCGAGTTACTCTGCTCCGGTGGTAAGAGCGTGACGTTTTGTTAATAGCTTATATGTTAATCCAGCATATAAACTATCCCCGTGTTCACTTTTAGCCAAATCCGTTCAGTAGTTTTTGCGTAACAAAAATCTATCCAGCCATATTCGCAAACTTTCGCGTTTATAAGTAAGAATATGGAAGGTAGTTTTAAACGCAGTTCGGAGCCTAAAGGTTTTTTTAAAGGTAACTCAAACACTAGGGAAATTAATCCCTGTGTCGCGAAGGAATAAAAAAGTCTCGGATACAAGCAATACATTACACAAATAATTGTCCCGGGATTGAATCGAACCCAGAACACCAGGTCTCAGAAGCAACAACCGTAACCACTGAGCCACCGGTGCAGTCAAATATAAATAAGATTATATTAGTGCCTTTCCAGAATCGACGTTTAACTTTATGCCTCGGCAGTCGTCAATCTTAAACCAATTCTTGCATACCCGCACTGAAGGAAATAAGGCTAGAGCCATGCTCGGCTTTATGCCCGGTGAAGTAGCAAAAGCCGCGTGGCAAACTACATTATGCCCGTTTGAAAAATCGCATTGAAGGCAACCCTAAGAAGGTAGAGTTGTGCGTTGCAGAAGATATTTCTTTAGCTTATTTTTCACGCCTGGCTCGCTCCACTTGTTTCGGACTTATCGGAGCTATCGCTGATAATAAACACCGGTCCTTAGTATCAGCTTCAAACATAGTAAGATAACAGGTAGACGTTTTGGTTGCTGTAAAAGCATAATGTCGACAGTTTACGATTGTTTCTGACGTATAATGGCACATCCGACCATATGCTTCTGAGCTCTAAATATGTTAGGTCAGACAAAATAACAAGAAAAAGCGGAACGCTGCGAGTAACGCACTAAAGCCGAAACCGCAAATACACAGATTATGCACACAAGCGTACCAAAGCCACGCCTTACCTTGTCAGTCAATCAGTCACAGCGTCAGGAGCTTGATGTCATAACAAACTACATTATTTGTTAACAAAAATGCTAAATTATTGGCTAGGTATTACAGATTCAATTTTATTTAAAGCCAAGCAAAGCATATTTCCATTGTTGTGTTCTCGGTAACACAATTCTTTGCAATTTCATTGCCTTATTATTAGACATAATAGGATTCAAAATTAGCCTTATTCCTGCCAAAGATAATAGTTTAGGATCCGGTTTATTCCTATCACTGTTAATAGTTCGCTGTCGTCGTATTAAAGTAGGAAAACTCAACTTATCGAGTGATTATTTATTCATTCAATTACGTTACAGTTTATAGAAATAAACAAATATGTTATCTACAAATGTTATCTGCGTGTTTATGGTAGTAAAAGTCTATTAGGAGTTGGTAATAAATATGTTACTACAACAAGTACTGAATTAAAACTTTAATATTATATCGAGTGACTACCTTGGTTTCACTCGCTTAACTTGCGTTCCCATAAGAACTTCATAATTAAAAATATAGCCTTTGTTATTCCTGAGTTCCTGAGATTAACAAACTAAGTCTTTATATTTGTAATATTATTAGGTATAGATATATTATTAATTAGCATATGTATGCAAAATTATTAAAAACTTAGACAATATCATAAATTTGAATTATTACGTAAATCATTCTAATCGATGCATGGCAGAATAGCAAGACAGTCATTAACATGACGCAAATATAATATTTGATATGTCACTAAGAATCGCTTGAGTAAATTAACATGATATTACTACAAATATCGTAGATCCTGTACTAATAATGTCCAGCAAAATGTGTTAATTATCATGAACTATCCAAAAACAGGCTTAAATGTGACTTAAACTTGTAAACGAAAATATTTGTACCACTGTTACACATTTCATTATTAATGTATGAGATCACATTAATTTTACAATTACATTTTATCTCACGCCCAAAAATTGGAGCATGCACCGGGATGGAGCAGAGATTGTATGAAATTATACAGATAGATTTTTACCCTATACCATGCTCCACCACATCCATCGCTCTTCTGTTGTTAGCCATGAGGCTTTTGCTACTTCATCGGGCCTAAAGCCGAGCTCATGCCTTATTTAATGGTTTAAAAACTATAAGCTACGCTTAAGTTTTGTCCAAATGTCGCTCTATTTTATAGTTTGCTGGCATATCCAAATTCGGCTATACGAGGGCATCGGAAGTGAAATGCAGCCTAAAAGAAAAACCGCGTTCACGTAATAGAACCCCGTTGTAGCTACCGTTTCGATACGGAACTCTAAAAACATGTTATTTGAATTCTAGACTGATATTTGTGTATCTTTTGGCGCAATACTTATTATTTCGAAAGCTCACAAAGTTAAGAGTTTAATGTTTTGCAGCCAGTTTTATTGTCATAGTTTTGTTGTTGGTATTGGCAGCTTTTATTTATCTATTCGAAATACCATACATTTTTATTTACAATAAACTATAATAATGTATGTAACCGACGTTTATAACTGAATCCTCTTATTTACAAATACGGTTTCTTCGAAATATTCGTTGGTAATCAAAATGTGTTGTAAAGTTTGCAATATTTGTTAAGACTACAGAGTGATTATTTGTAAACTGCGAACAACCGGCAACGAAAACAAAATTATTAAAAAATAATGTCAACATGTCATGCTAATCATTCTCCATCCTCCCACAATTTCATCAACGTAGAATTTTGGTTATTCTATGCTCTTTTGGTGTTGTTGAAAAAAAAAACCTTATGCTAAGTTACGTCCAAATATTATAGAGAACAAATCAATTCCTAAGCAATTATATTAAAAAATTAAAAAAAAAAAATATTTTAAATCATTTGTGGTACCCCATCAAAAGCACAGTAACGCATACATAACAGATTGTATTCAAAACTATGCAGTCCTGCGTAAACTGCTTAAGTTTACGCCTTACGATAACGTTCTAAATTGACGGTGATAAATGATAGAGCATTTTTCTGAGCATGCGCATATAATCGATGGTTACTCGGATTCTTATCCATAAATCGATATAATAAATCATCATAGAAAGTAATTGATGTGCATCATGTTTTTACCGTAAAGTTTGAGAGTTATAATTATTTCACTTGTATAGGACATGTTTTAAGGGGAAGTAAATGCAGGTACCAATGCACAGTTGGGATAGGGTGGACATGTTCAAAACAGGTTTTAGGGGATTATAAACATGACAAGGGCGAAAAGGTGGGAATAAAAGTACTTAACAAAAGCAGGTTTCAACGACGGCTTTTACAAAGAATTTAGAAATATGTAGGTACTCTCAAATGCAGCGCTTCGCCAAAATGTTATTCTAATACGGTAAATTATATCACATACTTTTTTTATTGACGGTTACATTTTGCTCTATAGTCCGTTTATAAAAATCTGTTGTTACAGTATTACAAGAAAGTGGTTATATCGTTCCGTTGTTGCTTAAATGTGAACCTAAATTACACACTCATAGGGTTGGAAATGTGTTTTCAATATGTACTATTTCTTTATCATTCAGATTACAGTGTATAACATTGTTAATGATTTATTATTCTATGTAGTTCTTGCTTGTGACTTAAATTTTTAATAAAATACTTATTTAATTTCTACAGATACGTGACAAAGTAGTTTTAACTTAAGCACCTACGGGATTCGTATAAAAAAATATGTTTTACTTATATTTATAAAATTATGGTTCTAAATTATACTAAGTTATAATAATGCTAACATACCTTATAAATAAAAAATACTACATGTCAGGTTCATGGTAGACCATTTAAAAATGTTCGAACTATTTAATGATGGACATCCATAGTACACACAGCGGGATGTCGCCTGTCGTAATGCTGCAATAGAGAATAGAATCATTCAACGAGGACTTCAAAAGCATTTTACCCAGTCGCCATAAGCATGCTTTTACAGCTCCATATTATTATCACTGCATCGGATTTTTAAGACAAAAACACAATAGTGCACTATAAAAAACAAACAATTCTTTTGTACGGCCGTTTATCTCACTGGAAGGTAATTAAGTAACGATAGATGAATAGATAGCTTAGTACAGGAAACAACAAAAAATACCACAACAAAAAAAGATAAGACAAATATGAATAACTAGCTTTCAGCGCGCTGTCTCAAAAGCGTAGGTCCTGCTCCCGTGGGAACTACATAATTATATTTTATATATAGCCTATGCCACTCCTGGATAACGTAGCTTTCAACTTTTAATTATGAAAGAATTTTCGAATTCGGTCTTCCAGTCGATTCAGAGCCTATTCAATGCTAACAAACAAGAAAAATCCTCTTTATAATATTAGTACCTATATATGATATCTATATAAATATTACTATGACTTCGATAAAAACTTTGTGTCCGTGAAATGAATGTTTGTAAAGTCCCCCGCGACACAGAGATTTATTTACCTAGTGCGGGAGTTGTCTTTTTAAAACGAAAAAAAATAAAAATAGTAAAAATGTCTTCATTATTTTTACTGAATTTACTTAATAAATTGACATATTCAATACCATCCGATGCCCTTGTAGACCGGTCCGAGAGGTCCGCGAACTGTAAAGTAGAGTGACAGTTGCACAAAACTCCCCTAAAATACTAAAAGTCATAATCCCTCAATCTCATCGCCAGCGACCGCCCAAGCCCCACAGGGGGCGCCTTCTTGCGCAGGTTGCTTAGTTTGTAGTTTGTAAAACCATTTATTAAAGCTGGAGCTCTGCTCGTCTTTATGCCAGGTGAAGTAGCAAAAGCTTATCTACGTAAGTCAATCCGAACAAAAAAAACAATACATTGTTTCCATGCGTAGAAACCAGGAAGTAGCAAAGAAAATAATTATTTTTATTAAGTCATAGTCATATCGTTACGAAATTAGTCTCCGGGTCTTATGTCAATAGGGAGGTTTTTTTTACGTTAATAAGTAAAACTTAGTATCACTGACCAACAATGCTCGGCAAGAAAAGTCCACGGGCAAGACGCATGATAAAAAAAATAAAACGTAATTATAAACGGTGTGTACACGTAATAGTGTATTAATATTACATTATAGATATAGATAATTTAAATTAAGTAACCCAAAAATAACGCGACAAATTTGTGTTCTCACGTAATTTTTGATAAGACATGACACGTATACCTATATATTTTAATGTATTCTTTAAGAATTTACCAGGGATTATCAATGCTAATATTACCTACTAGCTGCGCCCCGTGGTTTTACCCGCGTTAATCTGCTCCAGTGGGTCGGAGCGTGATGTTTTGTAGCCTATATGTTAATCCAGCGTTTAACCTATCCCGTTGCAAAATTTTAGCCAATTCCGTTCTGTAGTTTTGGCGTGAAATAGTAACAAACGTCCATACATTCATCCATACTTACAAACTATCGCGTTTATAATATTAGTAGGACATAGGCCTCCTCTAAACAGGCCGTGGCCACGGTTTTTGAGGGATATTGCCATAATTACTTCTACTAGGCAGATTGGTAATCGCATTAAGATGGTAACTAAACTTGAGGTGATGGTTGCTGCTGCCCATCCATGGGCTGATTATCCCTTAGTCGCCTCTTACGGCACAATTAGGAAGACATTAGGTGGCCTATTTCTAAGCCGGAAACCACACGGCAAAATATGGACTGAAAAAATTATAAAAATGGGTAAGTTTGTGGATTTGGATGTTCTACTTGATCGAGTATATATAGGCGAGCAGATCTCCAGCTTCAATAAATGGTTTAAAAACTACAAACTAAGCAACCTGCGCAAGAGGTTGTTCCCTGTGGGACATGGAGTTCGATTCAGGGCGGTCACAAACAGGGAGATTGAGGAGTTATGACTTTGTTTTCTAGAGAAGTTCTGTACAGCTGTTCTCTGGACACAAAACTAAAGAACAATCAAAGTGCACCTACTTAAATTACAGGTATCACGTAACGATATTACTATGAATTTGATAAATTAAATGTCTTACCTAGTCAGCGTAAAAAAATGCATGCAAAAAATATTTAAAATATGTCAATTTATGAAGTCAATATAGCTTCAGTAATACAGGAACAATAACATAGGAAATGCGTTACAATAACCCTACAGTAATGGAGACCTTTTTATCGAAGCCATATCGTTTTGTGATTAGCCTCCTGATCTGATAACAAAAGTGACTGAGTTGTGGTAACAATAATAAAATCACATAAAAAATATTACAGTTTGCTACACAAACGTTAGACGTTATCTAGGTAGTTAGTTCTACATTCTATCATATCAAATGAGACACAAATCATTATGTCTGACTAGAATTATGAGCAAAATTCAAACTCACAGTGCGTTGCACTCTAATCTAAAAATAACAAGTGGAAAGCCTAAATATGGTAGCGTTAAGAAAGTAGCCACTCTGGTTTAGTTCTACCGTACTTGTACCATAACTAATGTTTCTTCATATAAGTTTTCATGAACCATAGATTATGTTGACATCCTTCAGTTGTAATTAAATAGTCTAAGAGCCGTGGAAGATCAACCTTCACCCATCTGATAACCATATGAGACATACTTTTTGTCATATTCATTAAAAAACATGTCTATGATAACTTGCCTATCAAAAAGTGTTCATAGCTAATTTTCATTTAATAAATTTTAATCAGTTTAGGGAAAGGAGAGTGTCGGATGATGGTGTGATAGAACAGGACACAACATACCAGCTGCACTCTGCCTGACCGAGTGTACATTTTAGTGAAAAAGAGCATTTGTTTCCACAACAGTAATTTTGAACCTTCTGACCATCATTCTTACTTCTATTACACTTTTTGTATTATTCATTACATCTTATTTTTATATTGAGATGAAATTCATTTGGTTATTAAAAGAGTAAAGGTGATGAAAGAAAGTTAACTAAAAATAATTCAAAAATAATATAATATATATTAAAAAAAAAGCCAAGAACACTTTTTGATAGGCAAGGTATCATATGTGTGTTTGTTAATGAATATAATATTTGACAAAAAGTATGTCTCATCTGGTTATCAGATGGGTACTCTCCTCGTGGTATGAGTTTAGCATACACCACATATCCCACCGCCAGCGCGCGAATGCGATGCAGCGACGCGACGGTGGGAAAGCGTAAATGCATTTGCCCCCGAAAAAAAAAGGGACTTTATATTGCCATAATTACCACGCTTGGCAGGCGGATTGGTAATACACGCTGCTGCTTATCCATCAACTGTTTGTCCATTAGTCACCTCCTACGACACCCATGGGAAGACAATGGGTGGTCTATTGGAAGTCGGGCACCACACGGCTTAACATATCTATTCTTTTATTCTAATATTATTACGTGGAACGATTTGATTGTTTGTTTTTGTGCATTGAATAAACTCCGGAACTACTGAACCGATTTCAATTGTTTTTTCACCATTACATAAGTACATTATCCAGGGCTTACATAGGCTATATTTTATGATAAAGTTCCCATGCAAATTAAATTTATTATTTGCGTGGAAGACACAGATATTTCTTTACTTAAGTAATCCCTGTACAATACTCTACATCAGTGGTCGGCAATACGCGGCCCGCCGCACACCGCTTACAATAATAACGAGAAGTAACATTAAATGCAAGAATTAAATAAGTTATAAATATCAAAATTAATGCTTGAAATTACCGTGATCGACCGTACACCGTATAGTGTGGATCCAGCCTTACGAACGCGCAGAGCGGCCCAAAAATAAACAAATAAGGATGAGATTGACATTTTTTCGATGTGACAATTGACAAGTGTGGCCACCTTCATATCACAAGTGTGGCCTTTAGTTTATTTTGCCACTTTGTGGCCCATGTCTGCCAAAATATGGCCGACCGCTGCTCTACATGATCTTAGCTAAGTAGGTACTGTTAACGGGATGGCATATTTTGGAAGCCCCTTATTTATTTTATTGGTAAATTAATTTGACTTTCTGAAAAAAAAACAACAAGATATGTGGAAGTGTCATTTGCATGGGTTTATTAATAGAACTTGATAAGGAATGATTGTACACGGTTAAGTATTGCATTTGCTGAGTGTGTGAAGTCAAGGTGGACTACATATTTTAGTTTATAAATAAATGAGCCGTCATATAAATAACTTCCGTTTTTCCTGACGCTTTGAGTATATCAATAATATCGTATTGATTTTATACAAATAAAATATTTAAATACAAAAATCTAAACCAACAAGACACTATTTAAAAAAAATCCGGCCAAGTGCGATTCGGACTCGCGCACGAAGGGTTCCGTACCTTTTTCAAGTCCTACCTGTTGTCGTTATTGACATCGCACAAAAAAGAGCAAAACAATTGTATCCCATTCAATTTTTTTTTAAACTATTTGATAACAATTTTTAATTGAAAAAAACATTTGTTTTCTATTTTGTATACCTACCTACCATAATATCTCAATTAACTAAATAGATATATTAGATACTCTCATCCAAGTTAATTCGTTTTCAAATTACAGTTATATGGAACAAATACCACACCTACTAGAGGCGCCCTCTTGCGCAGATTACTAAGTTTGTAGTATCAAAACCATTTAATAAGGCTGGAGTTCTGCTCGCCTTTATGCCCGGTCAAGTAGCAAAAGCCTCGTGAAAGACAAGATAATATATCTTCGGTGAAGTAGCAGAAACGTCGTGGCTGAATACATTAATGTCTGTCCGAAAAAATAATTGCGCTAGGTAGAATTCAAATTCCCAGAAAGCCATGGGTTCCTAGGCCCCTCACCAACGGCGGATAGAGGAGTACCTGAGGGGTTTTAGTGGGTAGGATCCTCTCCTCGTAATATGATTAGCATACCACCGCTATGGAGAGGATAATCCACATACCCCTTCGCAGGCGCGGGAACTCCGCAGCAGCGAAGGAGATGCGTAAGATTAATGCATTTCCCAGCGGACAAAAAAAGGTATAATTCAAATGCCACGTGTATTATATATCAAGTATTGATTGTGCAATGTTTACGGATGAACTCGAGTCATCTCCCGGTTAAAAGGTTGTTTCGTACCTAATAAGTAGTCATAGTAATTAATTATTATAATTTATCAGGCATACGGTAATGGTCTGCACGTTGTTTACTATAATTAATAACATTTATAATTGACTTTCTAGTTCCGTCTTTTCACCAGTAAACAAATAGTGGAAAGTCTTTAGGATTGGAATCAAATAATTAGTATCAACTATGTATTTTAATTGTCTAGGTAAGTACCTAGCAATAAAGATACCTAATTAATAAGTAGGTATGTAGAAATTATTACGATTTTATAGCAACATTTTCTCCGTTTTTATCCAATATTATTCTAAGCGTTTCTAGATAAATACACAAATAATTTATATGCGCGATTTACTCTAAAAATAAAAATAAACCCCTTAAAATATTTAGATTACAAAATTAGGTAGGTACAAAATATCTTACATAATTGTATAGCCCGTGCTAGGTGAAATACCTACCTGTGTTACAGGAGTCGGCAGTCCGTGTTATTCTATCCAATTAGGTACGATTTAATTCTAACCTAACCTAACAATAGTAAGCAGCCGTTGGTAAATAGGTAACCCATATGTTAATCTTATGTAAAGACATACAAGGGAAAGTTTATGAGATAGGTAGATACCTACCTAGATATTGTTTAGTTTTTTTTTATTTAAGTTTTAACGTGATGTTTCTGTTGTGAAGTAAATATAACATTTGGGGGTGTGAAGCAATTTTTGGTTGCATAATATAATCGTTTATGTTTATGATCGTTTCGATGCTGCGGGTTGTCGTCGAGGGCGCCAAGCGCCAACAGATCACTCGGCCGCCGCGTGACGCTCACGCACTGACTACGTGATACTACAGTTATATTTACATGTCGCTTAAAATCCATATGAGTGATAGTTTATCAGTAAGATTCCAAGGATTAATAACAGAAGTGCACGTAAACAAAGCTAAAGATACGGAACATTAGTGCATAGGTTAAATATCTCAAATAGGTTTCGTCTAGTGGTGCGCGGGCGACTATGGGCGACACTATCGGCCCGGGCGCATACCTACCTCGCTCATTCGCATCAAGCGCAAGCGCCGGGTGGGCGCGTATTACATCGTCTTTTTTAATCCACCCTCAAAAATAAGCAACCGCAACAAAAAAACTATAAAAATAATAATAAATATAAAAATTGAATACAACAAATATTTTATTAAAATAAAACGCATTACGTGAAAAACACGTCGGTGTTAAGTGATAGTTTATCTATAGTGTCTTCGTTCAATATAAATGTAACAAGTAAATAACTAATATTAAAACTTAAGTGAACTAAGGACTTGAAAAGTGTTTTAATGAGCCCGTGTGTACCCAACAAGTCAAACTCGATGAGTTCCCCGAAGCTGGAGATGTCATTGGAACATCAGATTCCTGTCTTGATGAAGAAGGTAACCAAATTATAGCAATTCATTATTAATTAGTCAAATAACGTTATCGGTTTAGCCTTTGCCCCTTATATTGAGCTCTGGGTCACCTCTTATTTATAATATATCATGTTTATTACTCAATAATTAAGGCAAGTAGGTAATTTAAGTAGGTAGAGTGTGACTCAATTTTAATGCTTAACAAACCTTAAATTTATGTTAAGGTTTAACATAAACATAAGTTAATGTTAACACTTCTTCGTCCACATCTGACGATATAAATAAAATAAATAATAAGTAACTCAATGAACTTGATGTAGCTGGATAGGTAGATATAGATATAGTATTATCTACAAATTATACGAATATTATCTTTTTTGTTGTCATAACAATAATTTTGAGTCATAGTTACGTATGCCTATACATGAGATAAAAATGTAATATATTTTTCTTTATTATGAATGGTACATGTTATGACGTGAAAAACATCTGATTATAAATAATGCATTTATCACCCTATGTTTATCGCATTACCGGCTGCGCAAACGCATAACATGAAATAAGTAGGTAGCTGCGCGCGGCGCGGCGTTGGGGCCGCAGCTAAGTTCATTGCAACTCTTATATCTCTCAAGCCTGTCACTATTCACTGATACCACCACAATTTAGTATGCAAACCACCTCGCCAGTTTATCCAGTTTCAGGACTTGACTGTAAATTATTATGTATTCCTCGGGCTGAGTTATATACAGTCATTATGTAGAGGAGTGGGACGACGGGGTGCACGGTTACTGCCCGAGTTATTGCCGCTAAGCGTATAATCATATTGATGAATGACTTGTGGAGATGCAGCGGTGGCTTGTAATAGAACAGGATGCTGGAGTGCTAGTTAGAGCCTGTAGATACAGAGAAATCATCTCCCTACCTGTTAGGGAACATAACAGTAATTAACAACATTGTTGCACCGTCCACTGTGTTGATGACAAATGTAAAGTCAGGAGAACATCGATGAAACTGTTTTCATTATGATTTGATCAATACATAGTAGGTACTACATACTATAAAACAAAGTCCTCCGGCGCGCCTGTCTCTGTCTGTTCGCAATAAATTCAAAAACTAGGTACCTAGTTTCAAGCGGTTTCACCATTTGGTAAATTGATCCTTGAGGAAGACTTAATATTATATAAAATTTATCACGGTTTTGTGTTAATTAAACTTTAGGACTATCCGTGGGAAGACGGGTCGGGTCGCTTGTTTTATATAAATTAAGTCTTACGTTCCAATTATTACATGTCAATATTAACATTTTTAATATCTAATATTTTCATTTGCATTACTAATGCAAATGAAAATATTAGATAGTAATAAAAATTCCATAATGTTCATTTCAAAATTTTAACGTCGTCGCGTCGTCGCGTCGCCCGTTGACGGCCTTAATCAGATCCAACCAAGTTCCGTCACCTACTAATACGAAAGCTGTAGAAGGCTTTAAGTTAAAGGTTTATATAAATAGAAATAAAAGCTACACACTAGTTTGTAAATTATTAAAGAGATGACTGAGTAATTTAAAGCTGTATTTTACGACTCGGATTTCCTTTTCATTTGCAAATAAAAGGCAGCTTTAGATCTTCGTGAAAGAACTTTAGGCAATCTTATATTCAATTTACTGCATAAAACGATCAGTGCAACTTTTACCGGTCATGGTAATACAACATGTCATCCAAGACCGGTATTACTATCATGTATATATTTATATTGTTGAAGACATTAAAAACTTACGTAAAAATGCATGCTCCAGCGCATCCAATAGCTAGAATTATTCATGTAAAACGAAAAATTCTTAAAAATAATTATTTTAGGATACCTAGTTAAGTTCCTATTGCTTTAAAATATGATATTTATTTTAAAAAAAAATGTATACGGTTTTGACTACCTATTGATTTTTATGTCATATGGCCGCTTTGTGATGAAGACTTAAGGTGGAACGGTCACACTTTAGGTATTTAACGGATAATTTGAAAATTATGTTTACTCATCATTAGTTTAAAATTCTAAATTTTATCCCGTTAGTATTGTACATTCTTACTACAATGTACTTTTAGCAATGGCCTATTTAAGCAGTTTATGCCGTGTTAATGCCCCTTAAATAGTCTGCATGAGTAGCGAATACGTGACTAATAAGAAAACATGAGGTATGACTGCTGACAGACATTAGACCATAACTTTATGTCCATGGATACTTATTAAAAAAGAGTTGACACTCGTCTTTTATAGTGTAGTAGGACTCGATATAATTCAGATCAGGTAACGGATCAGATCCACAAATAAAGATTTTTTTATCCATACTTATTTTATTGAGAATTCGATACTGAATGCCCTTAAGGGCAGATACCTATTGTGATAGATCCGAATATTATACATAAAGTAATCAAAAGGTACACATCGAGGGTTTTATGTCGTATGATATGGACATGAGTTCATCAAATTAGTGATATAATCAGCTATTAGAAAGTGATATATCACTTTCCGTACATGTCACGCGGCTGACTCGATTGTTTATTTATCATAGTGCAGGTCAAATTAATAGTTATCTGTCATCCACAGTGTTTATTTAATTAATATATATATATTAATCTTAGCAGAAGTACACGCGTAAGCTAAACTTGTAGGTTTTTTACCTTTATCATACATACATGGAATATATTTATTAGGCACTGAAAACACACCAACAAAAGACCATAATAATATACCTAAATACGAAAAAAAACGTAAATAAATATTTCAGAAAAACCTTGCTGTCAATGTTAATTTTGTGTGAGATTTGTTTAGTGGCAGTTATTCGTTCGCCTATTAAAAGAGCTGTCCGTTATTGGGACGGCAAATAAAATACGGAAAGAAACAGATTTACCATAATAGCAGTCTACTACAGCATGGGAACGAAAACTATGAATAAGAGACAACGCGGCAACGCGTTACATAAAAATGGAAACCGAGTTGTTTTCATTACACTGATGAAAGATGAAAATTACTTTAATGTTATTTTAGCATTAATTACTAAATAAAGATAATTATTGCTTGTTTGATATTGGCATTTGATACAAGTATATCATGGTAGTAATTAATCCACATTAATAGATTATCATCCATGAGAACTGTGCCAATTTAAAATAAAACTAACATACTACTATTCTAAATCTAATCTACTTTGCGAGGTAATTTTATTGCAAATGCAATGGGGACATTAACTTTAATTAAATTACTTTCTTTTAACATATTTTCCATTCAAAATAAGGAATCCAATCTTAATTTACATATTTCAGTAATTATTTAATAATCGTTTGCAGTATTCATTGCAAAATGCTGCCAAATATTTTTATAAAGTTTTTGTTTCGATTTTTAGACGTTGTCAGTTGTCACTATACTAGTTGATCATATACAGAGGTTACGTACATTCATTTAGTTTTGGTACCTGTGTCATTATAGGTAGTGCTTCAAAGTACCTACCTATTAAGGTGCGAAATATATTTTTTCTTTAATTTGTCTAAATACAAAAGAAAGCATCATCATTATCATTAGCCGTATAACGTCCACTGCTGAACATGGGCTCCCAAGGGAAGGTTTTTGCCTAGTTCCCGCGCTTACCAGGCGGGTTGGTGACCGCAGTATTATGACATAACACAAAAGGATACGCTTCTGCTTGTTCCGTTGTATACGCTTGTTATAGATTATGTCATAACAATCGGGACCAACGGCTTAACATGATTTCCGAGGCACGGAGAGTAATGCCTCTACCAACCAGATCCGGAAATAAATCTTAGAATTTTCACTAAGAAGACCGGAGCGGCATGGAGATCGAATCCACGACCTCGGAGAATTAAAACAAGACTATACCGCTACGCAACGTAGTGAAATAAATAGCAGTGAGTGACTGAGCCAGTATTAATTTTTTTATGTCTAATTCTACCCATTTCAAAGTAATATACTTTTAAAAATATTAAGAATACATTTATCAAATTAAGATTAAATCTATTCATAATATAAAATAAGATTATCTTTTCACTACTAATATATCAAACGAGGTAGTAGGTAAGGTTTTGTGTTATTAGTATAGGTTTGAAGGAAAATCGTGACATACTTGTACATATAAGTTCTCCTAACAACAGCATTATAATGAGTTTCTATTAAACAACAATTTCCTTTCATCTCTAGAATTAGTTCAATGTTAACTACCTATATTGTTACGTTAGTACATTTTGATGTGACAGAAATATCTGTAGCGGAGCAGGGTTTGTTGACCTCGCTCGAAATAGAGGCGGAATCCGAATCTAAATTGTCTTAGTCGAGTCGATGTATTTTTGTAGAAAAAGTTGATATATGCAAGGTTGGTCCATTTCATATGTTACGGTCTATCTTTCGTTTTCTAAGTGTTTCTGCATAAAGATAGTAGGATAACAAAGTAAGGTTACCGCCGTATCTATACTAAATTACTGAAGAGTTTGTCTGTTTGTTTGCTTGAACGCGATAATCTTAGGAACGGCTGGTTCGATTGGAAAGTCTTTCAGTATTATAAAGCCCTTTTATCGAGATAGGCTATAGTTAATTATGAAGTTTTTGCGGGCACGGGAGGTACCCGGTGAAAACCGTTCGTGGCAGCTTGTACTAATAAATAAAGCTGAAGAGTTTGTTTGCTTGCAAGCGCTAATGTCAGGAACTAATGGTATGTTTTAAAAAAATATTTCAGCGTTAAAAAAAGGCTATATTTAATTATGAAATTCTTATACCAAGGAGAGCTACGCGCGCGTGATGGTAGTCAACGATAAGAGGCCCCGATTTATATTTTGGATATATTTAGCCTAGAGGCTTTTGCTACTTCACCGGGCATAAGCCCCCGTAAATTTGTGTGACGTGCTCTCCAATGTGGAGTTTGATACGTCAGGCTAAGCCTCAGTATGCCTCAGTACTAAAGTATGATTATAATCAAGGGGCTACCGCTAAATTGTTTGGATCAGGTAAACTTCGTATGCTGGACTGGATATAACGGTTGGGTGATTTAAATATCGTAAAAAGAGACCAAAATAGCAGTGACAAGCGTATACAAATAACCACTTGTCTTCATTAGTTATAATGTATGCTGTCAACTAATTATAAACCTTATTAGGATAATTTTTGAATTAATAATAAAATTAATTAAATTTTAAGTTTTATCGTAAAAACTTTTGAACGTGTTTCAAAAATATACAAAATCATATATAAGGTTAATGAACTTTAATATTAATTTACGAATTGTTTACCAACAATACGATTAAAAAAAATATAAGGTAAATTATAATTTATTATCATGATTTAATTTAGCGAGTAATAAATTTAAAAACTGTTGTTCAGAATAGCAAAGACACTTATCAGTACGCTATTTATATTTATTATTCGTTAATATAAACAGCTGTTCTTAATGATAATGACTTGTACTTATTTGTATATAATAAATAAGTAGGTATATCAATTATTATATTAATATGTTCATAAATAATCATGCTTAAGATAAATGCATCACATGTTGAGAACGTGGATTAAAATTATTGATAAACAAATATTAACTGGTATTTACGAGTTATGTAGTTTTAGGGGTGGATAAGAAAATAGTACAGAAATTATTAATCTGCCAAGTCGAGTAAGAAAAAAAAATGTTTTCACGGCCGTGAAAACATTTTTTAACACAAGGAAGATATAGTTTTTATATTTTCCTTGTAGATTTTTAACGGTAAAATATACGAGTAAACTAAAATGGCAAGAAACTTCTTAATTTTAGGCACTGCAATGATACTATAAATGTTCGACTCGAGTGTCACTCTTAGGAATTTCACTGGTTGTTTAAATTCCGTATAAAAAATGAATACCTAAGTAATTGTGAAAAATAAGTACTAATACTTATTTTTCACAATTACTTAGGTATTCATTTTTTCATTTAAGGAGTATAGCTCTAAAACTATTCTTTCCTAATATATCCTAACACCATAAACATGGGAGCTTTCGATCTTAGCTCTCATAATAACTAACTAGTCAGTATCCTTAATCACTACATAGTATAAAACAAAGTCGCTTTCTCTGTCCCTATATCCCTATGTACCTATGCTTAAATCTTTAAAACTACGCAACGAATTTAGATTTTTTAATAGATTGAGGGATTCAAGAGCAAGGATTATATTATTATGTATAATACATCAGCATTGTATCCGTGCGGAGCCGGGGCGGGTCGCTAGTATCATATAATATATTTACAAGTGTGTCAAGTAATATTATTTTTGCAATACTATTACAAAATTATATGACTTGACGCAAAATTTATTCGGAAATCATAAGTATAGAAATTAAAGATTTTATTGCTTTACACAAATTTTATGATCGACACGAACTCCCAAACATTCATTCTGTATAGGTATTTATAATACCACATTATACATAGGTATTGACTATGTTATATTTAAAGAATATTGTACCAACATATACCAATCAGTATTTAAATAATAAAAATCCACGTTTAAATCTGATTATTGCCACGTTGAATGGCAATGCTGATTCGTTGTGCTAAACACAAGCCAGCCCTCTCGTCTTTAAAAAGTTTATGAGCGCTGGGACCCCATGGCCCCAATGTTTCGACCCCAAAAGGCTCAAATATGTAACCTCCAATAAGGCTATAATAATTGCAAGAGCATTACATAAAAAAGAAAGAATCATTTTATTTAATAACCATTTTTAAACGACCAGCATTAACTAAAGCGATTAGAATGTAATTTTCTCGTATTTTGACGTAGGTATATACTAACATGGCACCTGTTTCATGGTCATCATTACCTTGTTAGTGACACTTATAGAAATGTAAGAAAGCCTATCTTTTTTTCACTATTGTTGTAAAACTTAATACGAGCGCATCCATTTTGTATTGAACTAATTCTTCTGTGGTTGAATATTTATGTACGGTACTTGTGCGAAGGTGAATTCAAAGGCATAGGTTTATTTACTACGGAGTGGCGAGATTTTATTAGATGATTGCTGTTTTATTACTGAGATGTAGGGCTTTGTTTATATAGTGGTATCATTCACCTTGCACACGGTACGATGTCATTCTTACTACTGCGGAAATAAAAATGGTAATTACCTGGCTACTTCGGAAGTAAAGTATTATTATTACCTATTATTGATAGAAAAAGATATGATAGTATCTACTACACTACACTAACGTCCCAAGAGATTAATCATTAGGGGTTTAACCTTAGATGCAGATTCGAGTCCTGCCGGTGGTCGAATTTTATCAATCTCAATTTTGAAACATAGTATCTACTAACTTAAAAAATACAATTAAAAAAACGATGTGTAAAAAAGATTACATTACCTATCTACATAGCTTTTTTATTCTTAGCTGTTTGTTAATTTTCTCTATGCCAGTGATTCTTAAACTTTTATGGCGACGGAACTCTTTTCGAAAGTTCATATTGGATGGATGGAGTACTGAAGTAATTCAACACATTATTATTAAATATTCAAGAGTTACAAAATTTATATACATTTTACTTATCTCTGTAAGCTTATGTTTTATTTCGGCGAATTTTCTTTATGGCTATCGTATTACGGAACTCTTAAAGGACCTAGGGATTGGAACTTTAAGAACAGCTGCCCTATACATATAGAAATCGATTTGTAAACAAAAGTCTTTCGGCTACCCATAAACAAACACCATGAATATCAACAACTGCTGCACAGAAGTCACAAGCAAACAACTTAAAGCTCGTTAGAATTCAATTGAAAAAAATACAATTGTTGTTTACCGACTACTAAAATAGAAAGGAAATGCCTCATGACTGGTTAGAAGGCAATCATTGTCACTTGACACAATCAAATATTGATGGAAATAACAGTGATGAACAAAACAAACGCATGTGTTATAAAATAGTGGCTATGTTTACATTTATAGAATGCAATAATAATACAACACTCAAGTCACCGTTTATTTAATTTGGAGTATAGCTCTCACCTTCATGTTCGGCAAAGTAGCAAAAGCCTCGTGGCTAACTACATTTTCTTTCTTCTTTAATTTAAGAGCTCAGCTCTTGTCGGTGGAGCAATCGCCATAGCTCTCTATCTTCAGCCTTTATTTTAACCTCTTGATACGACTTGACGCCCACTTTCTCCTTCACTTGTTGCATAAAAGTTCGTCTAGGTCTTCCCCTTCCTCTCTTTCCTTCTATTTTCCCTTCTAGGATTGTTTTAAAAAGCTTGTCATGTCGTATCAAGTGGCCAATCATCTTCCCTCTCCTATTATCGATCGTTCTTAACAATTGTCTTTCTTCTTCAATCATTACTCACACTTCCTCATTCGTCTTCATTTCTGTCCAACTGATATTCTCCATCCTCCACCAGCACCACATCTCAAATGCCTCCAACCTTTCTCTATCCCTTTGGTTTAATGTCCATGTTTCGCAGCCGTACAAAGCTATATTTAACTACATTTTTAATTGATAATAATTTGTCCGTTAGAAAAAGCGAAGAGAGAAGAGAGAGTGAGTTGAGAGAATTTCTAATTATATTCCTAGTGCTTGATAAATATCTACTTATAACTAACAACACACGATTTTAAATGCGAAATACCATATTCGGTGGGGGGTGGGACGCAGCCGGTGCATAAATAGCATTACTCAAGCCAGAACGGATGAACGAACCTGTATTTTGCACAGAAATAGTACCTACTCGTAGGTGTATGGTACTAATTGAACATAGGCTGTATACTGGATGACTTTTACCGTCTTGAAAATAATAGGGTGTAATATATATATGAAATAGGTACATGTCTAAGGCATAGTTATTTTATCATATTTTTTTTACTGACTTGGAGTGAAAATCATAACGATAAAATACGTACCTTATTAGGTAGTTACGTTACGTGAGTTAAAATAGGTGTCTATAACACTAGGCCGCAATGAAATATGAATGAAAAGAGAATGAAAAGAGTGAGCGAAATAGCGTACCTACCTACTTAGGTACGCATTTTTACGGTTACGATTTTCAATCTATGCCAGGATAAAATAACTATGCCTTACACATCTATTTCATATAGGTACATATCACGCCCTATTATTTTCAAGACGGTAAAAAAGTCCTCCAGTATAATTTGATTCTATGTAGGTATAGCCTAAATAATATTTACCTTGTATTTGAGACTGCAGCAGATCCTGTTAAAAGCAGGAAAGTATATTGGTTAAAATACACATTGATTTCCAATCAAACAGAACTGGTTGAGATTGATATGAAGTTATCGATGGGAAAAGTATAGAGATGTGGCATTTTGTGAAAGCGCATTCAATTTTCTTCGGAACCGGTCTTCAGTGACAATCGGGAACAGTTGCTATACTGCAATCACGATGTCGAGTCAAGAATGTTACTAATTGATTATGAACATGCAATCATCAATTATAATTTATAGTCATGCAATCTCAATATTATTGATTTTTAATGCCCTCGTAAGGTTTTAAAGTTTTTTCACTCCAAAAATTGGCATCAATCACACAACAAAGGGACATTTTCACTAATTTTTTGACAAAAATTATTGACATAAATACTGTTAGGTACTTTATTAACCTATCGTTCTATAATTCTTAACACAACAAACTAGGCGTTCATAACGAACCTATAGAACTATAATTCTAAACAAAACCAAAATTCTTTTTTATAAAAAAAAAAGTGTGCTATAGAGTAAATACAGGAGGTAATACTGTACAGTACACACAAATGTCTGATTTTAATGAAAATTACATGCTTTATAATAAGTTAATAGATACTTGATTACGTTTTGCAAAGCTATTAGAGGACGAGAATCAATAATTAAGTTCCTCCCATTACCTGTACACATAATTAATATTATTTATTAGTAGTATTAATAACGTGTGTACATCGTTTGTGGTTTACGACGAAGATAATTAGGGGTAGTAAAAACAAAATTATTCTAATTAAATGCGCTTTCACAAACAAAAAGCCTGCTTTGACTTTTATGATATAAAACTGTACCTAAGTAAAAGTCATATAAAAAAGTTGAATATTCTAAAAAGATGAATATACTGTAAATATCTATAAAAAATCAAGATTCGATTAGGTCTTCAGAGATTATTTATTTGAGGTAGGGGAAGCACGTATACAATTGTTTCGATATCTCATATAAACATATTGTGTTATCTTCTATATTATATCTTCCCTAAAATAACTTATAAAGTTATTATAATCAGATTGATAAATCGAATTTATGGTAACACAATTAGATAACATTTTATCTTTTGCATATAACAGACGTCGATAATAAAACCAGTTTTATGCTACCAAAAATGTGTGCTCTTTCAATGTAGGTAATTTATTTTTTAAGTTAATTCAGCTAATTATCTTTAAGCTTAAATAAATGATTGGTCTAGGTATCGCGCGAATAGATAACGCTGTCGATTTTGACAAATGCGGAAAAAAATAGTAAGCCAAAATCGGCGTAACCGAGCAAGTTACTAAAGACATTTTTATTAAATTTTGATTAAAATCGTAGTATTACGCCAGTTTGCGTAGTATTTAAAACTGTTTAAAAATAACACTATAAGAAATAAGAATGACATCCGAGGGATCACATACTATTGGTATAGTATAATTAATTATACACACTACAATATTGAGTTGCCGTATTTACGGAGCCATGCCTTTAAGCTAGCTTGGTATCTAGTCGAGTTAAGCTACTAAGCTTTTTTTATTCTTGCATTGGTGTAGGTATGATTAACGATATTGTAAGTTTTTAAATGTCTTTGAATACTTTACGGAAAAGTTTACGATATACTATGTTTTAAAATTGAGATTAATAAAATTTGACCACCGGCTAACCAATTAAGCTACGGTGGAACCCTACCGGTCATACGAAATTTATCAATCTCTTTATAACACGTCTCTTATGTCCCCCTTAGAGAGGTGGTCGAATTTTATTAATCTCAATTTTGAAACATGACATTGTAAGTAGTTAATATTAACATACAATGACGTTTAGGGAAACTATTAAGATGTTGTAAATAAATAAATTATTTCCATTGAGGGACTTTCTTCAGTCACTTCATGGGTATGACGTCAACAAATCTATAAAGTGTATGTAGGTGTATTGCGTATCTCGGACCCTTTAATCTATTAAGTTGTTGTGCATGCACCCCTGCCATTACTATTGGGCTTGATAGAATGATTGCGCCTTTAACGACTACTTACTCTAATATCTTATGATGATCATAAAACTTAATTTACATCACAGCCAATATAATGTAGTTATTTGAGCACTTTTATGTCGTAGGATATTAAATAGCTTATGTATAAATTACGCCAATTATGCAATTTTACCGGAACGAAAGACTTACAAGACGAAGGAAGTCCCATTTATTTACGACGTAGGTATTTGTTATGTATTACTACGTAGGTATGCTATTTATGACTTATAATATAGTACAACACCATTACATGGAGAGTTGTGCTCCATGTAGTGTAGGTAAATGGTGTAACCGTTATTATTGTAATATAACGAAAGGGGCGGTTTGTAAAGGCGATAGCCGTCCTCGATAAATGGGCCATCTAACACTGAAAGATTTTTTTAGTTCCTCATATTTGCGCGTTCAAACTCTTTAATATAGATTTAATTATTCTTAATATGGTTGCCTTCATACTTTTTACAAACCGTGTACCTAATGGCTTTGTATGATTAAATCAACGTTATAGTTATATCTATGGGTTGAGTTGGTATGAGTGGTTAATAGAATAGGTGTCTAAACTTTAAAAAATCCCGTCTACGATGGTGCTGATATGCACATCATTACCATTCAACCAGTTACAAATTCAAGGAGGGACCCATGTCCTATACAGTCACGAAAGAATTTACTAGGAAGTATTGAATTCCACCGTGACATCACACGACATAGTAAATATAAAACAACGTATGTCTAGAAGACAGTCGGCAGTCACGGCACATAACGAGTTTGTTTCTCTGTCATCGCAAGGACAGAACAAGGCCAGTTAGCAATACACATCACAAACATACAATCTGTGTTTCGTGCCAAATTATCGAAGGAATTAGAAAGTGACAAACCATGCTACCTGACTTTATGGCCGGTCATCATGTGAAACAGAGCTCATTGCTGTTTTCCCTCGATGTTTAACGTCTATCTTCTCACTATGCTAAAGAAATAATCGTAGTTGACGAACAAAATGATTTGTATGTTTTCTCTAAATTGACATATCCTTTTTTTATGAACCTTGAAAACAAAAATAATTATCTATTTTGTGAATTTCCTCCGAAAGTAGACATCTCGTTTATGATATATATTTTTCCTTATAATTGAGACTACGGCATTGAATCTTTAGTTATTTTGGTTTGAATATTTTCATTTTTTAAGTTTTATCTATTTTTCCTTTATTATTTACTCAATCCGCTCTGGAATTTTAGTGTACGGAGCGGGTGGCAATTTGTGGTTTGCTAAACATTGCCGTAAAATATTCATTAAATAAAAGTGTAGTTTGTTCGAGAGGAATGTCCTAGGCTATGCGCATTGTGTAGGTTCTTAATACATAAGTACTATAGAAATAACCCACACATGTTGGTACTCAGTCCACATGTCAAATTGTTGAAAGAAAACATTGCGGAGCTAATACTTGTGCAGTATAGATATAGATACTATATATAGTGCCAAGCGCGTGATTACTATTTATATATTTAACTGACGTCTGGATGTGTCTGCGTACTATTTTAACGCACAAAGTGAAAGTCACGACACAAACAATCTGTACGAGGATGTTCCGGACACATTGTAATTGCATTATTTTCCATTAACTTACCGCGCGTAGTTTCATTCGCGTCGCTCCCGAAGCCGTGGAAACTTAAAAGTTATCATGTAATTTTTTTAAATGTTTTGAACACTTTATGGAAAAGTTTACCTTATATAGTATAAGGTAAATTTCAAAATTGAGATTAATAAAATTCGATCCTGCCGGTGGTCGAATTTTATTAATCTCAATTTCGAAATATCATGTAAATTTTACTCAGGGATAATGTAGCTTTCTAATAGTCAAAGTTATGGAAATCCGTCCAGCAGTTTTTGAGTTTATTCGTAACAAACATACCTATAAAAATATAAATCTTTTCTATTTACAATATAAGTATGGATTTCTAATCATTTGCGAGTTGGATATGTGTAAGAAAGAAGAGGTTACTATGTGAATATATAAAATATATTTACAGTAGGTACCTAACATTTTTTAACGTAGGTATGCGATTTATCAGGCATTACGTTTGTCTGTCAATGTTAATACTACTCGTAAAATGATAGTGAACAAAATTGTTAGTATCTTTTACTAACATTTTGAATAGCTTTTTAGTTGTTATGGAACTAAATCAATAGTGCTCAAATTTATTTCGATCGAAACCTGTGGTAGAATAACCTATAGATAAATTCAGTGGGTCCTCTTGATTGGGGCTAGTGATACATAATACAAACCGATAATAAATAAAGCGTGAGAAAAAATACGTAGGTATCCAAAACGTTATGACTAATATTAACAATGAGAATAATGGATACATTATCTAATATTTGTTGATATTTAATGACATGCATGATCTTATCATAATCTATGTGAGATACGCTTATCTTTTTTAGGCGAATTTTGGCACACGTTACTGCCACGAGCTAAGCATACAAGTACTCTATTTGCTTCGTAAAAAAATCTTTGACCTCGGCTCAGAGCGATCGCTAGTGGGGAATGGGGAATTATGACTTTTACTTTTTTTAACAATGCTGATTTTTTTTGTGCGAACGACTTGGAAAATGCATGCAAAATGTTTGCCCTTCCACCCCTTAGTTTGCAAATAGCTTTCCAATGCTCTCGTAAATCCGACGTCTGGGAGGCCCGCGAAATGTAACGTAGAGTTTCACAAAACTCCCCTTAACAACTAAAAGTCATAATATCTCCGACAGTCAGCGAACGCCCTAAGCCGAGGTGCAACTCCAACAGGTGACCCCTCTTGCGCAGGTTGCTTAGGTTCTAGTTTATAAATTTTCTTGGCCAGCTAAATAAATATCCGCCCGAAAAAAAGCAAAATATTTGATTATTTACTCCTTATTATTGCTACACGTACCACACTATCGTTATATTAGTTTCAAACTACCTACAGCACGTCACCTCTCATGTCTCATCTCAAAGTAAACAGTCTATACAATCAGTTAAATACTTATATTATTTCATTGTTTCAAGGAACGCGTTTCCAACAGAACATTTAACGTCGCTATAGCAAGTCCACTTACCGACACACATACGTAATGACTAATGACCTCTATTTGTCCTCTCTACTCTTTCCGTCAACCTGTTTAATTGTATTGAATAACCCAAACTGGTCATTTTACTTTTATTCTCTTTGATTATGTAGTTGTTATTGTGTTTATCGCGTATTGGTAATCATATCTCTGCTACTTGTACTTGCTTGTACACCTGCTTGGTGTTGTGACGGGATTGGTATTAAAAAATGTTGGTGAAGCCCTGTACCACTTAGGTGGCTCTTGTAGTCCGAGGCTTAATTTAATTGATACTGCGCAATAGGGCGCCCCATTTGAGATTTGGACCTCGGGGCGATGGCTGATGGAGGGATTGAAGGATAATTCCCATCCCTTTTAACTAGCTATGCCCCAACTAGCGCACCTATGTACTTAGTTCTTGTGGAGTTGGTTAATTATATATAATTATTGTAAACTAAAAACTGATTGTAAGTAGGTAATGTTTGTCTGCACAGTAAGTACAAGACTGTTTTACGAATCTAGGCTCTACTTAACAAATTGGCATACATAACATATTGTTTGCACGTATCTTAGTTATATTGTTACGTAGGTACCCTCCTGTAGTGTACTAAATACCTAACGCTTATATTTATGAAAAATACGTATAAATATAGTCAGTATGAGTATTTATACCTACACAATGTTATCAACCTGCATGGCACATTATTTAATGCAGTCATTGCCAAGGTCGTAGTTTTTAATAAATACTGATAAAAGACATTAAAATACGTAAATTGCTTTTAACTGAACTTCGACATTCTTAAGTACTAAATTAGATGTAATAAATAATATACACAGATACGTGTCCAATTGAGTTCTTAGACAATGGGGTAATGCGTCTAGAGGACACTAATTACTTTAACACTATTCTATTATGTGTATTTTTGTATTGCTACCGTCTTTTGTTATTGTGAAGTTACCATTTTTAGGAGTCTTTTGCTACTTCACCGGACATAAAGACGAACAGAGCTCCAGCCTCAATAAATGGTTTAAATTCTACAAACTAAGCAACCTGCGCAAGTGACTTGGACCTCGGCTCAGGGCGGTCGCTGGCGGGGGGATTCAGGAATGATGACTAAAGTTTTAGGAGAATTTTTGCAACTAATAAGTTTTTAGCTACCACAATATTTTAGTTTGTTTTTTAATCGTATATAATATTTATATAATCGAAAATAATTTGCAGAAGGTTTACGCAAAATCTGAGATAAATATTGAGATCCAGAAAACTAAAATATTAATGATTGGAATAGACAAGTCAGAAATGTTTTGATAAGTACAAATATGGAATCTATTAACAATGGAGGCTGATACGCGCCGTCTAACGACAAAACGTTTAAGATTATAGACATATTTGTGCAGCTGACTGTACAAACTGCTCGGTTATACGTTGAATATTTAACTAGTGGTTTCATTTATTTAAAACTTTTAGCTATTTGCTTATTCATTACTTCGCGAGGTGAATGACTTCATCAAACAATCAATATTTAAATGATTTACGTGTATGTTTTAGGAAATTAAAAATATTTCTTTAGTTATACCTACCTACATTTTTACTTTTGTAAAACAAAACATTAAAATTTAAAAAAGATCTGTTTTACGGGCTTTGTTATATTCACATTTATATAAGTTGATCGGGTCCTATAATATATTAAACCACGATCACTGTTAATTATTGTAACTATCTAGTCTGAAGGTTTTATACTGTGAGAACAAATAAAAAAAATTATTATTATATATATATATATAAAATAACTATTTTGTCTATAACAATCGTGTTACAGGGAACGGGCAGCAACGTTTCCCTGTGTGTTACAAAATAATACTGCGGTCACCAATCCGCTTGCTAAGTGTGGTGACTATAGCAGGAGGCCCATGTTTAGCAGTGGTATTTTTATGGGCTGATGATGATAATTGCTTTAATAAAACAACATTTATAAATGAAGTCGTTATAAAGTAATTAGCTACCAAAGGAATCATTTAAATTGTTCTACAGAATAGGTATACTATCTGAAATTGGTGTTATTTTTTCATGATTGAACGATTTAACCTATGTACTTTGTAGATTTTTATGAATAAGACTCTATAAGATACTTCAAAATTATATGCCATATCTTAGGTTACGAAAAGAAAATAATATGAATACAAAAAATGTATAAACTACCTACCTACTAGATGTAAAAAATATAAATTAAACTTAATATAAAATATAATTGTAAACAAAAATTCTTACACATTGTTTTGACTATGTACAAGTGCCTATAATTAGGGTTACGTAAATAAAAAATATTTTTATTTTATATATTATTATATCAAGTCGTCAGTAACAATATAACATAGGTAATTCATTCGTGTAGTAATCACCTGATATCGACATACAAAATTAAGCCTGATGGCTTTATTAATAGTTATAGTGAAAAAAGTATGCTCTCGTGCGTTATTTGCAGTACTTAGCAAACATGCCATTTATATATAATAAACAAAAACAATTTAAAGAAAAAGTTTAAGTAATGTGTGCATTTTTAATCTGTGAAATAAGAGACTACTGGCAAGTAGTAGGCCTATGTGTACAAACATAAAATTATCATTAACGACATTGCTGAAAATATATAAATTTCTACTTGCTTTATATTTTAATCAACAATTCATACTATCATACCTACTGTACGTCATATCTAATTCCATTTCGGCTTATCACATTCTTAGAATTTAATTAAGCTTATATTTTAATATGAGTTATTATCAATATTTCTTCGTTTTGAGATCTTAAGTTGGTTTATCACTACATAGTGTAAAACAAAGTCGCTTTCTCTGTCCCTATATCCCTATGTATGCTTAAATCTTTAAAACTACACAACTGATTTTGATGCGGTTTTTTTTAATAGATAGAGTGAATGAAGAGGAAGGTTTATATGTATGATACATCAGCATGGCACCCGTGCAAAGCCAGGGCGGGTCGCTAGTAATATATAAAGCTGAAGAGTTCATTTGTTTGAACGCGCTTATCTAAGGAACTACTGGACCGATTAAAAATATTTCAATGTAAGATAACCCATTTATCGAGGAAGGCTATGATCTATATTCATTATTGAAGTTCCCACGAGAACGGGAGATACGCGGGTGAAACCGCGCGCGGGTAGCTAGTGTATGTATATATGGAAGTGTGAAAAAGTCTTTGACCTGGTGGTTAATTGTGTAATTTCGTGATAAAAATGTCTGATACTCCAAGTTTACTACATATGTATGCACAGCCCATTTATCAAGGAAGGCTATAAGTAATGGGTGTAACGCGGGTGAAACCACGTGCAAGAAGCTAGTTCAATTATAGAAAAGAGGCTGATCTTTCTATATTTTTGTATTATTTGGTTTAAAATGTAAGTTGTACCCTATTCCACTATTACGTTAGTATAGTTAACAATACAAACATACTCAAAGGCTATCGTGTCAATTCTTAGTTAAAAATCAGTTATTCGACAAGAAAGATGTGTTCATTGGTAATTTATACTTATATTGAATGTTATAAATGAAGTCATACACTAACGATATGTAAAATAGAATTGAAAGTAGACAGTTAGACCCGATATTTGAAACATTTACTAATACTTAAACGAAATTTAAATTTATATGCGCATGATTTGTCACGCGCCGCCGAACGCTTGCTAAACCGTTACACTCAAAGTGCATCGCTAAAGTGCAGGTTAAATGATGTCAAACGCACAATAAACGTATTGGAAATACTTAATAATATCAATGATGTATCATTGGACAATAATTGTGCCTTATCTGCCGGTCATTGACCGTCTTATCGAGCCTCTTCAATGAGTTCCTTATGACGTACCTACCCGCTTCTAATTCGCTTATTTGTATTATGGCATGTTATCGCAAATATTTTTATCTTTTGTTGACAAGAAAACAAAGAATTTTACATCGCACAATTATTTACTAGGGGTAAGATTTGTATGTCATTATAAAACATGATTATGTTAACTGATAAGAAGATTAATTTGTGTGATAATTATCAAGTTATATATTTGGTCTTTATTAATTTGCAACGGCTTCTGTTTTAAAGGACCTTTTGAAGGATATAAATCTGCCACAATCAAGCTTAAATTCAATTTCATACAAATCGATTTAAACCAGTTCTATCGATATACGTATTTGATTAAGGGTAGGTAGCTAGTCTTTACGATTATACGCATACCTACAAAACTGTTTACAAATCAGTAAGACTTGTAAGGTTATATCACTTATATCAATTTATATTTGAAGCTATACCTACCTATATTATACAATAGGTATAGTGGATTTAAATATTGCATTTTCAAATTTTACACTTTAAAACAATAACCTCCCGCCAATGAACCGTATATACCCTTTTGACTCCACGTGCTAAGTAAAAGAACTGCAATGTCGTTCTATATACTTCATCAGTTCGTTTAAGTCCACTGCTGAACATGGGCCTCCTCTTTAACAGACCTTGTCAAGCCATGGTCGTTAAGGAATATTGTTATAATCACCACGCTTAGTAAGCGAATTGTTGATCGCAGTAAGGTCTATATTTAATCTAATAGACGCTGCTGCCCACATCAGGTATATCATCTTAGTCACCTCGTACGACACCAATAGGAATGGGGTGCTATTCTAAGCCCGTAAACCTATATTCATATTATATGTATAAAAACGTGCTTTTTATTCTTACTTGCTTTCCTATTTAAACGTACTTTAACACGTCTACATGTTGTAAACAACCGGCTTTGCTAATAGCGCCTTATTTTAATGACAGTTTTTATTCGTTTTTTAGAAGAGTTTAATGGCTTACCGTGGTAGATTGACTCTATATGACCTGTTTAAGGCTGGAAAATATGTGTCTGACTACTTTCGCTATTATTTTAGCTCCTTTTAAGAACATATATTTAACTAGTGGACCCGATAGACGTTTTCGTTGTCCTGCATGTTAATATATTAATATATATATTATATATGATTTTTGAATCCATCTAGGGCGCGACCCAAACGCATACAAAAAAAAAATAGGTTTTTACCTGTTGCCGTTAATACCGATCATAAACGTAAAAATAAGACGTTTGTTGTACGGGAGCACCACTTTAATATTTATTTTATTTTTCATTTCTGTGAAAATTTTAACAGTCGAGCTATCACGGTGCCTGAGTTGCAGCCTCGTGATAGACAGATGGACAGCTTAGTCCTCGTTTTTACCTTTTGAGTGCGGAACCCTAAAATTAAATGGTTTATTTTTGACTTTTCTTAACAAACTCGTGTCGTTACATAGTAGGTACTTACGAAGATTTCTAAATTGGTAGTAGTGGGTGTGTGCAACTGCAGTTCTATGAATAAATGGATGAGCTACGCTATTATAGAATAAAACATTTCCCGAGTACAATCGTTTTGATTGTTTGTGACCCTATTCAGTAATAGATCTGTCTGGATAAATCTAGAATCAATCTCGACTTTGTTTTTAATATAGCGTACGATTGTTATACGAATGGAAATCATGAGAAAATGTACGATAGGAATTCAAGATTACTATGTTTATTTTTAAAAATTGAACTAATGGAACAGCATTAAATATATCGTATATTTAATGCTGTTCCATTAGTTCAATTTTTAAGCGTATATAAATATAAAAAATAATATCTTTGTGTTGCACTAGCTTCCTACGCGCTGTTGGGTGGGATCTTGTGCGATAATTACATATATAGCCTATGTCATCCGTGGATAGTGTAGCTTCCCAACAGTGAGAGAATTTTTCAAATCGGTCGAGTCGTTTCGGAGCCTATTCAATACAAAAAAAAAAATCAAATCTACGTAATGTCATTGTATAAAAAGATGTAATGTTTGATTAAACTGTGTGCTATGCACATTCATACGAAATATAAAGTATCCTCTTGTTATGAAGACGAATGAAGGTGACCCCTTGTTTTGCACATATTCAATTTGTTTTGCGTCATCGCTCAGATGCATTTAGAATAGTAAGTGTTCAGAATATATGTACTTATCATTTCATAACTATTTTTGTTAGTGGCTGGGATGTATATACCTTCGTGGTGTGAGTAAGCATACCACCGCTATGGAGAGGGTGAGTCCCACATATCCCGCCGCCAGCGCGCGGATATGCAGCGGCGCGGCGGTGGGAATGCGTAAAGGCATTTCCCTCAGGAAAACAAAACTAAAAAAAAAGATTCTCGCTATCCTGTCACACCGCTTTGTCTTTCACTTAGAAGGACAATAATTCTGGGAGCCAATTACACTAATGCGAGATTCTACAGAGTAATCAAAACGAATAGTGATTTACTCGATCTACACTTCGACTCTGTCAATATACAAAAGATAACTTAACGAAAATAAAAAATAAACACTTTTTGCGTAATATTATATAAACTACCTGCGCGGATTTAGTCGCGTTACACTGCTTCAGAGGGTCGGAGCGTGATGTTTTGTAGCTAATATGTCAATCCAGCTTATAAACTATCCGCGTGCCAACTTTTAGCCAAATCCGTTCAATATTTGCGTGAAAGAGTAACAAACATACATTGTTACTAACTTTTGCCTTTATAACATAAGAAGGATAATAGGAATTGTAGTGGTAGCAGATTTGCTAAGTTGGTTAATCTTAGGTTTTACTCGAAAATCTTAGGAGTTGCCGTAGTTCGACCTTTTACAGGAACATATGTATATATTGATAAAACCTAAAAAGTTTAGGGGCACTAGTTTTTTTGCCCTAGCGCTCTTGATCACCTAACTACGCCACTGCCCAGCTACAATATTTATATTGATTACTTTCCATTAAGTTGTTTTCATAATAACAGTTACGTATATTGGAAATTTATTGAATTATTATTTAAATCATATTGATTAAGTTTATATAATATCATAAAAGGTCGGAGCTATATTTTGCATGTAAATTGTTTGTTTTAATAGAGTAACACGCATAGCAATAATGGTGCTAATGGGGTTACCACTACCTACGGTAATTAAATGAATGATTATTCATTTAATTGATTGATTTTCGAGTAAAACCTAAGATTAACCAACTTTAACGATAAAAGTCCGAACAGATTTGCGATTCAAACTTTTACCACCATTCACTTGGTAAATCTTAACATAACCTAATCTAACCTTACCTAGGATGGTCTAAATTCTATCGGTAAAGGCCCGAAAATATTGTACCATTTTGATAAATCCTTACTTTTACCAACTCATATCGGTAAATACTAATACTTCCTCATAAATTTTAGCAGTAACATAAACATTTTTAAAATAATAATGAAATAATAATGAAATAATGAATTTTATTCAGCACTTAGGTATTTACATACACTTGTACTTGTCAGAATTACAATGTAAGAAGATAAAATAATAAATAATTATAACTAACAAATAATTCTTACTCTATAAGATATCCGACTAAGTAATTAACAGTAGTAGCAAATCATACAAATCTACAGACTGCAAAGTCCGTCCGTCTGTCCTGTGATATTTATTGCAATTAACCAATTATTATTATTATTATAAGAAGAAATTAAAACCGCATCCAAATTGCAAGTGGTCACATTATATCTAAGTGGCACACACCTGAGGGCACCCTTATGGGGTTTAGGACCACGACCCAGGGTGCCACTGAAGTAAAAAGGTAGATATATAAAGAGGATGTGATCACCAGCACCGACTACAGGCGCTCAATCACAGGGCAGGGGTAGGGGCGCAACGCGGTCCTCGCCGGCGAGAATCCTACCCTAGCTAACCTGCAACCTTTCACTAGCTACCTAAGTGGACGACCCGGAGAAGAAAGGAAGAAAGAAACTCCGGGGTTGTTCTTTTTCGTCATCTTTTGTTGTGTTTTAGTCTCTTCTTTTTTTTAAAAAAAGCTTGTTAACAAAATCTCATTGATTACATTGCAATTATACCATGTGCGCTGATGTACGCCCTGAAACATTTCCATTAGTGTAGGCGAAGTATTTACTGGATTTCCTCAAGCAAAAGAAAAACAGCCTCTTGCACATGAAAACGGAGGAAACATCCACGCACATTTTTAAGGAACAAACTACACGAGGTAGATCTCTCGTCATAGAGGACACAAAACTACCACCTCAAATACATCCATCAGCAAGACGACCAGCCACCGCAAGCAGCACCCGTTCACGAGTATGACGTGTGAGCACACAGCCATCGCCTCCCTCGCCATATTAGAGGGAAGGAGGCGACCCGACTCACATCGCCACCGCAAGCAATGACAAACAAAGGGAGCATGACGAACTCACTGACAGTAGCATTTGTGGAGTCAATAATAATAAAAAATATCTAAACTTTAACTCAGCATAGCATGTTCCAATACAAGTGAGTCTATACAAATTAAAATATTTAACCATTTTATAAATACATACTTATAAAATTACAACAGATAGGTACTTATTGTGAGAATGACTTTGTTTTACTGCTTGCACCATGCAGTTTTATCATTAATATAGTCATTGATTGTGTAATAACCCTTTTTCATTAGGGTATTCTTAACCTCAAAAAAGGTAATAAGAGGATTGTTAATAAGATTTCGGTGTCCCCTCGGGCTTAGGGGCCCCGGGGCATTGCCCCGTCCAGCCCTTCGGTAGTTACGCCACTGCGCCGGAGGAGATACGTAAACCCTGTAAAAAATATATAATTGATGAATAATGCTATCTACGTTGATGGTACCTTCTGTATATTATGCATAAGATGACTTTGCACTATCTCGAATACATAATCTTACTGCAATATTATTGGCTTTATATTGTTGTTTGTATATAAGGTTATCGTTTACGAATGTATATCTGTTTGAATTCAGTCACCTTGGTCGCCAATCACCTGTAAAAGACAGTCAATGTTTACAAACCACTTCTAGGTATTTATTCTATGAGTTTTATTCTTTGCGTCGTGATAACTCTTTGTATTACGTTTGTCTTTCGATTATCGATTGGGATAGGGTTAATCTTCGTAATCGATTTATATCTTAAGGACTACACTTATGTTGTTAAATAACCCATTTTGTAATTACTTGTGGTATATTGCTAAATGCACCGATAGGAAAATAAATACTGTACCTAATTGCACTTGTTAACTCCATATATTATATTGGAACTCACATGTAGAAAGTTATTAGTGAAAATTCAGTCGTTTTAAGTCAAAATGTTGTCCATAAAACATTTTTAGATTTTTTGTATCTTAATCTTTAGCTTGCGCATGCGGCGTTCACACGCTGAACCTATTATAATTAGACGGAATAATAGATGTATTGGAATAATTATCATTGGTATTCGTTTTTGCTATTATAACAAAACAAATCATTTAACTGCAGTCTTTGCAGCAACTAAAAACAAATGTTGAGTACGGCTATTTCCAATCATCATTTTGCTGCAATGCGAGCTTTCTGTAAAGCCCAATTTATAAACACCGCTGGACCACCCTCGGTGTAACTATTGTTACTCGCAAATGTGGTATGTATGAGAATTGCTCCGACATTATTTATGAACAATAACCGAACCAGCCTCGGAGCGGTCACCGGCCTGATTGGATAATGGCGGACTGGCCTCCGATGCATTACTAAACTATATTTAGGTTCCCATCTGCAAAATGGGATCAAACTGTGCCGGTACGTGAGTGTCGTGTACTAATTATTATTTATATACATGACTGACTACTTAACATGTCCACATAACTATCATGGTCCCGTCCCAGGTTTGGTTTGAAGGGACGAGCCAAATAATGTTATAAGTTATCTTAAGATAATAAATTTTCTCTAGAAAAATGTATAAGCCCGAAATCATGAGTTAGTTTCACCCATGGCTCGTCGGGCATATTAAGCTAATATCAAGGTGCAGAACTGATTCTGCGCCTGATGTCACAGGTCGAGTCGGTAGAACCGTGTAATCAGATTATGAGAGTAATAGGAATAGGGAGTAGAATATAGCAATCGTGATGCGCAGATGGCTAATATCCTTTAGGATTGGCCGCCATAGATGAAATCAGGAGGACATTTAGTTATTTTTAAATAGGTTTATATTAAGCCGATGCCAATTTATATTTAAAAACAAATTGATAGTAGGTAGTCGTACGGGACGTTCCGTCCTTATGACATTCACGTATTCAAATGGTAAACGTCAATTATATAAATACTATCAACTTACCAAATAAAAAAGCACATATCAGTATTTCTTTACTAAAAAATGTTAGTGGAATTTAATAATCTCATAGAATATATCAGTTACGTTGTTACTTTGTAAGAAGATACTGCAGGTATTTCAATCAAACATACATCTTTTTCATAATCAATTCTTTCAGTGCATAGTGCTTACATAATTTAGAATATTTAAATGTTAGTGGTTTCCGAATTATAATATACCATGCACCCCATAACTTCCCATGGGTGTCGTAAAAGGCGACTGTGGGAAATACATGTTATGGGCAGGCAGCAGCATCAGCTCAAGGTTACTTACCATCTTTTAGCGATCACCAATCTACCTGCCAAGCTTGGTGATTGTGGCACTATCCCTTAACGACCCTGGCTTGCCAAGTTCTGTAAAGAGGAGGCCCATGTTCAGCAGTGGACGTAAACGGGCTGTTGCAGTGAAGAAGAAATATTACGAAGACTGCATGTTATCAAATTACAAAAATTGCAAAATGGTACTTGGTTACTATTCCCGACTGATTACGAATCGAACAGACATCGTTTCCGCAGATCCGTTTATGAGTTTTTAACGGATGCAATGCATGGCAATTTGCGTCATTGAAATACCACGAGACAGACTTATCGAAACAAAACTAAAATAGTATGTCCCCCGTTAGCTGCTTGAAAGTATGTGTGTTCGTCATTGGGTCTTGCGCCATTGCTGCCAGATTCTCGTCATCGCACCTCCGTGTTCCTGACACATGACGTAGTTAACGTTCTTGGCATCAGATTCTAATTATGGAATGTTCTAATAGCTATGCTCTGACTTCCGAAAAACATTATAGATGTTTTATGTTCATATCGATATAACCTCTCTTAAATTATCCAACTGATCTTGTAAGCTAATTTTATCCGTCCGTGCAACTGTGTCTATCCTGCACTATTACATTGTGCTGAGCACATTCGTATAGTCCTCCTCCCAATCAACGGTTATATTATATGAATTCCGAAATTAAGTTAGTATCAGTAAACAAATAAAAGAAGTGCTACTGCAGATATACATAAATTACATATTTATGAATTAATACCCTATCCTCGTAGATTTTCATAAAATTATAAAATCATGATCATGAGATACAAGAACTATCGTTAGCTTGATTTTTTTTGCTATCCGACTTGTATTTTTTATGTCAATAAATTATTTAGCAAAATTATGTTATTTTAATTTAATTCTTCAATCTACTTTGCCAAATCCTTTGCACCTTTACGTAATGTTACGACTTCTATTACGGGCTTTACGTCGGGAAATCGTAACAGCGATATACTTTGTTTAAAGTTCAGTGCGTCAACTACCACGGACAATCATTTCAATTCGTAACAGTTCACTTTAATTTAAATCAATTTTGGAGGCAACAAACTGAATGTTTGCGGTAACAAGCAACGATCGCGTGTACAGTGACAAATCAAAATAAAAAAGTCATCACCACGTTTGGATTAACTAACCTTTTGACATTGTTAATAATATTTAAATTGGTTGCAAGACTCAATTGGTAATGTTAGGCACTTACACGACACAGTCAATTGTTTTTAGATATATCGTATAAATAATCGATGACTAATGATTACTGTCTTTTGCTAATTTACAACTGTGTGACTCGCTTTGTTCTAGTCGAAATAAATAGTCTCTATTAATTTGTTTTCAAATGGTTTTAATATAATTAGGTTAGTTTAGCTGCGAACGTACATTCTTCTTTCATGTTTAGTTATTAGTTTTGAATGCCTAGTTATTTAAAAATAGGTGGTTTTGTTTAGTGATTATGACAGTTGCATAAAAATCATAATTCCTCAATCCCGTGCCAGCGACCGCCCTGAGTCGAGGTCTCACAAGAGCGCGTCTTGCGCAGTTTGCTCAATTTTAAACTATTTTATAAGGCTAAAGCCAGGTTTACTCTTATGTGAGGGGAAGTATAAAAAGCCTCGTGACTACATAAAAATTCGAAAAAAAACTCGAGATTATAACCATTTGAACTTAAAATATCAGTGTCCGTAACGATTGAAAATACATAATACCTTAATAGATAAAAGAAATATGTTATTTATTTAATATATCTAACAATATTTATCTTATATACCACGTGTTAAAAAAATAGTCTTTGATTGTTATCTCCCGTTCGTGTCCACGATATTGAGGTCAAGGTTGGGCGTACTTGAGTTACCTCTAAATAGGTCGGCCAATAACCTTCAGCGTTACGTCATATCTTATGAAAAAACTATTTTCTTGATATTTGTAAAATGCGAAGAGATTATTAAGATGTTAGAAAGGACTTTAAAAACGGGTATAGTCAGGGTAACTACACCGTTATATCGCTAAAGTCGCTAGTCGACCAGATCGTTGTAGGCTTGTATAGCGAACCGGCTGATTTGAATTTATAATAGGTATACCTATAGACCAATATACATCCATATATACATACTTTTATATTTTGTCGACAATGGCTGACTAGTGCCTCATCTAGGTACATACATAACTTGCCGACTTGAGCAACATAAAGTTGTTGTTTCGTCCGCTTGGATGAAGCTTGTAAGATTCATAAAAGCATGTCGCAGAAACTAAGAAAAAATAGGAATAGTTCTTACGATCATTAATTTTATTAATTATTCCTTTAAAGGAAATATTAAATAAGTTGATTGGATTTCAATATATGTAATTTCATTTTAACGGATAGGTACTTCTTTTAAAATAAATAATGTTTATTGGATACCTACGTTTCGTATTTATTATTTACGTATTACAAAAATTATCATTTATTCATAACATTTTGCGGTGGGTAGCACCTACCTACCGCAGACGTATGCAGATCGTTAGTCCCTTTAGCGTGCTGATCATAGAGAAGCAATGTAATTGTATTATCTTATCCAGGTCGTTCACATTTGACATTCAACTTTCATGAGATATGGAGGAATAAATAACTCTGATCGCATCGTATGTTCGCATATTTCGCCGACATTCTGGAGTTACTACACGTTCCAAATCTGAATTATATATGGATGTCTCTATCAAATGTAGCGGGGTAATGAAATTACAACTTCTGTTCATGCCAAAATTATCACATAATGATCCAAGTCACCTTCGTTATATATATATATATATATATATATATATATAAACGAAGAATATAATAAACGAACGAAATATATATATATATATATGGAAGTATATTACGAATAGTTAATTTTATTCTATAGAATCTCATGCTCAGTTATTAAGTGAAATATTTGTTTATTTCAGACGCAGATGAACGGAGACCGTGCGGGTTCGCAGTGCGGGCTCACCTCGCTGCTGCCGATGTCGTGCGGGCGGCGCGCGGCGGCGTTCGCGCGCGACTTGCACTCGCGTCTCAGCAACCTCGGCAGCGCGCACCCTGACGACTGTGAAACTAGCTGGCTCACGCATGACTCAGCACACAGACCTACCACCTCCACGCAACAGCGCGATCTCGACACCTTCTATGATTTCGAGCTAGAATGTGAGAGTCCATCCAGTCCTGTCGATGAGTTCGACCCCACTTTTCCCGAGAGATCGCCTACCGACGACCGGGAACCACCATTCTATGATGTCGATTCCGAACCAGAACTCAAAGATGCGACTAAGTTTGTATTACAGCAACAGGATAAAACGACAAATGGTTTCAGATTTTCGACTGCATTTTATACAGACTGCACTGCGGTGCAACCTATTCCTCGTGAAAATGGGCATGCCGATAAGCGACTGTATTCTCCAATAACATTTGAGGGATGTGCACGACAAAATAGCCACGATGAAGTTGACTGTGCGCTTAAATTGCCCGCAGTAGACACGGACCGCCTTAGTTTACCACCTTTTCAGAATAACACTTTGGATAGTGATTCCGAATTTGAATCTGCCAAAAGCGATCAGACTTCAGACATTGTTGAAGAAGTCATCCATAATGAAAATGGTGCACAAGAAATAGGAACAGAATGTGTTGAAAACTTATCACTTGGAGATGAGGAAATTTCTCTCGATGAAGTAACGTCTAATGAAATTGTGGATGAACCAGCCAACATACCAAATGAAATTAGCGTGGAACCTTTAAAAATTATCACCAGTGAAGTTTCAATTGAAAAAGAAATATCTCCAGAGCCAGAAATTGAACCGTCTCTTTTAACAGCAGATGAACAAGATGACGAAAATACACCCAACGAGATTGAGGACGACCGACCACAACGTGTTCGTCGTTGTTCTTCACTCAAAACTGGAAAGACGCCTCCGGGCACGCCAGGAAGGAAAAAAATCGTTCGTTTCGCAGACGTATTAGGACTTGATTTAGCAGACGTGAAAACTTTTATGGATGAAATTCCAGTTATCCCCAAGTCTGCTTACGATGATCTTACTGGATGCGACGTTCAGAGTTCTCCACCGGTGCGGAGTCCGCCTCGCTTCGGAGCACTCACGCTTGTGCCTCTATTTCAATTGCCGGTTGATATCACGGATAAACTAGAAAGTCAAAACGTGTGCCTCGAGAGTGCGAGAGTTTGCGATGGTGTTCATGTCACCATTTGCGGCTCGGTACGAGTGCGAAACTTGGACTTTCACAAAACCGTACACATACGCTATACGATGAACAGGTGGAAAACATATACCGACCTTCAGGCAACGTATGTGCAGGGCTCATGTGACGGCTTCTCCGATCGATTCCAGTTCGTATTATACGCGCCGGCGATATCATCGGGACAGCGGCTCGAGCTTGCGATGCGATTTCTGTGCAAGGGGCAACAGTACTGGGACAGCAATAATGGCGCCAACTACTGCTTTGACTGCCTGGCGCTCGGTGCATTAACGGCACCGGCGGCGGTAGCGTCCCCGTTGCACCCTACAGTCGACTGGCACCCATCATTCTATTGAGGCGATGGGCGACGCCAGGTCATAGCACGCGGTGCCACAGGCGCTGCCGGAAGCCACTGCAGCCTCGCGCCACGAGCGCAGACGAGCGCGGAATGCCCCGGGTCCTGTTTCAATGAGGCTTAAACGTTGTAAAGCGTACTTGTGATATATATTAGACTAGGTGTAGATATCCGACGAGTGTGCGACTCGTTCTCAGAGTGCCATTTTGCTATAACGACGTTTCGAGTTAATGTAGGTGTATTTTATCGAATTTTACGTTTCCTATGTTAATTTTAGGGTAGCGTCCCGATAGGACGATAAAATGTGATGTAGCGTGGTGTGGAGCGGCACTGGCCCTCCTTGTACATAGGTATTGAGAGAGATGAATTCTGAATGATATTAAATAATATTTTAATACGATTTTTTACCACATTATTAGACAATTGTAATAGCAATAATGTGTCGAATTAGATGTATCACCTAGATAGAATGATTTTATTCACATAAACGTCCTTATGAAGAATAGATAATAATGAATATTACCTAGGTATATATGGTGAGATAATTATATCATGCCCTAGATTGTATAAATATTTTGAAATAGAAGATGCGCAGACGTTTGAGTAGTCACATGTTAAATATGTTAATTATATCTTAGAATACTATGATACTCCTATTGTATGCGAATATTCTGACTAAACTAAATATTTTATATCGATGTTATAATCTGATATATTTATATTTTTATAATCACGGAATCATGACATATTTTCAACGTGAGAACTGATATATTGCCAATAGCCGATAATTGTTGATTCAGTTTTGAGATTTTAATCGAATGAGACTATTAGAAATTACGAAATTAAATTATTGTTATTTTTAAGGGATATTATAATTTATTTATTGGGCCTATATGTTTCTCTATTTTGTATGTACCTGAATTCTTAAAATGTGGCCATATTAATTTTACAACGATTTCAACTATCCTTATAATGATAATAAAATTATTGTTACTGTAATAATTGACCCCTATTTTATAATGAATACCTATCTAATAAATTAATGTGCATAATTATTATACATTCGTTTTAATTACGTTTCCTAGTACTTCTTCATCATCAGACTGTAAAACGTCCACTGCTGAACATGGGCGACTACTACTCCCGAGGGAGGGTTTTTGCCATAGTCGCCACGCTTGGCAGGCGCAAAATTATCTTGTAGCACACAGGGAACCGCTGCTGCCCGTTCTCTGGTAAACGATTGATATAGGTGATGTTATACAAGTGTGACCAACGGCTTAGCGTAATTTCCGCGGCACGAAGCGTAGCCCCTCTACCAACCAGACCAGGAAATAAATCTTAGAATTTTCTAGATAGATTTCTTGTTAAGCGTGGGGCTCGAGCCCGGCGCAAAAAAAAATGAAATTTTAGTACGCTTAATAGCAATAATGGTACGCTTTTTGCTTTTATTTTATGATATACAATTATATATCTGTTTCTCGCTCCATCGCCACTGGGAAAAGCTTGACGATAAAGAGTAAAGCGAGTGTTGCACAATAGTCTAATCAAAATCTTACAAGTCAGCGAGAAGCCCTGGTCATCTTTATGCTCGGTGAAGATGGTCGCTAGCCGGGGTTACAGAAATTATGTTTTAAGGGTTTGATACATACTAAATGGATTAAAAACCGCGCAAGACTGTAGCTTGGGACTCGGCTCAGGGCGGTTGCTGACGAGGGGATAGTGGAAAGATGACTTTAAGGAAGTGTTGTGTAACTATTGCTCTACTTTATGGTCCTTATCCGAGCATCAGAAAGAGATTAGGAGGAGTCCCTCTTACTCGTCCTTATTATCATGTCAGAAGGAGATAAGGAGTCTTTCTTACTCCTCCTTTTCTCTTTCTGATCAAATTCTTTGCGGGTTTCAAGGCAGTTTAACTTTTGCCCGGGACTTGGTGAGTCTTGGTCACCCATTTCCAGTGTGTCTGTTGATTCTGGCTTATAGGGGTTGAAATGGTGGGAGTGAGGCTGAGATTAGTCTCAACAAAACAATGAAATAAAGTCCGAAGGGGCCAGATTTCGGGTTAACGAGGGCGTCGGAAGGTCATTTCGTTATTGTTATTGAATTATATAATCTAAATTAACTTAATGAGTTGACAAATTTAAAATATTTTTGTTAACCCTGAGTAACAAAGACATTTTTGTCGAAGTTAATATCATTATTAGATCCCTGAGCCACTAGTTAAACTTGTTTTCTAGCATGCTGTAGCGATTCAACGCTTTGAATCGACTAGAAAGGAAGGCGTTTTGTTGATGTTGGTAAAGTATTCATCTTAGATGCTTATAACTATACTGAAGGAAAAAATAAATAAGTACTTACAAATATATCTCTTTTCCTGTTTATAATACAGGATCCACTGAACAGGCTTCAAAAATTATTTTATCAATTGGAAGCCCCATACATGTTCCTGCGGGATCAGGATATTCCCTATGCGGGGAAACGGCACGGGAAAGCTATAATATCCTACTTATGTTATCAACGCGAAAGTTTGTAAGTATGGATGGATGTATGTTTGTTACTCTTTCACTCCAAAACTACTGAACGTAATTGGCTGAAATGTTGCTCCGGGATAGGTTATACGCTGGATTAACGTATAGGCTACAAAACATCACGCTCCGAACCACTGGAGCTGAGTAACGTGGGTAAAACTGCGGGGCGCAGCTAGTTAGGTATACTTATAATATAAAGCGCTGGAAGGAAGGGAACAAAAATAAGAAAAAAAGTAAATTCATTTATTTACGGCACATAATAAAAAAGTAATACAATGGTACAGATTTTTTACAGCAATTATATGTGGTACCATGGGGTACCTTCAGCTTTTATTTCGTTTTTTTATTACAACAGTTGTAGCCTTTGTCAGCAGTTTCACCCACAAAGTTGACCAAGAACACAAAGTTAATTAATATTGTTATTTGGCTTTGGCATTCTGTAAGGTACCTACTACTCTGTAAGTTAAGTAGGTAAGTATTTCCCCAATCGAGCAGCTCCAATCAGCTTAGCATTTATAGATACAACCAATGTTGTATAAATGCTAAGCTTAGCGCTTCAAATTTTTATGACACTATGCCCGTATCTTGTGAGAACAGCGTGCCCGCTACTCTATCTATTCCCTACTCTTGTATTACGTAGGTTTAATGAGCGGGTTCAAATCAGGCGTTGGACCAACTTTATCAACCTGCTTACATAATCTATAATATAAAAATGAATCGCTGAATGTGTTGCTAAGCGCAAATCTCGAGAACAGTTGAACCGATTTCGCTAATTCTTTTTTTTTAATGTTCGTGGAAGTTCAAGGATGGTTTTTACGGCGAGAAAAATTCGAATAATTGCCTGAAAACCCCTTAAAACAGCCTTTTTGTTTTTCCCATACAAACGTTTTCTAACTAAAATGTAGAGTCAATTTGAGCTTTATTTTGTTAATTAAAAAATAGAATTTTTTTGCCAAGATTTTTTAGGGTACGGGTAGTGTAGGGTAGGGGTAGTTTAGGGTAGGGGTAGTGTAGGGTAGGGGTAGTGTAGGGTAGGGGTAGTGTAGGGTAGGGATAGTGTAGGGTAGGGGTAGTGTAGGGTAGGGGTAGTGTAGGGTAGGGGTAGTGTAGGGTAGGGGTAGGGTAGGGGTAGTGTAGGGTAGGGGTAGTGTAGGGGTAGGAGTACCGCATAAACGAAGTCTCTACGGCCCAGTTTATTTTATACAAATGTTTAGGTCTTTTATGTATCGATTGAGGCAGTACGAAGTCTGCCGGGTCAGCTAGTAAATAATAAAGTTCTTGATGTTATTATAAACTTGCTTCCCGCGCGCGGTTTCACCCGCGTAACTCCCATTCCCGTGGGAACTTCATAATTTAATATAGACCATGTTATCCGGGGATAGTGTAGCTTTTCAACGGTGAAAGAATTTTTCAAATCGGACCAGTAGTTTCGGAGCCTATTCAATACAAACAGACAATCAAATCTTTCCTCTTTATAATTTACCAGGTAGGCCACAACAAAATTGCGTAATGGAGTAGATGCAGCAACTTTTTCACAGATTCTGCTAGGTGGAGAGAACAGTTTTCCGTGCATTGGGCTAGATTATGGATTTCGTTGCCCGCTCACATCCGCAATTGCAATTCTCTTTCGTCAATTAAGAGCAAAGTGAAAGAATTTTATGTCACCTCTTCAGCATAATGTACGTGTAAGTATGTATTTATATTTAGTATGTAGTTCATACTTATTTTATATATATGTATTTATGTATATGTTTAGTTATTGTATGTATGTATGTATGTATGTAATACCTACACACTTCTATCTTTCGACTTCTCCTCTTGCAGGTCTACTGGAAGAGATTTCTTTAGAAATAAGTAGTACCTTTGTACATAGTTGTCTTTCTGTTGTTTATTTTTTTGTATCTTGTGTGTGTACATAAATGAATAAAAAATAAAAATCTAGAGACGTCAATCAATCAGGAGCGTAAGGTCGTATGTGCCTTTATCTTTAACTGGCACTTACTACCAAGTGCTTCAAAAGATATACACCCGTCCTTTTGCTTCTGAGGGATAGAATTGCGCTTCAACACAATTACCAAACTATCAACAGGGTTAACGCATATTAAATTTAAAATGCCAATATACTCGTACAATAAAACAAGGCAATATGGTTCAAAGTGAATAAAGAAACAACAAACATAAAACTATTTACTTTAATTATTAAAGAATCTTAACAATAAGCGAAATATATCACAATTACACTTCATAATATGATCTCAATAACATAAATAATAATTTAAAATAGATTAAGGTACAGACTATGACAAAAATAAAGTTAGTACTTTATCTCAAAATAAACAAAAAAAAATTGAATCAAATGGAACACACATGGCTAAAAAAAGGTTATAGAAAAGCGGTATGGTACTGCTGTATAATATGATAGATATATTATAGAAATGGCCAAATGGTAGATCTCGGCAATTTTTTTTAAAGACCACCACAAAGCTAACGTTTATTAAATAGTGGGGTGAACACAACCACGTTTTGCGGAGGACTTTACAAATAAATCTGTAGCGACATCTACAGTAGGCGCACACAAACTACTAGTAGACGAGCAGCGCCGTCTAGCACCTAGCATCCTAACTAACCTGTATCGCGCAATACAAGTTCGCAAGCCAATTCGAACATATACAAGTTCCGAACAGTAACAAATGGCCGTCGGTCGCCGGGCATACCACCTCGCCCGGCAAAGAAGATCTTCATTTTCTGTGGAGGAACACCACCAACCGTTCCTCTACACATCCTTACTAATATTATTGGTATGTATGGATGGATGTTTGTTACTCTTTAAATTACGGAATGGATTTGGCTGAAAGTTTGCACGCGGATAGTTTATGAGCTGGATTAACATATAGGCTACAGAATATCACGCTTCAACCCACTGGAGACCCAGAGTAACGCGAGTAAACCCGCTGGGCGCAGCTGGTATTTCATAAACACGAAACACACCCAGACTTAGAACAACAATAATCTCTGGTGCCCACAAATAGTTGTTCCAGGTGGCAATCAAACTCAGGACAACAAATCGCCGAAGCATCTACCGTAAGCTATCAGTGCTGCCAGCAACCGCCCTGAGTCGAGGTCCAAGCCCCACAGGAGACGCCCTTTTGCGCTTGTTGCTTAGTTTGTAGTTTTTTAAACCATTTATTAAGGCTGGAGGTCTGCTCGCCTTTATGCCCGGTAAAGTAGCAAACCTTAGTACCAGTAGCCTTGTGGCTAACTACGTAAGTCCTTTAGAAAAAAATGCCGCAGTCAATTTAGTAGTCTATATAAAAAATACTGTATATACTTATGTATTAGTATTTTTGAGTTGGTTACTCCTTCATAGTGTCCATAGTGTGTCAAACAAATTATGTACCTAGCCGTGATTGATTCATTAAACATTAACTGCAACACTAGACAGAGAAAATGTAGTGAAAGAAGTGGAAATACATTATCATTTATCAGTCATAAGTACAATTTACCATACTTTAATAAATAGATAGTAAACTGATTCATTTTCTGGTTCAATTGGTTTATATCTGGTTATACTTATAATTATAAAAGAAAACCGTTAAAATTTAAAAGAAACACTTATTCCAACAATGGCATCGACGTGTGTCGACCAATAAATATAGGTATAAGATTTTGTCCGTTAGTTAACAAATCCATTATTAAATATAGATCATACAAACTGAGGGTAATTAAATTACATAGCGATATGATTAAGACTCGAACAAAATGATTTACTAAACATGCAAAAAATATTTTCAATAAGTCAATTTAGTAAATTTAGTTCAAATTTTAATAATTTAGATAATATCAAAACCTTACACTAATGAAGACATTTTTAAACGAATTCAGTCATATCGTTACGTAATTAACCGCCTGGCATATTATTATAAAGTAAATAACGAATACAGATTATAGTATCATTATTAACAAATCAAATCTTCTCATTTTTAAAAGACATCTCCCGCACTATGTTAATAAATCCCTGTTTCGCGAGGGACTTTACAAAAACATAATTGACGGACACAAAGTAAACCCAGACTCAGGACAAACTATTCGTGGTTCACACAAATAATTGTCCCGGGTGGGAATCGAACACAAAACACAAAGTCTCAGAGGCCACTACTATAACCACTGAGCCACTGGTGCAGCCACGTAAATCGTAATGATGAAGCATCGGATGTTCTTTCTATATTACATATTTCTGTTTTATTTATACACAACAAAATGTTAAAAAAATGATTTTATGTAATAATGCATGGTAAAATACTAACAAGATTTAAGCCATTGTGATATGGCACAACGGGAATAGAAAGAAGATTTTTGGGTATAATTATTAAATAGTACAAAACGAAGTCGCTTCCCGCTGTCTGTTATTCCGTATGTATGCCTAGATCTTTAAAACTACGCAACGGATTTTGATGTAGTTTTTCTTTGTAGATAGAGTGATTCAAGGGAAAAAGGTTGACATGTATATCAGCATTGCACCCGTGCGGAGTTTGTAATAAAGCATTATTTAAATCCTCTTGAAGTGGTTACTAAAATTATCCTAATTTGATATTAATCACTTTGCAGATAACTCATGTAAGTATAGCGAAATGAAACTGCTAATTAGTTTTTATGTGAAACAATTCAACAAAATATCTATCGTTACAATTCATTAACAAAACGAAGTCAGTATTTTATTAGAGCACACAACGATCCGAAATTTACATTCACGAAGATACGTTCACTATTTTCAGTTCCAAGTTTAAGCCCCATAAGGCTTAGTTTATAAGCTAAAACAGTCTGGTGGTTTGTTTACCACGTTGCCATGGTTACAACCGAGGTCTGTGTGCCCTTCGTCTTCTCCCACTTCTTGTAGTGGGCAGTGTTATTGCGGGATCCCTCAAGGCTCGTAACTGCATATGGAGCCTTTGTTTGCAGAACTCATAAAATTCTATCTCCCTTGTGAAATTGGCTCGGACTATGTTCTTGACGGCTTCGGAAACCGGGGGTTTGAAAGCATTACGGTTGATCCGATTAAACGCGTTTACCTCCTCTGAAAACGTAAATGAAATTTTCAGTATTTAGTGAAATACTTACTAGAAATTAAATTAAAAATATGTTCTACTTGACTAATAATTATTTTATTTTGTTATATTTATTTCTACATTTGAAATACTGGAGTAATCCTATTATATCATCAAAAATACTTTGTATCATCAATTCTTATATAACCAAAGCTTATATTTCTTGGTGATACAAATCTACAATAAAAATAAATAAAATTTTATTCGACCTAAACCTACAGATTTCATAGTCATTTTATTTACTGCCTTCATTCAAAGGTAGTAAAAAAAATATTGATCAAAATGAAGTGCTTTATTGATAGGTATTTATATATTTTGATATATGTTTTTGTGAGTATACTTGTACTTGGGACTTAGTAGACTACCAGTTTTGTCCGCCTTACAGTATCAGCTTACTCCCTTAGGTGTTAGCATAAGTAGGTATATTTTTTGCACCTTAATGTCGGTCCACTGTAGACCAACCTTGTTAAGTAGATGATGTAGTCATATTTATGTTAATAAAAGTTAAATACTGACCCCAGTACAACTTGAGTGCTCCCTTGAAGAATCTCGGTACATATCGCTCCAGTGCTATGAGTGTGGAGTTCAGGTCTTCGAGTACGCCAACCACGGCGTATTGTTGTTCTACCACGCGCTTAGCACGTTGTAGCGCTTCTACGCTGTTGAATGGACTGAAATGGTAGGAGTTTTATTAATGTTGGTAATTTATCTTTCAAACGAGAAAAACATTTTAATGACCGATGTTGTATAGTAAGTTTAATCCCGTTATTTATAAATTTAAGTACATATAGGATTTTCTTTTGTAATTATGAATCAGCGTGAGAGTGCTGAGACATACCCATTTCATAGGTATTTAATTTTCTAATATCCAATTAATGACTGTATTTTTTACGTAGATTAGTAGATAATAAATTAAGTAAGAATACTCCATTCCCTGAGGTATTTGAAACGACGCAACGTATTTAAATTAAAAGGTACAATGAGTCATGAAGTAGGTATATAGATATAGGTATAGAAGTAGGTATGTAGGTACATGCAATGTACATTGTGTTGATTTTTTTTAAATATGAGATATGATATATATTTGGCTACGGGTGGTCTCAATTTATTAATCTATTTTTTTTTCATATTCCCGTATAATGTTCAAAAAGTAACAGTAAAATGACGATATATAATTTTTTTCGATGAAATATGTAATTTTTGTCGAATTTTTGCACCAATATGTCTGATTACTATAATTGTCTATATAAATGGGATAGTCTATTGGCTTATGATATTTGCAATTTGGTTCTTAATGATGGACAAGGAAAGAAAATTTGGGTAAAAGACGCGGGAAATATCAGAATACTTTGAATACTAACTGCTAGTAGATAATACTTACGTGCACTGAGCTTCATGTCCACAGAAGAACAGGGATTGTCTCCTGTGGTCACCGATACCCTCGTGGGTCTCCCCCTCTATGTAGCGACACTCGCGGTCTCCGCTCAGCACACATGTCTCAAAGTCCTGGAAAATAAAAATTTTAATGTATTATTACTAAATCTATATACGTTTTTAAACTTTCGCGATTTCTACACATAATATATAGAAGACGCGGGTTGCTGACACTCATCAGTCTATCCGTGACCACGACTGGCGTAACCCATGTCTAAACGTCGGATTATTAAAAAGTTAATGATTTGCCTTAAATTATACCGCGATTGAGACCCGCGTCTACTATAAATTAAAGACATGAGTTGATGAAGGTGATATGTCGCATTTTTGAGATTTTGTGTTTTTTTGCATAGATGAGCTTGAAATGTCGATGACTACAGACTAATGGCCTTAAACCGTCGATTTAAGGCTTATTTTTCAAAATAATATGTTGAAAAAGGTGTTATGTACAGTTAACTTTGAAAATGGCACTGGATGAAAGAGATATGGCCCATATCACCCTCTTCCAGATAAATAAAGTAAAGACTTTGTTTTTCTTTCGTGGAAGAAAGTGATATGTACGTACATAGCACCTTCTTCCACTCAGCTTACGATGGTTGAAAGACGCGATGTCACTTTTTCATGAATTAAGGTGTTATGTGACATGCATATCACATTCATTTATTCACGACATTTAGTTATTTTGATTCTCATTCGGTCACATTATCGCGCATGTTTAGGGTTCCGTACCCGAAGGGTAAAAACGGGACCCTGTTTCTAAGACTTCGCTGTCTATTTGTCTGTCACCAGGCTGTATCCCAAGAACCGTGATAGCTTGACAGTTGAAATTTTGAGAAATGATGTATTTAATTTACTAAAAAATATATAGCAATTATTTAAGGGGGGCTCCCATACAACAAACGTGAATTGTTTGCTCTTTTTTGCTCGATATTAATGAAAGCAACAGACAGGCACATGAAAATGATACGGAACATTTCGTGCGCGAGTCCGGTTCGCACTTGGCCGGTTTTTTTAATAATGCATAGTGTAACTAAAAAAATATTGTTAAAATACTGCTGATGGTCACCCAGTAACGGAAAAAAACTAGAATCCATGATGATTCCAAGGATAAGCTTAAAAAAACATGGTCTTTTTAGTTTAGTCTTAAAAGTTAAAACATTAATAAATTTACACCACCGGCAGGATTTGAACTTGCATCTTAGGAATACTTAGCCTCTAATGCCTAGACCATTTGGCCACAGTGGAACCCAACCGGTCGTTGAAATTTATCAACCTCTTTATAACATGTCTAACACGGTAACACGTAGATCAGATGCCATCTATCGATAATACCTAACAAGACAAATATGACCAAAGTTGCATTTGGAATTAAATTTTTATACGATGACACCGCCCGTATTTACATTTTAAAAATGTTGATTATTTTGAATTGAGCTTAATATATTTACACTACGGACAGGATTCGAACCTGCATCTTATGTATAGCCACTAATGCCTTAACCATTCGGTCATGCTAAAACATTCCTTTGGGTAGTGATGGTATTTTATTTGCGGAAAGCCTTTCGTTCTTGTAATGTAAGTGAGCAAGCAGTACAAGGCAAAATTAATTATTCTTTCTACTAGTAACCAACACGAACGTGAAGATTCTGAGATATTAATATGCAAAAACCAAAACAAATCGGAAAAACACCTCAGAAATACGCAGTAACGCTAATAAATATAACGTAAAAAACTTAAGGAATCACTAAAGAAATTTCGAACATGTGTGGGATATACCAAATAGTGTCTAAAACAATATAATATTGTATAAGTACAGTAAAATATAATATTTATATTATAATTAAGACAGTACAACTTACATTCTTACTTTAAAACCTAACTAAAAGTGCAGAAAAGTTGACTTTTGTTTATGGAAGAAGGAGTTATGTGTAGTTTTTTTAGAAATTATATAATAAAAAATATTAATTTGTTTAATTGCTTTCGTACCATTAATATTTCAGGTTGTTTACACAACTTGGCATCATAGTTTAATTTAAAAATTTGTTTCGTAACGACTTATTTAAAAAAATAAAAGTGAAACTTTAAACTCGATTTACTCGAAATTATGATTTTGTGACTTATCACCTTCATCCACTCACGTCTTCATTATTATAAATCTATATACGCGAAATGCACTTGACAAATCATTTACCGACTTTGCTGATTCTTCACAGTTCACAAAGACTTTGTAATTGTACGTAATTGTACATAATGTAGTTTTTGAATAAATCGTTGGACGGGTGACACCCGAACAGCTGGCTCTTTTAGTCTAGCGTGGCGTGTAAAGAAATGTATCTAAGTTTTTTTTGGACTCACGAACTATTTACTTACAACCGTATAGGTATGTCACGGTTTTGATACTTCATCGACTATAAAGACTAGGTAATGGCTCCAATCACATTAATTCAACGTTAGTAACAAAAACCAATTTATTACACTAAAAATGTAAATACGCTACGCTACTTTTGTACCGCTGCACAATACTGCACATATTGATTTATTTATTACTTAAGTATAAATAAGGATTTATTTAAATATAATAAATAATAAATATAATATAACTTAAAAATATAACTTTACTTAACTATAAGTTTTTTTAACTTATAGTTAAGTTAAGTTATATTTATACTTAGTTATATTTATGCATAAAATTTTTACATAAACAACTCAGATACCAACTCAGATTATTTTTTTTTCGTGTTCGATGTGTCGTGGTTACAAATTTAAAATCTCCTAAGTGCATAAATTCATGTTTAGAGAAAATTATAAGTATAAATGAAGATTTCTTTAAATAGTAAATATAACTTAAGTTAAAAATGCATTGAATGTTTACTCAAAGAATCGTACATAATACTTGATACCAACTCTGATTCTTTTATTTTAGTGTTCGATGTGTCGTGGTTGCAAATTTAAAATCTCATATGTGCATAAATTCATTTTTCGAGAACATAATAAAAAAGGATGACTGTCAATTAGGTTTTTTTATTGACGCTTATTACAGTGAACTATTACCATATTCACATGGGAGTTTTCTCTAATTTATATAAGATTACAGAATACCTTTCATAATAACAGAAAAGCTTATTTTCAAGAAAATTGTAAAGATTTTTTTTAAATTTGCATCAACGATTAAAATTTGTTCTTCAAACAAATTACTTGACACTATAATATTGTTCTCATGATAATAAACATGTACAACTAACGGTTATACAAATATAGTCATTAAATTACTTTGTTCAACAACATTTTTAATTATCGGTAGAGCACAGGCATAGTAACACGTGAGTTTTTTATTCATAACTAATTATGTAGTCCACTTTTTGCTGGAGCAAAACTAATTTATTTTTTACTTAGTTTTATGTGAGAAGATAATGGGAAACCTATTCCGCTAACTGGTGAGGTGGCAAATTTTAATATGTATTTAATAAGGGTTTTTTTAACGGCTATGTTTATCGTGCTGTAAAACGAGCAAGGATCCAGTCTTAAATGGTTTAAGAACTACAAACTAAGCAACCTGCGCAAGGGCTCTGTGTGGGGTCTGGACATTGGTTAAATAATTTAACTGGATGTCAATTTATTCAACAAACCAATTATAGCTTAGCGGGTATATTATAAACTTACGTATATTATATTAACATATAAATGTAAACTTATAATATATCATAACATACTTATTTATTGATATAGAAAAATTATATTTGGTATCATTTATGTAATTGGAATATTTTATGAACAATAAACATAATTTAACGCTCCAATAATTGCTTTTAATAATTGTATATGGCAATATATCGTATTTGCAACTGTTATTTTGAAATAAAATTAAATATACGTTATGTCTTAAGGCTTGTTAAACTACCGTCCGGTTAAGACACAATAAACTCAAGGGTCTTGTAATATTTAATAGCGATGTAATCATAAAAATGACACATGCTATTCATATGTAATTATTTAGGTTAGCAATTGTAAAAAAAAGTTGGTCTATACTTACTTGGTTTTACAAACAATTTATAATGCATGTGGTCCAAATGCATCGCGATAGTTGCAACATGTGAGTACACCTAATACCGTGTACGAAGGGGGGGGGGGTATGCGGGGTTGCACAAAACTGCCGTAAAAACTCCCACTGACCCAAAATCTCTCAATCCCCCCGCCAGTGACTGCCCTGAGCTGAGGTTCAAGTCTCACAGGGAACGCCCACTTACACAGTTTGCTTAGTTTGTAGTTTTCCGGTTGCTTCCCGGTGAAGTAGCAAAAGCCTCGTGGCCTAACTACATAAGTATGTCGGGCCGAAAACCGACATACTCATGTTTGTGGCAAAATAAGAAAATAAATATAAAAGTAGTAGATAGATAAGTATCTTATAAAAAGATCCATCAGGTTAATAAAATACGCGATAAACAGTTATTTTCGTGACCTACATGGATCCGTGACTAAAGCCTCAACTTTGTTACTTTATGATTTTATCGTCCATTACGATATACCGTATCAATTACATCGCTCAATTTTGTTTGTTCTCATACCTACTTTCGCGATTTTCATGCGCCACAAACCCGCCGTGGCCGCGAATCGTTCCAAACTCTTTATAATCAAATGGTTCATTTGTTCCATTTTCAAATGGAATGTGGAATGGAATTCATATGGAGCAAATATTCCATTTTCAAAATATTTTGATACTAAGTTACATTTTCCATTTTTAAATCGTGACGTTCCGTTAGGAGTGTCAAAATTAAATCGTTCATTCAACAATCGCTCAAGTTCAGATCAGTCGGTCAATGGTCACGACTATGCAATTAGCTACACGATTCGTTGCTCACGATTGCTATCGACAGGCTACTTTGTACAGCAGATACGAGTATAGAAGAAATTCTACCGACTCATCAGTTAATTAGGCTAATGTAGTTATGAGAAATAAATCAGGGAAACAGTTAACGAGGAGATTATTTATTATTAATATTTTATTGTATTAGTAACTCACGAATGATACCGGCGCGGCGCTTTAATTGTTATAATTATTCAAAATTGCTTCCGTAGTAACTTTCTGTAGCTCTTCACTAATCTTTATATACACTTAAAATAAATCCCTATTTGTCAGAAGATAGTAAGAACTATCTCCTGACAATAACGAACACAACAATTTATTTGCGAAATCGATCCAGCCGTTCACGCGTTATGACGTGACCAAGATAAAGCCTCTTCTCCTTTGTTTCCCCGGGGCCTCCGGATTTCTAAGTCCGGCCCTGCCTAAAAGCAACAACAAGCAAATAACCTACAGTACTCATCAAGCAAACCCTCCCATTAAACACAAAGGCCTAGGTTTAACCTTAACTTAAAAAAGGAACACTGAAAGAATCATTCTAGCGCTCAGAAGTATAAGGTCGGGTGAGCCATTATACGTCAGAAACATTCGTCGTATGTGCCTTTATCGTAAACTTACGACCAAATGCTTCTGAATTATAATAGTTCATCTAAGCTTATGCTTCTGAGGCCTAGAACTACGATAGCTTTAAAGGCTCACATCAACATCGCCGCATGGTGCAGCGCGTGCGCACGTGACCAATTGTGTGGCGATTCTTCCGCAAATGGAGGATCAGCCTGCGTCAAGCGTTGGCACGATTTATCACACAAAACGTATCATTACTTTTCTCTTTAGAGAAAATATATTAAAACAAGAACGTTATATAAAATATAACCTTATTTGTAAAAAAATACAATTTAAAACGCTACTTACAATGTGTAAGGCAACGAACAAAAAAGACAAATCCAGTTTTTTTACGTGCCATCAAATCGATCGGATTAATTTTTAAAGTCCCACGACATTACAAATTTAATATGGTGCCTATATTACTTTAAATCGACTTTCGAGTTTATTTACGTACCTATTACGTGAAGAGAAGGCCCGTATTCAAAACAAACGGTATGGTACAAATTAGAACGGTATTTGCGTTCTTGCACGTATACGCACTTTTGTGTCGATATCTTCCGTGTCAATTATTTATGGCTATTATTTTTCAAAAATGTATTTTTCAAACTTGGCGTGTTTACATACAAAAACTTGACTAGTCTTTAGATGATTTAGATAATCGCTATTTGTACTATTTCAAAAAATGTTTTAACGCCGTTGTTTTACAAAAGCAAACGCGGGATGAATCCGATCGTAAAGTAACCAGTTGTCGATTGTTCAATGCGTCTTTCATATGCTCCACTTGTTACGCTGAGAGTACAAAAATCTCGTTGGACGCTGCGCAAATGGCAAATTGCTATCGGATTACTGGTCGCTAAGCATACAGAATCCCACTGTCAGATGGCCATAACTTATTCTCACGAATGAATTATGAAAAGAACAAGCCACGTGCAACTAACCATAGTTTGTAACTACAATGACGTTATTAACGCTATTCATTAGCAACAACAATAGCTAATTATAATTCATAATGTTATCACACCTCATTGAACATTTGTACATAAGATTTATGTAATACTGTATGAAATACTGAAATTTTTAAATCGTAAATACTTAACACGATAATGATTGAGTGCCTTTCTAATACATATTATTTATTTAAACATTTATCATCATCATCAACAGCCCGTTCACGTCCACTGCTGAACATGGGCCTCCTCTTAACAGACCTTGGCAAGCCAGGATCGTTGAGGGATATTGCCATAATCACCACGCTTGGCAGACGGATTGATGATCGCAGTAACATGAAAACCTTGAGCTAATAGATGCTGCTGCCCATCCATCAGCCATATGTCCCTTAGTCGCCTTTTACGACACCCATGGGAGGACATGGGGTGGTCTATTCTAAGCCGGAAACCACACGGAATTTAAACATTTAAGAGAACATAATGTTCGTATAACCAACCAACTTGCTCAATTCAGGTAGACTGCAGGTAGTAGGTACCTACTAGAGCTAAAGAGGATTGGGGTCATTAGACTTCTCTGTAATGTAAAAAAAAAACTGTAATGTATAATACTTCTTATTATTACTTGTCGTACCTTTTTAAGCCAGGCAGGGTCGGGCAGCGGCAGATCAGGGAAAGCCCTCTTCCTCTCGACGTAGTACCAGGGTGCTCTCACGTAGTAATACCAGGAGATGACTCTCTCCACTGGATCTCGGACTACGTTGACATAAATAGGAGATGGGTATCCGAATCTGGAGTGAAAATAAAGAACGTATTGGTAATTTGAAGTCGGAATACATAAAAATTATTATTTAAAATTTAGCACCCAATTATTTTTATTAAAACGAGTAACAAACATTTATATTATTTATCTATCCTCACAAACTTTCACATTTATAATACCTAGTAGTAGAATTCATAAAATTATTTATTTAACACGGAACTTTATAATAGCGAAATGTCTACTGCAAACATGGCCGATTATTGTTTAACGGATCGGACATACTAAAAGACCACAGAAAATTAATGCATGGCTAAGATCAAATAATGAAAAATTGATCAAGGTAAAATTTAACGTTAAATTAAAATTACATTCTTAGCTGCGCTTAAAGTTTAACCTTGACAAATCGAGAGACAAAATAGATTTGCAAATTTAATTTTAATTTTAAGGCTTAACCTCATTAATGTCTTAATAGGTATTTAACTTACATTATTAGTATCTTATAATTTAGATATAAATACAACTATAATTCATCGTCATCAGCCTGTTGTAGTCCACTGCTGAACATAGGCCTCCCCCATCGATTTCCAGCGGGAACGATCGCTAGCGACCTGTATCCACCGACTCCCCGCGACCTTTATGAGGTCGTCGGTCCATCGTGCAGGCGGTCGTCCTACGCTGCGCTTGCCAGTTCGTGACGGTGACAGTTCGTGGTCTCCACTCGAGAAGCTTTCTGCTCCATCGGCCGTCAGTTTTTAGAGCTATGTGTCGTGCCCATTGCCACTTCAGCTTGCTAATCCGTTGAGCTATGTCAGTGACCTTGGTTCTCCTACGGATCTCTTCATTTCTGATTCGATCACGCAGGAAAACGCCGAGAATAGCTCTTTCCATAGCTCGCTGAGCGACTTTGAGCTTTCTTACGAGGCACACAGTAAGAGACCATGTCTCAGATCATATATCATCAATGGTAACACACATTAATTGAAGACTGTTGTCTTCAGGCACTGAGGTATTTTGGACGAGAAGATCTCCCGAAGCTTCCCAAACGCTGCCCAGCCGATTTCGGATTCGACGATGGACCTCTTTCTCTAAGTTGGTCCTACCTAGTTGGATCGTTTGACCTAGATATATGTATTCGGTCACAACTTCGAGAATGGAGTTCCCAACGGCTATAGAGTTAGGCACTTCATGGGCGTTATGCATGACTTTCGTCTTACCCATGTTCATTCTAAGTCCAACTTGTTGGGAAACTCCATCGAGGTCATTGAGCATCTGTCCAAGGTTTACAGATAGCTATAATTAGTAAAATTAATTTAATAGGGTAATCGTTGTTTTTATAAAAAATATAATCATGTGTTATAATACAATCTTAATAGGTAATCAAATCTACAAACATATATTACTAGATAAATCCCTAAAATCAGTAGATAGGCCAGTTAGACAATGGCTCGATATAACATACTTAAGTAGTTTTTTTTATGTATGGCGTTTCGTAATTATATCTAACAACAGTGCGCAGTGTATCGGTTTATTAGCGTAGTGGCAATTAATGTATGCTCGATTTTTCATTAATCATACGTCACTTTGCTTCATTCACTTGATATAAGCAATCATTTTGGTGCAACTTGATTGATGCCCCAAAGCCGGAGGCTTGTTTTTTAACAATCGGCGAACACCGTGGAAAATATGAGTAGGTATCAATATCATTAACGCTGCAGAACTTCCTGATGTGTTTAAGGTGCAGGTTACTTCTCACGTGTATAAATAATAAAACCATCCCTGAGTAATAATGTTCCTACGAAAAAAAAATCTACTCTGCATCCATCAGTAGCTACTACGCGAGAATAAATCAAATTCATAGTAGGTATTATATCTTTAAGAAAATACTATATATTTAAACTGCTTTAAAGTATTACTGCAATGAAACCAACACGAGTAACGTGTATCTGGCCAAATCGCAATGCTCTTATTTAAAGAGCGATTCAATATGTTGTATTTTAAAAGTAAGTGACAAAACTAATGGCTACAAAACTGACTCCACGTAGTCTTGTCTGCCCTACAAACCATCGCTGAGTTAGTTGAAGCTCGCGTAGTTTGTAAGCTGAGGAGCAGGTGATTTTAACGCTCGTCAGGGCTCAGCTGGGCCTCAGCCCAAGCTGTGGTGGGGAGAGTAAAACCATCTGCGCCGATAAGCTTACGTGGGACCACCGATGCTCTGACAAAGACCATGCCTGCTGCATGTTGCGTGCTTGCTTGAAACATTTTCCAAAAGACGATTTTGATTGTGAACCTTCTGCGGTGCTTTTGTTTTTTATTATTATGAATATTAAATTAATGCCTGAAATTCATGATTTTGACTAGAAAATTATAAGTATTCAATGTATAGTAAATAAATGTAGCTATTAGGAACGATTTTCTGCGCGACCAAGTTTATGCCGTACACTGTTATGCAAAATATGCACCAACTACACATTTCCAATTACTTTCAAGTAGTACAGTCTATCTGTTACACTTTTTGTAAAACATTGTTGTTCAACGCTTCCACATCAATTACATGATGGATACTGTAATAAATAGCAGGTATGCATCTTAAGACATCACGCCTGCTGCCGCTTTGCTTCGCATGAGTTGTAGCTTTACATCGATCAACAATTTGTATACTACTAACAATGCCTTCGTGATAATGACTTCATTCCGGTTGTTTCTTCCAAGCAATCGATTACGTTCCTAGGTCAGTTCTTACCGTTAACTTCGTCAGATAAGCTCCAATTGTTGCTGATGTTTACCATACAAATAAAAAAGTAGTAAATTGGATCAGAATATTGTATACAATAGAAACTTTGTGTTTATTTTCATTTCACTTGGGTTTGCTCTTGTTTACTGCGCGGCTGTTTCGCCTCCGGTGTTTTATGTACAGAATAATTTAAGCTGTAACAGACCGTAGAGCATCGTTATATATCTTACTTTAACATGACCGACCAACACCAATGTGTAAGGTTGCCAATTACGCTAAGTAAATAACTTTTACTTGATAATACGTTTCAAGTATTTCATAAAAAATATTATGATTAAAAATATAATGTATTTAAACCAATTTAAGAGTAATAATACATTCTAAAGCAAATTTTATTCCATTTATATCAACGAGGCTTTTGCTTCTTTATCGGGCATAAATGCGAGCAGAATTCCAGCCTTATCAAGATAAATATTATTTAGATTTCTTAGCATTAAATTTTCATTGTTTCGTCGTATAAATTTACTCGTACATTGTGCCTCATTTTCTGAACTTTATCTTATTCCGAACAATTTTATTACGGAGTAATTCACCTTAAATTATTTATGGCCATTCGGGTGGCCGATATGAGAGAACGGGAAAATTATTGTTACGATTCCATTTTTCTCTTTTGTTATTATTTTTTATCTTTATTGTAATACACCACAAAAATATAAAGATATCGCCCTTATTTCATTCAGAACAACATGGAAGATGCATGTGAAAATGTTAACATTTTCTTATACATTTTGTGGATAAACAGAGTACCTAAGAAAATATTTTGTTAATGCTTTAACAAAACATAGAATAAGGGAATCGTAATCTTGTTTTTTGGTGTTTTAAAGATGGCAAGCCATCAAGAGTGAAATTAATCATATATATAAAAAATAATAAAAATAAAAAAACTAATACTGTGTAGTTTTTTTATTTTTTTATTCCTGTCTAATATCGACCTGATGTTAAGTGGCATAGGAATCTAAATAATTTTGTATAAGGATAGCTAGGGTATCTATATAATAGATGATCACTGCTGGGCCTCCTGTCAACAAACATGGAAAACCAGGCCCGTTGACGGATATTGCTATAATCACCACGCTTGGCAGGCAGATTGGTGATCGCAGTAAGATGGTGAGTATCTTTGAGCTGATGGGTGCTGTCGGTGCCCCATTAGTTGTATATCCCGTAGTCGCATCTTACGACACCCTTAGGAAGATCTTGGGTGGTAAACTCTATGCCGGACACCACACAGCTAAAAATGTTAAACAATTTTTATTCCGTTAAAACAGGGGTTCCCAAGGTGTGCGCCGCGGCGCCCTGGTGCATCAATATGCGAAACCACATTCGCGGGTAACTTTTTTGCGCTTGCGCCGGTAAAGAACCTACCTACCTACATATTTAACTAACCTATCTCTTATTGTAGGTATCCTGTACTACATAATATTAAATCTGTAACTGCGCCGCGGGCATAAAAAGATTTGAAAACACTGCGTTAAAACATTTTTTAAACTCACCTTGTAAAATTTGTGTAGCATACATGTTTAATGTACGACGCAGGAGGCTCATACGCCGATACTATACTCGCCAATATCTGTTGATCCGCCGGCGCCAGACGAATCGTTTCCACCCTCTGGACTGCATCGCGATTAAAACCTGTCAATGACAATTAAAAGCAATTATATTATCTATAATATAAAAATGAATCGCAAAATGTGTTGGTAAGCGCATAACTCTACAAAGCCTGGACCAATTTGGCCAATTCTTTTTTTTTAATGTTCGTGGAAGTTCAAGGATGGTTTTTACGGCGAGAAAAATTCGAATAATTGCCTGAAAACCCCTTAAAACAGCCTTATTCTTTTTCCCATACAAACGTTTTCTAACTAAAATGTAGTGTCAATTTGAGCTTTATTTTGTTAATTGAAAACTTGAATATTTTTGCCAAGATTTTTTAGGGTAGGGGTAGTGTAGGGTAGGGGTAGTGTAGGGTAGGGGTAGTTATGGGTAGGGGTAGTGTAGGGTAGGGGTAGTGTAGGGTAGGGGTAGTGAAGGGTAGGGGTAGTGAAGGGTAGGGGTAGTGTAGGGTAGGGGTAGTGTAGGGGTAGGAGTACCGCATAAACGAAGTCTCTACGGCCCAGTTTATTTTATACAAATGTTTAGGTCTTTTTATGTATCGATTGAGGCAGTACGAAGTCTGCCGGGTCAGCTAGTTATAAATATAACATTAACGTTTTTTACTACCTGCGACTCGGCAAGTTTCGTTATTAGCAAGATATAATCTCGTTGTAAATATACTCAATTACAGAAATTACTAAAGACTCCATTTATTTACTTCGATAGTTTGTTCATTGGACCATTTATTCTATTTAGAACAGGTTATTTTACTATAATTTTGCGTCTTATTTAATTATTGTAGAATTTTATAATTGTAAGTTCTTCATTTTACCATATTTCTATAATATAAAAATGAATCGCAAAATGTGTTGGTAAGCGCATAACTCTACAAAGCCTGGACCAATTTGGCCAATTCTTTTTTTTTAATGTTCGTGGAAGTTCAAGGATGGTTTTTACGGCGAGAAAAATTCGAATAATTGCCTGAAAACCCCTTAAAACAGCCTTTTTCTTTTTTAGTCCAGGGTCGATAATTTTTAAATCCAAAAAAAATCATAATAGGATGAAACCCATTAGAAAAGGAGGGAAATATGATAAAAATGAAAGGAAAAATAATTTACGGGCGATCTGAGGTTGGGAAGGGGATGGGGGTGAGTTTTTAAGGGTAAAAAACGGTTTTTCTCGATTTCCGGCAAAACTAAAAGTCCTATCGAAAAAAGTCAAATGGAAAAGTTGTAGATAATAAAAAGATCTAAAACTTTTGTATTTACCCTTATTTCACATAACCTCAAAATTTATGTGAAAAATTCAAAAAACCAAGTTTTTGGTTTTTTATTTTTATCTTTTACAAATTTTTTTTTTTTAACGAAATTTTGTGAAAACTTACCTTTTTATGTCCCAAATACCTACGCTGTAATTTATTTAATTAAAAATATTTATTTTTTCACCTTATTTTGAATTAATATCGAAAAAACACCCTAATTTTCAATCGAAAATTCACCCGTCAAAATATCAGCTTTTTTCAAAAAGTTGGTGTGGTTTCTGTTCGTTGGAATCTCTACTTTCCGATGGTAAAAAAAAAAATATATGTTACTATGGTAAATCTTCTCAGAAAATGCAAAAATTCAAATAAAACTTGAATTCGAATTTTTTTTTTTAATTATTATAAATAATGTCATCTAAAAAATTATATTATTATATTGACACGGTCTCGTCATTATATTGACTTTGACAACTTCGATGAATAAAAGCTGATGTCAAAGTCTCAAATTTTTTGTATTTATTGTCGATTCTTTTTTTGCTGGATACCACTAAACGATTCAAAGCTGCTTTTTTTATTGCATACACTTGCTTATCATCTGCCTTATTGCTAATGATACAAACAGATTCATCCATACTGATAATCTGAAAAGACAAAATCGAATTAATAATGTCTTCACTATTTAATCGTGAATAAACTCCCATGAAAAAAATATATTAAAGAAATCAATGTCAAAATGTATAAATAATATATTATAAATCTATAAAAAAGTATAAAATATATATGAAAATCGGCCAAAAGTTTGTTTTATTAGAAATATATTTACGATATATATTTTATATATTTTTTATAGATTTTAAATATATTTTTTATAGATTTTGAAATATATTTTTTTTCATGGGATTAACTAAATTTGTTTGTGCAAAATTAAGGAGATAATTATTTTTTTATCTTGTACTAAAATATCATTTAATTTCAATCTTTAGGTTATGTTAAGTTAAGCATACTATTTTTTAAAGAAAATATTACGATTTTTATGGTTGAGTTGATTGATACAGATAAAAATAGAGATAGTATTTACCTTCCTATGCAGATTCGAAAAGTTTTATTGTTTTTTAAGTAAACTTGTCACAATTATCTTCAAGAAACTCAGCGTGCACGTGTATTTTTATAAACGATGTTGTATACTGTACTGTATTTCGAATACTGGTTAGGCTAGCGGTTGTAACAGTTGCTACGAAATATATAGTATATAATAGTAGGTATGTATGTAGTAAGACCCAGACCCGCCTAGCCCCTTCCCCACTTCTCCACGAAATACCTTTTGATGGGCTACAATTTTTCGTAGGTCACTCAGGTATATATATAATTTATCTCAAAATAGTTATAAATAAGCATCTACGCATATAATTTAAAGAAAATTAGACAACTTTCTCCAAATATTGTAGATGTCTTATTAAATATTAATTTAATTAACTTATTTGTTTGATAATTATAGTAGTATATTTTTATTTGCAATTTTTTTGTTATCAACGTCACATGTAATCTAACGTTTTTCGAGTAATTAAAGTCTAAATTTTAATAAATAGCTCAAAATTATTTATAATAATTAAAAAAAAAATTTCAAATTCAAGTTTTTTTTTAATTTTTGCGTTTTCTGAGAAGATTTACCATAGTAACATATATTTTTTTTTTCACCATCGGAAAGTAGAGATTCCAACTAACAGAAACCACACCAACTTTTTGAAAAAAGCTGATATTTTGACGGGTGTTTTTTTCGATATTAATTCAAAATAAGGTGAAAAAATAAATATTTTTAATTAAATAAATTACAGCGTATTTGGGACATAAAAATGTAAGTTTTCACAAAATTTCGGTAAAAAAAAAAAATTTTGTAAAAGATAAAAATAAAAAACCAAAAACTTGGTTTTTTGAATTTTTCACATAAATTTTGAGGTTATGTGAAAAAAGTGTAAATACAAAAGTTTTAGATCTTTTTATTATCTACAACTTTTCCATTTGACTTTTTTCGATAGGACTTTTAGTTTTGCCGGAAATCGAGAAAAACCGTTTTTTACCCTTAAAAACTCACCCCCATCCCCTTCCCAACCTCAGATCGCCCGTAAATTAATTTTCCTTTCATTTTTATCATATTTCCCTCCTTTTCTAATGGGTTTCATTCTATTATAATTTTTTTTCACTTTTCATTATTTTTAAAGGCTTCTACCCTGGTCTATTTCCCATACAAACGTTTTCTAACTAAAATGTAGTGTCAATTTGAGCTTTATTTTGTTAATTGAAAACTTGAATATTTTTGCCAAGATTTTTTAGGGTAGGGGTAGTGTAGGGTAGGGGTAGTGTAGGGTAGGGGTAGTTATGGGTAGGGGTAGTGTAGGGTAGGGGTAGTGTAGGGTAGGGGTAGTGAAGGGTAGGGGTAGTGAAGGGTAGGGGTAGTGTAGGGTAGGGGTAGTGTAGGGGTAGGAGTACCGCATAAACGAAGTCTCTACGGCCCAGTTTATTTTATACAAATGTTTAGGTCTTTTTATGTATCGATTGAGGCAGTACGAAGTCTGCCGGGTCAGCTAGTTATAAATATAACATTAACGTTTTTTACTACCTGCGACTCGGCAAGTTTCGTTATTAGCAAGATATAATCTCGTTGTAAATATACTCAATTACAGAAATTACTAAAGACTCCATTTATTTACTTCGATAGTTTGTTCATTGGACCATTTATTCTATTTAGAACAGGTTATTTTACTATAATTTTGCGTCTTATTTAATTATTGTAGAATTTTATAATTGTAAGTTCTTCATTTTACCATATTAATTATTCTTATTTTATTATTGTAGATCTAATATATAAAATTCTCGTGTCACAGTTTTCGTTGCCATACTCCTCCGAAACGGCTTAACCGATTTTGATGAAATTTTTTGTGCTTATCCGGTATCTATGAGAATCGGCCAACATCTATTTTTCATCCCCCTAAATGTTAGGGGTAGTCCACCCCTAAATTTTTATTTTTATTTTTCAGACAAAGTTAGGGGTAGATTAGAGGTAGGTGTAGGGTAGGGGTAGGGTAGAGGTAGGGTAGGAGTAGTGTAGGGTAGGGGTAGTGTAGGGTAGGGGTAGTGTAGGGTAGGGGTAGTGTAGGGTAGGGGTAGTGTAGGGTAGGGGTAGTGTAGGGTAGGGGTAGTGTAGGATAGGGGTAGTGTAGGGTAGGGGTAGTGTAGGGTAGGGGTAGTGTAGCGTAGGGGTAGTGTAGGGTATGTATCGATTGAGGCAGTACGAAGTCTGCCGAGTCAGCTAGTTATTTTATAATTGTTAGTTCCTTATTTTATCATTATTATTATTAAACATCTTTATGTTTGACTGAAAAAGGTAGTTAATTACATAGTGACGGTATTATTTTATTTCATCATAAAACATAAAGCATCGGATCCTTTACCTCGGCGCGCTAAAGGGACAGTTTAATGTGTTGGCATTGTGTGTGCATCAGTGAAGGTTGTTCGTTCTAATTATAATTATAAAATCTTAGTGGCATTGAAGGGAAAGATAGACGTTTATCACCCACATATCATTATTTATGTTACGTCCCAATAGATAAGGGCCTATTAATAAAACGCAAAGCCTTATTATGAACTGTAAATGGGTTTTATCGTGAGAATACTCAATGATACTTTACAAAACTAGGAGATCGACTCCGAGAGCTCAAGCCAAGATTAACCAAGATTTCTAGAGTAGCTAAAAACACAAACGAAGCAGTAGTAACCAGTTAAAAATATATAATCTGTACTAATATATGAAGCTGAAAAGTTTGTTAGATCGCTCTAATCTCAGGATATTTGAAAAATTCTTTTAGTGTTAGATAGCCAAGCCCATTTATCGAGGAAGCCTATTGGCTACATATAATTATGAAGTTATATTTATACACAGCTGTTCAGCTGAAAATAAATCGGCTGTTCCATACATTTTGTTGAGGTAAGTGAACATAAATGTTTGGAACAGCTGTTTTTTTTCGCGATTTCAGGGTTTGTTGGATAGTAAAAGTCGTTTATAATCATCAGTTCAGTACTTTCACCCACTGAAAGGTTGTTGGTGTTTTAAAGATAACCCTGTACGTGTAAGTTAGTATAAATATATTACCTAAATTAGTAGCGGGTTTTTTTTATTAAGGCTTGATTCACTAGTAACATTTCTAGCTATATATAATCTAGCCGTTAATATAGTGGATAACTGCATTTGCTAAACACGTCTTGTATTTACTTTGTTGATGGAAGTTTTATCAGTTTATGGCGCCAAGCTATTTTATTAGCCTTATACAGTTATAAGTATTTATGTTTTAATCGACTGCGTGAAAAAGGTGATAATTATGTAACACACACATTTTACTTGATCTATTGAATGTATGTGTGACGTAGTTTTTATTGTCCGTTTTATATTTTTTTAGGTCTTAATAATGAAATAATGAAATTATTCAGCATTTAGGTATTTACATACACTTGTACTTGTCAAAATAACAATGTTACACAATTATTCTTATTCTATGAATTAAACTAGATACTTAACTAACAGGTAGCAAATTGTAGGATATTGACAAAGTAGTCCGTCTGTCAGCTTGTCATTAATTCCTTGACTCATAATAAGTTTAAGTTCACATTAATTATTATAGGTTTTAGTGGATCAATATAGAAGTTAAAAGTACAAACATACTATAAAGTGACACACACCTGGGGACACCCTTAAGGGGTTAGGACCACGACCCAGCGGTACCACTGATAAATTCCATAAGGATGTCCTTGTGGAATAAATAACGATATTCCCGTAACCGTATTACGTTTATATACCTACTAAAAATTTTGGCGATACATAAATAAAAAAAACAAAACGAAATTATTGTGTTGCGATTAGGTGGCTAAATCATTTTTGGGCTATCCAAAATGATTTAAACTAAACGATTGCTCTTTCTATTTGATTTACAGCTAAAAATGATGATACTAATTTAATAACGATCACTTTCAAAACAGTCCAGATTATTAAGACAAGACAAATAAAAATAAAAAAATGTGTAGGTACATAATAATACATAAAATAGCGAATTGAAGTTTAAAAACCTAGCATAGAAAGTAAAAAAAAAAACTCTTTATTGTAACTATACCAGGAATAATACACAATAAATTGTGCATGATAATAACAAAGTACAAATGGCGGTCTTATCGCTGCTGCGATTTCTTCCAGACAACCTTAGCACGAACTTGTTAGTTTGTTAGAGAGAAATCAGAGCTGGGTAGTATGGTTGGGTTAATATTTCTTGATAATGAAAATAAACACATTAATTTAAAACCCCTTAAAGGCCGTATTGTAAATTAACAACAATTTTGCACATGCATGGTGTGGTTGTTATTTCAATTTGATTTGCAACTTCTTTTATTTAGCCAATTAATGCAACCAAACTATTATAACTTTAGTTATATTCACAAAGTTTAATTATTTAATTATTGCACGGTAATGTACAAACCCAACTACAATTATTCCAAAGTTTTGTGCCAAGCAGCAATTAAACTAAAATTTAAATAAATACATAGACAAAAGATACGGATAGATACACAAATATATAGGAGAAGCGTCATCCATTTTAAATATTAATAATACACATAAACTTATAAAAAGATATTTACATACGACATACAAAACATGTCCAAATGTTACCGATTATCTTATTGATCTTAAAAGTCTATTAGCTACCAGAAATTCACATTAAAATATAATGAAGTGTGTAATTTATTAGCTACATGATTAGGAAGGTAATCGGAAAAGCACAGAGGCTGCGCCCGCGCCGCGTCTCCCATAAATTATTACTCCCGTTACATGAGCTAGTGCATTCAACGATGTTTATTTGTACCATTTGTCTTTGAAATTGCTGCAAGTAGCATTAATTGATTAATATATTATGGCTTTAAATATAATTAATATTTGTTAATTCAAGGCGTAAATAAATGTATTTTATGATTGATTGAACGCTACACAGCCGGCGCCGGCGCCTCTGCATTCAATATCCCGTTTTTGATTTAAAAAAGAGTAACATAGGAGTACACTTATTTGCAGCTATGGGTGGTCCGGTAAGCAAGTATTCAATAAATGTTTCTCCTAAAGATTAATATGCACGAGACTATCGCCCTTAATAAATGGCTACATGTCTCTACACACCCACATACAATGTTGTAAAAGTTCGTTACTTTAATTTTTTTGAGTTTAAATCGTGAATTGTTAACGTTGTGAACAATATACCATATTTATTAAATTTGTAAACATCAAATTTATATAAGAACAATACAACAAAATTGGTAAAGGTAATTTTTTTGTTCTATTTTTATGTGCTCTAGCCTCCCGCGCGTGGTTTCACTCGCGTAATTCCCGTTGTCGTAAGAACGTCATACTCCAATAAAACTTAAAAACATCCTCGATAAATGAGCTAAGTATATAACAATGAAAGAATTTTTCAAATTGGACCAGTAAGAAGGATGTCAGGAACTACTGGTCCGATTTAAAAATTTCTAATTATAATTATAAAACTGAAGAACTATTATATAGTTTTTTTTTCTATTTAAATTGAAAGCGTTCCAAAACTTACCAAATTGATTCCTAATCGCTAATCGACGGAGCAGTTCCATAAACGTTTGACTTCCCACTTTGGGCACCCTGTTGAAAAACAGGATCTCTTGGCCAGCACGAGCCGTGTTGTTCAGCTCCCAAGGTTCGGGTACCAGGAGCTCATCCAAGAATTCCTGTTCCATCTCCTGTTGGGGTTCTTCAAGGTCAACCTGGTTGGGTTCCGCCTCTAATGTACGTACGGGTTTGCTGCGCTCCTGTGAAGGTAAATAAATGAATAATTTTAAATAATTTGTTTTGTTTTATATAATTCAATGTAATTCTCAGTAGAATAGTAGAACCGGATGGTAGTGCAGTTAACTAGCACCTATTATTTACGGTTAGGTTCTTTACATTTTATTTAGATTTTTTCTACATAGGTGTGTGGTAATACATCTTCACACTATTCATTGGTCCTGTTGGTTTACGTCCAGGAAACAGGACGCACCATTATTTATAGCACCATTAATGTTTTCTGCCACCAAGTCATAGTAGCATGGTGGTCTACGAGATTGTGAGAAATAAGATGAAAAAAGTCGTGTCTCTAAGACAGTCAGAGGTGATTATTTAGACCGGGAGATACCGACACAAAATACTGGGTCATTTGTACCAGTATGGCGGTTCTTTAGGGGTCTTATTACGTAATGACATAAAGAAAAATGATAATCATAGCGCTGGTACCGGCGGCCCAATTAATATCAATAGTACATAAAAAAGAAGTAGGCGGTAGTGTCATGCCATACTTCTCCGGTGTGACTTTGGTAGGTTGAAAAAAAAAATTGCTCATTTTCGGCGGTATGGCGGCCATTTGGAACCGTCCGAAAAGTATGGCATGGTGATGTTTAACTGTGCAAAAATGAGCCTGGTACAAATTGTTAAATTGTGTTTTTTTAATTAACGTATTCGCGTCGGTATGGCGGGCTGTAAGACACACCGGAGAAGTATGGCATGACACTACCGCCTACTTCTTTTTTATGGACTATCGGAAAATACTAAAATTTTTGTGGAACAAATCGTTTGACTTTCGTAATTTATCTAACGATTTCGACTAACGCCCACGTGATTGGGCCGCTGGTACCAGCGCTATGATCATCATTTTTCTTTATGTCATTACGTAATTAGACCCCTAAAGAATCGCCATACTGGTACAAATGAGCCAGTATTTTGCGTCAGTATCTCCCGGTCTAATTGTACGCAAGATCATCAGGACATTTTAACACGTACAATTTGAAATTTGGAATTTTGAAAGTGACTATGTTATATTAGAAATAAGCACTTGTATATTCACTTTAATTAAGCAAGGTAAAATACTTAATCATTCTAGTGAGATAGAAAAGGATTGTTCAAAAATGCCACAATGTCTGATATCTTTTAGCCCTTTACAATTTACAAATGTAGGTAATTAGGTATTCAAAATCCATCTAAATATAATCATTTACTCGTAGGTACAAGGTGTTATAACGCCTCGAAAAATAGATTAGTTCATTTAGATTTCCTGTTTTTAAAATTTTACCTATCCCATAAAAATAAGCGATAGCAGGGCTTTCTCCTACCGTTCGGGCCGTTATAACATCCATGTTATTTTGATTTTTACAGATGAACAAGATTTTTTTCAAAATTTAGTATTTTTTTCATCATTAAAAAGTTCTGAAATGTTGAATAGTTTCAGGAGTATGTGGGTTAATAACTGATTTAGCCTAGTTTATATTCTATAAAAAAAAATATTTGGTAACTAATTTATTGAAAGGTAGTACTTAGGCATAGTAGTTTACAATTTATATTCAAAAATTGTATAAGGAACTCTGCCTTGACTTTCATGTTATACTGATAAATTTATTGGGTAATAATAGGTGTTTGTTCTGGCTGCAAGTACCCATAAAATGTTTAAAAACTTAGGACTACTAGTACGCACGGGACTTTTACGAGAGTCTCGGTTTGTAGAGGAATTTTACTGCAATAAATAATTGTAAGGAAACGAGTTAAAAGGTTAAAACTATATATATGTTGATGTCATACGTCAATTCATTTATTTTATTTGCTTATGAAAATAAGCAGGTATTTAAATAATAAAAATAATCTTTATTTATATAAAAACAACCTACAGTTTTAACAAAGTGGGTAGTTTTGAATTTTAGGCAATCAAGTGGGTGACGTGCTGCTCTCCTTGCTAAGTTATGACATAGCCTATATTAAGGAGTAACAGTGCCGAGTTTTTTTATTTGTAATAGAAATTATTTATCTTGGTATTTGTAAGTATGGCATTACCTGGCCTTTCTTAAGAATAAGTTTTGATACATCATGCAATTTTATTTATCATAAGATGCACAGAAAAAGTTTTGCAAATTTGATGAGATTCAAAAAAATCTTTGTGTCGCTAGACTGTACATAAAACACTTGTATTTACAGAAACTATTTCTCGTAATTGGGAGTAACTAAGAAGGTACAGCCGAACAAGTTAACATATTTTGAAACGGATTTTAAATGTAGGTATTATTATGTCCACAGCTAGCAGCAAAGTCTTCACACATGAAGTATCACTGGCTGTCGTCCGGACATAAACATATTTCTTTACATTAATTGATATAGAATCTTGGCCGACTGTTCATAAACAATACATTATATTTTAATTTCTGCTAGCTATAAATTATAAGTATTTGTTATGCTAATTACTAAATTTGTGGTTATCTGGACCTGTGTTTATAGGAACAAATAATATAATTTATAATTATTATTATTTTTGTAGGCATCATAATTGACGGGACAGTGTAATTAAACCTAAAGAGAACCTAAAATAATAAAACGTATACCTATTTTATTGTACTGTATGCCGCAGAAGCCTACTCACACTAAATATATAAGTCTAATGTAATAAAGTTAATTGAAAATGATAATAGGTAATGGGTTAAACCTTGAGTGGTCCAATTGTACGCCTTAATACTTTGGTACCACGTTACAAAATTGTACCACAGTACGACTTATGTTATCAATAGTAATGTAATAGGTATGTAACTTACGGCGCCAGTATGCCTCCGTATTGCCTCGAGAGCTTCTTTGTACTCCTGCGCAGACGCAAACGCATGTTCTGTCCGGTCCGTAGCGATTCCTAATGAAAAAACAAATTAACATTTTGTTAGTAAAAGTGGAACTGATTAATTAAAATCGACAGTCATGCTGCTATTTAAAAATAAAATATCGCGTGCTGAGATTATAATTTTTAATTAATTAGTCACTTTGCGCAACATATAAGAGAATTTTAATGCAATGATTGAATTTTAACACATAGCTGGATAGTGTTGCCATACGTCTCGGTACGCCGAGACATGTCCTGGTTTCAAGCGATAGGTCCCGGTGCCGTGGCTAATAAAGCAATTGTCCCGGTGGTGGGCGCAGTATTAGGTGCTTTTCTTTATTTCGGCACGCGCCATTTATTAAATAAGTTATGTATTTTTGTTGTTCCTTGTAATATAACGATGTTACCAATGTATGATGTCCTAAAAGTGTAAAATGTTATTTCTGTAAGTAAGTACGAAAGTTAAGTTGTGAAATAAAGGTCCAGGCCGTCATTAAATAGAGCCTTTGTTACTCTTGGATTACGCAGCTTTAAAAATAGTACAATTATTTTTGAAAACGGTCGCTAAGTTGCAAAAGTCTCGTGAATAACTACATATTATGTCCGTCCGAAAAAAGTTGTGGGTTGCCATAGATAAATAATTTATGAGCAATTTTTACATTGCCTTTACGGAGATTTTAAACTCAGCTTAATGATTATAGTCAAATCATGGCAAATATATTTTGCATCGCTACACCTATAACCATTCATTAAACATTACTCAGATCTTTCGCAGAAAAATCTAATCGTGGTTAAAATATATGACATCAGCATCAAAATAGAATTAAATCTGAAGAAGCAAGCATTAGACAACTTTAAAATACATTTAACTTCCATTATTATGTACCCAGTGGTTAGTGCGAAGCCCGGCTGATGACTCCTGAACTAATCGGACAAAATGAAATTACCGGTTACGAATCAGAGCTGCCTAAGAAGGCAATTCCGTGAAACTCGGGAGGCGGTTAAGTCCAAAGTAAAAAATTGTATTCATTCGTAAGTAATTTCCGCAAAAACTTCAACAAAATAGCACAGTTTTTTGGGTTAAGGTGGACGATGTTAACCTAAAAAACTAAATTGTTTCGTTCAGGTTAGAGTCAAATCTATATGCGGTGCCAATGCGTAGCACGACATGTTCGAAAAAAAATACCTTTGCATGATTAGTACCTCTTCCACGAGGAAACACAATAAAAAAAGAAACTATGCCTCGAACTTTCCATTTCTCCCCAATCAATGAGCTCAACTGCCCGACTAGGGGGGTGAGTACCTTACAGTATACTACAGCTAAATAACATTATTGCTTAATGTTGTGTTCCTATGCAGGGGGGGTAAGGTCGCCGGAGTTCCTAAGTGAGCTTACCCCGCACAGAAAGTGGAAAAGTCTAGCAGGATAAGGGTAGCTAGTGATGCACATATCTACTGTACTGGCACTAACTGTCCTTGTATTCCCTATACTACCTTACATCAGCGGTCATTTGCCAAGGAGAGCGACAATTGCACAAAACTCCATAAAATTCTAAGTCATAATACCTCAATCTCATCGCCTGCAACCGCCCTGAGCTGAGGTCCAAGCTCCACAGGGGGCGCTCTCTTTAGCAGGTTGCTTAGTTTGTAGTTTTTAAACAATTTATTAGGACTGGAGCTCTGCTTGCCTTTATGCCCGGTGAAGTAGCAAAAGCCTCGTGACTAACTACATAGGTCCGTCCGAAAAAAAGGAAGTTTAATTTTCCTCGACAGGAATTTAAAAAAAAACATCAACCCAATATTACTGGTAGTTCACCTTTTATGTGATAGGTTTTGCCAACCACTGCGCTTAATTCTAATCAAGTATTCGTTCCCTTTCATGTTACGGTCTGCCGCGGTAAAGGTGCATAGTCAAATGATAATAAACAAAATAACATGATATTATAACTGCCTACCGTAATGAATTTTCTTTATGTGAACTGTGTTTATAATTAAAATTAAAAGGAATGGACTGGAACTTCCTAGTTAAGGATGGTCAAAACAATGATTTGTTTTAATATATTATTGCTTGCTTTACATTGAAATTTGTGCAATATCCATTGTAAGAAAGAAGGATGGCCATAAACAATAAATAACTTTTAAAATATAAATTGAGCACCTCTATTGAAATTGTAAAAAAGTATATTAGACAAAAACAAAAAGGACGAAAGGAGACGGAATTAGTTTGTAATATTGCTATCGTTTTTTAAAGTAGAAAGAATTTTTTGGTGCACAATCAGCTTGGCCATGGGGACCGGGAGCGAAATCTATATCTTATATTCTATACTAATATTGTAAAGCAGAAAAGTTTGTATTTTTTATGTTTGTTTCGAATAAACTAAAAAATTACTGAACGGATTTCGATAATTCTTTCACCATTAGAAAGCTATATTATCCATGAGTAGCATAGGCTATAAAAGTCTATTCATGCGAAGCCGGGACCGCTAGTAATATACATATAAAGCTAACTAACTAAAAAAAGTTTGTTTGTTTACTTGAACGCGTTAATCTCAGGAACTACTGGTCCGATTTGAATCATTCTTTCAGTGTTAGATAGCCCATTTATCGGGGATTATATTTTATATGGAACGATGAAACCTAGGTAATTTATAAAAATAACGCAGCGGCTTTAGTTAATGCAACACGTTCGTCGGTGTTTGCCATTCAACGGGGCAATGCTGCCAGCATTCTGGCAACGTTGCCCTGTAGCATAGTTTTCGAATACTATACGTGTTTTACTTTAAATTAGCCTTTTTTATTATAATATGTGTATTATGTTTAAAGTTGTATTTTCATAAGCATTAAAAGTTAATACAAACGGGCTGCGACTGTCTGGTAATAAATAAAAAAAATTCTTCAGTTGTTCATCCGTAATAATCCGTATTGTTTTCCGTAATGACTTGTCGGTAAGAAAAACACCTTGAACAATATCAGCTGTTTTTGTGTGATATCATGACAGTAAATAGATATGAAGTATGTTTTCATCGAGAAAGGAAATTGTCTTTCTCGAATCGGTAATATGCCGCTATAGTAAAGTACGTACTTTAGCTATAACTTTCTTGTCAACCTCGTTTTGGGTTAATGCGTAGCAAAACGCAGTGTTCGGTTTACTGTTAATGTGTATTTTATTTATATGCGTTTAATTTACTTCGGAATTCTAATTTAAAGCTTTTAAATACAATGCTATGAATAAAAATAATGTTCATTAAAATTGTTGAAATGGCGTATTCGTAATAACACATAATTATGAATTAAATTTTTACAACCTCCGTAGCGTAGCGGTATTTGGCTTGCTTTAAATCTCAAAGGTCGTGGGTTCCCACGCCGGACAAGAAATCTTTGTGTAAATTCTAAGATTTCTTTCCGGGTCTGGTTGGTTGAGGAACTATTCTATGACTATGACTATGACTATAACTAACTATTAATAGTATTTTTATATTACAGAAAATAGCAGTTAGGGCTATTTACGGTTTAGGTAGTCGCGACTCCTTGCGTACCCTGTTTAAAGAGATAAATATACTTACCGCTCCTTCTGAGTACATATACCAAAATATCATTTTTGTTAGAAAATATATAGATCATTATAGCAAAAAAAGTGATATTCATAATGTTAACACAAGAAATAAACATAAAATTGCCATACCCGGTTTTAGAGTAATTAGACCCAATAAATCATTTATGGTATTAGGTTTTATAACAAACTCCCTAGTCGTGTTACTGATTTGCCTGATACAACTTTTAAAGCATATATTAAACGTGTCCTTGTATCTAAAGGTTACTATAGCGTTAAGGACTATATTGAGGATAAGATGTTTGGTCTCATGAACCATCCTGCGTAACACTTCCTAGAGACCCTGTATCTAAGTAAAATAGTAAGCATAATAGTGTGATGTTCTGTGAACTATCTGTAATCGGCCTAATGAGTTACATTAACCCTTAATAGGGCAGTAGGTATGTTTAGAATTGATTGGTTTTGATCTTTATTACAAGTACATAAAGTTCAAAATATGGTGGTAACTATATTGCCACTGCCCGTTTAAGGGTTAATAGACCGCTAGTTCTGTCTCAAATTAGCTTCTTTTATTAGTATAAAAACATTTATAGATAATCAAATATTATAAAGACAACCGTTCGGGAAAATAATGTGTATACCAAATAAATAATAAAAGTAACTGGACCAAAACCTACGCTCTGCCCATTTGAGTATGTTTCGCCGGACCGTCTCATGTGGGTCGTGTTAAAACCGGCAGTGGAATAACCCACTGAGTTTGTTTCGCCGGATCTTCTCAGTTGGGGCATATCTGGTGGTAGCATTAAAGCGCGTCCGTCGTTATATACTCATGGTCCCCCCAAATAATGACAATTGTTCTTAATATAATGTAATGTAGACAAAACAAGCTATTGGACACAATATAGTAAAATAATAAAGTTAAGACTAAAATTATTAAAAACAATAACTAAAATACCTGCTTAATATGCTAATTTATAAATGTTAAAATTATACATAGATTTATTATAAATTATTGTTTTGACTATTTGCAAGTGCCTGTAATAGGTTTACGTAAATAAAAATGATTTTTATTTTATGTTATTCTCCGTCTCCTCTTAAGCACGTTAAGCCGTTGCCGCGTTGGTCCCGATTGTTATAACATCATCTATAATAATCGCACGGGCACGAACGGGCAGCAGCGTTTCCTTGTGTGGTACAACATAATCCTGCGGTCACCAACCCGCCTGCCAAGCGTGGTGAATATGGTAAATACCCTCTCTCGGGAGGAGGCCCATGTTCAGCAGTGGACGTTATACGGGCAGATGATGATGATGATTTTTTCATAGCTCGTTAAAGGTTTGGTCGTTCATAATTGTTTTAGTAGGTAAATTTTATTTATCTAAGTTTCTTTTTTGTTGTTATTAGAGTAGGGGCTGAATTTTGACAGTTATTGCCAATAAAGATGACATTTTTCATATGAATTTTGTTAAATTAACGTATGTCTATTATTTATTCATAAACTAAGTGATATCGTTCATAAAATACAATATAGCCAACCCAATCGCAGGCTAGTTATGTACTTAATAATATGACAAATCTAATGAAAGTCTTGGCCGTTAACAAATAACACACTAAATGATGTAGTTCCGAATACCTATTCAACGTTACGTGTCGATATTTATAACTGAAATATAGAATTAAATTAGTTTAAAAAAGTTATTTAATTAATGATTTATTGAAATTGTCACATCGCTGTCAACCATTGCATTATATTGGAGGTTTGTAATTCGGTGACGAATAACAACAAAGTCTATTCTTAATCCGTTATTAATTCAGAATTAATTAATACAGTATGTTAATTAAATAGGTGTGTGAGTCGTTTACTTTCGCCAGAACAATGCGGCTGATGCTCCTTTCAACTGCTATTTAATAGCCTTTTGTATTCGATTTTACGAATAAAATTACATGCCAATGCTTTGTACAAGATCGCTAAAGCTTGCTAAGGTACGTTTAGATTAGGAATGATAAGAATGAGTCCGTTAGACACTTGTTTGTGGTTAACAATAGTAGATAATATGTCAGCTAATGTAATAATCAAAGAAAATAAGTATACCTTTAGACTATTCAACATTAGAATGCGGAAGAAGATTTTTTTTTCTTATTCAAATTAATGTTCATTTCTAATATGTACTTTGCTCTAAAACTATAGCTTAAAATCACTTTATTAAAGCCGACAGAAAAAATGACAGTAAGAAATCGAATAAAAAACATCTGCTTAATATAAAAGCGTGAACTATACTAATAGGCTCTGGCCGATGGGTGTATAAAAACTACATCTTCATGCCGAATAATAACGGCAACTAAGAAAATAAATAAGACGACCTCTTTTATAATGTGTGTAATAATGATATTGAAGAAAAAACCTTTAAGAACAACGAATCATGTGTAGCGGAGTACATCCGGTGGAAGACACGAGTAGCAATGAAATATATAACGTAGTGACTTCGTACCTTTATAGGTAACTACTTAAGTTAGAGGGGTATTATTCTGGCGATAGATTTCAGTTAACGAAAATATAATGTACGAACAAACAATAATGATTATTTGTACTCTTTCAATGTGTTGTTCAATTAATCTTTTAAAATAACTTGCTATATAAATCGTTGACCACAATTTGCGCACTTGGATTAACCAAGTAAATGATTGACATGAAAATTATTACCTTTACTAAATTCACGAGCCAAATAATGGATATATCATTATCTAACCTATACTTTGGACTAATAATAAATATACAGAATTTGTATAATTAAACAAAAAATCGTATATGATTCTCAATTTACTAACCAAATACGTGCGACGGTTGAAATTACCGTGATATTTGAAATTACTGTTTGAAATTATTATTCACGAAATTCAATTGAGTCAACAGAACAGTTATATCAAAGCATACTTTCATTAATATTATATGCACGATAATAATTTGTAGATACATAATTATAAAAAAGCATATCATTATTTCTGTTCAAATTAAATTGAGGATAATTGAATATTCGGATATTTACGTACAGTTGCTTTTTGTACATGTTTTGAAGAGTCCTATATAAATAATAAAATAACGTTTATTAAATTAATATAATATACAACATGTTATATTGCGTGTTGCTTGTAATAATATGCATTTAAAGTGTAATGATTAGTACTTGTATCGCGCTGCAGACAGCATTAATTTATTGCCCGAGGTTCTGTGCCCAGACTAATGAGAAAATATTATTTTCATTTTACCATTTGGATCATATATTCCATAAGCGTTATATGTCATATTAATATTGATCAGGCGGGGTTTTTGTGTATTTGTGTTTTTTCCTAAGAAAACTTCATAAGTTAAACAAAAACAAGGAAAATTATCTTACTTATGGTGTTTCTCAAATATCGGATTCATTTTTTTTTGAGATGTAATAGAAATTTATGCTTTTTTCATTCAATTGCTGTGAAGTAGGATTACCCGGCATCAAACTCTTAAATATTCTTAAATGTTTCTTGGCAGCAAATTAAAAAAAAATAGTTTACATAGAATTTATAGGGTTTTGGTAATTCGTTTTTTTATGTGAGAATATATTTTATCCTTCTTCCAATTGACGGAAAATTATAAATCCAATATTTCCCTTATTAAGTCGTAATTTTTTTGTGTATTACTTATTAAGCTTAACTTAAACTTAAATTGTTTTTTCATAAATTAAACTATACTACCTATAATTAATTACTAGTTTCTAAGACAGATAAAGTCTTATATTAATTCCATGGAAACCTTGTCTGAAAATCATAAGACGAGTTTTTTATGGATTGTAGCTTTGATAGTCTTAATTGGATAAACTGTTAGAACTTGTATGGAAGCGTCATTTATTAGTTCAGGAAACAACCTGCAAAAACGAGAATGTATTATGCTAGCAGTTGCATTTCTCAGGATTAAAAGGCAAAAAAATATAAAGACTAAGGTAAGGGTCGGCTACAGGAAATAGTTATCAGGAAATTTTATAAATAGAAAAAAATTAGATTATGGAATTAATAGAAGTACTGTTTGTATAGATATAACTCGTTTCTCACGTGCGACTTTACCTGCGCAACCCCACAAAATAGATATATAGGTACCTAAGCCTTACTTACAGGGCCGGATTTTGAAGTCCAGAGGCCCCGGGGCAACAAAGGAGAAGAGGTCCCCTGGCCACAAATGAATTTTCCTCTAAATGTGTAGAAAACATGAAGTATGTACCTTCAGGACGATTTGAATTCTGATATTTCACTGATTGTCTAATTTAAGTAAACAAGTATAGATGAATAACCGTTATTACAATATTTAAGAACTATTACATTAATCATGATTCTACTTAAAATAAAGGTTGTAGAATTTGAAAGATTTTAAATCTCTATTGTGGGGGCCCCTTTGTTGTGAAGGCCCCGGGGCAGTTGCCCTTAAATCCGACCTTGCTTACTTAAGAACCAAGGAACCATTTATTGGTGAAAAGAGTGTTAAAAACGGTGCATTAGTTTTTTCAGACGTCTGTCTGTCTGTTCGCGATAAGCGGCGAAGGCATTTTGGTTTATAATATGTAGTGATTAACGTTTTTTTCAGTAACTACCTATATAAACCTATTCTAAGATTTAGACATATATACCTAATACTAGCTTTCCGCGCGCGGTTTCACCCGCGTAACTCCCGTTCCCGTAGAAACTTTATAATAAAATATAGCTTATAACTTTCCTCGATTAATGGGCTATCTAACATTGACAGATTTTTTTAAATCGGACCAGTACCTAGTTGCTTGGATTAGCGCGTTCAAGCAAACAAACTCTTCAGCTTTATCTATTATGGTAAATAACTCATTATTAGGTACCAATTTCTTGCGTTTTTATACTCGAGATAATTTCTCAACGAAATATCCGATTGGAATAAAACAAAAAGTATTTTACTTCTATATAAATACCCTTGGTAACATAATGCTTAATTTGGATAAGGATTAATATTACGATATACATTTAACGTAGTTTCTTTCTTCAGACGATTCAATATTTTTTTATGAACATAAAAGCGGTTATTGTGACTAAACTATGATAGTTAGATATATGCTCTCGCGGACTTTTTTGTAGATCTTAATAAGACCTACAAACCCGTAGTACATCATTTTGTTCTATTGTCAATAGTTTTTGCAGCGCACGCATAAATAGGTTTTCGCTTTTACACCTTGGGTTACAAAATTGCAATTTTATTACGGATCCCTAATTTTTTTGAAAATAAAATATACCCTATAACCTTCCTCGATAAATGGACTATGCAACATTGAAAGAATTTTTGAAATCGGACCAGTAGTTCCTGAGATTAGCGCGTTCAAACAAACAAACAAACAAACAAACATACAAACAAACTCTGCAGCTTTATAATATTAGTATAGATTATATTTACTAGACTTCTTCACTCTAAACTATTACACCAGACAAAATTTGTAGTTAAATGGACACAAAAAACTGTTAAAATACTTATACATTTATCGGTATATCTACATTATTGTAACAAAGGCATAAATCTTCTATGTTATATTATAATGGTGTATGTTTATGTCTTTGAGATCTCAATCAGCTACTGAATAATAATATTCCAATGTTTCATCAGATATAGCGCATCAATAAATTTTATTGTGTTGTCCCCGTGGTGTAGCGCTCATGACGCCCTTTTTTTGACCTAATTTTTTTTGTAATAATTTAATTTGGCATAATGAGTTAGGCATATTTTTCTTTGGCATAATAATAATGTGCCATAATTGGTTTTTGGCATACTTACTGTTTTATTTAGCATAAATATAGTTTATCCTATGTTTTTTATTCATAACTTTGATATGCATAAGTATATCAAAGCATAATAAGGCATAGGTACTGTTTATTCGTCTAATGGCTCTGTCACGAACCGCAGAACCGAATTGTAAGCAAATGACAATTGGTTAGGTTAGGTTAGAACTGCGGCCATACAACGCCAGAACCGAATTGCGGAACCGCCGCGCGCCCCGCGCCGTAGCCACGCAGCCCTGAAGCCGTAACAGATACGCTGCATGCTTGCTTGCATGCTTTTTACGGGGAAATAAATACCACATAATACTTTAGTAGTAAATTTTCGGTGTATAGATGTTATTCTTATACGTCATTATGCGTAAGTAAATTTATGCTTTGGGACAGTATGCTTATTAATTATTATGCTTATAGTAGTTATGACTTAAAAAAATATGGTTAAAAAGTTATGGCAAATTAGTATTATGCGTAACAAATGTAAGGCAAGTAGCAGTATGCCATGTTTAATTATGACATACAATTTTATGCGTAAAAATAGGGAACCCTCGTGATTAATTAAAAGGTCGGTGTTCGTATTTAGTCTTGGAGGTCGTGCATTCGATCCCCACACCGGACAATAAATCTTTGTGTAAATTCTATGTTTTATTTCCAGGTCTGATTGGTTGAGGGACCACCCTCCGCGCCTCTGAAAGCAGGCTAAGCCGTTAGTCCCGATGGTTATGATATCATCTTTGACAATTGTATACCAAGGAATAGACAGCAGCGTATCCCTGTGTATAATATATATGTATATCTGTGTAATAGGTACGGCGGTCTCGAACCCGCTTGCCAAGCGTATGACTATGGCAATTAATTAATAAATATATTGGTACCACTTTTATTATAATGTTCAAACACTTGTAAGCACATTGTTAAATGCAATTAAGTATTGAGTAGGTATTTTCGTAAAATTCAACAAGAAATACAGCTATTATAATTTTATCGTAAGAATATGCAATCAAATATCAATAATCAATTCCTACGAATTGACAGGCTTAAAAGATCATCGAAGCCAAAGCAAAAAAAAACAGCGAATAAAGTGTTATAGGACTCGTGACGTCACAAAATGGCGGATAGTGTTTTTGGCGAATAAACCCATATACATTTCTTTTTTCAAACGCAATTGATACAACAATTTTCCGTTTTTAAAATTGATATTTATATATTTAGGTTCCCTATTATGACAAATAAGTACTTCAGAAATAAACATAATTTTAACAATTTGTGATATAATATACTCAACTAGCCTACAGTAGGTACACAGTAGGTGTTATCTAGTTGATATAGATAAGGTTCAACAGACGCAAAGGGGTTTATTAATATTTTTATCAGGGTGTTATCAAAAATAATATTACGATAATATAGTTTGCGAGTAGATTTTCGTCACAATTACTCTCTGGGGTAAAATATTAATAGCCTGATCTGGTAAGTACGTCGACATCGACGTACTTCTACGTTCTACATAGAACAACTGCATATCTACATTATTAAAACGCGCTAACCTGAATGAATCACTGGCTGATTAAGGCACAGCTTAAACCGCTGAAAGTAGACACCTAAAACTATTATTAAAGGACTTTTGTGCAACTGTCGCTCTACTTTATAGTTCGCAGGCCACGCAGATTTCAGGTTGAAGTCGTACAACGTAGTAATAAAAGTCAGAAAACTAGCTGATACCCGCGACTTTGTCTGTGTGGTGTTTGTTATTCCTTAAAATTTTAACTATTCCACGGGAACTCCTTAAATTTCTGTGATTAAAAGTATTTAAAATGTTTACCGGGGATGTACGGAACCACCATGCTAAATTTCATTTAAATGGGTGCAACAGTTTCGGAGATTAGCCCGTACAGTAAGACAAAGAAACAAAAAAATATCTGGATGTGTTCTATTTTACTTCTAACATCCTCCTGACTCTGGGTTTGAGCGTTTTTTTTTCTATGTATAGACATTCGATTTCTACAGTTTTATTATATGTATAGATATAGAACATAGATGTAGAGATAATGTTTGTGTATTCTTCTCTACAAGTGTTTGTCACGTAACTACTGTTAAGCTGGATCGATTTGGCAGGTAGAACTTTTATCTAGATCTGGTATATATGCGCTTAGCTGTGTTGGGCAGCTGGATTCATATAAAACTTAAATAAACCTATAAAGCCATGGTTTCCGACTGAGAATCGACCACCCCATATCTTCTCATGGGTGTCGGAAGAGGCGACTAAGAGATATTCAGCTGATAGATGGGCAATCTATCAGTTCGAGATTACCTACCATCTTAATGTGATTACCAATCGGCCTACCAAGCGTGGTGATTATGGCAACAACCATGGTTTGCCAAGATCTGTAAAGCGGAGGCCCATGTTCAACAGTTGCCTCCTCCCGGGGGAGGGTATTTGCCATAGTCACCACGCTTGGCAGGCGGATTGGTGACCGCAGTAATATGAAGTATCACAGAAGGAAACGCTGCTGCCCGTTCCATGATATACGACTATTGTAGATGACGTTATAACAACCGGGACCAACGGCTTAACGTGCTTTCTGAGGCACGGAGGGTAGGCCCTCAACTAACCAGACCCGGAAAGTAATCTTAGAATTTACACAAAGATTTCTTGTCCGGCGTGGAGATCGAACCCACGACCTCCGGGATTTAAAGCGATCCAAATACCGCTACGCTACGGAGATAGTCAGTGGACAGTCAGTAACAGTGAACGTAAACGTATTGAAAAGGAATAATATTGAATAGCTAAAATATATACAAAAGAATTCAATCCATATATAGTAACTGGGATATCATAGATCTCTTACACTGGATATCTCGTCCCACCGCAAGAAATCTAGACATGAAAGTTGGTTGTGTCTATTCACTATATGTTCAATGCGACGAGCGCTGCAGGCATATCACTCGGTGAATCGTATCGTCTTTGACGCTCATTATTTATGCATCCAAGTCCGATATTATTATAAACCTACAACAGTAACCCGGAGCTTTGCCTCAGGTTTATAAGATATCGTTAATTATCTTTATTGTAGTAGTATTTTTTTATTAGGTAGGATAGGAAATGAGTTCTGTGAATCGCTAGGACTTTCTATGGAGTTTCATATTTGAAGTTCATTTTATAGTTATCGGTAGTTAAACTGACACATATATTAAAATAATATACCTACAGTTTAAAGATAGGCTAATTTAGTTCTATGTCAGTATAATGAAACCAATAGATACAAACTTTTTTACAAGTGTCAAGACACGAGTCAGTACACTGGATATACTACTCACATTACGAGGCTCTCCTCCGAATCCACTAAAATGACTGCACCAGTAGCTCAGTGGTTACATCAGTGGCTTCTAAGACATGGTGTTCTGGGTTCGATTCCCACCCGGGACAATCATTTATGTGAACCACGAATATTTGTTTTGAGTCTGGGTGTGCTTTGTGTCCATGAAATGAATGTTTGTTAAGTCACCCGTGACACACGTGTGACACACAAAATCACTGATATAGTACTAACATAGATGGAGGGTTAAAAAGCAACCAAAAACGGTTATTTCACGCTGTTCTTACATATGACCTTCATAGAATACCAGAAAAGGATGCATATATGGCGCCCCTTTCGTAAATTTGTAGGTCGTCACAAGGTTAAGGATGCGATAGTCGATAATTTATATATCGATAGAACTAGAACTCGATTTCAAAGATTAATCGATCCAAGTATCAATCGATCACTTATTTGAATTAAATGTTAATTTATAATTTTTTAATACCATATTTTACTAATAATCGGTCTATATTAATAATGAAAGATTTCGTTTTATTTCAATTTTTTATCGTTAACCTGCCTTTGTTTCAAAACAACTCTTATGATTTACAGAGATATCTCATCGGTACAATAAAAGGTACATTATATTTAGATGAGGTATATTTAGTTAAAAGATCCCAAAGGGTTCCCTGTTACGACTAAAATCAGTTGAAGTCACCTTGTATGACGTTTATATGCCAAGTTACTACTTTTATGCACATCAGTATAATAAGGAGTCACAAATGTCAAAAAAGAGGTCACTTGAAATTTGGCGTGGACAACCTTGCATCAATGGAAGCTATTAAAATAGTCACTGACTCTTTCGCTCTTATGTAAAATATGTATTAATTAGAGTGAGACCAAAAGATGATTTTTGCTGTTGCTTCAACCCAAAATTAGCCTGGTTTCTATGCTTATACTTATTCTGAGCACAAAATAAAAGGAATTAATTTCCCAAGTACGTAGGGTTACCAGATGAATAAATCAAAAGTCCGGAGAAAAGGCCTGATTTCCGTTGAAAAATCTTTTTTCTCAAACGTACTTAACAATTTAAAAAAGTGGTAATATTATCGTTTTTATACACCGTGGATCTCGCTCACGCGTGCAATTATTACCAAAAGAAGATTGCTTTTAGTTTGTTTAACTTTTTATCAAAGAGATCTTTAAAATGTAAGCTGTATTTTATTGAAAATTCTAAAAATCAATCGTGATAGGTGTTTGTCAGAACAAGAAACAATGATAGCTATTGTATTCTGTCATTCAATACATTAATGTGTCATTGATTGGTTTGTGTATAAATTTAAGGTTGTATGTACACCGAAAGCACTGTATTTAGTTTTTTAGCTTATTGGTTTTTTAACCACCCGAAGCCTAGTTAATTTATCAAGTTACTTAAGTTGCTCTTACGATTGATGCACTTAAGATTCTTATCATTTTCCGGTGACATATACTTACACGTGAACCAAATAACATAGCTACCGAATTACTAAATGGTGTTTTTTTTTTTTTTTTTACGTTTATGTAATTTAAATTGTCGATCCTCTGTACCTTTTGAGAGAAATAAAAAAATAAAGAATTATTATTACATGCCCATAATATATTTTATGCCCATACAACTAAAATAATTTGCATTAATGCGACACAACAAGTTTACAATAGAATCACATGTGTTTGGAACAAACTAAAAATTAAAGATGTTTTTGTCTGTAAGTGTTTAAACACAAGCATTAATCAGAATAAAAGCGTTGTATTTTATTTATACCATAACAATGTATAATTATTTTATATTGTTTATAAAAACGTAATTTATTTGCATTGTAATCAACTGATTACAATGCAATTAAATTACCTACATACTTTGTAAACAAAAATTATTATTGGAATTAAATATCCGACGAAAGGAGTTAGCATACTCTTTTTACAGTTCCGTACCCAAAGGATAAAAACGGGGTGCTATTATGTTCGTCTGTCTGTCTGTCACCAGGCTGTACCTATTGAACAGAATATTAAGCTAAACAGTTAATATTTTAACATATAATGTATTTATGTTGCCACTATGACAACATATACTTACTGTACTTTAATGTACACGGCAATTGTCTTTATTAACAATGCTAATACTAACTAGAACATAATAAGTAGAACCATAGATGGTATTTTGAGCATTATCGATGATATATGTATCACATGCCATCCAATATTACTTCGTAAGCGGGAACATCCCGTCGACATCCATCAAACAGCTTTTATAAAGGCAAAGAAAGACATAAAGCGGACTCCGACCAGTTTCCCGACCATTAAAATCCTCATTAGATCTATTAAAAGACCACAATGTCGATTAATATGACGCTTTTATAAACTTTACTAGTGTCTACTTAGGTCATAAACATACCATAAATAACATACTGTGAAAATACTGTAATAATCATCAATAATGATGACTATTTCCGATAGAAATGTGGAATGGTATTTTAATTGTGAACTTTTGATAGAAATAAGGTTTCTCTTTGTGTTTTTCATGACCTAGCTAAGGTTGAAATTGTTTGCATTCTTATAGACATGACATCTCGAACTTATAAGAATGACCTTAGTTGTTCGTTGTTAAATGTGTCTTTAAGGTAGGTAATATTTTTTCATTTACCACAGAAAATAATAAAAAATCAGGGATTTTACTGATGATTTTATGATCAGACGATACTTAATTTGAATTACAGTACCTATAAGTAAATGCAAACTGCATTCAATTTATATATTTGAAGCCCGTATCGATTCATTTACACTGTAATCGACCTCTTTAACCATAACACCTCACTATGAAACTACAACTGACAGTTGTCAAATGTATGTCACGTAAATCAATATGATAGCAATAATTACAAAATATATCACAATATGTTAAAACAAAATACACTCGCTGGTACGCAATTTTATTGTTCTATACTAATTTATAACTTGTTCAGTTTTCTTTGATAGTATATTTATCTTTTTAAATAAGTTGTAGATAGTAACGATATTTTCCTATCTGGTTAATGAGCACTAGGCTAAGATATTACATCAATATGTCGCGGTCTTATTGAACTTTGGTGTAAAAAATAGCTAGCAGATAAGTTGTAATGAAGGTTACTTATCTCTGGCAAAAATAATTATTGCATATCCATTATGTGTAGGGTGACTAGATATTTCGTATTTTGCGAGATCTTTTGCGTTATATCTCTTTATCAATAATTTGGACATTATACAGTCATACCTATAAAGCCCAATATTTTATTATTTTAAGTCTATCGCAAGTCCGCGGTTATTAAAACTAGAATGTCAAACCTTGTCAAGGTATGTTTTTATATATCTAGTAGATTTACTTACATTTAAGAAATTATAAAAAGTTAGTAAATATTATTATTTTTTAATAAAAAGGAAGTAGGTTACTGCTTGCCCAGCAGGTACGTTAAGTTTCCGCAAATAACGGATAACTGTACCGCATTTACCAAATTATTAAAAATATGTACTACACCAGACCCTTGCATAAAATATAGCAATACGCACGTATTTGGTCGAAAACCTCGTGGCTAACTGCATATGTCCGTACGTAAAAAGCATGATAGGTCACCCTATTATGCGCCTTCTAATATAGCGTATCGTAGACAACCGATGCAAGCGCAAAAATGTGTGCACATTACGTACACTGCTCTTTGTTTATTTTTATGGACGATTTCACTCTAATAACTTAAGTGGTCTACTTTCAAGTGCGTTATAGATTTACAGCTCGTGCTATGATATTATCTAGCAGTGAATCATGAGCAACTAAGTTATTTAAATGCGTTCTAGTTCAGATTATGGATGGGTGAACATTTTATAAATGAAATCTCGGTACTATTCTATTTGGATATTTAGAATAACCACTGGAACTGCCTACCTAAAGGCTTAGCCCCGCTAAGCGTTGTCAGTTCTTGTATATATTTATAGTTATAAATAATTAACATGACTGACAAGTGGACTAAATAAAGCACAGAAGTTAATTGGATAGAATACAAAATACACACTTATTTAATTTATACATATATTTCGTGAGTTCGTGTATTCGTGTAATTTTCATTTCAAATTTACGAAACCATAAAAAACTACTAAATCGATTAAGTTATAGTGAAAGAGGGATTATTTTTATATACCTCTGTAGATGAGTACTACATATAGGTACCTGGTGCTCGTTAGTTGAAGCACTACACTCCCTGTCCTTGGTCAATCATTTACTCGGCCCTCGTAGACCCGAAGTCCGAGAGGCCCGCGAACTGTAAAGTAGAGCGACAGTTGCACAAAAAAAACTTAAAAAAAACTAAAAGCCATAATCCCTCAATCTCCCCGCCAGCGACCGCCCTGAGCCGAGGTCCAAGGCCCACAAGGGACTGGAGATCTGCTCGCATTTACGTCCGGTGAAGTAGTAAAAGCCTCGTGGCTAACTACTACGACATATGTCCGTCCGAAAAAAAAAGGTAATGAATTATGTGCAGTAATGTACGTACGAGCACGAGCTGGCCGTCGGGGGGCCGGATTTCTTATGGGTACCTCGCCCCCGCCAACGGCGGATCGAAGGAGTATCCGGGGGATTTTAGTGGTGTAGGGTCCTCTTTTCGTGGTATGAGTTTAGCATACCACGCTATGGAGAGGGCGAGTCCCACATATTCCACCGCCAGCGCGCGAATACGCTGCAGCGGCGGTGGGAATGCGTACCTAAATGCATTTTCCCCCGGACAACAAGAAAAAAAAAAGGTATACGAGCTGAGTGATGTAAGTGTTTAACTTGTATTAAATATAATTACGATGTGAAAAGCTTCTTGCAGCTAACATCGTAATCGTCCATAAAATTATGTAACGGCTTAAAGCATTTCCTCTAATTATTCGATTTCTTTAGCCGTTTCTAGGATTCTTTCGAGAACTGCCGGTTGTGTGTGTTACATAAAATTGCTAATGCATTGGAATTTTATTTTATTAGATGTTTGGTATAAAAGTTATACAATAAAATTTGCTACCTATAACGGTTACCATTGAAAGTAAATAATGCCCACTGTGAAATGCCTATGTACACAATTAAAATTTATAGTACACAGGTATTAACGCGATAAAAATTACCTTTTTATATTACCCGACGTTTCGATCAAGTTACATTGATCGCGTTAAAAGGTTATTTTTATCGCGTTAATACCTGTGTGCTATTTAATCTATGTTAATCTATACCCACTTGACAACGTCCGTAGCGTAGCGCTAATTGGCTCGCTTTAAATCTCGGAGATCGTGGGTTCGATCCCCACACCGGACAAAAAATCTTTTTGTAAATTCTAAGATTTATTTCCGGGTCTGGTTGGTTGAGGGACTATGAGGGTAGTCCCTCAACCAACCAGACCCGGATGTGCCTCGGAAAGCACGTTAAGCCGTTGGTCCCAATCGTTATAACATCGTCTATCACAAGTGAACCAGGCAACGGGCAACAACCTTTCCCCTGTTTCCCAATCCATCTGCCAAGCGTGGTGACTATGGCAAAAACCCTCCCTCGGGAGGAGGCCCATGTTCATCAGAATCTAAACGTATATATTAAGCTGAAGGTTTACCCACTTAACTCCCAATTGCGTAGAAACTCTATAATTAAATACAGCCTATAGCTTTCCTCAATAAATGGGCTATCTAACACAGATTTTTTTTTTCATGTCGGACCTATTTATCCGATTTGCGCGTTCAAGAAACAAAACAAACATACTCTTCAGCTTTATGTATTAGTTTATTATACAAAGATTTTACTATATCTTAAACTTATGTATATAGTTATTGTAGTTCACGACGAACCTATGTCAAAAATATTACTACTTATTTTTGATATAGGTTCGTCGTGAACTAATTTTTTTTAGAAAAGTTTAAATAAATAATGTATTCTGATTCCGAACACGCAATTGTAGTTTCACTACACATTAACGAGCTTTATATCATAATCTTCAAACACACACATCTTTATTTATCAAAAATTTCATGATCAAATTACGTTATTTCCGTATCTGTCTAAGGTTTTAAGCAAAAACAAGTAATTGCGCTTAAAATCGTATTAAACAGGAGTTTTTGTTACAAGCATGTAAAAACGCACGTTGTTCATATTATTTTAATGACATTTTAATGGCTGCCATATCTCAAGTATGACATAAAATGGGCTGTTAACTAGAAAAATTACATTAAACATGCATGTTCCACGTACTTTTTTATAAAGGTAGGTCCTATATGGCCAAATTACTTATTGAACAATAGTATTTTTTTTCACTAATGATACATGCTCAGACGACATGATAGTTATACTACAACCGCAAAAAATGAATATATTTTTTTCTTTTGAAACCTTGCAGTTCAATTAAGCGAAGTATAAACGAGACACCATAATATTTTTTCCAGCAAATATGACTTGATTCTAAAAATATTTGTTATGATTTGGGATTTTTATTGTACATGGTTACTAGCGGACCCGACAGAAGTTGTCCTACATTATGATTTGTGAATCTAAACCATGCAAGGCGCCACCCAAACGGATACCAAAAAAAAACATTCAAATCGGTCCAGCCGTTTAGGAGGAGTACAGTGACATACAGTACAGTAGATTTATACATTTATAGATATAAAAAAACTATAGTACTTAAATCAAGTTTTCAAGACAATGGTTTCATGTTGCATTTGACAGCACAGATTTAACCTTCACGTATGCTTCGTATTTACACCAATTACAACTTATTGTTCACTGATTTTTCAAACACAGGTGCTATACATTACAATAACAACCCATATCACAACAATATTTGTATACTTATCTACACTTTACCTTTACTTAATATATACAGCTGAATAACTTGTTTATTTCGAAATTAGTGAACCCATTTGTTTTTTTTTTCACGTAGTTAGTCACGAGGCTTTGCTACTTCACCGGGCATAATTTTTTTGTCTTTATTACATAGCCCATTTATCGTAAAAGGATATGGTTAGGCGGGTGACCCGCGCGCGGGAAGATAGTGTTACTATAAAAATAAAAGCCAAATGTTTATATTCAAACAATTTGGCTAAGTCTACTGGCTCGTTATAGCCAATTATTGGTTGGAACATTTGGGTAAAACTAGAATTTAATGATATGATTTTCTTTTGATATAGTAGCCTAATATTCGTATGTGATCTAAAAATAATATCGGTACAAATCCTCTTTTATTCGGAATCCAATGACATAAAAACAGCCAATTATTCATCAAAATATTAACTGTAGTAACAATACAACTTGTAGGCTGAACCTTAACATAAAGCATTCCCATAAGTCAACGTTGTCCAAATTAACCGGACATAGCATACATTCAGCTCGGCTGAGATAGGTTCACCGATATGCGGTCACAACTAACGAGCTACAGAGGGGCTGATCTAACTCAATGATGTACGAAACGGCACGTCAATAGACACAGGTCCGTCGGAAAATCACTCTTAATACTATCATGTTACGATATACGATTTTCATACAGGCTTAGAGCTACAAAGGGGCTGAATTTAACTAGATGACGAAACAGCAGATCAATAGACACAGATCTATAGGAAAATCAGTCTTATTAGTGTCATGTTAAGATATAAGATTTTACCTAATGGTTGCGACGATCTACCAAGCGTCAGTTAACAATATTTGGAATATTAATGTCAATAAAAAACAGAATCTTTAGGTAAAGCTTTTAACTATCATCATCAAAAGCCCGTTCACGTCCACTGTTGAACATAGGCCTCCTCTTAACAGACCTTGGCAAGCCAGGATCGTAGAGGGATATTGCCATAATCACCACGCTTGGCAGACGGATTGGTGATCGCAGTAAGAAGTAAACCTTGAGCTAACAGATGCTGCTGCCCATCCATCAGCCACATGTCCTTTAGTCGCCTTTTATGACACCCATGGGAGGACATGGGATGGTCTATTCTAAGCCGGAAACCACACGGCTTTAACTATAAGGATTAAAATAAAACCTTTAATCACTTTGATTGCTGTGTCAGGCTATTAATAGAAGAAGAAGCAGAACATAGGCTATAAAACATCACCCACTGGAGCTGAGTATAGTAGTCCAATGCGAATAAAATCGCGCAGCGTATCTAGTATAACTACAATGAAGGTAGTATAACTACAATGAAGGTAAGAAAAAGGTCTAATGTCGTTCTTAAACTGATTTGGACTTATTGAATCTACGAACTTTTTATTAAAGTTCCTCAGTTAATAAAAGGTTAAAAGGAATATTGTCATTTGGATACAAGTTAGTAAAGTGTAAACACGAATGTTTATATTGATATAGGTAGCCGCATGGTTGCCATTTATACAAGATAAAGCAGAACCTTCCTAGAAGCATTGGCTCCGAGGCGTCTACCTACACATGTTTATGCAAAGCAAACCATTTCACAGCGAAATTTCAAGAGAAGGTTCATGGTAACGACATTTAGAGGCGTGACTCCAAGCTACACATACCGTACTAGACAGTACAGTCTGCAAAAATAGCATTAAATGGACCCATAATTTGTTACAAGCACAAAATGTCATATGAGGCATCGTAAACCCCTATTATAATATTAGTAAGAGTTATCCTTAAAATTTATTCTTACCACATCACTTTTACAGAAACTGGGATACATACATAAAATCACGCCTGTTTCCCAGCGGGGTAGGCAGATAAAATATAACTCCACTTGCTACGATCCCTACACACATCTTTCGCTTCATTCACTCTCATAACATTCTTCATACAAGCACGTCGGTTTAGGGTGGATCTTATTTACCTGGGAACCTGGGATAGGTTCTGTTAATCATATCTCATCATTTCAATATTTTTGTCGTCGGTCAATAAGTAATTAATAAGATTAGAAGTAGCTTTAGATAGACAATACGATTCTTTAAAACTATAAGCATTAAAATTTATAGGTTGCACTTAAAAACTTAATTATAACAGTTAAACATAACAAAACTTGAGCTTCTTACTCCAAATTAAAATATATGTGTAAGTATAAAACCTATTTGATAAAATATAATATTGTGTTTAGCTGGCTTTCAGATAATTCAAGTTAAATTGAAATTGTGTGAATGTGGCCTTTAGCTTTTGTGTCAATTATAAACCTATCCGACTGTTATTTCAAACAACACAATAGGTGTCCAGTGACAACGTTCAACTAACAATATTTCAACTAAATAGACGCTTTATTTATATTTTGTTGACGGTACCACTAAGGTGCAAAGTATAGTAATTTTACCCTATGAATATAAGATTGGTTACATAAATGGCTTCATCATTTTTTGAAAATCCAAGTGGTATTTTAAGCAACTACTTACCTTCAATACCTTTCCAATACTTTTACATTTTCTAGAAAATAAAATATAACTTCTATGTAATAGAATAATATCTAATAGTCCAGTATACGCTGCTCAAGTGCTCACCGGTTTAAATTCGTCAGATGTCGAAATTAATAGTTAAATTAATAAACGTTTTATATATAAAAAAAATTATATACCTAGCATAATTGTAATAATTAAGAATATTGATATTGAAACCATAGCACACGTTAGTAAAATATATTTCCAGTTGGAAAATGCATATCCACTATGGCGTCACACCCAATAAATATATATTAAAATGTACCTACTTACAATATTATGTAGGTACATAATATGTCACATCATACCTTGCAGTGAAACCATAAACTAACCAACAAATGGTAAACGTATGCGGTCTTCAGGTGTTATATAATTATTGTATAAATAGAAAGACTAAACAGACTTAATGCTTATCGAATTATTGGCAAAATCCTATAAAACGGACCAGCACTAACTTTAACGTAGTAAATATTTACATATATTCCTTCAAATTCCTTGCAAACTGGACAAAGGAAATAATACTAAATCGTAGTTATGTATTAATTTATTGCTACTAAACTCTAGTATAACGTTCGCTAAATCGTGAAGGTTTTATCGTCGTTTCGAATCACCAAACAAATCTTCTGTGAAATCTTATATAATAACGGGACCTTCTGCCTTCAGCTCGAAAACCGACAAGTTTATCACGATTACTACTGGATGGAACAAAAGACCTGACTCAGCGAATAATTTTTCCTTGTACTATTACATTTAAAATCACGCTTTTAATACAGTATTTAGCTTTAGTTGCCCGGCATTTGATTGACAATATTTTTTTATAGAAGCAGTGGAACTCATCCATACTAATATTATTATAGATCGATATTATATTCCATATTCGATACCAAAATAAGAACGAATGTACTAAATCCAATAAAAAAGGTGATTGAGAAGATAAGAACAGTAGTTTTTTTTTTGTGATAAAATATGTCTACACACGCGAACGACATGCCAAAAGCATTTTCTACCTGGCAACATTTGGGTATTGCAGAGATTATAGGTACTCGTATGGTAGGTGCATTAACCTCTCATACAGTATATCAGAAAAAAATATTATCTAATAAGTATTTGAACTTGGGTTCTCTCAGAATCCCTTGCGTCCGAATATTGCACCTACCTAAGGTGCAATATTCGGACTTTCACATGAAATAACTAAACTGCATTTATGACTAAATGACTAGAAGATGTTATAACATCTACACTAGATGGAAAAGCGGTGTTCTTAGGAGCTACACTTGTTTGTAAAGATCGTATTACCAAACGTGCCGGCTTTAATAACCACAAAAAGAAGCATACCTACCTAGTGCTTTAGTACGTGTTAAACGGTCTTCACTTAAGGAAAGTGGTTAATTATATAATACCTTATGTATCTTACCATCATCTCAATATAGGTTTACTAACAAAAAACTATAGTTACGTCAAGAAAATATTTATTCGGGCAAGTAATGTAACGATTTAAAGAAAGTCGCTTACATAAGATCGAGTTAAATAAGGAATGAAGCATTTTGTTACAATTTTCCAAAGTGGTTAATTTTGTCGTCTTGTCACCATGCCTTTTTTGGAGAGGGTAATAAACACACAACCATATTTCACCTGCTATATTTTTAAGGCAGCAATATAGTGAAATGCTAGCTGATATATCGTCGGTGAAACAGCAACACCGCCAAAGTAACAGTTGCACATAAGGTGTAATTTCATCTGTTAAGGATTTTTTTTCTATATGTTGTTAAGGACAAAACAACAATTATTAGCTACTGTCACTTACGCAGTACCTATTGCAGTATTTCCAACGAAATGTATATCGGTCACCAAGCTGTATACTAAAGCCTAAAGAGCTTCGAACGTTAAACACCGTAGTTACATAACAGATTGCAACGCAATTTTTTTATGTTGTAAACAAATCATCATTTTATAGGGTTCCGTAAAAACGGAATTCTATTATTAAGAATTCTCTGTCGGTCACCAGGCTGTACCTCAAGAACCGCGATAGCTACAGTTAAAATTTCCAAAAATTATATATTTCTATTGCCTTTTTCTAGCCCGTTTCGCTCGACTTAAATAACGGCAAATGCCTAGGTAGGCACTTGAAAATGGTACGGATTTCTTCGTGCGCGAGGCCGAATCGCACTGGGCCGGTTTTTTTTAAATGCCGTGTATACTTATAGGTTTCAAAGTAGATAGGCAAGCTTTAGAACTTACAAACATTACTTTCACCACGTTTTCCCACAGGAATGGAACTGCACGATTGCTTGGGTGATACCGTTCTCCAATCCTTTTCTGATATTGTATCCTTTCCTTATTTATAGCTTCCTTTCTAGTGTCGAGTTACCTGAGTAACAATCGCAGTATACAATAATAGTTTGTACCGATAATTATAAATTGATTTATTGTATTAAAATCAAACTGTAAGATTATTTTGTAAAGAATATAAGATCAAGCATAGATAAAAAAAAATGTAAATTTAATTTAATTTTATAACCAAGTAAAACAAAAGAATTATTTAAATTTCTGCATGATTTACTTATTATACCTATCAATACATACCTAGGTATTAATAGGTTAGTCATTTTTAAGCCCTACTGATCGAACGGAGTAGAAATTGGAAGTGTGATCGTGTTTTGTAATTTTTTTTTCATTCAATCAATAAAAAAACCTTTGAAGCTTATCTTATCTCCGATTCAGTCTTCCGTGAAAATGTTTAAATCCGGATATTATGTCGTCCGAATCCTTTCTAGCTAGGACAAATCCGGTAAAACCTGGACGGACGGTAACCCTATTTGTCAAGAGGTGTACAGGCAAGCTCTACCAATTCTTGTAGAATATAAAACATGTAAAATTCTTAAGTAACCTGTTGCGTTCCTGCGGCGTTTTGAGTTTGTGTATAATTTTCTCGGTAACTTCTAATATAGGCGCTTGTAGTGGCCATGTACGGTTGTCCAGGTTGCCCTGGGTTGCTTAGGTTAGCTTGGCTGACACAATGGGACCGCTGGCGGGAACGATAAAGAAGTCACGACCAACCTTCCGGGATTCAGGGCCTTGGGGCGAGAGGTAACGGCCAGTTAGCTCGGTCATTGAACCCGTTTAAATAATACAAAGAGGTTTATTTATTGTTGGTCTTGTTAAGCTATTATACTAATGGTTGATTAAATTAGCTATCATTGTTTATCATTTGTTTGTTAGGCATGTATGCATTATGCACGCTTTCCCTATAAATTAGCCTTATTTGTTAGTATGTTTTCGTAACAATAGAACATAGAAACAGATAAACTGTGGACTAAAAGTAGTTTTAAAAAAACAATGATGAAATAAATTATCTGGAATTTCAACTATTAAATTTAACTGTCACATCATGGTGTTGATATGTTTCAATACTTAACTTGATGGCTCTATTCCGTAAATGTAACTAAATCAAAAGAACCTTATTCTCTAAAAGTTATCGCACCTCAAAACCCAGAATGAAAAAACTCGGTGAGTTGACATTTTACAAAAAAAATTTTTTTCGGAATACTTTAATGTTTTGTTAAGTAAATGTATTAAACTATCTTCAATATACCATGGTAATTAGGACAAAGCTATTACTATTAACTTACCTTTTTAAAATGAGGTTATTACGAAATTATATAGTGTCCATTATATTATTTAACAGCAGTATGATGGAATAGCTATAACGAAGTTTTAAAAACCAGAACCGTATGTTTAGTTACCGTGCTGTATTGTTTAAAGGTCAATGAAAGTAGACGAATATCGTTTCATCAGAAAATATTCGAGCGCATATGACAGTGTAACGAAAACAGTACAAAGTAATATGACATCTGTCATACCATTAATTATTATTATTTCAAATGTTATAAGTCTTAAAACATCAGTAACTAAATTATGGTAGGTAATTTAAGTTGTTACAGTTTGTACGTACGTGCAACGCGCGTGCAACTTTTGCAAGTACCTACCTACAACTTTTTAATTGTCTATGGATCACACAACGATATACTTTTTTAAAACTAAAAATGGAAACTGCCTTAGCCATTGGCTCAGTGTGCCCAGTTGAGAAAATACTTTTTTTTTATTCCACCCGGTGTCTAATTTTCACGCTATTTGAATGGCATAATTAGGTATATTAAAATAATGTAAATGTTATGGCTAAAGGTAGGTGTGAACATAAACTTAAGATAAGCCGGCTAAACCTAGGTCTAACCGACCACATGCGGTTAAACTTAGATCAATATAAGTCCCTGTTCAACTCCATTGGTTTAGGTTTAGGTTTTTTTTTTAACCTCCCCAACTCCTTTTTGTGCCGTGCATAGGTATTGTTTAATTTAATTAAAACCTAGAATATCACGACGCAAACTAACATGTTATCGAACTTTAGCTGCTTCTCGAAGATAAACCTAAGTTTAGCCGGCTAATCTTAAGTTTATATTCACACCTACCTTTAGCCGTAACATAAACATTGCACCGGGTCGAAATTAATCCATTATTTATAACAAGAAAGTGCATGTTTCAAGCATTGTTATGTCATTCCAATAATTTAATTACCGTGTTATATTTCCATACATATAAAATATTTTCTATTATTATATTCTTCGCATGTATAACGGATATAACATGCAAATTGGATCACATCATAAGTCAAGTACGTTCATTTTCCCATCCTTATGTGACTTTCTCTATCAATAAAATAGTCTATTTATATGCCTGTGTGTCACTGCATGTATGTAACAATCTGGTTTTCGAATGTATGTTATTGCAATTAGGAAGTGTATAAGCAGATTTGATTCAAAGATAGCTGGTACCCCACCAGTAATGTTGACGGACTATTTTAAATAAATTATATTTTCTTTAACTTAAATGCTTAATATATTGCAGCTTTACACATTTATTTCATTAAGTAATCACATCGGATGAATTAAAGTATTATTTAGTAGGTATATAATAATTATTTACTTCATATGTCATACTTATAAACGACAAACCTAATAACGGTAATACAATAATACAAATTCAAGATCCACCTAAATTACCTAAAAATATAGATATGAAAACATGATGAGATTCGATTTTATATGTAATTTGGGTATATAGGTGACACGTTACCTAAATTGAGTAAACAAATTATTACATGAATAAAATACATTATATACAACTAAAAGTAGATAATTTAAAATACAACTAACTTATAAAATACTACTATTCTAAGTCTATTGTACTTGGCAAGTTTCCCAGAATGCTGGCAGCATTACCCCGTTGTACGGCAATGCTTACCTGCTGTGCAAAGTAAAAACCAACACTCGGAGAACGTGTCGCAATAAAGAGGGCCGCTGCGAGGTATTTATAAATTAATTTGGATTCCTACGGCCCCAATGTTTCGACGCCAATTGAGTTAGTAAGAAATTTAAGAAATAACTAGATCCCTAAATTTCGGAACCGAAGTCACTCGTAGTAAATACTTTAATTTCTTCTGACACACTTTAAGCGTTACGTATCTATTGTAAAAGTTAGCTATTAGGTACAAAACTACAAATGTTCGCGTCTATCGGATAGAGTGACGTACAGAACGAATTGTTTACATGAAAGATGGGAATTACTACTGGCTTTCGCGTTTGTTAGTAGTCGTAACTGTCAAGAAATAAATTATAATTTTCAATGAATACTAAGAAGAATAGGACATAAATTATGCCGCCTTCTCGTTGTTACTGAAGTATAATGTATTTCCTATTTGCATAAAATATGATATAATATAAAACAAAACGTCATACCATAGCTAATACAATAACGATAATGCTAGATGGGTATTAAACTTTTTACCACATTGCACAAAGAGAATTATGCTGTTCTTAATGTTATATACATTGACTAGCTGTTGCCTGTGCCTTCATCCGTGTAGATTTTTATGTCTCCATACAACCCTTATCATCCTGCTGCGAGTGGAATTATCCTACTAATATTATAAAAGCGAAAGTTTGTAAGTATGGATGGATGGATCACGCCAAAACAACCGAACGGAATTGGCTGAAATTTTGCACCGGGATAGTTTTTACGCTGGATTAACATATAGGCTATAAAACATCACGCTCCGACCCACTGGAGCAGAGTAACGCGGGTAAAACCGCGGGGCGCAGCTAGTATAGATATATATATACCTTACCTACACTCGTTATATGGAGATATACCTACACAACCAATGAGGATTCATGTCTCTTTGATGAGCGGTTTGTATCAATCTGTCATTATCAACTAGATCAATACAAAAAGATTTTTCAGGCTTTACTAATTAAACGACTAGAAAGGTATAGACACAATTATATTTAGCTCGGTAATAGTTTTCATTGACAAACTTTAGGGCGAACACATGTGTAAAGTAAGTACAATACAGTAACAAAAACAATAGAGTGTACTTAATTTCAAAACGATTTTTGGGTAAGATTTCATTTTTAAATACGTAAATAAACGAACAATAAAAAGTATATAACAAAATATTCTCCTTGTTTCGCTATAATAGATTAAATGCGAAAAAATCTTAAAATCGCTTTCAAGATAGAGTTATATAAAACTTGTTACAAAAATAATAACAGGTATCGTCTTTCCATTCTTACCGTTCGTAAATTCACCTTAATTTAGAAATTACGCGTTCTTCGAGCAATCCATCTGTTTAAGTGCTTACAAATTAAATGATTACGCAATGTGTAATCAGAAACCATAGAAAGAAATACCCGTATCTATAACATGTAATCTCTGTAGGAAGGCGCTTCGTTCCTAAGCTTTCTATGGTATTAAGGCGATCGTATTTTATTTTGTTTCCGGGCGAAATGCACCACTAGACATAATTAGTAATTGCGCTGTGTAGACGCAAACTCAGACACTATTCCAGTCGCAATTGACTTTGCTTGATGGCTAACTGTAGTTCGTGTTCGTGTTTTGTCTTTATGCGTTACAGGTCCGGATTTAGAAGACTGGAGGCCCCGGGACAACATAGGAGAAGAGGCCCCATGGCTACTAATTGGTTTCCCTCTAAATGTGTCGATAATTTGAAGTATGTACCTACTATTCAGGACGTTTTGAATTCTGATATTTTACTGATTGTCTATTAGATATTTAAGTGAACAAGTATAGATGAATAACCGTTATTACAATGTTTAAGAACTATTAAATTAATCATGATTCCACAAAGTACTGTATGTGATGGTACAACACCGAAAAAATAAATGAAAGGAAAGTTGTAGAGTTTGCTCGTCAGAATTTGATAGATTTTAAATCTCTATTGTTGGGGCCCCTTTATTGCGGAGGCCCCGGGGCAATTGCCCTGGATGCCCTACCTTAGATCCCCCCTTGATGCGATAAATCTTATACTAATATAGAAAACTGCAGAGTTGTTTTAGATCGTTGTTTGAACGCGCTAATCTCAAGTTCCCACGGAAACGTAAATTACGCGGATGACACCGCGCGCGGGAAGCTAGTTAGTTTATACGTGTCAATTAATCCTTGATTAAAAGGGTACGTTTGCACTTTAAGGGTAGGTATTCTGCGAAGTAAATTTGTTGTACAATTAATTTAGAAGATAGTTACTAAACTGGTATTTTTTTACATTAGGTCGTTTATACGTTTCAATCAATCCTAGATTAAAAGGGTACGTTTGCATTTTAAGGGTATTTATTATGCGGAGTAAATTTGTTGTACAATAAATTTAGCATATAGTTACTAAACTGGTATTTTTTGACATTTCAATCAATTAGGAATGAAAATATTTTCAGGAGCCGTAATAACATAAAAATATGTATGTATGTAACTAACAGTTTTCAATAATAATCTCGATGACCAAATAAAAATCTAAGTGTGTCGATCAATTTTGGCTCTAATAAATACCTAATTAAATTAATAAGTATTGCATGTAAATAAACCTCAACTCAAATATATAAAAATATTGTAGCTACTTAATCATGTAGCGATGTAAATTACACAAAGGTATGGCGAATAGTAAAATTTTAGTATGAAATCCAGAAATTCTCTACTTTACTACCGTCGCGCGTAGTCACTATGAAACCCAAGATACGCTATTAGAATAAATTCATGTTATTCATATTTTAACGGTATTCTTGTTATATTCTATTCCTCCGTATTATTATTAGCAGAGGCGTGATGTTATTTTCTTGATAGTATCGGGATTGGCTTTTTAGAGTACCGTATCCAAATGCTACCAATGATACCATGTTAGTCGATGAAGTAGGTAGCCAAGTGCAGGTCCAGTGCTCACAAAAGGTCACTACCACCCAATAATCGGCCAAGTTCAAGTCGGAAGAACTCGCTATTGGACAATTATGACTCTTAAACGACTTTTCGATTTTCGAATTCAATTTTTTTTAGCGCATCAAGACTTTATTTATTATCGTTGGCGTATCGTGCCCACAACGGTGGATCCGCCGTTGGAAGTAGGTACCTAAGTTGTACCTTAAGGGACGTGGGAACTGGGAGCCAAATTACAACCTAGCAGCGGCTCTTGCAATAGGTGCCAGTATTTTCTTTGTTCAGATCAGCAGGAGAATGCTGCCAGTATTCTGGGAACGCAGCAAAGTACCTAACTTATATTTCAATTAGTCATTTTATAAGCAAGTCTATTTTTCTAAGTAAATAAATAAACGTTACTTAAGTTTTTATCCATCAATCTGTCCGTCACAAGGTTTCTTCTTCAGGGTCGAAATTGCTGTATTACAAGTCTAACAAGATACAATAAGTATTAATTGTTAGAATACTCTCATTCTTATTAAAATTTAGGTACCCAGGTGTCCAACACTGCTTAAATCCGATTCGCACTTTTCGACTTTTTTTCTTTTACTACTTAAATTAATAAAAAATATATTTATAAAGTTAGTTACAAAAAATGCAAAGAACCATTATATTCAGAAATCGTGTCATTGTCAAGTTATTCTATAGCATTGTATTTTTAAACAAGTTATCGCAAACTTTTTCTATGGACACGATATGAAATCAGTTACATTAGGTACTATAATACAAAAGTACCTAACCAAAAAATACTCTGTACGCAAAAATAACTCTTATGTAATATTGCAAGAAGAACTATTTAAGCGAAGCATACATATTTTCATATTTCTATATATATTCGCGGAGCATGTTATTTAAATTGATATTTACGGTTAATTTGATATTATGCTCCTGCTCTGTTACATATTTATAGAAATAAAACCTACGTACCGTGTGAAAATAGGTTACATTCCTAGTTGGATTGCAACACATTTTCACACGATGTTCCCACAGCCAGTCATCTTAAAATACAAACTTTCGTGCTTATTGACTAAAACAAATCTATACAAATAAAGCTGACTTTGTTTGTTTACTCTCTATCTCAGGATCTACTGGTCCGATTTCAAAACTTCATTCAGAGAGCCCATTATCGAGGAAGGCTATATTAAATTATGAACCTCCTACGGAAAAGGTAACTTTGTTGATCTTTTGTGTACGTTTAGCTTGGGGCTATTATTTGGTCTATTTTATTAGTACCGCTTCATCCAGTTCTTAAAGTTTTGTATAGACTATTGTTAAAGTATCTGCGACTTTTCATATTCTATACCTTTTTTATCTTATTGGGATTCTATATCTTTAACAATAACTTACCGATCGAGGTTTCCCCAGAGTACCTCCTATGCCCGTGGTAACTTCATTCATTTATTTATTCGGAAACTCAACAGATTCTAACTAAATTACATGAGTTATGAACATTCACCCCACTATCAATCAACAGCTCAATACAGCTGCGTCAAAGTTACGGCATCTTACAGTTTACATACATTGCTGAGTGATAGCGAGATGATGACAATTATATCTTAAGCCAATAACAGAGTTTCATGGCATTCATAAAGCTAGGTTAACTAGAAAGTAGCGAGAGAAAACAAAAGAAAAACTTAAACAAGTATATTCAGCTATAATAGGCAAAATGATTAAATATCATCTACGTTACTCCTAGTAAAGGTAGCTTTCTAATGGTAAAAGATTTTTTTAAATGGGTTCTTTAGTTCCGGAGCCTATTCAATGCAAACAAACAAATCCTTTATAATATCAAAGTAACAAAAAAGTTGTCAAAAAACCAAAATCTTAGTAAAGTAATTTAATTTTTTTTTAATAGTTTACGACAAAGATTAGAGCTTACTAAATTTCAAAATTGATGAAATTGTTGGTTCGAATCCTGCCAGTGGTGGTCTGAATTTATTAAACTCAATTCTGAAATTTGTAAAATAATATTAAATGTTTAAATTCGCTAATATCATAAGGTACCTGTTAATAGTTAGGTGAATCTTTAATAATCTATAGTGGTTTTAATTCAAATTAAAAACAAACCCTCACAAAACCCTATATAAACTAAAAACCTGTTTAAATATTTAACGATATGGGTACCTAAGTACTATCGGGGGCATTTACTCAGTGGTAACGGTTGCTTCCGAATCCTACTGATCTGGGTTCGTATCTCACCATTAATAACTATTTGTACGAACTACAGATAGACGTTCTCAGTCTGGGTGAGCTTTGTATCCATGAATTCTATGTTCGGAAAACCACAACTGGGATTTATTGCCCTAGTACGAGAATAGGCATAAAGACTAAAAAATATATTTTTAGTCCGTCAGTTACATTTCTAAAAAATATTGGACACATATTTTTTTATTTGACAAATCAGTAAAAATTGACAAAGATACAGAGCAACTATAACAATAAAGTTCAGGCGAGCTTGTGACGTCTCTACTAGGTAAAATTGTACATAGAAGTGACGTCACACAAAAATTTTTGCGACCTGTAGCTTCATTATTATTTGTTTGAGGAACGAAAAAAATGATGGACTAAATAGAATTTTTTAGTCTTCATGCCTTCATCTTTAAAAAGAATAAAATAAAAGTACTAGAATTGCTTCCATTAAAAATATTTTTTCTCAAAGAATTCATGAAACATACTCCTGTATGGTATTATACCATATAAGTATAGTAAACAATATAATAACCGTACGTTAGCGGGGTAATTTAAAAATTAGCGATAATACTTCAACAACATTATTTACAATTACGATGCTAATTCAATGTCACTGTATACTAACTCTGTTTTAATCCTTTGTTACAGTATCTTGCATACAATCTGACTACAAGAACGTATTACTGACGTTTATAATACTATGTAAAATTGAATAGTTCTCGCCTCCTTGAAACAACAATGGTCTCGAAAACAATGTGAACTGCAGTTAGACATAATTTTAATCAATATATCTTCTACTAGGTAGTGAACCTTGACCTCGTGGTCAAAGGAAGTAAGTAAATTGTTATCTTCAAGGCAGATGTCCCCAGATACTAGCCTATATCAATGATGAACGAATCAGATATAATGATATATTTTCGCTCGGTCTCGGAGTGCGAGGCATGAATTATATACAGAAACGAAAGAAGGCGAAGACTTAGTAAAGACGCAGTGGAGACTCGAGACGGATGCCTGCTCCACGTCGCTTGTATGTAATTCACGACACGTCTCATACGTAAATTTTATAGGACAATGTTTTGAAGCGTCATCATGTCTGCACTGCGTTTGTGGACGTCTTCGCCTTACGTCGTTCTGAATAATTCACAGTGCCAGATGATATGCTGATGTAGTTTCCGATACCCTTCTAAATCACGCCTTCTCCTCGTGGTACCGTTCTCCTCGTGGTATTGCTAATGGAGTAGTCTAGTCTTACATATCCGCCACCGTTGTCGTGGAGACGCTTCTCTCCCCGCGATGACAGAGATGATAAGATATAAAAAATATCTTAGTATTTTTATATATTATACTAACATACTAATAAAGCTAAAGAGCTTGTTTGTTTTTTTGAACGCAAATATCTCAGGAACTTCTTATCCGATTTGAAAAAATCTTTTACCGTTACATAGCCCATTTATATTGGAAGGCTATAGGCTATTTTTTTTGAAGTTCCCAAGGGAGCAGGAGCTATGTTGATGATACCGTGCGCCGGAAGTTATTTCCTTATAACTAGTAAATACTTACAGAATTAAAAACAGGTAGTAAATACGACTACGAGTATCTAAAATAAACACGAAGGTTCTGAGGAAACGGAAACTTACATCCATATATTTATTTTTTTAATTTGATAATTAGCATATATATATATAGTAATTTAAAAATATCACATCAAATAGGACAACAATTAAAACGTAATTTTCGAATTCACTTTGAAAATCTATTCTAAAAATGTATATTTCAAATCGTAGTAATAACTTGCAACTTACATCAATAAATTACTACAACCAGCCAGCCACTCGTTACAATTCTTACACAAATAAATTTACGCGATTTGTCAATATTCAAGTCAATTAATCATATTTGTCAAAGAATTTTAATGATAACTTGAATGTTAGTGCTTGATTGATGGTGCCCTAGTTTTACGATGGGAAATTGAGTAGTAGTTATTCATAGTCGAACAGACATATTTAAAGTAGACTCAGGCCCTTATAATAAATGGCACAAAGGCAATAAATAATTCTTGGCGCCGTTTTATCGTGATTTATTGGACTCGTTTGGAAGAAGATTGGTCGTTATATTTGTGCTTTTTTTCTGTCGGACTTACATAGTTAGCCACGAGGCTTTTGCTACTTCACCGGGCATAAAGGCGGGCATAAATGGTTTAAAAACTACAAACTAAGCAACCTGCGCAAGAGTGCGCCTCCTGTGGGGCTTGGACCTCAATTCATGGCGGTCGCTGGCAATAAGATTAAGGGATTATGACTTTTAGTATTTAAGGGGAGTTTAATGCAACTGTCGCTCTACTTTACAATTCGCAAGCCTCTCGGACTTCAAGTCTACGAGGACATCGGATGGTTCTTTGCAAACTAAGGTTCGGGAGGATACATTCAGTAAAATGTTTTGAGTAAATAAATAGGTAAAATTGAATGGGTATATTTAATTTTAATACTAGCTCCCCCCGCGTAGCGACCCGCATAGGTTCCGCTCCCGTGGGTTGTGTGGGATGGTGAAAATGAAAATTTTAATTTAAAAGAAAAAATATCTAGTGGTAATTCCGCTTAAAATGTGCATATTTTTTTCGGGCGAGAGGGCGGTGCAAAAATAACATTACAGCATATACTTAGACACATTTTTAGCGGAATTAACACTAGATATTTTGTCATTTTAAATTAGATTAATATGTATTTCCGCAAAGTAACGCCTAATTCTATTAATTATGAAAATTTTATCAATATTTTGAATTATTTTCTTACGTCTGAATATAAAATCCTATACTTATAAAGGACTAACTTAAAACTAATAAACCGTAATCTTATTCGAGAACATCAACATTTTTAACACATCCATAAAGTTTAAGACGGTAAAGAGTTGTTTTCATGGACAATTTAATGGTGAGATGATAAGCTTAACAAAGTACTACTAATACCTAAAGATAAAAATATTCCGTTACAGGCAATGATGTTACATAAAAAGAGGTAGATGTGTATATGTCCGGTGAAGTAGCAGCAAGCCTCCTGGCTAACTATGTAGTTCATCATCATAATTTCAGCCGTAGGACATCCACTGCTGGACATAGGCCTCCCTCATAGATCTCCAGTTGTTGCGGTTAGAAGCGGCCTGCATCCACCGTGATCCAGCGGCCTTAACCAGATCAACCATCCATCTAGTTGGTGGAAGTCCTATGCTACGCTTGCCGATCCACGGTCTCCATTCGAGACATTTTCGGCCCCAACGGCCATCTGTTCTCCGTGCTATATTGCCCATTGACACTTCGACGAACTAATCTGTTGGACTATGTCGGTAACCCGCGTTCTTCTACGTATCTCTCATTTCTGATTCGATCTCGTAGAGAAACCCTGAGCCCTCCCCATAGCTCGTAGAGCGACTCTGATTACATAGTGTCCGTCCGAAAAAGAAAAGCTAGATACGTCATGGTCGTCTTTAGTTAAGACAACATTTGCCCCTAGAGATTAAACAGGACAGCATGACAATTAGCGTGTACAAAAACGAGACAGACATACGCTGAAGTGTGCCAATTGGCTTAGTTTCGTGGTGCCATTTTTCAAGCCCGGATGCCGTATCTACGTCTTTTTAACTATAACATTATTGGTTGCAGGTTTTTATGTACTAACAATTTCCTTTTATCTACTTAGAAAGCTGAACGAGATCGCTTTACAATGTGACTATAAACTAAAGGCTATTAAGTCACTGTCAGTCTGACGGTAACTACGGCTAGTGTTGGACACTTTGATTTATTCCCTCGGAAAGCTCCGTGTCTATGGACAAAGCGAATATTGCCAATAAATTGGCGCAAACGACTTTTTAAAAAGCACATAAGTGGTTTTGGCCTTGTATTCACGAGAACTAGTGACAATTCTCACATTAATTTTACAATAAACGGTAAATAATCATAATATTATAAATAGTAGATTAGAAGACATTACATACAAGCAATTACATACAAGAAGTGTTTAATTTAAACAAGCTGAATTATTTAGGATTTATAAACAAAAATTCTCTTACCCGTTAATATTTCCCAACCAAGCCATTTCCTTTTTAGGGTTCCGTATCCGAAGGGTAAAAACGGGGGACTTCGCTGTCTGTCTGTCTGTCACCAGGCTGTACCTCAAGAACGATAGCTAAACAGTTGAAATATTCACAAATGATGTATTTCTATTGCAGCAATAACAACAAATACTAAAAATAAAATAAAATAAATATTGAAGGGGGGCTCCCATGCAAACAAACTTTTTTTTTTACGGTTTTTGCTCGATATCAATAACGACAACAGGTAGACGCTTTAAAATGGTACGGAACCCTTCGTGCGCGAGTCCGACCAGTTTTTTAAACTTTGTTTTTTGTTTTTGTGTACTTTAAAATGGTTACCATAATAATAATAGTTTAAGCAATTTTTCATTAAATAAATGTTTTTTTACGAAAAAACTTACATACATATGTATGTATGTAAGTTTTTTCGTAAAAAAATGTATGTACATAAGCTCACGCCTGTTTCCCAGCGGGGTAGGCAGAGACAATGGACCTTGCTTCGATCCCTACACACATCTTTCGCTTCATTCATAACATTCTTCATACAAGCACGTCGGTTTAGGTTGGATCTTATTTGACCTTTTGCGAGGATGTCTCCGATTTGGTCAGAGAACGTTCGTCGAGGTCTTCCCTTTCCGACTGTGAAAAAACTTTCAATATAAATAAGTAAGTAAAGTCTTATCCTAAAAATACTGTATAGATTTCGATAATTCTTTCACCATTAGAATGCTACATTATAGCTAAGTAACAGCTAAATTTAATTATGAATTTCCTATCGAAACGGGAGCTATGCGGGTAAGACCGGGAATCCAGTACTTAATCATTCAATTTCCAGTGCATATGGCAACAATCAGATACGTTGATTACGGTATCATTATTCAGAGTAATAAATGTGTTTATACAACCTATTACAAAAAGTAAACAACATTCCAGAGGTTAAGCGACAAATGTATTTTGAATTTTTGAAAAACACTCATTTAGATTTTGTAAGGCAGAAATTTATAAAAAAAGCTGTTAGGCCTGTGCAGTTACTTCAATATCTTAATTGCTTTTTTCATAGGCTTACAATACCCATGAACACTATTTTATTCAATCTATTAATAATATCATTTTTTTGGGTAAGATTAATCCTTCGATAATGTCAAAAAAAGCGACAGATTTTTGTGAAGTGCCATACTAAAAGCTATTCTGTATTAATAATAAAAAAAACCTTTAGCTTGATAGACCAAGCTAAAGTTTTACTATTGACTATCGTTGTCATCTATGACTACGATATAAGCTAAAGGTTTACTATTGACTATCGTAGTCATAGATGACTACGAAAGTCAATAGTAGGTAAACCTTTTATGTAAAATGGATCTGCTACATTATCAATCTTGCACTACTAACGATATTTTAATAAAGGATACACGTCGTTCAATCCATGTTCAATAACAAAGAAAAACGCAGCATCATATCACTTTTGTTGTATTTCAATAACAACTTGATATTTACCTAACGAGTAAACTAAAAATAATTATGACGTATCGATGATAGATCCATTATTTTATTACAGAACTCATGCTAAAACCATTATCCACTTTTCGTATGATATGAAACCACTTACAAAAAGAAATACATATATACAGTACATAATGTATACAACATACGTACAGAGATACATGTAACTCAACCATTTTTTTTTATGTCGGACATACGTAGTTAGCCACAAGGCTCTTGATACTTTTTCGGGCATAAAGGCGAACAGAGCTCCAGCCTTAATAATTGGTTTAAAAACTATAAACTAAGCAACCTGCGCCAGAGGTGCCCCCTGTGGGCTTGGACCTCGGCTCAGGGCGGACGCTGGCGCTGATAAGGAAACCCCGTAAATGATCGTTTCGCAAACAATCGGAACTTCGCTCGCGGCTTTTGTTCTGTATGTTCGTTATTCATATGACGAGGGCTTAAAGCAATCTCATAGCGTTGCACGCGCATTGTGATGCATAGATCATAAATTGTGATGTACGAGTATAGCGTAGTAACGGTAACTGCGGTATGTCGGTAAACTGAAGTTCACGCAGGATTATGTCATCATAAAACTTTATACTTCACCTCGTTTTGTTATAGTAATAGTGCAGTAATAATGTTCACTGTCTCGTTAAGCTAGTGGTCACATGTTTAACCGCAGAAGTTAATATTACGCGTTAAAATCATACGCCTAAATAAAATGGTACCGTCTGCTTAAGTAAAATGAAATAGTATCGAATTCGAAGAATATCGATATAAATATTCAATACTGATCGAATTCCATAGTAATATTCTGAAAATTCGTAGACAATCTCTCTTTCTCTTCGACCTTGTCGGATTCATCTTGTTGTTTATCTTTAATAATTTTGTAGGTCTCTTCAAAATATTTCATAAATACCTTTACCTTAGTACCTATTTACTTTTTTTTAAACTTTATTTTTCGTGATAAAAAAGAAAAAACTGCAGATCCATTATGTAACTTGCCATAGCAACGCGACAGAGGCATATTAATGGCTAAAATGTCGCGTTGCCATTTCAATTGGTGGCTAGTTGTCAAATATAGCAACATTATATTGTTGATGGCTATGACAAAGTGAAACAAATTCGCATGGTTACCTACGACACCGGATCATTTTTTGAAGTAGGTATTCTGCAAAATTATCGTTGTTGCATTTTTTACGTAGGTATCTAACTAATGCTAACTAGAGACATATAATTGTGTTAGGCCCGGAATGAATACGCAAGGTACCTAACTACAAAAAGGCTACAAAGTTAACTACATAAGCACATATAGCGTTAGATCTCATCTTTATAATCGTATGTGGTTACGTGGTGGATCAGAGAGTATTAACCGTTACAAATGGATATGATCATTTCCTCCTTTTCCACTGTTATGTTAAATGCTCATGTAACCAACAAAATATTTAAACAATGTTATAGTACGGAACAAATGTCGTAGACAACGCTAAGGCTAAATTTAAAACAGTTGGTACACTACGCATACTTAACGGACTGCTTACATAAATATGTATTTTATAGTTTGCACATAATAGATACAGAAGCAACGTTATTGTAGTAGAAAGATCGTATATTACGTTATTTTTTTAATAGTATAATGCGAAACGTATTACAGAAATTATCTTTTTATTCTCACGAACATGTTATGTAGGTAGCAAAACACTAGGCATTTGCTTCCTCACCGACCATAAACCCATCCAACCTAAAATTTTCAATCCACCAATTTGTTGAGCACCGAAGGTTTATGCATGAAAGCTATTCTAAAACAGGAATAGTTTTGGTGCTCAAACCATTGGTGCTCAAAAATTGTTGCTGAAAGAGGAATACTTCCAATTACCGCCCTGGGCCAAGATCCAAGTCCCACAGGGGCGCTCTCTTGCTCAGGACGCTTAGTTTGTAGTTCTTAAACCATTTAAATGTGGAGCAAAAAACAAATGGCTCACTACATAAATAACCAAAAAAGGAATGCCCGGCAATATGGGCCTTTTTTCACAACTGCCGTCGCGGTCTACACATATAAGCTATAAACCATAGCGCTACAACTCACTAGGTTAGCGTAACAAAACAAACGTGTATGCTGTCCGCTATTTAACTATAAAATAAAATCCAGTTATTTACTGTATATAGAGTAACGCACTTACGATTGTACACAATGCCTCGTGTACATTGTTAAGTGCGTTAACGAGTAAACTAAAACTAAAACTAGCTAACGCTACCTTTATAAACACTAGCATCCGACTTCTTTAACGGCAATAAAACTTAACAGCGCTGGCGAATCAAATTCAATTTATATACCTATACTTTCAATAGACCCACCTCAATGATAATTATAGTGGCGAGATTCTGAACTAAGTTAAATTTAGTAGTTTTTTTTTATAATTAATTAACCATATTTTTTTCGTATTATTAACAATTATTTTACTACTATAGTATGAGCCAAATCAAAGAACTAATTTAGGTACTTGTAGTTTTATTTAATAACTGTATTATAATTTGAATAGCTTAGTTTATTATGTTCCAGTTAATAATAGTGTATTAACTGGAACATAATATTATGATTATTATTATAATAAAAAACCTTTCTCATAAGAAATCATTTCACAATTTACCTCCTGTTTTGAAGGCTGATTTTTATTTTTTGACGTTAAACTTCCTTCCAGAAACAGTGATGTATCAAAAATGTGATTCCCATAAAAATATAAGTTAAGATCTCCTTTACGGTAATCAAGACTTATTATATATTAAGAAAACATTTGCTGCTCTGCTTATAAAATAAACATCTGATATGATGTTTTTATAATGTAGTCACTATCGATTTACCGATCAGCCATCTGCGTTAGACGTATTGAACCCAGGGTCTCTATAGTTACGGTCGTTTTATCGACAACTAGGCAGTTGTTACGATAATAAGCATAACTATGTAATGACATCTAATTAAATCTATGTAATATATCCAAAAAGCTAGGAACTGTTACAAAAATAAAAAAAACTGAAAACCAAAATTGTGTCCATCTAGGTTTGTAAGGCGACATCTACAGAATTCAACATACATTGTAATTTATTGTCGCGTAGCATTTCGTTTATTACACGTTCACTAACACAGTTGACAAAAAATAAAGTAGGTTGACAAAAAGTCACGTAAGTTTGAGCTGACCAAGAAAAGAAAGTCGTACGCACTTGAAATAAAATTAAAACCATTCAAAAGTAAACTACTACAAGTAAAAGAGGTTTTTTGCTCGGACGAAGAAAAGTAAGTAGTTGGACGAGGCTTTCGCTACTTTACCAGAGTTCTTCATAGAGGCGAGAAGTGCACCAGGCTTAATAAATGGCTTATAAACTACAAACAAAGCAACGCCCCTTTTGGGACTTAGACTTCGGCTCAGGACGTTCACTGGCGGGGGATTGGGAACTTATAAATTTTAGTTTTTTAGGGAAGTTATGTGCACCTGTCACTCTACAGTTCACATGTCTCTAGCACTTTAGGTCTACGAGGGTCGGGAGGGAGAAAACTACTACAAGTAAAAAAGTATTATGTAGTTGTAGGTACACAATAAGTATTTTTTATCTTGCCTTGACTTGCCTCGCCCCACGATTCTATCGCCGTGAATATTGCGATTTTACTGCAAAAAACACGGAAAGCAGTTCCTGCGATTTTTTTATAAATACTTATATAATTAGTATTTTTTATAATAATTCAAAATAAAAGTAGATGCAATTAAGTAAAAAGTATTAAGTCGCATCGCACTTATAAATCAAAATGGTTTATACGCCGATTGAACCTAAAGACTTTCGTGCAAAAACTACAGAACTAATTTGTATTACAATTTAATAATCTCATTGTTTACTAGTTAAGAACCTTTTCAACATATTCAATACGTTTATCATGTTGGTTCTATGGGCGCATATATTAAATTTATCAACCAGTATATTTTACGAGGTAAACAATAAAGCTTCAATAATTCTACACCAAAATAGTCCAAAGAGTATTTTTTCAAGTCTCGTTCGCATCTAGGCTTAATACCAACGTACGTGCCTACGTTCATACACTACGATCACAGGGTATACGAAATTTTGACAAGTTCGAGTCGAATATTTTCCGTTCCGTACAATATGTATATTTCACACAATAATGTTAATAAAAACCTACAACTTCCGTTAAAATTGTAGTAACGCCCTTGTGCCAAGTACCTAATTTTCTAAGAGGACTGCGCGCGGTATCACCCGCCTAACTCCCGTTTCCGTAGGAACTTCATAATTTAATAGAATTTCTCAATAAAATGGCTATCTTACTTATTCTTATCTTTTTCAAATCGGATTAGAAGTTTCATTTCAAGCTAACAAACAAACTCTTCAGCGTTATCGTTGTACCTATAGAATGGATCATAAATATGGATCATAAATGTCTATCCGTCCTACAGCTTCGATCCAACATACCCATTTGTCTCTCTTATAGAACGGAAAGGAAGCCTAAACAGAAACGGGCGTATTTATTTCCTGTCCATACAAACATAAACCCATGTATTCGCGAACGTCAGTAATAATTGCTGTCTATAAACAATAACTACGAGCAACATAATAATTTAATAACCGTTATAAACCATTAATTTATTATGATTATGTATATTTAGTGCCAGTGAGCAGTCAGTGTCATAACTGTATGTAAAAGTAGAAATAACAAACACATGTGACTAGGAAAACCTATTGCGGTGAGTTTGAACTGCGGGCTATTATTGAAATATGGCTATTTACGATGAGATATGAGTGCGAGTAGCGTTATATAACGCGTAAGTTTACTGTAAAATGTACATTTAGAACGATTAGAACTACGCTGTGCGATGTCTCACTTTGGTTGACTTAACAGCGCTTTTGTTTAGATAAGTGATGGGCTGTTACTGCTTCGCTTACCTACTCTAAATATTAAAACATTTACCGTCTTATTAATAAACGTGGACTAAAGAAAGATTAACTTTATTCTAAGCATTAACCCGGTACTAACAAATTTCACTATTAATAAACACGGACTAAGGAGTGATTAAGCTAATTCGACTCTAGTCTCGGTGTAAAAGTTAAACCATAGGGATACCTAGTTTAAGGACGGATTAAGCATAGAGTAACTATCTTTGACAGCTGTTTTTACTTTTTAGGTTAGATTGTAATATTGTTTGGTAAAGGTTAATTTAAATGAATAGACTATTTAGAGACGACTTATGGCTGATAGACTAAATTGATTAGGTTCAGAATCAGATGGACTACATTCCAACATTAAGGCGTGTTAAATTATACAAAATTCGTAAGAATCCACTTGAAGAACTTGTAGCTGAATTTAAATCGAAATAAAGGGTTCCTCGATCTACGGCTGTTTTTATCATTGATATGATAAAAAATGATTTAGCTGGTGATGCGAGAGGTGGTTTCATACCGCCCTATATGAAAGTTTTAAGTGCAATAAGATCTTGGGCACGCGGAGAGGTAAGAATTTGACAGTCAATACAATGATATTCAACAATCTTTGCTTCTTCTGGGTATTTGTTATGTTATAAATCTTTTATATTTTGTGAATTCAACAGATTCAAGATGACGCAGGAGATATAAGTGGTAAGCGGTATCGGCCAACAATATCACTTGTATGCAAACAAGTTGCTTTATCATTGGTGGCAAAAAGTGCTCAATGGATCAAAATTCCATAAAATGATGCAGAACAGAGCAATGTGATAGAAGAATTTTATTCGATATGTGGATTTAAACAAGTGATTGGAGCCATTGACTGCACACATATTAGAATACCAAAAGTCAGTGGAAATATTGGACAATATTTAGGATATAGTTCAATAAAATTAATGTACAAGTTGTGTGGTATGAAGCCCAACTGTAGCAATATATGTATTAAGTTTCTATATAATTTGTCTTTTAATAAATTTTACTCATATTATATCATTTGTTCTTATTTAAATAGGTATTATACCTATATTATTATTATTTTGTAACAAAATAATCGAAATCCCACAATTCACATCCAAACGTCCTTATCATAGATAATAGAAACAAACATCGTATGTCATCTGTCACTGTCATTTGTTATATTTCATTCGCTAGTTCATTCTTTTTATTTTTAATTTCAACGGTGTTGCCATAGATTGTCCGTTAAACCAGGCGTAACGAATGTATAGCTAGTCCGAGCTTAGTCCACGTTTATTAATAACGTTATGAAAACGAACTTAATACTTAGTTACACCAGAATTAGCTAAACCAGACGTAACTTCGGATTAAGCAAGAAGTAGGCCATTTTTATTAATAAGACGGTCAAAGCCTCGCGCCGATTCTGCTATGTAATTTTAGATCCTTAAGGGAATTATTAGATAAACATAATAGGCTAAGTTCTAGTTCCATATCAATAGAGATGAAGAATAAGAAGAAGCTTCATAAAGTTATGAATATGTATATTACTGTTGACCACTTTTGATCCGAAGTAGGTATATTAATTATTGAAGTAGATACCAATTCCAGCCCATTTTTTAATACTGCGGTCGCTTCATCAAGTAGTTGTGTTATTTTGATATTTTTAACAAGAAGTAATTTTTAAAACATTCAAAATATCTACCTAATTGCATTTAAAATAAGCTTTAAAGTTTTTGCTTATATGTATATTCACTGTTATAAGTTTAAAAAATGTGTTACAAAATTGGTACCTACTCAGGCTACTCTCCCACTTACTATGAGAGCAACTGACAAGATTACGACGTGAACACGCTGCGCGTACGCAAAGATATTTACATAAAAGCAGTACATACCTACTGCAAGTGGCCTAAGTTACTTGAGTAATATTAGTCTCAAATAAATAAAATAAGTCATTAAATTTATTAATTTTATAATAGACATTTTAAACAATCATTTCCTGTGTTTTACTTAATTAAATTAATATTTTGTTAAAAGGTTTACAGATAGGTCCCTTTATTACTCCAAACATTTTAAATTAATGAACGTAATACATATACCTATACAACTTAAGGTATCTAAATTAAATGAGAGCTAACTTATAAAATACTACTAATTATTCAATAAAATAACTAACTACGAAAATACTAGGTATTCAATTTTTTTTGTTTAAATAGTTGTAATCTTATGACAGATTTTTGATTGAATATCAAACATAAAGATTTGTGTGTGAAAATAATGCCTTCGCCTGTTCTACACTATTGTAGATCAGAATTAAAACAGATAGGTATGCTATATATTACTTGTTTATACCAGTAAGTCTAAGTAAATGCAATTATTATTTATTTATTTTATTTATTATTATTTTATAAAGACAGGATGTTTTAACAAAATAATTAATAAATGTTTTATCGGTCACCAACTAGCCTGCCAAGCGTGGTGGTGACTATGGCAAATACCCTCCCTAGGGAGGAGGCCCATGTTCAGTAGTGGACGTTATACGGGTTGATGATGATAATGATGATTGTTTTATAATATACTATATTAAAACTAAAATAACAACTGGCAACACTCAACCGAACTGAACACACTTGTTAGATGTTTAAACCTAATCGTTGTAATCGAGAGCAGAAAGGAATAAGGAAGTGGTGTGACGGTTGAATGTACGTGTTGGAATCATCCAAAGCACTGCATTTTGCGGTCGCAAACCACGTGGGAACAACTAACGCCAACCAAATACATTCGAACTGCTAACATAAGTAGGGTTACCATCAAAGATTTTTTTACGGATATACTTGAATTTTAAACAACATTATTAAGGAAATACCACCTGGCTACACTCAGTTGAAGTAAATACACTTGTTCGGTGTTAAAACCTAATCGTTGTTATCGAGAGTGGTCGATAAGGAAGCGGTTTGACGGCTGATTGTGCGCGGTGGAATCGTCTAAGACACTTCATTTGCGGTTGAACCACGTGGGAACAACTAGTGCCAACCAAACACATTGGAAATGCTTATATACTCGTAAGTAGGGTTACCATCTTGATAAACCCACAGAATTTGTATAGGCAAATTAATTTTATAAAAAAGTATTAACCTATCCTAAATCACTTTGGCTAAACAAACTGTTCGATTACAAAAATCAACTTGATTTATAACAATCAGTTTTTCTTTGAGAATTTTGTAAAAGCCAAGAAATACCAGACATTATGCCTGCTAACAATGTTTATTGGTACATGTCGTACCAGACTAAGAAAAAGGGCAAGGGCAAGCTAAGAACTTGCTATTTCAATATTATATTACAAATATTTACATTTTTTAATTGGCTAAACTATTACGTCAGTTACAACAAACTATCTCTAGTAATAGATACTTACAAAAATCAACGATCCGTAACCTCTTACTCTAGAGGTAAAAGGTATAATACTTTTTCTAGAAATTCGTTTTTTTGTTTTGAAAAAAGGGCACAAAAAAAACAACTCAATATAGCTTATCTAAACTAAGACTAAAAGTACCTTATGAAATACTAACTATTTGAAATCTATACTACCAACTTGGCAACGTTTCCAGAATGCTGCTTTTGTCTTTTTACAAATGGACCTACGTATGTAGTTAGTTGGGAGGCTTTTGCTACTTCACCTTCACCTTTTTCTCCGGTGAATGCCAATGTTTATCTGCAGTCTTCTTTTTCGTCATGTCGACGATTCCTTTAAATTATATATGTTTCGACCAAAAACTCTGCCACATTTACATTTATCTGCTGTGCACCCGGGGAACGTTTTAATGATATGACATTACTGACTAGATTAGTACTATAAATATATTTATATTACACTGCATTTTTTACGCCTATCATTTATTTAGTGACAGCCCTAATTGTAACGGGCACTCAACACTGTTTTGAAACATTAAAGGGAACGGACAATTTATAACAGTCGACTGGACTACCGCAAAATAAGATGCAAATAAATGCAATTTACTTAATTATGTAACCGATCGAGTAAGTCATTGGGACGGAACGGTGAGTACGAAAATGGTCAGTGAATTACTTTTTAACCACAGGGCTCAATAAGATACCTAATTAAGTAGCGATGTAACCAGTGAAGGGTGAATGAGATCACCGCGATTGAAGATGCCATGATATTTTTTTTATTATTCTTTCTCGAAGTAGTGAAAGTTCGGACGACTTACCGAGATCGCCAGTCCGTGTACACGCGACACAATACACAAATTATGCATAATGAAATAATGTCACGCTATTTTGAGGACGAACAATTTATGAATTTAACCTATTTTCTTTGTGGTAGAAGTTTTTATTGTTATAAGTACACTGGAATATCGTTTAAAGAAACAATGGACTAAAATTTTATAGAATGCCTCAGATATTGTAACATGAATAACAACACATTTATTTATCACACACTAGAAATGTATTCGCGACTATATCACACGCGTACCTTTTGCGACTTCTGGACTTGTTTCTAGGAATTGATCCAGGGGCATGGTTACCGTCGTACCTACTCTATTAATGATACGTGCCCCCTACTACCTGGTCTTCAAAAGTATTATTATTAAAAGGCCTTCAACAAAAGTTGATACGGGGCCCGTCTAAGGCCTATAGGCTATATAAGTTCTATAGGATAGGCTATACCGCTATCACAAGTTATCATCCACATCAGCTCGTGTATGTGTCCGCTGATGCACATGTTCCCTGGTATACGATTGTTATAAATGACATTATCACAATCGTGAACATTAGCTTTACGTGGAAATACCTAATTTTTTGATTTAACACACATCGGAGGTTGTAATAAAATATAGTCCACGTCAACGCTGAACGCTTGACAACCCTAAAATTGGTTCATCATTGATTTTTTTTAATTCGGTCAAACGTCTCAAATTTACGATATAACTACAGATATTACAGTCAACGGCCACAGCAAAGAAATGTATATAGTCGTTCACTTTCTATACATTAACTTCATCTTCTCTCTTTTGTAACACAAAATGAGATTATTAAAATAATGTGAGTTTAGAGAAGCTATTTTAGTTAACTTGTTTTAAGAATGTTTATGGAAAAACATTCGCATAGGTACTCATATTTTATTATTGTTCTGTGTAGGGAAGTACTTATCTAGTTATTTTCAAGGTAGAAACCTCGCATGTTTTCTTAAACTATTTTTTGTTTTACCCCTATAAAACGTAGCCAATATCCGTCAGCAAGCGTCTATATTTACAAGAGAATAAATAGACGTGCTTTTTAACAACCTACTATTATACTTGCTGGCTAGATCTATAGTCAGATTGGGGTCATTACACTTACGAATTGTTTATCTTCCGCTACGTGAAGGTCGTATGTTTTATATTGCATTTACTAGAAAAATAAACTAAACGCTTCAATGTATTACGTGACAGTTTCGAAACACGTGCAAACCTACTTACACTTCTATAACTGGAACATATTTTTTTGAGAAGACTTCAAGTGATTTTGGAGTCCTTGTAAATACCTATGCGGTATTTGAATTTGTGAGAACAGCGATTTTGTAGATTTTATACCTAACAATACAGTATATTGCTACTCTGCTTCCGTACAAGTTTTAACGAAACTATCAAAAATATCCATTCATCAATACCTTTAGGTATTTATATTTGTTACTATATGTAACAAATATAAATATAAACAAATGTCAAATAGGATAATAATAGAAAATCTAGGTAATATGACATTTTAATTTTTTCTCCTCTTTGTCTTGATTTGATATTATTATACATATGAATAATGGTAGGTAGGTATATACTTTTTTGTAACCTGTACATGTGGTGTCAGCCAATAAGTATTATTGACTGATGATTGATGATATGAATTCTGGGCTCACCAAATAAATAAAGTATGTAAATTAGTAAATTTAGAACCAATTAGGAATATATTCATAACCTGATAAATATTTTATACCGTTAAAGGTAGCTTTATAGAATTCAATGCAAATCCTATGTTTATAGTGTTCATTAGGGTTGCATTAATTTCTGTCTTACTGTTCTCTTTATTATAGGTAAGTACGTAGTACTGGATAGAATGAGCTATAAAATATAGGAATACATCCAATTATTGGTTCGATTTTATGAGACTGGAGAGGTGAAAGCCCGAAGAAATTACATAATAATATCTATGATTTACTGGTTTCTGTGAAATTTGCATTTGGTATTACAGTTAGTACTTATTACATTTACAATTACAGAATCAATTATCTAATACCTTTTCTAAAGAAGCAACGTTTTATTATACAATAAACCTTTCTAAATCTTAATGATAAAATAAAATATTTGTTTATGTTATATTATTGTGCTTAAAACTCTTATAAGACATGTTACAAAATAATATCTATAACTTAAATTTTAGGTAACATTGACTTCAATATCTATAACAATAAGTGTAATATTGTAGAGCTTTGAACTTATGAGTATTATGATTTATAATAGTTACGGTAATAGAATATTACATCATAACCAATTTTCGAATTAATGTTAATAATTTTTGATGGTAAGAAACATGTTTAACATTGTAATTATTTATTTATAAAGTGTACAATATTTCGTGACTGGAAAATTATTAATATTAAAATTGGTTCGAAAATGGTTGCTGCATTATTTCTATATTACGCACTGATTATGGTGATGATGAGGATATGTATATTGAACAATAACCAACGAGACGTTACTTCTTATAGCTTAAATTGCAATAATATGTAAGTGGGTGAATTTCAACAAATGCCATCTTGTTTGTCATATCGGTGAACTTTTTTTTTTTTTTTTTTTTTTGTGTATTTTTCAGGTTTTATATAATCTTTAGGATATCAAATATCCCCAAATTTAATATCATCAACGTATCATTTAAGATTAAGGAGAAAATTCAGTTTGAATTTTGGTTTCCACCGATATGACAAACCGGCAGCGATTATTTTTTCTGCACACCGATATGATAAGTTTATCCACCGAAATGATATACATATCCAGCGATATGATAATCTATCCACTTTTGAACATCAAAAAGGAAATAGTTAGTAGGTACCTACATATTTTTACAACTTGTACCTATATATTGTTTGACTTAGATCTGAAGACCTGAACTGAGGGTCTTATGTAAGTAGATCACATGTGTTTGTATGTTCCTTTGTTTTTTTGTATACTTAACGAAATGACACGGGATCTACCGATATGATAAAACGACTCACCGAGATGAGAAAATGATCTACCAATATACTAAAGCAATCCACCGATCTGACAAAACTGCGCGTTGATCATGAATTAAAACACCGATATTAGATATGAGACACCGATTGATTTTTTATTATAATTTCGGTGTAAATTATCACATCGGTGGTAATAAAGACCACCGATTACAGCGATATGAGAACAGTGAACAGCGTGAGAAATAACACACTTTTTTGAAAATTAGGAAAAATGCGTAATATCTAGGATAAATTCAATAACAGTCAATGAAGCTAATTCACTTACTACCTCTGTTAGAACCAAACAACAGTAATAAAACTACTCATTACACTAGAAAAATGCAACCACCGATAATATAAAATAATTGTCCGGGAGCACCTGAATTGGCGTTCTTACGTTATTTACGGGAATATGCAGCGATTTGAAACATGTCCGTCCTGACTGCGCAATAGCACACACTTACGAGCGAAATAAAATTGGGGTGGGTACGCTGTCGGACTCGTCGATGTAAATTTAGGTTTTAATTACTTTTGTCCAGCGATATGAGAACATTTTGCAGGACAAGTACGTTTGTGCCTCTCTGTAAATAATACACATACACGTTAATTATGTAATAAAATATGCTATATATATATCAATAATAAAACTAATATTCTATGAAATAGAATAAGTTATAAACTTAACTTACTTATTTAACTTACTAAGCTTTTTTATTTGTAAAAAAAGTAGAGAGACAGCACCGATTTGAAAAATATAGAGGTTTATGTATTTATTTCTATCTTTATATATAGTCCTAGGCAAATTATATTTTTGCCACAACCCAATAACTACCTACTGAATATAAAAAAAAATATTTCGGAACAATATTCCTTTTTTCAAATACTAATTTCACCGAAAACAAAAAAAAAGTAATTTGGGAAATTCACCCAAGTGTATTTATTTAATGTAAGTGTGAGTGTAGGTTATCATCAGCACGAAAACTTGCTGAAGGATAAATATAACTGATACAAAACAGCGTTGCAAAGCAATATATCTTAAAAAATTCATAATAATAATGTTTGTTCAATTATCTACCATAGAAGACACTTCATTTGATGATGGTATTATGCTACGGGTACACATGGGTACAAATGCCTTACGAAACATGTCACGCGATGTTGCCAGACATGTCGAGGACATGAGACATTTGTCCCCGAGTGTATCCGTGGCTCTAACATAAACCATAGAGGTTTTTGTCCACAATGGTTATTCGTCAGCGTCAGTGGAAAAAGCAGTGCAATGCGATGTAAAAAAATCCTGGAAACTCACTGTCTGTAAGATGGTTGAAGGCGGTGACGTCATCGTTGAGGCGGCCCTGCATGCGCCGGAGCTTGGTGCTCAGGTCCCGAGTGTGGAGGAACAGGAACAGTGTGCATGACACCGCAACCAGAGCCACTAGCTCGCTGGTCCTGGAAACAAACGAAAGTCTATGTTAATCAGTGTTATTTAAAAAAAGTTTTTACAGATGTTTGTTACTCTTTTAAGCAAAAACAGAACCACCATTTGTATCTTTTTTACGCTAGCTTAACAAATTGCAAAAGATCACGTCGAGTGACCGTAGAAGTCGGCTAAATAGAAACGGTACCTAACTAATATGAGGATCGTAACATTGGATTCTGAGAGATGCGAGGAGAGTATCGGGAGATTAAAGAATAAAGAGTGTACATGTGTGCTGCACGCACTTAGTGTATATTTTCCACAGATTTTTATCTCCATTGAATTTTGCCACTACCGAAACGGTTAGGAATAAATTCAGTTCACTTATATGTGCAGTGCAGACGACAGATTCCATTATGCATTTTTTAGTCAGTGAAAAAACTTACTATGCAATTACACCTAAGTTTTGTGTGTCGAACTGTTTTCACTCATGCTTCTAATTGCAAAGGTTCTATTTTATAATAAATAAAAAGTGCGTCACGGATAATAAATCCTTTAAGCTGCACCACAATATTGCCTTTGTAGATCTAAATTAATTTATATCATACCCTAAGGCAGTGTTTCCCAATTATGCGAATTCCCAAGGGTAAGCTTAATTATATCGGGAGGTACAACGATGAACTCTTGATTAAGATAATATTATCAGAAGATCAATACGACTCAATTAGGCTAACTATTATTACCATATTATATAGGTACATAAAGCGTATGTAAAGTGAACATCACCGAAATCTAATTATATGTAATGAATTAGAAGAAATAAAACTTTTATTATTTTTCTTATACTGAGTTAGAACCATACATTTTGTTAGATTAAAGAAGTAATATAGTATCCTGCAAAAATTTAGCGATAAAGGCCACTGATAATAGGAATTGAGCGGCTCAAAAGGCTATTGAAGCCAGTGCCGAAAACAGCGAATGAAGTTATTTTTTTAATTAGATGTCACAAATGGCGGCAAGCATTTTCGGCAATCAAAGAAATATTCAAGTTTTAGGGGTCCTTTGAAGGCTGCCACTTTAACGGTCTCTTTATATTGCTCATTTAGAGGAAATGTTAATTAAGCAATATGAAGAGGTCTTGGCACCTTTAACCCCTTGGATCTTGACCCTTTGAATAAATTTATGAACGAATTTTTTATACATGAATTAATGATAATGTTTTTTCATTTTATTCATTATTGAATGGTTTTATTCAATAATATTGGTGCCGAGACCTATAAATACAGACCTATACGTACATATATGCTACCTTATTTTACGTCGCAAATGTATTTTTTTACATTAAAAAAACAACAAACGTAAATAAGCAAGTAATAGGTATACCTAATCCGAGTAAGCTTCAATTTGCCCATTTTTCTTGTAAACTTTAACGCGAATAAACTCAGCACTAATTGCAATTTTGATTTTTGAACAAAGTTATGATCGGCTATTATCTTCATCACGATCAGCTACCTTTTTTGCGTGAGGAATGCATCAAGTAGCTCAACTCCACTGTCACAGCGTTGGGATATTATGTACCTAGTCTTCTCTTAATAGGAATGATATACTATTCATACCAAGAAGAGAGGCTCTCTAACCTACTCTAACCCCCTAGAGGGTCCTCCCGTTACAGTAGAACTGGGAAGGCATGACATCGAGCAGTATTGAGATTTAAATACATAAATCGCTGGTTTTTTGTGGTTATAAGAGTACATCTTCTAATAAGTATACTACAAAATATAATAATTAATGTAAAAAATATATATGATAGGAAGATTTAATATTATAATAATAATTACATTTTCAAATGATTAATGCTTAAATTCGTCGTTGCAAATTTAAAATCGCCTAAATGACATTGTTGTCCAAAATTTGGTTTATGTTTAATTTAAAAGTTAGAAAGTCTTTTAAAAAAATATATATACTAGTGGCCCGTCCCGGTTCCGCACGTGTGCACATTTAGTGTAAAAATATAGCCTATGTTACTCACGGATAATGTAGCATTCTAATGGTGAAAGAATGATCGAAATCCGTTCAGTAGTTTTTGAGTTTATTCGAAACAAACACATATAAAAATACAAACTTTCCTCTTTATACCTAATAGTAGTATAGATTATAGTAAGTAGTTTCTGCCTACCCCCATGGGAGAAAGGCGCAATTATATGTATGTATGTATGTATATATTATACTTCGCTATTGTACGCCAATAAAAAAAATCAACAGCTGACAGCAAGTGACAGCCTTTCTCTTCAGGATGGAGTTTTAATCGATTTTCTCGACACGTATTTATACGATTAGGTACACATAGGTGATTTTGAATTTGCAACGCCGTTTTACAAATTTGTATTTTAAACATTAATTACCTAATGCCTAAAATGTTATAGTCGACAAATTCGAGATATTCGTTTTTAGTCATAATTAAGCAAAACTACTATACTATAACTAACATATATTTCCAAGGACCTGTATGGATCCTGCTCTTAATATTATAAATGGAAATGTAAAGTTTGTTACGCTTTCACGCGTAAACAGCTTAACCGATCATAATGAAACTTTGTACATAAGTACATATTCTTTGTGGTACTAGAGGAAACATAGGGGCATTGGCTTCAATGCGAGCTAAGACTCGGGTAAAAGCTAGTAATAAAATAAAGCTAGCTCGATAAAAATACGATCTCGAATGTACCTACGAATTATTATTTTTACGTTCAATACGCAATATACATAATTACTGTAATAAATATCCATTTCGTTTCATCTTTTGCAACTGTCGCGTCGCCGCGTCTATCAATCGTGAAATATCAAACTTTACGGCCAACTGTTAAGTTGGCCGTAAAGTTTGATATTCCTTACATCTTAATCAATTTAACCTGATAGACGTTCATAGTTTCAATACTCTTCAATTACTTTTAGGTGTTGGTACTAAATTATAACATATGTAGATATAATAATAATAATAAAACATATGTAATTTAGATTACAGGTTTTTTTATGGAATAAATAGCATTCATGTTTTATGATCTTGTGAATCTGGCATAAATCATAATACACTAAGATCACAATAGGTACTTGCAACTGAAGGATAATATATCTTATCGCATTCCGGACGTTATAACATGATTTATATTCTCATTAAGACCCTATCAGTCATTCAATACGATCATATTATTATTAGATACAGATCAATAACCATATTTCATTGGCTCGTTTGAGTCAGCTTAAAGGCTTTTGTACAACATTAGGTTGTTTTTTTTACTGAGACTGATTTTGTGTTGGGAAAAAGGCGGTAAAATTTTTATTTATAAAACAATTTTTCTTGTCTGATGGATCAACGCACCGCCTAAATCGATACATCACAGATGGTAGAGAACTAAAACTTTGAGGGTACCTATATAATCTATTACGATTTTTGGAATACCAACTCTAGGAGGATGAAGAGCGTTGCAAATTTTGTCTCGAGAAATCTAAATTTACGCGGACAAAGTATTTCATCAATAAAGGTATATAAAAAAAATACCACCAACTTTGACATCACCATAAAAAAAGATTACTAGGTAAATATTATGTGTCAACATTATAATATACATAATATACTGCTATTTCGTGCCCGGTCTTTCTTCGTTATTTATTCGATATATCAAGTCGATTTTCATAGATATCATAAAATAATTAGTAACCAAATTCATCAAGTCTTTCTCAAGTCAAGTTATGCGCATACATACGAGTACATTGATTGGTGATTTATTTTAAACCAGCGAAACTCCAGTTCCCGTACGATCTTCATAATTAAATAATAGCCTATATTATCCCTGAATAACGTAGATTTCTAATGGAGAAAGAATGATTCAAATAGGACTAGTAGTTCCTGAGTTCAAGCAAACAAACTCTTCAGCTATATATACTAGCTGCGCCCCACGGTTTGACCTACGTTACTCTGATCCAGTAGGTCGGAGCGTGATGTTTTGTAGCCTATCTGTAAATCCAGCGTATAACCTATCCCGGTGCAAAATTTCAGCCAATTCCGTTCAGTAGTTTTGGCTTCAAAGAGTAACAAACATCCATCCATCCATACTTATAAACATTCGCGTATATAATATTAGTAGGATTAGTATACATTACTGTTATAAACTACTCATATCGATTGGTAGGAAGCTACTTAATTACTGAAGTAACTTCAAACAAGCCATTAAACGAAACTGTCTTACCGATAAACATTCACTATACAGTTTCTCCTCAAGCACTTAACACTGACACATCAGCGCTAATTCCCTTTCCCTTTTCCTGACAAGTTCCATCAAACGCAAGAACCAGTAATCCTTTCACCAAACTTTCCCTTCTCTTGCACAATTAAAAATGTGGTCTCTTCAAATATTTCTAATAAAAGCAAATTTAGGAACAGACACAAACGATTATGTAAATCTTGATGGAAATACCTACTTACGTACCGCTTTCAAAGCTAATGCAGGAAATTTTGCATAAAGTATTTCGCTATTCCGGTATCTTTTAAGTACCCATTTTGCACACCTACTAACAAAACAGTTGTGTAACATTATATTTTTGTATAGTAATATGCAGTCATAGATAAAACTTACAACTTTATTATCATTCTTTATTCATTTACCCTTTACTCTCACTATTCATTCTGAGAAAGATATTATATGTTACGGCTAAGCCGAAGTGCGGCTACACCTAGTTTTATCCGGCTACAACTAGGTCTAGCCAACCACATGCGGTTAAACTTAGGTTAAGGTCCCAATAAGTCCCTGTTCAACTCTAAATTAAACAATACCTAAGCATGGCAAAAAAAAGAAGTTGGGGTGGTTAAAAAAAAAAGCCTAAACCTAAACCAATGGAGTTGAACAGGGACTTATTCAGGTTGATCTAAGTTTAACCGCATGTGGTCGGCTAGACCTAGTTGTAGCCGGCTAAAACTAGGTGTAGCCGCACTTCAGCTATTAGCCGTAACATATATATATATATATGAGAACTTAAATAAAAATATGAGTAAAGAGTCTCCTCTTTTCTTTTATTATTATTTATTTATTTGCACTAAGACACTTTACATTTTATAAACTAAATTTATACCTTCATATACAAAGCCGTGTTATCGGTTTGCTTGCAGGATAAAGATTCAGAGCAGTAAATAATGTGTGTTATTATGTATATTATGTTGTTTATAAAGAGTTTTTTAACTTTAATTTAAATGATTTTACTTTTTACTCTTCCACTCTTATTACTCCGTCTACTCTTACTATTTTTATACCTTCTATCAGAATCTAAATCAGATTTTCTTCGAGGTATAATTTTGTAATTATGAGCTACGCCCCGCGGTTTTACCCGCGCTACTCTGCTCCAGTGGGTCGTAGCGTGATTTTTTGAAGCCTATTTGTTAATTAAACTTATTAACTATCCCCGTGCAAAGTTTTAGCCAAATCCATTCAGTAGGAAAGGGTAACAAACATACATACATCCACACATACAAACTTCCGCATTTATAATATTAGTAGGATTTACATGCGTATGGTGAAAAGTGTCTGACAGTTGCAACGCTGCAACATTTACCGCTACTTGCAGCTACGTAGAAAAAAAAATAGAGCATTTTAACAGTGGAAAATTGGTTTTACTATTGATTAATTTGACAATATAAAAAGCGCGGCTTTATATATTGTGGGGTATTAAATATGATTAAATAATGTCATAGAACTATTTTCTTTTGGTTAAAGGAAATCATTACAGATATGTATCGTATCGATAAATAAACTTGATTTAAAAGAATATGAAATGCTTTTGTATTTGTTACATTAAATATTTGTATTCCTTTTAATGCGAGAATCCAATGAAGCATTGCTTCAACGAGTTAAAAGATGCCTCCACAACATTGTAATAGTCATAAATATGTGTGAATAAATGTTGAACAACTCATACTATTTATTAACGCATCCTCCACACATCTATATATTTGAGCTGGTTCTTGCTTCCATTATAATAACTGCACTAAATAAATTTACAAGCGATATATAGATAAAAACTATAATTCATAGCTCTCCGTATGAGTAAATCGTAAATATTTCTCTTGAATATTGATAACATAATAAACGAATAGCCCAACAACCAACACGTATTCAAATAAATATATATTTTTTTTAAGTATGCTTCCAGCAGTGGCGTAACTACATATTTCGGGGCCCAATACTGCCTATTTATCATATATACATGTATTATGTAATATTTATTAAAAAAAACTTTAAATAAACCTTTCCTGCGTTTGATCATTTTTGTCAGTTAATAAATACATTTCTTGTTCTCTGTTGGCTCGTGGAACTTCACCCATCTTGCCACCCTATTGTTACACCACTAGCTTTCAGGTAATAAAAGGTGTCGTAAATATTGATGCCGTGCACAGTCTCAATAAGTAACTAACATGGAACAAAAAGATAATAGTACCATAGAGTTATTGAGATTTATTTATTATTTCTTATCAGTTGGAGACACAACTTAATTATTGTATTGAATAAGCTTTACTTTAAATTCGGTCACTATTTAAAAATGAGTTTTGTTGTTGTTGTTATCACAATAAAACTCTGTTTCAAAAAGCTCCTTTGCCATATTCATGTGAAATATATATTACTATTGTTTGCTTGAACGCGCTTATTTCAGGAAGAACTTGTCCGATTTGAAAAATTCTTTCAGTGTTAGATAGTAGGTACATTTATCGGTCAAGGCCCCATACCCATTACTAATTGGGCTTAAGATTTTGTTGCTACCTAAGGCACCGAGGCTGAAAAGGTGGACCCATTAAAAAGACGTTAAGTTTAACGTTAACTCTAAATGCTCTGTATAAACAGTTTATTATACAAGTGTTAAAAATTTTATTTTTTATTCCAACTAATAAAAAATTGCGCAGCGGTTCCTTTAATAAAATTTGTTTAACGCTTATGTACACCCGTACGGTAATTCACTGTTGATGATTATTTTAATTAAAGTAAATATATACTATATGTTTTAAAGTCGTTATATTAAGAATTTTATTACTCAGTCTAAATACCATGGCTGAGCTTTAAGAATTTCTTATTAACGTTTAAGGAAGTATATCTCATCATTATTTATAGACTTGTCTTAAACATATAGCATAGAAGGGATTGGCAAAAGCAATTTCACATTTATGAGGGTTATTTAATAATAATCCCGCTAGTCAGGAGCGGAGGTTCCTGAACAATATGCCATCTCTTCATGGGTGATGTAAAAAGCTATAGAAAAAGTCGTAACACGGGAACACCCAGCATAGTCACTAAGGTGGCAACCTATCAGCGATGAATTCATATAATTATTACACAAGTATTTCGCGTTAGTAAAGTATAACGCGTTAATGAGCCCATTGATTCCAATAGGCATGAGTACTAAAAAAATCTACTACTAAAAAATATTGGACACGTATTTTTTTTATCAAATCAATTAAATTTGACAAAGTTACAGAGCAAAAACAAACTATAATGTTCAGGAGAGGGGGGCTTGTGACGTCACTATTAGGTACAATTTTACCTTATAGTGACAAAATTTCAATTCAATTCGAAGAAAAATATACGTGTCCAATATTTTTTGGTAATCTAACTGACGGACTAAATAGTTTTTTTTAGTTCACATGCCTATGGTTATCAATCATGTGTCAACGATGTCGAGAAAATGCAGCACTGACTACAGTGATCCAGTCAACTCAGTAGAACCCTCTTCTTTGCGATAAGAAGTAAAAGTCGAGCGACTCAATCCCAAGCAGTTTTGTCACAAAGATAATCAGAATTTTATAATAAGCTCTGCCGAACAATTTGACTTTAATAGTTGTTCGAAGCTTATTTATTGACAATACTCTTATATTATGGGGAAATTTATTGTAGAAGTTGTATTACTTACTTGTATTACACTGCATAAAATAGGTTTTATTTGGCGGAGACGCCTAGCTTGACACTATTGTGTTTATATCTAGTACCTATTAATGCTGTCGCTGAATCTCTGAGATTTTATTGGCTGACAGTGACAGAGTAAGTGCCTATGTAAATAAAAGTACACCATCATTCTACCCATACAGGCAAAGAAGCCGGATAAGGAAGTTAATATGTATATTTATTGTAGCCGGATGATTCTAAATAAAATAGAAAGTAGTCGTCTTGTATGGGGGACGCGTGAGACTACGAATAAATGACCGCTTATGGATATACATTCTTTCTTACTTGCCGAGGCTAAGGTGCCTATTGTATTTTTCTTTTATTGCATTTTTACGTGTTCAACTTGACAATTGTGAAGCCGTTCACATATTAGTGTGGGTAAGTAATGCCCTTCTTAAAACAATGGCTTAACTCCAAATTAAAACTAACTGAACAAAAATATTTCTATGAAAGCTTCAATTTAATAAGTGGGAAATCATGATTCAGTCATTAGTTTTAATTATATAAATGACAGAAGTAATAAGTTAAAGAAAGGTAGGAATAGGTAGGTAACAAGGCATTTGTTTTCTAACGAGTATGAGTTATGCGATTCTTTGCCTACTTTTTTGGGGGATAATGCTGTTCGCGTCCGTGGGCTTTAGCTCTAGTCACCCACACGTGTCCCCTGGGTAGCGCCAAATGAACAGCACATCTGGTGGTAGGTTTCGACCGCGGTTTGTCACCACCCTCAAGGCAAAGCCATGCCGCCAAGTGATTTTTGTCGCGTTCCGGCATGTTGCCTTGAGTAGCCATCGTGGAAGGGGAGTCTGGGCAGTTGTGTGGTATTGCGAACCGGTTCCGGTGCTGCGTGGTGTCTGTGCTGGGTGACTGTTCGCGGAGGGTAGCGGGATCCTAAGCACGGTCTTCCGCTGGCCGACCGCAGGTAGTAGGGGGCCCAATTAGTAGGAAAGCCACCTATGAAAGGCTGCCCCGCCAACTAGCGAAAAATCCCAGGATGCGTCACCGTGCCGGTTGGCGACCGGATGCGAGGGCCCTGTGAACATCTCTGGGGGGGTTAGGGCGTCCCCGCGCGCTCCAGATCAGTCTCCCGTCGGTGCAGCATCATGTGTGTGTTGCGTGGTACTCGTTTATGTTACGCCTCGCCCAACTGTCCCTTTTCTACTTGTCTGTTCGTCATCAAAAATAAATGAAAATAAAAAATAATAGGAAACTGGTAAAACAGCGGTTGCACTCCCTCGCACTAAAAGTGCACCTCATCCGAGGTCTGCACTCCAATCTCATCCCGGTCCATCACCACCTTGAGACCGAAAAACCACATCTGCTGTTCCTCACGGAGACGCAAATCAGATGTCCAGCTGACGCAGCATACTTGCGCTACCCAGGGTACACCCTGGAGCACAATTTTAAGCCACGCGCTGGCACCTGCGTGTATGCTCGCGATGACATCTGTTTTCGACGTCTCCGTAACATTGAGGATTCCAGTTTCTCCGTATTATGGGTTCTGGTGGACACTGGCTTGGAGCAGATACTCTATGCCAGTGTCTATCGGTCGCACACCGACAACATGGAGACAACCAGGTTGTTTCAGTACCTTTCGGACTCGGCTGAATTAGCTCAGCTCAGGTACCCATCGGCGCAGCTAGTTTTTCTGGGGGACTTCAATGCCCACCACCAGGAGTGGCTGTACCCATACCAGAAAACCGACCATGCTGGGAGATTAGCGTATGCATCTGCACTGACGCTTGGACTCTCCCAACTGGTGACTGGGCCGACACGGGTGCCTGACATTGATGGCCATACGGCCAATTGCTTAGACCTTCTGCTGACAACCGATCCAGACCGATATCAAGTCGCGGTTTCCTCACCGTTGGGTAGCTCCGACCACTGTCTGGTGAAATCTGTGTCTGTCTACTCGCCACCCGATCCCGATCTCAAGGGGACTAGGCGAGTATGGCGATACAAGTCAGCAGATTGGGATGAGATGCGGCATTTCTTCGCGTCTTACCCTTGGCTGCGCTTATGCTTCTCTTCAGACGACCCGACTCGCTGCGCGGAGGCTGTTTCTGAGGTGATATGTCAGGCTATGGAATATTTCATTCCATTTTCTGACATCTCACTCCAAGACAAAGCCCGTCCATGGTTCAACGCTGAGTGTGATAGTGCTGAAGCACATAAGCACTCTGCTTACCAAGCGTGGGCGGATGCTCGAGCCCGCAAAGCGCCAAATATTCGGAAACTGAAGAAAGCTTACAATAGTGCTGCCAAGTCTTGCAAACGTGCCCTACGCAAGGCCCGCTTTGACCATATTGGCCGCATTGGAGCCAGACTAGCATCTTACCCATCAGGGAGTAAAGCTTTTTGGTCTCTTGCCAAATCGGTCGAAGCCAATTTCTGTCGGTCCTCTTTGCCGCCACTGCAGAAGCCGAACGGTTCATTAGCTCACACCGCCAAAGAGAAAGCAGACTTGTTTGCGTCTCTATTTGCGAAGAATTCACAACTAGATGCTGCTGGTAAAAGTCCACCCAGGCTACCACATTGCACTTCCACTATGCCTGAGGTGCACATTCGGCAAAAAGTGGTACTTAAAATTCTCAGCACTCTAGATGTGAATAAGGCTAGTGGGCCTGACGGCATTCCTGCCATTGTCTTGCGGTCATGTGCACCTGAGTTGTCTCCTGTTTTGACTCGCCTCTATCGTTTATCCCTGAAGACTGGTCTAGTTCCAGCATCCTGGAAGATTGCCAATGTTCAACCGATCCCCAAGAAAGGAAGTCGTGCCGACCCTGCCAACTACCGACCAATCGCAATCACCTCCATACTCTGTAAGGTTATGGAGCGTGTTTTAAACAACCGTCTCCTGGCATACCTGGAAGACAACGACCTCCTCAGTGACCGTCAATTCGGATTCCGTCGAGGCCGGTCTACTGGGGATCTTCTTGTATATGCTACTCACTTCTGGAGCGAAGCCATTGAGAGACACGGTGAGGCTCTTGCCGTGTCTCTTGATATCTCTAAGGCTTTTGACAGGGTTTGGCACGCAAGTCTCATTGGTAAGCTTCCGGTTTACGGTATTGCTCCCGTACTTTGTACCTGGATTCAGGATTTCTTGAGGGGAAGGTCGATTCGAGTTGTCATTGATGGCGCCTCGTTCGATCTTCTTAGTATTAATGCCGGTGTCCCTCAGGGATCTGTTCTCTCCGCGACTCTTTTTTTGCTGCACATAAACGACCTGCTAGTTACTCCCGGTACCTTTGGGTATGCAGACGACAGCACAGTCTCGGTGAGATACTTGTCTGATGCGAAGTCGGGGTCAATGGTCCAGTCGTTCAGGGAGTCGATGATTGAGGGGGTGAACTCGATCTTGGAGGCTGTTTCCTTATGGGGTGATGCCAACCTGGTTGGGTTTAACCCCTCAAAAACACAGGCGTGTCTTTTTTCGGCGAAACGGAGTCCACTCCAACTGACTCCGACTTTCCGGAATGTCTCCGTTCCGATCAGCGACCATCTTGAGCTCCTAGGGCTTGACCTCTCTTCTAATCTAAACTTCGGTCACTACATCGAGTCCATTGCAAACACTGCAGCCAAAAAACTTGGCATTCTCTCCAAGGTGAGGCGGTACTTCACATCGGAGCAGCTCTTAAGTCTTTACAGAGCTCAAGTTCGCTCCTCAATGGAATACTGTTCTCATCTTTGGGATGGGTCTGCTAGATATCAGCTGGATGCTCTGGACTCATTGGAGCGCCGAGCGAAGAGAGTCATAGGCAATAACTCACTGGTGGAGGCAAGTCTTCAGAGCCTCGAACACCGTAGACGAGTGGCCTGCCTATCAGTTTTTTATCGGTTGCATTTCGGGGAGTGTGCGGAGGTTCTACATAACCTGATACCCCCTTCACCCTTCCATCACCGGACGACTAGGCGCGGCGAGCGGTTTCACCCTTTTGTTGTAGACATTCCTTCAATACGCACGAAGCGATTTGCTTCTTCTTTCATAATGCGGACGGCTAAGGAGTGGAATTCTCTGCCGGCGTCAGTTTTTCCGGAACGCTATAATCTGAACATCTTTAAGGCTAAAGTGAACAGACACTTTCTAGGCAAGCGTGTATCATCTTAGGCCTTATCTTCGCCTTCCATCAAGCGAGATTATGGTCAAACGTAAGCCTATATGAAGTAAAAAAAAAAAAAAAAAAAAAAAAAACTTCATCAGACTTGAAGGCATGCAAGCCTCAAGAGTTATTAAATAGTTTTCGAACGACAGACATAAAAAACCGGCCAAGTGCGAGTCGAACTCGCGCACGAATGGTTCCGTACCATTTTCAAGTACCTACCGTACTACTGCCGTTACTGATATTAAGAAAAAAGTAAAAGAAAATAAAAGTTTTTGTATGGGAGCCCCCTCTAAATATTTATATTATTTTATTTTTAGTATTTGCTGTTATAGCGGCAACAGAGATACATCATTTGTTAAAATTTCACCTGTTTAGGTATCGCGGTTCTTGAGATACAGCCTGGTGACAGACAGACAGACAGCGAAGTCTTAGTAATAGGGTCCCGTTTTTACCCTTCGGATACGGGACCCTAAAAACGTGCACAAGAGGGCCTTTCTGTGGCTTGGAACTATATGAAAGATGTTTTGATGTATTCCTGGCTGATGTCAAAACTTTGAAATAGCCTTCCTTCAGCCTTCAGCGGCAGTCGAGGAACTGTTATTATTAGATATCTGATCCAATATATACTAAGGTAATGTATTTGAAGCTGCTGCGTATGTCGTGATAAACTATGGTGAAGTTAACATCGACGTTGGCTAGTAGTTTCGAAAATAATATAGAAGGTGCCGTGTGGTTTCCGGCTTAGAAAAGACCACGCCATATCGTAAGAGACGTACAACTGATGCATGAGTAGCAGCATGGATCAGCTCAAAGATATTCCCATCTTACTGTGTTCACCAATCCGCCTGCCAAGCGTGGTGATTACGGCAATATCCCTCAACGATCCTGGAATGCCAAGATATAGGTAGGTAAGGTAAAGAGATACAAGGGCCATGTTCACCAGTAAACTTATAAGGCCTAATTTAAATGACAAGCATTTAACCACTACTAACAAACATTTGATTTAATATAAATATTATATGGATTAAACAATTAGTTTTTTCAAACGCTAGAATAATACGTTGTGTCATTAAACTTACTTTCATTAGTAACGTTTTGATTATGTAGGTATTATAAATTAAATTCTGAGTTAGATATTTAATAATGCTCTATCATTATTCATTTGAATTTTGATAGAAAGAATAAAAACATAGTGTATTAAAGAAGACTATATAGATATTAACTTACTGTATTTTACTAGGAGTTGTAAATGTGTTTTCAAAACAAGTTATTATAATATGATTTACTATCTCATTGAAAGTGTTATAAAAATATATTTCAGATACTACATTATCTATACCTACTAATATTATAAAGATTTGATTGTTTGTTGGTTTGTTTATTTGAAATGAAAAAAATGAAATGAACTCCGAAACTAAGTACCTACTTGACGGATTTTAACAATTCTTTCACCGTTGGGAAGCTACACTATCTCCGGAGAACATAGAACACATTTTATTATGAAATTCCCACGGGAACGGGAGTTACGCGGGAGAAACCGCGCGGGAAGCTAGTTTAAAATAATTTTAGATAATATTTATATGGTACAAATAAATACGAAATACGTACGCTTTACATGCGCCATACTACTTATTTACTGTGTTAATTAACTAACCGACTTAATTATTGTGATAATTGTAACAAACTACTGCATTGTTTAGTTTTTTCGTTTACGGGATATGAGGAAAATAATTTTAGAACGTAAAATGTTTAACACTTCGAATGAAAAGACTTTCTAGTTGGTATATGTAACTATATACATCTACCTATACTAATATTATAAAGAGTAACGATTTGTATGTAAGTATGTTTGTAACGAATTGGCTCCAAAAGTACTGGACCGATTTAAAAAATTCTTTCACCATTTGAATGCTACATTATCACTGATTAATATAGGCTATATTTAGTTATGAAGTTCCCTCGGGAACGGGAGTTACGCGGGTGAAACCGCGCGCAGGAAGCTAGTAATATATGAAGCTGAAGGGGTTGTTTGTTAGTCTGTTTGCTTGAATGTGCTTATCTCAGAAATTACTATCCCGATTTGAAAAGCAGTGTTAGATAGCCTTTTTATCGAGGAAGGCTATGGGCTATATTTTATTATGAATTTCGTAGCTACGCAGGTGAAACCGCGCGCGGGAAGTAAGTTTTTTTAATATATTATCCTATCAATATTTTTTGCAGGTAAATACAAAAATTCAATTTAGGTGTAGCTCAGTAGGTAATCATTTCACGCAACGTGTATCAACGGTTTGAGCTAAAATTTAACACAGAGATACATCATAGCTCAAACATAATTGCGCTATGATTGAGAAACAATCTCGTATTTAGGCATAAACTTCTCAAAAACACAAAGTCACTTACTTGAGAACAATTTTTCCTTGTACTAAATTATACATAACAAAGGTTTTCTATGTTACTGTATTTATACGATGTTTATTTTCTAAATCAAATAGATTTATAACAATTTATTCCATACAATCTGTAAATGCTGTCACAATAACATCGCGTGCGCAAGTTAGACACGTGGATAGGATATCGACAAATAGCAACATCGCTACCCCACAATAAATAGCTGCCTACGAAGCTATCAATGCGAATCACACGCCAACAGACAAAAAAGGAAAATTTCTCGACTACTTATAAAATAGTTCAAATGTTTGATCACTAACAGAAAGGAATTTATCTTTTAGTCTCCTTCTTAGAAAATAACTTGGATAAATCCTCTTACTGATGTTTCAGATCAGATTTGCACCTAAATTTAGATCAAATGAATTAAACGAAATAAACAATAAACTAAACTTAATTACTAAGTATTCAATATTTCAAAAAGACACTTAATTAGATTACTAATAATTTTACATTAGTATATAAAAATGATGCCTATATTTTTGTAAAATGCAGACAGTTTTTTTTTTCAGCTGCGAAATTTCTGCCGTAACATCGCGTCCCCACCCCATGTCTTCCCTGATAGGCGGCAGCATCTATAAGCGCCAGGATACACATCATCTTACTGCGATCACTAACCCGACTGCCAAGCGTGGTGATTATGGCAGTATCACTCAACAACTCCAGCTTGTGAAAGTCTGTTTAAAGTAGGTTCAGCAAAGGTACCTAAACAGGCTGATAAAATATTGTTTTATCCTTAATCTCCAAACCGTCAAAAAATAACGTTAAAAATCGAATATAATTTAATCGCACCTCATCATTATTCAAATTATTATTGGAAAGCATTAACAATACAATTTGTACACTTTCTACAAATTTTCCTATAACACGGTTAATTATTTTTATTTTAGTACCATCGTTCGTCAGTAGTACACATCTTCGCGTTAAATTGCATTTCAGCATTAGTCTCGGGCGCATTCGCCGTTGAATCTCGGTAATGCGGCCAACACATAAATGAAATCGATCAATAAAACCGTAAATGCATTGTAAAACGTAGTTTGTATATCTATTGCCTTACTTATTCGTACATAAATATACATACATATATATTCACGCTGCCACACTTTTGCCAGTAATATAGAACGTACAAATCAGTGAAAGACAGTTCAACGCATGTGTTACCTTGATGATGTATTAAATCGATAATTTGAAAACAGAAGGTTGTTTTTTTTAAAGAATCCTAGCTGGGCGTTTGCAGTCTACTAGTATTCTTGTTAAACCCTCGTGCTAAGCTAAAATGCTCGTGTTACGAGTGGGTTCACGTCGGTAGTGCAATGTTTGGGGTTCGAACCGGCGACCTCGACCCACTACGGCTACGTCGGCTAGGATTATAGTGTTATACAATATATATCTAACAGATTTTTTTATTCTTATTGAATTCATCAAACCTACCTATAGATGTATTCATTTCATATTTTACTTCACTTCGACAATTTGTAATCATATTTTAATATATCTATACACAATAGTGTTGGTCATCAAACCATATCCATACCTATCCCGTGGTCGATATTGTTCGTGACTTGCGTGCCGTAAGCCCTGTATACTTTAAGAATTGTGGCCTGCAATGACCATGTCAGGTATTTCACATGGTCATATAAGGTCATATGAGGTTTGACCCTTGAGCAGGAAAGTGTTAAACTCACTGCGCTACAGGTGTACCTATATTACTTACCATAATGAATCTTCATCTAATTTTAATCAAATGAAAACATTTCCATCACGAAATGCGCAGTCATATAGGTTAGTCTACATGCGGTTTTACACCATCTCCCTGCATTAACACTAATTGAAATTCTGTCGGCATCTAGGTCAGAGTTTTCTCGCCTCTTAATAATTTCATGACAGGCGAGCATACTGTATTCAATCAACGAACCATCAAATGGTTATTCTAAAACCACACGCAACATAAATAGGTAAGTAACATGCATGAAATGTATTACTGCTTTGTCTGACAAATGATTGTGAAACGTTGTTTCCTCCATTCATCATAATCACTAGTGATCTAAATATCTATTTGCAACACTAGCCATAAACGCTGTGCTTCATCAATTACTTATACTAAAACGCAATTTATCTAGCCTATAAATAACTTTCCCGGCAGAATTGACGCATTAATAAGATGGGTATCTTATTACGTGCGCTGCCAGGACGCTTAACCTAAAAACTGGATAGATTATCCAGTTGGAGGAAAACAACAGGACACACTACATACTTGAGGATTTTGTCTGTCAGTTTAATAGGTTAGACACAAGAAAAAATGTATGTATAATGTATAATCAAACTTTTTTGATTATAACATACACCGCCGGCGGTTTTGTAAAAAGCCTTATAAAAGTCGGACTTGGCTTGGACAATGTCCAGCTTAATCCGGACGCCTGGCAATGGCGCCGGTGCGTAGGGCAATCGCATCGCATAACCTATCTCACGCGCCGGGAAATCGTTAATCATATTACAAATCTAAATCGACTTTATATGCATTACTATCGCTCTATTTCGATGATTCTCAAACAGAGGAATAGTATATTATGCAGCCATTTAAATATATTACTTGTAATTCGGTCGATATATTCAGTGGTCAGTTAACGATAAAGGCATATACGACGAATGTTTCTGACGCATATTGGCTTCTGAGCTCTTGATACATAAACTCATGAAGCAAAAATAATGATAATTTTGTAGTCGTATTTAACTATAGGTAAGTATGTACGTTTGTAGTAAGAAAGTAAAGTAAGTATAAGCGGTTAATAATACCGTATATTTTATTGTATTATAATTTCGCAAATAAATGGTTTTCTTTCTTTCAAATAGTATCCCTAGGTGAAATAGTGACACAAAAAATAGGACTATAAAATTGTATGTTCAATGTTGGCCTCAAATACATTACAAAAACAATTTCAAAGTCAAAGAAACACAGAATGGTTTGTAGGTGTAAAAAAGTTTGAATAACACCAATCTACTTTATTACATCACAAAATCTTCGTTCCATCATTATGTCTATTTTATTTAAAGTACCGGTTATTACTGCATTAATTATTTCCAAAGTACCGCATGCAAACAAGTAATTATATACTTTTATGTAATATTTCGTGGTTTAATTGCAGGTTCTTTTAATTTTGCACATTTATATGAACAGAATATAAAACTTGTAAGCAAATAGTACCTACTTATAAAGGAGGTATATAATTTTGTACTGTTCGTACGTAATCGCTGCAAACTCAGTGGTTTGTTTTACATTAAGCTAGTACATATTAGATAAGCACTTCTACTAAGTGATGAATGCTAGCAGCCGACGTACATCAAGATAAGCTCTTACATATTATTGTATTTGTTAGCCTAATGAATTTCACTTGTAGTTTTAGTTAATGTGTCATGTCCCTTGCTGGTATTTATTTTACTCAGCAGATAAGAATTGCTATTCAATGAGGCACTGCAGCCAGCATTCTGGGAACGTTGCCCAGTAGGTACCATCAATTTAGAATAGTTTTTATTTTATAAGTTACATTACATTTGCTATTTTTAATTGAATTTTTTTCTGCATCCTTCCTTTAACCGCCCGTTAACGTCCCCTGCTGCACATGGGCCTCCTGAACATACCCTGGCAAGCCCGGGTCATTAAGGAATATTGCTATAATCACCGCGCTGGGCAGGCGGATTGGTAATCCCGTTTCCGTGGGAACTTCATAATTGAATATAGCCTTCCTCGATAAATGGGCTATCTAACACTAAAATAATTTTTCAAATCGGTCAAGTAGTTCCTAAGATTAGCGCGTTCAAGCAAACAAACACTTTAGCTGTATATATATTTGTATAGATATTAGTACCTAGTTAGCAACATTGTGCATATTTAAGTTGACGCGACGTTAAGGTAATTCCAACCAACAGTGTTGAAAAAAATATTGTATACTGTGAATGATTTAACTTCCCCTTTTTGGGTGGTCACATTGATCTTCATCATAATTATTAACGTAGGTGTAACGTAGGCTGTGATTTAAAGCAATTCACATATATAGCAAGGAAATAATTTGTATTAGTCAAACACTGCATTAAATATCAATGAAAGGTTCGTAAAGCGACATTATTTCCACCTTCATACTACTCGAGACTTTTAAAAGCTAGTAATTTACTGATGGTAATGTTAATTTTATGCTTTTACTTATTTCTTTTACGACCGAACTTGTCTTTTATGTACTTGGTAGTGAAATCATGAGTGACCTGACTATGATCTCGATGAGACTAGTTATAGTAAAACGTAAGGTTGTATTAGCTGTAATAAAGATAAAAGTACAGCTTGCAGGCCTTAATTTACACACTTAAATTAATAAAAATCAAAAACCGTTCATGCGTACCCTATTCTATTGGTCAACTTTGTAAATGACATAGAAGGAGCTTTCTAAATATGCCTTATTTTTTTTTCAGGAGAGATCATGTAGTTATACTGTAGAAATGTCCATCGATCATTTTATTTTCTTTTACTAAAGGTAAAATGATTTTGATATACGTGTTGCCCTTAAATAAAGTCATTCCGCACTATCAGCTGCACCGCACCTACCGGCGTATGTAAGGGCGACCCTACTTACACGTGGTTTATTTTAAATATGTATTTAAATTAAAGTTTATTTTTAATTTTTAAAAATGGTAAAATTAAATTATTTATATATATCTTCTCTAACGTAATTGCAACCCACAATACCGTGAATTGTCAAAAAATGGCACCTATTTTTAAAGCACTTTATTTACCTACAATATAAATTATATACAAATCCTTTTAAATCAATCAATCCAAAATGATTGATTGAATAGCAATTGAAGACGATTCTGACGACAAATAAATTGTCTATAAATAATAATTGTACTAATAATACTTAAATTACAAATAAATATTATCAATGAAATAAATTTCAACTTTGACAGAATTTGTGTGGAAGCTCTGGTAAAAATAAAGATAGATATTTTTATATGACTATTCAAAAATCGGCTCATTGTATAATTTAAATAACGAATGAGATTGATTATTTAATTAAGTAATCCCGCTTTTTTATAAAGTACGCGAATGCAAAATACATTCGTGCAAAAGAGTGCATTTAATCCTTTACCGAACTTTCGATTTATTTTAAATTTAGTTATCGATAAGACCTTATCTGCCTTAACAGTTCATAAAGGCAACATACATTTTAACATCCTACCCGTTTTTAATCTTCATTAACATAGATTGTTAAAACGGAAACCGATATTTAATTCCAGTTTTGAGCAAGTAATACTGAATGCCTGAGAAAGCGTTTTCTGAATCCTGTTTTAATTAAAGGTAAAAAAATATCACAACACATGTTAAACCTTTTGAATTAATCAAGATCTCCAAAATAAAAAGGTAATATCATTCATTCACAACATCAGCCCGTATGACGTCCACTGATGAGCATGGGTCTCCTACTACCGAGGAGTTGTGTGGCCATTATGTCGGAATACATACGGCAATGGTTCCTAATCCTCTTCAATATTGTTAGCCCTAGGATCTATTAGGTAAACCGATTTTACCCTGCCCTTAAAATGTTATTTATAAAAAAATAAAAATAGATACAAATTATTAGTTACTTCGTTACCCCCAGGAAAAAGCTGATTTATCCCTGCGGGGGTAATTACCCCAGGTTCGGAACCACGGACATTGGGAAACGCTGCTGACCGTTCCTTGCTATACAATTGTTATTATCAGCTTAACGTGCTTTCTGTGGCACGGAGGGTTGTTCCCTCAATCAGACCCGGATAGAAATCGTAGAATTTAAAACAGATTCCTTGTCCAGCGGGAGGATTGGACCCATGAACTCCGAGACTACCGCTACACCACGGAGGCTGTCAAAAAATATAATCAAAGGGTATAAAATACCCTTTGATTATATTGTTTTTCATTTACTGGTTTATTTTAAATAGAAAAATCGTTTTTATTTCAGTTATTTGTTGAGAGCATCCATGCAGTATTATTTGATTATTTTTATATGTAGTAAGAATAAATCTATACTAATATTATAAAGCTTCAGAGTTTGTTTGTTTGTTTGTTTGTTTGAACGCGCTAATCTCAGGAAGAACTGGTCCGATTTCAAAAATTATTTCAGTGTTGGATAGTCCATTTATCGAGGAAGGTTATAGGATATATTTTATTTTCAAAAAAATTAGGGATCCGTACGAAAATTACGATTTTGTAACCCAAGGTGTAAAATCGAAAACCTACTTATGCGTACGCTGCAAAAACTATTGACAATAGAACAAAATGATGTACTACGGGTTTGTAGGTCTTATTAAGATCTACAAAAAAGTCCGCGAGAGCACATATCTAACTATCGTAGTTTAGCCACAATAACCGCTTTTATGTTCATAAAAAATATTAAATCGTCTGAAGAAAGAAACTACGTTAAATGTGTATATTAATCCTTATCCAAATTAAGCATTATGTTATCAAGGGTATTTATGTAGATACTAATATTATAAAGCTTCAGAGTTTGTTTGTTTGTATGTTTGTTTGTTTGTTTGAACGCGCTAATCTCAGGAAGAACTGGTCCGATTTCAAAAATTATTTCAGAGTTGGATAGTCCATTTATCGAGGAAGGTTATAGGATATATTTTATTTTCAAAAAAATTAGGGATCCGTACGAAAATTACGATTTTGTAACCCAAGGTGTAAAATCGAAAACCTACTTATGCGTACGCTGCAAAAACTATTGACAATAGAACAAAATGATGTACTACGGGTTTGTAGGTCTTATTAAGATCTACAAAAAAGTCCGCGAGAGCACATATCTAACTATCGTAGTTTAGCCACAATAACCGCTTTTATGTTCATAAAAAATATTAAATCGTCTGAAGAAAGAAACTACGTTAAATGTGTATATTAATCCTTATCCAAATTAAGCATTATGTTATCAAGGGTATTTATGTAGATGTACAAAACTTTTTGTTTTATTCCAATCGGACATTTCATTGAGAAATTATCACGAGTATAAAAACGCAAAGAATTGGTACCTAATAATGAGTTGTTTGCCATAATAGGGAAAGTTGAAGAGTTTGTTTGCTTGAACGCAATAACCGCAGCAACTATTGGTCCGATTTAAAAAAATCTCTCAGTGTTAGATAGCCCATTTATCGAGGAAGGCTATAAGCTATATTTTATTATAAAGTTTCTACGGGAACGGGCGTTACGCGGGTGAAACCGCGCGCGGAAGCTAGTAATACAATATACGGTGTATTTCATTGACAAATGAATAACATTCATGCAATTAGGGACCACGGTACCATGAACCATGAATAAATATTTTATTATTAAATAGCAGAGCCATAATAATTTATAAAAGAACATCATAAAATATAATATAATAATAAGCGTCCGATATATGTTCTACTTAATATTTGTTCGCTAATTAACCGTTGTTATTTATATACATAAATATTAATCCCTATTTCCCTTGATCGTCGCACCACGCGTGTGGACCAATTTCCCTATTTATTTTTTTGTTATTGCCAGCAGAAAGGATCACATAAAATAAAAAAATAATAAAGTTAAGCGGAGCCTTAGAAAATATAAGAATACTGAACCACCATATTAAATTTTCTAAAGTAACCTTTACGCTTTTGGCAATATAAAGGCGGAAACATATTATTAAAACGCCACGCCACCCGACGACACACCACGCGTGTTGAGTCGAATCAAATGTATTGTTTTCTATAGAGCAGAAACACACTATGAACACCCGACACGACGCCACGTGCGTACTGATGCACAGGTGTTGACACGTGGCGTGGCGTGGCGTTTTAATAATGTGTTTTCGCCTCAGTTATTGTATCTTTTTTTATTGTATGGCGTTTTACATTACATTGACAGAATGCGTGCCGCGAATACCGTCAAAGAGTATGTAAAATAAATATATATCGTTTAATATAGATGCTTCGTTCGCACCTATCAGTACTTATTCGAATCAATACCTATTCATAGTTAAAACAGGACAACATCTGTCGGGTCAGCTAGTGATTAATAATTCTCACCAATCTGTGTAGATTAGGGTTTATAAAGTAGGCGTGGATAGAAAGCACTGATAAATGCTGGCAGGCCTAAACTTAGGAGACGATTGGAAAGCTAGGTGCAGCCGGTCTAGTAACGGGTTGCGCTTTCCATCGAGATGCGCTTTCTGATATCAAATGCCATTATACTAGCAAATATATACTATATTGTCAATGGCTAGTCTATAAACCAACTTGTGATTATCATTAGATCTTACTTCAAAAATAATCTATTAGTTTCATACACCATGTATATTAATTCTTGCCAATAATTGGCAGGATGATTGGCCATCAGTATTACTATATATAATTATAGAATAGACAAATAATATGTTTTATGACAAAAAAAAAGTTTCTCTCGTTTCTTGTCTCTAGAACCTTGAAATAATAGTAAATTTTGATGTTACAAGTTTGACGCATTTGTCTGTGAATGTGTCTTTAGCATAGTAACTCCCGAACAGGTTAAACAATGAGTTGTCTTTTTTTATCTGTAAGTTTTGTAAACAAAAAAGTATTTAAAGAGTGATTTAACTACCAGAAATAAATCATTTCTCTGAATCATAGCAAAGAATGAAGCTGTTTTATTACATAAAGCATCTGTCTCGTGTTAAATTTGTTAGATTATTATTAGTTAGAATTGTTAAATTATTTAGAATTTATGAACAGTAGAAGCTAAAGGAATATATGGCCAGTATTACCCTCCTGGTTACGCCTGCTACGTCACAACTATTTTGCATACATAACCCACGGCCGTAACGTCACGATACATGGTTCTGACATCGTGTTTATACCAATGTCTAACCATGGCAGTAAAACTTCAACTTTAAATTGCTGTTCAGCAAACCTAAGTTGAAGTTTAACGACCATAGCAACACAGGGTCACTGAGGGATATTGCTATAATCACCATGTTTCATAGGAGGGTTTGTGATCGCAGTCAGATGCTGCTCATCTATCATAATATATTTTGCCATTGAAGTACTAACCCCATCATTATTATCATCATCAGCCCGAATAGTGTCCACTGCTGAATATGAGCCTCCTCCTAAGGATGGTTTTTTGCCACTGTCGCCATGCTTGGAAGATGGGTTGGTGACCGCAGTATTAAGTTGTAACACACAAGGAAATGAAGCTACCCATGCCTTGGTATACGCGTGTTATAGATGTTATAATAATCGGAGCCAACGGCTTAATGTGCTTTTCGAGGCACGGAGTATAGTCACTCAACCAACCAGACGCGGAAAGAAATCTTTAAATTTCCTCAAAACATCCTGTCCGGCGTGGGGTTCGAAACCACGATCTTCGAGACTTCACACATGGGAAGATAAAATGTGGTGTATTCTAAGCCGTAAACCACACGGCAATAAAACAGTATCGATTTTATAATTCATTATGTTAATAAAGAAAGTTAATCATCGTGTGGCGAACCGATTTTGTACAAGTAAAAACTTTGACGTCGACGGACGTACAGTCATATCACTTTTTACTACTATAGCGCCCCACATTTTACTTCCTTCTTGTATTATAAATGTTAAAGCTTGCGAAGACATGTCATTATGAACTAGTATTGCAATGAACGGTTTTCATAATGGCACATATTATAACCGTATAAAAGTCAACGTTTATAGTCAAGTTTCATATCATTTGAATATTTTGAAGTACTGTTTATTTCAGGAAATCAAAACGCATGTAGCTTTTACTTCGTTCATTTGTTTGTTTGTTCCAAATGAGGCGCCATCTTGCGCTTAGTTTGTAGTTTTTAAGCAATTTATTGTGAAGTATCAAATGGCTCCTGGATAACTACATAATGCCCGTCCGAAAAAAAAGTGCATTTATATACCTATGTACATAAATGCACTTTTATTTTGAATACGTTTACCTATCAACCCATTTAATTCTACACACTCTAATCTAACCTAAGTAAGGTTACGTTAGCGACAAAGAAATGGCGATATGTCGAATAAGGCTGAACCCACTGAACCAGGCTGAACTCAACCAACTCCCTAATAATATAAGAGATCTTTCTATAAACAAGTTTAAATGATATGTCAAAGATAAACTACGTAAAAAAACCTTATTATAAAATTTCTTATTATGTAAATTACAAAACTCACTCACTCCCAACTCACGAGCAACTCACTCCCAGGCAGGAATGAGTTGCCCTGAAACAAAACTGCTTCATTAACAAATGCATCACAATCATTTATTTAATTAAAGGATTCCTCTAAGTTTCTTGCCAGTCCAGAACCGGTGGTTGAAAAAAAACGCATCATAAGAACATAATTAAAAATATTTTAAATGTGTGAATAAATTAAGAATAATTGACTTTGACTTTGACCACATTACACAGACGCTTTCCTCGAGCGTGTGTCACATGCGGGTACGAGGTCGCGCGGAGCTCACGCTCTCGTCTTAAACTCGTCTTTCGCGTTAACCCAACATGAACTCCTAATAACATTTCTCTTTCATTTGGATACTTTTATGGTTAAAACAATAAATAGACCTTAATAAAACAATGAACAACCTCTGTGGCGTAACGGTATAAGTTTCGTTTTAAGTCTCAAATGTCGAAGGTTCAATTCCCACGCCGGACAAGAAATTGAGTTATATCTAAGATTTATTTTCGGGTCTGGTTGGCTGAGGAATAACGCGGACAACCCTCCGTGCCTCGGAAAGCAAGTTAAGCCGTTGGTCCCGATTGGTATAACATAACAAGCGTATACCAAGGTACAGACAGCAGCGTTTCCTAGTGTATTACAAGATAGTACTGCGGTCACCAACCCGTCTCCCAAGCTTTATGAATCCGGCAAAATCCTTACCTCGGGACTAGGCCCATGTTCAGCAGTTGGGCGCTATACGAGCTGATGATGATGATGGAGCTAGTTCTGTGTGTGACAAAACTAGTAATTTAATAAAAACGTTATATTTCCCATTCAATTTTAAAGTATAAACAATGGTTAAATGTTGACTTCTATGACTATTTCCTAAGATCTAAATAGAAACATAGAACAATACATTTTGCAACATTATTATCGTTGTAATTATTTTATTAACGATCAATTCAATGTCTAGAAGGCGGAACAGTAAAAAATATATAATAATGATTGAACTACTCGATACCACTAGCGTAAATATCAATTTATATTTTCATTTATGTTTAGGTTGATTTTATTATTATATTTTCATTCAACAATAATATACAGTTGTTAGAGTTAATGTAAAATATTTTTTAAGGTTCCGTACCCAAAGGGTAAAAACGGGATCCTATTGCAAAGACCCGATTCCGTCTGTCTATCCCTCTGTTTATCCGTCTATCCGTATATCTATACCAGTGTGTCACCAGGCTGTATCTCGTGAACCGTGATAGCTAGCCAGTTGAAATTTTTACAACAGGTAATGTAGGTATTGCCGCTATAACAACAAATTCTAAAAACAGGATAAAATAAATATTTACCAGACAACAAACACATTTTTTGCCGTGTGGTTTCTACCCTGTCTACCCATGTCCCTGGTGTCGTAAACTGCGACTAAGGGACATATGGCTGATGGATGGGCAGCAGCATCTATTAGCCCAAGGTTAACATCTAACTGCGATCACCAATCCGTCTGCCAAGCGTGGTGATTATGGCAATATCCCTCAACGATCCTGGTTGGCCAAGATCTGTTAAGAAGAGGCCCATGTTCAGTAGTGGACGTAAACGGGCTGTTGATGATGATGATGAAACTAATTTTTTTACGTTTTTTCCTCGATATCATGACGGCAACAGCAACGGCAACAAATAATATAGTGTCTAATGTTGTATAGATAATGGTACGAGACCCTTTTTGTACTTGGCCGGTTTATAAATACGAAATCTATCCCAGTCGATTTTTTATCAGCTTTAAACGGTTTGCTCAATATTGTATTACCTTACAAGCGTTTGGATCATGATTTATGTCTTAAAAATAGTTTAATTAATGGTGCGTAAAATTTAATTATGAGCAATTTAAGACAAGCTCAGTTGAAGACAAGATGGACCACTAAACATTACGACCATTAATGGTAAAATCAGATCACAAGGCTAAAGTCACGTCTAATGGCCTCAATGAAATGTTTTTATTGTGCATAAATGGACTATAACGAGCCGCATACGAGTAAGTAGAATGGACCTCACGAGAAATCGTGGCGTCGAGAACATCTTTGTGTGCGAATGGGGCTATTCAGGTGACTTTGCCGCTTAATAAGTTTAAAATGCGTGAGATAACTGAAATAAAAGACAAAGAATTCAAAATATGAGACAGGAATGTTTTTTTTAACTGTCACGTAGGTAGTTCAGTTTACTTTTACCGTTATCTCAGATGTTAAGTAAAACGCGATTAAAAAGAAACTGCATATCTCAATTAAAGGCGTTGGATTAAATTGCAGCTGTTTATGGAGATGCGAACTTTATGTTTGATTCATCATCATCATCATCAGCCCCTATACGACAACTGCTGAATATGGGCCTCCTCCCGAGGGAGGGTATTGCCATAGTTGCCACGCTTGGCAGGCGGGTTGGTGACCGCAGTATTATGTTGTAACACAAAAGGAAACGCTGCTGCCCGTTCCTTGATATACGATTATCATAGATGATGTTATAACAATCGGGACCAACGCCTTAACGTGCTTTCCGAGGCACGGACGGTAGTCCCTCAACCAACGAGACCCGGAAAGAAATCTTAGAATTTACACAAAGATTTCTTGTCCAGTGTGGGGATCGAACCCACGACCTCCGAGATTTTTGATTATGTTTGATTATGTTAATATTATTATCTTAAGCTTAGGTAGATATGTGTTTGAGCCCCAGCGTCGTGCTGAACAAATGCATCCTCTTAGCAGACCTAGGACCTTGGCAAACCAAGGTCGTTGAAGAATATTCCCGTAATCACCACGCTTGGCAGATTGGTGATCGCAGTAAGACGGTGAGTATACTTGAGCTGATAGATGCTGCTGCCCATCCATCAGGTGTAGGTATGTCCCTTAGACGCCCCTTCCTACACCATGGGAAGACATGGGGTGGTCTATTTTAAGCTGGACACCACGGCAGTAAAAAAGTAAAAACGCATGATTTTTTGGGACGGACATGTGTAGTTTGTTAGCCACGAGGCTTTTGCTACTTTACCGAACATAAAGGCATACAGTGCTCCAGCATAAATGAATGGTTTAAAAACTACAAACTAAGCAACCTCCGCAAACGGGGGTCCCCTGTGGAACTTGGACCTCGGCTCACGGCGATCGCTGGCGGGGAGATTGAGGCTTTTAGTTTTTTAGAGAAGTTATGTGCAACTACAAAAAAAGGCATGTTTGCTACGCACTAGATGTCATGTTAATGCAGTTCCCAGTGTTCCTAACACTGACGTGTTTTAGTGGGTAACCCAGCAAAGCATCCAATAGAGGTAAGAGTCCCACATACGTCGTACCCCTCCCCCGCAGCGGAAGTGAACTGCAATGCATTTCCCCTTGCAAAAAATATGTAAACGAAACAGGAACACATATTTTCTATAACATTGTATGTTTTGGCGACACGTTCCCCAAGTGCTGTATACTTTGCACAGCACATAAGTATTGGCAACGCTGCCAGCATTCTGGGAATCTAGCCAAATAGTATAAATTTAGAATTATAATATATTATAAGATAGTTTTAATTTAAATTAGCTTTTTTTAGTTCTATATACATATGTATTTTAAAAATAATATTTGTCCAAACTAATGAGAAAAATAAATCTAGACTGGTAAAGATTTACTGTGTGTCTAACATGCGTGGGTGTTCCAGTCTTGTGAAAACACTGTCTATTTATATTGTAACAAGTTCTTGTAGGATTGCAAGTTCTTTTACACTGTTATTTCTTTTTGATCTTGTCTGTCTACAATTTATACGTCCACGTCAGTGAGGCGGCGTGCAAAAGCGAAAATAATGAATGCAAGTTAAATTAAATACTTATAGAACATAAAAAGAAAATGGTGTAGAAATTAAATGTCTGAATGGAAGATTCACGAACTACCCTAAGAGGCCGACCGAGGAATTGCCAAGTTAACTTACTATGACTCGTCCGTGTAAAAACATTACTACTCTTTTTCATGGATGGAATTTTTGAAATCATTTCTTGCCTGCGTCTTCTAGGTAATACATTTCCTTTAAGTTTAAAGTGTTGCGTTTTAATAGTAAAGATTCGGAAACAAATTAATTACCAAGCAATTGATTCTTTTAAATGTTCTACATGTTCTTCCAATAAAACCATAACGCGTTCGATTTTATATTTTGATTTGAATTTTTCTCATTTTATGATATAACAAAATGTGTGTATGTCATATATTAGAAAGTAGGTTTACTTGGTCATGCCTTTAAGGAACTAGGAAGTAAGACCTTATTAAAGCACCGTAAGTCAGTTTGGATGTCATCCATGGAACGGTAGACTTTAATTGAGCCAATTAGGTTTTAATTACGAAAGTCAATTTGGCTCGCTTACATGTCCACCAATAATTACACCATAATTAATAAACCTCTTTATGTAAAATATTTAACTGAGCTTTAAGTTATAACGCATAAGTTCATCCTAAATAAACAAAACAATTAACCACAAACTAACCTATATCGTACAGACTCCGCATAATGCACTCTAATTACAGGCGGTAAGGTTTAGCTTTGAAGAAGTATTCTAAGTAAGCCGAGCATGCTATTAGTCGACTAAGGTATAAGCATCTTAGTCGTTAAGTCAACAGTTAATTCGGTAATGACAGTAGTTAGTGCACTAGTTGGAGTATTTAGCTATTACCCAGGAACTTAGTTATAGTGATAACGTTAACATACTACCAATTAAACGACCGAAGCGTTGCGCGTTGCCCGTAATAAAAAGGTGCGTGCATTACAATTTAGTACTTAACGTTTAGTGTCTTCGAAATGAGCGTTTTCATTTAACATCATTTAGTACATCTACATTATCCAATCACTTCACTAGTCTTTCTTCTTCTTTCTTCAAGTGAATGAAAGGTACAATATTAGCCGGAATTATAATTTTAATGCAATTAACCTATAATGATTTATGTGAATATAAACTTATAATGAGGAGAGGAATTAATGATACACGGATGGAGAGTACTATAATGCGCTGCTAACTATCAGTTACCTAGTTAAATTCATAGAATAAGAATAATAATCGACTAATGATAGTTATTTTTATATTGTAATTCTGACAAGTACAAGCGAAGCGAGCAAGTATTTACATAGGCTAGACTGAAATAATGAATCTATTCAGCACTTAATAAAGTGTATTAAGTGTTGCATAACTTCATTATTTCATTAATTCTGCAACAATGTGTATTAATGTTTAAACTTAGACTTGAGTTTTGCAATAAAGTTAAAAAAAATCAGGCACCGATTTCATATTCACATTTTTTAAACTTCACAATCAAAATATTACTATGAATTGATTTTAACAAATAAATAAGTTTTTATAAAAAAAAATCGTGTCCGTGTAGATAATTTTGGAAGCCAAGGTTTGTATGATAGCAAATTTTGGCAAAACCAGGCGAAGTAAAGAAGAATCTCAGTGTTTTATTTTTTGGAACGTCATTTGAGTCTTTTGCTACTTCGAGTATTTTGAGATTAAAGGAACTAATATTGTGCAGTATATCCTATGCCGATAGCCAATCCCCTGGAGTCTGTAGCACTTCATATTTACACGAGGTGATAAACAAACTAATATATTTATTTCGAACTGTTTCATTGATGGTAGGTACAGTGGTACAAACATTCGGTTAGATCATAATAGAGAAAAATATTTTCTCACATAAATATGGTAGGTATTGCAAGCCGTGGGAGAACATTTAGGTTCGACTTACAAAGCATTCATATGTATCATAACCCAATTAGTGATATTTTACTTACTGCATATAGAGGTAGGCACACTGTAGGTATGTATATTATGTTACACACAGGGAAACGCTGCCCGTTTCCAAATAAATGATTTGTACGATAATGAACGGCTTTATGTGCTTAGGTTTTACATAAGGGTTTGTACTAATTTGTATTTGGTGTGGCATGGGGTTCGAACCCACGACTTCCGAGAGTAAGCGAAACTAATAAGTATTGTGTTCGGTCGCGGGTTTAATATCACCAGCAGTATACCACGTATGTCATACAAGTCCTAATCATAAAGTTACAATCCTGTGTTCAAATACGCTTCTATCTAAATAAAATTCGTTATATCAATTTATATAAAAAAATATAATCATATAAGTGTAAGTAAGTAGGTACATATTTAATGGATTCTGCTATAGTTGGTCAGAAATGCCCCCGGAGAGATTGCCTTTGTCGGTTCTAGTGTGGACTGCGCGCATCGCTGCAGAGCAATTAACATTTATTCATACTATAACATGTGGCGACAGAAAACAAGGTGGGTGGCACTTATCAATTTTATAAATAGTTAATTAAAATTTTATTTTATTCGCTTATTACCGTTGAGTGTTATTTTTACATCGTTAAGGTCAAAAGTTGTAAAAATGGCAATCACTCGTAGATTATAAAAAATGGTAGGTAAGTATAGTTTTTAAATTCTATGTTGACTATTTTCAACCACAACATATGGAAAATAAATATAATATTTGTTTATAACAATCTAATATTTTTTTAATACAGTCCAGTTCAAATAGCTCCAATTTTAGGCTGGATTTATCTACACCTACTCAGGGTTATTAAAAATACTTGAATTTTACCTACTTTTATTTTTGATAAAATAGTCGACATTTACAAAGGCGTTTAGAATAAATAAGTAATAATAATAATCTCTATTATGCATTTTAATAAACAATTGATGGTTATTGATGTCTTTTTTTTAAAAGATTACTAGCAGAGTTTTTGCAGTCTTGTTAACCGTTCGTGAACCCACTCGTGACACAATCATTTTAGCTTATAAAATGCTTGTGTCACGAGTGGGTTCACGTCGGTAGTGATATGGGTGGGGATCGATTCGGCGACCGCAAGCCCGATACCCCAGCCATTGGGCTACGGCCGCTTCATGATTTCACGACGCAACGATTGGATCTATATGTTGGGTCTTGTTAATAGCATGATCGACAACCGTATTTTGAAGATGAGCTCATATCCCGCTAGCAGCGACCATTTGTTCCTAATCACTGCACATGTTTGTGTTTACAATAACGGTATTCTGTTATACTCGTACAAGCATTTAACGATAATGTCATGATCTATAGGCAGACCATAGACTATAGACCAGTCGCTATTTATCTTTGCCTAATATAGGTATTAAAGCAGAAGAGTTTGATTTTTTATTAATTTGGTCGGGGCTAATCTTTGGAACAGTAATGATCATATAACGTCCACTACTGAACATGGGCCTCCTCCCGAGAGAGAATTTTCGCAATAGTCCCCAAACTTGCCAAAGCTGCTATAAATTCTCTGGTATATGCTTCTAGATGATGTTATAACAATCACGACCAACAGCTTAACGCGCTTTCCGAGGCACGGAGGTTCCCTCAATCAACCAGACTTGGTAAGAAATCTTAGAATTTACATTAAGCTTTCTAGTCCGGTATAGTGATCAAACCCACGACCTCCGAGACTTAAAGCGAGACATACCGCTACGCTACGAAGGTTTTCAAATTAAATATTGCGCGTGTGATAAATTACTACGTTTACTGCTACTTTATATAAATTAGGCTGAATAAGTTTACGGTACTTTGTTAATTAAACTTTGTCGTTTACCTAAATATTCGTTTTGCTCTACATACTTAATTAAAAGGTCATTCAACTAATGTTGAACAGAAAACTATGACAACTCTTAATAATTTAACTACACAACGGGTTTTTATATAATAAAAATACGTGAAAAAGTTTTTCATTAAAAAATATAATTTAACCGCTCATTTAGTTCGTAGTCCTGTTTTAGTACCTAATCCAAAAATTATAATGCTAATGAGCAAAGAATTTTAGCCATTGAACATTAGCAAAACAATATCAATCTCTGTGGCTTAGTGGTAGTCTTGTAGGTCAAGCGTTGAATCCCCACGTCAAACGAAATGAAATCTTTGTGTATGATTATTTGTCATTTATTTGTCATAACATGAGTCAGTGAATATATCAAAGTTTACCAAGTTATTAATAAGTGTTAAGAATTATTTCTGCGTCTAGTAGGTTGTAAAGTGACCCTAACCCTCCGTGCTTTGGAAAGCACATTAAACCGTTGGTCTTGATTGTTATAGCAACGGGCAGCAGCGTTTTTTATTTTTATATGTTACAACAGAATACCGCGGTCACATATCCGCCTGCCAAGCATGGTGACTATGGCTAAAAAAATAATAACTAATAAGCTTTGTACTGTCTGACTAACTGACTGACTGACGAATCAACGCACAGCCTATACCCCCAAACCATAGAGTTTTACCAAACTATATATAACATAGGCATAAAATAAGAAAAAAAAATCTATCCCTAACAGTAAGAAAAGGGAAGATAAAGTTTGTATGCAGAAATGGAAGTCTAGGCGAACGACGTCGCGGACAATAGAATTTCACAGAAATTTCTTCACTAACGTAATTAGGTACCAACTATACGTTTCACTAACTAAGGAGTTAGTGTAACGTAAAATGATTTATTAGATTCTTATGTGTTACACTAACTCAGGAGTTACTGTAACGTAAAGTGATTACGTTAGAGAAGAAATTTCTGTAAATTAATGCAGGTATTCTTTTATTTTTCATTACAAAAATGAAATGATACCATAATAACCTATGAAATTGCCGTTTTGTATGAAAAAATTTAAACGAGTTTTTTACATGTGTTTTTTATTTGTATTAATCGAAGTAATCACCCATGCAATCAATGCATCTTTGCCAACGCAGTGGCAGTTTATTGATGCCCTTCTTAAAGAAATCAGCTGGACGGGAGGCAACTAATTCTTCAAAGGCATTTTGTACTGCTTCTCGGGTATTGAATTTTTTTCCCGCCAAGAAGTTATCCAAATTCTGGAAAAAGTTGTAGTCTGCAGGCGCAAGGTCTGGTGAGTAGGGCGGATGACGGAGAGCTTCCAACCCCAGTTCTTGCAACTTGGAGACCGTCTGCTGTGCAGTATGAGGTCGCGCGTTATCGTGCAGGAGCAGCGGAGACGAGCGATTGACTAATGCTGGTTGGAGATGTGCCAGCTTCTCCATCATTGTGTTCAATTGTTCACAGTACAGATCTGCAGTAATGCTCACCTCGTTTGGTAAGAAGCTGTGATGAATCACACCGGCGCTAGACCACCAAACAGTGACTATCACTTTTCTAGGGGTAAGTTTTCGTTTAGGGCATTGTTTAGGTGCTGAACCAGGATCCAACCAACTTGCTGAGCGCTTGCGGTTAACAAACAGAATCCATTTTTCATCGCAGGTAAGGTAACAATGCGGTTCAAAATTCCTTCATTTGTGTGTCTGTTGAGCAGTGCAAGGCACATCTCGACGCGTACTTCGCGCTGGCGATCATTGAGTTCGTGGGGCACCCATTTGTCAAGCTTTTTTACCTTGCCAATTTGACGCAAGTGGACCAATATTGTTTTGACGCTAACATCGAAAGCTGCTGCTAATTCAGCCGTAGATTGTGTATCATCAGCTTCCACAATCGCCTTTAATTCGTAAATGTCGACCAAAGTCTTCGGACGATCGCGAGGTTCATTTTTCAGGTCGATGTTTCCAGAACGGAAGCGAGCAAACCAATAACAGGTGGTACGTTGGTTTGTAGTGTTAGCTCCGTAAACGTCGTTGATGTTGCGTGCCGCTTGTGCCGCGTTGCTACCACGACGGTACTCATATTCCATAATTACTCGAATTTTTAACATATCCATGACCATGACCATGACGAAAAATATTGGAATGCGATGAAAATGTAACACTAATCAATAAACAAATGACTACTTTTGGAAAAAAAAATCCATGTCGTTAAAATAAAATTAATTTGAAATTAGAATTCTTAGCCAAACAAAAATTATTTTGATTTGAAATGGCCAGTACTGCAGAACGGCAATTTCATAGGTAACTTTTTTTGAATAAACATACACCTAGTCGTACTTGCACTGAATTGTGACCGATGTGTGTTTTTGTTTTGTGTGACTAGTGACAACCCTGTTTTTATAATTTTGTACTAAGTTATTATAAGTTAGCTCTGAGGTAATTATGTTTGAATACTGCCAAATTGAGTAAGCTTTTACTATCATAAGTTTTATTGTATTTTGTCTGTTAGTGATTATGTGTAATCTTTTGAGAAAATAAATGTTGTTAAATATTGTTAAAAGTCATCTCATTGCTAACTGGCTGGCCGCAATCGAGGAATAAAATTTTATGGCGAGATAACTTTTATTATTTCACAATGAAATCTTCGCTAACGTTATCGTTACACATGATACTATCTACTATTAAAGGAATGGTATATATTTTAAAAGCAGTTTATATATCGAGAGGGAAAAGGCTAATTGAGCTAAGCAACTCAATAACTCTATAACCATTATGAATTTTTACCTTAGTGCCTTCAAAAGAAATAATATACCATATGAATGGATTACATAAAATATGTGTATTATTCAATATTGCACATGTTATCTGTCCGTATCCAAAAAAATATGCTATAAATAAGAATACCCACCATTTCAATATAGGTTCCATTTTATGACTCTCTATGGCAGATGTGGCGAACCTTTATGCGTCAACGCGCCAAATAATTTTAACTACTTACATAATTACTTTTAAAATACAAATACTTTTATATATGTGTGTAGGAGCACTATATACATTGTACAATATATTTACTTTACAGCGGCGTGCCAGAAATATTATAGCGTTGTTAGCCATCAATGGCACCAGTGTCGCGGCCAGAATAAAATTGTATGTGGCCTTTTTTTCGTTTTAGATATTTAGGTCTGAGTGATAATAGTCTCTGTGTAGAGGTATTACTGCTAGAGGTTGGATAGTAAGGTGAACCTTTGAGGCGCGAAGCCCTTAGGCTGCGAAGCCGTAGGCGGTGGTCCACATCGCCCACGCCTTTCGCCACTACTGAATGGCACACGTGCTATTGGTTCGCCATCCCTGCTCTATGGGATACTACACCATCTTTCATAAAAAATCAATATATTCAGGTCAGTTAAATTTAATATCATGTATAATGATAATTTTATGCTCATTCGCTTCGCTCTTTTAACGATCGATCAAGTCTTTTAAGTACTAAATTATGGTAACTGGGTTTTCTATGGCCAGTTGTTAAATCGTTAGCGGGCTTGTTTTAACTTATATACTGCTGCAGAACTACATTTAGAGTCAGGTTTATTTGCATTGCTTTCGAATATTCTCAAGGAAGTAATTACGACTGGTGTCCAGACACTGCACCCTTGTTTCATATTTATGGGACATATATATTTTATTAGTGTTAAAAGCTAAATGGGATGGGTCTCGACGAAGAACTTTTTGATAAATGATGAATTCTTAAAATTTGATGTTTTTTTACTAAGTACATTTTCAACAGTCATTGTTTGTAGGTATATCAACATTGTGTTTACGTCTTTTTTAAGATATTTCGTAAAACAATCATCAGACGGCCACTAATACAACCTAGAGTATTGTTTATTGCAAGGTTCTAAAGCTCCTTTTTTCATGTGGACAGCAGTGGACGTTATACGGGCTGATGATGATGATGATTGTTACTCCACATCATCTACACGTACATAGCCGAATTCAAACTAGGTAATAAACTGAAAAGCATGCCTAATATACCTAATAATAGTAAAAACACAGTAAAATATCATTCTAGCAAGCTTTAGGAAAAATCTCTATCTCTCTATAGCCTACTAACTAACGGTGGCTATTGAAAGTAAAGTTATGCGACTCAAAATGAATAGTAGGTACCTATTGGCTCAAAAGCGCTGAATAGCTAGTTAAAATGCAGCTTTCTAAACAGGCTCTGGACAGAGCACATAAAAGTCATAACCGCGTCTATTATTCAGCTATTTCGTTAATGTAATGTTATTCTTGATATCTATGGTCGCTTTCCCATTTTCTGCACTGTCTCCATATAAAGTAAAATTACCTACACGATAAAAAAATATATAATAAATACTTAATTGTTCAAAGCTATTGAAATATGTCAAAACATATATTATAAATTTTTTATTGCTTGCTTGTAAAATAATATGCATATACTGAAACATAAAAGTTATTTAATTTAAGTTTCTCTTAGTGGACACGCATAAATATCTTGGCGTGTCCAGATGACGAAATAATAAGTGATCCTAATTCCGAGTTTCATCAACTGGACACTCGTGTGTCCAGTCACTGAATAACCCGTTTTATTCACCATGCAATTGAGCCCTGTTGACTAGCATACGTCATTATTGTATGTATTTTTTTAATCAAACGTCAGTCTGTTACACCACATGAACACGCTAATATAATTAAAAAAGCGAACGAAATAGGTATACCTATATGGTTTTGTATATTTACTATGCATGCCGACAGATAAACATGTTTCCATTATCATAAAAATATATAGGGCACCTTAACTAAATATCTGAAGCGCTCAAGTATATCCCAGTAACTGTTTTTTGGAACATTATTAAAACATATAGACCCACTCGTTAACCTTACTGGATAAATGGTTCACGTTTAAAATCCAATAAGTCCGGATAAAGTTTCAGTAAATCCATATTTGACTTCGACAGCTCGAGCTATTAAATACAGAATTCAAATACCCGTTACTGTGTGTAACTTAATGCTTTAACATTGATTTATCTCGACTTTTACGATATGCGTTAAAGGCAAAATTGTGTGTAATTTCATCTACAGAGATAAATGATTAACACAGCTGGGCCCCGAGTCTACTATCGTAATGTGTAATGCGTGTCCATGAACTGTCAATGACAGTTCAATGGTCGGTTCTTTTTTTTATATTTGGTAATCTATTAATCCAAATGACTTCATAATGGTATCACTATGACGCCATGATGACATTAGCGTAGTTTATTTATTTATTTAATTTAATGGAAGACCAACAGCACAAAAACGATGAACAGAAATTAGATATAGGTACGCATCAAAGAGCCAATAATAGGTCTCCGCGAATAAAATATATAGTTGAATATAATAACAAATGATACATTTATAAGTTTTGAAATCGCCTAAATAAACATTACAATCTCCCTAACCATCTCCCCTACTACTTCTGTAGACGGCCTTTTTCTGTGGTAGCAACACCGACTGCCATTCTAGCGCCGACACCATAGTGAGATAAGTATATTACTGTTTTTGGCATAATGATATCATGACGGCACTACGGTGGCACAATACTTTAAAAAATAGCAGACTCGACCCCCTGAAGATGAATGGTCAGGCGAATGGTAGGAATAAATATTATTAGTTGAAAGTATGTGACACAGCGGACTAAACTATTAAATACCACTCAACAGCTCGTCCTCTCACTTTCCTACGTGGGATATCGCGCACCGCAGCTTTTATGATCTATTCTAACGCCCAATCTGACCACTTTTACTTTCATCTCATGTCGACCAAAGAGGTAAAACATCATATGACATCATCTAACGTAACCTACAATGTGTAAACACTTCGTCAATTTTAATTTCTCGGTAGGTATTACCGTATAATGTGTCTTCTAAATACAAGTTTTAGAAAGTACACATGATGTCGCGATTACTTTGAAGTTTTTGTACCTACTTATTAAGAAGTATTGGCTTATTACGTTATGGACTAGATAGTGTAATAAGCCAATAATTCTTTAATAATTAACATCGCATGGTGGTTTAATAATATAATAGTCGTTTCTTTGTATATGTAACAATTTCACTTTCATTCGATGTTTTACGCATTTGCGTGTGTGTCACAAACGCAATGATTTCGTTGGCGACTTTTCATTGTCACGTCATGCATCACGCCAGCTGTCCAGATTTTAGTATTTAATTTATTTTAATATTAGAAACTTGAAGAGCCAAGAAAGGAAGAAAATTCATTTATTTACAGCACATAATAGGTATGACAGATTATTTCACAACAATTAGGCTTTTTTTCGGGCAAAAGGCGAGCTGAGCTCCAGCCCAGATATATGGTTTAAACACTACAAACTAAGCAACCTGCGCAAGAGGGCGTCCCCTGCGAAATAAAACGAAATAAACGATTTTTATTCAGCACTTAGGTATTTACATACACTTGTACTTGTCAAGAAAATTTACAATGCATATAAAATTAATTATAAATAGGTAACATTTACTATTAAATTATGTTTAATTTACTTCAGGTGTGCTAGAAGTCTGTCAGTCTTGTGTCAGTAAACAAGCTCTTAATATTAACGTTAATATCTACTATATATATTTACTATATTTACTTTATTCAAACATTTTATGAATAAAAATCATAAAAAATATAAAATATAATAACACATTTTAGAGTGCAACTTGTGTGTTGTGTGATGTGGGACTTGGACCTCGGCTCAGGGTGGTCACTGGCGATGAGATTGTTTTGACTTTTTATATTTTAGGGGGTTGTGTGCAACTGTCGCTCTACTTTATCGGAAGGTTAACAATTAGGCATAATGCTACCCCAATAACGTAAAAACTACAACTAATTGTAACTGTGAAATCGAATATCCAAACTATCTCATCTTTATAATAAGTATCTGTTCACATATATCATAAATATAATAATGTTTAATCTAACGTCAATTTTTACACGATTTTAAATGTACGCGTTTTTTTATTATTTTCATTCCACTTTTAAGCATATATTATGATAATAAATCAATAAATTTTATTGCATATTGTTACGAACTTTTTTGTTTTATATTATTTTCTTTTTAAAAGTATTGACGTTTTCATGTAGTTTCTTTTTGACTGTGTCACTAGAAGAGCATTGATTTATAATTAAAAATAAATATTAAATATTAACATCGTTGTCATAACCAACTTCTTAAGTAGGTAAGCATTGCCATTCAACGAGGCAATGCTGCCAGCATTCTAGGAACCTTGGCAAGTAGAATAGATTTAGAATAGTAGTATCTATTATATAAGTTAGTTTTATTTTAAATTAGCTACTTTAGTTGTATATAAGCATACACTGTATTTTATTTATTAATTTAAGGCTATAAATAAACACATGTTCTAAATTTACAAGAATCTTAATTGATATTAAGCTGATGCTTAGAGCTATGCAGTGCTAATGATCGAATGATCGATTATTAAATAAAGCGCATAGAATTCTAAAACCAAGTTTTGTTATACTATAGTTTTTTTTCATTCGCTTCTAATGTGATCATATCAGTATGTCATACCGTGACTACACATAATAACATGTCAATTTATCTAATTGCCATAATTACATGTGATGAGAGCCGTGACACGAAACTTTGCGCGTCAGTGACATCAAGACACGTTAGTGACACAATACCTTTGTTACCCTATTTATTGTATTGTAACCAGTCGTCTAATTTATACAATGAAGATCATTGGAGTAACGATTTTGACATGGTTTCATGTGAACAATAGATTTATTGCTTTCTATGAAAACATTGCATTGTCTAAGTTCATCCACATTGGCAATCGAGACCGATATGTCATACAACAGAGGTACTTAAACTGTGAAATCATATATGTATCATCGTATGTATCATTGTATAATACTGTATTTTTAAAGATTAAGACCTATAAATGACTATAATCTTACTAAGTTTAAAACGACCACACTTACTTCGAGGGTTTGTTTTATAATATTTGTCACATCCATCTTATACTTGATTATTTTACGAGCAATCTATTAACTATAGACCAGTTTCCCAACCTTTACAACGAAAATATACACGAAAATACTTTAGACTTACTATCGCTCCCACGCAAATCTCCATTGCCCACTTTTATATTTATTTATATAAGTACCTTACATAAACCAAAATAAATCAGCTTTTACCTGTAGATAGTATCATGCAGTGATTATTATAGGTAATGAAAAAATACCTGTGAAATAATACAATTCATTTTGCTATTTTTTCACTTAGAACAAAACTTAATTGAAATACATAATACGATAACAACGCGAGGTCCGTTACCACGCAATAGGTACACATATCTACATGCAATAAAACATATTACACAGACATTTCTTCAATAACAACATCACAACACATGACCATATTTACTATTAAAGGAATGGCATATATTTTGGAAGCACCTTACATGATACCACACATGTCAGTTGTGTAATCGTTAGTTATCTACACGCTTATTTAAATCAACATTAATAATAATACAGTTAAAAAGCAGTTAAAAAAAATTACTGCTCCTCAATATTAAAAAAAACTGGTTAATAACTGGTTAATATTTTTGGGTGCTTGAGTTTTTACCCAACCACCCAAAAATATTAACCAGTAGCTTCCACGCGCGGTTTCACTGCGTCACCGTTCCCGTAGTAACTTCATAATTAAATAAAACCTATCTCAGTAAATGAGCTATCTAATACTAAAAGAATTTTGCTAATCGGACCAGTAGTTCCTGATATTTGCGCGTTCAAGCCAACAAAGAAACAAACCCTTCAGCTTTATATATTAGTACTAGCTTCCCGCGCGCGGTTTCACCCGCTTAACTCCCGTTCCCGTGGGAACTTCATAATTAAATATAGCCTATATTAATCAGTGATAATGTAGCATTCGAATGGTGAAAGAATTTTTAAAATCAGTCCAGTACATTTTGAGTCAATTCGTTACAAACATACTTATTACTTACATACAAATCTTTCCTCTTTATAATATTAGTATAGATAGAATGGAAACCGATGATCTAACAGAATACTTTTGAATAAATAAGAAAGTCTAAGGCAAATATTAGATAAGCATAAATGCATAGTCATCCATTTCCTACTTCATATTTATTGAATCACATGACTTTAAAATGTCACACATAAAATGAATATTTATTAGATACACAATAATAAAATTGGCTTTGATGAGGTTGAGAATATTTTGTGACAGGATTCATTGTCATGTAACTTAGCCATTTTAGCTCGTTAAATAAACACTTTCTCCGTTCTCAAGAAATTAGCAAAAATCTAGTTCAACGAGCCATTTTTATATCCAACTTGTTACGTCATATGTTATTTAAGAATCTATTCTATGTATTTTATTGTAGAGGCATTCTGTAAGAGAATGTTTAAATTATAACATCTATACTAACTAATATATAAAGCTGAACAGTTTGTTTGTGTACTTAAACGGGCTTATCTCAGGAATTACTTGTCCGATCTGAAAAATCCTTTCAGGCTTAGATAGCCTATTTATCAAGAAATGCTATAGGCTAAATTTTATTATGAAATTCCGATGGGAACGGGAGCTACTCGGGCGAACCCACCAGATTGTATGTGTTGATGAATGTACGTTTGTTACTCTTTCACGCAAAATCTACTGATTTGGCTGAAAGTTTGCACACGGATAGTAGATAAGCTGGATTAACATATAGGCTCTATAACATATAAACATCATGCTCCGACCCACTGGAGTAGAGTAAAACGGGTAAAACCGCGGGGCGCAGCTAGTTATTTATGTAGTTAAGAGTTTTCCAATTAGCAGAATTAATTCATTATTGCTACTTCGCCAAATTTGGTTATATTCAAGACAATGTAGCAGTAAAAAATTCAAAAGTGATGATTTGAAAAGGCTATTTGTCAGAAAAGAATAAAAGCGATAGTTTATTCAAAGCCGAAGCTTTACGAAAATATTGGTTGGCATTCACACATTTCACCGTGTGGTTTCTGGCACAGAATAAATGTCTTCGCATGGGACACCCAAGGCAGCAAGAGGCGATTAAAGGACATATAGCTTTTAAATGGCAGCATCTATCAGCTCAAGTAAACTCAACATCTTACTGCGATGACCAATCCACCTGCCAAGCGTGGTGATTACGGCAATATACCTCAACGACCATAATACGTTGCCAAGGTCTGAGGAGACTCATTGGCTCATGTTGCTGTGGACGTAAACGAGTGATAAAAAAGTATTCACAAGCTTGAACAATCTAAGAGTGATTTTTATCATGCATAAGCAAAGTGTACCCTCTATTACTATTATTATTAATATTCTAGCTGATGCCCGCGACTTTGTCCGCGTGGTATTTGTTATTCCTTCGGTGTTTTTGCTAACCCACGGAACTCATTAATTTTCCGTGAATAAAAGTATTTAAAATGACCGGGGATGTAAGATACCTACTACCATGCAAAATTTAATTTAAATCGGTGTAAAATTTTTTGAAAATTAGCCCGTACAAACATAAATAGAAACAAAAAAATCTGGATGTGTTCTATTTTACTTTTAATATCCCCCTGACTCGTTTTTTATCGTTTTTTTCTATGTATAGACATTTGACCTCTACTGTTTTATTATATGTTTAGAAGAAGATAGATGTATATGATTCATACTTAACTAGAGTTCAACGAGTTCATTGTGGTCAGTTCATTTGCATGATGAATCGACGTTTTATTTTGTTCCTTTTATTTTTTTCTCGTTTCACACTGTACGTTCGCCATAAACAAATTAATAGCCAATCTAGATCCAATCAAAACTAGATCGCATCTCTGATATCTTCATATCTTGCTTCGGACAAAAACATCGCCACCTTATTAAATAAAAACAAATTGTGTTCGGAATTCAAAGTTTTTTGCGCCACCTCGGTCATCACTTAAAACTACTTTTGTTCGTTTAGCTATAAGACCTCCTCCGAAGAGTAAAAAAAAAGATATCACCAAGAATAGAAACAGGCAGGCGGCAGCACATACTTGTAAATAACAATTCAGGCTCATATCATTTTAGATAAAGGAATGTAATTTTAATCATCTTATAAAAACAATGGCTATTCGAAATGGAATGCTGATACTTCTTTTCCATCAGCTGTCAAATTATCATCTGTTCATAAAACGCAGTCTCTCTTAATAATTTTGAGGTAAGGTAACGTCGGCTGGCGATTGAAATGAATTGCATCAATCGCATTATAATATGTGAGTAATTATAAGCACTTATAATATGTAAGAATGTATATTAAATATATTGTGATTTATAATTCAAATCATCTAATTATTAGTTTTATTACCGTATGCTGATTGTTAGTGGCGTGGGCCCCGTATCAAACGTGTTGCAGAGGCTCCGTACCACACATATACAAGGCCCTTGAAGCCCGGGGACCCGTATAATTCTCGATGGTTAATACTTTACCTGAAATACAAAAATGCTATTCATTATCCTCGTAGACTCATTCTATTAACGGTATTCTAATCCAAACACATAAAAGTGGAGTGTATGTTACTTATTTTCTATTCATAGGATTTTCTTACAATAGCTGTATAGGTTTTAAATAGATACAAATATCTTCTCGAAATAATATAATAATATCTATTATTTTTTAAGTGACAAAATAATATACAATTTACATAGTTATTCATAGAATAATCAGAACTTATGAAGAAAAGAGACAAGATCAAAATTTTCGTTTGTGTCGTAATCAACACAGACAACTACTAAACCGATTCTTTCACTGAAACCTTCGGTATTCAGGAGTAATACGATCGACTATATTTTATAAAGAAGTTATAGTTATAACATGAGTTATAATATTGTAACGAAAATTAAACTAACATAACCAATCTTTTCAATGCCTAAAATGCACGGGCTAATGTTAACATGATCTTTTTTTAATCAAACATATTATAATATATAATAAATGTTTGATTAAAAAAAGATTATGTTTACATTAGCCCGATAGAATAGCGGATTGTATGATTAGATCTAGTTTAATTTCGATCTATATAAACAGCAAATCAATTAAGTATTAACACGATCGAGTTCCACAACTTGGGTATTTGAAGCTCTCATCCTTTAAACCGAGTGCACTGACTCTTGTTACAACCATAGATTAATTAATCCGTAGATGGGATAGTAATTGAAATTGGACAACACAAAAAAAAAGTGTTTTCATTCCAAGCGAAATTGTGTTGAATTGAAATTAATGTATTTTCAAACAATTAAACATTAATTTAAAACCAGAACTACATTTATTCAGGGAACTTATTTTACAAAAAAAAGACTGCAGGCATTTGTTTTTAGCAGAATAAGAGTATTATTTATATATACTTTATTGCACAAAGAAAATAACCTTATATTATAGTGTTTAAATTGGAAACAACATGTACAAAGGCGAGCTTAAATCAATTATGAATTCTCTTCCCGACTTTTTAGTCCACGTTATTGTAACTCTATGGTCAGAACTGACTTAACATTTTTTGCATTTTTTTCCGCTCAATGGACTAAATCTGACATGACATGACATGCGCATGTAATCATAACACTAAGGCGCAAAGTCAAACACCTTCTGATATAAACTGTCAAAACATTACTGTCGAATTGATAGACAAGATCAACAACAGCTTTTTGTTATCAACCGTTAACTCGACTATTAGTCAGATGTTAGACAGCTAACTATATTATTATGGTGTCTATTACAAATTGTATTTCCAGATTATATTAATGAATACTAATTTGTTACTGTTCTGTTGTATTTTCATAAAATTTAAGTGTAATTTAACATTCCAACTTTTGATCTCAAGTTTAAGTGTGTTCAACGCTTCAAAGAATTTGATAGCACATTAAAAATTAACCAAAAAATGATTTAACATGAACTTACGGATTTGGAAATTTTTGGAGCTCTGTTATCGTACATACATGTTTTTTCTAATGAGATTTTGCATTTGTTTTGTATGCTTAGCTTATGAAGAATAGTGTTACATTCACTTTAGACATTTGCATAGTAATAAGCGACATCATTTTCGACATAAATGGCATTCTGTTATACCATTGAAGTCAAAAATTAAGTCGTTATAAAATAACAAAATCAATAAACATTGTAAATGATTATCATTTTAAAATCAAAACAGAATATATTACTTGATTAATAAGCATACCATGTGTCTATTACCCATTAAGTTCCGTTAAATACCTACGTCTGCCGACCATCATATTTTTTGTCGATAACAAAACGTAACATGACATCTCATTTGTCACTATTAGTGGATCCATTTAAAGGTTGCTTGTAATTACATCATACAGCAATAACATATCTTTGACGGTTATAAAAAAGCTGTGATTGAAGATGCTTGTTTGTAATTAGTTATTGGTTAAATGGTTGGAATGATTTCTAAAGAAAGCGTTTACATGTAAATCTTCGTGTATTATATTGATTACATTTTTATATTTTTGAACTTTAGGTACGAAAAAGCTTACCGCTTACTAAATTTCAAAATTGAGATTAATAAATTTAGCCTAATAGGCATGAAGACAAAAAAAAACTATCAGAGAGCTGTCAGAGAACAGCGCGTTGAAATTTCGTGTAACGGGACTTCTAGGTACAATTTTACCTAGTAGTGACGTCACAAGCCCCACTCTCCTGAACTTTATTACATACATAACATTTCTCTGTATCTTTGCCAATTTTTATTGATTTTATAATAAAAAATACGTGTCCAATATTTTTTAGTTGTCTAACTGACGGACCAAATATTTTTTTAAGTCTTTATGCCTATTCAGGTAACCTAGGTCTACTTGTGTATGTTGTATGATTCTATATCAATATTAATGTTGAAATTATATTCATTCAGTTTCTTTTTTTTTTCAAACGGACTTATGTATTTAGTCACAAGGCTTTTCTACTCCGCCTGCGAACTGGCTGTCAATCTTATTATTTGGTTTAAAAACTGCAAACTAAGCAACCTACGTAAGAGAGTCTAGAAAATACTACGACATTATTATAGACCTATCGCGTAGGTACTAATCGCAAACGCTTTGGCAGCCGATTCATTTATGGGCTTGGCAAAATAATATATAGATACTAAACCATCGCATTTTCTATTCGATCAATTGTGAAAAATAACGGTAACAAGTTAATAAAGATTAATTCCAAAACCGTGACAAACAAAGTTGAACTCAAGGGTAATCGATTGTATTCGGTCGAAAATATTTAAGAAGCCATTTGTTTAAGCCCTCCAGGCGGTCGCTGAGATTGTGAGAAATACTGACTTTTTAATGTTTGAAAACTTTTGGTGTAATATTCTTCCCGCGCTATTTTATTAACAAGTATTTGAAGGTCAACTGATATTGTTCCCCATTATACATATTACACTTGTCTAACTAGATTACTAGGTTTTAAAAATTAAATAAACTATAATGGACTAAGAGCTGACAACCGAAAAGGCAAGGTAATTTGATCATTCATAAAAATGATTTATCAGCTTACCTGGAGCATTCTAAGCATAAAGACGTCGACCTGGCAGGATTCGCGTGGTGGATGTGGGAGTTATGTGGTGGGAAAAAAATAAAAAAAAAAGGTAATGTGATCAGGATTACTTTTTATGCCAAATGGTTTGCCTACCTCCCCAAAGCACACAAAAAAAATCTGGCGTCATTTGGTTGGTGGAAAGGTATCGCCAGGCTTAATTAAAGTGAGGAAAAAAATATATATTTTTAGGTAATAAGAACAAGGCTGGCTTTTTTTGTGCTTAAAGTTTATTATTCTTAAAGGCTAGGAAAAAAAAGCCAGCCAATAATAGTGGTGGGAACATGTCGAAAAAAATAATTGAAAATTTATATTTTAAATTGTTTTTTGCTCGAGAAAGAGCTAAAGGGCATAAAAAAGAGCACGTGGAGGGGATACACGCGACGACGGCGTCCGTGCTCTCTCGGCGCGTCGTTCATGTTCGGTAAACCGAACGCGCCTGGCTGGCCTCGTCGCACTCGTTGAGCAGAAAGAGCCGAACGTTTCCGGAGCGCCAGCTGTTTCAGTTTAGCGTCTATTTTACAGCGCGTGGACGTGTTTTTAAATTCTGTTTAAATAAAATAAAATAAAATAAAAATCATATTTATTTACGTAAACCAATTACAGGCACATTACCGAGAGAGCACGGACTCCGAAGTCACGTGTATCGCCTCCACGCGCTCTTTTTCATGCCCCTTAGCTCTTTCTCGAGCAAAATACAATTTAAAATATAAATTTTCAATTATTTTTTTCGACATGTTCCCACCACTATTATTGGCTGGCTTTTTTTTCCTAGCCTCTGGGAATAATAAACTTTAAGCACAAAAAAAGCCAGCCTTGTTCTTATTACCTAAAAATATATTTTTTTCCTCACTTTAATTAAGCCTGGCGATACCTTTCCACCAACCAAATGACGCCAGATTTTTTTTGTGTGCTTTGGGAAGGTATGCAAACCATTTGGCATAAAATGTAATCCTGATCACATTACCTTTTTTTTTTATTTTTTTCCCACCCCATAACTCCCACATCCACCACGCGAATCCTTTTTTTTTTTTTTTTTTTTTTTTTTTTGTCCGGTGGGAAATGCATTGACGCATTCCCACCGCCTCTGCAGCGTATTCGCGCGCTGGCGGCGGGATATGTGGGACTCGCCCTCTCCATAGCGTGGTATGCTTAACTCATACCACGAGGAGAGGACCCTACGCCACTAAAACCTCCCGGACACTCCTTCGATCCGCCGTTGGCGGGGGCCGGGTACGCATGAGCAATCCGGCCCCCCGACGGCACCCGCGGCCAATATGGTACCGCAGGATCTCCAGGGCCACACTTGCAGTGGCCCATTTGCCCAATTATAGGGACGCCCGGAGTGTAGAGGCGTCCCTACTCCTCATGGGTCAGCCTCGAAGGGAGCGGGGCCCATGTTCCCCACTCCCCAAGGCCGAGCCTAGGGCGGTAGGCGGCGGGTTTCGGCCCGCCGCCGACGGCCAACACGCCGTCTGCGAAGCGGGTGGGCAGAGGGATCTACTTCCCTCTCCCGCTCCGCGGCCTCCTTCTGTGACATAACTTGTCTACAGAAGGAGGCAACCGCCTCCCACGACCTCTCGCTTTGGACCATCTTCGAAATGATGGTCGGCAGCGAGAGGTCGTCTCCCACCACGCCAACGAGCTCCTCCCGCTCGTTGGCCCACGCCGGACACTCCACCACCGTGTGCTGCGCCGTATCGTCGGCACAGTCACAGTGGTGACAGCGAGTGTCCGGCTCTCTCTGCGCCACGTTGCACAGGTAGTGGCCGAAGCAGCCATGGCCTGTTACTACCTGTGCAACGTGGTAGGTGACGTCGCCGTGACGGCGACCGGCCCACTTTTTTACATGGGGCCGAATCGCCTCCACCGTACGCAATCCGCTCCGCGGCGCGGCCTCTAGCCGCTCCTGCCATTTCCGGAGGGTTTGGCGACGGATCTCAGTCCGCCACCGTGCAACACCCTCCGGGAAGGGGTCGCGGCCAGAACGCGCCCCCTCACACCTCCGCCGGTACGCGGCGGCCAAAACCTCCGCCTCCAGGTCCCACGGAGGGGACACCACGCGAATCCTGCCAGGTCGACGTCTTTATGCTTAGAATGCTCCAGGTAAGCTGATAAATCATTTTTATGAATGATCAAATTACCTTGCCTTTTCGGTTGTCAGCTCTCCGTCCATAAGTACATGTATCTATTATTAGACTAAAAATATAAGATCAATAGATATTAGGATTAAAAACTTACTTTTTCTCCTTTATATCTAAAAACTGAATTATTATTTACCTATAAGCGGCGGGCGAAGTATTTTCTGATTAACATCGTCTTAGATTATATCACAACGTATACCCACTCACGTGACACCTCATAAATGGAAACTTTGAGACAGTCGTAACCAAGTTAAAGATAAAAAGTTAATAAAGATAAATCATCAGCAAACCTACAATTGCAGTGGCTTTTCCACTTTTACAATTATACCTACGTGTTGCTGTAATTAAAATTTAATTTTAAACGATTTAATGCCTAAGTTACGTAATAATACGAAAAATACATGAGATGAGAAATACTATAATTATTCTGCAAGTATTTTTTTTGTGTTTCATCATTTATTAGATTATATATATATATATATATACCTATATTAGGTACATTATCTTTATATAAGTATGCATTTTTTCTGTGCGTTTGTTTCACTCAACAGCTGCTAAGCTGTTAGATCGATTTTCATGATATTTTATGTGTATATTTAAGAGGATTCAAGAGACACATTTGTATCCGATAGGTGGCGCTGTTATCAAGATCCATAAATTATACGTTGGCGAAGCTGTGCTGGGCATATATTGTGATCTTAATTATGGTTATTATGGTTAAATGGTTTAAATTACTTAGGTATCCTGCGAGGACAGAATGTCAAAATCCTAAACATTTTTTCTTTAACATTCATGACATTGCCTTAAAACCAGGAATTTAAAATTAACACCTATAGCTACAATCAATAATTTAGTTGGACGAAATTCCTTTTTGATTGAGTTTTTTAAACTATGACCTCAAATAAGTCACTCAGGTAAGCGAAAACAAGAACGTTATAAGTCGAAGAGGCACTTAATGAGTCAAGCATATCTTCTTAGAAGAAAATATAGTCCCACAACTCCAATTGCGTCCCGGGAATTCGGAATGTTTGTATGCAATTAAGATAAAACTCTGCCACTATAAATTTATCTTTTAAACTAAAAATCAATTAAGAGGAATTTTTACTTGCTATTGCAAGTAGTCTTTAGCGGGGAGGCTATGAAAAACTATTAAAAGGAAAAACGATATAATGGCCTATTTTATTGCAACTTTTTTTTAGAACGATATTTTTTTATGTACCCATTTTTTTTTGTTTACTTGGTTAATGGTTAATAAGATATTTAAAAGATAATCAGCGACTGTACATCGATACAAAATCATATGATGATACAAAATCTATAGCAATATATAATGCTGAAGAGTTTGTTTGCGTGAAGGATGGAGGATTTAATTATGAAATTCCTATGGGAATACGCGGTTACGCGGGTGAAACTGTGTACGGGAAGCTAGTAACTATATACTGAGGGTCTACGAAAAACATTACTGCGAAGCGATCGCACAATTTATTACAAGTAATTTTGGTTAGCCCAATAATAAATCAACCACCAACACTACTCAATCAATAACTAAACTAAATACTAATAAATTAAAAAAGCAAGAACAAAAGAATCAGTATATTACACTTACTGAATTGTAAAAAGGAATATAGAAACTACGCTCGATCCGCCTGTGCTGCATGCAAATTAGGTACATAAATATGATATATTTCTTTAACAAACAATAGCTTGATGCCAATTAAAAATACATTTCCTTCCTCCAGCTTCTTATCAAGTAAACATCTCGTAATAACTCAAGTTGAATTTACTCACATCAGCTCTCGTCAAGTAGTCCACGAATCGTAAACATAAAAAAATAAACTCCACAGTTCAAGCCGGCTCGTACGAGTGATATTAAACATGTTTTAAGGATTGACTTTATATTTTAAAAAGCCGAAGAAAGTGAGTATGATAAAAAAAAAATTATAATAGAAAGGTGCTTATTTTTTTTCGGATGGACATTTATATAGCTGGAGGCTTTTGCTACTTCACCGGGCATTTTTAATACGAGCAGAGCTCCAGCCTTATTAAACTAAAAACTGCATATTAATGACGTTTTGGAAGAAATAAATGTGAAATATTTATTTTATTTTTACGAAAAAATAATTTTTTCTACTACTTTATAAAAAACAACATTAAAAATAGTTTTTTTTTTATAAATTAGTACCCTAAAACTATTTTTTCTGGTCACAATAACACGAAAGGGAGTCTCACCGTCATATATTTTGGTAAAATAATCAAAAATATTTCTACACCGACGCTACGTCATCACCATACAAATCATCTTATTCACTGCGGCTTTTCCTATTTTGGGCTAATCCCGATAAAACATTCTTCATTGGTGCTTCGCTCCTATTGATCTTAGCGATATGATATATTGCCTATAATCTTCCTCAATAAATAACACTGAAAGAATTATTCAAATCGGATAAGTATTTCCAGAGATTAGTATAAGCAAACTAACTCAAAAAGTTGTTCGGCTTAATAATAAATGGTGGTTATCTTTAATCATATAAACACTAATTTATATTAATTTTAATTTCATTTTAATTACTTCTAAAGGTAAACCCGCCAACTAAAATTATGTGTTGGATCGTAGATAGGTACTCTCAACTATACTATTCGGTTCCATGTTACATTACAATAATATCATGGAAGGCAATAATAATATGAAAATACAGTATTCAATTTCGCTTCTTTATCTTCTTGTAGCAACAAAGTTAGTACAGTACTAACTAGTAATAAATTGTCTAGGTTCTGACATTAATCAAGTTAAATTATAACGATGAAACGAAACAATGCAAACGAGAACGGACTGTCGAGATTCAAAGCCTCTGGCCGAGGAGTCTAAGTAAGACGATGTTGCTAACTTTATTTATAGTTTCCCCAGAATTAATGCCGCTATACATTTTGCAAGATACTTTGTACGGACATTTTGAATGTGTAAGGAGAGTTTTAATGAGTGGCTGTGGTGCTGATAAGGGTATGATTAGTGATTAATAATGGATTGGCTATTACGAAACTGATTGTCCATTATGAAACAAAAAAAAAACTTTCTAGTTTTTATAACGTTATTTTCCTTATTTATTTTTAAAGTGTTTTTTCCTCCTCCTGAGTATTTTGTCATAGTCGCCACGCTTGATTGGCGGGTTGGTGACCGCATTACATTAAGACACGTAGAAGTATACGATTATTCAAGGTGATGTTATAACAATCGGGTGCAACGTCTTAAGGAGCTTACTGAGGTATGGAGGGCAATCCCTCAATCAATCAGCCTGAAAACATTTTGTCCTTCTTGGGAATGGAACTCATGACCTACGAAACTTATACCGCTTCGCCACGAGTTTTGACGCACCAAACTGCTTCATTTTTCCACAACAATGTTTGTTTGTTATGAATAATCAAGTTTTGTGAACTCTTTCTCAAATAAATACAGTAATACCCCGACTTATACTACCCCGTTTTACGCGAATTCGGAGATACGCGGTTTTTATTTACGATCACCACGCGCATCGGCGTGTTCGGTTAACTGCAAGTTAAACTGCTAACCAAACCTAACATATAACGAAAAACATTGACTTTTAGAGTGTCAACTAAAATTTATCATAATAAACTTAGGGACTATGAATCTAACATAAAAAAAGGAATTAGCAATCATATTTGATCGACCGGAATAATAAGTGAAAATCTTTCTCTTTTAATTCAATTGTCACGGTATTATCGCTTAGATGGAAACCATGTTAGAATTATGGTGTAAAATGTAAAGATCATTTATAATTTTCCGTATTAAACATGTTTCTTCCGATCTATTGTATTTTTTAGACTCTGGTCCCGATTACACATACTTTATATGTATTTATAGGGAAAGTTGAACCCCGACTTACGCGAATTCGACTTACACGGCTATCTCGTGGTCCCACCTATCGCGTAAGTCCGGGTTATTAATGTAATTCATTTACATAATAATATAATGGTTAACACAATTAAAAACTTTATGGTGACGTTACCTAACATAAGGGTAACAAGCGTACCACGGAGTGGCAACACTGCGGCTACGCTTAAATTAATGTAGCAAGCATTTGAATTCAATACCACAATACTGTATTGTGAAACTGAAAAGCAGGTTTGCAATGTTCTGTAGGCAACGTGTATTTAGGCCGATGCCATAGAGATGTACACTGGCCATACAAAAGACTTCAACGCGTTTTCCCATACATTCAATGCAAGGAAATATGAAAAACTGACGTTTTATATCTGATGTCTGTATTTTTGTGTTTAATTAGAGTACTAGTACTGCTATTTGTGTTGTGTCTAGTAAATTATTACCTGGGTATTAGGTATATTATGTAACTACTGTGTATTGTGGGTAAAACGCACGGATACATTATGCCGATTTTTATTCGCCATTTTTAACGCTTGCAGTTTGAGAATGCAACAGGAAAAACCTACGCTGGGGTTGAAATATTGATGTCATGGGGACCGGAGCGAAATTAATTTTTAACAACCTTGCACAGTGTGGAAGCAGCACCATTCAACGTAGCAATGCTGCCAACATTCTTGGAACGTTGCATAGAAGCGTAGTTTAAGATTATTCTTATATCTATATAATATATTATACATTAGTTTTAGTTTAGGTTGATTAGTTTTAGTTTATGCGATTGTGTAAATGTATTTATCTATACTAATATATAAAGGTGAAGAGTTTGTTTGTTCGCTTGACCGATTTGAAAAATTATATCAGCCTTAGATAGCCCATGTATCGAGGAAGGCTATAGACTATTATGAAGTTCCTATTCCCGTAGGAATATCCTATTCGCGCAGTTTCACCCACGTAGGTGGCTGAAACCGCGCGCTGAAAGCTAGTACTGTATAAATATTAACCTTATTCTTTATTCAAAAAATAGTTCTTTTAATCAAAATAAACAACATCATGTATAAATTACTCTTTTGCACGGATGTAACATTACTTTACTATTTCCATTTCTTTATTTTCTCGATGACAGCTCCTGTGGAAAACTTGAATGGTCGTCTTTTTTACATTATGTATTCATTATTTTATAAAAATATGACGCTTATACACGTACAAGGTTATACCGAAACCGATAGGGATGGGGGGCTATCGATAAACGTAACACGATAACAGACCCGATATTGTTGTGTAAGAAACTAAACTATTGCCGTTATTTACGTTATTGATTATGCCAACTTTTTTAAAATTTTCGAAGCTGTTGTCAAATAAGTAGGCATAGGTAAGTACTCGACAATGAAACGAAATAATTATAACAACAGGTAATTTTTATTTATTTATTTTAATCAAAATCTGATGAATCGTCACAGTCACTCGATGAGCTATTTGAATGTTTTTGTTGTATTTGTGTTTTTTCAAAATATAATAAATATATGCGATCGATATCGTTACTTATTTGGTCACAACACTACAACTATCAAATTAGAACTGTAATTGACATAATAAAGAAATGGAAATAGTATAGTGGTCAAAGTTCACCATAATAATAAAATAGCATTCTGTACTCCTTCTCTATAATATAAACTATAAGTGTGCGAATATACATTTTTCTCCGTCCGCGCATAAAGGCGGAAACATATTGTTAAAACGCGACGCGACCCGATGAAACGCGATGCGTGTTGAGTCGAATCAAATGTATTGTTTCCTATAGACCAGAATCACACTATGAACATCCGACGTGACGCAATGCAACGTGTTGTTTTAAGAATTACTAAGTTTTTGCTTCATGCATTAATATAAAGATAATATTAATAACTAGCTGCACATTCTTTGTTTATCTTGTTTCCCCCATGTTTTGTTATTTGTTCCAGTTCTCAACATTGACACTGTAAACGATATACTCGTTCCCACTACGCAAGCATAATTGTTAAATTTACCCCCGTTATTAATTGTAACACCTCACGTACATATCTGTTAATACACAGTCATAACGGTGAGTTTTTGTCAGGCCAGTTTCTTTATTAGATTATCCTACAATGCAACCTTCCGTTGCAACTTGCACTGGAAACACGCACGCTACGACTCATTTTCTTATCACAGGAAATATAACTCTAAAGCCATCACAACAGAATCTAAATTTAAATAACTCCACAGTATATGTGAAACGGCAGTAATTACATACTAAACAATGCTAAGAGCAATGTTTTAAAAACTAGGGCTCGAGGAACTCACGCTTGCGGTTGATCCGAAGACATCCATTCTCGCTCTGTTTAAGTAAACTCATCTTTATCACATGAAAATTAAGGTGTAAAGTTGATGATCGTGATGAAGTGCGAATGCAATGGTTCACTGCGGTTTCCGTAGAATGCCATTGTATTGCAGTGGCGCGGTAGATATATGTCAGTGTTATAAGATGGTCGGTAGCGTGACACGTCCGTCGAGATTGATGTGTTTGTTTCTGTAGCTGGTCATTATCGTCAACGTAGTTAACTAACTGGTCTTACACATGAACTATGTCGCGGAAACTTGATAAGTTATCGGGAATTGTACTAACTATGCTTCGCTGGAGAAAATGAGGCGATAGATCATGTAGATCAAGACTATTACTACTTACTATACAATTGTCTATTACTAAAGACTGTATTTATGTTAAATCATCATCATTATCATCATCAGCCCGTATAACGTCCACTGCTGAACATGTGCCTCCTCTCGGGGAGGGTATTTTCTATAGTCACCACGCTTGGCAGGCGGGTTGGTGACCGCAGTATTTTGTTGTACCACACAAGGAAACGCTGCTGCCCGTTATTATAACGGTAACAATTATTATAAATGATGTTATAACAATCGGGACCAACGGCTTGACGTGCTTTCCTAGGCACGGAGGGTATTCCCTTAACCATCCAGACCCGGTAAGAAATCTTAGAATTAACACAAAGATTTCTTGTCCGGTCTAGGGATCGAACCCACGACCTCCGAGATTTAAAGCGAGCCAAATACCGCTACGGCTACGCAGGTTGTCATGTATTATGTTAAATACAGTGTTTATATAGCCAGTGAATGACATATATATGTTACAGACAAAACAACGACGGTTACGGGCATCGGTCGTAGCTACCTTTGCATGATTTTGGCAGTCAAAAGTGGTTTTACATACACATAAACATAACACCAGAAAATATGAGAGATCTGCATCAGTCCGTATAACGTCCACTGCCGAACTGGCTACTCCCGAGGGTAGTCTGTTACTCTTGACAGGCGGATTGGTGTCCGCAGTGTTTACCTGTGCATATGCTGTATATATAATACAGGATATGCACAGGTAAACACTGTTTTCCGACTGACAGTCGGGACTAACGGCTTGCAGAGCTTTCCGAGGCAAGAGCCTCAACCAACCAGACCATGAAATCAATTTAAAATTTTCCGCAAAGATTTCTTGTCCGACGTATGGACTCTAAGCGAGACAGATTATTATAGATACATATATGATTATGCAATAGTAATAGTTATAAACATTTATTGAAAGATACAAATATACATATACCTATTAGTTACGAAACTGAATCGCAGCTATTAACGCCCACCTCCAAGAGGAAGACGGCAGAGTTCAAGATGACAGTAAAATAAAAATACAATAAGTTTTAGAAATATACACAGGTAAACGGTGGTACCCGCTACCTAGTATACGAATATCATATATGATAGCTATACTAATATTATAAAGCTGAAGAGTTTGTTCCTTTGTTAGCTCCCCCCTCGTCCTCCTGACCCTTATTGGCAAAGAACCATCCGATGCCCTTGTAGACCCGAAGTCCGAGAGGTCTGCGAACTGTAAAGTAGAGTGACACTTGCACAAAGCTCCCCTAGAATACGAAAAGTTATAATCCCTCAATCGCCAGCGACCGCCCTGAACCGAGGTCCAAGCCCCACAGTGGGCGCTCTCATGCGCAGTTTGCTTAGTTTGTAGTTTTTAAACCATGTATTAAGGCTGGAGCTCTGCTCGCCTTTATGCCCGATGAAGTAGCGAAAGCCTCAGGGCTAACTACATATGTCCGTCCGAAAAAATAATATGGAAGTTAGTTATAACAATAAAATCCGTATAACTAATCATTAAAATTACAACAGAACGAAACTTCAAAACATCTTGTTTGAATAATCAAGAAAAACAAATACTATGCACACAGTAGTTTGACTGCACTGGTGGCTTACTGGTTACGGTAGTTGCTTATAAGGCCTATAGTGTTCCGAGTTCTATTCCCACCCGGCACAAATTGTTGTGTGAATTACAGATAATTGTTCTGAATTTGGATGTGTTTTAAACTTTATTTTTTAAAGACAACTCCCGCACTAATGATATCTTTCCCTGCGTAGCGGGTGACTTTACAAACACTCAATTCACGGACAAGTATAGTATTTCCATAGTGCGGGAGTTGCATTAAAAAAAAGTTTACCTAGAACGCATCCGGAAGACGCTTTACCTCCCACGACGCTCGCGTGCCTATCTCAAAGTAGATCAGATTTATGCTGTATACTAAGAGCTGTAAATCTTCATAGATAGATAAATGTCTCAATTGAATTGAATGAGTGGCTCAGTGCTCACTGTGAATTTTAATTCTAGTGGTATGGGTTCGATTAATATCCGAAAGAACTATATGTGTGAAATACGGATGAATGTTCTGAATGTGGGAGGGTTAAATAAAATTCTGCGATTCTATGGAATTACATCCCTTTTACTGACACATGATTCACAAATATAAAGAACACACGAACTAAGAACAACTATCTGTAGTAGTTATTAAATGTATTTTCTTTCTTTATTTCTTTCTAGTTCACACAAGTAAGTGGTTGTCAGGAATCAAACCCAAAAAAGGTAACCACTGCAACCACAAAAGTAACGTCAAGATGTTATAAGTTGATGTGGAATCTAGATATTATTAGTTAACCGAATTGTATAAAACAAAAGAAACAATCAGTGACGTACAAATCCAGAGCCCAAGAACGATCTCCTATAAAAACATGTTAGTGAGTCTTCGAACATTAAACGAATTTTTGCTTCGACACTTTTGGGGCACTCGCAGCCCGGTGCCTCGTATCATTGTTACGGTGGTAGCTAAGATTATGCTGACGACGATACTATAAACAATCGGTATTTAGGTTAATCATACAAATCTTGGCATTAGTTCACGTACAGACATTTTACATAGATTTCCATCACAAGCTGTCCCGCTCATCGGTCGTGGAATATTCGTATCTTTATTTAAAACACACATAAAAAGGCATGCCGACATCGACAGCAAAATTATTAAACACTATCCTCTAGCGCGCGATATCACACGCGTAACTCCCGTTGCCATAAGAACTACATAATTAAATATAGCCTATAGTCTTCCTGGAGAAATTGGCAAAAAATTGGACCAGTCGTGTCTGAGATTAGCGCGCAAGCAAACAAACTCTTCCACTTTATATAATTGTAGGTATAAGATTTGTCATTCATTGGAAAAACTTTTTTTTTATACCTAAAAAAACAATCGCGCCCAAACTAAACGATCCCAAACTTTTTGTCGTACATCTTATGTATTTTATTAATATATATGCTTATACAAATGATTATCAAACGCAAAATCTTTAATACCTACCATAGAAAATTGGAGGCGAATCTCGAAGTGACTCACGTCTATTGTCACTCCAACATCTCGACATATACCTACTTGAGCTGAGAGATCGCAGTTAACCTGTCTGTCCTGTCACTCAATACGTGCGCGGCGTGACACCTTCGTCACGCTACCGTGGAGTTCAAGGTCATCTGGAAGTCTTACTTCTCACAGCCCTTCCAAGTTCCACAAAAAAAACAAAATAAGGATGCGGACTAATTCTCTTTGGTCCGTTCAGTTAGATTACTTAAAAAATAAACACTTTTTTTTTGTCCCGTAAACAAAAAATAACGACGATACAGTGCGTCTAAATTTCATGTGACGTCACTTCTAGGTGAGTACTTTGGTAATTCTACCTAGGAGTGACGTCACAAGCGTTCCTTCCTGAACTTAATAGCTCTGTATCTTTTTGATTTTTTGGTTGATTTGATAAATCAAAAATCACGTGTCCAATACAACTACATATTTTATATGTGTACGTGGAAAAGTAGTAATCTCACTGACCAACAGAATATTTTAACCGTCATCTCTATTTCACTTTTAAACCTCTTCTATAACCACAAATAACTGTCTAGTTTTCCAATACATTACAATAACTCCGTGATCTCGAGAGCGTACACTTTCACAGATAATTGACGGTTCCTGACCCAGTTACAGCGAGTAGATAAAAGTAGCATAGCTGACAAGTGCATCCCGTCTGTAGGATTTAGTTAGCTATATTGTTCTCCAGCAATTAGTCTGTAACTAATACCTAAAGAGACGTGTGTAGAATACCTACTGGTTACATTTAACTATGCCGTATTAACCTAATTGATGGAATGATGAGAAAGTCTTTTGCTTGCATTTTGAACAGCTGTGAATCCTTAAACTGTGAGGAATAATAGGTAAGTGTCAATCAAAATATAGTAGACTTAAAAAAGTGAACTATATATATAGACAATTATAGACTTAAAAAGTGCTTTTAAAATACATATATGCCATCCCTTTCACAACAGATAGTATCAAGTACATAGGTACTTTATATGTTGTTATATGAAAGTAACGTTATCACTCTACAGTGACTTTCATATACATTTTTCATATAAATATAATCAAGATAGAAGATACAAGATAGCTGCTTATTCATGATTGTCATCTATTGTTAAAAGGATGGCATATACTTTGTAAGCAACCTATATATACCTAATATAAAATGACATCTTTTCTAGAAGTAGTTTGTATTCCGTATCGTGTTTGTAAGATCCGTAATTCCGCTTTGAAAGTAGTTTAATTGAAGGGTTTAAGACGAAGTATGCATATTCAAGTAATCTGTATAAGCTCTGTGACAAACACATTTCACTAATGCCCTCTTTAGTATCTTTGTATATGAATTTCATAAAATAATTTGATAGATTTTTATTTGAAATGTGTTTAAATAAAGTCATCTAAAATATTGCAGCGCAATTATTAAATGAACAAATATTTTCCCATAAAAAAATCTCATCGCCAACAACTTCATGTCAAAACCCTTTTTATTTGCTTATTTCCCATAGTGGTGTCCTACAATAAAGTTCCACTGAGACCTAGATTAATCTAAAATTATATTGTTATAATAAAGTGCACTACTTCTCATATGAATACGTCTTATCATGACAAGTAAGTTAGTATGCATATCGGTTTTCTTGAAAAGAATTAATGTATTTTAAGCTTCGAGTTCATTTATTAGGTACAAATGTCTGCATTGTAACTATAAACCGTTTTTGATCAACAATACATTAAAAAAAACTTTACTACCGCAGATTAGTAACACCATTCGATTGTCTATGGTGTGATATTCTTTTTTATTTACTGCCTCGAATCGAATCTGTTCCCAAAACCTTTCACGCAACGTGTCAAAACTTTCATGGTAGGAGCGATTTGCCCCGCTGCCACACTTTTCGCACGCCACCCGAATATTCACAACATGCAGATTTCAAATTAAACGAACCATTAATGCATGGATGCCCGCTGGTTAACTATTAACAGATAGAAAGTAATACTACGCATTCTTAGTAAATTATAATGTTCATACGAGAACATAATTTGATGGCACTGTCTGAATCATTGAGTAATCTGAGCTCAACATCTTCTAGCGCACGGAAGCACATTGTGCTCGACCTAATAGCCGAGTTTCACACAAAACAACACCATTACCCATAAATACACCATGTAAATGTAGTTACCGTCCGAATATAAAACGGTAATTCTCTAGTAACAACAAAAAGTCCATTCATTCTGACCCCGACTACCAAATTATCTAACTGTATGACGCTTAATTTTGTGTAAGCAGCCCACGTATGCTTTACTGAACAACTATTATGTTCTAAATTTAAATTTCAAATAAGACATTAAATAAAATCGACGAGTAACTTTCACGACTGTCTTTTGTTGTGTTATAGACAAATTCTTTGCAAAGTCAGTCACGTGTTAGCTACCTCGCGGGTGCCGACATGAATAATACCTGTACAAAGATTAGAATTGCTGAACTCAATACAATAGAACAATAATAATCCTTGCTGCTCCTTACGCAAAGAACACAATACGAATGTTAATACAATGTTTGACGAAAAGTTTAAAAATATTAACATTTCATTTAATTAACATAAGTTTTACACTATAAGTGCATCTAATCTAAAGAAATGGTGGATAGGTTTGAAGTGCAAGTAATGGATTTCATGCGGATACAGTAGGTAACCTCTCAAAGGGTGTTGGAAGAACACATGGGCGTTTTCAGTGGTTATGATTTTTCCTCGTGGTATCAAAAGCATCTCATCGCCTAGTGATATGAACAATGTTTTATAAAAAATGTTGTGAATACCTTTTATTTCAAAGCATTAGTTAACTTTTGTATTGATTGTTTAAGTGAATGACAAGTATGTATTTTAGTAAATACATACTTGTATTTACTAAAATTTTTTTTTTCATTAGTAATACCATTACTTTCATTAGTAATACCATTACTAATGAAGTAGTCAATCCTACATAGCCCACCGCTTTCATGAAGACGCTTCTGCGAAGTGGATGATAATGAATTTCCCGTCGAAAGAAAAACAAGATTAAACTACATACACTTTGGTAATCCAACCAAATCATCAATCTCACAATAGCATACTTTCATCATCTGTCCGTACTGCTGAACATGGGCCTCCTCCTGGAGGAGGGTATTTGCCAGGGGTTACGGAGCATTCTTTAATACCCAATAAATATTTTAATAACAGTTCTATCTTGACTTACTCATTATATTCTTAAACTTTTAAAGATGTTGCTAAAATATAAATTTATCGAATGCAATTTCAACCATTAACAAGATTCACGGGCCAGATAATTATAATTGGCGTACCTACGATAATAACAAGTATGAATTTATAAATAGCTAAGTTGATATGAAACTGTTACTTGTTGCTACGTCCGAGTGGAGACTACTTGTTAATTATTGAAAAATAGTTTTCCGATGCTAGGGTAGGAAGTGAAGCGTGGTTGGTGTCGATAACTGGTCGTTAGATCAATAACCTAGACCTCTGTTAGCTAAGACACTGGGCTGTAAACGCCGTCACCTGACAATGAATAAGAATTTTAATTTAATGAATAGGAATTTACCTAACATAAATAATAATCGATCGATTTAAATACGTACCTGAATACTGATTTTTTTATTTGTACTTGAATGGTAATGAGACCGCAGATATAGTTGCAAAACACGGAGATGTTGATTGTTTACTACTCAGTATACAATGTGTCATGTAAATAGTTATGCACAATCAAAGCGTGCACATAGCAATTGGTAGCATAGTTGAGCCACAGATAACACGCTTATAGTAATTGAAACATTAAATTTGTTTTAACTTCTAAAACACTTGGGATTACTGCATACGGATAACGTTTTTATCAAGTTTAAAATAAATATAAACTGTCTTGATACGGACAGTTTTACCATCCAGTGCCTCCGTAGACCCGAAGTACGGAACTGTAACGTAGAGCGACAAAACTCGCCAAAAAGTCTTATAAGTCATTATGTATTTCTTAATCCCCCTCGCCAGTGACTATTCTGAGCCGAAGTTCAAATCCCACAGGAGGCGCCCTGTTGCCTGTGCAAGAGGGCGCCTCTTATAGGGCTTCCCTTTTTTTTAACTATTTATTAAGGCTATACTCGCCTATCTCGCCCGGCGACTACTTATGAAACAGAAAACAAGGAGTTTTATCCAATAATAATATATTACGGGTTATTTATATTACAGACTGTATAATTAATGTTACAAATCCTAGTGAATCATGGAATCGTGTGGATACGAAGAAATACACGGCACAACAATTAAACAGTTAATTACTTCAATAAATACAAAGCTCCTAGTCATTGTATTTGTGACGCTATAGTGGCGATAGTATTACAACATAACACATGTTTGCGATGAAGTCTTGGAAACATGTTATGACAAATATTTGGAGAAAGTTCTGATGTAAGTACAATTTAGAACATTTTCGTGAACGGCGATGTGTGAAGACTCATCCATATACCTGGCCGGGGCAGAGAGCGGAACGTTGTCGTGACAATCAAATAGCGCCATTGTTCGAAATTGTACGTAAATAAAGGTATATATTAAGAATTGAAGCAAATACTTTTAGTCCTTTTTTTAAATGTTGCTCGCATCAAGAAACTACTTTTAGATTTGACATCGTTTTAGAATCTATGGAGGAAAAACACAGAAAGTGGAAATCTATTTTAAATTGCCTACGGCAACTAAAATAGAACTAGGTTTAGCCAGTATTTAAAATCACTTAAAGTTTCAAGAACATCGAAAATAGTCCCCCGGTTTTTGTCGCCCACGTTCGAATACTCTGGTCCAGTAAGTTGTGATGTTTTATAGCATATAATGTGTTAATCCAGCTTATAAACAATGTCTGTGTGAAATATCAGCAAAATCAGTTTCGTTCTTTTTCGTAAAAGATTAACAAATATCCGATCAAACTTTCGCATTTATAATATTATGTGTAAGTGGGATGTTATATTTTTTTAATGTTGTATTTGTGAGCTAAGTTTTCGTAAGTTGTATCAACATTATTCTACCAATCTCAGATAGTAAATGTTCTACGGATACATTAGCTCATTCAGTTTCCGAGCTTCCTTACAATCCAACATCTACTAAGCTCACCAAAATGCAAGATCTGTCAGATAAATGCAAGATTTACGCATTGCATAGCGTATAACGATGAAACATGGGTCTGGCATAATCTATTATCGGTGTATGAGCGGTCGGGTCCGCTCGGAAGTCCAGTTGGCGACAAATCATTATGTCTGTCTAACTGTCAATCTTTCCGCAGACCGCTTCTCAGTCAAACCGAGCATAACTATTGATGTACCTAATGGTAGCAGTCTTGTGGTTCTGACGTTTATTAGAACGCAACGAATAATAAATTAAAAGTTTGATTTTCCTGTAAATGTAGTCCATATCCGTATGTTACTCACAAAAATGTACTATATTAGGTAACTACTGATACTGATGATGAAGGCTATCTTTATATGAAGTTTAGTGGACTATATTGCTATTTGCTCCTTAATACAGATTAATTTTATTAATCTAGCTAGGAGAACAGTTCACTTGACCAACTTGATTGTAGACACATTTTAGTATTATTTATACCTACTTACTAGTCTAAGCTAAACCTCTGTACCTACTACAATCCTGTATGTTGATGAATAAATTATTATTATTATTATTATATACCTAGTATATCGTGTAGTGTAGTGTTCGAAATTCGACCTTATTTAAAAAAAAATTATCATTATTTTCTCCTTCTCTATATAAACTATAAGTGTGCGAAATTGCATAAGTCTCAGTCCGCGCAATTTTCGTACAAATAGGTACAAATACTTGCTTCACATATTGATATAAAGATTTATATAGTTTTGACATATACACGTTTTCACTGTAAACACACACATCGACCATCTTGTAAAATAAAGTAAACTGTATTGTTATGCAGTCTATATAAGAACTCTAGTTATTTCTCATGTTAGAACTTAAGGGACCATTTGTTTTTGATAATTAATATTTTAAAATATCTACTACGATTTCGTTCATGAATGTACGAGTGTTAATATTTCATTCATGGAAACGATAAAATACACTTAAATAATAATCAATCTAATACAAGGCAAATTAATTACATTTTTATTGCCGTTTGATAAATAATTCTGATGACGTTCATGGTCTGCAACACAAAAGAGCTATCTCTTTTATGTATATCTGTTCTAAGTCCTACATAATTTTCGTATTTAAGATTAGCTTTGAGAGTCATGCAAATATTTGCGTGCAAATATAATAAAGTATACGTGTGCTATAATGGCTCACTATATCTAACTACAAATTATATGCCCTGGCTAACAACACCTACAGCTTAACGTGTGTTAGTCAATACACTTCCTAAGATTTTATATCTATCTGGCTGTTCATATTGAATACCACCGTCTAGATTCAAACTTATATTATTAAATTCCTGAATAATCATCGTTTGACATCGTTTTTATTGGTGATAAATGCTATGTATATTTCTTGTGTAATAGTATCTTACTAATACAAGTAACAGATTATAGTGTATGGATAAATAGAAATATGGTAAGCTTTTTCCAAAATTGGAAATAAAATGTATATGACTTAGACTTTCTATAGGTACCTAAATATTTAGGTAATCTAAAGGTAATTTACCTACTCAAAACTGCGACGGTGGCTCAATGGTAACGACTGCTGCAGTTGTTTCTGGGTCCTGGTGCATTCTATTCGTGTTTGTAGACTGGCGACACATGTTCCTAGTGCGGGAGATGTCTAAAAAAACATTCTGCTGATATTTAACAGAGGATTTAGGATTAATTAAGGTGGCGGACTTTCTAAACCTCTGTAAATTGAATCATAAATAACTTTCCGATACCCTCGTCGACCCGTAGGCCGAGAGGCCGGAGACCTGTAAAGCAGAGTGACAGTTACACAAAACTCCCTTATAAATCTAAAAATCAAAGTTCCACAATCCCCCGCCAGCGTCCGTCTTGAGCCGATGTTCAAGTCCCACAGGGTACGGCGGCGTCTTGCGCAGGCTGCTTCGTTTGTAATTTTAAATTAATATAGGCTGGTGCTCGCCTTTGTGCCCGGTGAAGTAGTTTCATAGCTAAGTAAACTCATAAATCTTCCACATAAACCTAACCCTAACTATGATTAACTATCAACAAACTTGTCTTGAAAGCGGGTCGGTGCACTATTATCACTGATGCCGCACACTAAGTAATTAGTGCTCAACATTAAAGCGAGAGCTACTTCGATGCTGCTACACCGCAACTGGAGCATGGACGCGGTTTCACGACAACTAATATTTCTTTTTTGACTTTTATTAGTTCGATAAATAATTGGGACAAAATAAAAGACGCGTTTTTCCTATTCTTAGAAATCTTTAAAAGATTTCTAAGAATAGGAAAAACGCGTCTTAAATACTGATTTAGGGTTTTCTGCTAACTGATGCCGCAATGATTAAAGAAACCGTTTCTTTTTATTTCCAAGGATGATTTTCGATATGCTTTTCCTTGCTTTATTGTTTATGTATTCAACATATAAAGTGCTTTCAAATATATGTCATCCCTTTAACGGGAGATTATTCAATATATAGTGATAACTTTAATGAAGAAATTTTTGTGAAATAATGAATTTATCTTATCCATTCTTATAAATAAAATGCATGTTTATTTTGAATAAATTCTTGTCTCAATACTGTGCTAGCCGCCTCGGAACTATCAATATCGATACTAATATTATAAAGAGGAAAGATTTGATTGTTTGTTTGTATTGAATAGGCTCCTAAACTACTGGACCGATTTGAAAAATTCTTTCACCGTTGGGAAGCTACACTATCCCCGGATGACATTGGCTATATTTAATTATGAAGTTCCCACGGGAACGGAAGTTAAGCGGGTGAAACAGCGCGCGTGAAGCTGGTTTTAATATACATTTTTTTATTTTTTTTAATACTTAAAATAATTGACAGTACTAATTGCTATCAGTATTAATATCGAAACGTTACCCACATTAAAATTATACAGAAGACAATTTATTTTAAAGTTGCATAAGAGACACAGAAATGATATAGGTATGTAAAAATAGCTTGCGCCTTGCAATAAAAGATAATCTAAGAGGGACGAACGGGCACCCCTTTTTTTAAAATGCATTTACGCATTCCCACCGCGCCGCTGCAGCGTATTCGCGCGCTGGCGGTGGGATATGTGGGACTCGCCCTCTCCATAGCGTGGTATGCTAAACTCATACCGCGAGGAGAGGATCCTACACCACTAAAACCCCGCGGACACTCCTTCGATCCGCCGTTGGCGGGGGCCGGGTACGCATAAGCAATCCGACCCCGAACAGGCACCCCTGCCAAAAGGTTTGAAGTAATTAAAATAGGTACATAAACCGATTTTACTACAAAAAAAACATTTCGCTCAGTATAAGCAACGACAAAAAAAACCAAGTGTATTAACTATATATAAATAAGCAATTTTCGGTAAATAAATTATAGACTGTAACACAATAGTAAATTAATTTGTTTGTTCAAGTGTAGACATGTGAGCAAAAATCAATAAAAATCTTCACTTGTTTAATTGTATAAGATAATGATCATAAAGACCGTATGTATCAGGCGAGCATTATAACCTCACATGTGTAAGTAAAAAATAGCAAGATTTGCTCAGCGCTAAAAGTGAAAATTTGTCTGTGAAAATACATACATACGTACATATAATCACGCCTTTCTCCCATGGGGGTAGGCAGAAACTACAGAACGCCACCTGTTACGATCCTTACACACTCTCTTTGCCTCGTCCATGTTCATACATCTGGTCATACACGCACGCCGGTTGCGAGTAACAACATCACCAACATCACCTATGAGATCAGTGTACCTATGTCTGTGAAAATATTTCTGTCATAAACCATAATTTAGCAAGTTTAAAATTAGATCAATATCGAGAACTAAAATCTTATCTCTTTCTTTATAGTATGTATAAGCTGCGCAACGCGGTTTTACACGCTTCACTCTGCGCCAATGGATCGGAGCGTGATATTTTAATCCATGCCTATATGTTAATCAAGCTTATAAACTGTCCGCGTGCAAACTTTCAGCCAAATCCATTAAGTAGTTTTTGCGTGAAAGAATAACCAACATACATTCATCCACCCATACAAACTTTCGCATTTATAATTTAGTAGATAGAGATTAATACCCCTATCAGTGACGGCCTTGACACCAGCCCGCACTGGGGGCGAACTCTTGCGCAGGTTGGCTAATTTGTAGTTTATAAACTATTTAATAAAGCTGGGGCCCTGCACGTCTTTATGCCCAGTGTAGTACCTAACAAAAGCCTTGTGGGTAGCAACATATGTCCGAACATAGAAGAAAACGTGAGTGATAAAGAGAGAACATAATAAAAACGATTCATCATCATCAGCCCGCATAACGTCCACTGCTGTATGGCTGGCCTCCCCCCGGGGAGGGTATTTGCCTCAGTCACCACGCTTGGTAGGTTCCGGCGTGGGGATCGAACCCACGACCTCCAAGATTTAAAGCGAACCAAATACCGCTACGCTACAGAGGTTGAATAAAAACGTTTAAAAGTATATAAAACATAAACACTTTAAGTGTCACTATACACACGCTACAACGCGTTACTAGATTTCTAACGATCTAACTAAACAGAGTCTATGAACACTAACGAGACAAAAAGTTTCTTCTTTCTCAAAGTAATTTGCATATGAAACTTTCATCTTATCAATTAAACACGCTCCTCTCTAGAATTATCGTTAAATCTCGCCATCAACTTGACAATGTAAATACATAGCTAGTTTGTGGTATGAATCACGAAGTTAGGCGGAAATTACCTCCTAACACAGTAGCGCTACCACAAGTCGAGACGTTTGTTTCTTTAACTGGATTTTTCAAATGCTGACTCCAAGTTTGTGAAATGATCTTCAACATCTAAATTAATTAATCAGCTGTGAAAACTCTTGTCAAATATCAAATGAGTTTCTGTGATCATGATTAGGTAATTAGATTTGATTATAATGCTAGTTCATTTATGATTGACAACTTCATTTAAACTCCAATGGCAAACGTAATGTTGGATGTAATGGAAGATATTCTTAATTTATCTTTCAGACATTAAATTAAATTTAACAACGAAATTAAAATTGAAGCAGATCAGTTGATAGTTGCTTTTATTGACATAAATAATTTACTTGTTTAGTTTTTTATTTGCATTATTTGTTGTGTAATTTCATTCATTTATTCAATATATACGATGTCTACTGTAGCAAACTGATAGTAACTTATTTTCTATTAAAGCTATGTTTAGATTAAGCCAAACGTACGAAAGTCGTGGTGAGGGCTCAGGTTATCGACTGCAGCGTAAAGGGCAACATTGTCAGGGTTATTCAGTAACTAGCAATCTACACTAACAGTTAGCAAATAACTCTGTATTGTATGGGAGACGTTACATCAACTATTTACACATCGCATCGCATCTTGTTATTCGAGTCAAACACAAAGGGGAAGGAAATGGTGTTTCATCGAAGAAATTGTATATACGTCTGGGGCAAAGATCAGCATTATATTCTTATTGTATGATTAATGTTTATATGAAGAGGATAGTCCCTCAACCAACTAGATCTAGAAATAAATCTTATAATATTCACAAAGATTTCTTGTCCGGCGTGGGAATCGAACACATGACCTCCGAGACTTATACCACTACGCCAAGGAGGTAGTTTACATATAATATTTAAATAAGAAAAGGCACTGGGTTGATCTAAGTATGTTAGGCTGACAACACATTAAGCATTAGCGCCCTCCATCACCTGAAACTCCGCCACTGCCGTCCGTATGTAACACACGTTCGAAGAACGAGCAAGCACAATATAAGACCAGCCTTAAACCCGTTATTTCTGCTTACCCCTCTGGGAAACAAGCATGTGTAAACATGTATCTCCAAGTTAACTAGGTAATAAACACGATGTACAACGGTAACTTCCTTCTAGTTCTGAGAAATACGGTTGCGATGACAATAATCATTTTACACACAATACTGAGCAAGCATCAGTCGCTTAAAGAAATGAGGAACTAGATTGTTAATAAGAAATAAAACTTAACACGGATGTTTGTAATTATAATAATTGATAACGGAAATATTCGATTGATTCGAGAAAGCAAGACTTAATAATTTATTTCACTTTCAATTCGGTTTGACTAGCACCTTCAATTATGCCCGTAGGTAAGGCAAGTGTGCAAAAACATGTTTTGGAATATGTATTCTATATTACCTACTCATAAATAAATTTAAACTTATTAAAACTATTAATATAATAAATTAAAGCAATTTCCGTTACAAGTTCATGAAAGAGTACGCGGCTACTTAAAATCGTTTTCATTTTACTACTCAGTTCCTATTATCAAGGACATGGACAGACCCGTTTAAGATAAATTGATACTCGACCATGACATAATGAATAAATAAAAACCTTTATTGAAACAAAAACGCATGAAATTGAAATATGTAAACTTGTAGAGCGACAGTCGTACAAACTTCCCATAAAAAGTTAAAAGTCTTCATTACTCAATCCCCCCACTTGCTACCCCCCTGAGCCGGAGTCCATGTCCCTCACCGGGCGCGCTCTTGGGCAGTTTGCTTAGTTTCTAGTTTTAAAACCACGTTTCATTAAGCATTGCTCGCCTATATGACGGATGAAGTAGCATAAGCTTCCAGGCAACATTGGTCCGCCGGAAAAAAATGTAGATTAAAAAATGATTATAATGCAAATATAATACTCGAGAGTAAAAATAAATATGATTTGTTTAAAAAGCAATCTAAGTAAACAGCTTTCAACTTGTTTCTCCGATGGAGAAAAAATAAATGTAGAGCATTATGCAGACTATAACAGAATTACATACAATGAGTTCTTAATTCAATAGAAAACATCATACAGAACTCCCGTTTTGCATAATAACATAGTTCGGTTGAATAGCAGCATTTATCAAATGGTAATATGTGCAAAACTGGAACGTTAGGCAACTAAAGCAACGTAGACCGCACACGGGCCACTCGTCTTGAAGTGGAGATAACAGACTAACTGATTCTTAACCATAAAGACCTGCTGCAAAAAAATCTCCTCATCACACACATAATATCAAATTGTTGGAGAAGTTCATCCCTGGATCTGGAGCCCTACTATAAGGTTGAAGCCCTGCTATACGGCAGGAGCTCTGCTCGCTTTCGTGCCCGGTGAAGAGGCAAAAGCCTCGTGACTGACTAAATAAATGTCCGTCCGAAAAAACTCCGAACCTAGGTAGGTTTTAAACCCACCGCATTAGGCGTGCCAGATAGTTACAGGCTTTTTGGTTTTAAAGAGACAAAGGATAGAGTCCTAACAGAAATGCAATTAAAAGTATGAAATATACAATTTTCAATAAGATTATCGTTTCGGCCATAAGTAAGTCCATAGACATCACAATATAACAGACATCTAGAGTACCTACAAGCTGGCCAGAACCAAATGGTCACCGAAAAGCTTTCACCGATTGAGATACGATTCACATCGAGCGGGTGACCGGCGTGCATCTGAATCATCAGAAATGGTTATTTCATACTTGCTCCGGAGCACGGCCACCATAGAATCTGACAGAAATATGAACTTTAATTCATGTTTAAACGTTTCAATTTACTTTACCGCATTTTTAAAAGCAGATTTTAAAATTATGAGAACTACTATAAAAAACATCTGCATAACATTACTACCTTTTTCAATAATGCATTATTTTTTTCAAAAACGTTATAGTATTTAAAATGTACTAGAAGATACGTCGTTCGATAGTAGCAGAACTTGATTTCCTTTAACTTGGCATTCAAAATAGAGGTTTTATACGAAGGACTACTTTCTACCAGGAAGCAATTATGTGATTAAAGGTTTAAAGCCATGACTAATGAAACTTTGGGTATTGAAGTTTTAGTGTAAGTCATTGACTCGAGATCAAGAGCGCGGAAGATTGATTTATCGCCGGGGAAAAAATATACCAAATAAAAGATTATACATGTTCCATACGTTCGTTGTCTTGTTCCCAATTGTCAATGACATTATCTTTAATAACCTATTCTTCAATGTATGACTATCATACATTAAAGAATACTTTGTTGTCATACATAATACCACGGAAGGCACAGTGGCGCATTATGTATTGTACGTGCACTATACTATTACAGACACCAAGCACAGGTGGATTGGACACCATAATGTAATATGTAATTATGACTGAACCCATTCAACGGAGTTATATATTTAGCTGGGAACTTGTTCAGTTTATAATTATTATCACATTGAGGACAAATACATAAAAGAAAATGCATGATACATTAATGAAAGAAATTGATTTAGATGTATATTGGCGCAGATATAGATTGTAGTCTATAAACTGCAAATTCTTTCAATTATTTCTAGAGACTGCCGGAATAATCCGGCAATTCAAAATTGTGCGTACGTTTTATTTAACCTACTACGGAGGTTTATGACCATACGTAATAGACTACCGCCTTTTATAAGAAAAAGAATTTGCAGTTGATGCTCCAAAATGCGTTTATTAATGTATCATGCATTTTTCTTAAGAAGGCTGAATAACATAGAAAATGTGTTACAATAACCGACATTTTTATCGAAGTCATAGTCGTTACGTGATTAGCCACTTGTTTTAAAAAAGTTAAAAAAGATTTTTTGAATCAGGTTCTCAAATTCTTGTCTATAATGACGACTGTTTTCCATAAATTTAAATTCAACGATTTCGTAACATAATTTATAATTTTTTAATACATTTTATTTTACACTAACAGACAGACGTTGTCCTACATTATAATATATTATATGATTTGTGAATCTAAACCATCCAAGGCATCTGGGCTATCTAAACGGTTCAGCTGTTTAGGGATTAGGAGGAGTTCAGTGACATACACACATACAGTAGAATCTAATATATAAAGATAACCGAAGCGGATAGCTTATTGAACTCTTTGTATGTTTTGTACGGATTTTATTAAGAATAGAGTAAGCCGAATCTTTTTGACCGAAAGCAATACACAAAACACATGATTTATAAAATAATTAATTTTATAAAATAAATGTTATAATCCATTGCTAAACTTATGTACCAGTACTATTAACTGATTTATATGCAGCTTGTCTTGTCTTTTACACAATGTTTTACAAAAAAAATACTAGGTTCACGTTTGTAGACCAATTGTATTCGTAATGTAGGCACGCTAGAGAATCTATCTCATAGAATGAAATCTAATCTTCTTTTTATATAAGCAAAATATGACACATTAATTAATTAATGAATGAGAATATGAGATAGTACAGCATTGAAGTTAACGCACTATTGTCATCTTCAACAATGGCCGAGATACAAGAGATTGACAAAAAACTTTACCACAGACACGGCCTGTGTCATTCACCTGCTCATGGAAATCGATGTTTACCTCGCGAAATCGATTCTACAATCGAATAAAATTTGGAATAAATCGATGATTCTACCCCATCAGTAATGTATGCCGTATTAATTGCGATTAGTGAAGTCGGTCGTGCGTGTCCGGATAGAAATCTGCCTCTAGTGGCCAATAAATAGTGGGGGTTTTTGATGAATACAATGTACGACACACATTCATTATTTGCCTACGATTATTTCCTGCACACAATGCGGAATCATAGATATAAGACGTTTGTATACAAAGAGAATGTTGCGACACAACACTGTAATCATAAGTAGTACTGTAACTCAGGGTTGATTCGCCATATTTTATATACACCGGAGAAATGGTCTTAAACCAATTCTAGAAGAGTTACTTATATTACCTTTTTTTTTCTTAATAAGCACTTTTTTACTTTTTGTTTTTAAATGGATAGGTAGGTATATCTACCAATATACGATGCTTTTCTTTATTATTTTTCTCATCAGAAGCATTAACATTATCTATCATATGAGTACATTAAGTTTTAAAACAAAATTACGATTACTGTTCAGGTAGATATAAAGAGTATTTTGTTTTGTTGATTGTGGCATATTATAAGGGACTTTTTAGATTGTCTTTAGATTTTGTTCAATGGCTGTACGCTTCACTGTTTATACAAAGTAGTCAATAACGCTTACCTCTTGGGCACACTAATCCGTCGCTGCCGGAACAGGTGGTCCATTGTTCCTCCGCTCTTCTTTGTCTTTACACTTAGGCTCGTCCTCTCTCACACAAGTGTAGGAAATTATAAACTTTCACTTAATTCTACTCTCCGCGATATTCCACAGTCTGAGATGTAAACTATAAATAATTAATTACGAACACTGTCCACACTCTGGTCCACTTAAACGCTTAGGTGTGCGAGATAATTTTACACGGTCCAGTGACGTTGGGATGCTGTGTTATCTGTAAAAGAAAATTGAGATTCTTCTTATTGAACACGAATAATGAAAGTTCTATCTATCTATTGTTAACATATTAGTAGTCTCTAATATTCAATCCGTTAACACAAAATGAATTTGTTTTGGATATTTGTAATCTATACTAATACTAATATAATAATATTATAAAGCTGCAGAGTTTGTTTGTTTGTTTGAACGCGCTAATCTCAGGAGCTACTGGTCCGATTTCAGAAAATCTTTCAGTGTTGGATAGTCCTTTTATCGAGAAAGGTTATAAGCTATATTTTATTACGAAGTTCCCACGGACACGGGAGCTACGCGGGTGAAACCGCGCGCGCGAACCTAGTAATTAATAACTAGAGTATGACTTCAATAATAATGTCTTCTTTCTTGTAGGATTATTGTAACGCATTTTCTAAGTTATTGTTACGGTATTATTTAAGTTATATAATTTGTTTTTTTTTTTTTGTAATTAAGGTATTGTATCCTTAATTAAAAAAATAAAATAATAAAATGACATATTTAAAATATTTTTTGCATGCATAGTAAATGCTAAATTGCGAAGTCATTATTTTATGAAAGTCATAGTAATATCGTTACGTGATAAATGAATTATTTCTGACCAATCAAAGGCAATAGAAACTGACACAATGAGAAAGATGTCGAATTAATTGATAACATGTAATATCATTTAAGCGAACGTTTGTTGGGAGAAAGTGAACGCGAGATGCGCACTCGCCGCTCTCGCTATATTAACATTAATCATTCAAGTTTAATAACGCCCCGGTTGTTTTTTATGTGTTCTTGTTACTGATGTGTTTTAATTCGCAAGACTACCTAGTTAACACTTAGTTAAATGCACCATTTTAGACTTTCAAATAAACCACTATTTATTGTAGCAAAGGCAAAATTAGACGTTCTTTTTTATTTTTGTTTGGTATAATCGTTTATGCACTTTATTATTATTAAACTGTTATACCAAATGCTAGCGCACCTATTTGTTTTTATTTTTACTTTTATTTTAGGATTATTTTTATCACAGTTGTACGTTTATCACTGCTTAGTCATATCACAGATTTATATTTTATTCTTTAAAATTTTCAGGCTAAATAAGATTTAATACTAACTTAGTAACTGCTCTATCTGAACAATATATATATTTAGTAACATCGTTATTAAAAGGATATGAGAATAAATTTAAAAAAAATGCCGCAAATTGTAGTTTACGTGACATAGAATATTTATATAATTATTTAGTAATTATGTTTAATGTACATATTTTTTATTTTTTAATACATTACCTAATTCTCATGACAGTAGATAGATTTCATACTTAGATAATTAAGTGTCATTAATTAACAACTTACTGCAATTATAATCAGTGAAATATTTAAAATATATCCTTAGTTTTTGGGACCACAATCACAATAATTAAAACATAAAATCCAAAATATGTGATAAATAAAATTATCTCGCTTTATATATTTTTTTAATATTTGCAAAATATTCTGAATTATCCAACATAGTACTCACTTATTTCGTGTGAAATTAATTTAATAGTAAAAAGAAAAAAAATCAAATTACTTTTTATACGAAAGCAGCGTTCGCGCCTTTCTATCGCGTGTGCAGCGAGACGAGCTCGGGAGACGTGCGGCCTCGGGGCCATGTGACGGAATACTAGCCGGCACTACCTTCTGAGCTCCCCTTACTACCGGCCAGCCCCTGTATCTGAACATCGCATCTCTGAAATCATCCAAATATAACGCAGCACCGTGACAGAGTGACTGTCTTTTAGGCATCACACAGCCTATAAAGGTTGCAATTTGAAAAATACACCTATTCTTAAGGTGTCCTTTTTTTGACTTTTGCTACGTCACTGGAAGATCTTATGGTATCTAAGACGAGTACTAATGAAGTGAGTCGGAGGCAAAGCAAATTATACCATAATCACACATGAGATCGGTTCGGAGAAATTCTTATAATAATATATACTTTTATAGATGTGAGTTGTAAATGAATGCATCTTAGGCAATCTGTCGATGGTCTGGCTTGAATAGGTTTGGCGAAAGCGATTTAGTAAATTTATTATTATTTTAATAAATTAAAATTGCCTAGTTACTCTACCTAGGCAATTTTAATATGCATTAAAAAAGCACCTTTTGTCTCAGAAATTTCGTCGCTCAACAATGTTTTATATAATATTTGGTCCTTGTATTTTTAATTCGAAAAATAAATTAATAATTTCGAATAAAAATAGGTAAATAATAATTGTATAAGTTCCATAAATCTGATTATTTTTATTATCGCTTTTTCCATTTAATAAATAATAGTTTTTAAAGAATGTGTTAATTTTTCCATAGAAGTGCGAAAAAAAAGTGTAAAGATATCACTTTTTTTTAAAGAAAATATTTTGCGTATTGATTATAATGAAAACAAAATAGGTAGGTACGTGTTTGAAAAAAATATGTGACGTGGATTTTACCAAACTGTTACTAAACGCTTAGATCCTCTAAACTACACCTCTGGTTCGAAGTGTTTTTGGAATTTATTACACATAGGTAGGCATAATATAATCTAGACATGCATAATATTATAATTGTACAACCGCTAGTCGAGCTAGACCCTATATTACATACGTTTACGACTTTACACTCAGTATCGAGTTGTCAATTACAATCATGGTAGCGATCCTCCATGACTTAACAAATTTTTAGACTTCTTTTAAAGAAAAAATGCCTGCCTGTTGCCGTTATTGATATCGAGCAAAAATAGGGACAAAAAAATCACGTATGTTGTATGAAAGCCCCCCGTTTAATGTTTATTGTATTCTGTTTTTAGTGAATACCAATACATCATTTGTGAAAATTTCAACTGTCTAGCTATCGTTGTTCTTGAGATATTAAGACCACTGTCTGTCAGACAGACAGACAGCGGTCTTAGTAACAGGGTCCCGTTATTACCCTTCGGGTACGGAACCCTATAAAAACGATATATAGACCGTGTTGTGTTAAGCAGTATCTAAGCTCGCTCTACATATCTCATAACCTTCTGAATAATTACTATAGTTAGCCCGTGTCCTGTTAGCCATGATAGTGAAGATTATTATTCCACACGTGATAGACAATTGCTATTTGTGGTTAAATACACCTGATCATTCGAGACAAAGGTAAAATTATCACATTTCACATCGCGTGTCGATGGTGCACGCGATCAAGATTATTAATAATATTAGATACACACCCTACGTGCTAACTTGGCCTGGTCTCAATAACTGATTGCGTTTTCTAATTCGCATACCTAGTTGGAATTAATAATTTTCGGTCTAATTCAGACATTAGTAACAAATTAATACCTGTCTCATTACAATACTAGTAACTAGTAAGTAGTGATAAAAACTAGAAAATGATTTCAGGAAAATTCATTTGTTTACGTTTAGTATGATATGAAGAAATGTAATGGAAATATATTTAATATTGCGTACTTTTCAGACCACCTCCGTAGCGTAGCGGTATTTGGCAAGCTTTAAATTTTGGAGCCGGACAGAAAATGTTTGTGTAAATTCTAAGATTTCTTTCCGGGTCTGGTTGGTTGACAGACTACCCTCCGAGCCTCGGAAATCACGTTAAGCCGTTGGTCCCGATTGTTATAACATCATCTATAATAATCGTATATCAAGGCACGGGCAGCAGCGTTTCCTTCTGGGGTACAACATAATACTGCAGTCACCAACCCGAATGCCAAGCCTGGTGACAACGGCAAATACCCTCCCTCGGGAGGAAGCCATGTTCAGTGGACGTTATACGGGCTGATTATGATGATGACTTTTCAGTTTGTGTTTCACCTTTTATTTCTTATATATTAATGTTGTGGCCATATTTTATATTGTTTTGATCTTATATTGTCACGTGATCAGCCCCCTGGAGTGAAATAAAATGGGCCACCCACATCACAAACAGATCACTGTTTGTAATATGGGCGCCCATTTTATTTCGCTCTTAACCAGGGGGCCAATCACGTGACGATAAAACTATGACTTTGATATAAATGTCTTCGCTCCAGAGCGTTTACTATGCATGCAATAAATACATTAAATATGTAAATTTATTATGTTATTGTAGCTTTAATAATACTGTAACAATAACATAGGAAATGCGTTACAAATAACCCAGTAATAGTTACATTTTTATTTTATCAATGTCGTAGGTAGTTATATAGTTACGTTAGTGTGAATAAGTAAACAAATAACTTCTTCATTATATACCTACATTAGCGATCAAATCTTGAAATAGCCACATTATATACCGTTATAGTTACTGTCCGTGTTGTCATTATAGTGACAGACAATATTGTTCTGATAACCTAATGATTATTTTCACTTTTTTTCTCATACTAGGGGTTTGCTGGAAGAAAATTAATTAATGAACTAGGCTCCCCTTTTGCAAATTGCATTTGTGCATAATATTTGTATTTTATGGGTGTAATAAAAAATAAATAATTTGATGATATATGTAAACTTGAAGATAAAGTGGGCTTTGTCACAAGATAAATTTACAAATTTCTCCATTACTTTGAGTAACCTATTTTAAGACGGAAAACTTGTAGAAGGTACGTACGGATGGTAAAGCATAATTATATACAAACTAGCTGCGCCCCGCGGTTTTACCTGCTTTACACTGCTCCAATGAGTCGGAGCGTGTTTTTTTGTAGCCTATATGTTAATCGAGCTTATTAACTATCCCCGTGCAAAGTGTCGGTCAAATCCATTCAGTAGTTTTTGCGGGAAAGAGTAACAAATATACATACAAACTTTCGCATTTATAATATTAGTAGGATAAGTGTACCTTACATTCCAAAAAGCTTATGATTTTATCGTGATGCTAGGAGATTGGAGAAAAATCGCTACAATGAAAAAACCTCCCGGACCTACTATTACAAGACTGGTAGAAATCATCGATTAAAATATCAGTTAAGTCGACGTTTAAGTTCACTTTAACCTAACCATTTGACCTGAGTAGATCCCGTCCCCTTGGGAACCTTATCTTAAAATAGGGTATAGCCTAAGCTAACACATAATTTGTACTTTTTTTTTGTATAAAGACTTATTTTTTTACACATTAATATGTGTAAAAAAACAAGTCTTTATATTGGTACAAAATGTTCATATTTAGTATAGATTATTAGTTTGATTAAACTTTGTTAACCTTCCGATGCCCTCGTAGACCCGAAGTCCAAGAGGCCCGCGAACTGTAAAGTAGAGCGACAGTTGCACAAAACTCCCCTAAAGAAACTAATAGCCATAATCCCTCAATCTCCCCGTCAGTGACCGCCCTGAGCCGAGGTCCAAGTCCCACAGGGGAAGCCCTCTTGCGCAGGTTGCTTAGTTTGTAGTGTTTAAACCATTTATCTAGGCTGGAGCTCTGCTCGCCTTTATGCCCGGTGAAGTAGCAAAAGACTCCTGGCTAACTACAAACGGACGCACATATGAAGTTAACCACGAGGATTTTGCTTCTTCACCGGACGAAGGAAAGCACAGCTCCAGCCTTAATAAATGGATTAATAACTACAAACTAAGCAACCTGCGCAGGAGGGCGCCCCCTGTCGGACTTTGTTTTCGGCTCCAGGCGTTCGGTCGCGGCGTTTTATAGGTATTTACTTAAAGCAATATGCTATAGAAGTAATATTCTTATCTTTAGGTAGTACTTAACTATCCCTCTTTTAAACTCCTTTGTATGGTTCCTTCCTCGGTTGCCTGGAAGAGATCACAATTTGTGATAAGGCCGCCAATTGTAGGTAGGTACCTATCTAATTTTAAGTTAAGTTGTATGTCTTTTTCTGTATTTTTCTCTTTGTGAAATAAAATTGTACAATAAAGAATTTATCTATCTAGGTATCTCATCATCATCATCATCATCACCAGCCTGTTGTAGTCCACTGCTGAACATAGGCCTCCCCCATCGATTTCCAGCGGGAACGATCGCTAGCGGCCTGCTTCCACCGACTTCCTGCGACCTTTATGAGGTCGTCGGTCCATCGTGCAGGCGGTCGTCCTACGCTGCGCTTGCCAGTACGTGGTCTCCACTCGAGAACCTTTTTGCTCCATCGGCCGTCAGTTCTTCGAGCTATGTGTCCTGCCCATTGCCACTTCAGCTTGCTTATCTGTTGAGCTATGTCAGTGACCTTCGTTCTCCTGCGGATCTCTTCATTTCTGATTCGATCACGCAGAGAAACGCCGAGCATAGCTCTTTCCATAGCTCGCTGAGCGACTTTGAGCTTTCTTATGAGGCACACAGTAAGAGACCACGTCTCAGATCCATATGTCATCACTGGTAACACACATTGATTGAAGACTTTGGTCTTCAGGCACTGAGGTATTTTGGACGAGAAGATCTCTCGAAGCTTCCCAAACGCTGCCCAGCCGAGTCGGATTCGACGATTGACCTCTTTCTCTAAGTTGGTCCTACCTAGTTGGATCGTTTGACCTAGATATATGTATTCGGTCACAACTTCGAGAATGGAGTTTCCAACGGCTATAGAGTTGGGCACTACATGGGCGTTATGCATGACTTTCGTCTTGCCCATGTTCATTCTAAGCCCAACTTGTTGAGAAACTCCATCGAGGTCATTGAGCATCTGTCCAAGGTCCTCCAGCGATTCTGCCATGATCACTATGTCGTCGGCAAATCGAAGGTGAGTGATGTACTCGCCATTTATGTTGATGCCGTGTCCTTGCCATTCCAGGAGCTTGAAGGCGTCCTCCAGAGCAGCCGTAAAAAGTTTGGGAGATATAACATCTCCCTGTCTTACGCCTCTCCGTAGCGGGATTGCCTTCGTACATTGGCCCTGTACTCGGACCGACATGGTGGCGTTTTTGTACAAGCACTTCAGCACTTCAATGTACCGATAGTCGATACGACACCGCTGAAGAGACCTTAGAACCGCCCAAGTTTCGACCGAATCAAAGGCTTTTTCATAGTCCACAAACGCCAAACATAGGGGCTGATTATACTCCTCGGTCTTCTGTATAATCTGCCGCAGCGTATGTATGTGGTCTATGGTACTAAAGCCTTTTCGGAAGCCGGCTTGTTCGGGAGGCTGGAAGTCATCGAGCCTGTGTTCGAGACGATTTGTGACGACCCTCGAGAACAGCTTATAAACATGGCTCAGCAATGTGATGGGTCTGTAATTCTTCAACATGGTTTTGTCACCTTTTTTGAAGAACAGAACCACCACACCTCTGCTCCATGATTCTGGCGTTTGTCCCTCGAGTAAGACGGAGTTAAAGAGCTTCTGAAGGACTTTAAGTATCGGTGTTCCACCCGCATTCAGAAGCTCAGATGTGATTCCGTCATCACCTGGCGCCTTGTTGTTTTTAAGCTGTTTAAGGGCCATCATAATCTCGTATAGGCTGATGTCCGGGAGATCTTCGGTATTGTGTCGGGTGAGCCTTGCTCTGGGGTCTTTGGCTTGGCTGTTAGCGGGCTTGACTGTTGAGGCATACAGCTGATTATAGAACCTCTCTATCTCCCGTAAAACCTCTGGCTTACTCGACGTCACTACCCCATCTTCCTTCTTCAGCTTTGTCAACTGGCTTTGCCCAATAGAGGTGTCTCTTGCCAACACTTTGGAGCCTTGGTTTCGCTCTATCGTCTCCTTAATACATTTTGTATTATAGGAGCGAATGTCGTGACGCAATGACGTTAAGATATGTCTATTGAGCTGCCTAAATGACTCCGCATCGTCTGGAGTCTGGAGCATCATCGTACGTCGTTTAGCCATGAGGTCCCGGGTATTAGTGGATAGTTTCTGAGGTCTATTTCTAGGGTGGGGTTTAAAATATTTAAGCCCCACCGTATGCACAGTGTCTACCAGCCCGCTGCTGAGATCGTCCACAGATTCGCAGCTGTCTAGACATTCGAAGCGATTACTTAGTTCGATCTGAAAGCTCTCGGGGTTTTGGATGTGTGCGTTTGAAGGTCGGAGCGTAGACTTCATCAGACGGGATCGTTCCAATTTGACATTAATATTTAACGTGCCTCTAACTATTCGGTGATCACTTCCGGTTTTAACCCTGTGAATCACAGAGACATCATTAAATATTTGTCTTTTGGTTGTCATGATGAAGTCAATCTCATTTTTTGTGGAACCATCAGGGCCCATCCAGGTCCATTTCCTGTGAGGTGGCTTCTGGAAGAAAGAGTTCATCATATAGAGTCCCTCTTTCTCCAGGAAATCAGCCAACCTCTGACCCCTTCGGTTCCGTTGCCCATATCCATGCAACCCCACTCTCATCTCATCATCGCCTCGTTTACCCAGTTTAGCGTTGAAATCCCCCATAACAACGGTGTAGTGGGTCTTGGAGCTATGTATGGCTTTACTAATATCCTCATACATCTAGGTATCTAGTGAAGAATAATTGTGGTAGGTGGGCTATATGTATATGTATTTCTTATTAGTTACTGACATTACATTAGTTAATTGTAGGTAAAATATGAGGATATAGAATAAGTATTATATAAAAAAAGCAAAGTGTATGGTTGTTACCAATCAAATGTGTACTTACATACATACAATAATAGCATAGCAGGCTAGTTAACGGTGCATGTGATTATTCGCATTAGAACATTTCGTAACCGATGATCATCATCAAATGAATACTGAATCGACTGTTTGGTTATTATTTACCCATTACTGGCTATCGCCGGAAGCGAAGTCTGAATTCTTATGTTTTTTACTTTATAAACTAAGTACTTACAATAATAAATAGTCATTAAGCACATAAATAAATAAAGTGGTTACTATTTCATACAGTTTATAAAAAAATTTACGCGTAACATAAGTGTCGGTTTTTTGGTAGTAAAAAATTTGCTAAGGCGTGCGCGCTTCTCGACGACAGTGTAAAAGCCTGCGACACATTCGACGTATGTGCACGGCCAATGTGGAGTCAGTCTTAATCAGTATAGGGTGATAAAAACCGGCGACCTTGAGTTTTGTGGCATAGACAGACAAATAATTATTTAAAACACTACGTAAATATAGTTTTTTTATTAATATTATGCGAGAGTTTTGAAAATAAGCACGACAAAGATTTTTACTGGCGATCTCCCGCGTCTGGCTTCGCGACCCCTCTGGGGGTCACCCACAGATTGAAAAACACTGGTCTAAATGATAGGCATTGTGACAAATAATACCTAATAGCGAATTGTTATCACAGTAGATAGATTTGTAAAGATTTATTACCATACATGACTATGTAACAAGTTTTAATTAGGCATAAGTGACAACAGGGTATTTTAATGACTTCGCTATGTAGGTACTTGTATGTAAGGGCGGATAGCTTATGCGTACCCGGCCACCGCCAACGGCGGATCGAAGGAGTGTCCGGCGGGTTTTAGTGGTGGAGGGGCCTATCCTGATGAGTGGTATGAGTTTAGCATACCACGCTATGGAGAGGGCGAGTCCCACATATCCCACCGCCAGCGCGCGAATACGCTGCAGCGGCGGTGGGAATGCGTAAGGCCGCGGCCTGGACGCCAGCGGGCGGAGCGGGCGGCGCGGGCGGTGCCTAAGGAAAACCTGCCGCCCGCACCGCTGTCGTCGAGAACAGCTTCACACAAATCTATGAACTTTGATAAAGACGCGCGTGCCGTCGCCCGCGCCGCCCGCTCCTCCCGCTGGCGTCCAGGACGCGGCCTAAAAGCATTTCCCCCGGAGAAAAAAAAAGTACTTTATATACTCAAGACTTACTTTATTTACTTTATCAACCTGATTAGGTCCACAGCTGAACATGAGCCTCCTCAGTCCTTGGCAAGCCAGAGTCATTGTGGTATATTGCCGTAATCACCACGCTTTGCAGGCGAATTGGTGATTGCAGTAAGATGGAAGTATCTTCGAGCTGATAGATGCTGCTGCATCCATCAGGTGTAGAATAGAATAGAATACTCTTTATTGTACACAATGGTACACACATAAGTAAACAGGACAAAGAAAATATAAAAGACACAGTACAATGGGCTGTCTTAGCGCATAAAGCAATTTCTTCCAGACAACCTTTGGATGGATTGGATAATGGAATTCATTAGGTAAATGACGTAGGTAAATTGTGTGTAATTCAAAAATTAAGATTATTAATTTAATAGCAATATTTTGGTATAAATATATAGGTAGGTACATAAGATTATGTTAGAATACACAAAATATACATAAACATATTAATCCATACTATAAACAACATATGATAGATTATGTATATCTATATATAAATAATGATAATGATAAATATGTAAATGTTACAACAAAGGGACAATTTATAAACGCAAATAGTGTTCTTTGATGAGTTTGTTAAATGTTGAGTGAGTTTGGGCACTTCTTATTGTTACTGGCAGGGCATTCCATGACACTATGACTGCGACATCTATGACACTATGACTGCTATGACAATAAATATGTATCCATAGGAAGATATGGGGTAGTCTATTCTAAGCTGTAAACCACACGACACTCGATACTACGAAACACTTATGGCATATAGGCTTACCAATAGATTTATTATCGTAATTCTATATACTGCTTGTACAAACTACTCATTTATGTCCAGTCGTTAGCGACCGCCCCGAACCGAAGGAGCCAAGACCCCCACGAAGTGCCCTCTTGCGTCTTAGTTTGTAGTTTTGAAACCATTTAATAAGGCTGGAGCTCTGCTCGCCTTTATGCCCGGTAAAGTAACAAAATGGCTGGCTACAAGTTTTTTTTTGTACGAATGTTTATGTACATACTTAAATAAATGTCCGTCCAAAAAAAAGTTTATTGAGGTAAGTCATACTTAGGTAAATTTGCACAGTCATAAATTATAATACTACTACTACCTTAGTGCACCTACCACACTATCTCTGCATCACCCAATGGTAGCCTGGGAATAAATGCCTTAGGTATTAATTAAGTCCACCATGTAGGTACTATAATAAGTAGTGCAAAAATCCTACTAATATTATAAATGCAAAAGTATGTATGTGTGGATGTATGTATTTTTGTTACTCTTTCACGCAAAAACTACTGAATGGATTCGGCTGGAACTATGCATGGCAATAATTAATAAGCTCGATTAATATATAGACTACAAAAAATCACGCCCCGACCCACTCAAGCAGAGTAACGCGGGTAAAACCGCGGAGCGCAGCTAGTTATAAATAATATTGAAACTTTGACTCTGCCATTTCGATACAAGTCCGTAAACGAAGATCATACGAAGGTATAAAACAAACAACTTGCTGCACTACTTTCAGGAACTTGAAGTAAAAGGTGGAACATATCGAACACTTTCACTTATATGGCAAGAGCACAATAAGACGACATAATGACAGAACGAGTTTCTTTGCCTTATTTTTAGCAACTTTTTTTAACCATTAACTTCTGTCACCGCCTTCGCTCTTGCATTAATTATTGCTTAAGATCCACATTAGAATTGGAAATCCTTTTCTTTTACTTCTATATATATATAACTTTACTATACTACATGCATAACCTGTAGGTATATAACTATACTAATATATAAAGCTGGCAACGACATGACTACCTATGACTTCGATAAATTTTACTACTAGAATAGAATAGAAATCTTTATTTGTCAGAATATGGTTACATAGGTCAGATGTTAACATTTTATTAGGTATCATTCATATTCTACCGAGTTTATCGGTGTACAAATATTAGGTACATATCTTTCTTAGAAATATCGTCATTATTTTAAGTTTATTTATACGTTACACATTATTTTCGAATACATTTAATGTTATATCAGTCAGAAAATCTCTTATTGAATAATAAATTTTATCTAATAATAATTTAAACAACTTATTTTATAATATTTAAAACATTTTATTAAAAATGTCATTACTGTAGGGTTATTGTTACTTTTTTATTGAAGCTAGGTACATTAATTTAATAAATTAACATATATAAAATATGTTTTGCATGCATAATAAATGCTGAGTAGCGAAGATATTTTATTAAAGTCTGTCTCCTCCATCCGATTTGAAAAAAATATTTCAGTGTTAGTTAGCCCATGAATCGACGAAGGTTATAGACCAGGGGTGTCCAACCAGTCGATCCCGGCAGCTATAACAGTCGATCAACATATAGGTATAATAAAGTGATATTTTAGTCCATTTTAGTCTACAAATACGTGCCGCAGACGTACAAAGTTAGTGTTTGTTGTATAAAAATCTTAAAAAATAGGTACATATTTAATTTAACGTGAAATGTAATATTATTTTATTATTCTCAGATTTTAAATAATCTCACTTCGGACCACTGTGTTCAGTTGGCAGTATTTCAAGGCACTAAAAATAGGACAACAACTAAGATAACGTACCGACCTATTACAACTAAGCGAGTAAATATTTTGAAGGAAAACATAGTTGCAAAGTTAGATCCTTGTTTTTTGTTACCACGAAATCCGAATATCAATTCTGCAACCGTATTTAATGTTGTAGAGTCTGAATTTAGAACTACGCTTAAAACGAAAACTTTCGATAGTAAATATAATTGTAAGTTTAATGAATGGGCCACTCCGGGAATTTATAAAAGTCGATCTAGGTTGTATGAGCTATATGGTATGAAAACGTATAGATCAGATACTGAGTTTATAGAGAAGGTTCGAAAATACTCTAAGACTTTTAAAATAGTTTGTAGCATTGCTAGAGCCAATCACATTCGACATAAAATAGAAAACTCCACTAACAAAATTAAAACTACCTGGGGAATAATAAACAAAGAAAGCGGCAAGACTTGTAATCACGATAAACGCTTAGAATTAAAAGTGAATGATATAATTATTACTAATAAAGCTGATGTAGCCCAGACATTCAATAATTTTTTTGCGGACATTCCAGTAGCCAATACGCGCTCCAAACTCTTCAGCCAGTGAGGCTGCGATACTTTTACGTACGACCGTGCCTGAATGCAAATCTTCTTTCGAATTCAAACATGTTACAACAACGGAAATAATAAATGTTGTCAAATCTTTTGATTCGAAAAATACCGGAGATTTATGGGGAATATCGGTAAAAATCCTTAAAGAAATAATTGATATCGTAGCACCTTATCTAATGGTAATTTTTAATGAATGTGTAGATACAGGTACTTTTCCTAACAAAATGAAATGTAGTAGGATCATACCTTTATTGAAATCTGGCTCAAAAGACGACCCAGCCAATTTTAGACCCATTTCTATTTTACCAGTGTTCAGTAAAATATTTGAAAAAATTATACTTAACCAGCTCCTCAAGCATTTTAATTTAAATAGCCTCTTGCACACGAATCAGTTTGGTTTTACTAAGGGTCGTTCAACTTTAGATGCTGGGGTTGCTCTTATAAAACGCATATATGATGCGTGAGAGCATTCTCAAAATGCCATCGGTGTGTTTTGCGATCTTTCAAAAGCTTTTGACTGCGTTCAGCACGACACGCTTTTACTAAAACTACGTCATTATGGCATTGATAATGTAGCACTCGAAATGATATCTTCGTATCTTTCACAGAGACTTCAGTGCGTTGACGTAGGTGGCGAAGTCTCTGATACCTTACCAGTCAAACTCGGTGTACCACAGGGCTCCATTCTAGGTCCTTTTCTGTTCCTCGTCTACATTAATGATTTACCTTATTATTTGGATAACTTGTGTGATGTTGTGCTTTTTGCTGATGACACTTCACTTATTTTTAATGTGGATCGTAATATTGATAATTTTAATTTTATTAATAGTGCACTCACACAGATAACTCATTGGTTTACGGTTAGTTACGGTTAGTTAGTTTAGTTCTTAACGCGAAAAAAACCAAATGTATTAAATTCACTACGCCCAATGTAAGAAATACTGGACCCAATTTGATAATAAATAATGAAGTGCTTGAAACTGTTAACTCCACAGTGTTCCTAGGAATAACATTAGATAACAAATTGAAATGGAATGCTCATGTATCGAACCTTGCTAAGAAGTTAACGTCTGCTGCTTATGCTGTCAGAAAAGTGAGACAGCTCACTAACGTAGAAACTGCCCGTATGGTCTATTTTAGTTATTTCCATAGCATTCTTTCTTATGGAATTCTACTTTGGGGAAAATCAAGCCGATATTCAAAACATCTTTATCTTACAAAAACGGGCAATAAGATCTATTTATCAGCTAAGTGCCAGAACCTCTCTAAAAGGTTTATTTAAAGATATAAATATACTAACGGTAGCTTCTCAATACATTTATGAAAATATAATGCATGTTAGACATAATTTAAATATACATCAAAAGAGAAGTGCTTTGCATACAATAAATACTAGAAATAAACATAAATTGTGTACTGAATACCACCGTTTACAGCGAGTTCATTCTTCTTTTGTGGGGCTTAGTGTGGGCATGTATAATAAGATTCCAGAATATGTGCATGATTTACCTCTTAATAAATTTAAAATCGAGGTTAAGAATACTCTAATGAAAAAGGGTTATTACACAATCAATGACTATATTAATGATAAAACTGCATGGTGCAAGCAGTAAAACAAAGTCATTCTCACAATAAGTACCTATCTGTTGTAATTTTATAAGTATGTATTTATAAAATGGTTAAATATTTTAATTTGTATAGACTCACTTGTATTGGAACATGCTATGCTGAGTTAAAGTTTAGATATTTTTTATTATTATTGACTCCACAAATGCTACTGTCAGTGAGTTCGTCATGCTCCCTTTGTTTGTCATTGCTTGCGGTGGCGATGTGAGTCGCCTCCTTCCCTCTAATATGGCGAGGGAGGCGATGGCTGTGTGCTCACACGTCATACTCGTGAACGGGTGCTGCTTGCGGTGGCTGGTCGTCTTGCTGATGGATGTATTTGAGGTGGTAGTTTTGTGTCCTCTATGACGAGAGATCTACCTCGTGTAGTTTGTTCCTTAAAAATGTGCGTGGATGTTTCCTCCGTTTTCATGTGCAAGAGGCTGTTTTTCTTTTGCTTGAGGAAATCCAGTAAATACTTCGCCTACACTAATGGAAATGTTTCAGGGCGTACATCAGCGCACATGGTATAATTGCAATGTAATCAATGAGATTTTGTTAACAAGTTTTTTTAAAAAAAGAAGAGACTAAAACACAACAAAAGATGACGAAAAAGAACAACCCCGGAGTTTCTTTCTTCCTTTCTTCTTCGGGTCGTCCACTTAGGTAGCTAGTGAAAGGTTGCAGGTTAGCTAGGGTAGGATTCTCGCCGGCGAGGACCGCGTTGCGCCCCTACCCCTGCCCTGTGATTGAGCGCCTGTAGTCGGTGCTGGTGATCACATCCTCTTTATATATCTACCTTTTTACTTCAGTGGCACCCTGGGTCGTGGTCCTAAACCCCATAAGGGTGCCCTCAGGTGTGTGCCACTTAGATATAATGTGACCACTTGCAATTTGGATGCGGTTTTAATTTCTTCTTATAATAATAATAATAATTGGTTAATTGCAATAAATATCACAGGACAGACGGACGGACTTTGCAGTCTGTAGATTTGTATGATTTGCTACTACTGTTAATTACTTAGTCGGATATCTTATAGAGTAAGAATTATTTGTTAGTTATAATTATTTATTATTTTATCTTCTTACATTGTAATTCTGACAAGTACAAGTGTATGTAAATACCTAAGTGCTGAATAAAATTCATTATTTCATTATTATTATGTGTCCACCTGTAGTGGCAGTCCATGTGGCATGTAATGTCGACTTAACCATCAGGAGAGATAACATTTTATCACTTTTCCTATAAGATTAAAGTACACAGGTGCATGTTATGAAAAACTAAAAACTGTGGGCAAATCTGAAGGCTAATCATGCAAAAGCGACCGTAGCTAGGGCGTCGGATTTGCGATCTTGTGGTCGCCGTCGCCGCCGGTTCGATTCTCACCCATTGCACTACCGACATGAACCTACTCGTAACACAAGTATTTTAGCTTAGCACGGGGGGTTACCAAGAATACTAGTAGGTAGACTGAAAAACTATGCTATCTAATCTAAAAAAAAAACACTTGCTACGATATTACTGAGACTTTTATAATGTCTTCGTGACTCAGCGTTTACTATAGGTACATATAAATAATATTTTAAATATGTCAATTGATTAAGTTAATGTAGGCTCAATAATACAGTTACAATAATATAGGAAATGTGTTACAATAACCCTACATAAAGAAGACATTTTTATCTAAGTCATAATTATATTGTTACGTCATTAGGACCCTGGACCTTGTACACGTACACGTTTGGTCTAAGATCCGAACCTACATCTACCGAGCTGATAATAGAATGAAACGTCCTTTATAATAAATTAAGTATATTAGAAAATATATTAAAAATGAGTTGGCTAATAAAATCCTGGACAGACTATTTTTAATTTAAAAATGATTTTTATAAAATGTTGTGTTTATTTCATTCTATTATCAGCTAGGTAAAGGTCGATGAGGGTTCGGATCTTCTACTAGTATCTATAGATACCTAATGTAGGTGTATGCATTGTTAGTGCTTAACTAAGTGTTCGCTTATTGAGAGGACTAAACAAACTAAATCAAGAAATACTATTTCTATAATCATAACATCATCTAATAAAAAATAAGTTTGATTCACTTTATAATATATATTTGCTATGAAAGGGAAGCAATCAAGCAATCCTATGCTATCAGAAGTCAAAAAGAAATAATATATAAGGAACTTCCAAATGATATGCCATGCCTTTACAAACAGATACCTAAAATCATGTACCTAAGTATATATTCTAAATACATATTATTTTTAGTTTTATCTCCATTACATAAATCTGAAGAGTTTGTTTGTTTGGTTGCTGGAACGCTCTAATCTCAGAATGTTCTGTTCCAATTTCAAAAATTATTTCTATATTTGATAGCCCATTTATTGAGGAAGACTATAGGATATTTTTAATTATAAAGTTCATATGGGAACAGGAGTTCCGCGAGTAAATTTCTTCGGTAACGTACTTAATTTTAAAATGATGGCATATATTTTGAATGATCCTTATATATATAATAAGAAAGATGGTTCGATCATGTGCACTATATCAATAAATTAAATCTTATGATTCAAAAACACCGACCACAACTTCACACCACCGTCCTGCCGTCAAACACGAATAAATAAATGAGTATCTCGCGATTAGCAAGCTTCTTCGTATACGTTTATTTTTTGAGATTAAATGTATCTGCATGTAATTATTTCTAAGCTATTTCTAGCTACATAAATCTCCGCGTACAAAATAAATGTAATTAACGTCTTCCGTTATCTAGTCTGTTATAGCGTGGAGTTTTCATCAATTACTATACTAAATTCACCCTTGTTATTATAATCCTTCCATTTCCATACGAGGTTGTCGAGAAGGCGATATTTGTACCGTCAAACATTTCTCTCTCAAAAGATAACGAAAGTGTTTTTTTTTCAATATTTAACTTTGCCTATGCCTATCACATTCCTACGAACATTACTTTCTCCCTGTCATGACCTAGGATTCAGAAACATGGAAACTTATAGTTGCACTAGTCTATAAATTCAAAGACTCAACGAACCATGGCGCGAGCTGTGCTTGGAGTTTCTCCGAAAGGTAAACTTATTACTTATAAGGTTATCCGACAAAGAACTAAAGGTTTAAGAATTCTTCCCGGGTCAGCTTGTTTGGGTTGCCGTGGGACATTGATGAGAGCAGGTTAAGATCCATTTTTACATAAATTGTTCTCCTGTGGGGAAATCGATCCCATAACGCCAAATTTCTAAAGCAATGGTTCAGTATTTCCAATTGTAATACTTAACAATTGAAATTCACGACCAACAACCACCATCCACCCTTCAAAGCCAAGCTTTGCGGTCACCTTGTCACAGGTTATAAATCTAACTGAACCCGACAGGGCGAGCCCTCACCGATCTATCTAAATAAGGCTAATGACGTTAGCATTAACCAATATCCTTAGCATCATTATGTGAGAATGGCAAAAAGACCCCTGGCCCCTTATACGTAGAGACGAAGAAACGCAGGAATGTAGTGACGACTGAGTAAACAACTTGACACGTAACTGTAACAACATTTACACGGAAAACTGTACGAAGCTAATTAAAAATGTACGGCTGAGGGAAACGTTAGATAAGTAGATATTCGTATTAACAGTATTGTGCCGGGGAAATATGGGTATACTCCCAACGGCCACCACTAAAACAGGCACCAGTGGTGGCCATTAGATCAGTGCATTATTTTTTGTCCCAACGGCCATCAGTGGCGGACGTTGGGACATTAAAAATAATATTTATTTTCAGTGTTTTGTCAATGTTATTGAACTATAGCAAATGTACCTATAATTTAACTAACAGATTGCTAACAAATATACATACATACTTATATCTGGTGAATTTTTAGATAATGCTAATTTAACAACAATTTGTGACTGATCATTTTATTCGCTTTAGGTACTACTTAATATCATTTCATTCATTTTACTATTTATTTGCATAGAAAAACAATAATCACAATAGCAGTTCTCGGAATTCAAGGGAGATAGGATCCTCGCCGGACAGACCGAGGACCGCGTTGATCCCTGCCCCTGTCGTGTGATCCAGTGCCTGTAGTCCGTGCCAGTGATCACGTCCTCTTTATTTCTCTTTACTTCTAGCTTTAGCGGCGCCCTGAGCCGTGGTCCTTACCCCTTAAGGGTGCCCGCAGGCGTGTGTCGCTTAAATTTAATGGAATTTGGCTGAGGACGTCTGATCTCGCCACTTGACCGGTCATTGCACTCTAAAATATGCTTTAATATATTTTTTTATTTTTATTCATAAAATGTTTGAATGAAATAAATATAGTAAATAGATATTAACGTTGATATTAAGAGCTTATTTACTAACACAGGACTGACAGGCTTCTAGCACACCTGAAATAAATTTAAATATAATTTTATAGTAAATGTTACCTATTTATAATTAATGTTATATGCATTGTTAATTTTCTTGACAAGTACAAGTGTATGTAAATACCTAAGTGCTGAATAAAAATCGTTTATTTCGTTTATAAGTAACTACGAACGATAATAAACGGCGACGAGTCGGAAGGGTGTCATATACTTTTTCAATCCTACTACTATTGCGGTTAGGGCTTGCAATATCCGTTCATTTTTACTATCCGGGTAGTACGAATATTAATATTTTACTATCCGGATAATCCGGATAGTGCGGATAATGCGGATATTTTTTCGTTCTTATTATAAATAAATCTAATAAGCTTTTGTAATACGTTTTAATCAGTCTCTCAAGCAAAATGACAAAAAAATAATATACTATAACAATATTTCAAGTAACAATCACATAAAAAAACTAGTTCACTTTCTAAAATTATACAATAAAATACCGATACCGCACGAAAAAAATTAAATCTATTCTTCTCATACTAAAAACTATTCTAATTAAAAATGAGCACAAATAACCTGTAGCAGAGAACACTCTTTCTGCTTCAACGCTGGTCGGTATCGATAAACGTAAATTATAAGCCTTTTCTAAATTCCTGCTTCTCTGACTATTCTCATCAAATAGTGCCATCTCTACTTGAATTGTAGTGTCTAAATCATTTGTTGAAGAAGTCGGTCGCTGCGCAGAAGATGGCTGACTCATAAACCGGATGATTTCTTCTTGTATTTGTGTTTTAATTGATACGCTTCCAGTTGAAGAAGAGCAACCTTCTGTATATTGTGTATTATGCGCTGAAGTTAAGACTGTTTGATCGGGTTATTGTGTGTCAAAAAATGTAGAAAGAATTTTAACAATCGTCTTTTACAGAGATTCGTTTGAAGGATTTTCAAAAGGACAGTCGTGTGTGCTTCGCTCTTCATAAAAATTGTGAGGGTTTTGCAAATATGTCATGGTACCGACTATTTCTACAACTCGTCGTTGTGATATTCTTCTTTTGTGTGATACTAGAAGTTCATTACTGATAATGCTATCTTTTTGCGATAATTTCTGAATCATGAATCTTTACGCTGTGTCAGCAGTCAGTAAGTTTGCATCTTCTTCACAGATCGCTTCTACCGTAGCTTTAATTATATTAAGGGATTCCGAAATGCCTTTAAGATGTTGTAATTCCGTATCAGTAAATTATAATCAGATTTAAAATCAATTAATGCTTTGAAAACAGAATCTTATTAATAAGAACCGATCAATCAGAATAGCAAGACTGCTCCATCTTGTTTTGCAGTCTAAGATAAGACTAACATTCTTTTGTTCTCCTTCTGCGGTGTATTTATAAAGCATCTCGGACTTAGTCGGTGATTTTTTAAACATCTTGACTACTTTTTCATCTCTTTTTATTATTTCGTTATAATCTTTGTTTCTTAAACAATCTTCAGTTCTAAGACCGGTTGCATGTACATTATTTGTAGCTACAATAAAACCTTCACCATTGGAGTCTTCAATTTCTTGTACATATATATCTTCTGTACTGTAATCATTATCAGTATTGTCTTGCGCAGCAGCAGGCTCTGTTTTATTATACAGAACGTCTAGAACTCCAAGCGGAATCCCGTGTGCAACACAATTGGTGGTACACTGGTGTATTTTTCGTAGAACACCAGTCAAATAACATCATCGTTCAGTTACAGACCATACTGTGCCAACTTTGATTTGAGAAGGTTAAGGCAATCCGCCGTACCTTTGCCTGACATCAACGAGAGTCCTAAATTTGAACAGATGTCCATTCATCCAGACTTACTGCAAAATTGCATTCTCTCGATTTCAATCGGTCCATTTCTTTCTTCAGGTCTAGTTACTTCACAATGATTTTAAACAAACTTTTTAATTGTGTGGGGTGATTGTGGTAATTTTAAAATTAACTTAACGCTTTTTTTACAATACAATACAATGTTCAAAATGCGTGTAGTATGGATGTGAGTTAAAGTTAACAAGTGGTCAATGTTGTTATGATCTCTGTCACTAAATTGACTTATTGTGATTTGTGAAGTAATTGCAAGAGTGATGAACTGAATTAATATCACTACATAGTATAAAACAAAGTCGCTTTCTCTGTCCCTATATCCCTATGTATGCTTAAATCTTTAATACTACGCAACGGATTTTGATGCGGTTTTTTTTAATAGATAGAGGGATTCACGAGGAAGGTTTATATGTATAATACATCAGCATTGTACCCGTGCGGAGGCGGGGCGGTTCGCTAGTAATAAATAAAGTAATAATAGTTATATGATTTATAAATGACAGCTTTTTATTTAATATTATTATTTAAAACAGAAATACATCTATCCGTAAAATCCGAAAAATCCGGATGCTGATGCAATTAAAATCCGGATTTGAAAATCGGCGGATATCCGGATAATACGAATATCCGGATATCCGGATTGCAAGCCCTAATTGCGGTCCACTTTGATTTATTTTACCGAGGTAAAGAGAGATAAAGAATAAAAAATGAAGCCAATATTGGGAGGCGGCGGGGCTCGGTGGTATTGTTATTGCAGTTTACTTTAGGTAAAGAATACAAGAATGTAAACATACATTAGCCTCATCGAATGTACCATCTGTTACACAAACTTACAACAAAATGGTCAGTGAACTTAAAGATTCTGGCATGGATTTGATTGAGAAATTACCTGCATTAAAAAACATAAAGTCATCACTATATAGATGGAGAAATAAATCGGCGGGTGTATCTAAAATGCGGTTCAAAAATGTGGAAGAAATTGAACTGCCTGAAAAATTCAAACAATTTCTTTTAGCAGACTATATGCATGTCGGAAATCGCATAATAGTATTTTGCATAAAAGAAGTAACTGCCACCAATGGCAGGGGCAGTTGACACAATAAATAATATTAATCCTAACGACCCCCAGTGGTGGCAATTTAGTGGAGGCCGTTGAGACAAATATTATTTGGAATGTCCCAACGTCCGCCACTGATGGCCGTTGAGACAAAAAATTATGCACTGACCTAATGGCCACCACTGGTGCCTGTTTTAGTGGTGGCCGTTGGGAGTATACCGAAATATGGATTTACCTACTTCTGGATATGATTTTTTAATGGTAAACTAAGAGTTGTAGTAATTATGTACATATAGTACATAATTACTACAATATGTCAAGATCTAAGCACCGTGTGTACATGAGATAGAATTTGTTATTTTTATGTTATCAAGAAGTACTGTAACTAGGAAGAAATGGGGTCATCAATTAACGGCATTATTTTATTGCTGAAAATTTTTTGGCGCCAAGAATTTATTATACCTACCTATTACCGCGGGCTGATTGTTCCGTTCTGGGTCGGTAAGTTATCACACTATTTTCCTAACTATAGTTTAAATATTACCTACATACACAAAAGTATTTATTTTTGACATTACCAGACCTACTGTTACAAAATGTCATGTGTTCCACGTTCATACTTGGTTGCGACGATGGTTTGACGTAGATATGCCGGGTTGGTCCTATCTGATCGCGCGATCCGTTTCCACTGAAACAATCTATTAAGTAATTTCCGGTCTGATCGCACAAATATCGAAAATAAAATAAAATATATTCGTACGTCTAAAAGCGTCTAAAATTATCACTAAATTTTAAATAAACAATAGTCAGTTACTACTTATTTACCTCGCTCTACCTATACATAAAAAACAAATAATCTTTACAAAATGTATATTAATACTGCAATACAGTATATTCTATATCTGTCAAGAAATATTTACGTTATATATATTTTGAAGAGAAAAAAAAATTTGCTACATTTGATTTTCAACCATATTAGCTATTGTCATTTCCGCTGTATTACAGTTTCACCGACGATGGACAGAATGAAGACGAGGTTCCAACGGGTATTGGATTAATGCGGTGACAGCTAGTTACATTATATGATGAATAATCTTTTAATTAGGTACTTTCGTTTTGTAGAAGTGTAGTGAAAATAAATACATATAGACCTCGTTAATGGTTCTAATGTCTATTTATATAGTAAGCCTGTCAAAATTATGACAATATATAAAATATTATTTAGTTGTGATTGCGAATGCATTCCACGATTAGTAATTTGCGTTGTTACTGTTTAATAAATTGTTGATGTTTCGCAATCAAATTGTTGATCGTAATGGAGGGAAGGTTTTGATCAAGACTGGATTCCAATACACAAAAATGCGTGAACATAAAACCGGGTCGAGCAGGTGGAGTTTGCTTCCCCGGGTCTTCTCAGTTGGGGCGTATTGGATCCAGTGGTAGCGCGTTCGTCGAGATACTTATGGTCCGTCTAAATAATAAAACATACTCAAAGGACAGAACTTAGATTTAATCATAGATATAAAATAATAAAATAATATTGTTTTAGAATTAAAACTTTCGTGAGTGGTACACATATTTATATTATACAACCGGTTGTACTCACGGTTTTAAATCATCGGATATGTCCGACTAGTTTCGAGACCATCCCGAGGTCCATTCTCAAGGAGTAGTCGACTCGACGGCGCGGCGCCGAGCGACTAACTGAGGTCGCGCGCCGCCAACCGCGCTGCATGTCGTTGGGCACGATCCGAGATGTTATTCGGAGGGTAGTTGGCAATTTGCAGGGGAGGTGCATCTTCGGCCCGCAGTGTCACTGTTGTGTCGGGGGGTCCATCTTCGGCTCGCATAGAAGAAATGTTCGCGATGGATAACGCGTCCGGTTGTGCTGGTAGGGTGTTCCCGCTTGAGGTCGGAATAATACACGCCGTGCTGACCGTATCTACCTCCAGATCCGTGGCGTGTCTGTGGGTTTTGTTTTTTAAAATGGGCTTCCAGGCCTGCGGAAGTGTCCATCCACTGTCTCGGTTAAAATTTGGATGGCGGTTTATTTCAATAGCCTCACGCACTTTTCGCGGAACGAAATACTTTTCTCTCGCTAGTACGGAGGTTTTATCGAACCGTATGTAATGTTCCGCCGACGTGGAGCACCCATGTTCGGCCACTGCTGATTGGTTGTATTTTTTATTGTATTTTCATACCTGACAGCTTTTAGGCTAAAGCTATATAAACTATTATAATCAAATAAAATTAATTAATTTAACTTAATAAATTTAAAAACCAAAATATGTTTCGACTATTTACAAATATAGGATTACGTTAGTAAAAACTTTTATTTAAAAACAAAACATTCTTCGGACCTTATTACATATTTTGTAAAGATGATTGTATTCCGACTTCATTTAGTAAATATTAAAATAACATTTAACATGATTTCATTGATTAATTCAAGTTGTTTTATTTGTTTTTTATGTATAGGTAGAGCGAGGTAAATAAGTAGTAACTGACTATTGTTTATTTAAAATTTAGTGATAATTTTAGACGTTTTTAGACGTACGAATATATTTTATTTTATTTTCGATATTTGTGCGATCAGACCGGAAATTACTTAATAGATTGTTTCAGTGGAAACGGATCGCGCGATAGGTTTCCACTTTTCCATACATTAGTTTTAGGTGAAACTGATATCGCGATCAGAAAGCACCTTTGAAGCGCGATCCGTTTCCACAGGCAACGGATCGCGCGATCAGATAGGACCAACCCGATATGCCCGGTGAAGTAGCAAAAGTCTCAGGGCTAACTACATATGTCCGTCCGAAAAAAAAAAAAAGGTTTGACGTAGTCACCACGCTAGGCAGGTAAGTTGGCGACCGCAATGTCGTGTTATAACATAGATCAAAGCTGCGCGGCTGGTACAAGTGCTAACATAAAATGAAACTAAAAAAAAAATGGACACCGAAACGCGCCATAGGGTCCAGGCTCGCACTACTGATAACCAGATACCTACTAAACTACAGTAATTAATAGTCGTAGGTTTAATTGAAATTAAATATGGCTAACTTTTCAATCCTCGGATAGTTACCTACCAATTGAATAAATTTTACAGACAGATTTTGTATGGAAGTTCTGTCAAAATATAAGAGATTTAAAATTTGACAGCTACAGAAAATCTGCTATGGTTTTCCAGCTTTATGTTGCAGTTTGGTTTATGGTTTATGCTCCAACTAAACAGGCAATGGATCGCCACGATACGATTAGAAGTAGCTACAAAGCTCGAGTAAATTCCTTTATAAAATGTTCGTGAAATGAACGTTTACTTGGTGATCACAAATCGTGGAACGTGAAACACGCTTGCACGTCGAACCGGGAACAGATAAGAGGTTCGGTATTTCTAACGCTGCACCATTTAGTCCTATGATAGGCACAGTGAGCGCTCATTGAAAAGTGGCAGATAGTAACATTCACTAAATGTATAAAATTAGAACGTATTTACGTTCAAATCCAATGAATTTAAAAGAACCTATGATTTTTTAAACTAATTCCATTGTACATAGGTTAAATAGAGTCATTAAATTGAACCACACTTTAAACAGATATGAACACCTACAACGGTTTTAAATACGTTTATTATTGATTTATTATAGTAGATATTAGGCTCAAAAAAAATACCGTGTTACCACATGGATACGCAGGACCTGTGCCCATCAAATGGGCCACTGTAAGTGTGGCCCTGGAGATCCCGCGGTACCATATTGGCCGCGGGTGCCGTCGGGGGGCCGGATTGCTCATGCGTACCCGACCCCCGCCAACGGCGGAACGAAGGAGTGTCCGGGAGGTTTTAGTGGTGTAGGGTCCTCTCCTCGTGGTATGACTTTAGCATACCACGCTATGGAGAGGGCGAGTCCCACATATCCCACCGCCAGCGCGCAAATACGCTGCAACGGTGGTGGGAATGCGTCAATGCATTTCCCCGCGGACAACAAAAAAAAAAAAAGAAAAAAAAAAAAAAAAAAAGGACCTGTGCCCATCGCCTCGACTCACAAGGGGACTTTAATAGACGATGTAGGTATATTTTTGGGTCTTTAGTCGTTTCGCACCGTGAGCGGTATAAATTGCCCAAGAGCTCTTTTTAAATGTGTCCTTTCGCACCGAGGTTCAATTCGCCCAAAAACTTTTGGTAATGGGTTGATTCGGACCACAGCATAGGGAACATTTATCTTTTTGGATAGGTTGGTAGTTGGACAGAAAAGATATGTACTTTTTAGGGTTTCGAAATAAACTAAGGAACCCTTATTTTTTCGCTATGTCCGTCTGTCTGTCTGTCCGTCCGCACATTGCTACGTGGTCCTTGGTACTACAGAGCTGAAATTTGGCATGTATACACATAATATTGATCACGCAAAGAGAACTGTAGAATAAAATTTTGAAAAAGTTTTTCTTAGGTTACCTTTCCTTGAAGTAAAGTGGGGATGAACTTTTTTTTCTGATTTAGCCCATGGTGTGGGGTATCGTTGGATAGGACTTTTAAAATCATTATAGGTACACAATTTTTTGATCAAGGGATTTTGAGAAATATTAAGCTTTTATGTGAAAAATTTTGTTAGAGGTACGTGTCCCCCCCCCCCTTAAAATCCATTTAGATTAGTTGTGGAAATATGAAAACCATTCACGATAATAGCATATATGTATAATTAATTTTAAAGGAAAATTATAGCGGTTAAGCTAACTTTATAAGATTTTGAGTAATAACACAGGTCAACAAAATACCAATTGGTAGTTTTATCAGATAAAATTTTTCAAATAACTGACATTTTTCAAATAACTTACATTTTAAACTTGTGATATCTTTCGAGTGGGTTGTCCAAATTGAATAATTCAAAAAGTTATATAATGGTTTTGAAGCAGACTTAAATAACATTTATTTTGATAAGGATTAATTCCAAAGTATAAATAAAAGAGCTTTTATAGCGGTGGCATTTATATATATATATATATATTTTAATGAAAAAACACTTATTGTACATAACTATAATAGTTAGACATATGCTGTCGCGATAACCAACATACAAAAAAAAACAATCAAATCTTTCCTCTTTATAATATTAGTGTAAATGTGAGGTGATATATATATTGTAATTATTGTTTGCATTGAATTTTAATATTAAGCACATTTACCAAGTGTAGGGTTTGCTAACGGATCATTTGCTAAGTAAAGTGAGTTTTTGTAAGATGATACTTTTGTCAAATGTCTTCTTTTATTTATTTATGAAAAACAACAGCGTGTACAATAAGTTTAACAACTAGGGTATAATACAAATGGTATGGCCAATAATAGGTTTCCCTCTATAACTTAGAATTATATAACAGCTGATATGAACAGACGACAAATTAATGAATCTACTAAAAAATAAATTATACAGAAGAAAAAACAAAAAAAACTTAAATACTTCAATTTATAGTTTTAAGGTTTGGCGGAGTTGTTTATTTTTTATTGCATTTATAATTTTCATCTTGAAAGATGATCTAAAGTAGCGAAAGATATCTACATCATTGAATGTTTTGTTAATTCTTTCACTGTTGGGAAGCTACACTATCTCCGGTGAACATAGGCTATATTAAATTTTCAAAAAAGTTAGGGATCCATACTCCAATAATATTACCCAAGGTGTGAAAAAAATTACCAAAAAACTTTCTTACATCACGTGCGCTGCGAAAACTATTGATTATAGAAGAAAATAATGTACTACGTCTTTGCAGAACATATAATGATCTACAAAAAATATCGCGACAGCATATATCTAACTATTATAGTTATGTAACAATAAGTGTTTTTTCATTAAAAAATATATATATATAAATGCCACCGCTATAAAAGCTCTTTTCTCTAAACTCCCAGTTCTTAGCTACCTCCTTACCAATTTTCAGCCAAATCGGTTCAGCCGTTCTTGAGTTATAAATAGTGTAACTAACACGACTTTCTTTTATATAGGGCGACCGGTAATTAGTGACCGATACCTATACACATGATTGTGCTCATGATAACAAACAACTTTTACTATGGCACCAAACCTGAAATCGCGAAAAAAAAATCAGCTGCTCCCTACCATGTTGAACAACATGGTAGGTTGACGAGTTATGTGAACATGAATGTATGGAACAGCTGATTTTTTTTTCGCGATTTTAGGGTTGGTGCCATAGTAAAAGTTGTTTGTTATCATGAGCACAATCATGTGTTTAGGTATCGGTCACTAATTACCAGTCACCCTATATATATAGATACAAAAAAAATATAATTTCATATTCGAATTTACTTCATTTTACTCTATTTTAATGACCCCACGCAAAAACGAGAAAGTACGAATGTATGGGAGAGTGTGTGTGTGTGTGAAAAATTATAACTTTGAAATGTTTGTTTAATACCAGTGCGAAGCCGGGGCGGGCTGCTAGTTTTTGATATATTTGCTTGTAAATATATAAAAATATGCTGATTTTGCTATATTTGCAACTTTATTTAGAACTAGCTTCCCGCGCGCGGTTTCACCCGCGTAACTCCCGTTCCCGTGGGAAATTCATAATAAAATATAGCCTATGTTCTTTCTCAGGCTCTAGACTATATCTGTACCAAATTTCATTTAAATCGCTTCAGTAGTTAAGGCGTGATTGCGTAACAGACAGACAGACAGACAGACAGAGTTACTTTCACATTTATAATATTAGTAAGGGTAGTATAATATTGTTGCTCCTTAACTTAATATATTAGATTGATAGTCTAACAACCGAAATTTTTAATACAGTTTACAGAAAGTTTCTAAGGTTTTCTAATGTGTAGATATTTAATATTTAGTTGGTCTTTATTTTTCTCATACATTTCAATAGAGTCATTTTGTATGGAGTTTTTACTGATGGCACTCAAATGTTAATATTTTCATAAAAGAACATTACAGCAACAAAATCATAAATGTTAATTGGAATTCAGAATAGCTGCTTAGGTACTAAATCAGTCATTATATAATTTTATTTAATAGACTTATTAGTCTTTTTATCTATGTTTAAAAAAGGCTTAAATGCCAATTTTCTACTTTTTATTGTCAAATATCGCTAAAATTAGACGTGACAGAATATTTTTAGTAATGAAACAATATCTATCATTCTCTGAGATAAAAAATAAATGTGTGTTTTTCTGTGCAACAAAAATCTTGTTGCCCTGTGTAATCGACCAACTTATATAATGTACCTGGGCAAAAAATATTTTATACAAGTTTCAAGTAAAGTGACTAAAGGTACAAATATAAGTTTGTAATAGGCAACTTCGGAACCCTATATTGTGCGTGTGCCGACATGCACTTGGATGTACAATATGAGTTTTGAGTCACTTTCGCTCAGTGCTCCGAATCGACCCAGTCCAAAAGATACCTTGGGTTATTCGCACCGCTCCAACCACTGTGGTGTGAATGGTTCTATTCAAAAATAGAACTTGGGCGATTCGAATCGCGGTTCGAATAACTGGTGGTGCGAAACGACCAAAGACCCATATTTTTATAAAACTTTTTAACTTTTTTGTCGTTTGTAGCGACAGCGATCTAAAGTAGCCGCACAAACAGTCGCGTAGCTATCGTAGGGCCAGGTGGTGCAGTGCACCAGGGCCTCAGACCTCAGGGGGGCCTCTAACCTAAGCTTTGAAAAGGGCGGGTCAGGCAACTTGCCAGGTCTAGAAGCTACCGGGGCGGTTGCCCACCTAGCTACGCCACTGCGCACAAACTACAAGAAGACGAGCAGCGCCATCTAGCATTTAGCATTACAACTAACCTGTATCGCGCAACACAAGTTCGCAAGCCAATTCGAACATATACAAGTCTAAACAGCAACAAACGGCTGTTGGCCTCCGGGCACACCAGCTCGCCAGGCAAAGATCTTCATTTTCTGTGGAGGAACACCATCAACCGTTCCTCTACGTGTTCATGTGCCCAAGGGCACCATAGCAGGTCTCTTGTTAAAGATATTTTACCCTATGTTCACAATATTTTATCAAGTCGCATTCCACTGTCACTACTAAGCATCTACTAAACATTGAAATAACTTAATTGGCGACTGCCAATTCTTACTCGTATCAGCTCGCACTTTCAAGCCGCAATGGACTAAGTTGGTAGTCAGTGAATACGCAATTTGCTTTGAAGGAAACGACGTGTGCATTATTTTAATTCTGATTCCTATGAATATTTATAATTATCTATTGAACATCTTAACATGTTACCTACTTAGATAAGTGAGATAAGTTGTCACAAAGGTAAAATCAGTTCAAAGTCTGTATGTCCCTGGCTATTTAGAAGAGAGGAGGAAGCCTTTGCTATATTGTACAATTAGTTGTCATTTACCTATATTTATAATTTGGCGATGTGTTCCAGTACTGAGACAAGATCGTTAGGCACCTATTTTATTCAGTGCGTTTGTTAGCAGCATATATACCTACCCGAAGAGGCATATTGTACCTATATAAGATATAGAGAAAGTCACATATCTATTGTTCTATAAACAGTGTAAAACGACATAACTCGACATGTAAAGAACCGTAGTAAGAAGAGTTCAACGAAATAACGTTATCTACGTCCTGACGTTCACTAATTACCTGTCAGTCGTTTCCTTAACCGATCACTCATTATATTGCTTCTTATGGCTGCTAATTATCGGCACTTCTGCTACTGTTGCTATAATTAAGTAGGTATTACAAATAAGAATACGCACACGTAGCGTTGCAGGTCGCATCCCGGTTCTCATAGAAATTGGGACGTATCTTGTTCCTCTTACTCAATCCATAGACTCATAGACTGACCTTTCGGAAGAAAAATGCTTACTGAATTTAAGTCTATGATCTTTTACTCCATTCGTTACTTAGCAAAAAATTACATAATAGGATTAGATTAACGTTTAGTGTTTTACGCCTATTATGTCGTAGGAGTTACAATACCTTTTATCTATACTAATATCATAAAGAGGTAAAGTTTGTGACGTTGTAAGGGGTAATCTCTGGATCTACTGCACCAATTTCGAAAATTCTTTTACCAATCGAAAGCAACGTCATTTGTGAGTGTAGGTTATATTTTACGTTAAAGTTTCCACGTGAACGGGATCGACGCGGGTGAAACCGCGTGGTACAGCTAGATTGTTATATTTTTCACTAAATTGCGATCAACTCTTGAACGACTGACGACTTATTCAAATTTATAATTAACTAGCTCCCCGCGCGCGGATTCACCCGCGTAACTCCCGTTCCCGTGGCAACTTTATAATTAAATATAGCCCATGTCATCCAGGGATAGTGTAGCTTTCTAACGATAAAATATTTTTTCTAATCGGTCTAGTAGTTTCAGAGCCTATTCAATACAAATAAACAATCAAATCTTTCCTCTTTATAATATTAGTATAGAAGTATAGATTAGCTATTACAATCATTGCAAATCTCTTGAATAAACTTTTGATATTTTTTACTTATTTAAAAACTAATTTAATCATGATTGAATGTCGAAAGTTGGAGTTTTATATTTATAATTTGCAACATACAATGTTGCAACAGTTGCAACATTGTATTAGGTTGGGGAAAAAGTCTGTAATGTATGAACTTGTAATAAAATCTTATAGTTAGTATTCCTAGACACTAATTTAATCGATAATATTGGAGGCCAATATTAGTCGATCCTCATGGGGCTTACGCCCCGCGCGGCGTCACTGACGCTCGCCCTCTTCTCTTTGTTCGCTCCTCTCGTCATTGGTTTTTTTGTTAGTTGTGAATCCTATTTGTATCTGGCTGGTTTTGGTATCATTGAAAGTTTAAATTTTAAAGAACATAATTCCAAATTTAAATTAGGAAAATGTGTGATTTTCATTTGTTTTTAGTACTGTCAAGATGAGTGAATCTAATGAAGAAATTCGATATATTTTAAAATTTTACTACAAAAAAGGTAAAAATGCATCGCAAGCCGAGGAAAAAAATTGCAATGTTTATGGACCTAGTGCAGTGTCTGTGTAGCACAAATTTGGTTTAAGCGTTTTCGATCCGGGAATTTTGATGTCAAAGATGCACTTTGCTCTAGTCGCCCAATTACGGATAAAATGGATGGCATTTTTGAAAAAGTGGAGCAAAATCGGCATATTAGTAGTTACGACGTAGCTGAAGAACTGGGAATTGACCACAAAACAGTTTAGGCGCATTTGAAAAAAACGGTACACAAAAAAGCTCGATATTTGGGTATCTGACGAGCTCACTGAAAGAAACCTAATGAACCGTGCACTCATTTGTGATTCTTTATAACGACGTAATGAAACCGAACCATTTTTGAAGAAGCTGATAACTGGTGATGAAAAGTGAATCACGTACGACAAGAACGTGCGAAAAAGGTCGTGGTCAAGGGCCGGTCAGGCTTCATAGACTGTGGCTAACCCCGGGTTAACTCGCAACAAGGTGATGCTGTGTGTGTGGTGGGATTGGAAGTGCATTATTCATTATGAGCTGTTACCACCAGGCAGGAGCATCGATTCTGAACTCTACTGCGAACAACTGATGAGATTAAAGCAAGAAGTTGAGAGAAAGCGGCCGGAATTAATCAATAGAAGGGGTGTGGTTTTTCATCATGATAACGCTAGACCTCACACATCTTTAGCCACTCAGAAAAATTAAGAGAGTTTGGCTGGGAGGCGTTAATGCATCCGCCGTATAGTCCTGACCTTGCACCTTCAGATTTCTACCTGTTTCGGTCTGTAAAGAATTCTTTAGACAGTGTCAGGTTAACATCACGAGAGGACTGCCAAAACCACTTGTCGCGGTATTGAGATCAGAAGTCTCAAAATTTCTATAGCAATGGGTTCATGTCCCTACCTACAAGATGGCAAAAACCTAGCGAACAAAATGGTACCTACATACTTTAGTTAAATGTAAATAAACTATATTAAAAAACTAGCGGCCCGCCCCGGCTTCGCACGGGTGGACTTTTATACCCTACCCCTGCCCTACCCATACCCTACCCCTACCCCTACCCTACCCTACCCCTACCCCTACCCTACCCTACCCCTACCCCTACCCTACCCCTACCCTACACCTACCCTACCCTTCCCCTACCCTACCCTACCCCTACCCTACCCTACCCCTACCCTACCCCTACCATACCCCTACCCTACCCCTACCCTACCCTACCACTACCCTACCCCTACCCTACCCTACCCTACCCCTACCCTACCCTACCCTACCCCTACCCTACCCTACCCCTACCCTACCCCTACCATACCCCTACCCTACCTCCCTACCAATTTTCAGCCAAATCGGTTCAGCCGTTCTTGAGTTATAAATAGTGTAACTAACACGACTTTCTTTTGTTTTTAAAATGTATTCTGCTATTCGGGACGGAAACAAATCCAACAAATCAAAAACCATGGCAATCGGTCCAGCCGTTCTCGAGTTATAAGTGTTGTAACAAACACGACTTTCTTTTATATAATTAGATGTTTTGAATTTCCTAAAAAATGCGAAGAAACTTTATCTTCAACCTATTATGTTGCAACAAGACAAAAAAATTGACTAAACACGTTCCATATCATCTATAATATTTATTTACGTCAAATTTATTACAATATACATTTACATTATAATACAATACAGCCTGTATTATTCCAGCACATTTTACCTGATTCAAACCAATGTATTCTATAAAGTTAATTAGCTACAAAAGGTAATTATTCTTAAGTTTATTCTTATATACTTATGTTTATAATGATTAACTAACAAAGGTTTTTTTTTTTTATATTGATCTGACTAGACTAAATTTTGTTCGTACTTAGTATCAATAAAACATTTACTATGTCACCGTACTATGAACAGTGCTAGCCAAACCAATGATGCTGTATAAAAAGAAGTAGATACGTCATGCTCGTATGTTGTTCAGACATTTGTCCCTCAAGAGTAAACAGAACAGCATGAAAATTTGTATGTGCAAAAACGAGACGGACATACGTTAAAGTATGCAGTTTCGTGGTGCCATTTTTCAAGCCCGGGTGGCGTATTTATTTCTTCTTTTAATTATAACATCATTGAGCCAAACAATATGTTATAATAGTTTTTTTATGTATAGTGATATCATTGTACATGCTTTGAGTAACTATTTAAAATGTGTTCATGAAATGGTAACTTGAATTCGAGTTAATCATTAGGTACTATTCAAAAATGTCATCAATAAATATGGGACCTAATGGACGGAGAGCTGACAACCGAAAAGGCAAGGTAATTTGATCATTCATAAAAATGATTTATCAGCTTACCTGGAGCATTCTAAGCATAAAGACGTCGACCTGGCAGGATTCGCGTGGTGGATGTGGGAGTTATGGGGTGGGAAAAAAATTTAAAAAAAAGGTAATGTGATCAGGATTACTTTTTATGCCAAATGGTTTGCCTACCTCCCCAAAGCACACTAAAAAAATCTGGCGTCATTTGGTTGGTGGAAAGGTAGCGCCAGGCTTAATTAAAGTGAGGAAAAAAAAAATTATTTTTAGGTAAGAGAGCACGGACGCCGTAGTCACGTGTATCCCCTCTACGCACTCTTTTTCATGCCCCTTAGCTCTTTCTCGAGCAAAATACAATTTAAAATATAAATTTTCAATTATTTTTTTCGACATGTTCCCACCACTACTATTGGCTGGCTTTTTTTTCCTAGCCTCTGGGAATAATAAACTTTAAGCACAAGAAAAGCCAGCCTTGTTCTTATTACCTAAAAATATTTTTTTTTTCCTCACTTTAATTAAGCCTGGCGAAACCTTTCCACCAACCAAATGACGCCAGATTTTTTTTGTGTGCTTTGGGGAGGTAGGCAAACCAGTTGGCATAAAAAGTAATCCTGATCACATTACCTTTTTTTTAAAAAAAATTCCCACCCCATAACTCCCTCATCCACCACGCGAATCCTGCCAGGTCGACGTCTTTATGCTTAGAATGCTCCAGGTAAGCTGATAAATCATTTTTATGAATGATCAAATTACCTTGCCTTTTCGGTTGTCAGCTCTTAGTCCATAAGAGTAACTATATGCTGCAGTAAAAGTTTAAAAAGATTTGGTAAAAAAAATACTAATATCTTAAAAGTATTATTCAAAATAATAGTTTAGTATTTTTTGTAATTTTCCTGACATCTTACTTATAGACTGCAATACATAAAATTATTAATTAATATCTAAATATCCCTTCATATTTTCAGTTTAATTATATATCAAGTTATACAGCAGGATATAAACCATTAATTACGATAAAAATTGTCACATAAGCAAAATGACAATCAAGTCCCATTTTATTTTATTACAATACAAAACTTAAATCTACTTTTACTTTAGTATAAATCTTATAGGCCTTCCCATAAATATGAAATGCCGTGTACATCAGGTGGACGGGTGTACCTCAAAAAATAGTGATTCTATAGACGCGAAAGCAATGTTCTAGCAATGTGACGAATGTGCGTAAAATTTCAAGCAATGTGCTCTTATGAAACTAGAGTTATTTCAAAAAGTTAGTGAGCCGCTAGCCTGATATCAGAATGACGGGTGTACTTTTAATCTGAACTAAATACTTACTATCTATGTATGAAAACATTAGCGTAGCAATGTGCTGGCAATGTGCTCGAACGTATTAAAAGCATAATCAGATGGGACAAAAGGTTTCCAAGTAATTTCGAAACTGAAATTTAAAAATTTAAGCGCCTGCTTGTTTTATACTGGCAATCACGACGAAATGTATAGAGGAACATTTACATCACAGGGGCTTCCTGCAAATGACACAACTATACTATTTCCATTTCATTATTTTCTCGATGACAGCTCTAATTTGATAGTTGTAGTGTTGTGACCATATAAGTTATGATATCGATCGCATATATATTTTTTACTAGCTTCCGCCCGCGACTTCGTACGCGGATCCTGTTGCTCATGGCAGCGACAACGGGGTCATTAAAATCGAAGATCTGAAACGTCTGATGTCGAAGTCGATCAGAATTCAAACGTTCGTTGTGCTCTTCTTCTGTCTCTTCATGCCGTACTCCAGCAATTATTTCTCTTTAACTTTTTAACAGATTATGAATATTTTGTTTTGTGTGTTTTCGGGACAATGTATGTTAATCTCGATCAGCAATTAGTCGCCTGAAGACTAAAGACCTGTTAGTAGATGTGCGAATACGCTGAGAACTCAAGCGTGATTCTTTATCGGAAAACGTTTCCGATTCGCGAGACAATGCATGTCTAGAGACCTAGAAGCAGATGCGTAGATACGCTGTGAACTCAAGCACAATTATCTATCAGTGAACGTCTCCGACTCGCGAGACAATGCGTGACGTTCACGATCAGCAGTCACTCGCGGATAATATTCTTCACTGGTCTCTAGAGACCTGGATGTGAGCGAGTTGCGGCCTCATGTTCTCGAACAGCATCAAGTCTCTCCTGACGCTCTTCGGTACATTCTTGGGATCTTATGATTCTCAAGGCATAATAAATTTATTCGAAAAAATAAAAAAATAAATGTGAGTTTTGGCCAGTATAGTCAAATTTTCATTGATTCATCGAATTTTCATCGAAAATTTGTCCTAAACTGTCACTGTCACCTGCTGGAGTACGGCATGAAGAGACAGAAGAAGAGCACAACGAACGTTTGAATTCTGATTGACTTCAACATCAGACGTTTCAGATCTTCGATTTTAACGACCCCGTTGTCGCTGCCATGAGCAACAGGATCCGCGTACGAAGTCGCGGACGGAAGCTAGTAAAAATATATATGCGATCGATATCATTACTTATATGGTCACAACACTACAACTATCAAATTAGAGCTGTCATCGAGAAAATAATGAAATGGAAATAGTATAGTTGTGTCATTTGCAGGAAGCCCCTGTGATGTAAATGTTCCTCTATACATTTCGTCGTGATTGCCAGTATAAAACAAGCAGGCGCTTAAATTTTTAAATTTCAGTTTCGAAATTACTTGGAAACCTTTTGTCCCATCTGATTATGCTTTTAATACGTTCAAGCACAATGCCGGCACATTGCTACGCTGATGTTTTCATACAAAGATAGTAAGTATTTAGTTCAGATTAAAAGTACACCCGTCATTCTGATATCAGGCTGGCGGCTCACTAACTTTTTGAAATAACTCTAGTTTCATAAGAGCACATTGCTTGAAATTTTACGCACATTTGTCACATTGCTAGAACATTGCTTTCACGTCTATAGAATCACTATTTTTTGAGGTACACCCGTCCACCTGATGTACACGAAATGCCTTCTAATTAGTTTGCCGATGTAGTTTCAGGTGATGACAAAATCTTACCCCATCCAATATAGACGAAAACAGTTGAATATGAGTACATTATTCCAAATTGTGGGCCCGGGTCCCGCCTGTGTCGCTTAGCAGTAGAATGTACTTCCTCGGGCTGCGGACAAGCTGGGTGGTTGAGTCCCAGTTCACCGTTCCCGTAGCAACCAACAAGCCGAGTATTAGGAAACGCGGCGCGGAAGTAATCTTGCTCTACTTCGTGTTTCTGATCACGACCGACGCATGACAATTTTAACACGACGCTGTGTTCAAAGTGAGGCACCTTTTTTGAGAACTGCAAATAAAATAAAATGTATACATTCCAAATGGTAACTTTAAAAAATTATTTAGGTGCCTATTTGCCATACAAATCCATTATTGTATGGTTGGTGCGAAAAATAATCACCATCAAATGAATCAAGAAGAAAATTCACTTTTAAAAATCATGTTGTGTTATCATGTGTTTGTTATGATTTCGTACTCAATGACATCATTTGGTACTCAAAAACTCAACATAGTCCGATCACTGATAACCAATAACCAACACTATCACTAAGGTCAGCTTCTCTTTGTTACTATGACTATTTACAACTCTACAGTATTAATTATTATTTAAACTAAGTTCTAATATTGAACTAAAATAATAAATACCTCATTAATTGTACTTTGTATTTTAGGTTTAGCCCATGCAGATGAGTCCAAAACAAGGGAGAATACATCAAAATTGTTGCCATTGTCTTTTTCAGTATTGTCAAACACTTTAGGAACAGTAAACAGTCCAATACTAATGAGATCTTCACTAATAAAATGTCCACTCCCCACATTGACTCTATTAATGAGATGATCAATGTCGCTCTGTTTGGATATGGTATCTTCAACTATGCACCCACCCAAAGCATAGGGTATGTTTGGTTGGCTGTAAAAATAAAGAAATATAAATATATAGAGTTGTAATCTATCAAATGAGAAAATTTATTAATTAAGTATTAACTTTTAGCAAATAAACTATCGATAATACAGAGTTGTTAATAGTTTACAAACATCAAATTACTTATCATTAACAATATTTGAAAGATAGTTTCCAGCGCGCGATTTCACCCGCATAGCTCTCCATTCCCATGGGAACTCATAATTAAATATAGCCTATGTCATCCTAGGTAATGTAGCTTTTTCATGGTGAAAGAATCTTTGAAATCGGTCCAGTAGTTCCTGATCCTATTCTATGCAAACAATCAAATCTTTTCTCTTGATAATATTAGTATATTTTATACAAATAGTATTTAGAACTTCCAGAAAAGTAATCCAGAGAGAATAAAAATGAATGGCTAAGTTAAGTTAACGGCACAGGACATAAAATGAGCTATTCAAAATGGCAATGCGCATCAATGGTGGATCAAAAAGTTATTAAATTTTTTCGAACCACCCAGTCTTGCAGACATATACATCACCAATGGGGGGATAATGTATGTGTACAATTAAAATATCATGTTGTCAATTATAATAAACAGCAAAAAATATACTTACACTTCCTTGAAATAGTTTAAGAATACTATATCTTCAACAGTGAGTAGTACATAGCTTTCACTAACATAAGCAAGGACACCTTTAATGATATTATCTTGAGCTATTCTGTCAACCTCATCGAAGAACTCTTTTTGCATTTGACCCTCACTTTTTATGTTAATTACATGAAAATTTACATCTGGCAACATTGGTATGTACACTCCTCCAATGAATGGGTGTATTCTCCCAAACATTTGCCGAGTCAGTTTGTGTGCATATGTTATGGACTGTGGTAGAGGCATGTAGGATAGATAGCATGCTCGTACGGTTAACATACAGTTCTTGGGTGCAGCCACTTGTTGATTTATCACATCTATCACTGAAAAGTAAATTATTCTCATTGATTGAACATGATAAGGAAAAATACTTTAGAGCATATTTAATATTGTTTTAAAAAAAAAATACTTTTTGCACACTACACATATTCTTGATTACAATTTCTAAAATGCTTGTGTTACGAGTGGGTTCACTTTGGTAGTGCAGTGGGTGGGCATCAAATTGGATCAGATTTCAAATCATCATTCCAATACCCTAGTCATTGGGCTAGAGCCGCATCAAAAATATTGCTTCCTATTATTAAAAAAAACTGTTTGAATTTCCCTACATGCAAAGGTTTTTAACTTTTGGTAGTTTTTAATTCTTAGTTAGGTTTAATTATAGGTTATTTTTATTTGTTAAGTTTAGTTTTAGAATTATTCTGTTGTTATTAATATATAATGAACTGCAAAGTTAACATTTTAGTATGAATATATTATTATACAACTTGTTTACGAATGCAAATCTTACTAACATCACATTCATTCATTAAAATTTATGCTAATTGGTATTTCAAGGTAATAAAAAAAAACTTACAATAGTGTTCTTTTTCACAGGCTGGGTCACAGGGGCTAGGTATCAACATCTCACATTTCCTAGCTATTGAAAAGCTTACAGTATTGGCAAAAGCAAAAACAGCAAGAGGTTCAGTATAAAAATTTGAAGATTTCACAAACTTGATGCCATTCCTAACATTACTATACTTTAAATTTATAACAAAATCGGCAGGTCCAAGCTGTTCCTTCTTTAATGTATGCACTGCTGAGTACCACATTGAACACACATGTTTACATAAAAACTTGTCTTGCCAGCTCAAGTTGCTGATTATTTTCTTTGCTATTACATAGTTATCTGTAATTTTCTCCAACAAACTGCTGTCACATTTCACTGGCTCTATGTCTCTGTCCAGTTCTCTCTTCTCCAAGTAAGCAGCAATATGTTCAGGTAGACCTAGTTTTATACATCTCATACCATCTTCAGAGGTAACACTGTCTGCATCATTGTCATCAATATCTCCAAAATGTACAGGACATACTGGATCTTCAGCCATATTTGTGGACTTATATTTCAGTTACAATCTGATCGTCAGCATAACGCTTAATGGGATCTCCTTTGAGCAATGCTAATATGAAGCAATACAAATAAATGAAGAAGAATATTAAGTAGTACCCAATGTAGATGATTACATCTCTCAAGTGTTTTTTCAGCTGTCCCCGGTTGTGAATCTCAGCGGGATCGTAAGCACCAAAATTGCCTTGTGGAACGGTGAAGTACTCAAACGTAAGCCAAATAAACATAGGCAGGTTTACAAAGAACAATATTAAATGCCCGTGTAGCAGCAGTATGAAAGTCATAAACGAATGGGCGATGTACTTTGGCAGCATCCAATAATTGAGCTTATCGCAACATTCTTGAGCATTCAAGTAATCACACTCCAAGTCCGATAAAGTTATTATGTAGTAAACTAGAAGAAATAATATCGCACCACTATCGACCAGTGTCAATGAAAACAGCAACGATTCAGCTAATATCATAACTAAATATTTTACCACCTACTTTGACTTTGACGCAAATATACGTATAAATAGACGAATTGATAGGGGAAATCTTAAGCAATCTTAATAAAATATTTAAAAATATTTAGAGACGAACCATATTTGTTCCATTGACATTGACAACTCTTGAGCGTTAAAAATATTAAAACATTCCGACTTCCTCAGTCTTTTGAGACGACAAAATCACCTTTCTTAGGAGGCATATTGTTTGGCTTTGTAAATTCACCAAAAAACCTTGACCATCTCCATATCTCCAGATCTCGAAAATGGCTGGGTAAATATTTAATTAAGTCGGTTTCCAAAATACTTCTACAGCGCCACCGTTAAGGTTAAATTTAGACCACCAGCGGGATTCCAACCTGCATCTTAGGTATAGCCCCCAATATCATAACCATTTGTCCACGGTAGAACCCAACCGGTCGTCGAAATGTATCAATCTCTTTATAACATGTTTCAAATCCTGCTGGTGCATGGTGGACCAAATTTTAGTCCGTGACCCAGCAACAGGTTTTCCAGACGAATTTCTTCTCAAGCGATAACTCGTGAGATGCTTCAGAGACGTCTTATGCAGCATGGTGCCGCTCCGTGGATGGGTGGTACAGCGGCAGCCTCTCATTCAAGTAAAAATGTTTTTAGTCATCGCAATTATTCAAATATATAAAAAAATGCTAGCAGTACCGTGATTGATTATACGAAATAGTCCAAAATCCCAGGGCCACCAGACGTCACGAATTTTAGACGATTGAGTAGTGTACTAATAGTAGGAGAGCTGGTAACAATTTTTTTGGTAGGTATTTGAGGCAAGCTGAAAACTTGTCACATACCTCTCCTGGTCTACCACAACACGGAACTGCAGACCTGGCTGGTGGTGAGTAGCAGGGCTAAAACCGCTATTTTTATTTTATGTTTTAAAATTTTATGAATATATTTGAGGCAATATGACATTTTTATATACACCGTGAAATTTAAATGGTTGTTTTCCCGCAGCGAAAAGATTTAGTCTTAGTTAAACATTCAATTTATAAAAAAACTAAATCTTATAAACCAAAAATGGCTGATTAACAATAGTGAAAAACTAAACTCGAAAGCGACATCGAACCGATAGTAATACCTCGCGATTCCTGCGCCCGCGTCGAACGACCGCGCGTTCGTTAACCCGCGTGTTAGTCAATCAGCTGATACCTACACCTTAGGTAATGTAACACTGTACCCAATCATAATAATAAGCTTTATCCAACAAGTGATTCAAATTTTCCCTTCATACTTTCACGGGCTTAGGACCGTCATAAATACCTTTTTAGCTACAACTTACAGAAAACGTAACAAAAACAAGCTTATTATCTAAGAAAAATCATTTTCTGAATTAGAAAATAAAGTATTAAAGGCGTATTAAAAAAAATTGAATCAACTTATTTACAATTTACGATTTTAATTACCTAACCTACTTTAAAATGTTCGCTATTTACAAAAGTACTTACACTTCCCGATAACGGAGTAATTGTTCGAAGTGCAAGCCACTTCGTTGTATACACAATCGAGCACGTTTTAATTGATTGTCTCTTAATTTTAATAAGGTGTCTCTGTCACGTCTAACGATATTAAAAGCGTCCACTATCGCAGATATTAAAGCGTCGCGAGTTTCGTGTTCCTCACGATACACTAAGCGCTTGAGCTCTGACCACAAGTAAAAGTCCAACGGAGTCAGGTCCGGGCTTCTTGCTGGCCAAGGCACTGGCCCACCGCGTCCGATCCAGCGCTGGGGAAACACCGAGTTCAGGTGCTCTCGCACGGCGCGCTGATAATGAGCCGGGCACCCGTCATGCTGGTAGTGCAGGTTATCCATAGGCACCGCTAGCGGAACGTCGTCTAATAAGTCCGGGATAACACTACGTAACATTTCGAGGTATGTTCCACCCGTCAAGTGTCCTGCCACGAAATGCGGTCCAATGAGGTGACCATTTATAATGCCGGCCCACACATTAACACTAAAACGCACTTGATGTGCACACTCGCGGATAACATGTGGGTTATTCATTGCCCAAAAATGTTCGTTACGCTGGTTGAATATTCCACCTCGCGTGAATGTTGCTTCATCAGTCCACAAAATGTTCAGATTGTGGTTTTCGATAAACCACTGACAAAATTCCATTCTGTTTGGCGCGTCGTTTTCGTGGAGGGCATGAACTGCGCGGAAATGGTATGGATGCAGTCCTTCTGAGTTGAGCAGCTTCCAAACGTAGTATTGGCTTACGTCAAACCTAGCTGCCGCCATTCGCGTACTTCGACGAGGATCCCGTTCGAAGTACTCTATGATCTCCTCGTCGAGCTCTGGTGAAAGAACGGCCGATCGACCTCTGCCCTGTGCATGTGCTGGCACCTGGAACTGCCCATTATCGAGTAGCCGTTGAGTCGCCGCTACGATCGTCCGGCCCTGTGAGACTTGGGGGTTCAGAACCCCGCGAAGACGGAGAGACGCCAAGTGTTGCGGCTCGGCGTAAAGTCGCTGGGCAGCGTGGGAATCATAATTAGCCCTAGCGTACAGTTGCACCATAGCGACGTACTCTAAATTACTAAAACTGTAATGTCAATCCATAATACTAATAAAGTAGGTAATTAGATAACGCGAGCTGCGCTTCCGACGTTCACGGGTCAACTAAGGAACTAAGGTAGGTGACTAGACTAGGAGACCGCGTGGCGTTCCTGCGTCGGCGCCGCGCTAAAACAAAAGGCGGCGAATATCAAAGGGAGCCGCGGCGGCGCCTTTGTAATTCTTGCGTGCAGGCTATTTTATGCCGTATTACTACCATTGAGCTCTTATTTTGCTTTGAACGTTTATGGATCGTTCTTTACTTTGTCAGCAGCGCGTGCGATTCGAGTAGTACCTACAAGGTCCGTTCACTCCGTCTAGTGTTACTACTACTGTTTATCACGCTTTCGAGTTGTCTAATATTTTTTTTAATAATTTTAAATCCAAAACAAGTCTAAAAAAAAAAAAAAAAAATATGTTTCGATAGTACTACCGACGGCAAGTTGTTCTGCTTCGGGAAAACAACCATTAAAATTTCACGGTGTATTGTAACTAGCGGCCCGCCCCGGCTTCGCACGGGTGGACTTTTATACCCTACCCCTGCCCTACCCTACCCCTACCCTAACCCTACCCTACCCCTACCCCTACCCTACCCTACCCCTACCATACCCCTACCCTACCCCTACCCTACCCTACCCTACCCTACCCCTACCCTACCCTACCCTACCCAAAAGTATCCTATGTCCTTCTCCCAGTTCTTAGCTACCTCCCTACCAATTTTCAGCCAAATCGGCTAACACGACTTTCTTTTGTTTTTAAAATGTATTCTGCTATTCAGGGCGGAGACAAATCCAACGAAACAAAAACCATGAAAATTGATCCAGCCGATCTCGAGTTATAAGTGTTGTAACAAACCCGTCTTTGTTTTATATATATAAAGACTAGCGGCCCGCCCCGGCTTCGCACGGGTGGACTTTTATACCCTACCCCTGCCCTACCCTACCCCTACCCTAACCCTACCGTACTCCTACCCTACCCCTACCCTACCCTACCCCTACCCTACCCTACCCCTGCCCTACCCTACCCTACCCCTACCCCTACCCTACCCTACCCCTACCCCTACCCTACACCAACCCTACCCTACCCCTACCATACCCCTTCCCTACCCCTACCCTTCCCTACCCCTACCCTACCCTACCCCTACCCAAAAGTATCCTATGTCCTTCTCCCAGTTCTTAGCTACCTCCCTACCAATTTTTAGCCAAATCGGTTCAGCCGACTTTCTTTTGTTTTCAAAATGTATTCTGCTATTCGGGACGGAAACAAATCCAACAAATCAAAAACCATGGCAATCGGTCCAGCCGTTCTCGAGTTATAAGTGTTGTAACAAACACGACTTCCTTTTATATATATAGATGGTTAGCATTTTCATTAATGTTTAAAATGAAAAAAGTTGTTGTAGTGACATAACTACAATAGTTGGACATATGCTACCGCGGAGTTTTTTGTAGACATTATGATGTTCTTCAATATTGTTGTACATTATTTTGTTCTATCGCTAATAGTTTCGGCAGCGCATTCGACGAAAGACATTTTAAGACTCATTTTTCTACACCTTCGGTTACATTGTTCAAATTTTACCAAGGATCCCTAATTTTTTTCAAAATGAAATGTAGCCTATGTCAAATTGGAAAAATGTAGCATTCTATTGGTGAAAGAATTTTTTAAATCGGCCCAGTACTTTTTGAGCCTATTCATTACAAACATACAAAAATAGGTACAAATCTTTCCTCTTTATAATATTAGTGTAGATGTGAAATGAAATGAAATGAAATGAAAACGTTTATTGATAATGTAGACGAATCGATCGTACTTATTATAAGTCAAATACAATGATACAAATATAAAAAGAGGAAAAAAAAAATCTTGACTAATTCATTAGTATACATTTCAACAGTCATGTTATTAAATATAATTTAAATCTACCAATGTGGCATGTGATAGTCGCGTACTATAAATATAATTAGAATCAACCAGCGTGGGCTGGGATTCGGTCAGAAGCATAGAACGCGTCGCGAGCCTCGCCTTGCAAGGACGACCGGACCCTATCCTAGCTTCCTACGAGTCTTTCTCTATCTACCTACGTTGTGACACCCGGAGAAGAAAGACTATAAGAAACTCCGAGATCATTCTTTTGTCATCTTTTAAAGTCTTTGATTAATCATTTGTACATCTTTTTAAAAACATTTTAGTATCTAGGTTAGTGATCCCCATACATCGATATGTAGGTACTCGCAGCAGGATATTGTGACGGAAACCATGAAACCTTTAAGTAAGTATCGAGTATAGGGAGCGCTCCTCCAGATTTACATTTCTTTTTTTTTTACAATTGGAACATACCTACAGTCTGATCAGTTGTCTTACATATAGATTAACAATTACTAATTTATAAATTACATAGAATAGACTTTTAATTTAGTTGCAAATTCGGTGTGATAGCTAAAAGGTGCCAGTCTGCCGCAATGTAACCGATGGACTCATCCGCCAAACATCTCTATCCTCCATGTATTCTTTGATATTGTAATAACCGCGAGTCATAAGGACCTTTTTAACATATTTTTTGAATTTATGATCCGGCAAAGCTGTTACATTTAGAGGAAGTTTATTATAGAATCTTATACAATTTCCAAGAAACGATTTACTTGTCTTAGATACTCTGAAAAAAGGTGTAATGAGCTTATCTTTGTTTCTAGTATTAAAATTATGTACGTCCTTCCTCTTGCTGAATTTATTCATATTTTTACGGGCGTAAACTATATTTTGATATATATATTCAGAAGGCACAGTAGGTATATTTATTTCTTTAAAAAGACTACGAAGAGAATCGCGGCTTCCTTTTTTATAAATACCTCGGATTGCTCTTTTTTGTAATATAAAAATAGTTTGAATATCGGCGGCCGATCCCCATAATAGGATCCCATATGACATTACGCTATGAAAGTAAGCAAAGTAAACTAACCTAGCTGTTTCTACATCAGTCATTTGTCGGATTTTCCAGACTGCATAAGATGCAGAGCTAAGTTTGTCAGCTAATCTTTCAATGTGTGGTCCCCATTGCAACTTGGAGTCCAGAGTAATTCCTAAAAATATTGTTGATGGAGTTAAGTTTAATAGCTCCCCATTTAGTTCAACATTAGGAATGCTATTTGACACATTTGGTAATGAAAATTTAATACATTTAGTTTTACTTGCATTAAGAAGAAGATTATTGGCGGAGAACCATTCCGATATTAAGGTAAGTGTGCGATTTAACTCAGTAACACTTTTATCTTTTCTGTTTACATTAAATATAAGAGACGTGTCATCTGCAAATAAAACGATATCGCACTCATTCTTGACCACATTTGGAAGATCATTAACATAGATTAGGAATAAAAATGGACCTAGGACAGACCCCTGTGGAACTCCTATTTTGACGGTAGAACTTTCAGAAGTTACATTATCAATAGATACTTTCTGTTCTCTATCTGTTAAATACGATGTTACAAGATCAAGTGCTGAGTCAGTGAATCCGTAGTATTTTAGTTTCATAATAAGCGTGTTATGATCAACGCAATCAAAAGCCTTAGAAAGGTCGCAGAAAATACCTAATGCATCCTGCGATTTCTCCCAAGCTTTAAATACAGATTCTATTAGACTGGAACCGGCATCTTGAGTAGATTGGCCTTTCGTGAACCCAAATTGTTTGTTGTTCAAAAAATTATGTAAGTTAAAGTATGCCAGCATTTGATTCAACATTATTTTTTCAAATATTTTACTTAGCGCTGGTAGTATGGAAATTGGCCTATAGTTTGAAGCATTATTTGAACAGCCTGCTTTAAAAATGGGAACAACCTTGCTTATTTTCATTAGGTCTGGAAATATTCCATCTCTTAAACAAGTATTAAAAATATCTGCTAGGATTGGGGCAATACTGTCAATTATTGAGTTTATTGCTTTGGTTGACAGTCCCCATATATCTTCAGTGCTTTTTTGTTTGATGGTTTTAAAGACTTTTATAATATCTACCGGATCTATAAATTTAAAGCAAAACTGAGATACATCTAAAGTAACATTTTTCCTCAACAGTTTTTCGGCCATTTTCGTTGATGAGGAGAGACATTTAGTCGTTTCTAGGGGTATATCTGTAAAGTATTTATTGAAAAAGTCAGCGACAGTGAGTTTATCCGAAACTAATTTATTATTTATATTTAATGTTACTGATCCATCGATAGTCCTATTTTTACCAGTTTCCTTATTTATCATTTGCCAGGTTGCTTTTATTTTATTATCAGAAGTAGAAATTTTTTCGCTAATGTAGGCAGCTCTAGCTTGAGCACACACGTTTCTAAATATTTTTGAGTATTTACTGACATAATTTCTAAAATTGGGATCAGGTGTAAAGGACCTCATGTCATATAACTCATATAACTTGTCCCTACATTTGCGAATACTATTAGTTGCCCACATACTAAATTTAATTTTAAAATCTACATTTCTATATTTTACTTTGCATTCTTTATTGAATTCTTCACAAAGTTTATGAAGCAACATGCTGTACATATCATTTGGATTTTCATAACTATAGTTTAATGAATATAGTGCAGCATTCACATTTTTACTAAACTTTTCTAAATTATTTTGGGTCAAAGGTCTTATCTTAATTTTAATATTTTCTTTTACAATAGAATCACAAAATTTTACCAATTGGCATTTATGATCAGAGCGGACCCCAGTAATTAAGGACTTTTCCTCTACTTCAAAATTAGTAATTATGTTATCTATGCAAGTGGCTGTTGATGGAGTAATCCTAGTTGGTTCATCAAATAAACAATATAAATTAAAAGAAGTAAACAAAGATATAAAACTAATTTTTTCATTTGATTGACCCAATATATTAATATTAAAATCCCCACAGATAACAATTTTTTTATTACTTTTAAACTTCTTAAGAATGTCTTCCATTGTGGACAAGAATAACAATAACTCAGATGATGGGGGTCTATACACACAAAGTATTACATACATTTTAGTTTCTATGCATGCAGCTTCACACACTCTTTCAACGGATAGTTGAGATATATCTTTACGTTCTTTAAAAATAATATTGTCTCTAACTAGTATCAGTGCCCCCCCACCCTCTGCTGATACCCTATTGAACGAGCTGGCAACCCTAAAACCATTCACACCGAACCCCATCTTGTGTGCCTTCAACCATGTCTCAGTAAAACACATAAAGTCTGGGTTATATTTCTCACAAAAAAGTTCAATATCTAATAATTTGCCAGAGAAGCGGTTTATATTTTGGTGTGTTAAGGTTAAATACCTAATATGCTTCTCTTTTGTCACACTTATTGGTTTAAATTACTGACTAAATTGATCTTAGTATTATTACTAATGTAGATTAAAGAATACAAAAAATAATAAGCCAAGCCATTTAAACAATATGAAATTTTAAAAGCGTATTGCGTACCTTTGCCTTAAATATATTTTTGAAAAAAAAATACAGAAATGTTAAGGGTTGTGTTAGCCCCACTACTCACCACTCACCAGCCAGGCCTGCTGTTCCGTGTTGGAGTATAGTAAGAGAGGTATGTGTCAAGGTTTCAGCTGGTCTCAAATAGCTACCCAAAAATTGGTGCCAGCTCTCGGACTATAAGAATGCAGGCCTAGCTGCTAGCTTGCTTGGACGGCCAATTATCAAGTATCATGTAATCAACGTACATAAAAACATTACTTTCCTCACGTAAATTCTCGAAGCTGATTTTTACGTAACCAAAAATACATGTCTCACTCAGTCTCATGCGCGTGGATAATGCCCTCGCGCTCCTACCCACAGAGGACTTAAAATTGAGTTTAGGCGATTGTTTGCCCCTTAGTGCGGTCTGTATTCTTGTAAAAGGTTCTAAAATAGTTGTCTGGTGGACATATATAAAAATAGTGCATCAGAATTGATGTGTAGAGTATATACGTACATCTAGAATTATGATAATTATTGAAACAATATTGTGTCAAAAACGTTTTATTCAACATTCTCTCCTTAATACTAATAAAGGCTTGGTAAATATTTACAAGGCTTCAATACAGGGCAAGGTAAAAAACTATCCAGTTACACTACAGATCCGACTCTCTTGGTTATCACATTATTTTATATTTATTGAATACTTGGCTCTGCTACAGACCATGGCTTTAAGCCGGATATTACTCTTTAAACTACCTATTTTAATTATAATCCAGTATTATATCAGTATTAATGAGTCAATAAGACACATTGATACATTAGCTTATTGGTTAAGCATAAAAAATAGTTTCTTACCACAGAGAGCAAATTAAGTAGGTATAAATATGAGTGTGAAATTAATTGCTTACAATACAATCGGCATATGAATATAACCCTTCACTTATTGATATACAAAACATTTGTATTAGCTAAGGGTCTAAACAAACGAAGTATTTCATGCATCGACTATTTGCGATAGTTTATACTAAAAATATCATATGTTTAGGGCCCTTAAGCGTAGAGTAACATTTTCATATACCGCTTGCCTTACAAGTACAACACAACATGCTTATGGGTTGATACAATCAGTACAATAATTTAACGTCGTCTCAGTTTATTTTACAATCTAGTATACAAACAAATATTAAAACTCTCCTAAAATAATTACAACAATAATAACAAATATGCAGATAATATGCTATTTATCAAAACATTAATCTCACTTAGTATTTCGTTAAATACATTTAAACTAAACTCTTACATAAGAGTAAATACGACGCTAATTAACACACTAGGCCTGTTAATAATATAGGAGTAGATGATAAGGAAACTCTCTCTATAAATGATTCCAATATATTTGACTATGCATACAATTTCAATAATGAGCAAATAGATTTTATATTTAAATCTAGAGTAGATTCCGTATATTTCACTTAGATAATGGAATATTACTTAAAAAATACAATATTTATAAGCAAATTACAATTTGCTAGCCCTGTTTTAATTTTGTATGCAGCTTCAATAAGCATTAGCTTTTACCGTAATATTTTCGAATACTTTTAAAGTTCGAAATTAGTGAAACATAAAGATATTATGATAAAATGTTAATAATGTTTTATAATATTTAGAGCCACACATAGACAATCCAATATACAAATTATGACAAGTTACAAATAATCTTCTTTAATTTAACATACTCAATATTACATTTTAATAGCACCATTCCTAATGCGAATGTACTTTAAATAATTTACTATTTACAAAGTACAATCGCATTTTCATCCACCAATATCTTCAACCATTACATGCCGGTAGTTAATGCCTGGAAATGCTCTCATAAACATAGGAAATGTTTTAAGCCCATTTATCTCGAATGACAACACGATTACATCACTTAATACCGAACATATTGGCACATTCAGGGCAGTAAATCTGTTATTATTATTCGATGTAGCAACAAGTATTCAAAAATTAAATAAATCGTAAATGCAAAAAATGGCAATATGTTTTCGATTCTCAAATTTTGTTCTATCTTAAACAACCTTTTTCTAATACAGCAAAGGTAAACCTAGATAAATAATTAAATAATGTGATATTATATAAAATAATTAGTATAACACTCACACAGTAATGAATACCAACAGAAACAAAAACCAGTAAGTACACTTGTAGGACTTTTAAAAATAAATAAATAATGTAATACATTCTGACAATTATGCAAGTAGACTCAGTCCGATATTCAGAATCACTTCGACATTCGCACGGCACTAAGGACAATAAATAAATAAATAACAAGCTAATATTTAAAAGAACTATTATTCTGACTACGCAATAATAAGCAACACTACGAGATGTTTTCTTTTTAATCAATTCTACATTTGGTCATCTATTTCGCTTGTAAGGCAGTTTTAAACCTCATTAAACAAAATTGGTCCAGTTGGTCTTCAAATTACCATCTACCTAGCTACTACCATCTCGTAATATAACGAAAACTTATTGATAATGGTACACCTATCCTACTTTTAGACAATATAATGGAATGATACATTTTTCAAGAATGTTATGTTGATATAATCATTAAATTAACTTTTCTAGTTAAAATCGAGCAATAACAAAAATTTTGTAAGACTTAATAAATACTACAGTCGAAAATAAAGGGTCTACATTGTTTACTAGGAGTAAATGAACGCTTAACAAGTGATCTAAGTATACTTGCATAATGATCAGAGTGCGCGGATCCAGCCCTTAAGCTATCTAAATGAATCATATCTAACATTGTTCCCAAGCTGGTCCCACCCATGACGATGGCTTGTCAATGTGCACTTTCTTATTTTTTTAATAAGCAAATTTTTTATTTCCATTTATCAATTAGATATTTTTGGAAATAATCTAAATAAATGATAGTGTGAGACAGGTGCTCTTGTGCCACATTTTGCACTTCAACAAGACTGGAATGTCACTTATTGATTAGGGAAATAGCTATTTACGCTGTGGGTAGCGTCAAGCGGATTTTAATAATCGACACAACATCAATCTTAAGTATTTTCTATAGTAAAATTATATGTAATACAACGTGTACGTGACCAGGTGACTCATAGATCGACTGCGTCTCAACAAAAACAACTTCTCTTATGATAATTTTTCCCCTAAGTTTTAGTCATCGGGCGGAATGCAGAAATCCACAACTATGTTGAGTATTATTAATTTCCATATATACATAAGTAGATAATAATAATTTATCCTACGAACAATAAATTAAAAGGGTCTCGTTCACACGCGAGCCGACGACGTCCCCGCCGACGCTCGCCGGGAAGCGAACGAGACCGACGACACCGTCGTCAACTAGCGACACAAACCGTTCCGCACCAGCGTTAAGTACAATAACCGATAAATCGAGCCGCAGGTGTACGGCCGAACACTTGGTGTTCCACAACGTCCATCTCTATCTCAGTCTAGTCGTCGACCAATGCAAGAGTCCCACGGGAGGCGCGCGTCACGCGGGCAGGCCGGCGCGACAGAGCGTCCGGCGGGGTCACGTGGCGTCGAACTCGATGCGCTCCCACGAGTAGTGCTTGAGCGCGGGGCGCGGCGCGGGGCGGGACAGCGCGCCGCCCAGCAGCGGGTCGCACTGCGGCACGTGCCCGCGCCCGAACAGGTTGGGCACCAGCTCCGTGTCCATGTAGTCGCACGCGTCGTCCACGTGCATCGCGCCCGGTTCGATGCCGAACTCCTTCAGGTCGAACGAGCAGCCGCGATCCTCGAACGCTTCGCCCCGCGCGTCCTCCGTCTGGAACGACGGCAGGGAGAGGTCGTCCATGTAGTCGAAACCGGTGCGCGTGTGGTCGAGCAGGTCTCCGTTCGTCAGCGGAGTCATGCACATCCTCTCCGGGGCGTCGTCCCCGACGTCCATCGCCGTCTGGGACTCGTCCTCGGTGCGATCGCGACGGTCGCTCGAGAGCAGATTTCCGAAAAAGTCATCGTCGTCGACCGAATTGGGGTCCGAACCGAAATCGGCGTGAAAGTCTCCGTCGGTGAGCAGGTCGACCGAGAGATCGGGATCGATGTCGGGGCGCGCCGAGTTTCTTTCGTTCGCGTCGGCGGCGTGCATGTCGGCGTGGCTCATGATCTCGTTCTGGATGTCGTCGAGCTCCCTCTGCAGCTCTTCGGCGGCGAGCGAGTCTCGGACGCGGTCGGCGCCCAACACCTCGTCGGTCAGCACGTCGGTGGGCGAGAAGGCCGCGGAGACCGGCTCCGCGAAGCCCGAGTCCATCGTCGAGACCGTCGACGCGTCCCCGACGGCCGAAGGCGGCAGTTCGCCGTTCTCCACGAGGATTTCCAGAACGTCGTCCATTATTTGGCTGTTCTCGGGACTCGGGAGAGACACGGGCGCGGGCGGCATCGGCGGCGGAGGCGGCGGCGCGCGCTCGGGCTCGGCGTAGTGCGCCTGCGGCAGGATGGCGATGGGCACCACCTTGACGCCGTTGAGGATGTAGGCGGGGCTGGCGGGCTTGGGCTCGGCGCGCTCGGCGGGCGGCGTGACGGTGAACAGGCGCACGAGGCGCTCGGGCTGCGCGTCGGCCGCCGCCAGCACGTAGCGCGGCGCGGGCGGGGCGGGCGGCGGCGCCGTGAGCGCGTCGAGCTGCGCGCGCAGCTGCGTCACGCACAGGTGCGCCTGCAGCAGCCGCCGGCTCTGGTCGGACGCGGCCGCGCCCGCCGCGTCCCGCCGCACGGCCTCCATCTGCTGCCGCGACGCCTCCAGCTTGCGCTCGAGCTCCTCGATCTGGCGCCGCTGAGACTGCACGATGTCCTCGGCCGGTTCGGGCTCGATGCGAGCCTCGGGCGACGCGACGGACGCCACGGACGCGACCGACGCGATCGAGGCGACGGACGCGGGCGAGCGGGGCGCCTCGTCCTGCTTGTCGAGCAAAAAAGGTCGCAGCCGGTCGATCAGCTGTGGCTTGGGGCCCGACACGCGCAGGTTGCGACGCTTGCACTCGGCGCGGAGGTCGGAAACCTTCATGTCCTCGAAGCGCGCGGGCGCGAGCGTCAAGTGCGGCGCTGGCGGCGGAGGGGGCGGCGGCGGCGCGTACGCGTCGGAGACGTCGGACGCGACGGACGCGGAGGAGGGCGCGGGGGACGCGGGGGGTAGCATCAGTTGCAACAGTAGTTGCTGCTGCTGCAGGAGCAGCTCGTAAGGCGTCTCCACGGAGCCCGGCGGGGAGGAGGCTTTCTGAGCGTTCGGAGGACCCTTGTATTCGTGAAACTTAAACCTCGCCTTAGGCTGTTGCTGTTGCTTCTGCTTGCTCTTCTTGCGGTTCTTGTCTTTACCGGGTGCAGGGTGCTGCGGCGGGGAGGGCGCGCCGAGCGGCGACAGCACGGCGGGGGGGCTGGGCGTGGGCGACGCGTCCTCGGGCGGCCCGCAGTACGCCACAGGGTGTGCCGGCCGCCCCGACGCGCCCTCGCTGGTCGCCTTAAACGCAAGAGTGCCACTTTTCACCGCAGTCTCTATGTCTTCCTCAGTATGTAGTATATTTTTCTTGATGAGCTCTAGAGGCCCCGGTCGGTGGGAGATCTGATCGTTCAATTGATCTGCGAGGCGCGCCTTCTTTAGCATCCGTTGTTTCTCGGCTAGGCTCGGATCCACGTGGCTCTCCTGAAAATAAATTAACATTATGTCTGTCATTTTAATGCAAACCTTTAGCGTTGTGTAATGTTTTATATTCAAACCAAAAGCATCTGATAATGAATTTTCATCGTATATATACATACCTGTTCCAAAATATGTCTTCGTTCGAGTTCTTGCCGGTCAGGTCGTTTTTGTATTTTTGCTTTTAGCAAGTCTCCAGTTTTTGCTCTCTCGAGCTGTTTGCATTGTTCAAAATACGCCGGCGGAGTTTTTAGAGCTGTAAAATGAAATGAACAATATTTTATATCTAGAATTGCCCAAGGTGAAAATATTAACTGGGTCAAGTTGTTTAAACTAGACATTTTCAAAATTAAGAAATTGTATTATTTTATGTGATACAATATTGTATTGATTTCATGTAACAAATATGTCCAAATCGTCCAATCATCAAATCGTTGCTCAACTTATTTTGATGAAATTATTTAAAAGTAGATCCGATATTAGCATATATTTTAAACAACTACTTAGTTAATACTTACGAGGCATGATTCCTTGATTGATGAGTTGATTTATTGGCCGCCTCATCATCAGCTTCACTTTTAAAGCTGCAAAACAAAATTTCAATAATAAGTTATGTTTATAGTACTGTGTTATAATATCTATTATTAAAATACTGCGACACAGTTTTCCTTAATAATTTTCCGCTTTGAATACAGCCAATTATTATTGTATACATAGCGAGTCGTCGGTGTCAATGTAACATATTCTGATTGTTGTCAAAATACGATTAATGATCAGTCAGACAGGCTACCATTTTCATACAACAATGGGTACTGATTGAATATCACGTACATCGATGAAGAATACAGTGTTACGACGGCAGGTGACGAACTTTGACGTAGTGCGTCCGACGTGTTCGATACGTCGATCGAGATCGATACACAAAGATAATATCGATAAAGTTGTTAGTGAAGCGTAGGCGAGTGCTAATTCTTGTTTGCGTGTAGACAAGCGGCGGGCAGCTAGCGATGGGCGGACAACGCTGGCGCACTGCCAATATAAATAAACACTGCACAAGGAAACTAGTGTTATGCCGCGACCGTATTACAGACGAAACATTCACTACCACTGGGCCGATTATTGTGGGTTACTGGGATATATCGACACAATATTATCTTTGCTTATAAATCAAGAAAACACATTATTTACAACATCTACTAGACCAATGATGTTGGTCATAGTAATTAATTCTGAATGTTGACCATTTTCAGCAATTAATTATTTGATTAAAAGGTAAATCAAGAATATTTCGGTGTGAATCATTTTGCGCGTCGACTACGCATATAGTAACAAGTTATTTTTTTGTAGTATTTAATGTTATAGGCCATGATTTTTTTATAATGTATAATAATATTATAATTGGCAGGATGATTTATTATCAGTATTACCTACTATCGACACGTAACATAAAAACCATCTAAGTGCGGAGGTTTCCGATATTGATATCGAGCAAAAAAGGGCAACAAAATCACGTTTGTTGTATGGGAGCTTAAATATTTATTTTATTTTTAGTATTTGTTGTTACAGCGGCAACAGAAATACATAATTTGTGAAAATTTCACCTGACTTGCTAGTAGACAGCGAAGTCTTAGTAATAGGGTCCCGTTTTACGTTTTACGTTCGGGTACGGAACCCAAAAAAATTAAAAGTAACATTATGTGTTTAACGAAAAAAGTTCCGGAGACTACATTACAAGATTATCTAGGTTGCTCGAACTCAAGTTCGAAGTCATTTTTAATCTGTAATTTTTAACGCTATTTAATAAGCACATAGATCGACTTTACTACCAAAATAAATTCCGCTGAGTATTGGTAATGACTATAAAATCACAGCGAATAAAATATTTCGTATTATAAAAATGTTAATATTAAGTATTACAACATGGAGGTGCAGAATTTAAGGAGTCGTATGTAGATAAGTTCTACTATTTTCATAGGCGGCTCCAATCCGAAGCGTGATACACATTAACTGGGAATCGTATGATTTTATATTAGTTAAAGCATTTATGGCTCCACAGGAATCTGTATTGCAGAATTTCTATAATACACATCTTCAAAATGCATGTATGCGCGTAAAATAAGAACAATTTTACCTATTTGGTTAAACTACCAATTTTGTTTTACATACATAAAGGTTATGGGGACAACGTTTGTACAACAAAATTTGGAAATATTCACGTGAAATGTCACGGGCCCACCACGGACCGCTAGATTATACATAAATAAACATCATTTACTTATAACAAGACGTGAGTATTTCCGTAACAGAACAAATTTATCTGATGAAAATCAAGTAATTTATTTTCTTTCAACTGAGTCACAACGGAAACTTCTATCAACTCATATCAAAAACATAATTATTTTCGACCTATTTAAATGATACATTTTTGATTTATTTATATTTGTAATGTATTTATAAATGTGGGAAATATGACCGGTCGGGTCATAGTTGTTTCGAAATAGCTAAACAAGGGTACCAATTCGAATCGATTTCAAATATTATTTCGCTATTATAAAGCTACGTTATACAAAACTCATAGAAATAACATAGGATACTTTTTATTTAGAAGACCACGCGGAAAAAATGGCACGGGAAAGTTTTTTGTTTCTTTTTTCGGATGGACATGTGTTAGCACCGACCCTTTTGCTACTTCACCAGGCATAAAGTCAAGCAGAGCCTTAAATTGTTTAAAAATTACAAACTAAGCAACCTGCGTAAGAGGGCGTCCCCTGAGGGACTTGGACCTCGGCTCACTGGCGGGACAGGAAGGTTGAAGTAATCACTTCTGTTGGGGATAATCTCAAAAATTACTGTACGGATGTTCTATTATATTGAATCTTCTATTAGGAAAAACAGTATCCCTAATTGTTAGGGAAGGTTTAGGTTAATAATAATAAAGAGCATTTCAGGAATTGGAAAATGGGTGGTAAAATAAATAAGAACGTAGTATAGTTCAACTTACATTCTTTATGTTTGCCCATGGCTGGTTGCAATGGGCTATCGTCGACCACCACTTTGGGCGGCGACACGCGAGGCGAGCTCGACGGCTCGCTGGCGCCGCTGCTGCCTGCCTGCCGTCCGGCCATCTCCTCCGCACCGGAACTACTGCAACAAATTACATTACAACTTCATTGTGAGACACCGAAATGTTAAATTCTGTTGTCTTTTTCGGAAACGGTCCTCGGAATCGAGTCTCAATGACTTGAAGAGAGACGTATGATGTTGGGTTATTGTCGTTATTGTCCTAAAATTTAAGTGTAAATTATGGTTCACAAGGCAGCTTTGCTGATATCCTCTGCGACTATTGACTGCATCGCAGCCGATGCAAACTATCTATCGCGGAGGCAGACCAAATCCCTAATCTACATAAAAATATTAATATTTTATTCAGTTAAATTTTGTCAGATATGACTATCAAGATTCTCAGTCATTATATATTATATAAATAAATATTCATATAGGTACTTCCTTGATGGTTACTGATATAGAACACTTGAAAGACATCCAGATTAAGGTGTGATGTTGTGCATCGCATATTTAGTGCCAATTTTAATAAACAGGTGGTATTGTATGCAAAACTCAAATGAAATTAATAATAAGTCATAGTCCTCGGGCGACTATCGGACAAATCATAGCACCATTGAAGTTAAACATCTGAATGGCAAGCATGGTAAGTAATGTTCTTCGTGTTAAATCGCAAAAAACCCCGGGGGAAGCCTATGTCCAGCAGATGACTTAGACATGCTTACCATGATACCTACTGTAGTTACCAAGCGTTAGACTATAAGGTTGGTCGTGTGGATTCCGGCTTAGACGAGAGATGGTAAGTTATGTTCCCCATGTCTTCCCTTGGGGTGTCGTAAGAGGCGACTAAAGTATATTCAGCTGATAAATGGGCAGCAACATCTATCGGCTCAAGGTTATTTACCATCCTAATGCGATCTATGACGGGTGTGTTCAAAGCTCGAAAAACTGACGGCCGATGGAGCAAAAAGGTTCTCGAGTGGAGACCACGAACTGGCAAGCGCGGCGTCGGACGACCGCCTGCACGATGGACCGACGACCTCATAAAGGCCGCGGGGAGTCGGTGGATGCAGGCCTATAGCGATTGTTTTCGCTGGAAATCGATGGGGTTGGCCTATGTTCAACAGTGGACTACAACAGGCTGATGATTATGAATGCAATCACCGAACCTGGCTTGCCAAGGTCTGTTAAGACAAAGGTCATGTTCAGCAGTGGACATATCGGGCTCCCCAAAATACCTATTATTATGTACACTTCAAATATAAATGTCTTTTTACCTAAATGTATCGTCGGAAGGCGGTGTGGCGGGAGTGCGCGGCGGCGATGCGGGAGACACCGGCGATGCCGCCCGACTTTTCTCCCGGCGGTGCTGTGGCTTGAACCACTCCGGGTAAATGGCACTGAGGGTCTCTACCAGGTCGTGGTCCAGCGTCACGCGCCACGACGCACGACCCTCCGAGCCCTCCGAGCCGCCGCCTCCACCACACGTTGATCGACTCTCTGTGAAACAAACAATGCAATGATTAAAAAATAATCTAACAGAAAGACATTCGAAGGCATTCGAAGAGAGCCTTCAAATATTTATGGATTTTGATAATAATTTGAACGTCTCTCTGTACATTTAACAAATATGTAAGTCGAGTCAACAAATATTTTCGATGTCAATTGAGAATCTTTTGGCAAGGTACAATAATCGATTAAATTTTATAAAATGCGACAAAAACTACTTTATAATTTTCTAATAGCTCATTCACATAATAAATATTGATATTAATGCATATTAAAAACAAAAGTACATAGGAGTAAATAAGCGCAAGGTGGTATGATGGCGTACCGTGTTAAAAAAAAAAAAAAGTGTCCTCTAAGGCAATAACCAAATCCTTATATTTTTATCAGATATACGAAATCAACCTTATGGTTTATGCCAGTAATATCCGAATGGGAATGTCAGATTATCAGATAAAAAGGAAGTGTAATAATTCTTTACCACCAATGATGTGCTAGTACATTATTGGCTGATTGATGTGAATAGGGCGAGGCGAACCAATGGACCGGACCGTTTGATCATAGTGTCCCAATATTTTGAGACCTTCAATGAATTTATGCGTTGAAGGTGCGTTACGGTGATACTTATTTGCCACAACTATTACGTTGTTTAATATTTAAAATTACTAAATTTAAATTAACCCATATTTTTAGTATTATTTATACCTTATGTAGTAGGTGTGTTTAAAAAGAACATGTACCTTTTCGTACACGCAAGTAACATAAACAATCTGCAAAACATGAACATTTTAGTCTTAAATTTAAATCATGCGGATTTGTAAATGCCTGTACAAAAATGTTTTACTGTTTCCCCAAGCGATAAAAGATAGATGTATTATGCAATGTTTGAAACTCTCATAAAGTTGGATATACGAAGGAAAGAAAATACGAGCTGAAAATAAAACATCTGTCTGTGAGTCACGCACAATATAAAACTAAAAGTTAGGTAAACAAATGCAGACTTCAAAAAACGTTAAATCTAAATTCAATTTTGCTATTAAATTGCAACAAACTGCGATAGATTATGAGTTTGTAAAAAATATCGACATTTTTTATCGATTAAAGCAAACAATTTTCATTATAATATCGGTCAATAGATGTGTCAGTGACGGTAAAAATTCACACTCCGGTCATTTTTAATAATTATTGTTAAACTACCTATACCAGAAGAAGGGACACATTTACAATCCGTTGGAGAATAATTTATGTATTTTATGTCATAAGATAAATTATATCTTAAACCAAAAGCGTTCCTGCTGGGAACGAAACAATAGTACATAAATTAATAAGAATGTAAATGCCTGTTACGCATTTTACGTTGGTATTACAAAACACGATTTTGTAAACAAACTGACGCACGTGCTTTCAGACGATTCATTACAATTTTGGTGGAAATTATAAAAGCAGATGTACCTGCAAACTATGACAGAACGAAAACAAAACCTAGAATCCGATTTGTTAATACAACTATGAATATATCATCGGTGTATCTCTTAACAATTGTGTTGTCTAAGGGCTGAATTTTCAATCTTCAGATAATAAAATAAACGTAGTAAATTTTACAGACTTTGCATGAAAATTCTGTCATAATTAAAATTTATTCGTCTATCAGAAAATGCGACAAACGTTAAATTTATCATTAAATTAAGCCCTAACAACATTAAAAGGAACGGATTAGGATAATTTCGACAGTATAAATTAAATTTATTATTATTGTTTAGTTATTATTTATGATAATACATCCATGTCAGTGGAAGGCTTCATATCTTCCTGAAACCTCGTAAATAAATACTCATAAATTAAAGTCGAAAAAGTCTATCAGACGTGCACCATGTACACTGAACAAATATATGCATGTTTCAAGGCAACTGTATTTTTAGAACTATTTGCACTATGTTGAAATATTATCGACTTAGCTAACATATTTATTCTAGATACAAATTTCAAATGTATTAGTATAAAACCTGTCTGACGTGTGCGTAAAAATTTGAAAAACTTCGGGTCGATTTTGAACTTTGTGCTTTCTAATTTCTACTAGAACAGTCCAAATATACATATAATCGTCATGCAAGTGGGAAGGAAAATGCATCAGTGCATTTGTGATATCTTTCATTAGTTCAGTTTATATTTATAGTCATCGCTGCGCTGACTTTTCTTGTACCACTTCCCACGCATTGTTGTATCATAATTTAGTATCTCACGACGCCACCCGGTAACTTAGTCAATCGGTTACCAGGTACAGTAATTTTTTTCTAGAATACTTTTTATAATTCGGAATTAAGGAAGTATCCTTGAAAAAAAACTAACGCATTTATGACACATGTTTTCTTTTATTTTAAGTGGTTGACTAAGAACTAATTTATTATTAAAAAAACATTTAAATAAATGTTTTAGAGAAAGAACGAACTAGTTTCATTTGACCAGATTATAACTTTATTTTAGTGGGACGATTTTTGTTTTGATATAGGTCAAGGTTTATTCCTTTGAAGTTATAAGTGGGCATTATAAGTGGCTGAAAATTACGATGAAATAAAATAAACCGGTAGAGTGGAAGCGTGTACGAAGAGCATAGCGTAACGTAACGTCAATCAAGATGTCAGCGTGAATGCGCAGACGCACGTCCCCTGTTTGCACAGCAGCCAGGCAGGCGCATCTCGGCATACGCGCCAGATTTATTGCCACCTTTCACATATTATTGAGGTATTAATGATACTGCTATTCATTTTAAAGCAAATGATCTCTTGTCGTACAATTACATTGTCTATTCATGCAGGCATTAGCTAGGAATATGTTTTTTTTCATTTTTAATTATTGGTTAATAATAAAAAAATAATATTAGTGGTACTTCAGTAGTGCAAAATGTAGATTACAGTAGTTGTACTTTTTATTATCAAGAAACAAATACAATAAATATAGAGTTATATATAATAGACAGTAGCGCAGTCATTAATTATAAAAAAAATCTGCCATAACTATTTAGACCGTGAATTCTGTCACAAAACGGTACTAATTAATTTACAACTATCATATTAATTGGGTTGAGTACCTACAGGTCTACATCACGTCATCGGAAGGTTGTGTCGGTGGCGTCAGAGTGCACACGGCCCGAGGCTGCGTAGGCGCCTACACCCACACAAGAATAACTTGAATGACAACACTTATACCGGAACGACATTTAAACAAATACAATCATTCAAAGATATATAATGACGAATTAGATGTCTACATTTAGGATTTTGTTCAATTATATTTTAAAACTAGCTTCCCGCGAGTTCCCGATCGTGGGAACTTCATATTTTAATATACCCTTTGTTACTCAGGGATCATATAGCAATCTAATGGTGAAAAAAATACCGAAATGTGTCTCAGTAGTTTTTGAGTGTATTCGTAACAAACATACAAATATTTCTATATTTTTTTGTATGTTTGACACAAGTATCATATTCGGTTTATATTAGGGCTAATCAGTAACCGCCAATACCTAGAATAATATTTTCTTCCGGACTTTTTCTACAATATTCCTAGCTAATACTACCGAAATGTGGCATTTGCATGAATTCACTTCGAAGGCCTGTCATTACATAAATCTTGTTATCAAGAAAACGACGCTTTTATTTATATATATAATTATATATTCATTAAAATATAAATAAGAATCTAATGGCAATAGTGCAAATAAAAGGTACGCAAAAAAATATCAACAAATTCGCGTGGTTTTATCGTGATGCCATTAGTTGTTATTTTAGCGTTCTCATTAATTAAAGTGACAGTGCCAAATGCCTCACGTTCACGCGTTAAATAATAAATTTAAACATGTGAATAATACTATCAAGAAATGTAGCCCCACATAGTTGGAACCTCGGGAGATTTGTTTGAACGAAAACGAAAAGAGGTAATGTTTTTGAGTTTGGATGTTCGAGTCATACTTATAGTCCGATTTTGAAAATTCTTTCACTATTCGATAGTTACGTCATTTAGGATAAACATTGGTTTTGTTTTAAGACGAAGTTTCCACGGTTATAAGCGTGTGAATCCGCGCGGGACAACTAGTCGCAAATAATTTCCTAATGCTTAGTACTTTAAGTAAACGCTTTTCATATCAGGTGTCTTATTGTACTACAATTGATTGCAACAATAATAAAAAGTTTAAAGTCAAATAAAAAAAACTGATTGGATTTCAATTGTTTTCATCCGACAAGGCTTTTGCTACTTTGCTGGTCATGGAAGCGAGTAGAGCTCGAGTAAAATTGAATTTAAAAACTATATGAAGGCGCCCCCTTCGGGTCTTGAACCCCGAATGAGAATGGGCGCTGGCCTTTTAAATTTGATAGTGAGTTTTGTGCAACTTCCGATCTACCATGCACGGGTGGGATTAAGTTTTATACTACGTGTTCTGCAACATGCCAGCAACGCAAACAAACAAGCAAGATTCAAGAGCAGTTGCAACATCAACGGGCCGGTTATTTTTCAGAAATATATCATTTTGAAATGTTGTAAAAAAACAAAAACAACATTCTTATGGCAGTCGACAGAACGGGGTCAGGCGGCACACCACAGTGTCGCCACTAGTTGAGATGTGTCCCACAAATCATATTTAGCCTAGCACTGTGGAGAATTGTGACTATTGCTGTTTGTCTTGGAATAGACGCGTTAATGAAAGCGGCCATCTGATATATAAACTAAGAGTGACCTAAATCATTATACCTACCGAAGAATACTTTGTAATTAGACAACGAAATGGAGCAAAGTATACCTATTTGTATTTAATCATGTTCATAGGTAGTATAATAACATGAGAAATTGCTACAATATTTATATTCCAGATACTTGATAAGTATTAATTAAATTAAATTATAATATATAGATTTATTATTGTTATTAATTTAAAACTATTTAAGATAAAAACCTTTAAATGACCGAATACATTAAATGGTGCTTAGTTAAGTACATCTGTCTGTTTTTAGGGTTAGTTATTGTTATCATATGACAGTTTGTTTTCTTAAGAAAATAAAAAAGATATGACGTAGAATACTTATGGCATAACTCTTGCTATACTATGGCATAATTTATACAAAATAGTAAGTAAAACAAGAAAATAAAAAATATCGCAGATAGAGCTGAATACAAACAAAAACTTACAACATTTTTTTAATACGGTAACATTTCTCACTACGAGCATTTGATTACAATCCATCATACAATTTCCATAAACCGAGGTCATTTAAATCACTTATTTGGGCAATTCACCAAATAATTCAATTTATAAAACCTCAATACCAAAACTCCATACACAGGTGTGACAGAAATTTATACAGACAATTTTCAGCAGAAACCATAGCGGGCGATGACGTAAAAGGATGTTTTCAGCGAGTCGGCAACAGCAGTCTGTTTATCGTCGAAACTCACTTAGAGCACCCAGTTTGGGACTATGCTGAAATGCAGCTGTAAAAACACACCTATTACACCACTTCTGCCGATCGCAACTAATGTACCTATGTGAAATTCCTTATGGTTACGTTGTAAAATATTGCGTATAAATTAGGCCGTAATGACGTAAAGTAACTTTCTGGATTTAACTCTTTTTATAAAACGGGAAAAAATGGTAAGTGCTTGTTCACGTTGACTCGCGGGCGCGGGCGCGGGCGCGGTCACGAAATATCAAACACTTGAGTTTATATCCAAGTGTTCACGTACAAAACGCACGTGCGGTCTAAGTAGCGGGCAAGCTAGCGACCGACGCGCGCGGCCCGCTCGCGGCATTATCAAACGACTGAGACGTTTGTGTGTGTTCACGTCGAACTAGCGGCGGAGCGCGCGATTCACTCGCGACGTCAGGTAAGTTCAACCAGTTTGAACTTGTCGCTAGAAACGATAGCACGTTTCTTTCATGTCGTTCAATACAGAAGAGTTTATTAGTGCTGTTCAGGCTAGAACTCCTATTTGGCAAAGTAAACACAGTCATCATATGAACAGAAATGTTCTTAATACTATGGAAGGAAATTCACCATACCGTTCTCTTTCTTTATTAATTTCGTGCACGCCAATTCTAATTTTTAGCATCTCCCACTTTAGGTATGAATTATCGGTTAAAAATAAAAGATCGTGGTCCATATTTACAACCTCTGACAATACGTCACACTCGCGCGAACGCCTGGCGGTTAATGTGAACACGAGCTCGCGACGTCTACCGCGCCTATTTCGCCACCGCGCCCGCGCGTTCCAACGTGAACAAGCACTTAGGCAATAAGAAGTCATTCAGTAACATTTAAATGCTCAGTTCACATTTGGAAAGGGCCAACTTCTAGTACATTACAGTAAATTAATAGACTAATGAATGTCTTGCCTTGTCGTATAATACGTTAACATTTATTACCCAAAAGTAGATGTTATTATGATGTAAGAAATGTATGTCATATAATATATAAAAAATACACAAACATAATACAAAATAGAACTAATACGGCCACCTGTCTTTGATATAATATTCGTATGAACCAGGATAAATCTAAGAAAGACTATAATATATTTAGCTCATGTGGTGATAAATAATACGCACCTGTCATACGTAGGTACTATGATTTTATAGGCTGTCGGTATATTTTACTATTAAAAGGTAGCTATAAAACAAGTCATTTGCCTTAACGTAATGCCAACTCTACCGTATATTCATTCGTTTAAAAATAAAAGTAATAAAATGAAATAAATCTATGCATATAAAATGTCTTCTGAAATAAAAAATATTGGAGACAGATCAGATGTTCAGAAAGTATAAACATTTTCACACATTCAATTAGAATCTTCAGACAACATATTACATAAGACACCCATAAAAATGTCAAACATACGAAGTAACAAATTTTTATGGCTTCTTCAAAATATGATATTGAAAATTTTTCATTTTACATTAACTTCCGGGAATAGTAGTATGTAGCACCAGACATCTTTAAATTTGCCTATTTCACGAAGTATTTCTGCAGTCTATGTATTTAATATTGCATATGTCATGACATTTTAATCATCGATAATACTAAAGCTCGTTAATATCTTCTAGGTCAGGGTTTCTTAAAGTGGGATCCACGGACCCCTCGGGGGTCCGTAGCATGTACACTCGGTTCCAAAAATAACGGGTCCGTCACATAAACCCGAATATCTCCCGAACTACGTATGCCATCCTAATGAAACGATGACTGTTCAATTGAGAATTTAATTATACAGATAAAAAATAAAATAAAACTTAGTTGCACCCACAATATTAATCTCTAAATTAAAAAAAAACTAAAGTAGTCATATTTTCTTAAGATTACATTTTTTTTATGATTGTTTTTTTGCTGTTTTTCATCACTTTCTTCATTTAATACTTTGTATTGCCTCCACGAGCTCTTCTGACAGCTTCCAGGCGATTAGGCATGCTGTACACCAAATTTCGGAGCCGGTGCTGAGGAATACCTTAACATTTCTCCACCAGTGCTTGTTTGAGCTCGGGAAGCGTGATTGGTGGGGGGTTTCGACCTTTCACGCATCTCTGAAGCTCGTCCCAGGCGTGCTCGATGGGGTTTAAGTCCGGGCTTCGCGCTGGCCACTGCATGAGTTCGATACCGACCTCTTCAAGGTAGTCATGTACAATTCTGGCGGTATGGGGACGCGCATTATCATGCATTAATATGCCATGCCGGTCCATCCTGGCCATGAAAGGACCTACATGTTCATTGAGGATCTCTTCCACGTACCTCTCTGCATTTAGAGTTCCATTTTGAATGAGTACCAGCTCGGTGCGGGCCTCAGCAGAAATCCCAGCCCAAACTCGTACGCCACTTTTTCCTCCACACACGCTTGATGGAAGCGCTCCCCTGGTCTTCTGTACACCAACTGCCTACCATCATGCTTATAAAGCATGAATTTAGACTCGTCCGTGAACATTACCCTAGACCAATCGTCTAGTGTCCAGTTTAGGTGCTCGCGCACGTATCTCTGTCTTGCAATTCGATGTCCCCGTTCCAGTTTGGGGCCATTTGCGGGCCTCAATGGTTTCAAATTTGCTTCAGCAAGACGTCTTCTTACTGTTTGAGCGCTTAAATTGCCACCTCCAAAGCGAATAAAGTGAGTTTTTAGACCAACAGCAGTTTGAAAACGGTTTCACGCTGGCTCCGCCCAAGTTCCAAAAAAGTTAGGATTCTGGTACATTCCTCTAGCGTGACTGCCATGTTTCACCTCACAGAATAATAATTATGCACGTGGAAGACGTTCACGATATTTTTTTGTGACAGAATAGAAATGGAAAGCATCCATAATGACATGAAACAAAAATATTGTTTTTAAAAATAGTCATTTTTTTAAATTTTGTTTTTCTAATGAAGTTTTTTTCATCAACCAGTTTAAATAATATGCTATTAGAAGCGCAACTAAAAAGTCTTTATTCTGTTTTTTATTTCATTGATCTAACTTTTACAGTTCTGGAGGTATTTCAATTTTTGTGACTGACCCGTTATTATTGGAACCGAGTGTATATCAAGGGTCCGCAGTAGGTCAGTCTTGTCGAAGACAATCCCACAATTTAACGTTCTCATTGAGGCCAAACAGCAGCACCCTTCTCATTAACTAAGTACAGTTCAGGGGTCCTTGGAATTTTTTAAATTGTGAAAGTTGTCCGTGACTGCACAAAGTTTAAGAAACCCTGTTCTAGATGATAATAACTGGTACAAAAAAACCGGCCAAGTGCGAGTCGGACTCGCGCAAGAAGGGTTCCGTACAAGTGCGTACCTATTTTTGATATCAAGAATACAACAAGTAACATAGTATAAAAGTTCTTGTAGTTCGTTGTAACTTTGATCGATGTTGAATGAATGAAAGGTAAACTGCGGTTTACGGTTTATGACGTATTACAAAAAAACTACTTACTTGATCTCGTTCAAACCAATTTTTGGTGGAAGTTTGCATGGTTATGTACATCATATATTTTTTTTAGTTTTATCATTCTCTTATTTTAGAAGTTACAGGGGGGGGACACACATTTTACCACTTTGGAAGTGTCTCTCGCGAAAACTATTCAGTTTAGAAAAAAATGACATAAGAAACCTCAATATCATTTTTGAAGACCTATCCATAGATATACCACACGTACGGGTTCGATAAAAAAAATTTTTTGAGTTTCAGTTCTAAGTATTGGTGAAAATCTTAATGCGGTTCACAATATACATCTACTTGCCAAGTTTCAACATTATAGTTCTTATAGTTCCGGAAAAAAGTGGCTGTGACATACGGACGGACAGACAGACAGACAGACAGACATGACGAATCTATAAGGGTTCCGTTTTTTGCCATTTGGCTACGGAACCCTAAAAATAGTACTAACTAGCCTAAACAAATATACCTACATGAGCAAAAATGTCCAAATACTTTTATAAAAGACACCATCAGCAGTGTTTTAAATTAAATAATAGTAACTTAACTACAGAAACTAGGTGAATGACTACTAGTGTTATTTGTTCCACATGAAACATACCTAGATATCAATAAATCGATTGACATACCTAGTCTATTTGAAAAAGCTCGAGTAGATAACAAAAACTTTGCTTCCAAAGTAATCTATTTATAATAAAATAAATTGAAGCATTTTTAAAATTCTCACATGCTTGAATTGGCAGTGGCATTGAATTTTTTAATATAGAATTTCTTAATACTGTTATCACGAGTACTTCGCACGTGCCGACAGCAGTAGAACATTATTTTGATCACTCGATTACCTCTAACACAAACATATAGTATTCCTGGACCTACAGAGTGAGATAGCGACATCACGTAAGGGTTATTTTAGCATGATTAGAACAACCAAATCGAATAAAATATAGAAAGAAACTTGTATAGGTATTTTCTAAAATGTTAAAGTCACTGACGCAAATCTCTGCACATAAATTATATGAAAACATTTTGGTGCGTTCACAAGCGGCCACGCATTCTTTTTATTTATAAATAAGTGAGTGGGTAAGTATATCTTGGTATACCTCGTGCGTTTAAATCATTTTGTCGCATAGAAATTTCTATAACATATCCGAAAGAACTAATACAACAGATCCATAAAAGTCCGAAGTTTCTTTAGCATTAGCATCTGTTATTACTTTAACGATATTGTTCAAAATTATAGTGACTTATACAGTGACGTTTACAAATTGTTTGAAGTACATAAATCTTCAAGTTTTACGATAGAAAACTGTTCTATTTGAATAGTTTAGTGCACTACAACTATAACTAAATTCATCGCTATGTGTTGCTCATAGCAAATACATTGGTATAATGTATTTTATGTTATGATTGTTTTAAAGTACGTAAACGGACTTATTGATGTTTTTACAATATATGGATTTTGAAATATGTCAAAGAATTACAATAATATGGCCACTAAACAAACAAGGCCGGATTCAGTCAGACCTATTTTCCGCGAGCCGAAAAGAAAACTGTTTTAGCAATATCCGTCTTGTCTATCCGTCCTTTATTACACCTACGTTTCACTTTTAGTTTTACAAAAACCTTATTTGAGCCTGTGCGCTACGTAAGTTTTGTAAGTACTCAAAAGAAATAGACGAATTATGTTAATTCGGTTTAGTATATTTATAAATTTTAATGTTGACTACGCTACGAGCACCATTAAAACTATTTTAAACAACTTAGCTAAAAAAAATAAAATCATAACAGAATCTTTAGTGGCCTTGACGACTTACGGCCCTGGTAAACTACGCGAGTATGTCTACTGATTAATCAGAATTTATATATATTGGCAAGTGAACGGAACTCGCACAAGACAATTAATTGTAACATATGTTAAATTGTCTCTCGGAGACAGTAGGAAATAGCTTTCGTTGGCAACGTAGTCACAATGGTTACTGCAGAATTAAGTGCCAAATTAAACAAGCTGCATTTTATTTGGGCGACTTGTTACGAAATAATTCGTTAAAACTGTACTTACAACAGTTGAACCTATACAAATATATACATCCAATGTTCATCATTCTTAATTAACTATTAGGTAGTTAAAATTCTGTGTTAAAGCAGTAAAATTCCACAATTAGATAAATGCGAAGTAAGTATATTAAAATGTCATAATAACATAATCATACATAGGTACATAATACTTTTAACATAAGGGATATGCGATTGTGCAATTGCATCCCATTTAATAAACTTTAACAAAAGTGCATATTCGCTAATGTTCAAAGTAACCAGTTAGGCCCATAGTGATATAAATGCAGAACGCAATTATAGGGAGTTTTAAAGAACAGTGTTGAAATGGGTTAGGAAATGGTTTCAAAGGGGTGTTGAAATGGTATATATGGATGGATAATGGTAAACATTTGGTGCGATTGAAACGTAATGTTTTTGGATTAGAGAAAAACGTGATAAGTGTATTATTTTTCCAACATTACTGAAACCCAGCAAATAAAAGCGACCCTTGTTGCCAAGGGTCAGAAGCCAGTACCCCAATTTTGCAAAATCCTTTCATAACGTATATGGAATAATTTTTAAATGTATGTCGTTGGGTCGTGATACTAATTACTAATACGTTGCGATTCTTTTGAAGTATGTTACATAAAGTTAAAATGGTCGTGAAAAAAGATGCTATAAATTTAAGTAAACGGGTGGCGCCCTGGCTGTGGTGTTCGCAATCGCACGTGTCGACTCTGACGACCCCCATTCATCCGTCATGTTTCACGTGCGATACGACTCTGCCCGCCCTGGCATTTTGCCGGGTGACGAGATCACGCCACAAATGATGGAAATTCTGCTATTCTTACAAAAACTAACCATGTTTACTTCATCTACGTGATGACGGATAGGTATTTATTTGCTGATTGCGTAGTTGTTCCTCACTGATTCAACCGCAGATGGACCCGGATTATTGCCAAAATCATTTTAAAAAAATGCAGTATTTATGTCATTCCTTTAGTAATTATAGTTCCTTCATATTCATATTTATCTAGTCTTCACTGAAATTAGACAATAATTAAAAAAGCTGTTAAGAAGACTAATACATCCTCGAAGATTACAACGCATAGACACCTCTCATGAAAATAAGTATAGTTTCGCGAGCCATGACAACAATATAGTTTCGGATCAGTTAACTGTTCAAATGATTGTAAAATGTATCGTAAAATGTCTGCAAACGCAATAGGCGGATGTTAATACATAGCTCTGACAATATTCACGGCAGGCTAGTCGGCCACGCGAATAACAAACGAGCAAAGCGAACACTGTTTTAGGTCAACGTTGAACAAATACCAAACGGATCGGTCGGACGCTTCCGTGGTCTATTTCTGAACGCCATCTAAACGATGAGGACTGTGCTGGCGTTTCTGTCGTCTCTTTGCGACGACTTTCCTATACTTTTTATGCAACAAAATCTATTATTATAAGATTAAGAAGGGAAAGTATGAAAGCAGTTACCTAAAAATGTCTTACACGTTATACGGTTCCATATCCAACCATGGCGGTTTCCAGAATAAGATATTATTTGATACAAGTTTTGTTATTATGACATATGAACATTGATTTACGATAAGTATCATAAAGGACGAAGTTGCCGAAAAGGTAGATTCGGTACAGATTGCGGAAGTGATCATTCGTATCTATTTCGCAGAGCAGGCCAAGCGCCCTGATTGCGTAGTCGTCGTCTCCACTTCTATAATCTAAATAAGGAGCAAAAGTTCATCGGCCCGTCTCGGCAAACTAAGAAGAATCCGACAAAAGTCAACATGAATTATACATTATTTTTTTATATTAGTTTTAAATAAATGCTGTTTGTCGTACTCGATCCAATGCAAGATTAAATCAAGACTAGACTTAGGCAAGCCGATGCATCAACATGACCTAGTGCTATAGACATTTTTTTTTCAAACTACCGTTTTATTTTAATGCATGGCACGTTTGTTGTTAGTGCTAATACCCAAGCGGTAGAAGAGCATATTTGGAATTTAAGAAGTATTGTAAATAAAATATTTTTTGTTGTCATATTACTAAAACAAAGCTTTTAGTAACTTAAGAATTTTCATTATATGAAACTGGGTCATATCCGTGGAGTAACTAAGAATTAACATTTAAGACATAAATGCCAATGTCCACAAGACGCTGGGAACACTGACAATTTCTGAGATGGGTTTCGTTTGCGTACGTACTAGATGGCGTCGCTTATGACGTTGTGGCTTGGCAGGCGTTGAAGCGTAAGACAGAAATTGCGTAAAGATGTCGTGAACACTTCATTCGAATTGTCTTTGCGAACTTTTCACAACGAAAGTACAGAAATACCATTAGCGTCAGTCAACAATGATTAAAATAGCTCGGCTTGTTCAAAATACTCCCACTAATACCAAGTCGCTAATTACTTTAATCAATTAATGGTAAAAGAAATTATTTCTTTAACATAAAATTTTCAATTGACATTATCATAATATGTTAATTGATAGATACGATACCATACGATATTGATTGATTGGTTGGTAAAAAAATAAAAAATAAATTTACTAGTTTAAATCCTTAAACTATATCAACATAAACAGTGATTCCTAAAAGTAGTTTCAGGTGGACCCCCAGGGGTCCACGGGAAACTTGTCGGGGGACTAAGTTGGCGTCAAAAAATCGGGATCACAAGCTGTAAGTGTCCTATATTATAGGAATGGAGCGAAACCATTAGTTTTTAAAGGGATCTACGAGAAAAAATGTTTGGGGTCCTCTGATATAAAATAAAATAAAGGTACAAAACATTTAATTTGTACATTTGAAAATTGAACAATAATCTGCCAAGAAAAAGCAAATTTAATGTTTCATTGTATTAAACAATCTAAAATTACTTGACAAAATATCAAAATTTATAAAAATAAAATGAATTATGAAAACCTGGCAAATATATATTTTTCAACATAAAAATATTACTAGCCAGCTAAACAGGAATAGAACAGAGATAAAACAATAAAACTTTTTTTGTTATATTGCTTAGAACCGAGAGAAGGCGACAAGGAGTACGAATTATCGAACTAATCTACGAAAACTAAACGTGGAAAAATGTTGGACTCAGTCCAAGCAGCTGATTGATGAGGATGGTCATTTCGTACACGGCCAATCCCGAGATTCTCTTATTATTTAGCAAAGTAGTGGACTAGTCTATTTTTGTGGACCGAAAAACAAGCCGGCCGCAAAATATAATGATTAAGAAGAAAAAGAACTAGAGAAATTGTTTCGTATGCGTTATTGTTTCAGAGGAATTTCATATTTAATTACCTACTGGTGTTCAAATAGAATGGTATCAGTAAATTCCGGGTCATTAATCCATTTTATATCCGCGGGAGCCTCGTTAAATAAAATTCTGTACGAGCTCTTTTTATTTTCAATCGTTAACTTCACTGCTATTGGCCAATTAGCAGCTGTTTACATACATATATTAATGATCAATCGCATGAGTGACTCTAATTTAACTACAAGAGATAATTTAAGTTTAACAATAAATGAAAATATATGCAATTTAACTGGTGACTTCCATGCAATGCAAAGGATAAATCGACCGCAATGGCATGTATTTATAATATATGTAATTAATAAAGTTGTCATCATTTCAGATGTTATAATAAAAGATTTGAAATAATAATATACCTATTATATTGTAGCAACTCCTACAACACCGCACAGTAAAGCACCACGGACGTGGACGGACCAAGTCCAAAACCGCTATCGTTGGTATTCTCTACGAATGCACAAGATAAGAAAACGGCATCCACTGTGAGTGGTGTCGCATCGTACAGCCGACTACTCTGAAAAGCGAACATCCCTGGTGGGCAAAGAATGACACGTTTTTAAAAACACGGTCCAGCACTGGGGGACCGTGAAACAAACTTTTGAATTATTTTCCTTGGCAAGCCTTGGGGGACACAGAAAAAACAAAAAAAATTTTTTCATTCACTAATATTGATTTTCTAATTGGGACAAGAACAGAGTAAATTATGAGGTTATAAAAGATCATCCTGATTGTGTTCAATACCACAAGTCAGAAGAGAAATCCCATATACAATGCGCACTCTTAATAAATACAAGGAAAAGAGCAACAGCCTCAATATAAACTTAACGGAACTTTAGCTACATGCAACACTGCCTTCAAAGCCCATTCGTCTATTATTATAATTTGTTCATTTTCAGATGGTAGTAAGTAATAAATTAGTGTTTAGTTGTTATTTATGTGACTAGAACCTTATAATTGTGCTTATTTTAGTATATTTATTTCATTCCTTATTAAGGATTATCTCATTAAACGAATGACGACTCAACAATCATGAAAGAGAGGCAGGGCCCAAATAAGCTCAGCCCGCCTTATGCCCGGTAAAGTAGCAAGGCTCCTGGCTAATTACATATGTCTGTCCGAAAATCATAAACATAATCTAGATTATGCCGTGGGTAACATATATCACGGGATGGAGAAAGTTCAGTATGAACACAGAAACAACAATAAGCGCAACAAAAACAAAAAACAACAATCTATAAAATTGCGGACACAATAAATCACATTAAATACGTCTAATTTACTAAAGAAATTTGCATGCATTTTCCACTGTTCTACATAATTGTGTACGTCAGGGAAGTCAATAAAAGTATACTAAATGATAACGATAAACTAAATAAAAATGCTGCCTTTGGCCGATGTGCAAGCGTGGGTGAACCGAATGCGCTTAGCGACCGGATAAATAGAGCTACACGCGCTAAATTTTTTAGCTCGACGGATATAATTCGAACTGTGAAGCAAGAATTAACAACAACTTTTCCCAATGGCATACTTTCGCTAAGTAAATCATAATAATTTTAGCTAAGCATGACATAAATATATATAAAAAGGCTAACCAAATACCAAGACCTACCCAATGAAGCCTCCCCGGATGATCCTCCATTTCCATTTTGGAAGGTACCGGGAAGTGCGTCAGCATGATATCCGGCACCCTCTTGCGGTGCCCTCAGGCACTTCTGGGCCATGAGGACACTCAATTACTGGGACGCCCGGAACACCAGGCGTCCTAACTTCTCACGGGTCGGCCTTAAGAAGAGCGGAGCCCTAAATACCAAGACCAAACAAAGAAGAACTAACATATTAGTTAAGTTACTTCAAGGCAGTATCTTCAAACGTATGAATAAAAAGGATGAATGATCAGTACGTTTTGTTTTATTTTCATTGTATTATTTTATAAAAGTTTGTCAACAGAGGTGAGTGAGCTATTGGTATTCGCAGACACTGAACAATCTCATTTGTTCACCTGTCACGTACATTAGTTCCTAGCAATTCAAGGCACTGAAGAACATTTATTGTGATCTACTTATATTTATTGTACAGCTGAAAATATATTAAATATTTAAACTGTTTCAGATAAACTGAGAGTTTTGCGTGCCTGCGGTTTTCAGAATTTTAATTTGTCACAATGGATTCAATCCAAACACATCTGCTGAACGAATTGGAACGATAGTAGGTTTAAGCGATGCATATTGTATTTACATGACGATCACGCGGGTAAAATACCTACCTACTATGTTAAATTCGGTGCAACTAGTTACGTAACTAACAATGTCCCCAGACTTACCGAAATATTGTGCCAAACATTTAGACGTTCAGAAAGAAGGAACGTGAAGGTTAATTACCTGAAAATATAAAGTGAACAATTAGTACTGGCGCACTGCTTCAAACTAAATCATGTACTAACTAAATTGTACGGAAACGCGTATATGCAGTGTAAACAAACCTTATATCGTTTGTAGTACGTTCAAAATTATGAACAAAATTGGTAATAATTTTTTCCAGCTCTTTCTAGTTGGAACAAATTATTCCAACTAGAAAGTACATAATAAGATACATGTAATCTTATTAAGATATGGCCTGCATACATGCTAGAAACAATTAGGATTATTTGAATACCAAAATAGTAATTGCAATATGTACTAATAGATCGCAATGCGTTGGCAAAAGTTGAAACGTTTGTCTGGCGCTAGAATACAATTGTCAGAAAGCAGTACAGTAATTGGAGAGCACGCAAATAGATAAAACTTCGTAAACAAGTTTGACAGCACCGCCTGATATGAGCCACCCACGTTCAAAGCGTGTCCATGTGCGAAATCGTAAGAAAAACAACGTTACACTCTAAACCCTACTACAAGACGATGTTAAAGATCAGACTGTTGATAACGTAATGTTTTCTTAATAGAATTTACACTGGGCCGCACGATGATCGAATCACATCCGCCTGTGTCCAGTATCTTCCAAATCTTCTGATGAATTTACCTACATAACGATAGATAGGTATATCTAATATATCTAGAATCAAAGTTACCGAGATGAGAGATGCAGTTGTAATGAATGACTAAATACACGTACGAATTTACCTATACTACTTTTATAGGTCACGCGGCTGAAGTTCGTTAATCTCTGAACTGACATTATTTTAACCGACGGCGGGCTACGACCAGCGTATCGACAAGCCAAAAGGATCGGTCATTCTGGCGATGTACCAAGGAACGCGCACACCGGCCTAACTAATGTGCATTTCGAGACCCAAGTTGGCATTTTGTGCAGTAATCGACCAACAAACGTACAAAACGGATTAAACACTCAATGCAACAATCAAACTATTCACAAATAAATTCAACAAACGAAATAGCCTAAGCTCATGACCCCTTTTAAATTACGGAGTTAAATCAAACTAGACAAGTCAATTGGACATTAATTTATCATTAATCACTCTAACTTCTTAAGAGAAACAAATTTCGTATTTCTGTCTTGTTGGCTGAGCTCGAAATTAGTAAAGAGGCACATGTTATTGAGAAAAATATTCATCACTAAACTGACACCGGATGGCGATAAGGCCAAAAAAAGTGAAGAGTACTTCAAAATGTTGCATATTATATACTTTTTATCACTTAAATTAGTCTCAGCCCCTCACCTGAAGTTTAAAGTCCGTGCTTAATCAATCAAGGACTGCTCTACTGGACTGGAAGGAGTTTAAAGTAATAATTTTAGACTGGGTTATTCAAAATTTTAAATTATATGTACAGGTGTTTTGCGGTGTGGTTTGTTTAATAGCCTTAAATTAAGAAAGAAAATGATACTATATTAGTAATTATAAAATTATTGTTCCAAAATTGGAAGATTTTTTATGACGCTCCGCGATAAGCAGAAGTTTAAAACGTTACATAGCTTCAAAAATGTAACATTAAAATAAATAGGCAGATCGTTGAGATGTCATCTTACAGAATTAATAGGCCAAATGTAATTAAATTAGAGAAATTTATCATATAATGTTCGGTCGACAAATTGAATTGCCAAATGGTATGGCAGGTATTTCCATCGACGGGAACGCATCGACGAGTGTTGCGAAATCCACGTCAACAAGCGCCAAGCGCACCCAGGCGGGACTGCCACAGAGGATGACGCCCCCAGATGACACCGTACAGACAGAAATAAAACTGCAAGCTAAACAAACCCGGCATTTCCGGTGACCACGTGTGCGATGACACAATTAAATTTATACTCAAAATTGCACAGCAATCGTAATTTACGACACGTACCACCCTGAAGACAAGCCAAACGAAATTTCACTTTTGGCGACGATCTGCCATGAATGGGCGCATTATTACGTAATTTGGCTTGGTCTTCGCTCCTGAGTCATTTGTACAGAATTAACATAAGTACGTGCAGTTGACTGGAACACCAGCAGCTGCATTGCTATAAAATATAAACACTTAGTCTTGTGTACTGATTTTTCTGACATAAAGCAATGCTTTTTATCAGGTTAACGTAGACAGCTGGAATTAATGTAAACATTGAAAACTAATAGCCGTAGTATCTAAATACATTGGCAACAATTCATCTATTTCTACACAAATTGCTACTATTCATAAATTTACCACCAGAGCCGAAACGTCTGATCTTATCTTTCTCGAAAAAAAACGTACAGAAAAAGCAACGGGATACTAATCGAGTACTATAATGTTTTTGCTAATACTTGTTGTTCTATTAAAAAGGCATACAAATGTATAAAGGCTAGACAATTAGTGCTATTAAGCTTTTAAACAATAATGAGCAACGCCCCACGGTTTTTTACCCACGCTTGATTACTGCTTCTAATTTTACTACAAAAAGTAGACTACAAAACATTCTAAAAGTTTCTGCATTTTTTACAATTAATTTTAAATTGAAGAAAAGTTACATTCAAAGTGTAACATTTCTCTGTGTTCTTATGTAATAAATAAACGAAATAGATTGCATATACAAAGAATACATCATGTTCATTTAAAGAACCTACGCGCGACCGTGTAGTTATAGTTCATCAGAAAAACAATTTATAACATTGTATTAAACAATTTTATGGGTGTAATATAAAAGAAAAACATCAAATTTTATATAATACAAAATAAAATTATGTTTCACTATTTAGGAGGAAAATGAATCCCTAACAAATACATATTTTAACAAACAGTTAATACTAAAATGGACGTATTTTCACTTGTATTTAAAACATTGACGTCAAACTCGGTTTAGTGGCTGGATGCGAACTACTTCGAACGATTACATTACGTCAAGAAATAAATGAAGTCCAAACAAATCTACCGATCAAACAACGCATAGGAATGCAGACTACTAAACCGAATAACATTTAAATATATATGGCCTACAAAATAAAATTATGTAACTATTCCCTTTTTAACACAAAACTAAACAATAATACTGGTTAGCTGTGGATGATTATGAGAAAATTTCTGAAGGCCAAGAAACCAAATAGTAAATAATAATATGTAGTACTTGTCTTTAATTGTTTTACGGCTTTACTCTTCACATTACATTTTAACATTATTTTGTAGCTTATTTTTAAATTAATTATTTTTCTACCGACCGGATAAACTAATCCAAACATAATCGTGTTCCAATGTCGTGTGTCTGAGACATTCTTTTATTTTAGAATATATTAGGGAATGGCTGCGTTGGTCGCTGAGCACGGAGCAACGCATTAATTTAACAGATTTGTCTTATGAAATCCCACGAGACGCCCTTCATCTTAACTACTTTGCGCTTCGTATATTTTTATTAATCATACTATAAAGTACCTTCTACGCTTAAACGAATACCATCGTTTTTAAAATAAACAAGAATGAATGAAGTAAATCTAAAACGGCCTAAGTTTTAATAAATGCACGGAAGCATAATTAAAAGCATATTAATAGAATTTTTTGATTCGAATTGATCGAATATTGTATAATATGTATATATTTTAAAGTATTAAACTATAGATATGTTCATTATGACTTTATTTTAATTTTTAGTAGTTTTCTACGAAATTGTTCATTTTCTACGTAAAAGAGACTGGATTGTACACATCGTTGTTAATAAAAACAGATACACTCATATGTATTGTCTAAAAAGTGAACTTTTTTTATATTAGGTGGTAGTGGAGTTATTTGACAATAAAACCTAAATAATTTAGGTTTCACTGCTAGGGCGTCGGACTTGCGAACTTGTGGTCGCCGGTTCGATCCCCACCCATTGCACTACCGACGTGAACCACTCGTAACACAACCAATTAAAGCTTAGCATGAAGATTTAACAAGAATACTAGTGGATTATAAAAATCTGCTAGTAATCATTAAAAAAAAAATGGTTTGGAATTTCGATCTCTGGGCGCCCACTATATATATAAAAGTTGTGGATATTTTTAAAGTAGGTACGATATATAAAAGTTTAAATCAAACCAGTTAGGAATCTTGGTGTGGAAATAAAAACAAATTCCTGACTATATTTACCTCTACGTGAATAGGAGTATCTATCATGTCGTATGTGATTTCAGAGAATTATTTTGGTATTCGACCGAAATATGTCTGCATGTCGTATAATTAATGAGTGTCAAGCTATCTACTTCTGTTAAGATTTCCATTCTCACATAATATATTAAAGTTTTCTTATAACATAATTTAGTTAAATTAAAGCTTCAGTTTAATCTAGTACATCCACAGCGTGATCCATACTAGACTCATAAATAAACTGTGCAAGTAATGTTTAGATCGAAAATACTAGATGTGTCATACAAAGTGGAGTTATTACCAAAGAGCTTTAAGCCGCAACGTTGACATTTAGCTCAGTCTACTGGTCAACCAGTGTAGCGTTAAGTTATTATGTAAAACCTTTAATCTGTAATGACCTGAATATTCACATAACATTATAAATATTATTGAAATTGTACAAGGCTTTAGTATGTACCCTTAGTTCTTACTGGACGCTCTACCATAACTGCAACCTCATATTTTATATTAATTAATACATTAAAATTTACATGGCTAAGAAAAAAAATGTGGTACTCTATAAATTTATTTTTCACTAGCGGCCCGCACCGGCTTCGCACGGGTGGACTTTTATACCCTACCCCTGCCCTACCCTACCCATACCCAAACCCTACCCTACCCCTACCCTACCCTACCCCTACCCTACCCCTACCATACCCCTACCCTACCCTACCCTACCCTACACCGTTATAAGTGTAGTAACAAACCCGTCTTTGTTTTATATATATAGATTAAAAACTATTTTATAGGTAGTTAAATGGTCTTGACCATAAAATAATTTATTTGGATAAGAATTAAAATATAAACACATAAATGGCATGGTTTGAATTTGGTAAGCATTTTCATTAATGTTTAAAATGAAAAAAGTTGTTGTAGTGACATAACTACAATAGTTGGACATATGCTACCGCGGAGTTTTTTGCAGACATTATGATGTTCTTCAATATTGTTGTACATTATTTTGTTCTATCGCTAATAGTTTCGGCAGCGCATTCGACGAAAGACATTTTAAGACTCATTTTTCTACACCTTCGGTTACATTGTTCAAATTTTACCAAGGATCCCTAATTTTTGTCAAAATGAAATGTAGCCTATGTCAAATTGGAAAAATGTAGCATTCTATTGGTGAAAGAATTTTTTAAATCGGCCCAGTACTTTTTGAGCCTATTCATTACAAACATACAAACATACAAAAATAGGTACAAATCTTTCCTCTTTATAATATTAGTGTAGATTAAAAAATACTTCCTGAATAAGCGATAAAGGACCCATATGTAAGAAGTATGGGAAAGGATTGAAGTCTTTAAATAAAGTTTTGCTTAGTTTTCTGCCAAGGACTTTAGGTAGTGTGCCCCTCTTAACATAATATGATAGAGATAGAATACAGTTGAGATTCGAAATGGAAAGTGTTTTGTCGGAGTCCAGTTGACACGGGTCCAAGATGCTGTCAGCTGATAACGTTAATATAGTTCACATAATCGCCTAGTGCTAATCGCGAACGACACCTTATCGTAACTCATATTACGACCACACTGTTACATGCTTGCATGGAGCTTATAAGCTCTGTCGTTACTGGTAATGCAGTTGGCAGTAAACCATGGTCGATGGCCGTGTATTCGCATTTAACGTACCGGTATGTCGATTACTGACAAGTGCATTGCGGACTTCTGAGACAGGTACCTGTTTAATGCGAATAACGTGAACACTAACTGAAGGACAAAGTCGTGCTGAGTGACCGTCAAGGAGTGTTTAAACGAGGCGTTAACCGCAACCACAGCTAATATAGAAAACGAAGTAACATATGGGTGTTTTTTTGTCGTTTAATTAATATATTTCTCAATTAATATTTATTACTTGTTGCAATAGGCAAATTACTCGGAAAAATTAAATAACTGTTATTTTAGTATATGAATATTATAATATAGGGAAATTCAATCGTTCGATTCGACTTCGATTTGACGATGCAAATTTCACGATACTCTTACAAAAAGTATTATATGATAGTTGTTTTTTTTTTTACTTAATTACCATGCAACACAACGGCCTTTCTATATAATTAACCTTGTTTATCTACATGGTCAGTACATAAGATGCACGTTGCATTCCACGTGTTCTTATTAGCTGTCTGATACACAACTATAAGTTGCACAAATGGTTGTCTCTTAACCTGCGTCGTTTGTCATGTCATAGTATACAACAAATAAACTGTTTACGAGGTGTCTTCAGCAAGAAAAGTATTAAACTGGATACATGAGTACATCGTAAACGCATCGAGGTCAAGGTGGGGATTTAGAACGAGGACGGGACCGCTAATTACTCACACACCGTCAATAATAATACATATGCCATGGAAAATAACAGTGACGACGGACAACATCGATTTAGGACAAAATGTTCTATTTACTATGACAGTTGTTGCTTTCTTTTTGATGATGTACGTATTTATATATACTCCCCGAGGGTATTGCTCCGGGAGACAAGTCCCATACCTGGCACAGATACGTTTTTAGTCATGTGTTACTTAGAAGAGGTGAAAAAACATTTTCGTATGTCGCAAAAGTTTTCTTTCTCATTCAAAATCAGTATCTGTCTTTAAACCATTGTTTTTACAAGCTTTTATTTAACAGTTTTTGTTTCAATATCTAAAATACATATCTAAGACAAATTAAAGTTAATAAATTCGTTACTTTTCATGAATACTTAAATAATATACGTTCTTTTGCTGATTTAAATGTTTTTTGTATTGTCATAAAATGACAGACGTGATGTTTCTAAAATAAATTACATATAATTACCTAATAAAAAAAACCATCTAAGAAAAACTAAAACTATCAATGAAATCAAACTAAATCTATCCAATAAAATAAAAACTATTATAACACAGAGAGTATCCGATCATTGATATTGAAAAATAATAATAACAGCAGCATTACACTCATTTATTATCTCACTGAAATACCTAAAGGTTTTCCCAATAATTTATGACACGTCATACTTGTTACGTTTTAATGTATATAGATAGTTTAGATTCAACAAGTGGTTTACACATGAATTACACAACTACAGACAGCCAGTGCCAAAATTCTATTTGTGACAACAAACCGAGACGGGTATATTTAACTGCCTCCCATAAACTGTGGAAGAAGCAGTGCCTCTGACAACACCTACACAAACACTATGAAACAGGACAACATGACTGTAATCACAATAACAACCATTCACTACAACATCCATCATTCTTAATTTACAGACATGCTGGTTAAGTAAAGTTTAGCTAAAATCTAAAAGTTGACGAAATTATTTTTTTATGACTAACGGCCAGTTTTTCAAAATGATCGTAAGAATAAATTTAGACAGATTTTGTATGGACATTTAGATTTATTCCTCCAGACAGTTTTTATCTAATGATTAAAAAAATTGAGCCTAACTGAGAGAAATTCCCTCGATGAGCGGAAAACCTGGCATATATTATGGCGTACAATATACGCAACATACAAGAGCATTTTGGTAATATATTTGACAAAAATTTACTTAATTGACATTAAGTAATTTTTTTTAAATTCAAGTAATGCCACAAAAATGTTAAAGGGTTATTTCAAAGTGAATTCCTCAAACTCCACTCAATAATATTATGACGGAATACAATGGTCCATTCCACAAAGTCAGTTTAGTGGTGCTGTTAGTGCATAAGATCACTAGTATACCTAATATAACAACAAACATTGGAACGGCCACAAATCGTAATTTAACCAGCTTGAGTCAGAGATAATGTCTTTTAAACCGAACATTGTATACGAACTGAAGTTCCCGGAATAATTATGAGTTTGTTTGCGACTTCTCAAACAAACATTTCGTTGCTATGTACGCGTACGACCTTATAATACTAAACCGAGACGCCAACGCTCGTTGCATAAATAGTCACATTTCTTGGATGGAAATTCACGATGTCTTTTATTTCAGTACCACCATCGAAGACGAGGAAAATGTAATCAAATGGAATTATTCCGGTTGGATACCCCGTATTTGATACCCTGGGGGATCCATTTTGTTTTATAATATTTACTATGCCGGTCTGATCCACCGTGCAGGGTATCAAAAATAAATTTAAATATTTTATTCCGGTTGGATACCCTAGTTATCTATTAACAGATTTTTGGTACAGTTAGTAACAAAACACATTGCAATGGAAACGTTTTGGCCAAGTCAACTGCAACCGGTTTAAACATGTTTTAAAAATTTTACCTGACAAAATATGGGCGTGCATTGTGTTAGGTACATTGATTTCGCTCGGCCAATGATTCCGAAGTAGCCAATCAGTGACAGTGACGAGTGAAGTTTTGTTGACTTTGAGAAATAGTCTAGTCAACAAGTGCCTTTTTGGTTAACTTTTTTCAGCAGTCTCCGAAAATTATGATTGAGGTGTCATTCGACTCGGAATGGCATTTAGATGATTTTTGAAAAAAATAAAGTTCCGCTTGCAAAAATTGCAAAAGTTATTAACAATTAACTAAAAAAAGGGGAGTTTAGTATTTTGCAAATATCTCAAAAACTAATAAAGATTTTTCAAATTTGAAAAAAGATTCAAAAAGAGGAAGAAAGTCTTGCGCAAGCCACGTCCCTTTCGGACCTTTATGAATAAATAATATTTAAACTTATTAAATATGAAAATAAAAAATTGAAAAAATTCAGGCGCCTACAGGACCGATCAATGAACAATAATCCGTGGTCAACAATTTTTTAGGCCGATTTTTCAATAAGTTATCCATTAATTAATTAATATTTTTTTGTAGCATGAACATTAAAACTGCAAGTGCGATAATTGTTAAACTATTAATCTGAGAATTTTTTCCTTTCGTGGAGCTATTTCTCAAAGGTCTTAAAATAAATTCCCGTTGGAAAAATTAAAAAATTGTCAATTTTCGTTTTTTTATTAACAATTTACTAAGATGAAAAATTATAAAGCTTTATTAAAGGTCCGAAGGGGGCGTGGCTTGCGCAAGCCGGAGTACCCGTTTTCGGGCGTATTTTCAACCCTCTGGGAAAATTAGAAATATTGGTCCTACAATTCCGGGAGGCAAGACTTTTTTCTTTTTTTAGAATCTTTTTTTTAAATTTGAAAAATCTTTATTAGTTTTTGAGATATTTGCAAAAAACTAAACCCCCCTTTTTTTTAGTTAATTGTTAATAACTTTTGCAATTTTTGCAAGCGGAACTTCATTTTTTTCAAAAATCATCTAGATGCCATTCCGAATCGAATGACACCTCAATCATAATTTTCGGGGACTGCTGAAAAAAGTTGACAAAAAAGGCACTTGTTGACTAGACTGAAAAGGGTTATCAGTTTAACAGAGTTATTATAGTCATTGTAACGAATCGAACCTTTGTGGAACATATTGTCTATTCTAAATTTAAGTGTACTTGTCATGTTTTATACTTTTTTTTGTTTGATTTTTCTTGTCAAATTAATATCAGAAAACGTTACCAAAACCAGCGCTTTTTATTTCTAGCAAATTAAAATAATATACCTAATAATATATTAGTGCGTAACAGTCATATTAATATTGTGCTCTGTGCAAGTAAATTAAAAGTGTTCTTCCGAAGTAAGTATTTATTTACAAATAATTTTATTTTTGATATTCAAAATCTTTGGTATATCTTGTATATTATTGCATATTTAGATAGAGTACGTAAGTTTGGAAGTATTTTCCGGGACCTTTGAATTATGTTATAAAATACTTTTTCTCTGCGCTTTTACTACGTTAGCCAAACTAAAGAATCTGTGATACTATGAAAATCCAACAACCTCCGTAGCGTAGCGCGTAATTGGCTCGCTTTAAATCTCGGAGGTCAAAGGTTCGATTCCCACACCGGACAAAAAAATCTTTGTGGAAATTCTAAGATTTCTTTCCGGGTCTGACTACCCTCCGTGCTTCGGAAAGCACGTTAAGCCGTTGGTCCCGATTGTTATAACATCATCTATAACAAACGAACCAGAGAACAGGCAGCAGCTTTTCCCCTGTGTCAATACACAGGGGAAAAGCTGCTGCCAACATAACACTGCGGTCACCAATCCACCTGCCAAGCGTGGTGACTATGGCAAAAACCCTTCCTCGGGTGGTGGCCCATGTTCAACAGTGGACGTTATAAGGGCTGATGATGATGACTATGAAAATAAAGACTACTAAATGTTTATATTTTGTTGTTTTGTGACTGCTTAAATAAGAATAAAGATGTATTTGCCGTTCCAGAATGTCTGAAGATGGAATGTCTGAAGCTATCAGCCTTATTACCACTGCTACCGAGAGAATGTATCTCAGACGGCTGGTGCTACGTAATGGAAGATAGTCCGGAGTCTAAAGAAATTCAAATATTTAACGATTACATGGTTACACAATGGTTGGAAGATGAAAGTTTCGTTGACATTTGGTGTGCCTACAATCAACGCCATCGCACAACTAATGCTGTGGAATCCTGGCATAAAAAGCTCAATAGCAGTCTGCCAAAAAACCCAAACTTATATCAGCTTCTGAAAGCTTTAAAAGACGACGCAAATTTGCAAATTGTCAATATTCACAGTGTTGAATTGCCAAACCCAAAACGACGGCTAACAAAAGAAATTGTAACCGATAAGTGGTACCAACATGTAACTGATCAACTTCTCACTGGGAAAATTACAGTCGGTCACTGTCTGGAAAAATTTAGACTATAATAAAGTTGTCCAAATTAAAGGAGAAAATTACGTTATTAGTTATTCGATTAATCTAGTCAATTATTTTATTTGATTATTTTTATTTTGTTTGTGTCAAAAATTAAATATAAGAGTTAAATGAAAAACATGACGTCTTTCATTTAACTCTTTATAATATATAAATAATTTAATTTAGCTTTACTCTAAATTTTATTTAACATAACCTGAAGTTCCAAAACTTCAGGTTATGTTTTTGTTATCTGTCCAAATCAAAAGAGCCAATGTCGATTGTCTGTGATGATTTTATATCGTCATATTAAGTTCTATTTTAGTTATTTAATTATAATTGTCAAAAACTTTATTTTTTATGGTCTGTCGAAATAAAAAGATCAAATTTCTGATTGTCTGTGATGCTTTTCAGTCGTAATTTTAAGTTCTGTTTTTGTTATGTAGTTAATTAAGATGGTCAAAATCTTTTATAATTATTAAGGTTTGTCCAAGCAAAAAGTCGATATGTCTGATTATCTGTGATGACTTTAAAATAAAACAAATATTTTTACATCAACAACTGTTTTTCTATTGACTGTACTTGCCTGACAAAAATACTAAGGGGATCAGACCGGAATGACAAAGTTTACGGTGGATCAATCAGGAATTAAAACATAATAATAATCGGCAGGGGATCAGATCAGGGGATCCAACCGGAATAAACCATCAAATGACTGTACAAACTATTTTTCTCGAAAAACAAAGATGAGACGTCGTTAAAGCGCAAAAAGTACTATTAATTTAGCGCGATGAAATAACACAGTTATTTTAAACTGGCCAAACATGAATAAGCTGCCGCAGCACGTAGTGGCAATAAATAAAATTAATTAAGAATTTTGTAGAAATTCTTACATACAGGAGCCAATAGTATGTACCTTTTAGTATAAACTTTAGTATAAGTAAAGAATAACTGATATTACCTGAGAACCGTGACGACGACAATTTACAAGTCGTCATTTTGCTTGGAAACTGACTAAAGAAATGAATGGTATTTTATTACCATTTGGAAACAGGTATTTTATTTGTAATTCCATTTATTTTAAACACTGCAAGTGTGTGTATGTAGTCACATTTTGCTTTAATTTATGGCAATAGAACAAACATGTACCAATTCGCTTAAGGCAACGCAGTAAACAAATATAAAATATTAATTTTACATCACGTTTAGATTACAGAAGAGCTAAATTTCAGATAGCGGTTTTGGAGAATGTTTAACTTTTATTAGCAGACTCTGTGGCACGCTCTGGTGGTCTTGAACGATAAATCTTAATTAAAATACCTACTCTTACGATGAAAATTGTTAAGCATACATGATGTTAATGATACTTAAGCCGTTCGTACTTCTTAATAGATTTTAAATTTGTAAAAGCACAATTGAATTGAAATTACGAAGATTATCATCGTTATTTTCAATTCAATTGTGCTTTTACAAATTTAAAATCCATTAAGAAGTATCAATGCTATTGTAAATGTTACTGTATATAAGCACGCAGTACAATAAAATTACTAGTAGTTCATTAAATTAATTGATCATATGATTAACATAATATTATTTGTAAAGAAAGTCCTGCACAGAATAGTGTTAACAAATTACAGTACACTCCTCATAATTATGCTAGGTTCATTCGATTATTTTTCTATAAGCTTCACTGAAATAATAGTTTCATAAGAAAAAACCAAAACATTGCCCTTCTTGTTGGACATGTTCAATTATGACATGTGGGATGAGTGGCGCAGACGCATGGCACGTGCTAGGCATGTAATTATGCGCTAACACTGTCACTTATGACGTCACCATAACATGAACACCCCAGACTATTTGCGTATTTCAAAGATGCAGAAAGGAATGTTTAAAGTACTGGTTTCAATTATTGGGCTCAGATTCTGCAAATTCGAAAATGTTTCACAGGAATCATGTAGTGTTTGTATACGGTATTTGGTTTTTATGTTTATTTAGGTAAAGTACTACTCCCCTAATGAATGGAGCATAAGTAAGACAGCACTACCTGCTGTTAAACCAATTTGACATATTATTATTTTTTACTATTCTTACTTCGAGACCAAATTATCATTGAATTCCAAAAATAATTTACTAAGTACTAATACAATGGAACTAAATTGATTTTGAAAAACATCACAAACTGAATAAATAAGAAGTGGCAATAATTATGTATATACAATTTTCTTTAATCTTCTACTCCTAATACTAACAACATTTTTAAATAAAAGTAACAATTTCAAAAACAATGAACTTTATACAAATGATGCGAGCTTCGTTAACATAAATTACCAGAAAGCCAGGTCAGAAATCAAGTCGCTTATCGTGAGGCAAGGGAGTATTCAGTTAAGTATTTTGTATTGAAACCAAAGATCGTCAGAAGTGATTGTTTTATTTTAATATAAATTAAGTGAACACTTTATTTGAATTCCAATACGATACAAATAAACAACATATACAATCGTCTAATTGAAGTCTCAAGCAGAAATGCTACCTCATAAAAATGAAAATGAATTAAACTGTAGACAGTAATGGTTCGAGTCACTTCAATCGTAAAGCTGCATTGAGGAAGTGACATCATCTTCTCAATTATTATACATCACAGTCGATATCGTCAACTATGAATGGTTTAGGTACTATATGATAGAGCGAAGCAGAAATACCAACTAAATTAAAATAAACATTATGCATCACACTGCATGTGCAATTTAGAACACGCCCACCTAAATAGCTAGCGTATAGCATCAGTCCCAAAATTTAGAAATCCATTAATAAGTGTACATATAAGTCATAATTGGCCCAATTTCATGTTTATAGAGATAGTTTGACAGAAATGTGCAACTATATATTTTGGCGAGTGCTCGCGACGATGAGCGATGATTTCATGCGTGGCGTCTCGGTCTGCGGCTGTGGTTTGTACAGGCAATACCAATTAATCGACGTGCTAACGTCCCGCCGCCAGATACCTCGCTTGGCTGACGCGGCGGCTGTCACAACACTAATACAGCGACAGCACACCAATTAATGACTACATCCTAAATCCTCTAATCGCTTCTTACCTTGGGTATTATTATTGATTTATTTTATATAATTAAAATTGTTATTTGTTGCATCACATCATAATTAAATAACACGTTTATCAGTATTATGCATACTTATTATAAAATACATGAACAAAGCTTTAGTTATTTATTCGGAGTTGCTTAAAGAGTTGAGCTTGATGCTATGATTATGAAAATTATTCCCTTTCTGCTGATCAATTCCATCGATTGTTTCTCAATTGTTTGTTTAAGTCTGATAAACTGTTGGCAATCGAGATTCGTATCAGATGGTCTTTCTGATGATAAAATATCATGCACTGGTTTCGACACAGTCTTTGGAGCCCGGATATAATTTGTAAAGTATCTATAATTCCGCACGTCTTTAACGTTAGTAAGGCCACTGATAATGGTTCTCAAAACTTTTCTGGTTCTGTTATATATTCATTAATTAGGATATATTTTAGCATAACTGCAGTTAACTAAAATTCTATAGATAATGGATGATTAAGTACAAAAGCATTTCGTTTTTTTTTTCAACAAGGAAAGACACAATGTGAACTTGCATGATTATGTTCTGAGTAATTAAGTGGTATTATTTAAATATAAAAATATGGTTAAAAACCATATTACATTTTATATAAGATTCAATAAATTATGGCACACAGTTTCTTTTACTAGAAGGACTGAGTCACATTAAACATACGCATTAGAACTATGGAAAAAATAGCAGCAGAGTTAAAAATTATCATGAATGGTTTTTGTTCAGTTATTAACGCTAACAAGGTGAACGTAAGATAGTAGGGTGGACAACATTGTAAATGCCGACCGGAGTAGACAGCTTGGCGATTTTTCAGAACAACTAGTGATAAGGCCTGTGTTTGAAAAATACTAAATCAAATGCGAAAATATGTTTTAATTCCAAACGTTGCATTTCAAACTATTCGCGCATAATTTATAAACGCGAGATACTATGGCAAGTTTGCAAACCCTATCCAAACGAGCGGCGCGTAAGCATAGCATGTGTGAAGGTAACTGAGTGAATACGCATTTGTTTACGAGCTTTCTGTTACATAAGGTGGGGAATGTGGCCCACTCGTTGTGAAGTCTGTACACCTATTTATAAGCTCTTTCCATTCCCGACTGCGTGACACATATTACTTCTCCAGTGACTAAGGGCGGGCTAAAGATAATTTTCCTGCAGCTAACCTGCAATCATTAACCGAATTTGCAATCGTTTAATTATTTTTGCATTTTAAATTGCGTACTGCCTCCAAATGTAAACATTGTTGTATATCGGTCAGAGTTTAAGCAGACATTTGTTTCTAATTCACTATGTTTCAAAGTTTAATTAAAATCTAATCTTTAATCAACTTTCAGTAGGTTGCGATTAGACTAAATCTATATATTAGATTCATGAAGTCGCGTGGTCTATTATATTGCATTCATCTTATTATTATATAATTAATAGTTGCTATCTAGGTAATAGATATCTTATCGATAAAACCTACAAATCCTTTCCGACGTGATTTGATGACGGCCTAAACTTCTATTTTACTGTTTTTGTCAACCTACACCTATAACGTGACAAGAATGATATACTAAAAATTTAGGATTCAATAACTGCTGTAGGTGATTATGATTGGTTGAAAAGTGAAAAAAATATTAAAACATCGGATCCTTTTCATAAACATTGCATTCACGGAGGAGTATAAGATTGAGTATATATATAGTTAAAATGAGCCAGAAAAATGCCTAAGGATAATAATAAAAAAACCACAGGATACATTTGCTGAGGGCAAATGTATCCTGTATATTCCTCAGATAAAAACTATAAAAGACATATATTATTTAGAATTTCCATAACAATTAGACTGAACCAGAGCTATGGGACTGACAAACTAAAATAATGACGAAAAATTATTTATAATAAAATAACTAAAAATAATTAAACAATTTTTTTTAATCTTTCTTGTATCGTTTTCTTACGCTGTAATAGTATGTCCTTCTCAAGTACATAATTTATTGTAACCACAAGGACTGATCAATTACCCGTTATCGTTTTATATGTAATGAATATTAAATGTAATTTATCTATATATATAAAAGAAAGTTGTGTTTGTTACAACACTTATAACTCGAGAACGGCTGGACCGATTGCCATGGTTTTTGATTTGTTGGATTTGTTTCCGTCCAGAATAGCAGAATACATTTTAAAAACAAAAGAAAGTCATGTTAGTTATACTATTTATAACTCAAGAACGGCTGAACCGATTTGGCTGAAAATTGGTAGGGAGGTAGCTATGAACTGGGAGAAGGACATAGGATACTTTTGGGTAGGGGTAGGGTAGGGTAGGGTAGGGTAGGGTAGGGTAGGGTAGGGGTAGGGTAGGGGTAGGGGTATGGTAGGGGTAGGGTAGGGGTAGGGTAGGGTAGGGATAGGGTAGGGTAGGTGTAGGGTAGGGGTAGGGTAGGGGTAGGGGTAGGGGTAGGGTAGGAGTAGGGTAGGGAAGGGGTAGGGTAGGGCAGGGGTAGGGTATAAAAGTCCACCCGTGCGAAGCCGGGGCGGGCCGCTAGTATTATATAATTAACTGAGGCCTGCGACTTTGTCCACGTGGTGTTTGTTATTTATTCCTTAGGTTTTTAACTATCCCAGGGGAGCTCATAAATTTTCGGTGATTAAAAGTATTTAAAATGTTGACCGGGAATGTAAGGTACCACCATGCTTAATTTCATTTAAATCAGTGCAACAGTTTCGGAGATTAGCCCGTTCAAACAGACAAAGACAGAGAAACAAACAAAAAATCGGGATGTATTCTATTTTATTTCATATGTATAGAAATGCCAACAATCATAGTAAGTAGGTACTTTAAGTCTTAATCATGGGAGTAAAGTGGATACGTCATGCCACAGGACTGTTTATTTAATTGCATTGTCGAGTCAGATTTAATATCATTAGATATGACTTATGTCATAATTATTTTAAATCTAGGTATGACTATTGGATAGTTAAAATCTTGTATTTATATTGTGACAAACTGTATCTCAAGACTTGCTTCCCGACGGCAAGTGTCAAAACACATTGCATAACAAAAATATATGAGTTGTTCTTAGGGTTTCGTACCCAAAGGGTAAAACCGGTTCTCTATTACTAACACTCCGTAGTTCGTCTGCCTGTCACCGGGATGTACCTTTCTCATGAATCGTGATAAAAAGACAGTTGAAATTTTCACAGATGATGTATGTTTGGGCTATAACAACAGATACTAAAATCAGAATAAAATAAATATTTTAAGGGGGACTCCCGTACAACAAACCTGTTTTTTTTCAGCTTTTGCTCAATATTATGTCAACAGGTAGACACTTGAGATATTCGTAAAATATTTAGTTGTATATTCACTTTTATAATCTTCTATAGACAATGGTAGGGAAACCCATCGTGTGAGTCCGACTCGCACTTTGCCGGTTTTTTTTCTATTTTTGCCGTATTTAACTTTAGTTATAAAATCAAAATGAAATCATCTCTGTAAAATTTCTAGTTATGTATGGAATAGACATTGTTTACAATTTATCATTTTAGTAAAGTTTTAAACATTATTATTATATTCAGTAAATTATTAGTGACCTGGTTAATTTGCATTATGAATATGTATTATTTAATTTAAATACAAACGGAACATTTACGATGCAAAAAGAACACATATTAATATGAATGTATGTTGATGTTTTTTATCCATTAATAGTTGTTATCAATTTATATATTAAAACACTTATGTACCTAGGTCACTGTAAGCCTTGCCGATGTCTATATGTGATATAAACAAACCATGAAGTGTTGATTCTTTACTTGTCACTGAGATAACTATCTTCCACAAATGAAAAAAGTCAAGTTTAAATGTGTAAGCAGTAGTAAATATTATTTGTTTGAGGCACATTGATAATTAATCATAATTAGTGTAGTGTTAAGACACCGCGTGTTAAAGAAGTTTGTAGTAAGATCGAGTAGATCCCACGCTGCAAAACAATGTAAGTGTGTCGTACCGTCGCAGTGCCTGCAGCGTTTGGGCTCCGGGGGTGCGAGCTCGTCGCCGAGTTCGCGGTGTCGTACCGGCATGGCGGCGCATCCCGCGCCGGCGCCGCCACCAGCCGTGTCAATACAAGGCTCACGCGCTCCACTTCGACCGCCTGTTCTAGAGGCGGCGGCGTCGCAGCTGCCACTGAGCCCGACCGCCGACCCGCCCGCCCCGGCCGGTAGGCGGCGCCCATTCCTAAGTTATTTTGGGCGGCTGTGACTCATGGCTCGAACTGCCCGCCACGAGCGGCGCCTGCGCATCTCAGGCTCTGCCGCGAAGCCTACGCTTGCTTGCAAAATACGAATGCATTCGCGGACTCCCCCTATCATCCCTTTCTATATTTCGATGTAAGTGGCTTTTATCCGCGTCAACAGCATAGTCGAAAAGTTTTCATTGGAAAATATCTGTTCAATTATGACATTGAGATGGGTATTCGTAGTTTTTTTTTATTCAAGTTGCATATAATAATTCCGTAAGCCTATAATATATATAATGGATACTTTTTAAATTCATAAAACATTTAGGAAATAAATTAAGGGAACATAAGTTCTGATTGCAGTTTAGTATGTCCATTAAAACATCATAAAATATATTGTCACATAATATGATAAAAGTATAGTCATCATTGACAAGCATATTTTATCAAGGTAATTCGATTATTTTATATAATATATACTATGAATGTTGTTATCTTACTTAAAATTAAATGATTACTTCTATGAATTTGTACAAGAGCCAACACTCAAGTACCCAGTCATGGTTTCAGATCACCTGTTAAAGTACTAACTCTATATACCGACCTACGCACATGTATTCATTGATAGACAAGGCCACTGATTCAGGTTGGGCATGTTTCTTACAAAAGTGAAGTGGGTGGAGTAGCAACATAGTAGACAGCCAAAGGGCCCTGTGCCAATGTTCAAAAACTAAGCACAAAACAATTACAAGAATATTGGGTGTCATATATAATGGTATTGAACATAACAGGCTAGCAAGTTCCGAAAACAATTTTAACATTCAGTTATATTTCAAAATTCCTTTATATAAGATGTGTGTCCTGTATGTAAGATGTGGTTGACTATACAATAACTAAGTGTATAAATCAACTTAACTATATTTGTTCTTATAACAAGTTGACTTAACATCAGCTATACTGGTGACTCATCGACAAGTTGTGTGACAATTGAGGTCCTTTTGGAAGCTTTTTTTCATCAAGAAATGGAAGGTTTTTATTTTGATCAAATAGGCTTTGCAAAGTACTAAATACATGTCCATATCTGAGAATGCTGCATGGAAAAAAAGGCACATGTTAGGTTTTGGATTATTAAATGTACTAAAGACCATATTGTCCTCCTTCCTGATTGTGCTTGTTTTTATAAGTGACAGGGTAGTGCTATCACCGCAGTTAACCAACATTTTTGAATAACTCTATTAATTTTTGTAAAATAAAGATACATGTCTAGGTGTACACAGACATTAATTTTCCTAATTGAACAATTTCTTCAATATTTTGTATCAGAATATAATTTATTAAATGTCACATGATTCATCAAGTAATTTGTTGTAAACACATATTAAAATTTTAAATATAGTTAACCCAAATACTTTTGAAACTATTTAACATTTTAGAACTTTGTTATGATGAAAAAAAATATCAAAATTTTGAAAAAAAAATCCTATTCATCTGGAAAATTTGTAATATCATAAGTGTTATAACGGCCAGTAGGAGAAAGCCTATCACTAATTTTCATGGAAAGGATATAGGTAATTAATATAAATATATATTTATGAAGTCATGTATACCTATTTCATGGTCTAAATTCAATTTAAATATCTTGGTTTCTAAAAATAATATTGGATTAGTGACTTTACTTACATCTTTTTCTATATTATGTTCAACTATTTTTTGTACAAACATAATGAGCTTAATTTTCTCTCATGATATTTAATTTTTTATCATACTATAGTTTGAAGAACTTCATTATGTTTTGATAAAAAAATATGCTAAAATAACTTTTGAAGTAGGTAAGAAAATTGGTGATAACATACCTGTAAATAATTTATCTAAATTACATATCCTTGAGATAACAATAACCATAACTAATGGCAATGATTCATGTTTTGTTTGAACTAAAGATAAAAAATATATTGAAATAAATGGCAATTTATAACTGATGTAATTAGACCAAGTGATCAAAACCAATTATGTTAATACATTGGTTATTTAGTGCTGTCTTTTTGAATTCAGTTTTACTAATGTTTTAACAATATTCTGACATGAAACTAATATGAAAAAGTTCATGGTATTCATGGTCAAATTAGAATATGTAGATAGTACCAAAAAACCAGTTCAGATTATTCAGGTTTCTAGTGACTTTGTTTACTTACATGTGTTCAAAGTTCTTGACCTTGATATTTCAGGTTTTATACGTAAACATTTAATCAACCCAGAATTAAAAATATAATTAGCAGTGTGATTGTTACGTGAATGTCTTTCTAGACCTATATTTACCCAGGCTGAGCAATGCCGGCCGATGCACATTATGCGTAATGCAGTAGAATTTTTCATAATACGAACATTGCAACTAACAAAATCCAATTTTAAAGTTGTTATTTTTCTATTGTTTTCTATACCAGGTACATTACATTTAATAATAACTTGCTAATGCGTAGTGTCTGGTTACAAAACACAAAAGTAAAATAACTAATAGGAATGTTTGCAATGTGATATCATCGCTATCCTTGGTCAAATATCATATTTTCTATTTAATAACAAGATTGTTTGTTAACAATATAGTCGAAGAAACCTACAGAAGCAAACGTGACATCGCAATAATAACTAGAAATAGACCAAAATGAAACAGATTGAATACAACTGTGGGCGGCTACGCAAAAACTTACCTTAGTGTTGAGAATAATATTTCGTTTAGTAAAATCCAAAAAAGACAATACAGGAATTCTTGAATACAGTTGAAATTCACAATAATTTCTTTACACTACGTCACTATTTAACATTATTTCACAAACATTGAAATAAATATGTAGCAGGTCTCGCCATGTTGAATTTTTGAAGAATGTTGCCATACGTCAATTAGACTAAACAAGTTGTCATTTCCTTTCGTTTTTATGCGGCTCGTTTCAAATGTTATTAGTCTTTTGATCTAACCCAAAGGGTGGCTTTAATAATAATAAGATTTACTGCAAATATAAAACCTATAATACTAATGTCTTTATCACAACATATTATAAATCATAGACATACGCCGCGTCTGTCAGTTCTGTTCGCGACAAATTCAAAAACTTCTGCAAGTTTTTCAAAGGTATTCAAGGTTTTCACTATATAATTCTTCAGATATATCATTTGTCAATATTTTGTGTTAATTATACATTACAACTCGCGCGAAGCCGAGGTGGCTCGCTAGTTAGCTTATAAAATACTTAAAAGAAGCTAATTATCGAGCCAAGCAAGCTTATGTTCTAACGTTCCATTTAAATCACTCGCAGGCAGACTTCTCCTTTTAAGTTATTGTTCCTTGTGATTATCTCATGAGATTTTTATAACGATAATGTGATTTCATTGATACCACATTATCGTTGAGTTTTATCTACGTACTGGGTAATTAATCCATACTCAGTCTAGACAGCTACATTACCTTTTTAGGGTTCCGTAACCAAATGGCAAAAAACGGAACCCTAATGGATTCGTCATGTCTGTCTGTCCGTACGTATGTCACAACCACATTTTTTTCGAAACTATAAGAACTATACCGTTGAAACTTGGTAAGTAGATGTATTCTGTGAACCGCATTAAGATTTTCAAACAAAAATAGAAAAAAAAACAATAATTTTGGTGGTAACCCATAGGTACTTAGAACTAAAATTCAATTTTTCGTGTTTTCGTGTGGTATAATATCAGATAGGTTTTCAAAAATGTTATTGTGGTTTCTAATATTTTTTTTTTATAATCTGAATATTTTGCACAAGACACTTCCAAAGCGGTAAAATGTGTCACCCTGTAACTTCTAAAATAAGAGAATGATAAAACTAAATAAAAATATATTTTATGATTTACATTACCATGCAAACTTCCACCGAAAAATGGTTTGAACGAGATCCAGTAAGTAGTTTTTTTAATGGGTCATAAATCGTAAATCGCAATTTACCTTTCAATCAACTATTATTAAACAGGAGAGTCCGACTCGCACTTGGCCGCTTTTTTAAATGTAATGGAGATATCACACACGCGTTACCGACCCATAAATATTATCAAAACTACTATTTTTCACAATATATTTTGTAATGTTAGTATAGGTTGGATAGTTAATGGAGGTTAGTATTGATAAAATTAAGGTCGTAAATATCAGTAAAAATCGGTTGGACTTTTAATGAAACAATGTACTAAATACATTGTTTCATTAAAAGTCCAGGAGAAGTAAAGAGGTCAGGCAATTAAAATGCTCAAGTCTTTTCATACATTTTAATTATAAATTGAAATTGAGTGCATTTTATTTTTGCAAAGATATCATTTTTAATCACACTTATGGTATATAGGTACTAACTTTAAATTTAATGCGCCAAATCCTTCTTACAATGATGAGTAAGAGGCTATTAAGAACTCTCCAAAATAACATAAATAAAACATATCAACAAAAACAATTTGTATGAAACTTCAACATATTACACACATTTAATGATAACTTATTTACTTAAAACAATATAACAAATAATTTTGGATGACTCACAATTTCACTGATGAATAATTACGTCAATAATCATTTTCCAAACTAAGAATTATTTATCATTATTATTACTTTTTTTTAGTCCATTTTTTAAATTAGTATTACATTTCATGTGCTTTTAGAATTCACAAAGCAGCAGTCAGTTAAAATAATTATAGGCATACAGACACTCCCCCTGCATACATAGTAAATTCAATCTGGCAGTAAATAAAATTAACTTTTACAAGATGACATATACACATAAAACTAAAAAGCCCGATTTGGAATCGGACCAATTGCAAGATTCTTTGTTACTAACTCAAATCTACTATGTTAAAAGGGACTATTTTAATTTATAGCAGACAAATGTGCTATTAAGTAGCCTATATCAACCTTGATATACACTATCGAAAAAATGGCCTGCCACGAAAATTGGGACACATTAATAAATAAACGTGATTTTATAATACAAATAAATATATAAGCTTCAATAATCTCATAATTAATTTATCAATAACAATGTGTCAAAAGTAAAATGCAAAAGTCTGTTATATAATATTATTAATACAAGGGATGATGGATTCAATCTTGAAATAATATTTAACTAGCTTATACTGAAATGTTTAAAAATAATATCTATACATTATTTACCTAATCCCACATTTTCATTGCGTATATCTATGCATATGTATAGTTAATTATAGTATGTATCTTGTTGTATTGTAATAATAGGCGGGAAAACTGGAATTCGAATAAAACTAATAACCGAACCATAATTACATTATATATATACATAAAGAGTAAATATAGCTTCAAAATAAACACAAATACTCATATATTTACTTGAGAAGCTATAATAATGCTTTACAAATAACTTCATAAAGTATTTTTATATTATAAATAACTATTTAAGCTACTTAAGAGTCGCGAAGTTCAATAACGTATCATAAATATTACTTTTTTTTCATACCATTTAAATAATGGCAATTAAGATTCCATAAAATAAATATAAATTATTAAAAATTTATTTAGAAAACTAGGCGCAGCCCATGTTCAGATTCACAAGCCATAATATCCACAACGAAAATAAAATTCTATGCTATATACTAGTTAGTTAAAACATTGTTATATTTCTTTCTACATTCAATTTTAACTGTCTACTATGAAAAAAGCGGTGATTGAAAAAATCTACAATAAGTTCAGAAATCAAAAAAGCTCTAAATAGACGCTTTATTCCTTGAAATGCTGTTAGTTAACACCAAGGAAAGAAATGCAACAATATTGAAATTAGTTTCGTTTCAAATATGACATTACATCATGTTAATATGTGATAATATTATTGCCTAACTCTGATCCAGTACAAATCAAATCATTTTGGATAACATGGATTATAAAAAGCCATGATATGAGTACGTAGCTTTCCACTCTTGAAGAAATTTTACTAAATAAATATTTTACATAATTTAGGGCTTGGAAATGTGGTTCATTAATTACACCAGGTTGCTCAAAACCAATTTGTATATATTCGGCTTTTTTATTGCCTTAAGTTAGCACAATATAATATTTAAAGATTGAGTTTACTAAAGTGGTGGTTGCAAACCAGTTTCCAAACCCAGAATCAGTACTAATTACTGATTACTGTCAATAGTCAAATGGTTTTTTTTAAATTTCTACACCTACATAGCACAATATAACATATATTTGGTAAATAGGTAACTCACAACCAGATTTTTTAACTGGTAGTTTCGATTTCGCCATTGCCGTTCGTGTGGTTACCGTTTTGTTTTATGTGTAGGTTATTTTTCAGGCATTTGGTAATCGCCAGTTCTTTTTGTTCCTTACGTGAGTTTCTGTCTTCAAACTCGAGGCGATGGCGGATTATTCGTTGGACAATATCTTCGGTTGTCATAGTGTTTCCTGAATTTAGTATCTAAAACCAAAGAAAAAATAAAATATTAATTATGTTTAATTTAGTAGCCTGTTTTTTGATACGGAATAATATTAGACACATAGACAAGTATTACATCATTTATTGTTGCTACAGCAGCCTTCCCACGGTAGCGGTGATACAAATTGTCATGGAGACAAATCAACAATTCGCTCTGAACCGAACGCAGCAGTCAGTTACATTATATTAAAGGCGAAAACACATGATTAAAACGCCACGCCACGCCGCGTGTCAACACCTGTTCAGTACGCGCGTGGCGTCATGTCGGGTGTTCATAGTGTGATTCTGGTCTATAGAAAACAATACATTTGATTCGACTCAACACGCGTGGCGTGTCGTCGGGTGGCGTGGCGTTTTATTAATATGTTTCCGCCTTAATTTCCCCCTGTTTTTTACTTATTATTTTTCATTAAAACCAGTATATAATACGCTCAACTCTAATTTTTCATTTTAATTTAAGATCCAAACATTTATTTTACACTAATTTATAAAGAAATATATGAATGGATACTGTGGCTAGATTTAAATAGTGAATACAAGCCGACAATAATTAATGTATTGATGCAATAACATGTACCGCCGATCTTACGAATGTTAAACAATATTTCTTTTATAAATATTTAACTAGCTTTCGACGTGTGGTTTTACCTGCGTAACTCCCGTTCCCATAGAAACTTCATAATGAAATAACCTATAGCTTCCCTCGATAAATGGACTATCATTTAACATTGTCATTTTTCTATTGTTTTGAACAATAGGAAATGTGAGAACATTTCGATTGCAGCTGAGAATGATGCTAGTGTATAAGTTATAGAAATCTTATTATTATCAAACTGCCCAGTATCAGTACTAACTAATTGCGACAAAATTATACCAGATTTTTTTATTCTCATGATCATATAGTTGCGATTACATAAGTAAGTGTTAAACACGATAAGTAATCACCTTGAAGACGCCTCGTTGTTTGGGCACTTTGTAGGGGTCGATGCCGTCGGCGTCGGGCGCTATCGTGGTGAGACCGTGACACACGACCTTCACGCGGAAGTGGTCCATCAGCTCGGCTGTCACGTTGTACGGCGCTCCGATTACCACCTCGTGGACATACTGGAATAAAATGTCAGTTATTTATTGTATGCTTCAAAGTAGAGTAGAGGAGCTACTATTAATTATCAATGCAAACGTTAAAATAGGATGGAAGTTTTTTAATTTTTCACGCAAAAATGGAGATACCTACATGCCTACAGAGATATAGCGATATTGCTGTGGCGGTGGAAAGCCTAAAGCCTTTCCGCACGGAAAAAAGCTGAATATTTTTGTGTACAAGGTAAAAAAAAACTATATATTGTTTAGTATATTTTAGTAATGAGTGTAATTAACATATTAAGCTGCGCCCCGCAGTTTTACCCGCGTTACTCTGCTTCAGTGGGTCGGAGCGTGATGTTTTGTAGCCTATATGTTAATCGAGCTGATTAACTATCCCCGTGCAAAGTTTCAGCCAAATCCATTCAGTAGTTTTTACGTGAATGAGTAACAAAAATCCGTCCATCCATCCATAGTTACAAACTTTCGCGTTTATAATATTAGTAGGATTATTTATTATGCAATTTCGATTTCAGATTACATTTAGATAAGAGTCGTAATACAATATACAAAATAAGTACTAGAAATACATATGAAGGGGAGTTGAACCTCCAACCAGCCTTATCTATATATTATAAATAGGAAATATTTGTATGTAAGTATGTTTGTAACGAATTGGCTCAAAAAGTACTGGACCGATTTTAAAAATTCTTTCACCATTTGAATGTTACATTATCACTGATTAATATAGGCTATATTTAATTATGAAGTTCCCACGAAAACGGGAGTTACGCGGGTGAAACCGTGCGCGGGAAGCTAGTCTACTACATTTAGCTTATACGTAAGGAAAGCTACAAGTAAACACAATTTTCGAAAACTTGTAAACTAATAAATGATACAGAGCTGATATTTTATTTTTATTTTTACTAATTTTATGACATTTTTACTACCTACCTAATGTAGTAGGTACAAGGGCGAAACTTGAAGTTATAATAGTTTATCATCTCGTCTTGTGAACCTGAAAATATATGTAACTGACCCGCGCACGGTTTCACCCGCGTAACTCCCGTTCCCGGGAAATTCATAATTAAATATAGCCTATGTCACTGAGGGTGAATGTAACTTTCCAATGGTGAAAGAATTTTTGAAATCGGTACAGTAGTTTTTGAATTTATTCATTACAAACATACATACACACACAAAAATACAAATCTTTCCTCTTTATAATATTAGTAAAGATAGAGAAATATACGTAGTACCAAAGAAACCAACAATCGTAATTTTGTAACAAGTAAATGGTTATATAAATATTTTTATATAATTAATTCATGATATTCTCTTGAACTTGGTTAGTGAACTTGAACCTTGAGTTATGCAATTAAAAAAATAACATAACTTAGTGTCACTGAGGTATGAGAGTCGCCAATGCTTTTAATATACGAATAACTAAAGTAACAATGTGTCGTTGATATCCTACTAATAGTATAAATGCGAAAGTTTGTATGTGTGTATGTATGTTTGTTAAAAACTACTGAATGGATTTGGCTGAAAGTTTGCATGCGGATAGTTTATAAGCTGGATTAACATATAGGCCACAAAATATCGCGCTGCGATCCACTGGAGCAGAGTGACGCGTGAAAACCGCTGACCGCAGCTAGTAAAATATATATTTGAGTTGTGAAAATTGCATAGATGTATATATAAATATGATGTGTTCTTAATTTGAACTTTAGTATTTTTCCCATTACGTAAATAGCCAATACTAGATTATAATAAATCCATGATTCCATAACAAGGAAAATAAACCCGATTTGTTTACATTCGAGATAAAAAAAATAAAACGTGTTTAGACGTAATTAACATAATCAACTGCCGCGCACATGATACCGGCGAATATATCAAGATTACCGATTTCCCTACATTCAATAATATTAATCGATTATTACCTTGCATGCAAGGACAGATAGTACTCGCTCGTGTAGGTTCATGATGGGGTAGTTTGATCCTTTGTAACGGTTTACTTCGAGATCCGTGTGTAACCCCACAATAAGGAAATCGCCATGTTTATGGGCTTCTTCTAAGAAATCCAAATGTCCCACATGGAAAAGGTCGAAAGCACCAGCAACATAAACAACCTGTAAATTACAATATTTCATTACTTGTTGTAATTACTCGCTTAATTGGCTATCAAGTTGATAATGGGTTGAATAAGCTTTATAACGAAGTGAATGGTCTTAAGATTCAGCACACTATATACTTTTGCTATGACCTACGAGCAATGGTTCGTATTATCAGCGCGTTTACGCCCACTGCTGAACATAGGCCTCTTCTGTAACAAACCTTGGCAAGGGCGCTTTGTACGAGGATTTGTGATCGCAGTAAGATGGGAGTATCTTTGAGCTGATAGATACTCCTGCGCAGGAGGCGCATCATCGTGTAGGGTTGATCCCACTATTACCATTACTCATTGCAGTGGTAATACTGGGACTTCACTTTTTCTCAAAATACTCCCAGTATACCCACTGACATAAAAATAACCGATGGAAATAGTGGGAATTACTTTTCGTACGATCGTGTCCCAGAATAACCATTTGAGGCGTTTAATAAACGTTCACTATTCTTGTCTATTGAACCTAAAAGTGTATTTATAACTTATTCTTACCTATCTCCCTAAACGGAAGATGAAAATAGTAATTTATCAAAGAGTCGAGAGTACACACTTGACTAAAGGGTTTTTATTAATAGATAAAACATAAAACGTTACTATCTTTTACCTATTTACAATATAAACGCTTTGGCAAGCGACGCTCAGTACGCCAGCGCGTTTAAAAATCGCCCATAAACCGTAATGGTTATTGTGGGAAAGTTAGTGCCACTATTACCATTAATGGTTATTCTCAATGGAAATAGTGGGACCGACCCATCGTGTATGCTCCTTAGTCGCCACTAACGGCACCCATAGGAAGATATGGGGTGGTCTTTTCTAAAGAAACCTCACGGCAATGGTTTATAGTTGGTAAATCACGATAGTATTTGCAGTTGTGTTTGTTTTAAGTAAACACGTCAGTTAAAATGGATTTTTATTTGAATTCCTAACGTATCAAACTCTATTAATATTTCTAGGAATTGCTCGTGCGTATTCGCAAAAAAATATAGAATAAAAAAGTATAAATAATAAGTAGAATTACTCTTCAATTGTTGCCTTCACGGTATTTGACCATTACCAAGTTCACCAATCAAAACTAAACAAAAGAACGATATTGCATATTCCGTAAGACAAGGACACAATTGTATCCCTCGTGACGAAAAGAGTAATTAATATGAATATAGATGGAAGGAGAGGAGTATCGAGGCCAAAGAAAAGATGGATGGATTGTATGAGAAGTGGTATGAAGGAAAATGGAGTTAGTAGTAGTTCGACGTCTGACAGGACAGAATTGAAAAGAATAAGTGCAGCGCCAACCCTTAATAAATTAGTATAAGGTCAGACAGATGATGATGCTGAAAATTATTTTAAATTAAAAAAAGAACCAATTTTGTTAACCTTGTTAACTATAATATGCCATTTTTTTTAAGGAAGTTAACGTCATTCAACAAAGAATAGAACTATAAACTGAATACAGAGTAAAATCATTTGAATAGAAAAAAGTTTAGAATATGCGATATGAAGGTGCAATATAATTATTATAAAAGACAAAAAAACAATTATTCAGTATTTTGAAATGATTTAGTGTATCAACCTCATTTCGCAATAATTTCGTCCACACAAGGCAATGTTACATTTCATTGCTTTTAATTGCCAAATTGTATTAACAGCTACTTAAACATTCGAGTGAACAAAACATTACCAAAGTCAACATAGAACACCTATGGAGGACATAACACATTCATACAAACAATACACAAATCCGTTGCTTTGATTCAGCTTGAAAAAGATAAATAGACTTATAGTTACATAATTACATATATTTGTTAGTATGATGTAGTTTTTAATTTTTAAACATACAAGGGGTAATAGGTACATATCTCATTCAAGAACAAGACAGGTATACAGACCTTGTCAGTAGGTTTGGGTGAGAGTCCACTGCTGAATTGTATGATTTTTTGTGTGGTAGGCAAGAATTGTGAGCACCCAGTGTAAGGCGAACGGGCTGTCGAGTCTGTCCCAAGGTTAGAAGAATGTTCCAGAGCCACAGAGTATTCTTTGTCACCTCTCCTGAAAAGTGATGAATGTTAAGTGTAATCAGCACTCACTCCGAATTATCTCAAGGAATTACAATGATTGGATGAATAACTAAATAGGCAATACAATAAAACAAAACTAGATGTCAACACAATAAAATATATTAAAACCTTAAGGATTTCAGGTATATCTATACAAATTATGATATATAACACTGACTAATAATTGATCTCAATTCTGAATAACAGTAAACAAGTACCTTACTAAAGTAAAAATATACTTAGAAATCAAATTAGGATATTAGATGAACTAAAATCAATTGAGCAAAGAAATGGTATGGTTCATTTAACTGCACATACACTTTAATGAGACATAGTAAAGGAATTTAAAAACTATTATTTACCTATTACACTTCATTGTTTTTATAAGATACACACTTGACCTGAAATGTTTACATTTAAATTACCTGGTCTGTCACAGCAAAATACCTATATTATTCAATATAGTATAAGTTTAAATATTACATTTTATAAATTATAAAAAAATGAATTACTTGAAATGTTCCCTGGTAAGCAGTAGCATACGTCCAACTAAATCTGTTGTAGATACTCCAGCTGTCCTCTGCACCTCCCTGAAACATTTGATCTCTTGATCACAAAATTCCATTTTATTTACATTTCCAATCTTAAATATTTTAAAATCAAAAATACACATTAAAGAAATGTGTGTCTTAATAAGAACTAAATGCAAATGCATGTCCTCTAAAATAAATAGCATAAACAACTAAAAAATATCTCTGACTTTATCTTTGCTTTTATTTCATACAATATACCTAATATTTTATTTGACTTCCATTACAGTTTATATTTATGATTAAATGTTATATATTTTTTTGTATAAAATTATATGTATAATTTATATAGTCTGGTTTTATTAATAAACTATATAAGGTGGTGTTGGTAAGTCACTGTTCCTGATTACTGATTCTCTGGTAATGACTAATCATTACCAGAGAATTGGCAGCAATGTTTCCCTGTGTGTTACAACATAATCCTGTGGTCATCAATTCACCTGCCGTGTGTAGAGACTATGGCAAATCCCTACTCTCTTGCAGGATGCCAATGTTGAGCAGTGTATGCATGTATAGACTGATGTTGTGCACCCTATACTTATGCCTATTATTGTTAAATTTAAAGTTATTTACCTGTATCTTCCAGCTTTTTTGACTAAGTGATATGTATCAATTCCATCGGCTGTCACAGTAATATCATCTGAAAGTAATGTACAAATGTAACATTAAAAATTTGTATAATTTTGAATACCTTTAATATAAAATTAACTTAGTGCAAAGTTGTTATTTGATAATGAAAATAATGTTCAAAGTTCTTCTAAACAGGTTTTCATTATAAGAAAAAATAATTAAAGAGGAATTAATTTCAAAACAGCATAAAAACAAGTTATATGACTTGCAAAAGTTAAACAATGAAATGTCTTGAATAAATCATTTTCATTTGTGCTTATTTACATTCAGGTTACAAAAAGGAGTTTTTTTTTGTAATAATTATACAAAAAATTATGCTTCCTAATGGATTTATTTGATATGATAATTGTATAAGATGGATATAGTGGAACATTATATTCTTCAATAATTTAAATACTTACATACATAATACAATACATGTATTGTACAATAGATATATAAGCGAGAGAAGGATATAATATTTTCAAAGGGGGGATATATGTGGGTGTTACATCAAGAGAACTGTTTTCATTTGTATTTTTATACCAAAAGGATTTTACAATTACAAAAAATACTATGTGATGTTAAATATACAATTCTCATGCCCACAGAAGATTTTTGAATCACCTGTGGACACAAGAATTTTATTCATTCATTTAAACATAACTTCTGAGGTGTCTCAGAGAGTCTGAAATATTTATTTATAATATTATTACTATAAACTGTACCAATTAGGTAACTTTTCTTATTTGTTATAAGCACATATTGTAAGTAAGTATAGTAAAATCAGGACAAACATCAACATAATAATTACCTCCATGCACACAGAAATCGCATTGGTATTTGTCAAGTGTTTCCAGTGTGGTAACATATGGGGCTCCTTCGACTACTTGGTCCACCCATTTAATAGCACGGACCATTTTGTACCGTTCCTCTTGTGTGAAAACTGGGGGGCCTTTATGTTTAGAAATCTCTTTATCAGTATGAACTCCAACTATCAGGACATCGCCTAAAGCCTTCGCCTGGCGAAGGGAATTAGCATGTCCGAAATGTACCATATCGTAACTGAAAATGAAAGAGAATATCGATATGGCAAAAAATTATACGCTAATTAGATATTTTCTAAGAGAAAATGGCAAATGTAAATGCGCCGGATGTCTCACATTAAATCCTGGGACGTAGGTAGCTATTGAGAATACACAAACTAAACATTAATTATGGTAACATCGTTTCACTAGCCAAACAACTATATACATTGATTTTAATAACCATTGAAGAAGTACATGTGAATTGAAAATAAAAACTCGATATTACTCACCACCCATCACACCACACACGAATTTGTCTTTTATTATTTTCACTTGATTCACCCATCGTAATAAAACTTGTGCTTTCTAAGTAAAATGACTATAATTTTATAATCCTATTTTTTTATAATTGAATTATTTTTTAAATTCCAAACCACAACACTGTCCTTTGAACACTCGCGAAACAACTGATAAATGTATAGCATGAAAATAGTAGCTGTCAGCCTGTCATGCTGCAATCGGCCAGCCCGTAAACCAACCATTCAGAATATTCTGCGTCATGTGTTATATGTCACTTTAATCGATATTCTCGATATTAACATCGATAAATATAATGCGATGAAAATGCGCGAAATGGAATAATGTTTTGGTGATTATTGTGTAGGTAGGTAATAAAACAATATGTAGGGAGTTCATCTTCATAATTCCGTTGCAAATAATTACGATTATTTTTGGGAATTGTGACTACTCGATCGATACATCATTAAAATTTCATTTACCTACGATTCACTTTATTACGTTTTTTTTATGATTAGGCATGTATTGAAATCTGTTGCTTTACTTTCTTTTCAAAATTAATTTTACTTGCTAGGTGCAAAAGACACAAATTTTATTTGATAGGCTCCGTTGCAATGAATTACATTTTCTTGTAGGGGTATAAGTAAGGTTAAGCAAAATGTCGGCGGCTGTCGCGAATAGCACCCATGCACCTAAAACTCTAAAACGATTTAGAACAAACATGTGACTGAACCGCACTGAGCGGTTATTATTTTTACAAATCGATCGGCGTCACAAAATTAGGAGCAACTGTATGTAGGTATTATTATTTTGAGATTAAAATCATCAAACTGTTGCTACGGTACGGGGACTTGTCAACTCGGTAGGATCGGATTCCGGCCACGAAATTATATTCATTAGTTTTAATCGTAAAGGAAGACAGGAAGGATAAGTATGATTTGTATGTAGTGTAACTACAAAACGGTAGATAGGTACGTCATTACCGTTTATTGGTGACGCCCCGTAGTAGATTGTACTACGTCGTAGTTATCTCAAAATAAACCATACTACGTCGTAGTTATCTATTTGAAGGAAGTATGATTATTCTGGAGATCTTCAAATAGAAGAGTGGTTTATGTTTTCTTTATTAATTCTCAACCTCAATTAGGTATATCGACGATGTTGGACAAATCATGCTAAACCGCTTGACCATTGAAATCAAATAGGGTTGTTATTTCAAGGATATGATTAATCAAGTATTTTCGTAATCACACTTGTCGATTCTTTCACATACGCCGCACATTAGTAGTGAGGGGTAGGAGTATACCTACGAGGCTAACCTAGGTACCTGGGCTAACCACAAACGTTTTTTTCATGTGCGGATACATGAAAAACGTTTGAGTATGAATTACCTATTTGGATAACAAAAATAAGTACCTACCTAACCTACTTATGTTTACCTATAAGAATTAAGTAATAAACTTAAAATGTACAGTAATTTTCGCCGGATTTTTACACTATCTCAATAAATATGTAGCATACGTACACCGTAAATTATGAAAGCATTGTATACATTTTATCTAATCGTGGCGAGGAAGTTAATTGGTCCGTTTGAATCACGCCACTATGAATGACGAATGCGATTTCGTTGCTGCCGACGTCTGGACTTTGGTTAGGGCACTATGTGAGATGCGCACGGGTTACAGAAGTTATCTCTTTGAATCTTAATAGGTCGATGACATTAGAGTTGCTGAGTAGGTATATACACATTGTAAAATATCAATTGGTTTACAATCTGCGTATTTATAGAATATTATTATGATTTATTGTCTAGTAATTATTACCTTAAGAATTACTGTTCATGAATACCTGTTTATAACTTAAGCTACATACAAACCATGCCTTTTCACCCGCGTATCTCCCCTTCTCTTGAGAACTTTTATTAAAACATTGTTTTTTGTTACAACTAAAAGATTTAGCTTTCTTAGGGTGAAAGAATTTTTGCAATTGGTCCCGTAGTTTTTCAGGTCATTACAAACATATTTTAAATCTGATAATTTATGGTACCTATTTAATTAAATTTCATTGACGAGATTTTTACGCTAGCAAATAATGTAAATAAATAGAAATAATCCATCAGATTTTTTTACAAAGTGGTTGATCGGATGGTGCAGAGAGAGCACTGTATGTTTTATCCACGTAGATATGTTGTAAATTAAAAAGAGAGAACTATTAGTAGGTCCTAAGTAGGTAGGTACAGTCAGCATCAAAAGTTGATGACTACATTTAGATTTCCAAAACCGCTGAACACCGTATTATACCTAAATCGCTCAACATGACAAGCACCAGAAATGAATGATTATCATAAAAGGCCATAAGTAGGTGACCATCACTTTTCAAAAGTCGCTAAACAAAATTATAGTAAAAATAGCATAACATTCTTCGTCTCTAAAGTCTCTGAACAACTTTTTGACAAAAATAGCATACCATCGTTTATTTCATAAGTCCCTGAACAAACTGAAAAAAAATGGGTTTACTATGTGTGTGTATTTTACAAGCTTTTATTTAACTTGCAATGTATGTATGTAATTTGTTCGGGTTTCCACCCTTCTTGCAAGCATATGTATATTGCGTGACAATGCCATAATATGGTACCTTGAGCTTATCTGATGATGGAGTCGGAAGATGGTCATAGGAACTCACTTCTGTACTGAATAAAATAGTCCAATTTGGGCTCGTTTGTTTTGTGTTTATGAGTACCTACTTTCCATTGCATATGATGACCGGATGGCATCGACCGTGCGTGACCCGCTGTAAATAGGGTTACAAGCTTAAGTCTAAAAAGTCAAAAAAAAAATAAAAATAAAAAAAAAAAAATTTTAAAACAGGCTTTTATTAAAAAATAATGTGTACTCATAGTACAATTTCAAATATCAAAATATATAAATTGTAATAGCTTGAGGCACTGAAATATAGTAATGAACGCCTCAAGCTTTTATAATTTATATATGTATATCTATAGATATAATAAAACAGTAAAAAACTGTGTCTATACATTGAATTTATTTAAAAAATAATAATTGAGAGGGGTTTAGAAAAAGTAATTGAGCACGAATCCAAAAAAAAAACTGTCTGATTGTCTGTTTGTTTGTACACGCTAATCTTCGGAACTACTCGACGGATTTGAATGATTTTTTTGTTGTATAGGTATTAATTCTGGGTAACATATAGGCTATAATTTATCTTGGAAACTTGAACACCTGATGCAGAACCAAAAATGGTACATAGCAAAAATTGTTCCACGTGATGAGCTTTTTCTGCTGAGACAATAAATTTGAAGATCTGGAACACCTGATGTGGAACTCCAAGAGTCCAGCTACACTATAACATATATAGGAATGACGTCTTTGCAAGAGATTGTTCAGCATTTTTTTTTGTTATCCGTTGGAAGTGCATTTACGCATATACATATACACATACACTATAAAACATATAGGAATGACGCCTTAGCAAAAGTTTTTCGGTCTGATGGGCATTTCCTGTTGACTTATAAAAATCGAAGATCAAAAACATCTGATTTGGAAATCAAAGCTATCACTAATTTCACTATATAATTATAAAATAACATAAGCTGGGTGAACGTCCACGCGGTAACAGTTTAGGACTAATTTTCGATGAAAATGAATCAATGAAAACTATACTGGCCAAAACTCCCATTTTTTATCGAATAAATATGCCTTCGGACTTATGTGTTTAATTTCCTTTTCCATTTATCTTAGTGACACGCACATCTTAGTAAAGCACTTAAGCTCAGTCAACTACATTGTCTTCTAAATTCACGCAGCAAACTTTCACATGATAACAAGGTTAAGATTTACACCATGTGTGTACGACCGATTACGACGTACGCAAGCACCAGTGGTAAAGTGCCTGCTCCTCATTAGACCCCCCTCATCATGTGCAATGGACAATACTCACTAACACAAAACAAACGATCCTGAACTCGACTATCTTAGCGCTTGCATTAAGGTTGTACCAGTGGTAATGTTCCTGCTCCTCATCAGACCCTCGTCATCATGTGCAATGGAAAGTACTCCTAAACACAAAACAAACGAGCCCAAACTCGACTATCTTAGCGCTTGCATTAAGGGCGTACCAGTGGTGATGTTCCTGCTCCTCATCAAACCCCCGTCATCATGTGCAATGGAAAATACTCACTAACTCAAAATAAACGAGAACAAACTCGAACATCTTAGCGCTTGCATTAAGGGCGTACCAGTGGTAATGTTCCTGCTCCTCATCAGACCCTCGTCATCATGTGCAATGGAAAGTGCTCATAAACCCAAAACAAACGAGCCCAAACTCGACTATCTTATTCAGTAGGTACAGGAGTTCCTATGGCCACCTTCCGACTCCATCATCAGATCAGCTCCATGGTACTATTGCATTGTCACGCGATATACATATGCTTGCAAAATTTCAGCTCAATCGGTTGAGGGTATGTGCTTCAAAATTTAGTTGCAAGATTCCACCCGAACAAATTACATACAAATCAAGTTAAATAAAAAAGTTCAGTAACTTTTGTTATTTTATTATGATAAGTTATTTTTGGACATTGCCGTGATTATACTAGATAACTAAAACAAGCATTTTATATTGTTCAGTGACTTTTGTAAAACTGAATGTTATGATATTTTCGGGTATTATAACGATCAGCGATTTTTGACAAAATGGTGTTGAGTGACCTTTGACGAGTAGTGTTCAGTTAATTTTGAACTTTAATGATGTTCATTCTATACTGGCGCCTATTTCGTTCAGCGATTTATGGGTGTAAAGTGTTCAGCGGTTTTGGAAATCTAAATGTGGTCATCAACTTTTGATGCTGACTGTACCTACATACTTAGAAAAATATCCTTGACAAGTTTGAAATATTTGTCTGTAGGTACTTAATCGAAAAAATCAGTAAGTAAGTAGGTAAGTAGGTTCTCTCCTCATTTCATAAATTGCACCAATTTCTATTCGCTAAGTAATTTATCACCCAATATGTAACCACGGCGCAAAGCGTAGTTTCGTCCCATATTTAGGTATGCTTCAATTACCTAGGCAGGTGATAGCCTACACTAGGTACATGTGATTGTGTAAGCAGCGAACTAGTGCGTCCGTCTCTTATCTGATAAAATGCATCGATCACTACTTTTAGCGTTCAATAGCGTAAATATATCTACTGCAAGAACAAAGTATTGATATAAGCTACATGAAGCATTATAATGAGTGGGTTATATACAAATTTCCAATAACGTTATAACTTCTAGTGTCCCGCAAGGGTGTATTCTAGGACCTTTACATTTCCTATAACATATTTAAATGCACCTGCACAATCGATATTGCCTATGATTATATTGCCGTTAAAGATTTAACCTCAATAAAATTGTAAAACAAGTATTAAATTGGTAAGATGTACAACATATTATTATTCTAATTGTTTTATAATACTGTACCTAGTACCAAAGATTTTAGGTACTAGGTACAGCGTTAACATATTGAAACCATAACAACCACTGTTATTACTAAAAGAATGATTTTATTTCGCTGGGCACCACATTACTTATTTTTAAACAGTCTATATCGACAAAAAAAACTCAAAATAAAATTTAACTTATTTATATTATGTACCTAAGTCAATAAAAATATCATATAGGTTGCTAAATATTAGAATCTTTTAATTATTATAACAATAATAATGTTTATATCACATCTATTCAAAAAGAGCTAGTTTATTCCTCGTAAACAGGGATCAAAATAGCTCATTAATCCCTAGGGACCAAAATTGATTTGAATTTGGAATGTGGATATTGTTAATAATTTTTCAATCAGCAAAGAGGTGAATCACAAACCATGCGGGAACAATGTATTGAATATGTGACTGGCTGAAAAACTGCGAGCGCGCCAAATTTAAAAAAAGTTGATGAAAAATAAACAACGCGCGAAATTAAATGCATTCTGCTTTCGTTAATCGTTCGTAGTTGATTCATATTCAGATTTTAGAATTATAAAAAATGAGTGCGTCTTCCTCAAGTAAAAGTATTATTATGTCTTATGGTTCTTCATTGTACGTTAATAAATTCTTGTTCATAAGTTGCACTTACTTATTTTTTCAAAGAGGGTGATAAAAAGTAGTGTCCACCTCGGGAGCAACACTATTTTAAGCTCGAGTGACATACTTTTAATCCCTCGCTGCGCTCAGGATTCTATAAGAATCCCTCGCTTCGCTCGGGATTCTACACTAGAATCCTTCGCTCCGCTCTGGATTAAAAAAAAAACTCGCCTTTAAAATAGTTGTTTGCTCCCTAGATAAACAATCTATTATTAATGTTAACAAACAAGGGTTTACTTCTTAGTATATGACCGTATATATTTCTATACTTTTTGACTAACAAATTATATATTTGCATTTTTAATTGGTTGTAATGAAACTTAAATAAAACATTAGTGAAAATTAAATTTAAACTACCTAAATATCCTTCAACAAATTTTGTTAAAATTTTACAAATGGTAGCGATATTTTACTGTTGTAATTCTAAATTATAAAATATCTATATTATATTTAGTAAATAATATATATAGGTACATATTTATAAGTAACTAATTAAGTAAAGAAAACATAAAATAGATCTATAAATGATTCTAGATACCTACTTAATAAATGGCATTGTAGCGTAATAAAATTAATTGAGTCAATGCCTCGGATCATTGCCTTTATTTTCCACTCTATAAATACCATTTTCCATTGCTACACGATGTTGGTTTGGTTTTATAGTGGGGTTTATGCAATGTTTGACTGTGTAGTACGTACATTCGGATATCCGGTATGCACATACCTACCTACAATTCTAGTTTAACATTTTTAGTTTTAGCGTACGGCTTAAGTACTTAATTTGATTATTTCAATAAGTAGCAAAACTAAAATGTATAACTGTTGGCTAATTAATATCTATCTTTTAGATTAAGACGGTAGCAGATTACGATATATATAGATCCAGATTCCCTTGACGCTGAAAAGCTGAGGGTTCCTTATAAAATATATGAAAGGTACTCAGAATGGTTTACGTAAATTGGATTGTTTTTCAAGATGCTTTTTATTTAGATTTAAACACCATCGAAGAATTATTTAAGTTGTTTTTCTAGAGATTACAATGTAAAGTTGTATATAACATTTCCTGTAAGAAAATAAAAAAGGATACTTAAAATAAACTTTAATAATAATTTAATCTTTAGCATCAGATACGCCTCCATTGGTAATAGCGAACGTGGCTTCACTTTCAGGCAAGTCTGGAGAGTCGTATATTTTCGCAATTCTGTTTTCTCCGCGCCCTTTCCTCAGTGCGATTCTAGTAGTGGACGCATGCGCTAAAATATTGCCGCCTATGGGCTTTTTCGGGTCAGCTTGAAAGGTCAAGGTAGCCCCGGGGTCTGCGGTCATCTGATTGGTTATGAAAACGGCCACGTTGTATTCTTCGGAAATCTGCAACAATTCTTTAAATTCCTTACACTTTTCAATAAAATCACAGTAGGTACCTAAAAATTCTATGAAGTTGTTAATTATATCATTGATCTGATCTTATTTAATATGATTGTACAAATACATATATTTCTAAATATACAATGTTGACGAGATGGAAACTCCATCACAATACGAGGGAGGACTCAAAAAGAACTGGAAGATGCACATTATTTAACATTTGTTTTTAAATTCAGCCAGTCCATATGGTACCAAGTGTTTATAATGCAAGCGTCTACTTATAGGCTTAGGTATAAGAATTATGTTCATACCACATTTACCAAATTATAGCGTATAATTGCTTCTATACCTAGGTATTACAAAAAAAAAACGTGTTTAGTTACGTAAATAGCCATAGTATATTTGGCATAATATAATTATCATAGCAAATTGTAATAAGTTTGTAAACTGTATTTGTTGCAGATCGTAGATTTTAAAATTGATATAAACGTGTAGACCGACCAAGATGAGAGCCAATGTTCTTATTTCATGCTACTGTTTAAACGACATAGCGCCCAAACAGTATAAGTAATAACGTTACTCATACACTAAGTATGTACTACACACTTGCACGTTGAACAATACGTCAATCTTTGTTGTGATCACAACATTTTACTTATCTGCAATACTTGGAATTGGATAAATAAGTAGGTAATTAAACTACCTAACTTAGAACGAAGACACATCTCTAATAGACGTTATTTATATTCCGACTTGTCTCGTTTAATTGGCTTCTTGCATTTACAATGAAAACTTTCATGAGAGAAAACTTAACGTGTTACTGAGAAAGTTAACTCACGTTTTATACTCCACTAACACGTTCTGTGTTTTACATACTCGCTTATTAGAAGGAGGACCAAGTTATATTTAAACTAAGATCATAAAAAATTGTAACGTAGAAACGCAACGTTATACGATTAAATAAATATTCTCATTTTATCTAAAGTCAAACAATACATAATAAGTATAGTAGCAGTAAGCCGGATCCAATTTTATCTATTGAGACCACGCCACCGTCCGTCTCAGGCGGTGATCTTGAACTGTTGCTGGTGACCTGATAATTGTATACATTTTAGCGTATAATAATTCCGACTTTTAATATTTACGGAATATTTTGTTTTGTTATTGTCGTAAGTCGTAGACTGGCGCAGTATACTGCTAATTGTATGTTAAGAATTATTTTTTGTAATGCCATGAAAAATTCTAAGACACGGAAGAATAACATGCGTATGTTGCAATCAAATCAAAATTAAGCGGCCGTAACCGTTGCGATCATGTGTCGCCGGTTAGATCCCCACCCATTGCACTACCGACGTGAACCCACTCGTAACACAAGCATTTTAGCTTAGGTGTGTGAAAAAAACTCTGATAGTAATCTTTAATAACATTAGGTGTTATATTTTTATTTTAGGTTTATTTACATAAATAAATAAGTATCTAACTTATTTTGTATAATAAATAGTTACTTAGTTGAGCAAAAAAATATATGTACTTATTTACTAAATATATACCTACTTATAAATAAAAGTTACTTAGGTATTGTATTGAATAAAATTCCTTATAATTATGTACTTAAATCTATATTTATATTATGTTGTTGTTGTTGTACTTTAGTTTATTTTGTTCTTAGTTTAAATTAGTTTTTGCCTTAGTTCTTAAAATGCATAGATACCTACAATTACATATAAAGCTTACTATCATAACGTATTGTATCAAACTTAGGTATACATGATCACCTAAGTAAATTTGTTTAAGGTTTAGAAGAAGTAAATAAGTACACCGAGAAACTGGCCTAATTAAACTAAAGTTGTAAAATCAAACTACAACCTAGCAAATAAAAAATGGTCCGATGCATTGAGAGAAAATAAAATTAACTATTATAATACACACTTTTTGATAAAATTACCTACAAAATGAAGTAAAGTTTTTCGATAAGAAATTCATTTTTCAAATCAAAATAAAACAATGAATTTAGATGACAATGATTACAATTTTGACTAACGCCCAATATGCGTTCATGTTAAGTGAACTCTTGTTCTATCCTCCCCGGACCCCTCTTCACCGCGCTTTCCTAAGGCGCGGTACAGAAATCACTATACCACCTTGGGAAAGCGCGGTGAGGTGGGGGCCGGGGAAGATAGATAGGACAAACTTTACCTATCAACCTACCTTTTGCAAGCGAGACAATACTTGGGCTAATTTCTGCTGCCTATCTGCCAACTCGCCTCGACCCGAGAAGTCCACCCTGAACAATGCCATGATAGAGTCTATAATAAGGAGCTTGAAGACCCCAGCCTCCTCGTGGAACTTCGCTGCCACGTAGTCTAAGAGTTCCGCCTAAACACAAAGGATCATATTTTATTGAAACCGGTCAATTCTACGTAATAGAACTAGTTTCTGTTTTAATAAGCAGTATTTTATATTTAAAAGTACGTAATTTATACGATGCGTAACAAATAAACAGGCTTTGGGTATTTGAATTTAGCAAATAAAACTAAGAGTAAAATGAGGATATTTTCAGATTAAATATTACGATATGATCGAGAATAAAATAAAAATTATTTGGATTCTTATGACTTCTTAAAGTACCTACCTACCTAAGTAGGCAATTTAAGAAGTCTATGAAGACATAGGCTCCCATTAAATACAAATTTTAATGATACAGCTAAAACAAATAGGTATGTATTAAATGGTGGCGTAACTATATGTAGTATGTATATAGTCTAGGGCCCGTGGCAATTTATAATATTTTTATCACTATATTAGCAAATTACCCTCCGTTTATGAGTGAAGAGCTTGTTTTAAATGATTCTTACTTTATGTAAGAACTAGAGCGGTTACGATATCCTTAGAATTTGTCCTGCCGCATAGAGCACTCTACTCAACCCCGATCAAGCACTAATGCATATACTAGGGAGATATATAAGCATTCACCTACATATATAGGTTCAACACAAAATTAATACCCACCTGGTGCTCAGAAGTATAAGCCCTGGCATACAAGACATTATCTAGGACAGCATTTTGATCTAAATTAAATCTGTCTGCGATTGGGCGTAGTCGGTCTGGACGGCTGAGTTATTTTTAAGTTAAGGGTTAAGGCTTTATCAATAAAATAAGCACATTCAACTTAAGTATTTGAAGAAACAAAGTAGGTTAAAGAAAATAAATGGTTTAAAAACTACAAACTAAGCAATCAGCGCAAGAGAGCTCCCCTGTGAGACGTGGACCTAAGCCCAGGGCGGTCGTTGGCATGAAGTAGTTCACGCAAATTATCAAAAACAACGCAACTATTTTATTGGGTAACCAAACCAAAAGGAATAAAATATGTGAAAATAAATGTCGGCAGTAGCGTAGCGGGCTCTAGACGGACTTCGTAACAAAATTAGTTGGAAACCCTCTACAAAGCTTCAGGGTCCTCGTAGCCCCATTTCATGAATACGGCGAATATGGCGGTAGCTACGCCCATGAACATCAGTAGTAGGTATTCAGTATCCCACCAATACGCATTATAAATTACTAGCTGCGCCCCGCGGTTTTACTCGCGTCACTCTGCTCCAGTGGGTCGGACCGTGATATTTTGTAGCCTATGTATAAATCCAGCTTATAAACTATCCGCGTGCAAACTTTCAGCCAAATCCATTGAGTAGTTTTTGCGTGAAAGAGTAACAAACATACATACATCCACATATACAAACTTTTGCATTTATAATATTAGTAGGATACCAAAATAGGAAAAAACCGGCTGCATTAGCATTCATAAATGTAATTTTAAATTACGGATGTATAAAAATGATAAACATTATAACAAAGAACAATCCAGTATAACAAAGAACAAAAGATTGTTCTTTGTTATACTGGATTGTTCTTTCACAGTTCACAGTATAATTAAGAAATTATACTGTGGGTACGTTACGTAGCGATATGACTCTGACTTTGATGATAGTTACTTTGATAAAACATTTTAAGTTAATACACCTTAGTTAACAGAGATCCCATAACACGTATAGGAAATCTACCTATAATGCTAACCCTACAATAATTAAGACATTTTTATCAAATTCATAATAATATCTTTACGAAATTACCCTCGGTCACTAATTGATATATTATTTATCTATATAATATTATATTCTAAGTAGGTAGGTACCTATTATTAAAAGCATTAATTTTGAATATGACGCCATACAGATGAACATTAAAATAATGAATGAAGTCATCATTTAATTAATGGATATTTAAGTGTAGACGGTTATAAAGGAATTCCAATAATTATAATAATATGATAATGCAATGATACGTGAGCTCTACGTCTTAATGTTGTTGAATAAAATTAAATGAAACTTTTATTAAGGTACTTACAACGTAAAGCAAAATCTTTGTTTAGACATATACTTAAAACCTTTCTACGAAAATTGCGCGGACAGAGGTGTATGAAAATTCACACACTTATTATCCTACTATACTACTAATATTATTATACTACAGTAATACCCCGACTTACGCTACCCTGTTTTACGCGAATTCGGAGATACGCGGTTTTTATTTTTGATTACCACGCGCATCGGCGTGTTCGGTTTACTGCAAGTTAAACTGCTAACTGCTAACCTAACCTAACAAGAAACGAAAACATCTGTTTGGAGTGTTAACTAAATAATATCAATATAAAACTCAAAGCAGGCTTAGAATCTAAAAAAAGAAAAGATTTAGGAAAGGTATTTGATCGACCGGAATAGTAGGAAGCTGTGAAAATCTTTCTCTTTGAATTCAAACGTCACGGAATTATCGATTAGATGGAAACCCGTGTTAGAATTATGGTGTGATAAAGTAAAGATCATTTATAATTTAACGTATAATTAAACATATTTCTTCTGATCTATTGTTTTTTTAGACTCTGGTCCCGATTACACAAACATTATATGTATTTATAGGGAAAGTTGAACCCCGACTTACGCGAATTCGACCTACACGGCTATCCCATAGTCCACCTATCGCTTAAGTCCGGGGTATTACTGTACTTATATTTATTACTCATAATATATAAACGCGAAAGTTTGTAAGTATGGGTGGATGGATGTTTGTTATTCTTTCACGCCAAAACTTGCTTCAACGGAATTGGCTGAAATTTTGCACCGGGATAGGTTATACGCTGGAATAACATATAGGCTACAAAGCGTCACGCTCCGATCCACTGGAGCAGAGAAACGCGTGTAAAACCGCGGGGCGCAACTAGTAATTTATATATAGGGGTAGTGCGGATGCGTACCTAATGCTTGTATATTTTTTTATTACGATCGAATTTCGACCATTCGGTGGAGTCTGGGCGATCACTAGTAGGTAGATACATATAAATATATACAACTAAAAGTAGAAAATTTAAATTAAATGTATGCTGGTAGCATTGCCCCATTTAATGATTGGCATTGAATGGGGCAATGCTGCCTTCAATGGCTTCAGAAAAAACGAAGCCGAAGCCTAAAGCCGAAGTAGATAATGAAGTCCCACATATATCTACCTAAAAGGTTTCCACCACGACAAAGCTGTGCCCCCTTTATTATCGATATGTAGTTTGAAAGTAAAAGGATACAAAGTATGTTCAGTGTCTAGGAACATGACCTTCCCGCCGTGGTAGCCGGTGGAGTTCGGTATCTGTGTTGTAACACATAAGGTGTGCGATAACTGTGTTTTCCCCGTACGAAACTCGCCGAACACTTCTGTTATTGCCATCGATTCTACGCCACCGGCGAGCAGCTTACTGAAATTAATTTGGTATTTTATTCTTGATTAAGGCCCTATCAGAGTTTTAAATTTAATATTATTGATTTCACCCGCCCGCGTCCATCGTAGATTTCATCATCATCAACAATTTTATATACCTACCTACCTAGTTTATGCACTTTTACAGTTATACGATTACTTGTACTACTAATTGAAGTAGATAGAATATATTATAGTCATGCCGAATCATGATTTTTAATTTGATTCGTAGGTTTGTTTATATTTTTGTCAACAATAGAAATAAAATGTTTACTTTAACAGCCCGTTAAAGTCCACTGCTGAACATGGGCCTCCTCTTAACAGACCTTGGCAAGCCAGGATCGTTGAGGGATATTGCTATAATCACCACGCTTGGCAGACGGATTGGTGATCGCAGTAAGATGTAAACCTTGAGCTAATAGATGCTGCTGCCCATCTATCAGCCATATGTCCCTTAGTCGCCTTTTACGACACCCATGGGAGGACATGGGGTAGTCTATTCTAAGCCGGAAACCACACGGCAATCGTAGATTTAGTCTCCCATAATTTTAAATGAGTTTAAATGTTTTTGCACAATAATAGGACGTACGCTTACTCTAAATCTGTGCTCCCCGTGCTTATTTTAAAGACTTGCTTTCTTTTGTCGCTAACTTCCAACGCAGTCATGAATCCAAGGGTTGAAACTTTTTGACAAGCTTCTTTGATTTTTTCTACTTTCGTATCAGAAAATCCTTTTATATTCGACAACTTCTTCTTAGTGGACATTTGTATGCCTTTGATAGTGCATATTCCTGCTGCCTTTAACTTTTTTATATCAGCTACATTGATACCGTGTTTTTGTAGAATATCTACGTCTTGAAAAAAACTTTCTTCTTCATCATTTTCTGAGATATTGTCGTCCAAAGCTTGTTCAATCATGTTAATAATTTTAATAAATTTGATAAGTGAAAATAAAAGTTGAAATTTGGCGCCAATTTTTTTTTCTTTAGTCCATTTAACCTTATTAAATTAAGCTTTAAAAATCATATTAAGCAAATAATAGTTAAATTTGCTACTAACAATTTATCGCAATAAATTATTATTTCTTAATAATCATTATTATTAAGACATGCAGTGCGTAATTAAATAAATGTATGAAAAAGAACATTAATACATTAATAATGATGTGGCTCTTCCTCGATTTGAAAATGATGCCGCTTTCTTGTTGTGCCACAGATATCCATATTATTTTTTGTATTCAATTCAATTTCCAGAATAATTAAAAATAATTTCAGTTATCAAAAAAAGTCTCTCAAATTATGTGTTTCATATTATTATATCGATAGTTTGATTTTAGTGTATTTCTAGCTTTATAGCATAGAGATTTAGTTTTGTTTTTTGGTACAACTCTAGCTCGACCATAAACAACATCGTCGTTTTGATTGATTTGTATTTTGTGTTTTTGGTAGTCTATGGTTTTGATGACTACGCTTCGCTGAGAGAAATTTGTTAGCGGCGCAATTACAGGATTATTTTTAATAATAAATACGTGTTCGTCAAGAAATTTACCGTCTAATCCATCTCAGTAAAGGTAAGGGCGTAAGTTAACCCTCCGGAAGTACTGGAAAGTGATTATTTATTATGTTCATATATTTCCTTCAGTATCACAGCCATGTTGAAGTAGTGTTGATTTTAATAAGTTCTCGTCAGTTTACCGTTCAAAAAGTTTAAAAGTTGTTCACAAGTATATGTGACAGACCCAAGTTTCGTTTGTGTTGTGATTATAAAGTTAAAAGTCTTTGCAATATGAAAAGTGTTACGAAGTGCAACTGTTTCTGGCGTCGAGGCGTGATCGACAAGGTAAGGCTGGATGTGTCTTCACATACATCACAACGTAGCATTTATGACATTTATTAAATTTAAAGTTATTTATTTATTTGAGAGATCATAAAATTTTGAAGAATTCTGTCAATTGAATAAAGGTTCATTATGCTAAACTTTGTGGTCCATGGTTACTAAAACATACACAACTGAAAATAGGATTGGTTAATACAGGATGCAACAATTATACTATCTAAAATAATCTAAATCAATACTTGTAGTGAAATGATACTGGTTACTAATAGTATATTAAAAAGGTGAGTCAAAATAGGGGATATGCATGTATAAGAATTGATAATTGACCAGGTTTTAAGGGTTCTACTAGCATAACATACTTGTAGTCTCTTAGAACTGATTTACATGTAAAGGATTTTATTTTTATTTGTTTTAATGTTATATTAATTTCAAATATGACCTAGAAAATTGGTTTTTACCATGCATATTCTCTATCAAAATTTGCAGACCACTAAATAAATTGATATGCCTAGATTAGTATATGATTGTTTCTTGGTAATTATTTCTTAAACATATGCTTTTTTTATATACATATTGTGTTTATTAACATTTAAGTCAGCAGACAGAATGTTGACTGGTTGAAGCTATTATAAAATAACAAACAAGAGTGCTTTTTGGGTTGGGATTATACAATCCAATATGGTTACCTTCATATGGTGTTGACATTTATTTACAGAGATGGATTCAGAAGATTCACGTGATCAATCATCATCAAGTAGTAGCAGCTCTAGCTCTAGGAGTCGCCGGAGCTCATCTTCAGACAGGAGTGAAACATCTAAAAAAGATGTCAAATCCCCTCCTCGGTCCCCTAGATCCCCTAGATCCCCCAGATCCCCAAGATCTGAAGGACCTAGGTCACCCTCTCCTGAAAGCCGTTCCCACTCTCCATCTGTTCAGTCTGCTAGTTCTGCAAAGCCTCCACGAACACCTGACAACTTGAGTGGAGCACATTCAGACATAAATTCACCAGAAAATTCTATGCCTAATTCACCAGCTGAGCCCAAGTCTCCAGTAGGGCCTCATTCACCACAAGGTCCTAATTCACCGGAAGGACCTAATTCACCACTTGGTCCACATTCACCAAGTGATGTTGGTTCAAATTTGGGATCTCCGGGGCATGGAGAGCATTATTCTTCAGCACCACCATCTGGAGGAGAGGGTCCAAAAACACCACAAAGTCCAAGCAGTTCAGCTAAATCACCTCCTGCTTCTCCAGAAAGTAGGTCTAGACCACCATCCCCTGATGCTGAAAGGAATCCAGAGAGAAGGTCTCCAACATCGAGTCCTTCTCCAGACAGAAATTCCACTAGGTCATCACCTAATGCCTCACCAGCCATTAAGAAAAATGATTGGAGTCCTAAAGAAAGAAATGAGAATTGGAGAAGGCATACAAAAGCTGAGCAAAAAATGGTACCTGTCCCAAGATCTAGGAGTAGATCTGAATCCAGCCAGTCAAGTAGAAGTTCATCTTATAACAAGAGAAGTATCAAGGATCCAGCCACAGAAGAAATATCAGAGGGTAATGTCGCTTTACTTCTAATGATAATATTGCATAAGTATTTCACTTTTCAAAACAATTAATTTTACTAATCTTTTATTTTATGTAAAGGTGAAATGGAGTCGGACCAAGAAGACAGCAGAAAATCCAGGGGTAAATCAATAGAAAGTGAAAAGAATGACAAGGATTTGAATATAAGTCATGAAGATCTTTCTGATGTCTCTGACTTGGATTCCATGGGACCAGATGACTCATTAAAAGGATCAAAGGTGGGCACTTTGCCATTTTTTTTTCTTAATAAACTGGTAAATATAGTTTTATTTGGATTTATGTGGTTGGTGCATTTAAGTAAACAAACAAACCAACTCTTCAGCTTTATATATTAGTTTAGAGAACTGTCTTCATATACATAATATCATTTTACAACTTAGTAAGTTTATTCTTTTTTTCAGCCTAAATCTCCACCAGCATCACCAGAACACAAAACAGAAGTTATGAATGGTAATAGCTCTCAGTCTTCACCTCGTTCAGATGGACATAAAAGTGAAACACCTAAACTTGAAAAGGTAAAAAAACAATTTAGACGTTTTTATCAGTTTAATCAGCTAGTGGCCCAGCAGTCTTGCCATAAGTCTTGGAGGTTGTGGGCTTAACAAGAAATCAAGCATATGTTTATGGTATATATCAGGGGTGGCCAACTTAATAAGACCTAAGATCGACATTTAACTTCGTGCGATCGACTATATGGCACAAATAATGTTGAATCACATATAGTTGAAGTCAATCGAATGACAAATTGCTATTTTTTGCAGATTATTATACGATAAACACTAAGTTTGTGGAATGTATTTGTAGACTAACATGGACTAAAATATAACTTTTTATTAAATAAGTGGATCGTCTGTAATATCTGCTGGGATTGACTAGTCGAACACAATCGACTGGTTGGCCACTCTTGTATAGATCATTAAGTTCTGTAGTCACCAAGTGTGGTATGACAAATTACCTTTAGGGGGGGTCAGTGATTAGTAATGGATATCATATGAGTGGGCTAATAAAGATGAAAAAGATACATTAGTGTAGATGTCAATAAATATGAGAGCCGAAATGTTGCACTATATTTATTGAGATCTTATTTACCATCTAAAACATTTTAGAATTAAAATATTCGTGAGTGGTACTCATATTTATATTATTTAACCGGTTGTACTCACGGTTTGTCATCATCGGATATGTCCGACTAGTTTCGAGACCATCCCGAGGTCCATTCTCAAGGAGTAGTTGACTCGACGGCGCGGCGCCGGGCGACCTCAGTTAGTCGTCAGTACGTAAGTACAATCGGTTAAATAATATAAATACATCTAAAACATCCCTCAAAATGGCACTGGTAAATATTTATTATTTTATTAAAAACAAAATGTATGGATATGAACCCACTAGGTGATTTACTTAGTTATAATTATTCCAAATTATGGAAATACATGCTTTAATGATTTATATTATATATTTCAGCCCTTTCCAATCAGCTCTATCCCCTGCTACTCTAGTCCAGCAGGGTCCCAATTTTAGGTGGAAATTGTCTCACCATCTTGTTTTTGAGTGTGTTTTCTTCTACAGTCTGCTTAGTTAGTTGATTTTATATAGTTACATAAAACATACTGTTCTATCCAGGATGGTATGGCAGACAAACATTGTCAGTTTACTCAGTAATTTAGCTTAAATACTAAGCATCAATTAAATATAGACAACCTCTGTAGCATAGCCGTATAAGTCTCGCGTTGTGTCTCAGAGGTTGTGGATTCGATCACCACATCACTCTCTCAGGAGGAGGCCCATATTCAATAGTGGATGTTATATGGGCTGATGATAATGATGACAGACAATAACAATAAGTTAATACAGTAAAAGCTCCCTATTCGCGGGGTATACGTTCCGTAAATATACCGCGAATACAGAAAGCGTGTATATGGAATGGTAATTTATATGGGATTATAGGGGATACGTTCCTAGGAGACAGTAGAAAAAATCCCGCTTCCAGTGTTTGTTCCACATGCAATGGAAACGTGACGATGCCTCTTGGGCTGTGAATTAATTATTTTCACTTTAAGCGGTAATATACAATTTTTTTTCGTGTCGAATCTCCTATTTTTAGCCAACATTATAAAGCACAGAACGTCTAATATGTGGCAGCATTTAACAACAACTTATGGCGTAGTCGTAATAAGGCCTTATTTTTTTTGTCTAATGATCGACACTCAAGGATACCGAATCCTTTCTATTAATATATTACTGACTTAAGTACCGATTAGTTCCGCGAATATGGGATTTTTTTGCCGCGAATACAGGAATTGGGTCGTAATTTTTTAATCCGCGAATGAAGGAAGCGCGAATAAGGAGCTTTTACTGTACTGCTGACTAACATAATGGATTTTATTACAATTATTTAATACATTAACTCTTTTACAGGTACCACAGGAAAAAACAAGTAATACAGAAGATGGGGAAGAACAATTAGATTTTGAAGCTGAAGAGGGCGAATGTATAGAACCTAAGAATGTAGAACAATCCAATGGGGATGCTGACGACAAGGGTATTGAAAGAGGTTAATATGCATTTATTTTTCAAAAGAAAAGTTTGTGCCGATTTCCAGGGATTCTTGCATGTTGCTAAAGAAAATCTTACAAAGTTCAATTCAAATCGTAAATTATAATTTTAAATGTTATATTTGTTTCGCCTAATTGAAGTAATAATAACAAAATATATATATTACAGAGGATGTAAAAGCCGGTCGAAGATCCCGCGGTTCCTCTTTAGAAGAAGGCGAAGTGTCTGATGAGGCAGAGCGTCGTCCTGAGGAAAGTGAACCACGACCAGTGTGTAGGTTCTTCTCTAGAGGCGCCTGCACTTGGGGCGTCAGTTGCAGGTGTGTTCGTTGTTGGCAACCTTTTTTAGACTACATTTATGTTTTTTTATAATATGTATTTAAATTTGAAGAAATATGTCATTTCATTATTCCTTGTTATTCGTCTTTGACTCAAACTAAAAGATTGATTTGTTAATTTCTCAAATTTTTAAGTATATTTAGAGATTTAACTAATGTTTAATTTCAAAGGAATTCAGCCCACACACATCCCATCTTTTCCATTCGTCAATTGTCGTTTGGTATTAACAAAAAAAAATGGTGTTATCTTTATTACAACCTTTAATGGTAATAGTTGTTTTTTGTATAAGGTATAAGGCTTAAATTATAGGTATAAATTTAACCAATTAGGACAGAAATAATTAACATCTCGTAAATACTAATAATGCATGTGAAACAAATTTAATCTGCTATATCATTGTACACGTGTGTTGTGTATAGGTGAGTGTCAATGAAATAGTAGAGCTGATATACAACTGTTAATATGGTACACAAAGTGATACTGATTACAATTACTAGAAGTAAAACAGTGTAGGCACAGTACCTCTTTATGTATAGGCATATCACATCACGCAAAATGTTTTAAATCTACTAAAAAAACAGACCATCTTGTTAAACGTCTTTGTTTTATTTTTAACAACTCATAACATATTTATTACATAGGATAGATGTAGAAAAATATCAAAATCATTTTAGTTTTTACACCTGAAAGGATAGCAGAGCTTTAGCATTGATTCGTTTGTTGTGTGGCAGGTTCCTCCACCCCGGCGTGACGGACAAGGGCAACTACAACATGTTCGACGTGGTGCGCGGGGTGCCGCCCAGCGGCGCCTACCCCGCCGCGCCCGCGCGCGACGTGGCGCCGCCCGAGTCCGCCTGGGAGCGCGGCCTCCGGACTGCCAAGGAGGTAATGAACTTATATATACATCATCAACTACAACATGTTCGACGTGGCGCCGCCCGAGTCCGCCTGGGAGCGCGGCCTCCGGACTGCCAAGGAGGTAATGAACTTATATATACATCATCAACTACAACATGTTCGACGTGGCGCCGCCCGAGTCCGCCTGGGAGCGCGGCCTCCGGACTGCCAAGGAGGTAATGAACTTATATATACATCATCAACTACAACATGTTCGACGTGGCGCCGCCCGAGTCCGCCTGGGAGCGCGGCCTCCGGACTGCCAAGGAGGTAATGAACTTATATATACATCATCAACTACAACATGTTCGACGTGGCGCCGCCCGAGTCCGCCTGGGAGCGCGGCCTCCGGACTGCCAAGGAGGTAATGAACTTATATATACATCATCAACTACAACATGTTCGACGTGGCGCCGCCCGAGTCCGCCTGGGAGCGCGGCCTCCGGACTGCCAAGGAGGTAATGAACTTATATATACATCATCAACTACAACATGTTCGACGTGGCGCCGCCCGAGTCCGCCTGGGAGCGCGGCCTCCGGACTGCCAAGGAGGTAATGAACTTATATATACATCATCAACTACAACATGTTCGACGTGGCGCCGCCCGAGTCCGCCTGGGAGCGCGGCCTCCGGACTGCCAAGGAGGTAATGAACTTATATATACATCATCAACTACAACATGTTCGACGTGGCGCCGCCCGAGTCCGCCTGGGAGCGCGGCCTCCGGACTGCCAAGGAGGTAATGAACTTATATATACATCATCAACTACAACATGTTCGACGTGGCGCCGCCCGAGTCCGCCTGGGAGCGCGGCCTCCGGACTGCCAAGGAGGTAATGAACTTATATATACATCATCAACTACAACATGTTCGACGTGGCGCCGCCCGAGTCCGCCTGGGAGCGCGGCCTCCGGACTGCCAAGGAGGTAATGAACTTATATATACATCATCAACTACAACATGTTCGACGTGGCGCCGCCCGAGTCCGCCTGGGAGCGCGGCCTCCGGACTGCCAAGGAGGTAATGAACTTATATATACATCATCAACTACAACATGTTCGACGTGGCGCCGCCCGAGTCCGCCTGGGAGCGCGGCCTCCGGACTGCCAAGGAGGTAATGAACTTATATATACATCATCAACTACAACATGTTCGACGTGGCGCCGCCCGAGTCCGCCTGGGAGCGCGGCCTCCGGACTGCCAAGGAGGTAATGAACTTATATATACATCATCAACTACAACATGTTCGACGTGGCGCCGCCCGAGTCCGCCTGGGAGCGCGGCCTCCGGACTGCCAAGGAGGTAATGAACTTATATATACATCATCAACTACAACATGTTCGACGTGGCGCCGCCCGAGTCCGCCTGGGAGCGCGGCCTCCGGACTGCCAAGGAGGTAATGAACTTATATATACATCATCAACTACAACATGTTCGACGTGGCGCCGCCCGAGTCCGCCTGGGAGCGCGGCCTCCGGACTGCCAAGGAGGTAATGAACTTATATATACATCATCAACTACAACATGTTCGACGTGGCGCCGCCCGAGTCCGCCTGGGAGCGCGGCCTCCGGACTGCCAAGGAGGTAATGAACTTATATATACATCATCAACTACAACATGTTCGACGTGGCGCCGCCCGAGTCCGCCTGGGAGCGCGGCCTCCGGACTGCCAAGGAGGTAATGAACTTATATATACATCATCAACTACAACATGTTCGACGTGGCGCCGCCCGAGTCCGCCTGGGAGCGCGGCCTCCGGACTGCCAAGGAGGTAATGAACTTATATATACATCATCAACTACAACATGTTCGACGTGGCGCCGCCCGAGTCCGCCTGGGAGCGCGGCCTCCGGACTGCCAAGGAGGTAATGAACTTATATATACATCATCAACTACAACATGTTCGACGTGGCGCCGCCCGAGTCCGCCTGGGAGCGCGGCCTCCGGACTGCCAAGGAGGTAATGAACTTATATATACATCATCAACTACAACATGTTCGACGTGGCGCCGCCCGAGTCCGCCTGGGAGCGCGGCCTCCGGACTGCCAAGGAGGTAATGAACTTATATATACATCATCAACTACAACATGTTCGACGTGGCGCCGCCCGAGTCCGCCTGGGAGCGCGGCCTCCGGACTGCCAAGGAGGTAATGAACTTATATATACATCATCAACTACAACATGTTCGACGTGGCGCCGCCCGAGTCCGCCTGGGAGCGCGGCCTCCGGACTGCCAAGGAGGTAATGAACTTATATATACATCATCAACTACAACATGTTCGACGTGGCGCCGCCCGAGTCCGCCTGGGAGCGCGGCCTCCGGACTGCCAAGGAGGTAATGAACTTATATATACATCATCAACTACAACATGTTCGACGTGGCGCCGCCCGAGTCCGCCTGGGAGCGCGGCCTCCGGACTGCCAAGGAGGTAATGAACTTATATATACATCATCAACTACAACATGTTCGACGTGGCGCCGCCCGAGTCCGCCTGGGAGCGCGGCCTCCGGACTGCCAAGGAGGTAATGAACTTATATATACATCATCAACTACAACATGTTCGACGTGGCGCCGCCCGAGTCCGCCTGGGAGCGCGGCCTCCGGACTGCCAAGGAGGTAATGAACTTATATATACATCATCAACTACAACATGTTCGACGTGGCGCCGCCCGAGTCCGCCTGGGAGCGCGGCCTCCGGACTGCCAAGGAGGTAATGAACTTATATATACATCATCAACTACAACATGTTCGACGTGGCGCCGCCCGAGTCCGCCTGGGAGCGCGGCCTCCGGACTGCCAAGGAGGTAATGAACTTATATATACATCATCAACTACAACATGTTCGACGTGGCGCCGCCCGAGTCCGCCTGGGAGCGCGGCCTCCGGACTGCCAAGGAGGTAATGAACTTATATATACATCATCAACTACAACATGTTCGACGTGGCGCCGCCCGAGTCCGCCTGGGAGCGCGGCCTCCGGACTGCCAAGGAGGTAATGAACTTATATATACATCATCAACTACAACATGTTCGACGTGGCGCCGCCCGAGTCCGCCTGGGAGCGCGGCCTCCGGACTGCCAAGGAGGTAATGAACTTATATATACATCATCAACTACAACATGTTCGACGTGGCGCCGCCCGAGTCCGCCTGGGAGCGCGGCCTCCGGACTGCCAAGGAGGTAATGAACTTATATATACATCATCAACTACAACATGTTCGACGTGGCGCCGCCCGAGTCCGCCTGGGAGCGCGGCCTCCGGACTGCCAAGGAGGTAATGAACTTATATATACATCATCAACTACAACATGTTCGACGTGGCGCCGCCCGAGTCCGCCTGGGAGCGCGGCCTCCGGACTGCCAAGGAGGTAATGAACTTATATATACATCATCAACTACAACATGTTCGACGTGGCGCCGCCCGAGTCCGCCTGGGAGCGCGGCCTCCGGACTGCCAAGGAGGTAATGAACTTATATATACATCATCAACTACAACATGTTCGACGTGGCGCCGCCCGAGTCCGCCTGGGAGCGCGGCCTCCGGACTGCCAAGGAGGTAATGAACTTATATATACATCATCAACTACAACATGTTCGACGTGGCGCCGCCCGAGTCCGCCTGGGAGCGCGGCCTCCGGACTGCCAAGGAGGTAATGAACTTATATATACATCATCAACTACAACATGTTCGACGTGGCGCCGCCCGAGTCCGCCTGGGAGCGCGGCCTCCGGACTGCCAAGGAGGTAATGAACTTATATATACATCATTAAGATAGGAGGTATTTTCAAAATGAAACACTGTTATAACTCTTGTGTAATCATTGCAATTTTTATGTATAGGGTTTGAAATTATAATCCGTTAATAACTGTAACATTTATTAATAAAAACATCCTTAAAAAAATCAAAAATAACGCTGAAATTAGTACAGTCCCACTTCTAAAACTAAATCAACGATTGCAACGATGTTCAGGCCGACAGTTATAATTGAGAAAGCGACATAAAATTAAAATAATCTCTTTAATGACTGTAATGCTAACTAAGGACTCTTAAGACACAGTTTTACTTATGTTTTCATTGCAGGAGATGACTTGCATCGTTGACGACATTCTGTATTGATATCACGCGTCAAATCGGACAAAGAGAGGAACCTTATTTTCGAAAGAGTATTATCTGACGGTCTTATTGCAGATATACCTATACACTCAATACCATAAGTGGTATCCTGAGTGTCTGGCTTTTGATTATAATGCATTATTAACCCCGAGCTAACGGCAAAGGGGATAGAACCAGCTGAAAAATGTCTTCTCATATTTCTTAAATTTAAAGAGGATACCTCTTTCAGTCAGTCAGTCAGCCAAGTCAGACAGAGAAGCACATTTTATATAATTAGATATTGGTACTAATTCCGCAACTTTTCTTAAGAGAACATCGTCATTATCATTAGTGAGCAAAGACTTTAGGGTATTGTGAGGCAATATCTCGTCCGCTGGTTTATCTAAGACAGTTTTCAAAAATATTTTCTTCGACAAAGCAGCCATTGAGGTTAAAGAGGAATCGGGAGAGTTTTCTATTATCAAATCATCCGATGTGCATTCGGTTTTGTTACGTTTATCAGGCATAGAAGAGTCTTCATATTTTACTGACATTGAACGTTTTTTGGGAGTTCTACATTTTTCATGATGAAAACTGGCATGTAGGTTTTCATTGTGGGCCGATCTTAACGAGGAACGCCGAACATTCCCATTTTTTCCATGACCTGTGAAAAGTGGACAAATAAGTTAACTGCAACCAGAGTATGAATATCTATTTGACAGATTCAGTAAAAAGTGCTCTTAAATGTAAAGAATAAAAAAAATCTTAAGCTTACCACTGCTTAGAATAACATTTTCATCAAAAATATACATACCTTTGTTATAAATCCAAGTAAAATATTTGTCGTTCAGCACAATTTAAATAGTAATTAACTATTATTTACTCAAAAGCAATCAAAAACGCTGCAAACAGATTAAAAACACCGCACTCACTGCGAGATACGCACCGTTTTTGTCTCGCTCTAGAGCGGGAACACTGTACTTGCGTATAAAGATAGGAGATATTAGCTCAAAGTTTTATTTGAAATGAAGTTACGAGATGTTTCCATTTGTAAGTTAGAATATATTTCCTGCCAAAATTAATCAGGTTGTGATGGACCTTAATATAGGAGATGTTTCTTCGGTGCCTAGCTACGTCAATTTTGCGAATTTCAACTTAATTCATATATCAGTAGACGCGCAATTCATTCTCTATCGAACTGCATTCATAAGTCATTTTTGTAAAAAATGTAAGTTAGGAGTTGTTAGCACTTCCCCGTCGATATGGGGCATTTCACGTGAAGCGGACAACCAAAAAAATATGAGGTCGTGAATTTTGTTTATATTGTGGTCAGTTATACTTCTAGTAGACGTGGATGTGTACATCCATTTTTTTTTCGTATGATTCTTTTTTGCTGACTTATGAGCTTTTCAAAAATCACCAAGAATGAAATCTTGAATTTTTGGATGCTTTTTATCTGTATCAATTAATTTGTAGAAATAAATAAAAAGTATTGTTACATATAGTAAAACAGTTGAAGTTTTTAATTTTTATGTTGAATTCTAAATTTGATTTTTTTACGTATAGTAAACCGGAAGTGAAAATTTCAAATCAATTTTTAAGTAACTTCGCTATGTTTTTATTTAATTTTTTTAACTTTAATTAAAGCTTTAAATCTACTCATTATTCACAAAAAAAATTAAAACGTGATCGCCAATAGTTTAAGACTTAGAGCACATAGAGTACATACACATAGATATGAGCACTTTCTAATCAATCGAGTTTATGCGCTAACATGCTGAAATACTACACTATTCATATTTTATTCTTATTATACATGCAAAAATAAAAAAATAAAACTTTTACCTTTAACTTTTATTTTGAAAAGAGTAACAATATACTAAGTACACTGTTCATGTTGTGATTTTGGCTTCTTTCGGTCATTTCCAATTGCTTAAACTCTTCCGCGGTGATATTGAAATCTAGAAAACTTACTCTATCCATAATCGATGGCGTTAATGAAATTACGAATCTATAATTATAATTTGTGTGTGAATTGCTTTTTTTTTTTATTAATTCTTTTTGTTCGACGTGAACTGTGACCACATTTTGAACAAATATAAACTGCTGCAGTTATTGCTTTGAATTCGTCAAAACGTAAAAAAAAATTGCTACTATCAGAAATTCGTCGCTGTCGTTCAATGTCCATTTTTTTCCCGGTTGAAAATGCATTAGGCATCCGCGGCCACAGTGGTGGTATGTAGTATGTAGAACTCCCCTGTTTATAGCGATGATATGCTTATTATATCGCTAGAAGATGGTTTACCTACTTAACCCAGGATGTTCCTCTAAATGCCAGTAAATTGAGCACCAGGAATAGCTAATGCATATTATTATACATCCGGTACCGTGGCGATGCCTATGAAATAGCAGTCATGGACTCTCCTGGGTCCATTCAATGCACAACTACAACTCTACGCATCGATCGGCCTCTAAAAGAAATTAGGACTATGTTCCCTACTCCTCGAAGCCGAGGCTCGGGGGACAGCCTGCTGTCTGTGCGCCTTCGATGAAATGGGTAGGAGAGATCTTTCTCCTGAAAACACTCCGCGGACTTCTACTGAATCCGTGTACCGTGTGCTGTCGCTGTGATGACTGATGACATTAAGTTTCCGGATCACCCTCCCTCTTTTCTTTCAGAACATTCTAGCATTTTGGGCTAGATCGCTTGAACCAGTTTTTGAAGTTTTTTTTCATAACTAATAGTAGGTAGGTGATACGAAGTGCATCGATGAACTTCGTATCACCCTACTTAACATTAGTTATTAAAAATCATTGGCATATCATCGATCATGGATAGAGTTTTTATTTTTATTTTTTATTGTAATCTTTTGACATAACATTAACCCAATGCGTGGTACTCTTAGTGCACATCACGGTTAGTTCATTGCTATCACGCTTTATATTAAAAGTTCAATTCAATTTATAGTTTAAGTTAAGACAGTACAACGTCTGTCGGTTCAGCTAGTACAATATAAATTACACTTTTTTATGAGCTACAAACTTGTCAATCGCTTCGTTCAGATGCTTCGAATAGCGAACAAGCGCAAAGAACAAGACATGGACTTCGAGGAGAAGAAGCTGCACTTGTCGGTGGGCGGCGTGGTGCACGACCCCGACGCGGAGCTGGCGTACGCGGCCGCGGCCGTGGGCGCCTCGCCCCCGCGCCACCACGACCAGCCCGCGCCCGCGCACTACCGGGACCCGGAGGCCTTCAGGTACATTACACATTCACTATAGTATAATTAAAATCTCGCTGCAGACTTGGTCATAAATCATAATCGGAGTAGGGATGTGCGCTAGTTGCGCCCGCGCAAGGCCATTATCGATAACGGAATCATTAAGGTTATCACGTAAACATACTGCATTCATTAAGTATGCAGGGTAACTAATGAGTACTCATGTGTTTTTGCGAGACTTCCTTCTCGTAAGGACACATTAGTATCCATTAGTAATTCTATAAACAGAAGGTAATTCTATAAAAACTAATATGTTTTCACGTTCTTAATTACATAAAAAGAGGGTAATTAACAAATATGTTTTTGTCTCCTTTGCTACCCGCTAGTTGCGTCGTGCTATTAAGTATATATAAATCGCTATAAAAAGAAATTAGATTAGACCTTCAAGATAGCTGATGTCGAGAAGTTAGTCGATGCAGCCATTTCCAATGTCTCCATTGAAAATTGGCAAAAATGTGTGGAACATGCAGAATTGCTGCAAGATGAAGACTTAAGAAAAGCACATTTATGCGAAGAGTTCATCATTCATGTGGATGATGATGACGATGACTCAGACAAAGAATTTTAATTTTCTATTTTTAGTTTTATACTCGTATATACGTTCTTTTGTTTAAATATTTAATATGCTTTGTAGTAAATTTGTTAATAAAATAAAAAAAATGTGTATTTATTTCTATCACCCATTTATAAATATATTAAACTATCGATATCACTCATCGACTGCAGTAATACACAGGACTACGTGTGGGCGTGGCCTGCTCATAAAGCCCGTGAGTGGGAAAGAGAGCGAAACACTCGAATGATTTATGACCGAGTCTGCAGCGAGATTTTAACTATACTATAGGACTCTAGTAGTCTTCTCGATTCACTCAAACATTTTACCTCTTCGTAAAGTATAGGTAACAAGCATAACTGTCCAAAGGCGAAAGACTTCTATTATTAAATATAAGTCTTTCGCCTTTGGTCACTTGATTACAAGGTAGTATTTTAAAATCGTGTTAGTGTTTAGCATGTCTTAAAAATGTTTTATTTATTTTTGGTTAACCAACAGTTATTTTCATAATTATATTTTACATTCTCAAGTGCGGTAATTACTTATAGGCTAATATTAACCTTTTGAGCGCCAGGGTCACAAATACGTGACAAGCGAAAACTGTCCCTGAGCGCCAACGACACAAATATGTGACAAAAACAGCGGTACATTAAAACACGAAATAAACTATTTAAACATTACTTTAATGCCTATTTATTTATATACCTGTAAAATAGAAGGTCCAAAATTTATTTATTTCCATAAAACTAATTAAATTGCATTATAAATATTGAGAAATTTTACGTTAAAAAGAAAGAAATAAACTCTGAAAAAAGAATGTCCTCACACGCCAGAGTCATAACTGCGTGACCGCTAGTGATGTAGCGCATGTTGGATAATATCATTATTTCAAATCAAAGATCGATTCGAAACTTTCCTCTGGAATATATTATTTTAGGTATAATTTGGTACTAGGATAAAGCAGCATTAATTTTATAAAACCAGTCTTAAAAATCATTCAATAAGCTACATAGTCAAAAATAAAATTTGGTTGGGTCGAATTTCGATATTCACTAATCCCAACTCAAGCGCATCCCTAACGCAACCCGAATTATCAGTACCCTGTACGCCATGGTCACGTGTTTCATTTATTATAAAATAATATTGTACTAGAACATCGATAAACGAGATATTACGTTGCCACATCCTTATTTCGGAAGCGAAGTAGTTATTAAAATGGCGGGCCGTCCACGCCATGGTCACAATATGAAGACAGCAGATCAAGAATAGTGTTGTACCTACAGTTATTATATTTAAATATATTGTAGTCTCATATCTGTTATTACGGTATTATACAAGTCTGTAAATAGTGTATAACTATTACTTTAATAGGAAGAAATGTAATGTTGAATTAAATTTCAATGTTCTAAGGACATTATATTTCGAAATTAAAGACGAAAATGAAAATAAAATTGATTATCGATGAAGTTTTGGAATCCCTATTTTTTTCGTAGGTATTTGCGGTGAATTTGTGGCCTGGCGTTGAGGGCAAGTTCATGCGTTTTTGCTCTGGCGTTCAAAAGGTTAACCTTTTAATTAAATGTCTAGTTTTAAATTTAAAAGTTTTACTTAAATACAAACTTAAAAGCAGTGTATTAAATGTACCATAATGTAACCTTAGCATAACATTAGGTAATGAGATAAATGTTAAATGATAAGAGTGAACAGACCTTTTTACATTTACATACCCACACATAACTTATTGAAATGAATTATTTAAGTGTGTGTTTTTACTAGAATACAAGAAAATACTAATGTAATTTATTAATACATGAGCGTATACTTGCTTAGTTATGTATAAGACCTAATATTTATTTAGGTCGATATTTATGTATTTATATAAGTTATATTCATGTTATATAACTTATATAATTTAACTATGTATGTGACTTTGTTGGTACAATCTCTGGGTATAGCAACATAATTAATTCACCCAGCTCCGTTTTTACTTCTAATGAGTTCATGCTGAAGTTTTCCGGAAAAGATTGCTAATTTAAAATAATTAATTTGATTTATTTGTATATTTATTCCTGGTGTATAATTAATTATGTATTTTTTCTGTAATCCCCTAGGCCGTACGGACCTATGTACCGCGGACGTTTCCCTCGGCCCGCGGCGGATGAGCGTGAACGTTTCTACGAACGCGAACATCCGTACGAGCGCGAGCGCGGGTACGAACGAGTACCGCACTATGACGAACGTGTACCGGCGGGTGAAGAAGCGCCGTATCATAAGGTAATGCATTGAATTATTATACTTATACGTACACTTTTTCGTAAGATAAGTTATATACATCTTACTCGGTCCTGATTATAACTTAGGGCTCAATTTTCGCTGATTCGATTCTCGAACAAGAAAAACGTGTAGGGTAATACTGCCTATTCTTGGCACCGCACCAATAATTGGCACAGCTACGTGAATAAATGGTTATTCTTTTTTAAATTGCAACATTTGAGTTATATTGAAATGGAAATGGGGTTTGGTTTATCTATGCCAATATTTGGTGAAATATATAAAAATTGAGAATTTTTTTTTTTTATTTGTACAATTAATTAAATATTTGTTTTTATATAATATTATAATAAAATATTACAAGGTGTGTGTACATTTGTTACTTTTCCATGAAGGTCTTGGAGTCATACTCATTGTCATGGTTTATTGATTCATTATTATTAGATAGATCCCTGGGGAGACCAGAAGGTACCGAGTTATTGTGAGGTTTACATTTAGCTTTCATTATAATTATTATTATAAGTTTATGTTGTTAAATAGAAAGTGATTAGTTCAAAATTAGATGACTTCTTCAGGAGTATAGTATATTCATCCCATAAAACCTGAAAATAGTTGGGCTTCTAAAAATGTCAACTACTTAACCCACTAAGGCCCGCTTGCGCGTACCGCCGGGTTATTTAAATAAATACAGGGTTAGTTAACTCTGAGTTATATCATTAACTTTTTAACCCCAATATTACGTTGCATCATTCAAAACTAACTCCGAGTTAGTTAACCTGACATTTTTTTATTTTAAGATGGAAACATTGCGACCTTTTTATGCCGGTTATGTAATCTTACCAAAGATGAATCAGCGAATGGAGAATGGAATTTGTATATCTATCTATTTTCCTCTAAAAAGCTTTCCATATGACTCGTATTTCGAATGAATATGACATGACATTTCGTCTGGTCTCTTTGCGAGTTAAAATTATCACATCTTTCTGCAACTCTTCTATTAAAAATGTCTGAGCTAATGTATTCAATGATCTTTTCATCATCATCATCAGACAGTAAAAATAATTAATCATTGTTCAGGAGTTTCAGGACACATGAAAAGTATTTGCATCGCAACAAAACAACAATTTTGACATTACAAACTCGGAATTAGTAATTTAACCCTCCATCATGTGTGAGTTAAATTTTTTAAAAATAACCTAGCGTTTGTTCCAAATTCTTTGTGATGCAAGACGAATTGGTCATTTAAACCCGTGTTAGCAACTAACCCTGAGTAATTAAGATAATTCTGGGTTAAAGCGGGCCTTAGTACTACAGCATAATTATTTATTGACACAAGACACACAAGACAGACTTCTAGGACACTTGAAATAAATTTAATCATCATTTTATTGTTAATGTTACCTTTTAATAATTGATTTTGTACCAATTGAGAATTTTCTTGATATGGATTCAAGTACAGGTGTATGTGAATACCAAAGTGCTTAAAAATATTGTTTATTTAATTTAGCGTCGAGTAAGATCATCGCGGGAGGTGATCGTTCAACGGGCCGAGGTCGAGCGTCGTGAGGGGCGCGCGCGAGAGGGGCGGGAGGTACGCGAGGGGCGGGAGGGGCGAGACCCACGACACGACGAATGGGCCGATCCTTGGATGCGAGCTGAACCAGCCGCCAGAAAACGCAAGCCACCATCTTCTGAAGATTCGTATTCGTCTTCAAGGTAAACTTTATACCATACCGCCTTTCAAAAGTACATGATGTGTTACAAATAAGTGTAACCAAAAACTCCATCTTGTACGCATTGATCACCAAATTTTCTATGGTACCTGAGCAATGCGAACAAGTTAAAGGAAGAAAGAAAAATATGGCGGATGAGACTCTTATTGAATACGATATAATTTTGTCACAATTTGTGAAATAAATGTAGTTTCGATATTAAATATCGAAAATTCAATAGAGTGCCGTGCATTCTCTTTACGAGTGTGTTGCATTCGGTGAATTAAATATATCAAAATTGTTCCAGAGTTATTTTTAGTGATGGTTCTATTATTTTGTATTAATTATTTGACAGGTTCAAATCCTGTCCAGTGCTACATTATTTTTAATAACATTTTTGGAATTGTCTCCCCGTACAATATAAATTTTGTATTCGGCCCAAGATGGCATCTCAATACGCAAAAAGTTAATTTCCACCCAATTTCTCTTTAAATCAAATATTAATGCGAAATTTTCCTCCCGCTTCGTTCCTCCTCCTCGGGCGTCTGGATTGCTTTCTTAACTCATCTAATGTCGTGGTTTTATGGTGTTCTCCTCATGATCTCATACTGATATCGTCATTAACATGCATGTTTCGATATCACAACTTCTACTTCATTGGGTTTCACTGTTGGTCGTGTCGTGTGCGTGAGTGCGTTAACTATATGCCCACATGCGTGTGGGTGTGTGTTGCATGTATACGTCCGATCATTTCCCCCTGTCCCCTACTCCTGGCTGAACCCACAGCTCTTCAAATTCCAGTTCGCGAAGTTCCCGGTCGCCGAGTGCACGACGCAAGCGAAGGGCCTCCTCGTCTTCTAGGCAAAGGTGAGTTATGTTTACCGACTACAGAATGCAGAATTAAGGCGCTGTGGAAGTCTACACCTGTCTTGTAGTTATTGTGTTGGTTATTCAAAACTGGTAATGAAATATGTATAGTATTTTTTTGACATAAAGTTCTTATGACGTAATAATATTCTGCGAACTTTGAATTGAGTTTATTTTAGTTAGAATACCAACACTATGACTGCGACAATTTAGTGATCAATAAACTAGGCAGGAGTATATTCCCAGCGGATAATATTGTAGCTCGAATTGCTTTATTAACCCATTTACTTTATTGAAATAGCCAGAGTCGTGCAATAGTCCCTGTTACATTTTTTACCGGTTTATTCGGCGTCATCAATTTAACATTTCAGTTTGTCGATATTTGTTTATAGGATATAAAGAAATTTGTTGGGTAATGTAATTGTTGAGGCTTAGGTGTAGGTGGTACAATCAAATTTCGTCAGGCGAACACCATCATTTAGTTCTGAAAATATTGTTGTACTTTAGGTTAATCAATAATACTCATTGGGTTAGTTAGATCGAGAATAGAGGTTTATATAGCTGAAGTGTGAGTAGTTCCTTAGTATCATAATACAAAAGAACTACTCACACTTACAGAGAAAATAAAGGTTTTGTATGGAAACGCGTAAGTCTGTTCTGCTATAAACTGAATAAGTGTGAGGTAGTAACATAATAATACCACGGTGTGTCACTGGTGGTTGGTGATTAATTTACATAGCGGATTATATTTTCAAACATGCTGATTTTAAGTTGATTTTTACAGATATCTTAAAGGTCTATTGCATATAAAAACCGGGATCGATGAATTAATGTAGCAAACTTCTACCTTTGTCTTGAATTTGGAAATTAAATATACTATGTAGTTTTAAATGCGGGCACACTTTAACATAGTATTCTATTAGGTACAGAGTTATACAATTCATTTTCCATACTTTTAAGCACAATCGTTATTATTGACATCTAACATGTTGCCTTTTAATTGTATGTTTTATTAGGTTTGGTTATGACTTGGGTCTTGCCAACTGCGAAAGTCAAAGAATATTTTCATAATATTTATTTATTTCATAATATATTTCAGCATTATGATAATGTCTTCATCTTATTACATTAACAGTTTATTATTTCGTGCTTTTTTACATTTTAATTAGCGCTTGTCGGTTGATGACATTTGTTTTTGTTTATGTGTAGATTGTCACCGTCGGTGATCGTACGCGAGCGCCGCTTGGCCACCGCTCGTGCTACGGCCATGAACCCCCCCGCCCCGCGGCGCCGCGCCCCCTCTCCCGCCACCGCCCGACAAGGAGCTGCTAACCCCCCGCCCCCCGCCTCGTTGCGACATAAGGTAAAATATTCAACATTCAATCTCAATAATAAAGTGAATGGGATGGTGATAATTTATGTGACGCTAAGGTAGTGCCAAAAAATCCATCCTTTTTTCTTAGATTTAACCAAGATAATCGTGCATTTGGCCTTATGAAAATTAAGTGATATTTTCGGCCTGAATGTCACGAAATTCGAACAGATCATTTAAAGTGTCAGTCATATCCTTATTACGTTGGACAACTATAATAATGAGTATGTATTTTCAGGATGAAATGGACCCTTACGGACGCAACAAAGCGTCGAGCCGAAACAGAGACAGAAAGAAATACTCGAGATCCTCGACGTCAGGCTCAGGTAATTTAACTGAAACTGCATTCTGTAAGTTCTGTCAGTGGGAAAATTCGCTATTGTTCGTTTAGGCATGTAGCGTTCAAGACCTTTCAACGACAACCTCCGTGGCGTAGCGGTATAAGTCTTGCTTTGAGTCAAGCAGTTCGTGGGTTCGATTCCAGACAGATCTTTGTGTAAATTCTAGGATTTCTTTCCGGGTGTTGTTGTTTGAGTGTCTACTCGCCGTGTCTTGAAAAGCATGTGTGAAAGTGACATGTACAGAAGCCGGACCAACCACAAGAAGACAAGCAGCGCCATCTAACACCTAGCATCCCAACTAACCTGTATCGCGCAATGCAAGTTCGCAAGCCGAAAGCAGTTGGTTCCGATTGTTATAACATCATCTATTACAAGTGTATACCAGGGAACGGGCAGCGGCATATCCCTGTGTATTACAACATAATACTGTAGTCACCAAACCGCCTGCCAAGCGTGGTTATTATTGCAAAAACCCTCCCTCGGGAGGGGGCCCATGTTCAGCAATAGACGTTATACGGGCTGGTGAGGAAGACCTTTTACGGTTTTATAAGGACACCGCCACTATACACAAATTAGTTGATCACTGTTTAACTTTAAAAGTATGCATTACCTATGTTATTATTCTTTCCCTCAAAACAAATAAATACTTTAAGATATCATTCAAAAAGCTTTACTTTTTTTTGTCTATGTGAGAAATGTTTATCTCGTTATAGAATCATCAACATCTTCGAGTGAGTCTGAGAGCGAATCACATTCGTCGTCATCGTCGGGCAGTTCCGGAGCTCGGCGCGCCAGACACGCGCGTCTGCTCAATGCGGCGGCGAGACCTCGGTCAGTCATCGTCCTGTCCTTACTGATATTATGAATGCGGAAGCAACTCGGTCTGTCTGTCTATCTGTCTGTCGCTCTTTCACGTCAAATCTACTGAAACAATTTAAATGAAATTTGGTACACAGATAGTGTAAAACCTGAGAAAGGACATAGGCTACTTTTTATAGCGAAAAAGGGGTGGTAGGGTATCAAAAAAAACAGAAATCAAAAATAGTTTATTAGAACCAACAAGTTTTTTTTACATTAGTAGTGATTGGAGCCTCCTTTTAAGCGAATAAGAGAGGAGATACCGCTCTTCCAAGCGTTATTTGTATACATGCAGTAGGTACTTGCTTAATTCTATTTTATAATTAATGGTTTATTTTTATAATATACTAAAACTACTAAACTAAACTAGATGAATTACAATGTGCTTATAAAGTTAAATGAATGAGTATGTATGGGATGTATGTGTATGTTTGTGTAGTTATGTATGTATAGAGTACCTGTGTGTGTGTTTGGATGAGTGTGTTAGGAGCGAATGGGATTTAGCCTAAGAATAGTGATAGGGTATATTTATAGCAGTAGAGCCTCAGTATCTTCACAACATAAAGGTTTAATCCATTCAACTACATTTTTTTTGCATTCATGAATTTTTTTATTAGGTACATAGATTACTTTATTAAATTTGTTGTAGATCTGAGTCGAGCGCTTATTATATTGGATGCTGGCAAATTTAGTTTTAGTTTGTGGAACTTCTGCAATTAGGTATTTTCTTCTTTTTAAATTTATTTTAGAGTCATAGGGAAGGGTTTTGTGTTTTTTAAGAATAATTCTAATAATGTAAAGTTTTCTCACAGTGAGAAGGTCGCTAATTTGGTAGAGGGAGTGAGTAGGGAATCTAAGGTTTTTGAAATACATAAGCTTTATTAGCGCGCGTTGTCCTCGCTCGACGTCAATGAATTTAGTTTTGGCTGCGCCTCCCCAAATGGGAATACAGTACGTCAAGACAGACTGCACCAAAGCTATTTAGATTTCATTAAGGAGATATCTAGGTGTATCTGAATTATTGGAGACATTTCTTGGAACAATGTCCTTTAGCGTTTTAAGGATCCAGCTCAGTTTTCTAATTCTACTAGTAACTTGTTCAAGGTGTACCAGGAAAGTTTTTGATCGATCACGACGCCCAGATATTTAATTTGGGAAACTTTCTCTTGTGTGGGGTATTGACAATTATTTGAGTCATCACAGGTATGTACTCTCAAGTTAAGATCGGTGTTAGGCATGGGACGGTTAGAAATACTAAAGCAGATATACTTAGTTTTAGCTGTATTAAACATCAACAGGTTATCATTAAGCCATCTAGCTACCTGGGCCATACCCGCCTCAGCACTCTGGGCACCGTAATCCCAGGACTTCCCAGTAAAAACAACAGCGGTGTCGTCAGCATAGGAAAACACTTTAGCATTACTGATCCTAAGGTTGCAAAGGTCATTAATATAAAGAAGGAATAACGTAGGACCCAACACGCTTCCTGAGGAACACCAAACATGAAATTAGCATCGCGACTAACAAAATCTCCCATTTTAACGCGTTATTTTCGGCCTGTCCGGTAGTCCTTTGCAAATTCGAGCCGAATTCCTCTTACTCCTGTAGCTTCCAACTTGTTTATTAGGATGGAAATGGAGACAGTGTCAAAAACCTTTTTTAGGTCCAAAAATAATGTGAAACACTTGTTGCCTTTATCCATATTATCAGCTATTAGACTACTAAGTGCAGTAACTGCATCCTCTGGGTCTACTCCGGGTATGAAAGAGGGGGGATGGAGAGTGTCAAAGTCACTGTTCCACGCGGACGAAGCGGCAGGTAGTTTATATTAATAATATATATGAAATGTGAATAAGTAATAACAACAACAAGTAATAATAACGCCGGGAGGGGACGCCCTAAAAGGACATACACTGACCTCAGAAAGGTCAGGTGCGTAGTACTCGCAACCGGCGTGCGTGTTTGACCAGATGTATGAACGTGGAAGAGGCAAAAGGAGTGTGTAAGGATCGTAGCAGGTGGCGTTCTGTAGTTTCTGCCTACCCTCATGGGAGAAAGGCGTGATTAAATGTATGTATGTGAATAAGTATAGATGTGTTACTCATATTGTATTTGTTTCTGCACAGGTTAAACGCAAAATCGAATGCCGGCTTAGCTGCAGTAGTGACAACTCTAACCAGCAAACAGGAAGTCTCGAGCGATAAAGGTATGTATCATTGAATTTTATATATAAGAAATAATATGGTATCCATCAATTACGACATAACTAAGTTTGCGACATGAAATTAGTTGATTTACGGCTCTTCATTTCACTTGCTTAGTGAATTCAGAACGAAACTTAAGAAATAGTGTTCATTACTGATTAAGTTCAAACGTTGAAGGCGAGGTTGTTTTTTTTTTAAACGACAACTCCCGCACTAGCAAATTAACTCACTGTGTCGCAGGAGACTTTACAAGCAATAATTCGCGGACACAAAGTATCGAATCCAACACACCAGGCACCAGGGGCCCGAGTCTAATATCGTAATGGTATGTCGTGCAGCTGTCACTGACGTCTCGATGGTCGGTTTTTTTGCACAATTGGTAATCTACTAATCCAAAAGACAAAGCAAGCAAAAGTTAGTGACAGTTCCACGACACACCGTTACGATAGTAGACTCAGGCCCCAGGCCTCAGGAGCTATGGTAACCCCTGAGCCTAGCCTAGCAGTTTAACTTTTTCAATAAATTAATGTCTAATATTTTTTCAGAATCTGGCGGCAAGAAAAGATCGGCTACGTCACCGGTAAATTCAGGACCGGCTAAGAAATCAGTGTCGCGAAGAGAGGAGCTGCTAAAACAACTGAAAGCTGTAGAAGACGCAATAGCTAGAAAGCGTTCGAAAGTATAGGGATGGCGTGGCAGGCGTGTGTACAGTCCTGCATAACGAACAGTTAAACAAACGCGCCTTCAGTTCTGCCTGGCGAAAGGTGTTTGACTGTAGTAGAACCATGTGCATCATTCAAAGGACTTGTCCCACTTGGTGCATAATCCTACGAAACGATAAATTAAGTAATCTAGGCAGAATTGAATACGTACAAATCTAAGCATTTACATTTTGTTATGTACCTAATATTATCATGTTAATTCATCAAAACTTCATACGAGCATACATATTTAAGAAGTATGTTAAATGTTTTCTTAATTGTAATGCTGACGGTAAAAGCGGGTGTATCAATGAAATGTTGACGTGTGCTGAATTATAGTGAAATTTATTTTTGCTATTTATCACAAACTGAAGTTGGAACCTAGATTAGGTTTTATGGTGACTTAGAGTATGTTATTGCATAGTGAATAAAAAATAAATACATAATTTTCTATAAGACTTTTTTATTTCTATTCCTTATACATTTTTTATGATAGATATGTTAGCTAGCCTGTATTTTCTAGATGTAGTGTTTCTTACCAGAATTTGATTTATATTACTATTTAGGAGTGTGTTTAGTGCGTTGTAGGCTATGTATCCAACTCCACAACTACCAGCTTCCGTAAAACTGAACCCTCCTTGTGTAACATAACCCATGACTTCCCGGGAGGCGATATTGCGCACTGTTTCTATGTTAGAAGGAAGCCATAATTCTCTCATACTTTTTACATATTCTGATGGTTCTTGTCGACTTTTTTTACTATTTGCCTGGATTTTCACCTGAAACATAAAATTATATATTTTGTTAGGTCTAAATCAAACACCAGCTTGCGCGCGGTTTTACGCGCATGGCTACCTTCCCTTCATAAATATAGCCTATATTACTCAGAGATAATGTATCATTCTAATGGTAAAAGAATTATCGAAATTTTGAGTTAATTCTTATCAAACAAACATACAAAATTATAAATCTTTTATAACATTACTATACATATATATGAAAATTTGACTAAGTTGTCTAAAGGGAACTTACAGTAGTCCCTTTCCTTTTAAGTTTCATCTTCTTTCTTCTATATTTTTTCAACATCTTAATATGTAAGCTCCGTTTTTGCTTTCTAATTTTCTCATTAGGATCTTCATATTTGTCTTCAAACAAGGTTTTTATAACAGTAAGGTCACTGGATTGAGGCATACAGATGAGTGCATGTTTCTTTAAATTGCCTCTATCAACAAGTTTTATATATACTGCAACTAAACATGATTTAGAACTTTCCATGTAGGATAAACTCTTCTTCAAAGAAATCTTATCCTGAAATAGTAATTTAAATACTTTTTATCATATAATTAAAAATAAATTAAACTAGATAAACAAAATAAACTTATAGATTAAGTAAACTATGTAATAGTGTTTTTTTATCCTAGCAAATTTACATAATACTAGCTGACCCGGCAGACTTCGTACTGCCTCAATCGATACATACCCTACACTACCCCCACCCTACACTACCCCTACCCTACACTACCCCTACCCTACACTACCCCTACCCTACACTACCCCTACCCTGCACTACCCCTACCCTACACTACCCCTACCCTACACTACCGCTACCCTACACTACCCCTACCCTGCACTACCCCTACCCTACACTACCCCTACCCTACACTACCCCTACCCTACACTACCCCTACCCTACACTACCCCTACCCTACACTACCCCTACCCTACACTGCCCCTACCCTACACTACCCCTACCCTACACTACCCCTACCCTACACTACCCCTACCCTACACTACCCCTACCCTACACTACCCCTACCCTACCTCTACCCTACCCCTACCCTACACCTACCTCTAATCTACCCCTAACTTTGACTGAAAAATAAAAATAAAAATTTAGGGGTGGACTACCCCTAACATTTAGGGGGATGAAAAATAGATGTTGGCCGATCAAAATCGGTTAAGCCGTTTCGGAGGAGTATGGCAACGAAAACTGTGACACGAGAATTTTATATATTAGATTTTAATTCTGTATTTTGTACAAAACAATATTTAGAATCAGTAGTAATCAAATGATAGATTTAATAAAAAGGAACTTTGCTTAATGAGCATTCTTGGACCCACATTATATGATCTGATGAATCTTTATCCTAGAAAACAAGGCTGACATAATGTAATAAAGTATAACAAATATACAGTATATTGTATGTTGTACCTGTATATCATTCAATTCGTTTTTGTCTCTCAATACGAAGAAATCATTTATCATTGTTCCACTCCAGTCTTTAAGTAATATTGTCCAAGGGCATTTGAATGGACTATTTATAGCTAGTTTTGCATAATTTACTCTTTTGCTTGGGGGTAGTCTAAAATATTTTTCTCTTAGTTCTGTTTCAATTCTATGTTCCTCATCATTCCCACTTTCTGAGTCTGGGGCTAGGTAGCATTCACCCATTTCAAAAGCTAAACTTTCTGTTTCTCTAAGTCCACCAGACCTTGCTCCAAACATAATAAATGTCATCCAGAATTGTAGAGCATATTCAGGTGGCACGATAACATCCCATCCACTGCCATATCCTAAAAAAAATATATTTTAGAATATGGAAAATGTAAAAAAGCAGACATTTGTGAAACATAAATATTAATATATATTTTTTTAATGATTGCTTATAATAATATGTACTCAATAATATAATTTATGTAGTAAAATTGATTTATGTCAATACTTTTTATAAGCATTGAAAATTACAGTTTACATTGAATATTAAAATTAGATTTGCCCCATTGTAAAACCTAGATGTTAAGTAGAGAATTGGTATAGTAAGACTATTCTTAGTTGTATACTCTTAACAGAGTGGTTGTGGTCATTTTGATGGTACATGGTGATGATGGTCACCTCCTCATCCATGAGCAATTCCTCTGTGGCAATAATAAATCAATTCAATTCCAGTATTAAAATTGGTATACCAGCATTTTAGAGGTGGTATTATCCACTCTGTTACATGCTTCCTTGATGTTTAGGTGTCACAGCATCAACATTAACAGCCTGTATAAGGTCCACTGCAAAATATGTCACTAGGCACATTTATTTTAAAATGTTGTGTGGTGTCCACCTAAGGGAAATACACCTGAGGGATGGGCAGCAGTCTCTATCATCTCAAAGATACTCAACATCTTACTACAAAGTGTTGTGTAGTGGTGATTATGGCAATTTTCCTCAACAACCCAGGTTACCCATGGTCTTTTAAGAGTAAGCCCATGTTTAGCAGTGGATGTAAACAGGCTGATACAGTAGTTTTTAGAGAATTTCAGAGAAGAAGAAAACACTAACCAACTTTTTTAAATACAGAGTGTTGTGAACCTGGTCTCTGTACCAATACTACTGGCACACTCTGAAGTATTGTGTCATCTTGGTTTACTTCCCCTGGAACCAACTGTGTTTTAGTTACATGTTCTATAAATTGTCCATTGCTTAATTTTTCCTCTTTTATTGTTTTATGTATTTCGGTGTCCCATAGAGGTGACGTTGATAGATAGGGAGGAATCTGACACAGTAAGGAACTATTTATTTGTGTGTCATTTGCCTCTTGTTTTGCTTTAGTGCGATATGATGGCCTACTTAATCTAGGATCTTTCACTATGAGTCCAATCACCATATTCGGGGATAATTGAGAGGGTGTACCAATAGTGCTTATTGCTTCCCAATATTCATCCTTTTCTTTCAAGTAGGTGGGTTTGTGTAGTGTCATCCATTTATCTTTTCTGTTAGTCATATCATTGTTATTTACACATTTCAAGCTCTGAACCAGAATGGCATGACTGTTAGGTCCTGTCAACCGAAATCTGTTCAGACCTGGCATTACTTTTATTTGTAAAGGACTGAGACCATTTTCTAACTTTCTTCTTTTAGTTGCAACGCCATCTCCTTCCTTATTATTATTTGCACATGATAAATCTAACAATAATAATTCTATTTGTTTGACTTGGGATGGGTGGACAAAGAGCCATACAATTTTATTTGTGCTGTTGGTAGGAACCCAAATGAATTGTACTTTACCAATATATCCAAATGGATAAGTATTGAATTTATATACATTGACTGTTCCTTGCCTGGCACCATTAACATAAGCTTTAGCACAAATACCTAGACCACATGCACAGTCGGTGAGTTTTGAAAATAATTCTTTAATGATATCTACTGGTCCTGTTATTTGTATTGGCATATGGTAGGATATATCTTGTAAAAGGCAATGTGCCGAGCTTCCTCTATAACAAGCTCTAAATGCTTTATCACAAGGAGCATAAGGCAATCGATAACCCCATCTTTCAGTCATATGAAACCTCTTCGCGTGCCAGATGTGAGTTTCTAACCAAATATTTTTCTTTTGTCGTCGATTGTATTCTTCGAGCAGATTCCTAGGACGGCGCCTGTATTTTCTAGAAGGACGCTTTTGTTTTGGTGGCAAACCACTTTTTTTTAACTGTTCTAAATGTCCCCCTCGCAGTATGCGAGGTAGTCTCTTGCTGTTGTGGCTCATTACTCGGCGTCTCATATGTACAGGCAAGCATTGGAATATTAACTTAGTTTTACTTGGTCTAAGAATAGATTCAGTCATAGCGGCAATTTCTACACTACGAGAAGCAGCGAATTTTAAACTGTTTGCAGAATATGGTAGGTGTTCAGTACCACCTAAGGTAGCATCAAATTCTTTCGCTTCCATATTTTAGGGATATGAGACAATATGAGTTGATCTATCTTCTATTCAGTTTATTTCACATAAAAAATACAAGACCGAAATCCTTTTATAACCTCAACCCACATGTATCACATCACAGTTCACACTACAGTGTTTTCAAATGTCTATCTCACAGCTCACTTGACATTTGCCAAATGTCAGTAAAAATATGTCAGATTGACGTCTATGTATTAGTCTATGCCTAGAAAAGAGCCTCAGAATTATTGAGTTGGTAGATTGAAATGGATTAAGGGAAATTATATTTTTTGATATATAGAATTATCCCCTCCAGGAACTGGTGTCGATAATTTGATTAGCGATAAGATTTTTATTTGAATTTGCTAAAGACCAAATTTACTTACATAATAAAAAGCACTCTTTTAACTTGGGTATATACATATATTTACGTAAATAGTTACTTAATATTTTATTATTTCATACTATCAATGCTCTACAAAATGTAGCGGGTTGTGTGATGGCTTTGTAGTAAAATTTGTTTAGTTTTTATCGATGGTGAAGTGCCAACTTTTAATCAGATCAGTTAAGCATTTTTTTAAGCATTGAAAATGACAAACTTTTTGTTAAAACTACCACTTGTGAATAACGTAGCATACTCTTTTATTCGATAAATAAATACTTTCCGTAGGTGACGACGTAGCAGTAGATGTATAGTAGGAAGTTATAATATCTAATAATAATAATAATACGGCGTCGGGATGTGACGACCCCATCACCCACTGGTTCTTCCAGTGCAAACAGTCAACGCAGGGCAGCTTATGGCGAGCTGTTGGGAACCAGCGTCCCCACGGACCCGAGTACTCCCGGGAGAAGGTCCTGTTCCTCATCTCCGGCTTGCCTTTACTGGCCGGCTGGAGTGAACAATGACGGGGAATAGATCTCCCGCCTCCTGCTTGCCTAAATTGGCCGGCTTGAGTGGAGTCGCAAGAGCAGAGATGCTTGGAGGAGGAAGTATCCTGTAAGTGGTTAGTGGGCACGTGAGGCTGGACCCTCAGGGAGCCAATGATCGGGTAGAATGCCCAGGGGTTCCTCTGCTCCTCTAGCCCCTCAGACCATGTTGCCCCTTTGTTGCTACATGCTAGCGGCCGTTTTTGGGGGCCCATCTATCGTGTGGGCGAGTCACCCCCTGCCATTTTTACATGATATTATCATTGTTTAGGCAGGGGCCATAGTTCTTCCATAGACCCAAACCCATAGACCAAAATTTTGTTTTGACCATATTATGCAATATAATAGCATTATACTAACCGGGGACTATCCTTGGATGCATTTTCATAGTGTGTACAGGGGATAATCGTCGGTTGGTGTCACACAACATTTAGATTAAACTTGTCTAAAGGGCCTCTGCGAGTTGGCTTCGGCCCCCCGCATGCCTTCCAAAGGTCCGGAGCTCCATAGCTCCGAGATAATGGTAGAGACATACAATAATAATAATAATAACGGCGTCGGGATGTGACGACCCCATCGCCCACTGGTGCTTCCAGTCCAAACAGTCAACGCAGTGCAGCTTATGGCGAGCTGTTGGGAACTAGCGTCCCCACGGACCCGAGTACTCCCGGGAGAAGGTCCTGTTCCTCATCTCCGGTTGCCTTTACTGACCGGCTGGAGTGAACAATGACGGGGAATAGATCTCCCGCCTCCTGCTTGCCTTAATTATCCGGCTTGAGTGGAGTCGCAAGAGCAGAGATGCTCGGAGGAGGAAGTATCCCGTAAGTGGTTAGTGGGCACGTGAGGCTGGACCCTCAGGGAGCCAATGGTCGGGTAGAATGCCCAGGGGTACCTCTGCTCCTCTAGCTCCTCAGACCATGTTGCCCCTTTGTTGCTACATGCTAGCAGCCGTTTTCGGGGGCCCATCTATCGTGTGGGCGAGTCACCCCCTGCCATTTTTACATGATATTATCATTGTTTAGGCAGGGCAAAAGTTCTTCTGGAGATCCCGCGGTACCATATTGGCCGCGGGTGCCGTCGGGGGGCCGGATTGCTCATGCGTACCCGACCCCCGCCAACGGCGGATCGAAGGAGTGTCCGGGAGGTTTTAGTGGTGTAGGGTCCTCTCCTCGTGGTATGACTTTAGCATACCACGCTATGGAGAGGGCGAGTCCCACATATCCCACCGCCAGCGCGCAAATACGCTGCAACGGTGGTGGGAATGCGTCAATGCATTTCCCCCCGGAAAGCAAAAAAAAAAAAAAAAAGGGGCAATAGTTCTTCCATAGACCCAGTTTTCATCCACTAGCACCAAAATTTTGTTTTAACCATTTTATGCAATAGCATTATACTTAACCGGGGATTATCCTTGGATGCATTTTCATTGTGTGTACAGGGATAATCGTCGGTTGGTGTCACACAACATTTAGATTAAACTTGTCTAAAGCCCTTCTGCCTTCTGCTTCTGCTTTGAGGCCCCTCTGCGAGTTGACTTCGGCCCCCCGCATGCCTTCCAAAAGTCCGGAGGAGTATATAATGGTAAAGACATACAATTATAATAATAATAATAATTTTATTTCAGGCATCGGAGGCCCATAGAATAAAATACATACAATTATCTTAAACAGTAATAAACTAATACATATTTTAATAAACAAAAACTTAATACTAATGTACACGAAGTGTCGGCGTCGTGTTTCGGCCACGAAACCGGCGGAACATAACACCCTTCGGCCAAAACTCTTCTTTGAGGCACTTCTCGAGATACTGCGTCGGAACACGCACCACGAACGACTTGAAGTTCGTTTTGTGACGCGGCTCCAACATCTCGACCCTCAAAGTCCAGTTGGTCTTCACCCGCATGTACTCCACGACCTCTTCAACTTTCGTGGAATGATGCAGTCTTGACACGTACATCAGCGTTGTCGGTACGGCTGGACGCAACAGCGTGTTGGGTCCTGCCAGCGCAGTACCACACTGGTTCCGACAAGGAGGCTTCTTCTTCTTCCTCTTCTCCACCTTGATGAAACCATCGCTGTCGCCCGTGTCCTTCACTGGAGCCTGCCTTTTCAGAACCTGTTTTGGTTTTGGCAGGCTCCGTTTACCCCCTTTCACTCTGTCCGCTATTTTAACCTGTGAGTTTAGTGGCTCAACAGGCTTTTTAGCGGCGGCTACTATTGCTGCATAGGCTCGTTTCGGGGTCGCTGAACCTACACATGTCGTCGTCTCCACCGGTGTCGAGGCAGGAACGGCCGCGGCACACGTTGCAAGTGTTGCAACGCATGCATTCTCGGCAGCTGGTGACGCATTCGAGCCCGCCGCCTCGAAACTGCAGATGGAGGCGTTTTGTGCTCCGCGACGCGTGTTCACTTTTGCGGCGTCGATAGGTGACCTACTTGCAGAAATTGCATTGCGCAATAACACTACTTCTGCCCGTAGTTCACTGATGGTGTTGTTGGACACCTCCAGCTGATGCTGCATCTCGACCTGGCTTTGCTTCAGGAGTGTGATATCCTTCAGCAGCCTGGTGACATCTACGTCGTCGAACGTGACGGGAGGCAGCTTGTGCAGATCCTTCGCCACAAATTCAGGCACGTCGTCCTGGATACTCTTCTCGGTGCCATCCCTTGGCCGAGACGGCATCTGGCTGAGTTTGCCGAGCGTCGTGAACAGCAGCAACTTGGTACTGCTAATCTCATCCTCCTTAAAAAATTACTTGCAGATCTCTAAGATGCTGACCTCGTCCATGTAGTCGATGGCATGTTTAATAAATGCCAGAACTTCATTGGCTATGAGAGTTTGAGTACTCATAGCGGAATCCGGGCAGCGGCTAAAGCCGCGCAATTCGCGAATGTAATATTTACATGGAGCAGCGCAAACGCGACCGTACTCGACCGCGCATCGCAACCGAATCAAATTTATATTTGATACCTAAAATTTTCCGTAATCGATGTAGCAGTATTGACTTTCATACTTGATACCTAAATACTTTCCGTAGTCGACGTAGTAGTGGGGACTTTCATATTTGATACCAAAATACTTTTCGTAGTCGACGTAGCAGTGGTGACTTTCATATTTGATACCTAAATACTTTCCGTTATCGACGTAGCAGTGGTGGCTTTCTTATTTGATCTCTACCTAAATACTTTCCGTAGCAGATGTAGCAGTCATTACTTACTTTTTAAACTTAAGAACTTTCTGTGGCTAACGTAGCAGTAGACTATGTACGTACGACAGTGGCTGTCAGACCTTAAATCATAATAGGTATCTGAATCAGATGTAGCAGCTTGCTGGCTAGTACCTACCTAGGGGTACCTACCTATAATTAAATATGTTCTGTAGACGATGTAGCAGTGAATACTATCTAGTGTGACACCTAAATAGCCTGCCTAATTCTGATTTAATTTTTAAATAATAGAAGCAGAAACTATTAATAGATAGGTACATTTATACCATAAGTAGCAGAAGTGTCAATTGCTACATTCTTTTTCATATTTAAATAGGGACATATCTAAAATCTGTAGTTTGTAGTCTGTAGTTCATACTTAAATTTGTCGTATAAGTACTTAAATGAAGCTTGTATTTGACAATAATTTAGAATATTATTTATTTGCTTTTCGCCTAATTCAAAGATTACATTTGTAATAGGTACCTATATCACTGCGACCACTACTACAAAAATAAAACAGAAAACATGTTTATTTTTTTACTTTTAACATTTTGTATAAAGGTCTCTGCCCACTATCCCGTAGCATACCATGACCGTGCTAGGAACATATCGGGCACGGAAAGTAATCCGATACGCTCTACTATGCCCACTAGTGTGTATCCATTACGTATCAAAGCCAAAGCGTCCGCATATCATCTCCATATCATCCGCGTGTCTCACCCGGATTTTAGTGACGGGAGCGTACGCATATCATCTCCGTATCATCCTAGTGCTAAATCCGTGCGGTCCCTGTTGTCGTCTTTGTAGTAATTCACCTGATTCCGTGTGAGGCAGACGCGTCAGCAAGAGCTTTCGAGAGTAAGTAAGTTATGGTTTTAAATTAGAAACACTTGTTAATTACTTCTTTGATCTCAATTTCCATTTCTCAATTTAACAAATTATTGTTTAATGTTTATTTCAACCAGTAAGAAATTACGTAGGTAACTTAGAAAAAATAAATAATAAACCGGTGTGCGTTTTATTTTGTCATAAGTGTACGATGCGCAAAGCGATTCCCACTCTTGCGTCGAGCGCTCAAGAACCGTGCCGGTATCTGTACGCGGTTATAACCCGCCTGCGCACCGGAGTAGCAACGTCGCGTGCCATGCACGGAGCGTTTCGCCACCGGAAAAATATTCTCGCCGACAATTCTTGACGCTCTGTTCATGGTATGCGACGGTGTCGGTCGGTGACGGAACGGTCTATTGGGCATAGTCTCATACTTTTTAATACAAAGAATATTTTTTTGGTTGATACGTTCCTAGCACGGTCATGGTATGCTACGGGATAGTTAGCAGAGTCCTTTAATGTATAAATCAAACTGAAATTAGATTGTTCTATTGTTCAAAACTCAAATAATATAAAATATCAATACAGTAAAAGCTCTCTATTCGCGGGGTATACGTTCCGTAAATATACCGCGAATACAGAAACCGTGAATATGGAATGGTAATTTATATGGGATTATAGGGGATACGTTCCTAGGAGACAGTAGATGGATCAATTTTCATTAAAAAATGTCACGTTTCCAGTGTTTGTTCCACATGCACTGGAAACGTGACTTTCCAAAGCGTAAATGATCAAAGCATATCTATTTCCACTTAAAGCTGTAATACAGATATTTTTCGTGTCGAAACACTTATTTTTAGTCGACATTATAAAGCACAGTACATCTAATATGTGGCAGCCTTAAACAAAAACTTAAGGCGTAGTCGTAATATCACTATAATCTTCATTTCTTAGTCCAATTACCGACACGTTTATAAAGGAACCCGAATCCTTTCTATTAATATATGTATGTATGTAGTGATGTACCGATTAGTTCCGCGAATATGGGATTTTTTTGCCGCGAATACAGGAATTCGGTCGCAATTTTTTAATCCGCGAATAGTGAAAACGCGAATGAAGGAAGCGCGAATAAGGAGCTTTTACTGTACTCATATAATCTGAAACTGCATGGTCTGCATGTATTTTTTTTCAGACAAATTGATTGAAATTGAATTGATTTAAATTTAGATTGGTATAAAATCTATTCGGTTCCCGAGAACCTATTGATTTTAAAAATAGTAACTTCAATTGTATTGTTTTTTCAAATACCGTAAAATGCTGTAACTTTGCCTGGATTTTGACGTTTTTTGTTCGTATCTCTGAACCTATTTATTATTACGGCTTCTAAAGACTTTCAGATGGAAAACAAACCTTATGCCTTGCCAGGTAGAACTCAAATCTATTCAAATCATGTCTTTTTTCAAAATTACAAACACTTAAAGTCGTAGGCAAAGTTGTAGGTAAAAAACACAACTTTGCCTAGAAGGATATCTCAATAAATATATTGTTGATCTTTTTAGTAATTTTTTTCCGTGTACATGAGACACCGTGCTTGTCCCGGACAGTTATATCATTACCCTGAAGGTAATGTATATGTTTTTACTGCTGATAGGCAATGTTGTAGCAGGTACCACAAACTTTTCATACAAAAATGTTGATGACTCTAGGGTTGTCCAAAAAATAATACGGATTATTTTGTTAAAATTTTATTCACTTTAAAAAAAAATAAAAAAAAATGCTACTTATGAGCAAAATTCACAAATTTAATGTTTTTTTAAAGCAATACTGACTCATAATTATTAGTAAAAACAAAGACTTAACTCAGTAGTTGTAAACTATAATGGGCAAGTCTAAAAGCGTATGAGGACAACCAAATTCTGCTGTAATATTCACTATATCTGCGATGTGGGCTTCTTCCTCAGTTGTCAACTCTGTAGGGCGACCAAATGGTTTAGCATCGAGCTCCTGGTTTTCTCCTGCTTCGTGTATTATTCGGCATTTTTTCATATAACTGCAATAGAATTAAGACTTACTTAAATACAAAATCACTCTTGCGTTTCGATTTGACCGGTTTCTAAGATGTGTAAATTTCATGCAAATATGACAGGTACTTGTGTAAAAATATATCATTGTTAAAAACCAACTAGTGACAACCCTAGACCCAGGCAAAGTTGTGTCACTCAAGATCTCAAAACAGTGCATAACATTGCCTGCTAAGTTATTTTAATGAAATCGTGTCCTTTTAATAAAAATATCAAGCAATACGGAAAGTAGATAGTATTTTCTTACCCTGGGATTTAATAGCTGCACGGAAACACCTTTTCTTTAGCTAAAACTTCAAAAGTTATATGACACTAGAAATTTTCACCCACTTGCACCGGTGTTTGTCGCACAACTGACAGAGTAACAATGAAGTTACCATTACAAAACAATAAAAATATATTGCCCAAATAATGTAAAGTCATTACCAAATGGTAAAAAATTCAAAAAAACCAAGAAAACGCGAAATATCTTAATTTAAACGAAATAGGCAAACTTGGGCTTAGTTGGCAAAGTTGCAGCGTTTTACGGTAATAAAATCTAAAAATGTTTTCTGATTTCATAACGGTGCACTTGATGAATTTGGTAATCTCTCATTTTATCATATAAATGAAACATGTTATGGACAATTAGGTCATTTGGAGTTTTTTATGTCATGGAGGATTGATTGCTCTTGAAATGCAAAGAGATGTAGGAAATAGTAGAAATACGTCAAGCGGGAATATATCAGTACTAGGTATCTCGTCATTTCGGTTTAAATAAGACCATGATTTGTCGTCGTTTGCAGCCTTACAATAATACAGGGGATCCTGCTGAGCAGCATCCATAACGTGCAAGGAGTATATCTGCTTGCCTGGACCGGTTCATGCAACTTACTGGAGGACGTCGGCCAACGTTAACCGCCCGGGATGTAGCATTGAAATTAGAATTCTCAAGAAGTTATAAGCTTTGGTTACCACACCGTGAGAAATGGGTTAAAAATGGGCCCATACGCCATGCGCATCTCGCTCGTCGAAAGAAATGGTATAAAAAAGGCGTGACATATATGGATGCAAGAGCAATAGTAAGAAATTTTAATTTGCAATGCATCCCGATTATGTTCGAATCAAGACACGAAAAGGATACAAGTGTATCATCGTTATAGAAATAGTGAACGGCTGACCCTTACAGTGAAGTGCACCCTTATAGTGCCTCTACAGTAATGTTATGGGTGTAGATACCTACGACCATTATGAAGAATAGACGCACTGCACTTGTTTTTGAAGATTGACTCTCGCACAAAGTTATTGCTCAGATTTCACGCTGATGCGTGAACATGCGCAATCACCCACAGCACGAAGGACCAGAGAATAAATGCAATATTATATTTATAATACCCGCGACCCGCCCCGGCTCCGCACGGGCGCAATGCTGACGTATTACATATAAACCTTCCTCTTGAATCACTCTATCTAAAATATTAAAAAAAACCGCATCAAAATGCGTTGCGTAGTTTTAAAGATTTAAGCATACATAGGTATATAGGGACAGAGAAAGCGACTTTGTTTTATACTATGTAGTGATACAATATTATATTATTGGTGTATTACCTTCTTGGAAAACATCCGGGAAAAGGACATGCTCCAGAGAACGTTCTCAAAAATCGATGCAGACAAGTTATAAACAACAGGGTAGGTTATTTATATTATATATTAATTATCTAAACTACATAAAATATACATATAGCTGAAGAGTTTGTTTGCTTGTTTGAACGAGTTCAAATAAAGAACAGGTCTGATTTAAAAAAAAAATCGGTGTTAGAAAACCCATTTATTGAGGAAGGCTATAGGTACCTACGCTATATTTAATTATGAAGTTTTTACTGGTACCGGGAGTGACGCCGGTGAACAGCGCGCGAGAAGCTTGTGATAAAGTAAAATTGTAATTTACTATTCTTACACCAAACTTTTTTCAAAACTTTACTAGTTTCAGTGGACCTCTTGTTACCTCAATTTCTATTCATTTTCTTCCAACTTGTGAACCCGATGGTTTTAACACTAACGTAGACCACCATCGCGTCGACTCTCCCGTGGACAGGTTCCACGGGGGTCTACTTGGACCAGTTTGGGAATCACTGCATTACTCTTAATCTACGGAAAGGATTTTGCTGCGATGTTTGTCATTGAAAATATAGACGGTAAAACATTACAGTTCGGCGAAGTTACAAAAGAGGCAACAAAATTTAAACCCGCACTGCAATAATAATTATAATGGATGCCGTAGCAACGCGTCAGCAGATATTGTTTCGTATTCGAAAACAAATGGCGGGAAATGTCGCGTTGCTCGACCAGCCGATGTCTCAAACCTCAAGCAAAAGTATACCTATAGGTTTTCTCGATAAATGGGCTATCTAACACGAAAAGATTTTTTTAAATTCGTCATGTAGTTCCGATTAACGCGTTGAAGAAAACAAACAAACAAACTCTTTAGCTTTATATATTTCTGTGATGTTTAGATACCTATGTTCATAATTCGAACAAAAAAGAAACTACCTATTATATATCAATAAAATGTGCTGAGCACTAGAGATGCGCCTGCAGTGTTACGTATTATCAGTTATCACAAAGGATCATGCGGCCGGTGTAAAGTACAAGTACAGACACTGATCACAAAATATATTAAGATTGTATATATTGTAAGTATTATCGTAAGAACTTTCCTACGGGAACAGGAGATACGCGGGAATCTATTATGGAATAAAGTTTAATATTATAAGCAATTCACACTTCCTATAACCCTATTTTAAATTAAAAAACATCAGAAATTGTCATTCAAAGTAAAATATACATTAAAAAACATAATTTAATTCATGTTAAAAATTTACATTTATCTTAACAATAAATATTGGCGTACATAAAATAGTAAATATAATAAAGACGCGGTTACAATATTCTAGCGCAAGCTCTTATCATGTAAAGCGCCGTAAAGAATACCACTTGCCATATCAAATTATACGCAATTACAACGGTAAAGAATAGAATTTACCATGTCAAGCATCAAAATATTACCGCATTTACGAGACAACATTATCATTGATTGATTCCTCGTAAATGCAAATTACTTTAATTATTACACGTGGCAAATTTAAAATATCACTACAACCAGTGCCGTTTATTATTCCATTGTGTTAAACTAGACAGCAGTTTTAATCTAGTGGGATACGAGCTTGTACCATCAGAATTTTAGACCGTTCCTCACTATAAGGTCTCTTCCTCACTAACCGTTCCTCACTAAGGTCGATCACGGTTCGTTCGCGGTCCAATCTGGTAAAATATTATTTCAATAATATTACGGTGGAATCCCATTACAGTATAGACTGTGACGGATAGTATGAATACACACATTGTTTTCCCATTAATATTTTACCAGGCCGTGATCGACCTATTGAGTGGATCCACCCTTATCTTACAGATATATGACATACAGTAGTCAAAGTTCAGTAATACTTAAAATTTAAGTACTCTATTGTACAATTGTCACTTTCAATTATAAACCTATAAAAATGTACCAAACGGTAGGTTCATGTTATTGTCTATTTATAACAAATAAAACATAAACAACAACAATAGAAAACAAATCTATTAATACAGAAACAGTATTTTCACGTCTTCTGGCCTCTTCAAAAGCCCAAGTTTTCTTCCAATTCGAAGGACCGTTGATTTAGGAACAAAAACAGCTTTCACAATGATCTCAGAATACGGAACAATCTGTCAAATCATTATGAAAACCAGTTTCGTAATTCCTTTGTCTTCATTATTCTTGACGGAGTACTCTTGAAGTTCTTTTGACTCTCTGACGACTAGTAAGTGAATTCAGCATACAGGAAAATAAATCGATATGGATAGTTATTACTTTACCTACACTTTGCATGTATCTGGAGAGGAAAAAGGCAAATATATGTTTGCTACACGCACATGAGCCATTAATTTATAAGCTTAATAACGTTGGAATTGCAAGAATTTAGTGTTTAACACAATAGTTAGCAGCAATGGAAGAATATGAATGGATTTGTCATCACTCGATTGGGTGAAGTATGCGCCAGGAATGGGATGTGACGTGTTCGCCGGGACGCTCCCATTAGCCACAGCACCGCGTGCTATATGACATCATGCTGACTCAGTCGCAGCTCGCTCAACGACCTCAGCTCTCTCTGGTTATTGCCACTGGCCATCTGAAAAAAGAAACGATTCCTTTTAATCGGGTTTACCAGAACATCGACTGCTTTCGCACATTTGTTACGATTTGTACACCTTCACGTACCTATCCTAACAGACGTACAAAGCTCATAAACATTGTTTATATAACAGTGAATCGACTTAAATAGTAATAAACGAAGGCGGTCCGGGTTAGAACATGCGGGTTCACCCACACCGCGAGTCAGCACTAATTAGGCAAAGCACTTTCCGGCGTCATGCCTCCATGCTGCCTCAAATGGTGCGGACACCAGCGGCCTTGTGGTCGTGCGAGGGAGTCGCCACCGCAATTGTTTTTATAATTTATCGACACCAATAGTTGTGTGCTCTCGTACTAACTACCCACATGCATATTCAATATGAACGGCCACTATATAAGCTTAGAAATTGTCCTACATGATATTGAGCTACGGTGATGATAATATTATATATAAAATGAATAGATATGAAAATTCGTAAACGTTATTCATTATTTACAGAATGTATGTCAATGTTTTTCGTTGAGCATGGTATAGAACCGTTTCGTTGTAAGATTTCTGGTGGCAGATAAACAAGATGTAGATGGTAAAAGAACGAGCCCTGTAGTGTTGACGGGTGGTAGTAGCTATGCGGAGCGCCATCACAGGTGTGTGATGTGATGCTGACGTCACATCCGGTGGTGCGCGGGAGCGCAATGGGCGCACACTATGTGGGCCACACGTGTCACATCCCCCCCTCCGCAAATACCCGCACCCACTAACGTTGCTCTAATTGCTGACAACTATGGGAAATAGCGCAAATGTGTTTCATTTTATTCGCGATGTATGTTTACGCTCTAGTAATAATGACGAATGGCATGCCAAGTTTTCATCGCTGACCCCTTAACTTGGCAATGGCAGATGACACATCCTTATAAAAGTCAACAAATAAAAAATCGACCGCCAAAGAAGTCAGCGTACGCGGTAAGTGTTACGAGCGAGGCGCCCCAATAAGAATGTGAGTCGAGCGAACGGAAGTGTATAACGTTTTTGACAGAATTGGATCGTGTGAATAATAAACATCAGGTTCGTGGCATAACATTGTCGTATCGAATGGATCGGTGTGGGACGATGAGAATCGCAGTTACGTCAGCGAGCGCGCCGAGCAGGCCACTCGCAGACGACGAACAATGGACTTAAAAATGGAATTTAGCGCATGAGGTGACGAAACGTAGTCCCGGCGCGCGGACGGCGCCGCGGCGCGACACTATGTAGGGCGCGCCAGTGATACGCGATACTTCTGACATGACAATGCTCTTCTTACTATTTTGACTAACTCTATTAACCAATTACCTACCTACTACAATTTTTGCCCAAGGCGTAGCCAGCAATAAAAATGCTAAACGTCAGATGCGAATTGTTAAGTCCTTTTTCAAAGCGACTGTGTCTACCATCGCATTACATAATACTAATTTATATTAATGAAGCATGTTTCTTAGATTAGTTTGAGTGTCGAAAATAAATTGATATTAAGAGAGGCAGAGAGAATTCCATAGGTTGGAGCTACGCGATAATGAATGTGGCGACAGTTTGTAAACAGCTACGCAGGTTAAGTACGCCTATAAAACTGCTCAAGTTTTAGGGAAAATGTATGAAATATTTGCTTAATACTTCAACAATTTTAAACCTGCTCTCCTGAAATTGTATATCAAATCCTTAGGTTTTTCAAGAAATCCTTAAAGTAAGATTTAGTGAATCTTTGTACCCGAGTAGGCACTACCTACCTACGAAATTAAGAAGAAAGTACCTACCTACCTACCTAACTTTTTAAAGACCAACATTCTTTAGATTAAATTCATAAGTACATCAAGGAATATCTTACACATTGTAAAAGCTGTGGTTACATGAATGACTAGCGAGAACACAGTATGCCTCGTCGAGAAAGCCAATCAAGAGGAGCATGTATAGCAACAATGTATAGTGTGTCGGTATAGAGATAGAGCGAGCATTCCGCGGCAGTAACGGTGAGTTATTTGGCGGGCGGCGTGTGGGGCGACGTGAATGGCCGCGAGATGCAGCGGAGGCTGCAGCGTCCCCCCTCGCCCCGCGCATTCCGCCGAGCGCTGCGCACCGCGAACCTAGTCACTTGCGCAACCTCCGTCGCCGCATTCCATTCATAGCGACGCGCGACCTGATAACCGCGCCGCTGCTGCGGTCGCAGTCATAGCCGCTCGCCGCTCATCCTGGTTTCTCGTCTACCCCCAATGGAAAATCGACGGCGGTTTTTGAAATTTTAGAGCGTTACGCCACATTTCGTCGTAAACGTCACGGTGGCGGTCGGTCGCTTTGAATTCCACCGGACGTTGACCCATACCGCCACTGCTTTCTCCGACTTGCTGTTTGCTATTGGAACGAATCTATTAATTGGAGAAACTCAGTTCACACATGAGCGTGGTAAGTAGACTGATGAGCTTTAGTTGTACGAGTCACAGAAAGCAAAATTACACGCAAGGGTCCTTCATGAATAATTAGATCTCAAATGTGTATAAGTTCTGACATGGTTAAACAACACCACAAGTTTGAAGATAGCCAATCAGTAATTAAATTGTTATTGTATTGATATCCTTACGAAAGGAAAATATGAATCCTTAAAAAAACCAAGTAGTATAATTTAATTTGGGTAATACTCGAGATCTTAATGACTATTTTGGAATTCCGCAAAGGGAAATCCCTTTGACGTGCTACTAGTTCACCGAGTGGCGGTGGCCCGTGTGGCGCTGGACCCGGAGCACTACGCGAGTGTTGCGCGGGCGCGCGGCGCAGCGGCGAACGAAGCGTGCGGCCAAATGCCGGAGGCTGCATTCCTCTCCCCTCCTCCCGCAGGTGAAATGTCACCAAACAGCATTCCGAAATATTTGAAACGACCTTTATGGCGCGAAAGAAAGTGTGAGGGGCGCGGGGCGGGGGGCCGCGCGACCGTGGGACAGCGGCGCGCGCGCCAGTCGCACGCCGCCCCCCGCGCGCGCCCGCCGCCTCCCGCATTCCAGCGCGCCTCCCTCCGAATTTATTCAGCCGCGACCCGCCGAGCGGCCGACACACCTGGACCCACACACCCCTCGCTTCCACTGGAGTGAAGCCTCTGCTCATCCCTGGTAACATGCATATTTATAGATTCGACGCTTCAATCGTAAGTTCTATCGCGATTTTCGTGGCCGACGTCATCGAGCTGGCGCGCCGCTAACTAGGTAGGTATATCACGAGCGTATTCGTGATTCATCAATACCAATCTGTTACAATTGATGTTCAGGTTATTATTGTATTTTATCTGATTATAATATTTTTTTCAATTGGCTGGAAGTCGAAAGAAAGACATCAACGCTCACATGATTGGAAATAAGTGAGAAGTCACGGAGTGCAGAGCGGTCCCAGAGGGCGGTTTTGGCACTAGAGCCAGGTTCGAGGTTTGTCTCGATGGCGGCGCAGTCCGCGTGTGAGGTGCGTGGTCGGCGTGTCGCAAATAGCCCGTGACGCGGCGGGCGCTGCACTTTCGCGCGGTCATGTGCCCGGCGCCGCAGCCAGACGTTCGTAATCGCTCTTCTATTTAAAAACGTCGTCGGCGACGCCGGCGGCGGGGAATGTGCCGGCGACAATACACGGGCGTCAACGACCGTTCGCAGCGGAAGCGACACACTTCCAGCCCGGAAATGTGCGCCCGCGCCTTAAGGGACCGCCGCCCGGCTATTTATAACCGACGCACCGCCTCGTGGGGAGCGTGATGTAATGAGCTTATTTCGGAGCCGATCCCTTTGCCCGCATGCAATCACCACCAATCTATCTACTGGCGGCATCTCGTTAAACCAAAAATATCCAAATATATAAATTATTGTGGAACAGAAACCGAGACCGCTCCAGCCGTAACAAAGTGGAATCCCTCGCATTAAATCTCAATGACCGACTGTCGGGTTTAATCACGTCGACGTTTCCCTTCGCCGAGTAACGGAAGGTGTTTGTGTTTATTATTTCATCATCGAATGGGTCGCCGAGTCTTCATTTTAAAACGCGTCACCGCCTCAAATAACCGTAATCAATGGTGGAGCAGTAGGATTGTAAGCGACTTGGAAGTTGTGTGTGTAATAACTCAATCTGCGCGCGCTGCGGGCTGTGGGCTGCGGTTCCCAGCGGTCCGTTCCGGTGTCGCACACGCTCATTAACGAATAAGCATATAAAGAAAGCGAAGCCCTACCGGAGATAAGGTCAATAAATGCGCGGTTTTGTAGCTCATAATTAATAAGTAGGGACCGATAAGATCTCGGAGCAATTACCGAAATACTACTTGTGCTATAGAGCGCCCGTTTTAACTACAGCTTCAGATACGCATTACGAGTTACGTATTCAATTATTATAATGTGCTTCGATAACTTAGATGTTACTTGGATAACTGTGAACATCATAAACATTGTAGACCATGAAATTCGGCCTACTTAAATGTATTATAGGCTCCAGTTACACACGCGTATTATACCTGTGTAATCTACGTATCATTGGCATATTTAAATTAAAATATTTTTCTCTGTTGGATAGCTGAATGGACCCAGCTTGTAATATTTTATTGCATCGGATTCCTACTTTTATTAAGTATAAATCTTCATGATATTAATTTTACTACTTATGACGTATTGTCCTAAAAATCATTTTCATATAATAAATATGTTGATCTTCATCTAAGAGAAAACCAAATTATAATTTCATAGATATTTCTAGAAAAGTTTTCAAACGAGAAGCTCTCGAGAGGAATAAATTGTAACCAAGCGAGTGAAACGTCTCATGTATCATCGATTAGTATTAGTCGTCTATTCAAATGGTCGCGTAACATCTACACGACTATCGTTTCACGATTTTCATGTCTGTGTTTACGGGAGCTTCAATAATTTATATGTACGCCACGTGTACCTCCTAGCTAATAACACGGACGTGTTCATCGACTCGCTTCCCGCATATTAATACACCGTAATTAAGTCCGAACATTTTACATTTTTAAACTGTTAATCACGACCACGCATTCGATGTAAATATGACATGATTTTGGAGCTGTTAAGTAATTACTCGCAGAATTCCTCGTGGGAAACGGTTACATTGTACCGTTACAGCGACGCGTCGTCGTCGCGTCGGGTCTGGCGCACACTCGCATGCTGCTACGAGACTGCTACGAGCCGCTACGAACATGAGACATGCAAGATAACCCGATCTTTTACATACCTATTACATTTTAATTCAAATTCCAAGATATGTATATAGTTATTATATAAGTATATAATTAATTCACTTTGAGGACATTCACACTAGGTAGAGAACAAGTGTATGTAAATACCTAAGTGCTGAATAAATTCATCATTTCAGAATATAATCGGCGATGCCTAGATTTTTACTGTAAAAATAGCAAACAATACAAAACGCTTTCACAACAGCACATTGCAGACGCTTCGCATTCTTGGCGATTGCGTACTCCTTTAGTGAATTTATTTACACAGAATATAACATTCTTGTGGCAGATCATATAACCGGCCGAGTGTCGTTTACACTTATAATTTTTATTTTCTTTATAGTCTAATTTCCCAGCGCTTTTGTTTGAGGAGGCCGTCAGTAATGTAAAGGAGTAAGCGTTTTATACGAGTGTCGATTACCTGCGCGTGTGTAACTCTTTCCAATTATTATTATCACTTAAATCTGTAAATTGTTATACTTGTGAGGTCTGATCATGTCTCATTACAATTGTAAAACAACAACCGTAACAAAAGATGATAATGACAAAATTATGACTAAAAATTAAGCTCCGAATTTCTTTTGTTTCATTTTCGGGTCACCATCACTTATAGTGCCTATTTTTGTAAAGAACCGATACTGTGTAAAGTAGTATTACATAATAAGGTATTATATAGGTATTGAGTATTCAACAAATTATCCAATTAATTACATATAGGTAGCTTTAAATGAGTTCCTACAATCTACGATGAACCGCTAATTTTGTAGATAGATTTATATGTATTTCTTTATAAACATCTATAATTATATTATAATTTTCAATGAGCTACAAATAATTTAACAAATTAGTCCGTCGATATCCATTAGGGCCTCTTTAATGATAATGGCCTGTTCGGCGACCGCGCGTAGGTATGTGGTGTGTTACCGGCGCCAGTCGCGTCACAGCGCGCGGCGCTAGTCGTCGTCTGGTGACAGTTTTCACTGTTTTCAGGCTATCTGAGCGCGTGAGTCGCGCCGCCAAGGCCTAAATTCGTGCGGCGAGCTGGCGCCAACCAACATGTATTATACATTATTCAACGGAGCTCGCGACCCACCGCCCCCCGAATTTTGTTAGCCCCGTAGGTACCTACTCGCTTCTCTAATTACATACTATCATGACCGACTTTCCTGTCGCTATTCCGATTACACTTAAAAGTCAACAAACAGTGTTGAGTTGCGACAGCTCGTTCTACACATTAACGGTTTAGTAAATATTCACATGTTAGGTAGGTAGTCAAGCGTTTGGTCGTATTTTGATTTTTATATAAATATGTATGTTACGTTTAGAGGTTGAGGCATTTCCCGTCTGAGATGTATTTCAGTAATTGGACATGTCAATTGGCTTATGTGTGGACAATTTGCGAATGGAAAGTGTGGCGATAGCGATGTGTCAGTGTGACGGCGGCGAGGGGCGGCTCTTGGGCCTGATGTCGCGGAATAGTCCATTGTGCGCGCGCGCCGGTAAAGAGGTCAAGGCCTCGCCGGCGCCTACCTGCCGCCGAGCCCGCTGCCTACTGCCTGCCCACCGCTAGCGTGTATTATTTGATATCGCACATTTGTTTTCACATAAATATTCTACATTACACCCATTTTATTCGAAATACCTACACATTCTGGCTCCTATTTTACGATTTCAGAATTTATAATCTCGCAAACTAGCTACCTACGTGTCTTCGGCGGAAGTCGCCGCGTCACGTAACGTTATAATAATAAAATGTAAAACGTTGGCACATTAGCGCGATGCTTCCTGAAAATTCGGTTAAGCACATGTGTAGCGCGCCGTGCGAGATGTGATGTGAGGCTCGGTTTAGGTGTGAAGGTCGATGACCGATAAGGTTTGTGTTACGTCGATTTCTCTCTCTCTCGCTTTGGTCACTATCGAGGCTTTGAATACCTAACGGACGCAGGGCTCGAAGGCCTCGAAAAGTCGGCGTTAATAACAAAGTCACGCTTACTTTTAACATTCCATTCCTGTTTGGAATCAATCTATTATAGATGGGATTGGCATTGCCTTATACGCACACCAAATTAGAAAATATATTATTTTCAGACTCTGTTATAAATTGAATAATATTTTATTACTATCTACGCATGAATCTATCTAGGAAAGTCCTGTTAAAATCAGTCCAGCCGTTACTGAGATTAGCGGCTACAATCAGACACACAGACAACAATTTTTAAATTGTGTTTTTGTTATTAGCACCCTAGTAACATTCATATTCATTAACTAAAAGTATATTATTTCTCTATTACAAACATACACTTAAATTTTATGTTATTTGTCCTAATATAATCGTGCGAAATTTTCATCTCTTTTGCCTACTATGCTGATAGTCGTTTGTTTTTATTTTCAATTATCTGTGTTAAATATTTTCCTCAGGCTAAGTTTCCATACGAAGCACACAAGTTTTAAAGCCACTTATTTACACCAACTCTATTTTTGTAACCCAAATAAATTTAAATGGTGGCCATTTAAGATTACGTAAGGGCGGTAGTTCAAAAATATTATAATTATTTAAGCTGATATAGTAAATGGGGAATAGATGGTAATTCCCATACGCGTCAGTTGATTGTGTGATTTGGTTGTTTGGCTAGGTAGGAGGGCTAGGGGGACCTATCGGCGCGGGCGCAAGGTGCACGTTATCGCGCCATTGTTAGTGCTGACAGATTTATAACTTCCCTTTGCCCTCAATAAGGGCTTGTGACCTGTGTGTTGTATCTTAAGCTCTTAGACACAACGTAGTATTTACCATTTAAAACTTATTGATATCGTTGACACTCATAAAAGTAAATAGGTAATTAATAATATTAACACATTTTCTATTAGTAATGAGAAGTAGTTTAATTACTTATTTGACTCGAATTTAGCCCGAGAAGTAAATAATATGGAAAACCCCATTGTTATATTATTTCGTATCCCAATATAACAACAGTACAGTGGTAAATATGATTATGTTTATAAACAAATAAAAACATAATTCTTCTAGTTTATTTGTATAAAAATGTTACTATCTCCATACTACAATATCATATATACTTCCAAAGTAGACATAATATGCGTAAATAGTCTATATTAAACATTGGTCGTTTTCATTTCCTTTGTTACTTTATATGTTAATAATGAAAATACTTACAAGCAATGTCTGAATACAGCACGGTGATGACAGTTCCAAACATCAGTGTTGAGACCGATCAGGAACCTCCAAAACAGCTTACAACGCGCCAAATCTCTCCACAACTGAAAAAGCAATAAAAATACACATGAAATATTATACCACGTCCCACATAAAACAATGATAAAATTATAAAAACAAACAATAGGTATTTCGTATTGAAAAAAATAATTGTGTTTATAACAATTAATTAGACAATCTGTGAGAATCTTCAGTTAGCGCCATTTCGACAAGTTTGCGCCGCGCGTAGAAACTTTATTACTTTCCAATTGTGTTCAGTTAATTGCCATTATGAAATATGCGAATAAAAACAATCCCCGTGCTAAAAAACTCTGTAAACAAAGAGCTTGAAACATAAATTTAGTAGAAATACGAACTATATATGTATTTTGTATGAGTTATTTTTTCTTGACCAACTATTATTATTAATTTTATTTGAATGGAGATTGAAGATTTCTAAGGAATTAATAACAATGTTAGCCCGTGACTGTTCCGCGAATATCTCAACCGTAACCTACCCATGTTGTCTATACTTGAATTGTGACAAATCTGAGTATAAATAACTATTGCCTACATAAATAAGGCTTTATATAAAAAAAAGTATACTTAAACTACAACAGAATTTACCGACCGCAGCAAGCCATTTTTTTTACATAAAACAGCTGTAAAACGTAATCTAAAAGCAACTTTCCTTTTTATTGAGTAATTAATTTATTTGATATCTGCGTAAGCGTTATTGGCAGTTAAACTAGTGTTGGTATTGGTAGTGCGTGGCGGACGTCACAAACGGTGATATAGATGATGTCATGAGCCGGGTGCGCGCTCGGTATGCGCATAACGGTACGACGTCTGCGCGTTCCCAGGGTCCGCGCTCTCGATCGACGCCCCGAGATAAACTCCATTCTTTACGAAACCCAATAAGCCATTTCCTCGAAACTCTCACAGGAGAACCGCTCCCATAAAAAAAATGACCAAAACCATACAAAAAAGGCCCGTGAATAAGGCGGGAGCGCGAAATAAGAATGGCCCCAGTTCTGGGAAGGCTCGGCGCCGGTGCAGTCTTTACATCCTTTATAATGATCTTTTTTGTGAAGCGACCCTTAATGGCTTATCTTGGGGCTGAGAATGGTGGGACAGTGTAAAGCGGCATGTACCTTATTACTTCCCGCGGTTAGAATACGTGCACGAGTAGAAATTTACAATCGGTTGAAGAATTGAGGCGATTATACAACGCGTAGTGACGGAAGCATCGTCGCGATCGATGCCGCGGATAGGAATGACGAAATGGCAGTTATAACTGAAGAAGTAACAATGAGTGACCAATTTAGTAACATGACATTTGCATAACGCACTTGGATTCGTCCTACACAGTGTGGCTTCGCAGCTCATGTCGTAATCAGTATGGACAGTTTTATGGAGAACTGATATTCATCGTCGAGGTGTCGGGACACTCTCGGTGGGAGGAAGCGTCACGAAGGAAACGCTTATGAAACTAGCACCCACGCTGCCGAGTCGCCGGAAGCAGGCGCAACGTACAGAGAGGTCGCGGGTAGGCGGTCAGTGTCGGTCAAATGCGAGCCGGTCTGTGCAGTGTGCCGCCTCGACAATGTAATCAATGTGCGGTAAAATAAGAGCAAAGGTGAGAGGACCGAAGGGCGTCATGTAAGTGTCGGTGCTACGTCACCAAGAGATGCTGTGACTCAGCCGTGGACGAGCACACGTGTCGTTGACGTCACTTACACCTGACTCATCATGTACTTAACTGATCTGGGAAAGACATGTTATGAAATACGGCGCTCTGAGTGCGACCATCTGCTGCTGCAGACGACTCAATTACCAAAATATACAACTCTGTTACTGTTAATTTGTTTTGCATTAAATGCATTTATAACGGCGTTGTTACTAGCAATATTAAAATTATTAATTTATGGTAGAGCTGCATGTGCACTACATGTGATTAAATTGCTGTCTTAAAAATTACAAGACAAGAGAAGGAAATATGGAATGTAATTATGCATTTATACATAGATTTAAGAAAAAGAAATATGATTGAAATAAAAAAAAAGTTTTTTTTTGTATGCGGAAAAGACGCATTAAAATTATGCAGGCAAATAATAACATAAGGCTCTCGATTTATAATAAACCAAATTAATGCTATTTTAAGGACGTCTTGTTTAAGGAATGTAATTTCCATTTATGATTTTAATCTTTGGACCACTTATCAAACCAAAAGTTCTCATCTTTTTAATTTAGAACAGAGTTAGGGAAGTTCAAAGACATATATAAAGAGGTGAAGAAATGCGAAATGTAAATAATGTGGAGGGAAGGGCTGGCTTAGTGGCGGAGGGCAATGAACAAGCGGGGGTGAAGCGCAACTAGAGGAGTGCGGCGCGGCCGACCGCGACGTGCGGCGTGACGTGCGCGCCGTGTGCGCCGCGCCGGTCACTACTACACACGGCTTATCACACTGATTATGTACCAAATCAGCAAAAATCCATGGCTCTTAGATATATACCAAACATTTTGTTTAATACTAAAACTTTTTTTTTTTCGAAATGATCAGATATCTTTAAATGTTAATAATTATAAATGCATACTTAAACTATTATAAAGTTAAACAAATATTCAAAAAATACAACAATAGAATGAAGTTGACAAGTTTGAAATTCAATTAAATTATTTAAAAAAAAAGAAACAAAAAAATATATTTCTAATCTTACGCTACAGCATGTAACATTCCATTGATACAGACGGAAAATCACTATTAAACTCACTATGCACTAAATTTCACAGTTGATTCCGATGTAACGTTTAATGTACGGGCACTTGTTTCAAACACAACGCACGAAGTCCGGCTCCGGGTAGCGGCGCTCACTAATCGACGTGATAATACAAAAAGAAGTCAGAGGTTATGATGTTATCGAGGAGACATGAATATTCGAAGACGCGAGGGTCACGAGTGAACGTTCGGAATAGCATCGCGCCGCGGCGTGAATGGATCTACCGACATTTTATGAATCGAAAGCCGTCGCCCATTGAGATGGGCGCTCGGCTAGCCCGACGGCAGCGGCGCCGCCGCAGGTCCTGGCCCGAGCCCGTGCCGGTTCCGGCCCCGGCGGAAGTGACGCTCCGACCGAACATGGCGGCGCGCGCGCAGGAAGTGCGCAGCTTACCTATCGGGACGTCTCCACCGGCCGAGCCCGACACCCGTCGGCGACGGCGCGCCGCGCGCCCGCTAGCCCGCATGTGTCGATACAGACATCCGCAAAAGTGCGCGCGATCACTACGTTGCGAATAAATTATTCGCGCTGTTATCTAAAAATATTCGTGTGCGACGCAAAGCGGTCGCAACGGGCGACGGGAGCCGACACGGAGTTGCACACGCGAACCGCTTCCCCGCCGCGGGGAGACTGATGAGGGCAGGCCGCGCCGGCGCCGGCGGAGGCTCCGACGCACGCGCGCACCGCCGCCCGTCCCGCTCAGCGCGCGCGCAGGCCCCGAAGAGCGAGAGGGACCGCAACTACTCATTATCACAGCGCCGACTCGTGAACACCAATAGACCGAGGAGTAGGGACAAAATATTCGACCTTCACTTCACGACGCACACGAGCGCGCACGCTGATCGCGTCGCGACGAGCACCACACACTTGCGCACTCCTCGCAAATTGCTCGCCGCCGTCGCGCCGCCGCCGCGCCGCCCGTGTGCTACATTTGACAATTTTTCCAGAAAACTGACATGCACCGTCACCGTGTACGAGGCGCGGCCGCCACGTGGCCCCGAGCCACCTCACCACCTCACTGGGAGCTCCACAACACCACATTTCTAATCACATTGTCATTACACATTACTAACTAGCTAATATTTCCACACCGATATGCCAAAAATAAAACATTTAGATGTATTGAATTAATAAAAACCCAGTATAACTCTAAGATTTCTTTGTAGAGGGGCCAAATTAATATCCAATCATTGAACATTGTTGTAAATAGGTACTACAGACATTCACACCGTGTTTCACTATGTTATATCATAAGTATTCCTTAAGGTTAACTTACTAAATGTAAATTGTAGATAGAGGCATACTGTCAGAATTAACTAGCTGTTTTAAAATGATGGTAGATTAAGTGTTACTTATTGATAATCACTTAGTAATGTTGATCGCATCTGCTAAAGATAAAATATTTCTTAATGACCCTAAAATATTATAAAATCAATTTATACACTTTTTTACAATTTTCACAAATGTTCACTACAAAAACGACAACATTTTAATTTGTATTAAGTGGCTTAAAATACATAAAATTTTCAATACCTACACCTAATATGAGAAATAGTAAGTAAATACAATTTAATGCAATGATCACTTAAATATGATAGAAGAGAGACAAGACATGCATCTACTATGGGTAGGTGAATACATCACAAAAACAATTATTGTTATTCGTAACAACATTTTAAATGTTTCTCTTAATAATGTCATATATTCAAAATTGGATAAACCATAAGTACCTACTTATATTATGAATCTACTGTTTCAAGTTTAAATGCAGAATAAAATTACTTATTTTTATAACTGAATTTTACTATTAGGTAATTTTATAAATTTAATGTCAGCACTTTTTATATTAAAAGGTATGGAATACAACAAGAATGCATGGCATTCCTTCCCAAACATAATCAAGTTAACTCATCGTTATGAAGTTAAAAATAAAAAATAGAAACAACGTTAGAGTGCCGTTTACATAAAAATTATAACTTATACATACCAACCTAGTTAAAAATGTATATAACAATGTATTTTACAATTAAGTATATAATTCGGATGTACTTAAGCGAATAAGACACCTAAATAAAAAAATAGCACGATAAAATACATGGTAGCAGTCTTTTGTTATTACCTATCTATTCAAAAATAACTATTTAATTATTTATTTAGGTATATAAAACTTCAAAAATATATAAGTTAAGAATTCCATCCATTTAAAAAAAATCATTAAGGTATCCAATTAACTTTAGCAAAGGTTAACAATTATATTAAACAAATTCTATATTGTTTATTAAAATATCTATATAGGTAATGTACCTACAAAATATCTACTGAAAGAAAAATAAAAACAAAGCATCTATTTATTAATTAAAAAATAATAAATTGTATTTATTTTTGTTTTTATGCTACTGCTATGCTACTGTATTGTAAATTAATATTTATTTTAGTATCTATTTATTTATTTCAATATATACAAACCTAACCTTTTATTTATAAATTATAATAATTTTATTTTAATGTTAGGTATTTATAAACATTTTCATTTTCTTTTTCATGCTAGTCTATACAAACATAAATCAACGCATTGTATTTAAAAATATTTTAAAATATGTGTATAATTAATTTGAATTATATTTATTTTAAATTAATATTCATTATATTTTGTCAAATATTTATTTTATGCAATTGATTTGGATAATTAATTTTAACATTAAGATAAAAACATTTTGTAATCAAAGCTTATACCTACAGCCATACCCATTTTAAACAAAATCAGCTCGTATTCAATAATTTAATAGAATATTACTTTTTTTTTTTAATGTATAAATATCTCAAAACTATTCAGAAATAAGGCTTAATCAATTAAAAGTCAAAAACCCAAATAAATTCAGAAAAAATAGCAATATTGTATGAAAAAATGCGTTACTAATATTGAAGTCACTAGGGCAAAATAAAGTGAGGTTATTACATAAAAATGTTGGTAAAATGTAATATTTTTTTATAATTTCTAATAGGCGCTGAGTTAAAGTGAGGGTAGGAGTGGTAAAAGTGCGCAGGAAGTGCGAGGCAGTGTTGCCATACGTCGCGGTAAGTGTGCGCAGTTGAAGCATGCGCGCCAGTTCTCTTGTCGTGCATTAGCGCGCTAAAAATGTTCTAACAAAACTATTCAATATAAAATAACTTAATTATTATAAAATGGTTTTATAACAGTTAATTGTATTTTTTAAATCTTTTTAATTATTTTATTTGATTTTTTAAAATGTTTTAGTAAAATTTAAAGTCATAAAATTTAACAAATTTAATAATTTATAGGTTTTATATAATTAAATTTATATAAAATCTATAAACTATTAAATTGCAATAAAGTTACATGCAGCATTGTTTTATTATTAATAAAACCTTATTGTATTTTTTTTGCAATAACTTAAGTAAATAAATATAATAATAATTCTCTAACAAAATGGGATACTTTTATGCTTAGTTTTGTTTAGTTTACTATAACATGAATTTTAAATGGCTAAATACTTACAACAAGCAGTAAAAAAATAATAAAAAATAAAATAAATAGGTATTACCTACTTCAAACTTGGTAGGCATATATCATAAATGTGTGTAATGCATATGTACGTGTGTAAATCGCATTGGAATCCGGTGTCTTATCAATATATAGGGTTGAGTCTATCTAATCTTGCTCCCACTTTAGCTCATAGATAAAATAAACTTCTTTTCAAACATTTTCAACAATTTACCTAGCTAATATGTCTGCCTATCACCCACAAATAAAATTAAAACCGTTCAATTAATAAATATTTTAATTAAATTAATTAATCTCTCAATAAGAACTTTGTACTTACATACAAATTATATTACAAAATACGATACTTTACGCTGTCGAAAAATCAAATTTACATATAAATATTTTTTGAAGTAGGTATAAGAAAAATATTGTATAGGTAATTATATTGCATAGCTTAACCTGTCTACTAAATTTATACCTAAACTTATACCTATATATAGATATTATTGAAGATAATGAAATATTCTTTAAGTTAATATTTTAGATTATAAGTTTCTATCATAATGTTATACTCGGAAAACATTTTCATCACGGATTATTCCAAAATGTTATATATTTCTATTATATCTTTCATTTTAGGTTATCGTTATTTAGGTGGCAACATTTAATATATTATTAAATTTATTTAATGTTAAATTATTATATTTCTTAAACGCTTAAAAGTTACGGCAATATTTACGAATAACTGCATATCTGAATTGTAACAGATACTTGATACAGAAACCTTATAAATTTTGGTATATAAGACTATTAATAGATAATTGTCTTATTATTACCTTCTTCTTAAGCAAGCGTTGATGTAAAGATAATTTATAATTTAGTACCAAGAAAATTATTATATTTATAAATAGGTATCATAATATATTTTTCTATGAAGAAATAAATAAATATTGTTTAAATTTAATATATCTATTATTAGTTCATTATTAGGTAGCAGAATTGGTCAGTTCGGAAGTGGCAACATTGAATGGGTAAATTCCCTTCACGCAGAGCTAGGTTAGTAGGTACCTGAATTAAATGAGAAATTGTTGCTAACATAACTACGTTCTCCTGCAAATGCCTTTATATAAAATATTATATTTTTACATGTAAAAAGATAGGTATATTTTATAAAATATTTGGCATTTAACATAATATCTATCATATACTTAAATCTTACACTTTTTAACTTAATAGTTAAACATTAAGGAAGTTGTAAGATCTTATAACATATTTTTATTGTTACCTTAAAATAGCAATAGTACATTGTATTATTATTTATATTTTACTGTTTCTACAATAATATACGTATTTCTATTTATTTCAATTGTTATTTTCTATAGAAACCATATCAACTTTTATACTTATACTAACTATTTAAAAAAAAAGATATATTTTTTGTCTTACTTACCTATTATAATATTTTTACATGTTGTTTCAAATTATTGTCACGAAATTAAAGAAGCGTTACTTGCCTAGCAAATCTTTAGAAAAAAAACGATAAAAAATTACCTATAGGTACAATTGGAAGCATCAAGTACAGAAAAAGAAAATTAAACCTTGCTACCAGTAAATAATGGCATCTCGTTTGTAGTAATGGCCTGCGTCCTAAAGCGTCAAGAAAGTAACATTAACTTACATCTTCTTCTAAATTATATGCCTAATGTTTTGTCCCACGAAGGTACTTGTGCACTTATCGGATCGTCACCCCTCATATTTCATAATTCCTCTCCAGTCTTGGCGGCGCGGACGAACGTCCATTGGTACGGCAGTATGGAGTACAATAGCGTATTAAGCTCGATTAAGGATGGTTTGATTGCATGATTTATAAGAATTTATTCGAATGTGATCCGGGTTAGTGAGATGGTATGCAAGCGGGGGCAGTCGCCGCGAGCGGAGGGCAGCCGTGCGGGCGCGGCGTGCTGCACTCGTCTTCTCTCAGGCGTGACGTCCGGCCGGGGTCAGCGAACGCAGGGCCGCCGATAGCTTTCTTATGCCCGACATCGACCCTCCGAGATGTCACTCACGTGTTCTGTGTCGCCCTTTTCCGGAGCATCACTTCCCATCGTCCACTAGTCGTTACTGCAACCGACTCCCGGCTGCCCTCCGGTGCTTCATATCGGCTTCATAAATATCCGATGCGAGAGAAAGTATTCGAAACGTAAACGTCACTTGTCACATACTTTGGCACTGTTATTTATTTGTACACAAACACACGCGGATCCTTCAGCCTCTGGATGCGATATCGTTAGCTAACAGGATCATGTCTCGTTAATAGATAATTGTTGTGCGATATCATCGTTTGGTAGGCGCGGGCGCAGCCATCAGCGCTAACAGATTAATCGTGGCAATGTATCACACGTGCAGTCCGCGCTAGCGGCCCTTCTATTTGTAAACCGGCGCCGCGCGCCGAGGGCCGCGCATTCCTGGCGTGTCTCGTGCCCTGCGCGCCGTCACCCGAGCGCTCTCCACCGCGGACCTACCACTTCCCGGCACCGAGCGCCGCACTGCACTATCTCTAATACCGATAACATCCACTACTGCATACTCATTTTTGTTACACTTGCAGCAGTGTATGACGTCCATGGCGATACAGACGTAGCCCCATAAGTAATCACGATTTTGAGCTCTATTGCCTGTACAACAATAACTGTTAATCGTTGAAAATGGTAAAGATTTCATCAAATTTGTAAATTTTTTATATCGAAAGGTGTAACATGGTTTAAAATAGTTTTGACGTGTATTTCGTTTTTTTTAAAAGAGCGCAACCGAATACCTTTTAATGTAAATGCTAGGTTTACTATTAGGTAGGTACCTAGTAGTACCTACATACAAAATTTGAATGCAGAACAGCTATTTCATTGTAGGTACTGTAATGCACCTAAACACAACTAAAGAGAAAACAATAAAGACCAAACCATTTATAAGTAAAGACAAGACGTTCAACAAGCTATAACCCAAATACGGTTAAATAGCGACTATTCATAATGAGATGTACCGCAGTCCCTACATTCCGATGAATGGTGCGCGGGCGCCGTGCGGCGGGGGCGAGGGGAGGTCAGTTCACGTACGCATGCCTGCGCGTGCGCTTGCGACGAATACCTGCTATACTACCTCTAATTCTAACAGGTGTCCACTTAAGTCAATTTGGGCTGCATTTACAATCATACGTCACGTAAAAGCCCTTCGGCTCACATTGAGAGGGCCTGACACCTAGATTGTGTTCTACTTCAATTTTAAAGAAGTTTTAATTTTTTTTTTTAATGATATCATAACTATTCTTTTTACTTAACTCTAGGTAGATATATCCTTTTATATTTGTACTATTCCAGTTCTATATTTTACAGTATCATCAAATTTCGCTGCAACAGAATCAAAATATCGATATGCATTAGCTTCAACATCCAAGTCTTTCTTAGAATCAATACTCTAGAATGCCCACTATTTCAGTACAATTATAGAATTTGATGAATCCGAAAATATTTGTGTCAAATCTCATTAAGCAGTTGTTAGAATAACCCGAATTAAAGTAATCATTGGCCAAGCGATAACTGACGTTAAAGTACCAACTAGAAGTATTTATTGGAATGTTAATGATTGTTGTGCAGTGTCGCAACTGACTCATGTCGATGTTCAAGTACTACATTATTAGGACCATGTTCTAAAGGAATGCGGATCTGCATTGCGTTTAACTTAATAGAGCTTCCTCTGATTTGTCCTTCTTGTACTTTGAAGTTGTTCATATACTTGAATAACGTTTATAGATGGAATTAGTCAATGATTATGGTATGGATACAGAGCTACAGAGCAAATTCGTGCAGTATAGTTTATGATTGAACCATTTTAATGCTATATGCATCAATGCATATGCAATAATCATATCGTGTTGTTACTTTTCTAATTCATTTAAGATAGGATTCCGTACCTACGTCATATTCAAGAATCATTCATCGAACAACTAAATCATGTTAAAATGCAACCGATGGCTCGTTGTGATAAGCGTTTAAGATGATTCGATAGCAAGTTTATGATAATCTACAAGATTTTTATGAGGTAGAAGGTATTTGTCTTCAATCCTACAAAATTTAGTATAAGTACCTACATACACTACTTGCCATAAAGTCATAAATACAAATAATAGCTGCTGGAGAATCGTTAAACTTGATATAGGATCTTTAAGTTAACTTTTATGTCTTTGTGGATATCGTACAAAGAAAGAAAAAAGCAACTGTAGATGTTCAATGATGGTAAAACCATAAACACAAACATAAACAAATTGATTAAGCGAGAATAATATGATTTATTGCATCAAGGGTGTCTTATTAAAAAAAGATGGAAAGGTTCTTTTTAAGACCTGCATTGTAGAAAAAAAGTCACTTAAAGAGCCTGAGATACTTCGAGTTTAATTGGAACTTTTACTGAGTTAGGTGTTAAAACTTTCACCGAAATATAGTTTTATGTTGAAATAATCTGGCGCTTATGTCACCAAGCCTAGGCCAATCCCGCAGGTTGCAAAGGACCACATATCCATGGCCCTTCCAACTAACTAAGGGTATACCCGAAGACTAGTAAATTGAATTTTAAAATGAAAAATTGATAACCAATGCGCCTTAATGAAGGCGCATAATCTTTATAATATACCTACTAGCTGTCCCTCGCGGTTCACCTGCATAGATCCTGTTCCCTTAGGGATCTTGTCTTAAAATATAGCCTGTGACTGATTAATAATGTGGCTATCTATTGGTAAAAGATTTTTTCAAATCGGTTCATCCAGAAATTACTCCCTACAACCTCCCAAACTAACGCACCTTACCTCTTTAAAATATTACTATGGATGAGTAAATAAACAATCAATTAGAAGAATAATGCAGTGTCCGAGAAATTAAAGAACTTTAATGTGAAGAGAATTGAGACCTTTTGTGGAAAATACGCGGCAGGTGAACACCGTATAGGGCTTAAAACAATAATAGTTAGTCAACTAATGAAAATATGCACACACACATAATAGTCGCAAGAGTAAAAAACATACAGAACATATTTCTTAAACACATTTGTCAATTGCTTCATAAGATAATAATTTAGGCAATAGGTTTAAAAAGATGCAAAAAGTCAATAATCAAGATTTTTCGTCGTCGATTGAGGGATCGCTCCATATTGTAGACGAAAAACTTACATAAATACCTGCTATATTATGGGATTAACAAGACTAAATATGACAATTACCTCGGATATGAAAATGGAAATGTTTAACAAGGAACTAAATTTATTTTGGGGGCTAAGTTAAGAATATCTTACTTGATTGACCTTTCAGAAACCTGGTAAACACCTACTTCGGTATTAATTAAGTATACTTATTGAATATTATAATATTATTATTATTATATTGGTACATTTTACTGTCACGGGCCCATGGGGACCCGGTTATTTGAAAGGCATTTATGGGGCCGAAGCCAACATTGAAGAGGCCTTTGGTACCTTTTAATATAAAAGTGAGATGGCTGCATCTATGAAGGTCTATCCACTGATATGCCATTGAGATATACCAATGGACAGTCCTCCACAGATACAAAACTATTGCCGGAAAGGAAGAAACTTGGTTTGGGCTATACGGATGGGATGTTAAACGTACTGGAATACTGGGCTATGGAGTGAGATCGGACATCCGCCTCGAAAACTCTCACATATTTTATATTGGCAGACGGTGACTCGATTTCTGACGCTAACCAACGAGTTAGCTTCGGTGGGCCCCCATCAAAAGCCAGAACATGGCGGCCAGGAGGCAACACTATGTAAACAGCTAAGGTTGTCGAGAGGTGAGACTGCGGGGCGCAAGATCCTTATACAGTCAAGTGCCCCCGGCGTTATGACATTTTACACTTCCAACCTGGAGCATTGGTTCCGCTCTTGCAACTCCACTCTGGCCGGCCAGTTAAGGCAAGCTCAGAGGCAGGGTATGTGTCCCTGTGTGTATGTGTGTGTAGTGTGCATGTCTGTATGTGTCCCCAGGAGATAGGGTCCGTGGTGTCGCCACTCACCAACAGCTCGCCACAAGCTGCCCTGCGGTGACTGCTTGCACTGGATAAACCAGTGGGCGATGGGGTCGTCACATCCCGACGCCGGTTTATTATTATTATTATTACCCATTAGAATATTGCTTTCAGTGCATAGACTATGTATTTTTATAAAAAATAAACATTATAAGTACAAAATTAACCGGCCTTTTCTGAGAATTAAATTTATTAGATATATTAGCTTTACACGTGCGATCTTACTCCGTAATGAGCCCAGGTGTGAAGATGCATGCACCCGGTTAAAATGGATACGTGCCCACTGCATATGTAAGATAATATTAATGTGTTCAATTATATAAGAATACATGTTTAGTACACTAAACGGGAACAAACAAGTGCAGGTACCAGGAACATTGTATGCAGTGCGCAGCTTGCGAGTGGCGCGTGCGCAGCAGGTGCGTCGTGCACCCGGCCACCTCGTTACACGTAAGAATGCCCTGCGGTGTAATTATACACCCTTTAGAGGTTCACTCCGAAAACAAAATCTAATCGTTCGCGTTCGCATTTAAAATAAATTGAGTGGAACGATTGAGCTCCTTCATAATATTATCCAGATTTAAGTGATCGTTGCTTTAAAATAACAAAGAAATAAACTGTCATACTTATCGACAAAATTGGACGAAATGTTAGAGAGAGGAACCCGTTTGACTCTTCTTGGGATCGTTTTTCTGAAAAAGAGTCGGTTCAATATTTTGATGAACATAGGTCATGTGATTCAGTAGGCACCTAAACTACACATATAACTATGAGTGCGGATATCGTATTCGTCTGTTGCGTTGTTTGTAAGCAGGTGTTATTCCCTGTTCATAGTAAAAATAAATATATTTCTATTTCTTTTATTTTGGTTTCGCGAATCACTTTTGCGACTTGGTAATGTAGATTTTATCATATTATCAAGAAACATGAAGTAGATCACCGACTTAATTGTTTTGATTAGTACATATTCTGAAAGGTGCGCTTTATAGCTGGTTTATATATATTCTAAGGTAGGCTCACAAAGAGAAATTTTGCAGTATCGTTGTCCCCATTATCAGTAAGGATGAAGGTCTACCGCACTGATTGAGCTAGATAACAATCTCTTTACTGTAGCTCTAAAATCATACTTTTTTTCCAAGTAACATATAACTCATATTTGTCAATAAAACTAAACCTATATGTTATTATAATAAGAACATAACATTTGACATTAAAATGATTCCAACTTAATTATAAATGTACGCACTGTCCATTATGCTTCCTATCCTTGCTATAATGCTATACTGCTGTTGGTACTACCCCGCACTACCTCAGAAACCATAAGAAATGCACATCCTATGCGCATTGCAGTATAAAAAGTATATATATCTAGACCTCAGAAGCATAAAGACGGATGTACTATTATATATTATTATTATAATTTAAGGGATAAAAGGCTAATTGAGCTCATGATACTACAAGCGATATTGAATTATATACCTTATGCTCGGATAATATAAAGTGTATAATTGAATAATGTCCATGGTGTCGCTTAGCTCAATTAGTCTTGTACCTCTTGATATATACGTTCAAAACCATTTGGTTGTAAGTGTCAGTATACGATAAAGGCGCAAACGACGAATGTTATAATGGCACATCCGATGCAACGGCGAAAATCGCGCTACAAAAGCCTCAACAACACTCTGAAAACATTATTGTATTGGATACGGAGGGAATATGATACTAATAATTGTAACATTTGCATCGAAGAACAACACTTGGCACTGACAACAGTCGTGGTCTCAATTGCCATGTTGATTTGATTTCTATTACTTTCCATCAACCATCAAAGTGACACGTGACTTTCACAAGTAAACTCAGAGTGCTAGGTGTTGTTATTGAACACAAGAGTGTTAAAACATCTATGTTTACTGCACTCTTGGTCACTTGTTCAAAATTAAATATATCAATGTACTTCATATGATACAATATTTGCATCGATTAGTAGCTTGGTTGTTTTTGTCTTTCGATCCATGGAAATGGATCTATTAGGATCATAAGTGGGAATATAACTATGCTGGAACTCTTTCAATAAAATAAACTCCCACTTAAATGAATTCTATAATACTAAAGCGCAAATACTCAAAAAAATATCAATCAACTTTTTTTCACCGTCCCATATTTAACTAGGTACTAAATATCTACGGCCACCTTATGGGTTCTTATAGAACGTAATGAAAAAGTGGCAAAAACGGAGTTTAAGATATTCTATCAAGAAATACTACTAAGTACAAATTATGTTAACGGTTGCTGTGGCAACGGAAATCGACGTTTTGCGAGTCATCGGCTAGATCAGAAGCCCCCAAACTTTTTTCTCCCTTTAGAACCTTAAATGGTGTTGGCGGACCCCTGTTGCCAACTTTCTATCACATTACATTCTATCACTTACAACTTGGGATCTAGATTTTTTTTTACACAGTGTTTGAGAATCACTGTGCTAGATTATGATGGTCGCATTTTTACGTAAGAGGCCGTATTATTTGTCACTCATATTCATTAGTCATCGCAATCAGTTTGGTTTATTATAGCATTGACTATACATTTTTGAACGGTCAAAAAACATCATAAAAAAGGATTTCGCAAAAAGCTCACATTCATCCGCTTCACTGGCTAACTCGGTATAAGTAAATTATATCGAATTGAATCATTAAATAATTCACTGAATCGTATAAAAATCTTTTAAATGAACATAAGTCCTATTTATCGATAAAATTCGATTATATAAAAATTACGATCAATTCATATATTTCATATAATCTGTGATGAATTTAGTTGTATTGTGGTCAAAATTATGTTAATGATCTCGAAACTTGAAATTTTATTGAGAAAATCTAGATTGTATGAAAACTTATATACGATATAAACGTTATTTAAGTTTTTAGCTTTTAAGGTGTTGTTATTAACTAATAATAATAATATTCGATACCTATTTATTTATCTTAACTCAAAGGAAATAAAGTCTTTTATCTACGCTAACTTTACGACGCGATGTAGGTATCTTTAAAAATTTTGGTTCGTACTGACTTTTTTTTTAATTATGTAATTAATTGCAATTAATTACATAATTTAAAAAAAAGTCAGAAGAGATTTTACTCGCGTCACTCTGCTCCAGTAGGTACGAACCGTGATGTTTTGTAGCCCATATATTAATCCAGCTTATAAACTATCCGCGTGCAATCTTTCAGCCAAATCCGTTTAGAAGTTTTTGCATGAAAGAGTAACAATCATACATCTATCCATCCACACATAATTACAAACTTTCGTATTTATAATATTAGTAAGGATTAGGAAGGATACAATAGACGTGGGTCGGATTGCTTATGCGTACTCGGCCTCCGCCAACGGCGGATCGAAGGAGTGTCCGGGTGAATTTAGTGGTGTAGGGTCCTCTCCTCGTGGTATGAGTTAGCATACCGCGCTACGAAGAGGGCGAGTCCCACTTATCCCACCGCCAGCGCGCGAATACGTAGGAAATTTTAGTATGTAGTCTCATGATACCCGCACGATAATTGACTACTCCATCTCTTCACGATCTGGAGTAGGCTACTCACGTAACTATATGATAAAAATGCTTTCATTACTGTAGGGTTATTGTAATACATTTCCTATGTTATTGTTACTGTATTATTTAAGATAAATTAACTTAATGAATTGACATATTTAACATACTTTTTGCATGTATCGTAAACACTGAGTAGCAAAGACATTTTTATCAAAGTCATAGTTACATCGTAACGTGATTAGCCTTCTGATCTGGATGTAATTTTCTTCAATGAAAACCATATAGCAAATCTGATTTATTATCATAACTAGCGACCCGCCCCGGCTTCGCACGGGTGCCATTTTGATGTATCATACTTACATATAAACAATCCTCTTGAATCACTCTATCTATTAAAAAAAACCGCATCAAAATCTGTTGCGTAGTTTTAAAGATCTAAGCATACATAGGGACGGACAGACAGCGGGAAGCGACTTTGTTTTATACTATGTAGTGATAAGAAAAGGGCTTTTGATAGATCGCTAAGATTTAACATAACTAACTAAACATAGCTAGAACTAAATTTCAAACAGTTCTGATCCTACAGACTTTTAAAGTTTACTTGTTGTAGACTTTACGTCCCAATTGAATCTTACCTTGCCAAAACATAACATTTAAAGATGCAGTGTTAGTTTGTTTGTATGAACTTTCAGGAATCTAAGAAACTACAAGGTCCGATTTGAAAAATTCTGTATTTCAATTTATTTATCTAGGAAGGCTACATGTAATTTTGTAGTTCCTACGGGAACGGGAGTCAAGCGGATACAACCGCGCGCGGGAGCGCTAGCACTTCCAGTTTGAGATAGTGTGAACTAGTTTAAGATAACTTAAAAGAGCTGTATCTACAGTAGAAATGAATTGACTCCAACTTAATAATTTCTTTATTATTGTAAGTAATATTTGTCCAAAAGCAGGGGCTTCTTCAATATTTTGGACCGAAAAGAATCGATTACCCCTTAAACAACTAAAAGTCATAAACCTTTAACCCCTCTGCCAGGCACCGCCCTGAGCCGAGAATCTAGTCCCACAAGGGCAGTCCCTCTTGTGCAGGTTGCTTAATTAATAGTTTATAAACCATTTAATGAGCCTGGAGTGCTGCTCGCCTTTATGCCTGCTGAGACATTAATGTCTGCCCGAAAAAATGCATCAATTACGCTTGTGTTTCTTGTGTTTGCTACAAATTTGATTATTGGTATTTATTCATCACTTCTCAGAAGAATGATGTAGATATTGCTAACCAAATGAGTCACTTATTCTTTGAAGTAGATAACCCTCAGTCGTTACCAATTCCAAACAAATAACGACAAAATATTTGTTATATTACTAGGTGTAACTACAAAAACAAGTGTTGCAATCAATCTTGATGACGGCTGACCTAATTAAAGTTAACGGCCGCGCGGAAGTAGTGGCACCCAACGTGGTGCCGATAAAATATATTCATTGGATCTTAATGAGTTTCTATATTTTTACACCTTCTATTTTTAGAACTATTTATAAAAAAATATATTTAAAAAGAAAGTGCCCGGTTAAGAAGATGTTCATTTTCTCAACCGTTCCTCAATAAAACAAATTTTCTTATTGGAATTCAAAATATTAAGGAATACTTTTAGTATAAGTAATATTAATATTTTATGCAACATTTGTACCTATTTTTTTTATAATTTATTGTAATAGAAACGATACATTTTGCAGGAAGCAATAATGGTCTGTCAAAAGATTTAAAATCGTTAGACTAAATAACAGTAAAATTTGGCTGTCGTCCACTATTCCTAATCTTCAAACCTAATGACCCGAAATGCAAATTTATTTGACATGTGAACGATTCATTCAACATTGTTACATTTATCCGATTGATTAGAAATAAAAGTACGAAAACATCAAATGTTATGTGTAGCTACCGAAATTGATTTAAAATAAGATATTCATTTTAAATTCAGACATACTTACGTAGTTATTGACCTGTAGAATTCGAATATTAACAACAATGCAAAAGTCATCGCGGTCGAATAAACAACAATAAATGCCGACAAAATGTTTAGAAATGGATTATCATGTCACATGTAAAGTGTGTCACAGGAACGCGATGCGCTTCCGTAGATCCGCTACAACGACCTTTTACTCGCCTCGTTGTTGATAATGAAACATTTTTCGGACCAATATACGTCATCTGTCACGAGACTTTTGGCTACTACACCGGGCAGTGTAAGGTGAACAGGGCTCCAGCATTATGTCAGGTTTAAAAAACTACAAACTAATCAACCTGCACAATTGGGCGCCCTGTTTGTGGGGCTTGAACCGCAGATTAGGTCGGACATATGTATTTAGCCTCGAGGCTTTTGCTACTCACCCGACCATAAAGGCGAGATTTTTGGTAGTGTTTTGTGCAACTGACGATATAATGATGATGGTGACACGTTGTTTATTTCTGGATACCTAATTTATTCCCATGTAGAAATGTAATCACGACAGCAATGTATTTTGCATAAACAAACAGGGATTCCCGCCGTGTTTACAAGTAAACGGGCAATGTGCAGGAAGTTAGCTACGAGCAAACAGCTTGTTCTTATCGATCAGCAATTGGTAGATATTGACATAAAGTATCATTAAAATGCGTTTACCATGTCAGTTCATTATACTGGGTGACTTTATTTACTGTCTTGGAAATAAGAGGTCGTGATATTTCTATGAAATAGATGTCTAGGGCATAGTTATTTTATCTGTTTTTTTTACTGGCAATGCGTACCTAAGTAGTTACGCTATTTAGCTCACTCTTTTCATTCATTTGTGATTGCGGCCTAGGTATTATAGGCTAGGTATATTCATAGACCGCTAGTTCTGTCTCAAATTAGTTTATTTTTCTATTAGTATAAAAATACAATAAACAAATATTACAAAGACAAGCGTTCGAGCAAATAATGTGTATGCCAATAAATAGTTAAAGTAACTGGACCAAATCCTACGTTCTGCCCATTTGAGTATGTTTCGCCGGACCGTCTCATGTGTGTCGTGTTTAAGCCGGCAGTAGAATAACCCACTGAGTTTGTTTCGCCGGGTGTTCTCAGTTGGGTATTTGATCCGGTGGTACATTAAAGCGAGTCCGTCGTTATATGCTCATGGTGCACTTAAATAACGATAATTGTTCTAACCTTATATCGACAGAATAAGCTTTTTAACACAATATAGTTAGTTACTAAGACGTTAAGACTAAAATTGTATTAAAATAATAACTTAAATACTTGTTTAATTTGAAAATTTATAAAATATGATAATTATAGAAATACAAAATTATTGTTTTGACTATTTGCAAGTGCCTGTAATAGGTTTACGTAAATAAAAATGATTTATTTTTTATTTTTTTGGGTATTATATTGCTATTTTAACTAACGTAACGTAACTACCTAATTAGGTAAGTATTTTCATCGTTAAGATTTTCATTTTATGTCAGTAAAGAAATGTTAATAGAACTATGCCTTAGACATATATCACGCCCTATTATTTTCAGGACGGTATAAAAAGTCACCCAGTATAAATTGTACATACTATTTTTCATGTTTATGTCTGTCTTATTAAAATATAGGTAATATTATAACAACGGTTGTTAAAGAACTTCAACTACATAGTGTTAATAGATTCTAGGTAGGTACCTACACCCTAAGTTCATAAATAAATAGAGCTTGCGTATAGAAAACAAAAATGGAATTCTTTGAAACGACATTAATTCAATTGATAAACCTAAGTCGACTCGGGCAACGAAAGTGGAACAGGGTTTGTCAACATGGACCGTCAGCTGGCCCCGACGATAGTGCTTATCGGCCGCGGGACATAGTCCGCTCATTCACAAGCTTGTCCATTCATGCGGTGCGCCCGCTGCACCCCGCGGGCGATTGTCGCACTTAAGACGACATGTAAAGGGCTCACTTTCGAGTGTGGGATGGTCCGGGACGGTGGGGCGAGGGGTAATGTAGATCGAGGATATCGCGGGGTCAGCACGGATTGCAGGCGCCCGATAAACGTCGATGGCGTCCAACGACTCGACTTACAATACACACACGGACACGCTCTACAAAATGTAACGCTCGAATTGAATTATCACCCCATTAAATATTTTCAACACTCTTGTGTGTCTTTTACTCTTGCGTTGTCGATAAAGAAAATATGTCACGAATTAAAGTTGAACCGTCCCATTCAGTTGTTGCGTGAGTGATAGTAAACTCGATAAGGATTTAATGTACAGTGTCGAAAATAACTGTTATTGTTATTTCTGAGAAAGTTGTAAAAGTAAATGCAGTTGAATGGCGCTTTTGATCTTTATTATAAGTTATAAGTTTACAGCTCACATTCACTGCTAGCGAGGTTTAAATTAACAGGTGTCATAAAAGTTTTGTTTTAGTATTGTATCCGACTTCGTATTTAGGGGAATATTAAGTTTATAGATCTTACACTAAACGAATAAACCATTTAAGTGCCTACTTACAAGTTCGAGATATGAATGCGATAGCAACAGTTGAGATGATTAATTTGTAAGAATATAAAATAGAAGTTAAACAATTGTTTTAAACGTTGAGTAATTTAAGACGAAGGAGAGGGTTTTGGACTTTATTAATTAATACCCTACATTTTAACTTGGAATATATTTAGAGTCGGTGAATCAGATTGCTTGGAATAAATAAAATGTAATGATGACAACGGAATATTGTTTGCATCACTGATTGTAACGTATCACCGTGGTCTGTATGAGTAAGCATGTAGTGACATAGGTCCAAGGGTTCAGCCCAATGACCGTATTAGTCATTACACATTTTAATTAAAACTCGATATTGATTCATTGATCATGTTAAATCATGACTATGACACATACGGATGATATGGTAGCTATTTCCGTTTAAAACTTATGCAGGACACGACCCTGTTAACTTTTGACATCGCCAATCTTGAATCATCTAACAAATAATGTTACATCGAAACTGTATGAATGTCCGTTATTCCGCGACTATCATTCATTCATATAAGTGCGTCATCACATCACGATATATTTAAAATAATTTCATTGTGTTGAGCAAAATATACCACTACATTTAGCTACGCAATTGATAAAATGGATTACAGACTTGGACGTCCCCGCTTTACGCGCAATCTGTAACGTTCTCCGCAATGCACGCGATGAATTGACATTGCAAAATACACTTTTGGTGAAATGCGCAAGGTTTTATTTGTATTGCACGATATATAACTTAATCTGTTTGTGGTGTTGCTGTACCTATATATGATTGTTTTGATCTCGCGATGCCACTGCGTAATAACGTAACTACATACACTCCGTGCGAATATGTATAGGATACTTTGACGTTGTAAGCTGTTTGTTTTAATTGTAAGCCATTGTTATAATACGCTCATAATTTGCCCTTATGAAAGTCCTAAAGAGTTCAAAGGTCGCATGTCATTTAAAGCCATCATGTCTAAGTGGCAATTTAGCCAACATTGCTGATACATATGCTAATGTGAAAAATATTTTCATCATCATCATCATCATCAGCCCATATAACGTACATAGCTGAATATGGGCCTCCTCCCGAGGGAAGGTATTTGCAATCGTCACCACGTTTGCCAGACGGGTTGGTGACCGCAGTATTATGTTGTGCCATACAAGGAAACGCTGCTGCCTCTATATCCTTGATATAGATACGATTACTTATTATAGATGATGTTATAATATTTGGGACCAACGGCTTAACGTGCTTTCCGAGGCACGGTGGGTAGTCTCTCAACCAACCAGAAAGAAATCTTAGAATTTGCACAAAGATTTCCTGTCCGCAGTGAAAATATTTTAGTTTGTAATAGAATTATAACAAATGGTCATAACTTGGTATTTTTTCTAAATAAGTAAGCATCATACGAGCTATTGGTGATACTAAATTAATTATACGAGTTATCAGACTATAAACAGACAATTTACTAACTGTAATTCGGCCACACTTTGTGCCGTAGTATGAAGTCAAACATGGTTTAATTCTATCAACCAGGATATTGATAAGATAATGATATGAGCTTCCGCAAGAAAGCCAGGTTGATTGGAGTTTGCGAAATCGGACCGGACGTCTCGTCAATGCTATCAACTTGACCTGCCATGAAGAGTCCCATTCATGAAACCGCTTTATCGGTACCTACGACGATGTTTTCGACGAGGGTGCTTATCGATCCAACAAAAATCCATCGATTGTGTCACGTCACAGGCGCCATCGCAGAAATGCTAACGAGTTATCAATGTAAACGGTGTGTTTACACAGTTAACCGTAATCTTATCCGGTGACCTCCTTAGACTCTCCCGTTTCGAAATTATATCGTCGGTATCGCGTGGTGTCCTTATTACACCGGCGGAAGTGCGCGCTCGAGTCGACTCGAGCAAACGTTCATTCATGTTCTACGTATTTATTTAGTGGCCGCCCGTACCTACCGCGCTCCTCAAGATAATGACTTCAGACAGTTAAAGCACCTACTTTATTTTTATTGCTTTATCTACAAGTGATGTTACTTAGTGAATGAACGGGTGACAGATTCTACAATATGTCCACGTGCCTAGTTTATGATCACAAACTACACAAAGAGAGTTCAAAGCCCTTTCGCTCAATTATAAAGAAGTTGCCTGATTGATTACAATTTGTTAGTAACTTGCTCTTACATCTTATATATTGTTTCTCGTCGCCTGTTACTTAAGTGGATATTGAAAACTAATAATAATTACTAAACTAAACTAATAATATTCTAAGAATTATCTTTGGTTATAACTACCGTAGTTTACCTCCAAACTATAATGTTTGGATGTAAACTGTAACGTAGTTAAAATGAGTAATGTGTAAACTTGAGAAAATATGTCGATTCAAACTGGACTGGATTGGCCGGACTTGATAGGAATTGGTGTATATTCATCTTACAATAACTGTATTCAAGTATTAAGGCATCATAGTGTCCTTAATGTCACAGCCCACTGTAAATTTCAATCACATTATTGTTGCAACTGTTCTAAAAACGTCGTAATCAACCCATATACCAGTACAGTTAGTTCCTTCCCAAAACGCTGAAAGTGTCGGTTGAACGGAAACGGTCAGGAGCGGGACGTAAGGGCCGCGCAACCTAATTGCCGGGAATTTCGTAGGTCGCCCGATAACCCGCGCCAGCGCCGGATGCCGATAGCTTTGATGTCGATGCCATGCCGTCGCTCCCCTATGTAATGTGCCCACTAATAGACGGCCACCTAGTCGACTGCCTTCCCGTAAGGTAGCTTGTAGCCAGTGTTTTGTCGAAGAAGCAGGAAGTTGATTAGGCAACTATGACGGTTTCTGAATTGCTAGTAATTTAATGAGTTTATATTCCCATTTTTGACCTCTCGTAGGAATTATCATTAATAAAGTAATGAAATAATGATTTTTATTCAGCACTTAGGTATTTACATACACTTGTACTTGTCAGAATTACAATGTAAGAAGAGAAATTAATAAAAAAATAAAAATTAACTATAACTAACAGATAATTCTTACTCTATAATTTGTCCGACTAAGTAACTAATAGTAGTTGGTAGGCAATAGCATATCATACATCCGTACGTCCGTCTGTCCTGTGATATTTTTTGCAATTAACCAATTATTATTATAAGAAAAAAAATACGCATCCAAATTGGTCGCACTATATCTAAGTGGCACAGACCTGAGGGCACCCTTATGGAGTTTAGAACCACGACCCAGGGTGTCACTGAAGTAAAAAGGTAGATATATAAAGAGGATGTGATCACTGGCACCGACTACAGGCGCTCAATCACTGGGCAGGGGTATGGGCGCAACGCGGTCCTCGCCGGCGAGAATCCTACCCTAGCTTACCAGCAACCTTTCACTAGCTACCTAAGTGGACGACCCGGAGAAGAAAGGAACAAAAAGAAACTCCGGGGTTGTTCTTTTTCGTCATATTGTGTTGTGTTTTAAGTACCTTAGTGCTTCGTTTAAATTTTCAGCAGAAAATAGCCCCGGGTATCGATGTACCTAAACTATTTGGGGATATGAACTAACTTAGGTAGTCAGACTCACAAACACGATCATACTTAACAACAAGATCTTTAACTCCTAACATTACATTGATTAAATTCAACCCCTGTACCATACCATATAAGGAAACAGGTGGTAATTTTTCGCGGAAATCAGACTATAACTGGAAGCTGCTCAAGCGATGAGTAATAAGTCCGTTTCCGTAAGATTTGTATTCGGAAATCCTTTTATCTACGTATGAGTCATACAATATTAAGAGCGGTAAGTGGAAATGAATGCATGATGATGCATACGGACATACTAGACTTTTGTGATAGTGATACAAGTGCTGACTTAATATAGGCAAGGCATAGTAGTATATTTTTACTGAAACGGCTGTGGTGTTGAGGTTTGGTTTTTTTTCTGTCAAGGAATAAAATATTCCTTATAATTGAATTCGAGACTAAAACCAAGTTTTTTTGTAATGATTACCAGAGGAGCTTTGCAGTATACTACTATTCTTGTTAACCCCTCGTGCTTAGCTAAAATGCTTGTTTTACGAGTGGTTCACGTCGGTAGTGCAATGGATGGTGATCAAACCGGCGACAACAAGTTCGAAACGACGCGGACGCCCCGAGTCATTGGGCTACGGCCGCTTAATGCCGCTATCTATATAAAAAAGAGGAAAACTAACTAAACTCTTATTTAACGAGGTCTTCTGTTTTAAGTATAATATATGTAGTTACTTTATAATATAACATTTATACCCTGAAACTTGTCTTGCTACATGATATATACTAAGTAGTATTGTTTTCGGGAGAAAATTCATAACGCTTCCTAAAGGCGGGCGGGGATGTAAGAATCTTCTCTTTATAGCAATGATATGCTAATCATACCCCTAGAAAAGAGTCTACAAACTAAACCTTCCCGGGATCTTCTTATTTCGTTGTAGGTAAGTAAAAAAATGCTCATCATCTTCAATATCATCTCAGCCTATTGTCGTCCACTGCTAAACATAGGCCTCCCCCATCGATTTTCAGCGGACTGCATCCACTGACTCCCTGCGACCTTTAGGAGGTCGTTGTTCTATCGTGCAGGCGGTCGTCACACGCTGCGCTTGTCAGTGCGTGGTTTCCACTCGAGGACCTTTCTGCTCTATCAAGTTATAAGTAAGAATGCTATTTGTTTAATAAACAAAGATCTGCCTTGCTAATCCAATACACTTTTGAACATCTATTGTGATATATTTGATAACCTATGGTTTATTTATCTTGCAAAATATACATTAAAATAAAAAAGAGGGAGGCATACTAAATAGACTTAAAGAAATTGCTTGAGCATTGTTCAGCTAAAACAGAGTAAGTCGAGATTGTAGTCTTGAATTGAAACTGCAGAGTAAGGTCTGAACATACTTACCATTATACTAAATTTGTCCTAAATCTAAGTTCCTACTAAATACAACTGTAATAATCAATAGCTATAAATTAAACTTAAGGAAAACCGTACGTTTCGGGACCGTTTATTGGGAAATCCCGCTGACGTCCAGGTTTATCCTGTGTTGTTTCCGGGATTTTAATATTCCTTAATTCAATTACTCGTGTTATCAATAGGGGTTTTATAATTAACTGCGTTGTTATTTTGTTTATTTATTACAATATGTGTAATATAAATGACAACCTTCGTGGAGTAGCGGTATACCGCTAGACTTTTAAGTCTCGCTTTAGGTCTCGAAGGCCTTAGGTTCGGCCTTAGGATCTAGTTGGCTGGTTGAGGGACTACCCTCCATGCCTCGAAAAGCACGTTAAGCCATCGGTATGGAATGATCTGTTTTTTATTAAATATATTATCTATAGCCCATGGTGTACCTTTGTTATTATATAATACTGCGGTCACCAACCCGCCTGCCAAACGGTGGTTATGGCAAAACCTTTAATAATTAGATTCTTTGAGAGGAGGTGTTGCTGTGGATGTTATACGGGCTGATGATAAAATTGCACCCAGAAATATACTCGTCTTTGTAAGGTGACTCTGCTTAGAAGTAAATAAGTAATTAATTAATTTAAATTGATTAACTTGAAAAATCATGTAATTTATCAATATTTATTTTATTGAAAAATACCTAAGTGCTTTTAGACTAAAGTGAACATATGGATCTGAGACCTGGTCTCTCACTGCTTGGCTGTACACTCGCTGCATGATCGAATCAGAAATGAAGAGATCCGCATGCGAACGAAACGGTGCTGACATAGCTTAACGGATTAGGAAGCTGAAGTGGCCGTCAGTTCTTCGAGCTATGTGTCCTGCCATAGCTCGAAGAACTGACGGCCGATGGAGCAGAAAGGTTCTTGAGTGGCAAGCGAAATGTGGGATGACCGTCTGCAACCTCATAAAGGTCGCAGGGAGTCAGTGGATGCAGGCCGCTAGCAACCTTTCCCGCTGGAAATCAATGGAGCAGGCCTATGTTCAGCAGTGGACGGCAACAGGCTGATGATGATCATGTTTATATTATGCTATTAAAACCATTGCAATAAATAAGAAAATTGGTAAAACTCCAATGGTTAAGCTATTCCGAAAAAATCTTGATTGGCAATCTTTTACAATGTGTGGGTGAAGGTGGATGTTAGCATGGCATAAACATTGTTGGCTTCAGTTTCACAACACGTAATTTACTGATCATTCCAAGTGGGTGGTCCTATAACAGTGTAGGGCATATTCATGACAAAATCTGGCGAATGTTTCGCTCAGCACATCTCATTTGACGTTAATTTTCAAGATAACGACACTTAAAGCAACGGACTTATGAAGTTTCGTCACATTTTTATGATAAAAAATCAATTTGTGTCAGTTTAGTAACCTTTGTTATCATAGGTCATTAAAATTCTGCTATAAACTGCTTAAGATGGTACTGCATCCTTTTCAGGGCGAGGATACAGTGAAGGGATCACGATGCCAATATCTTCAAATCAAAAGATGCTTTTTCAGAAAATGACATTATTTGTTATTTATAATTTGTTGCAGATCTACTACTATTCGTTATTTAGCGCTAAAATTTTAGTTATGACCTCTATAGTTTTGGATTGTTAGATGCATTCGTACATCGTTGCTCTGTTAACATCCAGTTGGTGTATTGAAATTATACCTATTTGATCCATAGAAGTATTGAATGCTGATTGAGTAGGGTAACTAGGTAACAAAATGTTCAAATGCCATTGATATAAGAATCAACCTTAAATAGTTATCATTAGAGTAAATTTCAGAGTACATGTATACGAATATTGTAGAACAACTTTTAGAAAATTCGTATAACTACTCTAATACATTACTCATTAGATAGGTAAATAACGTATATATTTTTAGAAAATCTGCTTTTGCATCCATGTACTGTATGTAATCGATATACAAATTAGTTCGTCGATCGTGTCCTACATAGTTTTATAATGTAATAATCTAATTCTAATAGACGTCAAATAAAATATTACCAATTATATCCAGTTAATATTATTATCCCTATCGTTAAACCTACTTGTTGCGGTAAGTCCGGTAAGTGGCATGAATAAACATTATCGAAGTGCTACTAACAGATACGGGGACCGAAATCTCTGTTCTATCCAATATTTTGGCGTTATCTTTCGAGTTGTTACATTTTATACAAATATGATAAGCGTATTAGTAGTTACAGTGGAACAGATACACAACTCAAGAAAATGGTTCAACCGGATGTGGACTTTTGGCGAAAATTGTAAGACATGTTTTAGTTATCTCCATGTATTGTATGTGTTGAATATGCTGTGACACTAAACATTGAGTGATACAGTTGATAATGCCCTTGCATAGCAAAGTTCTAGAAGCCCGTTAAGTGTAAAGTTGAGCGACAGTTGCATAATACTCCCCAAAAATCTTAACAGACATCACTCCACAGTCCCCTTTTCCAGCGACTGTCCTGAAACGAGGTACAATTCTCAAAGGGAGCGCTCAATTGTGCAGCCCGTCTTGTTTGTGGTTTTTAAACCAATTTAGCCCGGTAATATAGGAAAAGCCTTGTTGCTTACAACATAAGCCCGTCGAAAAAAAAGTATCACTAATTGATACGAATATATTGCCTACAAACCTGCATTCTGTATACTTTAAATACACTGTAATTCTGTGTTTACACTTTTAATTTATCTTTAAACCATTTCCATACTATTTGGTGATAGTGGAATCAAAACCCCGCCCGTAGTCACAAAATTTTTCTATAACAATAAGTCTTCTACATTTAATTTGATATGCATATTCGAACCTAGGTACATAAAATCGTCTTTTGGATATTAAATCATCCACTGCTGGACATGGGCATCCCTTGAAGGGGGTTTTGGCAGGTGGGTATAAAAGTAGATATATCAAATGAAGAAAATACCGTATAATATTTGACAAACTGATTTTTTATACAATTATGAAACCAAATTTCAAAATCATTTGACTGATGTTTTGCACGTAAATATTTAGCAAACTGATGTTTATAACATTTGAAGTTTATGGTAAAAACGATATTATGGTGGATTGGGTTGATATTTGGTTTACAAATAAATATGTTGTAAAATCGACTTTGTTCCTATCGAATAAGGCTTAAAATTGCATTAAACTGTTTTTTTTATCAAAATAGACTTGAGTCCAAGTTTGTGTCTGTCTTTTAAAAATGATTCAGCAGTATTTATATTTTGGTTTTATATACTCCATTAATGGACATTAATTACAAAATCTTTGTTATTCTAGTAAAATAAAAATTAACTCAAACTTTGGCGTGTTCTTGAAAAATCGGTTTTCATGACTCACAATGTCAAGATAGTCACGAAAACGTACCCGGATACTGATAATTTCCATGAGAAATTTTATTCAATATGATAAACATCGAGGGATTCGCGGAAAGTGGGATAATTAGAGCGGTCACCGAATTATTCATGGGCATTGAAATTCTAAGATGGGTCGCTTATGGAGAATAGGGCACATGACGTTCTAACGAGCACGTTTGCACTCAAATATATTTTAGGAAGTTACTGTAAAAAATCATCATAAAATACAAATACTTTTTAGTTAAAAAATAACTTTTAATCATTTTCGCATTGGTTTTTGTGAAAAGGTCAAAACCACCACTGAGTAAGTATCAGTGGTGGTTTTGACCTTTCAATTTACTTGACTTTAGGTATTGAGTGTATACTTTTATAAACCTTCTTGCAAATGCAAATGAAGAAGCGACTTCTTGTCGTTTGCAGTAAAACTTATTATGCCTTCATGTATGATTCCTTCAATATCCTTCTCATCGCATAAACCTTCTTCATTCTTCGTTCAGTAGCCTAAACTTTCTCCTGAGGAATGATTTAACACTTGAAGTGAGGATAGCAAATAGTCTCCTTTCTTTTAAAACAGAAGCATAAAATCCCGTATGCTCAAATAAGAACTGGCAGATTTTTAGCTGTCTTTTATGAACTGAACATTTTCATAATGCTACGAGCTGTAAATTTTCTTAAATTTTAAATAAAATAAGATTTATTTAATTGCCAATGTCCCTTTGTATTTTTGTATATATTTTTTTTATAAAATATGTAGTATTTAAATTATTGTATTCAATTTCAGTGCCTGAAGACAAAAGTCTTCGATCAATGTGTGTTACCAGTGATGACATATGGATCTGAGACGTGGTCTCTTACTGTGTGCCTCATAAGAAAGCTCAAAGTCGCCTAGCGAGCTATGGAAGAGCTCGGCGTTTCCCTGCGAAGAACTGACATAGCTCAACGGATAAGCAAGCTGAAGTGGCAATGGGCAGGACACATAGCTCGAAGAACTGACGGCCGATGGAGCAGAAATGTTCTCGAGTGGAGACCACGAACTGGCAAGCGCAGCGTAGGACGACCGCTACCGATCGTTCCAGCTGGAAATCGATGGGTGAGGCCTATGTTCAGCAGTGGACTACAACAGGCAGATGATGTTGATGATTCAATTTATACTTATTAACCGAATATAATAAATATTCTTTAACAATGACTAGACAAATATATGCTTACGTACGATTACCTACCTACGAATGTAGCATTAAGGCCGGATACATGACAGAGTGAAAGAGCCAAAAAGAAAGCCATCTTACTCCCTTTTTGGAAACAAACGCAATCTATATTATAATGTATATAAGTAAAAGTTAATTTAGTTTTATTACAGCTGATATCAGCGTTCACCAAATAATATGCGTTTTGATCTAAAAACGACGTTTTCCGACGACGCGGCGACGGTTGACATCGCGTCCGCGAGGCTTGCGCGCTCGCGCACGCTTCATTATCAGTGACCTATTTTTAGTGCGCATAATTAGTGAACAATTCGCACGTTAAAACTGATCGACTAATCGGACCAATATATCCGACAAAATAAAATAAAAACAATACTAGAACTCCAAACAAGAATGGGTACAAGTTTCTTTGTTTAGACTGAGTGTTGATAATGACTAAACATTTTAATTATAAATGCCGTAAAGTATCAAATATGACAAATAGAATATGATTTAGTTATATTCAAATGATAATTCATCGGCTTAATGAGTAAGTAACTCTTGAACTCTTACTTGTCAGAAGCAAAACTAATACTTATAGTATAAGTCACGTTACTGTAATGTGCCTTTATGTCGTATTGAATAAGTACCTTTTAATATAAGTCTGCTGATACAGACATTTAATGCAGCCAGTGATCTTTTTCCAATTACTTATGAAAGTATTCTATACTTACGCGTAATGAGACTTTATATGTATTATATAGCAATAATACATCTTGATAACTTGTTTGTTTTGTATAAGTAAGTAGGTTTCGGAGAAAAACAATAGTTCCACTCACCGTTTATATTTGTACGCAGATACATCTGAAACAAAGGAGATACATTTCATTAAAAAAAATACAGACGAAACAAAGTAAAGCCTTGGAAGTCACAGATGTGGATAAACAAATATTCACGAGACGTTTGCGAAAGTGTATAGCAAGGATAGACATAGTCTGCGACAATGCGATGGCGCAGTGAGCGTCTCGAGCTGGGCCCCCGTTCCGTGCTCCAGAAACGAGAAGCGGGCCGTCGGGCAGACAGTTTGCAATTAATCGATTACAGTAATTGAATTACGTGATGACGTAGTGACAGCTGCGCAAGCGCCACTGTGTGCGCAGGTGTCATGCGTGACGCGGTCTTTCTGAAAATCAAAGGAAAACCCACGCGTGTCTCGCATCGCCATCGACACGTTTTCATTTGCAAAATATTGGTGTTACCATCTGTAATCCGGTTACTGTGATGTACCTATTCTACGCAGACGACCACATCGACAATTGGACAATTGTAAAGAACACGTGACATTGAAAATATAAATAATGAAAGCACCTATACTGAAGTATGTCAAGCTCTGTCTAATATAGTTTTAATGTTTGCACATGACGTCTGTACTGTCCTAGAGAGTTATTACTAGGATAGATATGTTGAAAGAAACTGTAGCAGACTATTTGCAAAAAATACAGAACGAAATACACACAAATTGCTTTAAAAGGTTGTCTTGGTATTTCGGAGATTGCTTAGTTTTATAAGACACATGTGATTGGTAATTAATTATCTTCTCAATTATTGTACTCTACAATTACTGTCATATAGTAATTTCCTTGTAAGTTAAGTAAACATTTTAATTTTCACTTCATTTCAACAGCTCGTTTACGTCCACTGCTGAACATGGGCCTCCTATTAACAAGACCTTAGGTAGCAGGGTTGTTGAGCTATATTACCATAACCACCACGCTTAGCAGTTGTATACTACTTCATCATACTGCAATCATCTGATTGCAGTATGATGTTAAGTGAATTGAATTTGAGGTAATAGTACTGAGGCTTTTGCTACTTCACCGGGCATTAAGGCGAGCAGAGCTCCAGCCTAGATAAATGGTTTAAACCCTACAATCTAAGCAACCTGCGCAAGAGGGCGTCCCCTGTGGGACTTGGACCTCGGCTCAGGGCGGTCGCTGACGGGGAGATTGAGGGATTATTGCTTTTAGTTTCTTTAGGGGAGTTTTGTGCAACTGTCGCTCTACTTTACAGTTCGCGAGCCTCTCGGGTCTACTAGGGCATCGGAAGGTTCTTAGCAAACTAAGGGTCGGGAGGGCGAGGGGTTGAGCTAACAGATGATGCTGCCGCAGGTGTACGTCTCTTAGTCCCTTTTTACGACGTCCATGGCAATACATGGTTGACTAAATCTCTACCAAATTATGAATTAAAGAAGAGGGGAAAACTGATGCTTAGAAAGCTCACTTCGATGCATACGGTAATGGTCATAAATTCTGTGATAGCTGCAGTTGATTTGCACGGCATCGTTATGTCAGACTACACCATAAAGTATTAGATCTACTGGACCATTTACCTGGTAGTCCATTCTCTTCCTTTTACCCTAAAACAAATTACAAAGCATAAGGGTTATATTGATACAAACCCGATAAATATTAAATTCTAGAGTAGCAATAACATCATATATAAGTAAACAAAGCATCACGCCTTTTTACTATAAGACAGACCCAGACGCCTGGATCTTCGATCTAGAAATAGGTGTTCAACTAACTTGCTTGTTTATTTAACAACTACTATGCGTAAGTAATTCAACTTAAAAGTATACATTATAACTTAATAAATTAGTTCACAGTTTGATCTATCGTCGTCATGAACCTATGATCAATCATATGGCCAAAATCTACCGGCAAAAACTTCAACAAGTATTGAAGTTTAGTCTTACAACCTTTTTTATCAGAAGGACATGTATAGCCACCAGACTTTTGCTACTTCATTAAGCATAAAGGCGAGCGATGCTCCAGCCTTCATCAATGGTTTAAAAACTACAAACTAAGCAACCTGCGCAGTAGGGCGCTCCCTGTGGGATTTGGAACTCGGCACAGGGCGGTCGCTGATGGGGAGATTGAGAGATGAAGTCTTTTGGGAGAATTTTGTGCAACTGTCGCTCTACTTTACCGACTAATGCCATTTTTATAAACTACTTCACGGTGGTGGTTGGTATATAGACATTAAAGGCAAATTGATAGTTGGTATAAATAAGTGCGGATTATCTTTTTAAATATTGGAAGTAATTATAGAATAGCTTAACCAGCCTTTTTCCCCTATCCCCATTTATAGACAATACTATCAGTATACTAATCGCTGTATGAACTAAATTACATCAAAGTGTTAAGCTACTTGAGAACATTAATGCTACATTTTGATGAACTTGAGATTTTGAAATTGCTTCAGCCTTCTTAGACGTGGGTTTGTTTCATTCCTTCTGTAGTAGAATCTATCATCATGAAGTTAAGTAAAACGTATGAATGGGAAAGGAAGGCAAACTCTCATCACATAGAAATAAAAGTCCATTCAGATTAAGATAACATTAGAAGTGCTGACTGAGTTATTACAGATTAAACCTATTTAAAGCCTATACCGTGAGGATTCGGCTTAGAGTAGACCATCCCACGTCTTCACAGTGGTGTCGTAACAGCCGACTAAGGAACATGCAACTGATGGATGGGTAGCAGCATCTATCAGGGCAAGGATATTCACCATCTTACTGCAATCATAAATCTGTCTGACACGCGATACAATTATGACAATAACCCTTAACAACCCTTGCTTACCAAGGTCTGTTAGGATTAGGGCCATGTTCAACAGTGGACGTAATCCTGCCTATCTGAAACACATACTGAATCTATTTGAGGTTTATATGAAGTCCATGAATTCTAATGATTGCTCTTCAGAAACAAGCTATAGAAGCTCAATGTTAAATGCATGGCTTGCGTGAACTTGACGCACTTTTTGAATGAAATCATGTAGAATATTATAAAAGGTCTCGAGGTAGGTGATATTGATAGTTTTTGAGTAAAGTATTTAGTTAAAGTACCTACTGTATTTCTATTGAATTCTGGCCAGGACCAACTCCAAGACGCGGCTTATTTTTCTTAAATGACAATAATCTAACTTTTTCTTGAAGCATTGGGACGGAAAATATGTGGGTGGGTGTATTATTTATTATGTGCTGAAATGTAGTGTTGGTTTTCATATTGATACCTACTAGTGATCAGCGGTGAATTTACTTTAATAATAAAAGTTTTTTAGAAAAAGGGACTACTGTATTGACTTTTACACAAAAAATACGTAAAATATCAAATTCTCGGCATCCTGATTCGGAATCTCAAACATCCTACTACAACTTGACTGGTATTGTGGTTAAAATGTTGCCTCAATACCATGGTGTTGTGGTTTGATGCCAATATTATAGAACTAATGTTAGTGTACACTACAAAACCTTGTTCTGATCTGTAAATTTAAATAACTCTAGTGTTTGAAAGAGTTTATCAACTAATGTATACTATTGAGAACATTCTCTTCTTTTGGACTATGTTTCCTTAACTCGAAGGTACGGAGGAATTAAAGTAAGAACAAATCAACATACCGGGCATTTATTTTCGGGCCTCGTGGCTTACTAAATATGACGTTATAGTTAGCCACGAGACTTTTGCTACTTCACTGAACAAAAGGCAAGCAGGGCTCCAGTTTTAATAAATGGCTTAAAAACTATACACTATGCAACTTGCGGAAGAGGGCGCCTAATGTGGGGTTTGGAGCTTGGCTCAGGGCAGTCAATGGCGGGGTGATTGGGGAATGATGACTTTTGATTTTTAGGGCAAGTTTGTGCGCCTTTCGCTCAATACATACTGGACCTAACTATTGCTGCGAATTGATAGTAAGCACCTCTATGAAAAATCTTATACTACTTTATCTGACCCTGGAATTAAATTGGGGGACTAAAAAACCGCAGTCGCAGGTACATAATGCCACTGCGCCAGCGAGGCAGTCTAGTCTAGCAGTCCAGTCTAGTATAAATTAACCTCATTATCCGTATTAATTGACTTTGGGTGCATTCGTAATAACTTAGTTGAATACAATTTTAATTTGTAATTTACTCTAGACTATATTTTAGTGAGGTGGGTTTATTTAGTTTATACATTTATTTTATAAATATACATTTTAATCTTTAATTTAAAAAATCCTGAATGTTTTGAAATGTTTTAATTAAAATTAAAATGCCTTATTTTAAAATAATATAATTTTAAATCAGCCATGGAATACTTAAGTATGTAGTTATTATACTAGTAAGGGATATTATTCAACAATTAGGTAATCATTACAATACCTACATTTAGTGCATGCCTAGATACAATTAAATTACCTGTAATGAAGACAGATTGGGATTTAAAATTATAAATATTTTTATATGACATCAGTAGGTAATGCTCCATATCTAATGGATAAATGTATCTCCACAGGTAGGTGTTAAACAAAACAAAAATTATAAATACTTATATTTTTCTGCATATTAATTAAAACATTATTACACAGGAAACAGCGACCCATTAAAAATGACCAAATACTTAAAATGTAATCAAATATGTATTTTCATTTCCAAAAATTCACTCATGTCATTTACCGGAATACGGTTAAACTGTTTATTACACACAAAAAAAATATACTAGTACTTAGTAAATTTAAATAAATTGAATGTTATAGAGTAGTGTGTGTGCGGCAGGTTGTATGTGTCGGCGCGCTAAGCGTGTGTGCGCGCGGCAGTGCGCAGGCGGCGGCGCGCGGTAGGTATGGTGAGAGGCCGAGCGGGGGCGCGCACGCGCACAGCCGCGCGCCGGCCAATCGCCGCGCCTCCACCACGCACACACACATAAACCGCCGCCGCCATAAACCTAGTTCTTAACTCTTACGAAAAACGTATTAATTTTGTGCATGTTTAGGGTAGGAGCGTCTCCGCGCACCCCATCTGCTCCTTAACGAAGCACCCTTGACACTTCCACTATATTAGATGTCATGGAAAAAAAATGACAAATTATCGCACTTAGATGTGTGCCCTCTACACTTTGCAAAATTTTCAGGATTTTACTTGGATATTTTTTTATGATGTTTTCGTGTAAATAAAATGCTGAATATACGCGCCATGTATTCAACTTAAATATATTTGAAAAAAAAGTATTAATGTAAGAATTATTGGAGGCTGAACTCTACATTTCTTAGAAGTGGAATATATTTTCATTTTCTTAAAAAATATGTATTTTTTTTATTTATTATTCCAGGGTGTACTCTATAAGAATATTTTCAATTATAAAATTTGATTTTATTATATATTAGCGAAGTGACAGAGCGCTTGCGCGGGCCCGCCCAGGCGTCAGCACGCAGGCGCGGGGCGGCGGCTTCACTTCGCCCTCGCACTCATACATAAGTGTTAAAAAAAAACTTTTTCACCCCAAATCTTTTATTACCCTCATGTAGGCGCAAGTCTATACATCACTTTTGTTTAATAAAAGCTTTAAAATATTCGCACATGTGACGAGGAAAATTAATGAAAATTTTCCGACCTCATAGTACATTTGACGTCGAAGCAGCGGTACCTATGGAAATCATATTAACCAAAACCGATTGAAATTAATGCAGATTATATTTTTTCTGCGTTAAGTGCATAATAATCTGAAATTCATAACGGTAGAGCTAAATATTGTTATTTAAAAAATAAACGGAGTTCTTAGCGAGTTGCTGCACGAACGTTCATACATTGGGAGCTATTTATAAATTATTGGATTGATAAAATATTACAAATTCAATATTGAACGATGGTTATGCCTATTCTTGAATATAAAAATACATAAAAGTGCAATTCATGGTGCGCGTATCCCGAACGCAGCAGGTGAAACGCCCGAAACGATAATTTAGCTGATGCGTTTAGTAAAGTTTTGTATTCACACAATTATGTGTTTTTCTTATATTTTTATGTAAATTTAGTTACTTCAATAATTATTTATATTTTAAATTTATGATAAAATTTATTAACGTTGCGTTGGGTTTAAAAATTATAGACTTAGAGAATGCACACGAATGTTGCATTCATCAATAAAGATCTCCACATTGTTGCATACTAAGGCATGCTGGGTGTTTTTTTTACACTGAAGTTAGTTTATAGAAGAAAAAAAATATTATTCATATAAAATTCTGACATATTTAGTAAACAAAAAAAAACACTTGTTTTTAATTAAAAAAAAACTTTTAAATCAGTTGTAACGATGTATTTTATAGTAAGTATTTGTTTATTTATTAGTTTTGATACCTATATTAGAGTAATATACCACCTAAAATGAAGTCCCTCAACATTATCTAGCATTCCAAAATGAAACTCCCGAATTCTCATCTCAGTAAAAGTCAATATAATATAAAAGAGGAACAGATGAAAGATTTGTGAATGCGTGTGAGTGTATTGTGAGAAGGGCAAAGAATGTTATCAGTGGCGTCGACAAGCCGGTCGGGCACGAATTCCGAGAACTGGGAACTAATCCTAGAGGCGCGAAAGCCACACACCGCCTCGTTGACGCCTGCACCGGTTTTAATCGTACCGATAACACTGGCTTAAATAATACTATGCACATGAAACTCACTTACACACCACTTGAATTAATATAGACTTCCATGCAATGCGATCGGGTTCAAGCTAGCTCACTTTTATCACAATTATTTTATTCTTTATTGCACACAGTAAATACTTAACATAAAGTTTATACAATGGAAACAACATGTACAAAGGCAAGCTTAATTTAATAATGAATTATCTTCCAGCAAACCTTTATGACAGATGTATTTGATTAAAAGTGCATAGCTAGTGTACAACGGACTAATTTTTTGGATCTAGTTGATTTTTTTTTTATGTTAGCTTACTTTTATTCCACTTTTTTGAATGATTATATACCTACATAGGTACATGCTATAAGTGAGATTCAGGCTTACTTTCATTCAATATACGCATAGTAGTTTGCCTTAAATAGGAAAAATATCGGTACATATTAATCCTATGATGCGTTTGCTTTTTTTGGATAGGTAATGTACTATGGAAAATCGTTCTGTGACTCAGTTGCTTGTTAGGATCTAGTGCAAGAAGTCTAAGAGGATGATGTAAGTACTTGTATAGGATTGCATCGGCGCTGTTGATACATTTTTACATAACTTGTATAATGTAGAGGTGTTAACCGAGTACCTAGTAAATCAGAATATATAGATTACTGTACAGTAATAACAAAAAAGGATTCCACTTTTTATCTATGATATTGATTGAGCTAAAGAATGTGTTTGCTTGAACGCGCTTATCTCTAGTACCTACTACTGGTGCCTTTCCAAAAAAATAAAAATATTTCGGTTTTAAATAGCCCATTTATTGAAGAAGGATATAGGCTATATTTAATCATGAATTTCCTACGGGAATGGGAGTTACATAAGAGAAACCGCGCGCGGGATGCTAGTTAAAAAATATAAAATTTACCTTAATATAATTACTTGCTTTGAAATAAGCTTTACTCAGGTCTATGCCTAGATGGCCGGATTGCTCATGCGTCCCCGGCCCCCGCCAACGGCGGATCGAAGGAGTGTCGTCCGGGAGGTATTAGTGGTAGTAGGGTCCTCTCCTCGTGGTATGCTAAATACCACGCTATGGAGAGGGCGAGTCCCACATATCCCATTGCCAGCGCGCGAATACGCTGCAGCGGCGATGGGAATGCGTAAATGCAAATTGCCCCGGACAACAAAAAAAAAAAGGTCTATGCCTAGATGCTTTTATTTGTTTAAGAATTTTGTGCGGTATGCTGAATTGACTTTGGTAATTTTTTTACCAATAATTTCTATATTTTATATAAATGTCATTCTATTATAAACTTTTTGAAATATATAAATGCCAATGATACGAACGCAAAGAATTCACGGTTCACAGTTAGAAGCAGAATATATCAAAGAAAGTCACACGGTTTCTATAGATGTACAAACCAATCAGCGAACTAAAACATTATTATTATTTTTATGATGAGAAAGCAATAAAATACTTATTATGAAAAGTGCACCGTCTTCTTAAAATATGGGCGTTAATTGGTTGGCACCGCGACGCATACCTAAAAATACAAAATCTGCCACTTTTTCAACGATCACACTTATTTTTCTTATTGCTTAAGAACCGTCTATGAATATAATTGCAAAGAAAAAACAATTCGGTAAGTACATTCTACCGCAATGATTACGGAATTACGGAAATTAACATGCTTCGCAAAACATGTTAACTTTGCACAATGGATTAGCCGGTGCGGTGCTTAAATGAAGAAACACCGTGTGATGCAGATTACTTATGTATATTAAAACTGCCTATTTATACGATGTGGATAAAATTAATTATCATACAGTGGGTAGAGGGATAGGGTGGCGGGACGTTGACCCCGGAATGAAAGACCCGCACTGTCTTCATAATTGTTAATTTTTAAGTTATTATATGCAGGTGCCGAACGGAATTTAGACAGCATTGACAATAAATTTTAATAAATACTGTATTAAAGACAGGTGGACTAGTTTTTTATATATTTGTTTAACGAATTAATGTGTCGAGGATTGGAGGAATTTAACACGACACGCGCTGGCATTCGGTTTGTGAAGCGTGTAAGCGTTGCACCTTGCCTCCACGTGGTACCAGTGTACAAGGTGTCGTGTGAAGCTGACTAGAGCAATGCCAAGGTGCTATGTGTTACTAAAATATATGCAATTTGAGTTTCGTTATGCTACGTAATTTTAATATTATCTAATGTGAAGGTTTATAGCTAAGAATAACATACCTACGTAATTCATATTTGGCGATTCCCTTATAATTGAAGTAGTGCTTTGCGTCAAATTGTGACTAATGTCTATTTATGTTTAAAATTTATTCAGCATCAATTTAAAAGTGTTAAATTATGATATTAACAAATGCATACGTTTTTGTTAGCAATCGATAATTCATTTTAGTTTTAAATAAACTCTAATTCTGGATTATGCACTTGATATCAGTAAAACAGTAATAAAAAAATATTAAATATATGTAAACATATATAGGTAAATAAGAATTACAAAATATGTAGGTATTTTGAAAATATTGTGCGCACGGAGTTCTAATGGCAGAGCTAAAATCTATCTCTAAGTAACGCTGAGATGTTTTATATTTAGCCAGTTAGTTATTAGAACTATCTGGCTAAATACAAAAGGTATTATAACTAACTGGCTAAATACAAAAGTGATTATAACAAACTGGCTAAATACAAAAGTTATTATAACTATCTGGCTAAATATAAAAGTTATTATAACTAACTGGCTAAATACAAAAGTAATTATAACTAACTGGCTAAATATAAATATAAAATGTGTAATTTTAATCAAACAATTAAGTAGCATTTTGTTTTCAACACGTAAGAGGGGACAATGTAGCTTCATGGTTTGTACAGTTCTATTGTTAGCCGAATAGACCATGTGGAGAATAAGTTGACTACATGGCTACTGTCACGTTCGCTGCATACACCGTAGGGAAAAAATTGATGTCAGCATACGAAGATGTTGCCAACAATTTGTGAAGTTTGTAATTTTAATTTAAGTAATGTTGCAACTTAAACTTCCCTGAAATGAAATTAATCTATACTAATATTATAAAGACGAAAGATTTGTATTTAATTATGAAGTTCCCACGGGAATGGGAGTTACGCGGGTGAAACCGCGCGCGGGACTCTAATACAATATAAACCTATATTCAGAAAACAACGCCGAGCTGTTTTTGAATAATTGGCATATAGTTTTGACTTTAGAAATCTGAAACAGTTTTATAGTTACTCTGAAGTAGTTTTTTTTGGCTTATGTTTAACTTACCATCAGATATAGTAACATATAACAGAAAAAAAATTAAAATGATCACCAAAATTAAACCCGCATTTTAATGTAAAATTGTAACCAAAGTTTTAACATTTCGCTATCGTATTTAAGCAAAATGACTCCAAATAAATCTTTGTTAACCCAAAAGTAGTAAATGATCACCAAAAGTACCTAAATGTTTTACTAATTTACTATTCGGTTCTGGCACTCGCCGGCCGCTGCCGCGGCACCGCTCGCTTCGCTCGCTCGGCTCGTGCGTTGTATGGCCGCAGCTCTAACCTAACCTAACCGATTGTCATTTTTCATTGATTTTATTAAGGTAGAAATAGCGCAATAATTGCTCGCTAAGATTTGGTGATCATTAACTACATTTGGTGTTCGAATACAATTTGAAGTGCAGTTGTGAGTAAAATAGCTAGTACTATTATAATTTTAGACTTTATTTTTCTGGTGTCAAGTATATATTTTTGGCGGTCATTATATTTTATCCCGTTTTTTTTTTATTGGTAACTTATTAGTATTATAATAGTTATTAATGGTACCTACAGTTAAGTTACCAATAAACTATTTCATTCAATTTCTTAACCCTTGTTTTTTAATCGGAATATCTGCTTAAATTAACTTAAAATGAGCATATTGAAATATTAAAACATTACACCGAAACCAACAAAAAAACGGAAGTATTAGAAAGCTACCTACTCTGTCAAAGATAGGTTATATTTTATAAAAAGATTTCCACGAGAACATGAATTACTATGGTAAAACCGCGCAGTAAAGTTAGTAATGAGTAATAGAACCACATTGTAAAGTGTCCCACATTAATGAGAAAAATAAATACCAATATGTCTGAAGTGCACATTCTTTGTCGGTTAGGTAATAACGATACCAACGTCAGTTCATTGTAAATAGATACAAATGACGTACATATATTTATTATAAATTCATAAGTTTGCACTTTTCTGTGTGACTCTAAGTTAGCGTTGCTATACTGTTAAAAACATTATTATACTGTTTTTCATTAGATTTTATTGTTGAATATAAGTCCCTTCGTCCTCCCGATCCTTAGTTTGCAAATAACCAGCCGATGCCTTCATAGATCCGCTGTCCGAGAGGCCCGCTAACTGTAGAAGCAGAGCGATAATTGTACAAAATTTCCCTAAAAATCAAAAATCATTATTCCGGATTCCCCCCTCTACTGCTCTGAGCTGAGAGTTCAAGTCCCACAGGGGGCGCCATATTATGCAGGTTGCTTAGTTTTTAAACCATTTATTAATGCAGCTGGAGCACTGGAAACTCGGTAAGTATTAGATAAAAAAATGAATATGGAAATTTGTATTAAAATTTGCAGTTTAAATTTCTTCAATCAAATTTTTTAATACTATAAGTGAGACTTAGAGTATTACTATATATTATTATTATTAGACGCTCATACTTTTTTATTTAGGCAGATGGAGCTCAGTGCAGCGCGTTCACAAACAAATCACAATACCTAATGGAGTTTCATTCAGAACGAATCTGTCAATGTCAAATAATCAAGACGTTAATTTTTTTCAACTTCATACTGTTTATCTTCACGGACCTATTATATAATTTATATCTTCTAAAAAAAGTTGGCAATACATTGACATTATGTGTCATGTAAGTAAGAACAGAGGTCGTGTTGGGATGACAATATTTTCGCTTAATGAACAATAACTACTGATTTTATTAAAAGTTACTATCAATAGATGACAAAGCACAAATAAAAAACAAACATTGCTAAACCACTTAATTATTCAAACTACCAAGCTTCAACTAATTAAGTCGCTAATTTTCATTTGAAAGTTCGAATTCATATTTGCATTTCGATAATTGCAAAATCATTCTCAGCAACGTAGCCAGGTAAGTACCTACATATATATCAAAAATAACTGTATTGTATGTTTAAAAAAAATAAACTTCAAAATTAATGACTCATTAGTTAAATCTAATAGGAGTCGTTTGTTAATAATAAAGTGAGTAATTAAGTAGGACTTTTATTACTGTCCTTGGGTTACCCGAGGGAAGCGAAAAGGGCGGAAATAGAGTTAGACACACGTGTTCCACATGCGACGATAACGATGCTTTGTACTAGAGCTGCCAAATATTTGACATACGACATTCTGAAATGATCCTTATGATTTAGACATAAGGTGTGAATTCCATTGGGGGTATATTTAGGTACAGCCGATAACAAAATGCATAGTTCGTTGACAAAGAAAAATATATTGTCATTGTAGAGGAAAATGATACCGTCGAGTACAGAAGTTACGTAGGTACTTAGGTAGGTATGTGTTGCACGTGGAGCGGTTCCAAGTAACAGGTGTAGGTAACTATGTGTACTTAAAGCGCCGCGATTGCTGATGCGGAGTTGCTTAGCATTGTATTAATGTTGCAAACAATAATATCATATTTTCCTACTTGTATTGGTTGGGATTTTATTCTGTAACGGATAAACTTTATCGATCATATTTAAATATTTACCGTTAAGTTGTTTTTTTAAATAAGATTGCTACTTGTAGTACCTGATTGTGTTTAAAAAATATAACAAAGAATCTTTTTGAATAATAATTTCGCAAAAATTTCCCTTAAAATCTATTCTTTTCTTATTTTGTTTTCTTAGTTATCCTTATTTGAATACCCTGTAAAATATATTAACTCATTACCTAACAACAATTTTTATTTTATTTTATTATTCGTGCTAGATACATACTAAATCAAACTCTACTAGGTTGATTCTAGAATGATCTAAACGGTCAATATTTAATTAATATACGACTAAAATAATGTATCCTACTTATATATTTAATGCGAAAGTTTGTAGGTGTGGATGTATGTATGTTTGCTACTCTTTCACGCAACAACTACTGAATGGCTTTAGAACTTTGGCTGTAAGTTTGCACGCGGATAGTTTATAAGTTGGATTAGCTGTTAAGTGCGAATACTGAATTTAAACATTACATCGATACTAATATATAAAGTCTAAACTACTCGTCCGATTTGAAAAAATATTTTAGTGTTACATAGTTCATTTATATAGAAAAGCTATATTTTTATGGGGCTAATCACTCCCACACTCCCACCATTGTAAGTACTGTAACCCAGGATCGAAAGCGGCACACACGGAAGAGGCTCTAAGTTAGGCTTAGGCTGGTCCCGGGTAACCTAAATGTCTTACATCCCGCTTCGAATTTAATTAGAAAGTTCATAGGTTCATAGAAAGGCTATATTATATTATGAAGTTCCTACGGGAACGAAATTTACGCGGGTGAAACCACGCGCGGGAAGCTAGTTAGGAGATAATTACCCAAGTTCATTTAGGTGCCAAAACAAAAATCTTCGCATGTATGCAAGTCTATCAAACAATTTGTGAGCCAATCTACAAAACCATTGTTTATACCTTACACCCAATATTGATTGGGTAAGATTCACTTATCTTCACGCAAATGCGGTACGAAGATAGATTGCCAATGTTTTGTGATATGACCCGCCGATAAAAAAATATAGTTTTTTTTTTTTTTTTTAATCATCAACAATTTATCTACATAATCGGATACACTTCGCTCCGCCTACAGTTATTACGCGTAGGTATAAAGGTTGTAATTTTCTAACTCGTGTGAAAACCCTCGCGTCATGTCTAAGATTTTCACGAGACAGACAATTTACTGCTATAAAGTAACTGATGTAGTGGTATAAAGTAAGTACGTCACACGTAAAGATTTTTTTCGGACGGACATTTATGTAGTTCTGTTACCCACGAGGCTTTTGCTACTTCACCGGACATAAAGGCGAGCAGAACTCCAGCCTTATTAAATGGTTTAAAAACTACAAACTAAGCAACTTGCGCAAGATGGCGCTCCCTGTGGTACTTAGACCTCGGCTCAGGGCGCTCGCTGACGGAGTGAACACGTAAAGAATGGTATGTCTAATGGTTTTGGAGGTTGTCGACGAAGTGTGAGATGGTGTGACAAGGGAAGGGTCCTAAATTTTGTGACATCACAAACAAAATGTATAAGTAACTAAAGTTAAGTAACACAAAGCTGAAAAGTTTGTTTGTTTGCTTAAACACGCTAATCTCAGGAACTACATATCCGATTTTAAAAATTCTTTCAGGGCTTGATAGATTTATAGTAGAAGACTACGGGCTATATTTTAATATGAAGTTGCCTTGAGAACATGAGCTACATGGATAAAACCGTTCGCGGGAAGCTAGTGTAGTATATTAGCGAGTTCATACTCGCCTTCAGTGGCGGCGTTAGAGTAGGGCGCGGTTGGGCGACCGCCCAGGGCGCCAGATATTAAGGGGCGGTAAATTCTAAAAATTTACCGAAATATCATAAAAGTGCCATTTTAACTATAAAGTAATTGGCGGAAACACTAGAAATTTAACCTGTGTTCAGAGCCATCACAAGAATTTGATGTGTTAAGCGTCAAGCTCGTGAAACTATCTATGATGAGCCTATACCTTCTCCAGAAAAATAATTGAGGTTAATTTTGCAACTGTCTTTTGGACACAATAATTTCAGTCAAGGTTTTCGAAACTTACTGATTTAAACCTAGTTCCGATCAAGAATATCCCAATCTAGGTTGACAAACTTAATAACTTTGTCAATCGAAAATGAAATTGCTGTAAATATCGATTTTGATAAACTAATAAAATAGTTCGACGATAGAAAAGCTAGAAAAGTTTAATTTTATTAGTTTTAATGTATGTTTATGTCATTGAATATCTGTTAGGGGGCGCCGAAAAACTCTCGCCCAGGGCGCTGGTAGTGCTAAAACCGGCACTGCTCGCCCTACTTGTGTATGTCCTTTGATTTTAATTTCGGAACTGCTGTTTAATGCCGGAACTACTGTACAATTTTAAGATGTAAAATTTTAAACATGGTCATATTTTTATGGCAAGGGCAGGAGAGGAGCTTAAAAACCTCTGTGGCCGAGCGGGTTCATTTTTCGCTTTTGTTTTTCAGGTCCAGTTCATTATAAAACACTGTTCATCGGAAAGCACGTTAAGATGTTGGTGCCTATTGTTATAACAATCGTACATGAGGTTACGGGCAATCAAGATTTACAAAGGTTTATATATACTGCGGCCTCCAGCCTTAATGTTAATCATGGTGGCTAATAAAACATAAACTCCTTCGAAGTAGCCCCACAAAAAACGGACTTCAGAGCGGGTGAAAACGGGTTCAGTACTCGTCAAAAGGGCTAATGATGAAGTATGAAAACGTGCATTCAATATGAACTGTTTCATGATATCTGAGGCATTCAGGATATCTATTAGTTATAATATCAATAGATCCTATGAAAATATATTCAGGAATGATATTCAGACAAACGCGTATGTCTTTTATTTATTATTATACTTAAATGATAAGCAGGCAACTGACGCAATAATCAATTGGATCTAAAAGAAGGTAACCAATATATGGAAACACATATGATTTGATTCTGCAACCGTTCTCCGACAGTCGTTTCTCCTTTGGACTGATCACCGACGACGGGACGTTTCGCTTTTGAAAGATTCGTCGATAGAACGTTTCACCTATGGATGTTTCGCCTACAGAATGGTTCGCATTTTTCTTGATGTCTAGAATATGTCTAAATATTCAAAAGACATAGGTATTTAGTAGTTTAAGGTTCAGGTTTCAACCAAAGACTTCTAGATTAAATGAATTAGGTACTGCAGAAGTGGCTCATCGTTTCATCAAGGTTTTCTTTTCGGAACTTTCATGTCATGAAAAGTTAACGATTTCCTTGAGTTTGCTTGAAGTTTTTTTTTCAGATGAACATATATAGCTACTTACGAGGCGTTTGCTATTTTATCGGGCATAGCATGATATACTACATCCGAATGATGTACAGGCAATGGAAACATTTATTACCTTATAAGGCAATTTATAGTGTGATATAGGGGGATGAAATATCAGCTATTACACGATATACTAATGTAGTATACTGTAGTTTTATATTGTCTTGCCTATAAGTAATTTTGATCATAGCTTAATTTTGATACAAATAAAATTCAAATTAGTACCGTCGACCGGGGTTAATTTGACATTCTGGGTAACTTGGGCGACAGCTGATGGTGAAACGAAATTTTAAGGGAGACAATAACGCTAAAATGGCGTGAGGAAATGTGCTCCAGAAACGAAAGCTGGTGAATTCAGTAAAGAGATCTTCCTACCATCAAATACGAGTACATTTACTCTGCCAATGTTACCCTGAATGCCAAAGAAACCCTGGTAGACCGGTACCTATTTGTATAATAATTAACCTAACCTAACAAATGTTTGTGTTTTGTACTAACGCTTAAGTTTCAAATTCAGGTCTTAGGTTTGGGATAGGCTTGAACCTAACGTTTTTATCAGGATAAAGTCAAAATCGTTGAAGAATTCTGATCCTTTTGAGGCGGTTAGAGTCGGTCCATGTAACCCTTGTATTCGAAACTTAATTTGTAAATTGGGAGGATTTTAAATTATTGGTCTGATGACCTCTTTTAAATTCTGATTTAAGCATTACCGCGCAATCATTTATTTATGAAAAGAAATTCATATATTGTACATGATTACCATTATGTGACTTGACGAACGATTGAAGATGTATCATATTTTCTAAATATTTGGAACCCTATAGAGTTACACATCAATCAAGGTGGGTCTTGCCCTGTACTATAATTGTCTTAAGAATTTAATTAGCATTGTTCCTTTGTCTTTAATAGATACTTATCTGCTTGCACCACAATAGACAATTCGTGTTTAATCGGAATTAGTTACACTGACCACTTCGCTCGTTTTTCTAGACTAATCTATTTATGAATATAATTATTGGTTTATTTATGATTTTATTGTTATTGGATAGTAATTTAGTTTCTTTAATGATCCGTGTTTCCTTAGTATGGGTTCATAAGAAAATCAAATCGGTGTGAAGGAATGATACTTAAAGTGTACTTATTCTTGCATGAACATATAAAGAGATAAATAATCTATTTACATAATAAACAACGCTAAATACATTTAATAATAAAATCTAAATGTACATATTTTCTGTTACGTATAATAAAGTTATTATTTTTTAAATAAGAAGTACTACTACTTAATGGATAGGTACCCTACCTATCCATTAAGTAGTGTAGTGAGCTATCATTATCGTAGTCACTTTTAAAAAGTTGCCAAAAAATAGTTATAGACAGATTGAATTAATTATTTTAAAAATGATATTCAGCAATTATTATAAAAACTTATTATATAGCTCTAGAATAAAATAAAACAATAATGTTAGAAGTTATATTTATATAAGTAGAAATGACATTTCAATGGTATCCATAAAGCCACTAGACTGCAAAAATTATACCTAGGTATCTGTAGATTAAATATAACTACTTACCGTAAATAAATTAATTATTATATGAATTTTAGCGCAATTTTGGACATAATTACTACAAATTAGAGTTATTTCAACATTGCACATTATAACCTAAAATATTTATATTAACTGTGACACGTGTTTCTAACGCAATAGTATGAAAAATATATTATTCATTTTCAGTTTATGTAGTTATAATACATAATTCAATTAATATTCGATATTCTATACATTTGTATAAAGTTGCTATTTCCTTCTTTTCATCATTTGGTAGATTTATAACCAGAATAGCTGCGCCCCGCGGTTTTACCCCCGTTACTCTGCTCCAGTCGGTCGGAGCGTGATTTTTGTAGCCTATAGGTATGTTAATCCAGCATATAACCTATCCCGGTGCAAATTCCATTCAGTAGTTTTGGCGTGAAAGAGTAACAAACATCGTTCGTTTTCGTTCAAAATCGATTTTTTGGATGATGTTACATGAAGATTTTTATTTATTCATGTTTCAGTCCCTAAATTTGATTTGATAGTAAGGTTAGGACATGGATGGCTATGCTAGTTGATTGTTGTTTTGATTGGCTTTTTCTCAAAAGCCAACCACCGGGTGTTGGATTTAATGTCAGTGTCAAATTTAAGCATTTTCTCCCTGCATTAATCTAGTTTGTACCAAGATTATTAGATAGACTTATATCAATAAAATTATTGTAACATAAAATCGTTGTAATTTATCAAAAACTGTACGTAGTTTATAAGTGAATACTTATAGTAAAGTCCTTCTGTTTTAAGTAGTTCTATAAATAATATTTGAACAAACAACATATATCTACATTTTTATTAACTGAAAAATTATATTAGTTTCCTGATTGGATTCAGTTAAACTACAGCAACCGATACAATAAGTGCGGAAAATAAGATCGGTAACTCATTAAAATAAACTCTTTACATTCGCGTGGTATTTCCAATTAATACAATAGATTGTGAGTAGGTGCGTAGTCAATTTCCCTAATCGGTCGGCGTCGTCGTGCGCGTGCGCCGGCTACCTACTTGGGGCCGCGAGGGTGCCGTCACACACAGACACGCCTCCTAATACTCTATATATTTATCAATTCTAACGATATTCATATCATCTATTATTGATCGATTCTAGATCGATACGCCAGCAACGTTACCGAGCCAATCATTAAGCTATCGAAGCTTTGACGTCTTACAAGCGGTGTGGCTGAAAACTTTTATCGTAAAGTTCGGCCTCCTTACACACACCGCGTTGTAAGAACCAATGGTTGTACATATATAACATTTACACACATGTATATTTACAGTAACACGCACACATGTGTCCTTTAGTTATGATTTTGCCATTTTTATAGGATAGCCCAGAGACCTCAATTGAAGTATGTCATTGCGTGGAATGTTCTGGTGTCTGATAGCGTGCCTTCATGACAGTTCGTGTATAAATCGTAATTGCAGAAAATACGGATGATGGAAGTGACCAGCGCCTGTTTCGTCTCGTGTGTGTAACATCTATTAGAGCGTGGTACTGCGTCTGTGTGCGTAAGGCCCACCAACTGCCACCGACGAGGTTATCAATTTGTGAATCGTAAAGTAAAAAAATGCGCATACATGCGTACTGTGATCATAAATTGTTGGTGATCACGATCATCTAAGTATTATTTACAACCCGTGACGTAAGTGTCAGTGTTCGAACTCGACTGATATTAACCAAGTTTATTAGACGTTTCGTTCATACGATCAAATATTTCATATATGTTCTTATGTATGTCATTGTAGGAAGGTACAACATTGTTAGATATTATTATGAGAATTAAAATCTGTTTTAAATTATACCTACATGTAAAATCTTAGCCATCCAGTCGTAGATTTTATTATGATTGTTACATTTCAAGAAAAAACAAAAGTATTTTTAAATTGAAAAGTATTTTTTATAAATACTAAGAAGAAATATTAATAAATTTAGAAATTAACTATAAAAATCGGTCCATATTTGGAAGTATTGATAACGGACAAGACGTAGAGTAGAGACACAGTAGAGTGTTAGCCAGGTTTGGCAAATACGTACCGAAATATTTAAATATGTGTGTATACACACCTTCCATCCTTTACTTATTAATGTCATAAATAATTTAATTTATTAAGCACATAGCAAAGAATGTTACCGTATTGTGTGTGTTAGATAAATTTTAAGTAACTCGATAAAAAATCTATTACGTACGTATATGTATAATGTATTAAATATACATAGGTATATGATGAATACATATACCTCTTTGAATTGTATTTTAGATGTAAGTATGTATATATACACAAAACTTGTACGTCAATTGTAAGATGAAAAATTTTAATTGATTTGTATTGACATTTGCTTACACATCTGTAGTATCCAATAAAAGAAATATTGTTTAAGTTTTTTTTTAAGTTTCAGTATAACTTAAATGTACTTTTTTCTACCTTCTTAGTTTAATAGCTGACGGAGACTAAAATAATAATTGTTGATTAATTGATTCAGTTCAATCATTACTTTTCTTGACATTTTTTGGAACTTGTTATAGATATCTCCCTATAAACTTGGCTCCTTTTCATATTGTATTTACATATGATTTGGAAGTTAACGGAATCAATACCAAAAAAAAACCTTAACTACCTATTATTGCTGTCTCTTAGTTAACCAAGTATTTTAATCCAAACTAAACGTGTAGGTGTGCGAAATTTCAGCTCAACCGATAGAAGATAACTTCTCGTTCGTTCTCACACTTCTCGGTGGGAAGAAACCTACTAATGACCTGACTTTAATGTTAAGCACTTAGTACTTAATTGACGAATGTAGCAATAGATATTTTTAACCTTAATACGCGTAGGTAGGATTCTAGATTTAACTTAAAACATGAACTTTTATAAATAACAACGTGATGCAAATATATCACATTGTACGCTATCGCGAAGATGGTAGTGCGTGGTGCAGGAACGCGAGCACGCTAGAGGTTGCATCGCTATGCAGGCGGGGAGGAGGCGCGCGGGGCGCGGGCGGCGGTGCGCCTGCGACGACCGCCGGAGGAATGCGACAGGTAACCAATTCCAGGAAGGCCGCGGCCCGTTACCGCGCCGAATATCTCCGGCAGTCAAACGCGCCGACAAGTGCGGCGGCCACTTGCGACAACACCGTCCGATGCGGCCGCCGCCCGCTCCTCCGCCCCCTCCAGCTGCATTCCTCACGACATTGAGTTAGAAACCAGTCGAACGGACTCAGCGCATTCTATCTGCAGTACCTGCTGCACGCACCCGGACCTCCTCTACCTAATATCGCTTTACTATCTGCGCACTCGCGAGCGCTGCCGTGCACGAGCTCTCGACCTGACTCGAGGCTATGACTCACATTCTAAGATCTATAAGGACGTATCTATTGTCGGCAATCGATATCAAAATAAGTTCAACTCGCTCGTTCCGAACGGAAACGGATGTCTATTATCTCTGACTGTTTAAATAGTAAAATAATAATAAACTTTTTTGTGTTTGTAAAGAACAACCGATGACAGTTATGGCGCCCTTGATACCCATTAACAGATAGGTGGTACCTACACTTAAAAGATATCGTTATGTTTTGTTTTAGGAAACGCGTCAAATTCATTTGCTACGGTCTTTATACCTGGGTAATGCATTTTAAGTGGCTATTAAACGTATTTACGACGTCAACTTCGTACTTCTATTTATAAATTACTTTACACTTAAATGAGTAGAAAGCACCGCAAGTCTTCAACATTACAGTAAAATCAGTTATGACTACAATACAACATCAACGCCAAGATTTTCGAACATAATGCAGCGCAGGCACGGGTAAGAAGAGAAACAAATTTAAAAAAAAAACTGTCCAAGTGAATCCGAACAAATTCATTCAAACAAAATCATTCATAACTTACAAGGAATCATCCAAGGTCTATTCATTCATAACAACTGACGATTTCTATTTCGATATAGACTGAAAAACGTGTGATGAAGTTTGTGGGCAATTAGTGCTGCCAACTGTTCATTTTTGGGAGTGTAACTATTGTCTATTTTTTGCGTAATTCAGTGTTGAGAAAAGACATTCGTTCTCGTATAGTTAAATCAGAATTATTAAATTCTCCTACAATTAATATTAGGACGTGTGAAAGCAAATGGATGTTTAGATTAAGTTTAGAGGATGTCAAATACTACCGGACTATTTTATACTAAGATTTTGAAATAGATTAGACATAACATTGCGAACATATCGGAATTATATGCGAAAAATAGATACCGATTAAAAATCTGTCAAACACTGCAAAATAAGACTAACGTTTATTTATAGGATAATACCCCTGTTTTGCCATTAAGAGTTGGAATCACCGGGCCAAATGTGTTCCCTATAGTGTTGAGATGTTGCTGGGACGTAAATGTTGGGTCACTGACAGATGTGCGCTTAGTTCCGACTCCAGATGTGTGTCTGTGTGTGCGTCACTTGATAGGGTTGCTACGTTACCACTGACACATGTGGTGTCAACGCAGGAAACGTCAATTTGTTTCCTGATTACATTATCACGTATTAATTATGTGAAAGGAAACTGAAGAGCTACGATTGATCCATCTAAGACTGCTGTTGGCTTAAATAGATGCTGTGTATATTAGCAGTTTAAGGATACATTTGAGTACTACTTAGTTGTTTATATCAATTTAATCTGTATTGGAGACATTTAGATTTACTTCATGGCTATATTGCCTACTTTGTCACCATAAATCATTAAATTGGTTCACAATAATTTGTGTTAAAAGGCGCGAAGTTGTCTCAACTTGTTCAAATCTAATAAGTTACAGATTGTGTTGAAAGTTAAAGTTTGACTACAAAAAGTTGACATATGCCTGCATATATTTCCAGGTGTTGTTTTTGTTTTACCTCTAAAGGTATATTATAAAATTAGTAAGCCACGAGGCTTTTGTCACGAGGCTTTTGCCACTTCACCAGGCATAAAATTGAACAAAGCTCCAGGCATATTAAATGGTTTAAAACTACAAACTAAGTAACATGCGCGTGAGAACGCCCCATTTCAGGCGGATTTCGTCTCGCTGGGAGGAAAATTGCGGAACTATGCCTTTTGCATGTTTAGTGGAGATTTGGGCAACCATCGTCCTACTAAACGTAGTTCACGGGTCTCTCGGACTTTAGGTCTACGAGGGCATCGGAAGGTTCCAAACAAGAAACATATAAAAATAAAATTTAGGAATAGATTTTAAAAAGAATAGAATAAAGAAGAAGATAGGATATAGTAGATTAATAAAACGTTACGTCGTGACAATCAAAATATTGCTTTGTTATGCACCATATATTCGATATTTGTTTGGAGCAAATTTAAAACAGTAAAGCATGTCTAAAGACCTTTATCGACTTAATGGATTCTTTATTTTAAGAATTGACTGAAATCTAATAAATTTTGCTACTTTCACTTTGCTAAGGTATATAAGGCAATGCTACGAACTTTTACCTATTACTACGCTTGATCCGCTTAGTGCGATGATTCGTAACGCTGTGCATGCTACGCGAGTATTCGCACAATTATATATCGAAGGGAAAAAAAGCTAATTTGAACAAAGCGACACCGTGGACGATATTGAATTATATAATTTACGTAGTCCCTTCGTAAAGTCTATAATTCAATTAGCCTTTTATGATCGCATATATGATCGTCTTATTTAACATTACCATGAAGTTGCGTAAAAATTTTAAGTCCACGAATAGCTGTTTCTGAACATAATAACTTATATACAAATTATACACCTGTAAGTGATTTTGTTTAAAAACATTTTTTTTTACTATACATTTATTAGCCAGTTTTTTGTCAGAGCTTTTCGTACAAAACTTTTGGTAGGACAAAATAACATTAATGTATCATAAATAATATTTTTTACCTTTGACTAAAATCTACTGAGTGGATTTAAACATAGTTTGGTAATATCTATCCATATATCGACCACAACTTAGATTCATTTAAAGGTTATAAAACAGTTATGTTCAACCCACTGGAGCGTAGTAGTTAGCTATGATTGTAATTGTAGAGAATTTTATCCCAATCCATTTAAAAGCCAAACATGAACAAAACCAGAGAGCCATAACAATTTATAGATAACTTATGACATCAATGTGATCCCACAAATACGGCTATTTGTTAATAAACGTCAAATGACCATATTTGCTTCATTAGGCATAGTTGGCATCAGCTAATTGCTTTTAGCGGAAATCAATCAATTTAGATCGTTAAGCATGTTAATAAAGTTTGACGTCTCTGTTAAAAATAACTCTATCCGACCCGCCGGAGAAGAGTACGCCCGCGAACGCGACGCGTCCCCCCTCGCCCTCCCAACCCTTAGTTTGCTAAGAACCTTCCGATGCCCTCGTAGACCCGAAGTCCGAGAGGCCCGCGAACTGTAAAGTAGAGCGACAGTTGCACAAAACTCCCCTAAATAAACTAAAAGCCATAATCCCTCAATCTCCCCGTCAGCGACCGCCCTGAGCCGAGGTCCAAGTCCCACTGGGGACGCCCTCTTGCGCAGGTTGCTTAGGTTGTAGTGTTTAAACCATTTATCTAGGCTGGAGCTCTGCTCGCCTTTATGTCCGGTGAAGAAGTAAAAGCCTCCAGGCTAATTAGAAAAAAAATATTTAAAAATATGACATGGATGTGGTTTAATTAAATAATGTAATTTTAATTTTAACAATGTTCCCACTCCTGGAATTTTAATATACTCGTATGTTACCAAGCCCGATTTTTAGTGTTGGTTAGTTACAACACGATTTCCTTTTCTTCATAGTTTTTCAACAATATTTATATATCTATCAAACGGTGTCTGGGTAAGTACATATCTACACTATATACACAGTTATAAATATCCAAATTTAATACCAATGTTTCCCTTACTTAAGTTTGACTACACGTGGTGCATTAAAAGCTAAGTTTAAACTTAAATTCTATTTTCAGAGGGAGAAAGGAAGCACCCCTGTTTTTAAAAATATAATAATGACAAAAGCGAGCATCGACATCAGTGCCACGTGGAGACACCGGAAATATCATCGCGATATATTTTAAGGAGGGCGCCCCCTGCGACGCATCTCAATCATCCACTAATAAGCAGACGGAAGGAAAGTAATATAGACAAAAGTTTAAAAATAACATGGCCAGGAATAGATCGAAAGGTGAGCTAGAGCGCGGCGGCCCCACGAGTTAAAAATACAAGCGTGTGTCGATGGCGACGCGCCGGGCTGCCTACGCGGCCCTACCCGGCGCCCGACGTCTCTACACACTATTATTCCACTTCACATACAATTCACATTATATATTTTCTTCAATAAATCAGTCCACACATTAGAAGACGAAGCTACTTTATCTAAAAATCGCACTATATTCGCGAACTCTTTTCGATAGTGGTTGGTTTTACTCTCGCGCTTCTAAAACCAAGAATTGACGTTGTTCTCTCATAAGTGCAAGCCTCATATTAATCTGCAGTAGAAGCAGGCCCGGATTTAGAAGTCCGGAGGCCCCGTGGCAACTAAGGAGAAGAGGCCCCCTGGCCACAAATTAGTTTCCCTCTAAATGTGTAGAAAATTTGAAGTATGTAGGTACCTACTTTTCTAGAAGTAAGTAGGTCTAATTTAAGTGAACAAATACAGATGAATAACCGTTATTACAATATTTAAGAACTATTACGTTAATCATGATTCTACAAAGTACTGTATGTAAAGGTACAAGACCGAATTAAATGAATGAAGTGAATAAATTAATAAAAGAAAAGTTATTGAGTTTACTTGTCAGAATTTTTATCTCTATTGTGGGGGCCCCTCTATTGCGGAGGCCCCGGGGCAGTTGCCCTGGTTGCGCTTCCTTAAATCCGGCCTTGAGTAGAAGATACGGCGAAGATATTAACTTCTGCACATATTTTTCAAATAAACAAAGATTAAAAGTTTCGTCATTTGAAAATCATCATATGAATGTTGCATATGTATGCAATACACAAGGTATAAATATAGTATAGACCGTACTTGGCAACATTATATCAAAAGTGTAAACTGACTGTGACAACTGTATTAAGTATGAACTCTTAGTAAACAGCTTTTGTTTTGGTGATGCACGCTTAGTTGCTTAACTTAGCTTCAGATTTTGAAAATTGGCTTAAGCATATATATATCCTTTCAAAAGAAACCCTGATCCAGATGTCAACATCTAGATCAGGGTTTCTTTTGAACGCGAACGAAATGATCTCCTTAGTGACTTAGACGATCTATGTATTAAAACTGAATACTTATTTAAATTGATCGTATTAGCTGATAGTGCAGTAACTGCAGCTGATTGTGCAGAAGTTCCTCTTCTGATTGTATTTTTGCACATGTATTTTTGTTACGAATAAAACTGAAATCTACTGGACGAATTTAGATCTTTTACCATTAGAATGATACATTATAGGCTATATTAAATTATGAATTTCCCACGGAACAGGAACTTCGTGGTAAAAACCGCGCGGGAAGATAGTTGTGAATATTTTTCGAATATTTGTTACAATACATGACGTCGGTCCATCACTTGATTCCTAAAGCTACTACATGACGTCGGTCCATCACTTGATTCCTAAAGCTACTACATGACGTCGGTCCATCACTTGATTCCTAAAGCTACTACATGACGTCGGTCCATCACTTGATTCCTAAAGCTACTACATGACGTCGGTCCATCACTTGATTCCTAAAGCTACTACTAATACACCTTGACTGTAACTGTTTTGAACAGTTGAATGAAGGTGTATGTTAATGGTTTGTGAAGTTTGAAATGTACAGCGAATTTTGATCGCTGTACATTTCAAAGTACAGCGATTCCTGTAAGTTTAAAGACAAGTTACAGGAATTTATTCAGCAATCAGGTTTGGTTCGAAAATAAGAAAAAAAACAAAGAAGTTTAATCTTTCACGGCGACATAGCAAAGGCTCATTTTAGTCATTATTTTAACAAGTCGACCTTTCTGATTTATAGTAAAATATCATAGGTAATTGTGTATGCAAAATATATTGAAAACTCCGCGTGAATTTTGCATGGCCTTTCAGAATATTCATTACAATCTAAAATTATTTTGTATTGTCAAATATTGTAATAAATATACCTAAGATTTGTCATCGTAAACATTCACAATATTTACATTATGACGCAGCATAACCAGGTCAAATTATTTTTCATTACAAATTGTTTATAGGTTAATTACTATTTCAAATTAATTTCAAAAGGTGACAACATACAAACCACAACACTACGTTAATTACAATACATCACCAATTCTTTAAGCAACAATATAAAACATAGTTTACTAATATTGTAGTATTGTATCAACGCGTACTCATTTTGTGTGAAATTAGGACAGTGCGTATATCGGACGCACGGAGATTGCTTATTTTATAGGTCGAGTTTAGTTTAGTATTAGTAAATAGATAAAATAATATTTATATTTATACATATATAATGATATATTTATTTTGAATGTTATGCTATGGATTCCATGATTGATTCCGTGGAGTAGTGGTAGAAGGATCGGATACCAATCACAAACAAATTCTTGTAACTTTTCACTGACAAAATAAAATTACTCTCATAATATAAACCTACGGTGATCGAAATAAGGTTCAAAATATTTGATTACTTGCGAATCGTAACGTAAAGTTGCAAAAAATAATTTCAGAATATGTGTACCTCTGCATAATACTGCGTTCTCCAATCCGCCTACCAAGCGTGGAGCCTATGTATCAGTTTGGTTGAGTAGAAAATGGCTAGTACTAACATTATGATAATATAGTAGGACAAAGTTCGTACGTTTATTTATGAAGTGCTGGTCACTCGGAATAGTACTTTATTCTTGATGATTGGCTGCACCTGGTGGCTTAGTGATCACGCTAGTTCCTTGAGACCTGGATTACATTCTAATCCGGAACAACTATTTGTATTGAGTCTGGGTGTGTATTCATGGATCGTATATTTGTAAAGTCCCTGGTATTTATTTCCCTAGTGCTAGAGTTGTTAAAAAGAAGAAATAAACAACAGCAAATAAAATTAAGAACAGTTCTATACATTCTCAAGAACTGGTAAAACTCTAGGCTGGTAAAGGAAGGCTCACTTAACCGACTGTCCAGCTTGTAACAACAACATAATATACCAAGAAATTAGTTTACTATTAAAAACAAAATGTTTGGTGTTAAGAGAGTTTAGACCCTTATGCTACTTGCTTGATTTTCTCATTTGTATATTGAGGCTTATTGTTAAACGAGTAACCGAAAGTATAAGGGAACTAGTTATCTGTAAAAACTGTACTAAGTATCTACCTATGCATCCTTGGTAAACAGATTTTGTTGTGATGTTGCTCGTGTTTCTGCGAATGGACGCGCGTTATGCGTAAAAGCATTTGGTCATCATAATTCGAATGAATTGCCTTAATAAGTATGTAATATAAAGTATCAATTGTACTATAATTGTAATATATATGTTACGGCTAATAGCCGAAGTGCGGCTACACCTAGTTTTAGCCGGCTACAACTTACCTAGCCGCATGTGGTCGGCAATAAGTCCCTGTGCAACTCCATTGGTTTAGGTATAGGTTTTTTTTTTTTTAACCACCCCAACATCTTTTTGTGTCGTGCATAGGTATTGTTTATTTAATTAAAACCTAGTTCTAACCGAAGATAAGTAGGATAGGTACATCTAAGTTTAACCGCATGTGGTCGGCTGCACCAACCTAGGTGTAGCCGCACTTCGGCACTTCGGCTATTAGCCGTAACATATATAGTATCAATATTTGTTAATTGAATATATTTTTTTGAACTTAATTTATTTACATTTTGAGGAGACCCTCTCACAAGCTGTAGCATGAAACTCTGCATGTAACAACTGTACCGAATTATAAAAAATGAAATAATCATTTTTATTGCTATTAATAATGGTTTATTAGTGTAAACCCAACGATTTTCGTCCAATTTGTATATAACATTTAAGTTTGTGTTTTCTCTGTAAATTCTTAACGAAAAATAAATATCTTAAACCATTATAGGTATTCATAGAAGTTATATATACAAGCAAATCGTTATTACCTATAATATTATTTAGTTCTACGGTGCAGGGTTGCTTGGTCTATTTCGCGGAAGACGCGGTATCAGCTATCCGTCACGAGTAGGACTCGACACAAGTGCATTCAGTGCATCTGATACATGCCGCCTACGTCACTCACTAGCGATCACACGCTTACCTAGTACTGTTACCGATGAACTTCATAAGAAGTTTTTTTTTAAGGTTACTTGCAGAGTGCTAAGCTAAAACGCTTGTGTTACGAGTGGGTTTACGGTAGTGCAATGGGTGGGGTTCGAACCGGCGCCCTCAAGATCACAAGTCCGACGCCCTAGCCGACGTGAACCCACTCGTAGAAGTGTAACCAAGGTTCTGTACAAATAACATTGTAAGATTTATTTATCACTAGCGGCCCGCCCCTGCCTAGCACGGGTGTAATGCTGATGTATTATACATATAAACCATCCTCGTGAATCACTCTATCCACTAAAAAAAACCGCATCCGTTGCGTAATTTTAAAGATCTAAGCATACATAGGTACAGACAGACAGCGGGAAGCGACTTTGTTTTATACTATGTAATGACGAGTTCGTGTCCGTTGTTGCTGATTATGACAAAAACCGACGAATTTTTAAAAATGCTGTTTAAGTAGGTATGATTTTTCTCTATTCGGTGCTTACTACTGAATACTCAAAATGTGGGAAATAAGTAGGTATATGACTATAGTAGGTAGTGTAGGTTAGTAATTGTTGTAACCTTAACAATAAGAAGTATAGAACAGTAATTAAAGCTATTGTTACTTAAGTTATTAAAATTTCCGATGCATTGATTACTTATTGACAGGTTCAGGCTTTTTAAATTTATCACACGAAACTGAACTGACACAATAAACATAAACATATACATGCGACAATACTATCAAAACATAACAAATAAAAGACTTTGTAAGCAACAGTCAATTAAATTCATACTTTAAAAATTTAATTAATTTCATGCACAGTGCACGTCTTGCGGACTTAATCGCCGAGGATCTACCTGTCAATCTTCGGGTGACGCAGAGATACTCTTGGTAGGTGCATATAGGAAGTAAATCGAGTTAAAAATAATCTTAGGATATTACTCACACATCAACTAATGAATAGATTGTAATTAAACTTACAAATATGATATCTATCTATAACGCGAACGCGCTAATCTCAGGAACTAGGTACTGGTCCGATTTAAAAATATATTTCAGAGTTAGACAGCTTATTAATCGGGGTTCATTCAATCACGCGTAGTAATATACCTGATATACTACTAATATTATAAATGCGAAAGTTTGTATGTGTGGATGTATGTATATTTGTACTCTTTCACGCAAAATCTACAGAATGAATTTGACTGAAAGTTTGCACGCGGATAGTTTACAAGCTAGATTAACATATAGGCTTCAAAATATCACGCTCCGACCCACTGGAGCAGAGTGAAAAATATAGCGTCAAACAATACTTTACGCTTTTTATTAATACTTTTATTTTTGTCCTGAAGTAGTCATTTAATATTAATTAATCTAAGTAGCGCATATCTCAATTAGACAATAAGCATACCGTGACCACTGCAATGTCTAATTTCCTCATTTGCCGAAAATAATTAAGTCTACACAAAATGTTCGCACGTTTATTCCTTTTTGTGCAGGACATAGTTGAGTAGGATTAGTTGGTACATTATGTACGTGTATACATATTGTTTACTAATTGTTGATCGTGTGATTATGGTCGCCTCTTGTGGTTCTCGTGGGAGTTAAAATTTTCCCATATTTTTATGTAGCTGTGGGACAAACCGGCTATATAAAATATTTGGCGGAAGATGATGAATTATCTAGCCTTTGAATTGAGTAATGCATTAATTTTAATGAAATATACACATTTATAAATTAATTAAATGCTTTATACCTAAGTGTTAATGGCCGTATTAGCGTATTAATCACCAGATTCTTTTTTTAAATTCTGCTTGATGTAAAATATTTGAGTAAAAAATGATAAATAATTTAATTTTATCCTGATACTTAGATTATTTTTACATAATTTTTTACATAAAAATACACTCATTTTATGCTATAAAATATTTACATTCATTAATTGATCATATTTTCCAGTGACACTTTGCGTGAATCACTACTGCATAACAAGGTCCTTTGGTTAACAAACTTAGTAATAATTTCAACTCAATTTTATATACAGGTAAGATGGTTCAATATATATGCCATCCTTTAACAGGAGATAATGTCACGTATAGTGCTTATGTTGGTGAAGACATTTCTGTTACAAAATATGTACTTAACAATATTTTTATAAATAACAAAAATCAAATAATGTTAAAATACATGTTTCTTTAGGATAAAGTCGTCCCCCAATATTAGCTGTGGTGACCACATCTTCTGGTGTATCGCAAAATGAGGGGGGTATCGCTACGTGCTTTGAAATCGCGAGTTCTAATAAATTTAATAAAAACATACATACAGACAATACATATTTGTATATAAGTTAACAATTCTCAACAGTTAAAATAAGGTTTATTAGGTCTTTTAGTTTTTGGTCGCAATGCCATCATTTTTGTTTTGCGTGCGAATTAATTAAAAATACTTTGATGTAATGTGAAGATTTAAACAAGACTCAAACTCAACAAGATTGTTGTTTACACAATGTTAATAATATTAAAAATCAATAAAAAATAAGTATATTAATAAACAATTCAAAATATGCAAGATTTACATTTCCAATATTTGCTTTCTTTGCGATTTATTAGGAAGAACAACTTCATAGAGGTATATTAATAAAACAAGCTTCTTTGAAGGGCGCACAGGGCTATGAGAAATCAAGTACCTAAGTGAGTAGTTAAACGGACCCTCTCTATTCGTATGTTAAGAGGTAACCATTGTAGAACTACCAAGGAAACAGCTAACGGAAGCAATAGCTTTAGGGCAATGCTTCTGTAAGGGAGGTGTGGGAACTATAAGTGCTCATTAAAATGCATATATTTAACAGTTATCAACGGTTGCTTCTGATTATTCTAGTGATAACATTTAATTGTGTTTTGATGAGAAGATATAACAATTTACGAGTATATAAAAAGTGTTTTGTAGAGATAAATAACATAAATTTTATGTTATTTATTATTTTTGGCGTTGAAATGTTGTATTGGCCTTGGTTTTGTAAGCTATGGGAACAAGTTGATTTTGTGTAGTTTAGTATTCGTTTTAGACTGTAGTGTAGAAGACATATCTAGATTTCAGTATATTTTCGCAAGAGAAAATATACGGAAATCTAGACCTCAGAAGCATAAGGACGGATGTACAATTATCTTCAGAAGCATTTGGTTGTAAGTGCCAGTTTACGATAAATGGCAAATGGTATTATGGTATGGCACATCCGACTTTATGCTTCTAAGCTCTAAATATGTGACAACATAGGAAAATATTTTAATTATTAAAAAGTAACCTTTGCTTTAACAATCCTATACAAAACCAGTGCGCGTATGAGAATAGTGTATAAATAAAAAATATATTTGTTAATATAACGCATTTCATTTGACATTTCAACACAGTTTATCGATACTTCTATACTAATATATAAAGCTGAAGAGATTGTTTGTTTGTTTGCTTGCTTGAACGCGTTGATTTCAAGATCTACTGATACGATTAGAAAAAATGTTTCAGTGTTAGCCCAATTATAGAGGAAGGCTATATTTTAGTATTAAGTTCCCATGAAAAAGAGAACTCTGCGGACGAAACCGCGCGGGAAGCTAGTCTGTATAATATTACGTAGAAAATCTATAAAACAAATATAGATATACAGTTATTTATAGAGAATAATGTGTACACTTTTGTTCTAAGTTCTAAACATTAATCTTTTCAAGCTACCGCATGAAATTGAAACTATTCAGTTCTCACGGAAACTCACTCCCACACAAAAGGTACGATTTTCAAAATGTAAGTCAAGGATGATTAGTGTTGAGTTTAAGAACCGTGGGAGTTTTGGCCATCTCGCGCCGCCGTACATGACGAATATCTACTCAATATGTTACTTAAACTGTTTTCAATAATAATTGTGACCTTTGAAAAAAAAGAAATATAAATAATAGACGACTAATTTTTAAATTTAACACGGGAAAGCGCAACTCACGTTTTACAGACATAATTAATAGGTACCTACTTATTTCATTCAACGAAGGTTGAAATACTTACATTATATTTTTGGCTTTACCTTCTTTATTTAGATAATTTATGTGAAACATAGTATTTAACAATAATTGACCAAGTCTTTAGCACAATAATAACTATGTTTATATATAACGAGCTCTCGTGGAAACTTAATAATTAAATATACAATTCATAATAGGTATAATAAGCCTATGATACACCTAGCTAGCTTTCCAATGGTGAATTTAAAATCGGTGCAGTAGTTCCATCAATGCAAACAAATAAACAATCAAATCTCTTAAATTAGTATTGATTACGATTGTAGAAATTTAGGAAAGTAGGAAGCTTATAATATGTATACAGATTAATGCAATCATACTTCCGAAGCATATAAGATGAATAACATTAACAACTACATAATATTATTATCATCTATTTAATATGTGTTTGTAAGTGTAGTCCTAAATAGGTTTTTTAGCTAAATCCAATCGAAGTTATCTTGATGAATGTTGAACACAATAAGACATCGGTGTCGCTCGATATGTCCGGCCGGTTGGCGCAGTGAATGTTGACGAAGGAGAGTAGCGGCGACGCGGATGTAAACAGACTTGTGAGGTTCATTCAATTAGAGCCAGGACACTAGGAGTGGGAGTCAGGACGTCATTGAAGGGCCGCCAGTGGTGCGGGGCGCGGGGCGCGGGGGCCGGGGGCGCCGGGACCAGGAATATTCAAAGCGTGAGAACGCCGCGCGACCCGCATGCCGCGACTTCACATATCTCACGCGCAACCTCCATGTCGTCGACTCCCGCGGAAACCGACTCTAAGTCAACGACGCTACGGTCGCGATTCCTTTTAGACTCGGTTGTGGTTATCGCTCAGAACATCGAGGACAATACTTTTCTAGTTTAGGTACGCCGGTGTCGGCTGGCATTGGCCTGGATACTGTCGATGAGCGCGCACGTCCACATGCAGTATGAGGGTTCTGAATACCGCATTGGAATGTCTCAAAGGCAGCCGTCATTGCGGATTTGTAACGACCTGTCTCATTCGTTAACCTAGTCTACTTGGAAGTGCTCCGAGACCTATTAGCTACGGTGACCACGGCTCAGCTGTCAATGCTATTGTTTATTACAACATACATCCTTCAAAATGCCTGATCTACCACAAATCATGTGAACATCTTATATCTACCTACGATAAAAAATCAACAGTCGGTAATAAAAATCGCTTTATTGATGAAACGGCCATGTTTTACGTAGTGTTGCACTGTAGGCGTGTCATAAAACTTTTTTACAAGATCAACGCATGAGCTATGCTATTCTTATTTTCGCGGATTTTATATTGAAGTTAAGAAAAATAATACTGGTACCGTCATAGCATGTCAAGTTGCACTTCAGTACTAGTTAGTAAGAAGTTGAATGTGTTGGTGATGCAGTCGGGTGCTATCGCTGTTGGGTCTCGGAAGAGTTAGGATGAATGAAAGAATTAGACAGGGGTGTTTACGGTGCGCGGGGGCCGGGGGTAAGTTTCGGCGGGCCCCCGGCGGGCGTCGACCTCGTGAAAGGCGCGCGCCGGCCGCTCGCCTTTTTACGCGCTCTTTCCCGCGCCGCCGCGCCGCCGCCAACCCCGCGGGCCCCCGGTGCGGTCGCCGCCCGCAGATAGCGAGCCAGCTGCTACCAACCGATTTACTGTCTGCACCGCTACTAATATTTCGCGCAGTTTTTGATATAAGTAACGTGATGTTACAGTAAAACGTTTTGGTTTTGTTAAATTTAATTTTATATTGTAGGTACTTATCTATCCTTGGCATGTTGAATGGGATATTAATAGTGATCTATTAAGAATTTATGTTAAAAGTTCAATTATTTTATAGAAACCAATGAATTTGTGGCGTCTTCATTCACCTGCCTGTTATAGCAAGTTGTTGTATTTTTTTGTGTTTCCTACCAATGAAAAATGTTCATCAGAACCTACTCAGTAAAATTCTTGATTTAATAATACATTTTTAAAGAGGGGTAAGGTACTAATATATTTCTGTGGAGGCAAGATAATTAAATAGGTCTTAACCATAAAACTAATGTTTTTATAATAAGATTTATGTAGTTAAGCATTTTCAAATTATCATTAACGCGTTAAATTATTTATTGCAACAAAAACGAAAATCAAATAGGTAGGTACCGACTACCGGCACTGGCGTGTGGACGTTTCGTAAAATTTCCAAAGTGATTAAACGGTGGATGTGAAATGTTACCATAAAGATTAAATATTGATATTTAGTAGGTATTAGATAGCATTTGTATTGGATAGGTGTCTGTCTATTGAATTAATGAATAAAGCAGAACAGTGACAATATTTACATGACGTCAAGAGCGCCTAGCCGTTGCGGGCCGCGGGTGGTAGTCCCTGGCCGTCGCTCCGCCGCCGCTTCGCCCTAATTAAACAATAATCGAAAAACTACAATGAACGGGCGCACGGCTCCGTCCTCGCCTCGGTGTCCCGCGCCGCTCAGCGCCCCCCCGCGCCCGCGCCCCTGCCTCCCCTGCTCCGCACTCCCGCCTGACGTCACCATTGCACTCCTCATTATCGCCTCTCGACTCGAAGACACACTCACTAATAGATCCGACCGTAATATTCAGACTGGTTTTTTGTCAGATTTGTCTGCGAATTCGCGATGTCCATATCGCTGAGAACGCCTGCTCATGCGCCCGCGGCCCGCGCTGTCCATAGTGATTACATACTCTTTGAGTTTCTTCTATAGTCGAGGTCGAAGATTGCACTATGATAAAAACAAACAGTACTTTTGTCTGTTTAAATTAGTACCTATCCGTACACAATATTATATATACCGATTAAGTTACCATACTTAATTAATTATATTATATAAATAATTATTGCTAGTTTTGCTTAAGAAACTTTTTAGGTAGAGTTAATTTCCCTATCATTTTCTATTCTTTATATTGGTTAATAAAATTAAATATAACTGTAGATAGGTAGATATTTTTAGACAATGTCATTGCGTGAAAAATGTAGCGCAAAAATCTTCTCTTGTAAAACTTATTTAAGATTTAGTTAAATTGATCGATTGTAAATAGATTGTATCGTTGCGGAACAAAATCAAACAGAACGATTTAAAGACGTACGAGATTATCGTCGTGATAAAGTGATTAAAATTCCAACGATGCGTAGACGCTTCGCTATCTACAACACTAAACCGAAGAATTAAATTAACGTAGATTGAAGTAAAAGAAGCGGAGATTGCAAATAAGAAAATGGATAGTACCTACCTAATTAAATGTGTAAATATAAGATTTTATGTTATCAAATAATTATACTTTTTATAGATATACGTAGAGTAATGCTTATATTAGGTCACAATGAAGTTCGGAATGAGTAGATGGAGGCGAAGGTGACATCACACGGTGGTAGTCCCCTCCGCAACGCGCTTGCAATGAATGGGCCGGCGCGGCGGCGGCGCGCGCGCGTGATGCCTGGCTGCTTATGGATATTATGTAGCGGACTGAACGCCGAGACGTTCCGACTTCGTAAATCATTCCGTTACGTCATAGTTTATTTAGGGGTGTCATTAAAATAAGCCGACACTCACTAGTTAGATTATTAATACATCATGCCTATGTGAAAACTTCACATGATTATTTATAGGTGTGTAATGTGTATGGCCTATGAAATTGAAGTAGCGACGTCACATATATAATAGTGACGTAATAGGTTGGATATAGGTGCCTATTTAGTATAGCGATGATGCTGCCATCGGCGCGGGCGCACTGGCAGCGGCGCGACATCCCTACACTCTGTCAGCCCACGGTTTACGCATTAGTATGCCCCGTGCGATGCCTCGCTTGTAATTATTTAATTACTGTAACAATACAATTACATAACATGTTTAGTAATAATAACATTGCATACCCTAAAATATCTTCAAGATAACATACATAAGAGTTATTGTTAGTTCATGTGAAGTTTCGGACTAATTACATTAATATTTCTTTATGTATGTAGGTAGTAGTAGGTAGCTATTTGATACAAATTAACTTGAGAAATGTATTTGACATAAATACATACCTATTTACTTACAATATCTAGAGAAGTGATGTCACCACACTCAAAATGATGCTAATGAATTGGCTTAGGAATGTTTTATAATTAAATAATTAATGGAAACCATGACCGCACTGATCTCTTTGCTGTTATTGTTATTTATTTGTAAAAAACGTTTCATTGACAAGTTGAAAAAATATATTCCTTTGATTTTAGAATTAATATTGATTTTATAGAATACAAACGATGGATCTTTTGATTTCTTTGTGAGTTAAGTGCATGTAATTTATTAATGATCTTTTACTTTTTTAGTCCATTTGCGTCCACAGCTGATCATGGGCGTTCTATTTAACAGACCTTGGCAAGCCAGGGTCGTTGAGGGATTTGCTCTTGGCAGGTAGATAGATGATCGCAGTAAGATGGTAATGTTTTTGAGCTGTTAGATGTTGCTGCCCGTCCATCAGGTGTATGTCCCTTTATCTCTTCTTGCCAATGGAAAGATCTAATTTAAGTTCAAAACCACACGGCAAAATTCTTAAATATCGCATGTTCAACAGTGTCACAAATACGAACTAAATTATTATTATTATTATTATTAAGAGCCTACATTGTCCCACTGCAGGGCAAAGGCCTCCCTTCCGTCCTTCCATCTCTCGCCTCGATGGAATGCCAATCCTCCAATCCCAATCCTTTAAAAATGAGTCCAGCTCATCTCGCCATTCTTCTGGGCCTGCCGCGTTGTCGGTTCCTGCCAGTTGGGCTCCATAGAGTGGTTATTTTAAATTAAGGTAATTTAATTTATGTTGTATTGATTTTAAATTAAATATAATTTGACAGAATCTTACAAACAGAAATGATGATATACTTCTGATCGACTTTGAGATACGCCGGCGTAAAGTGGGTATAATTTATTATTGTGCCCAAGTCTGTGTGCAAACTCAAGGGTTCTATCTATTTCCTTGCACTCATAATCCAGTGGGACCGATCAAATTCGTCATGACTGGGACGACTGGTGCAAGAATGACCAAAATAGGTACTTGCTACCTTAGGCATGGGTAAATTCTTGACTTTCATCAATAAAAAAGTTGTTGGTTTAAATAGAGACATGAAATAGAAAAAGAAGTCTCGAGTTTTCTTTTCCATTGGAGTCGGAAAAGACTAAGTTTATTTATATTATGTTATCGTGCAAAATCTTTTTACCCCTTTTTACAAAAATTTCGTGGACGGATGAGTATGAAATTTCGCACACTTACCTATCTTTACTAATATTATAAAGAGGAAACGTTTGTATTTTTGTGTTTGTTTCGAATAAACTAAAAAACTACTGAACGGATTTCGATAATTCTTTCACCATTAGAATGCTACATTATCCCCGAGTAGCATGGGCTGTAAAAGTCCACCCGTGCGAAGGGGCGGGCCTAGGGCTAGTAGTTAATACAAAGAAGGAGAGCAGAATGCTATTTTTTTTTGTATGGTCGAATTTTGACCACTGGGCGACTACTAGTACATATATAATATGTTTAATTTTCAACATCCTATCTATAGACAAAAATGGTAAAAAAACTTCTTGATGAGCACAATTTTTTTTAGTTTTCGCGCTATTCACGCTTTTATAATCAGCGTTTCTGCAATGACCGACTGCTGTTATATTTGTTTGGAATTTATTTACACTTTTCTAGTCCAGGAGTGAGTTCGGTTTGTAATCCAAATCTCGTTCCAAGATCTGAGTTCGATTGAGCGGCATTTCCGACGTTTTGTTTAATGTTAATTCCGGGATCATTCTTTAGCGCACCAACAAATCTGCGTTTGAGACTTGTTGAGGCTTGGGCAAGTATTGGTATAGCCTTAAGTATATTATTATATTTCCTAGGAATGAGTCACTATTTATTCGACGCTACGGTTGACAAAGTCCTCCATTCGATGCATATGATTAGATCCTCTTGTTTATCGATATTATATCAAGATTTGTGTATGACATTTCAGAAAAAAATAACAAAAAAGAAATAATTTTTGATCGTCCGAATTAAAATAATAATATTTATAAACACATTCAATCATCAATTCTAAAAGGCATAGTAATAGAAGTGTGTAAGGTGACGCGACTTTGTACATAGTTGGTAAGTACATAACCTCGCACAGGCCGTTGATCTACATCTGATACGTAAGTTCCTAGACAGAACGTAAGCACCTTACCTACAGCGGAGGTGCCGTGTACGGGTGACGCATGAGAGTTTTCGAATACCGTTGTAATGTCATGTTTTCTGAACTACCTATACTATATATATTTTGTCAAGCATCAGTACATATTCGTATATACAATATAGAATTTTCAATTGAATTAATAATATGTTTCTCGTTTTTTTTATGAATAGGATTCACGACAGGGTTCGCCAATGGTCGCGAAAAGCTTATAGGTATGAACTGAAAACTTTTCAAAATTATTTTACATAAACTTAACTATCATATAATTGCGTATACTAATGATTTATAAAAAAATTACGAATTAGAGATATTCAAAGTATTACAGATTTTTTTTTATTATGTGAGTGTAACACCCTTTAAAATAATAAGGGTTGTTTGTCGGCAATTGGAGATCAATTTACAAAATAAGTAGCTTATGCAGAGAAATTAGCACCCATCTATATACTCATTTAATGTAATGTAGAAATTCGTACTACGCAATACGCAGTACCGTAGTGCAACGTAACACATAACACTAGTGAAAATCAATGCTACATCGATGTACCTAAAAAAAAAAGAGTTTGTCAAACTTTAGGAAGCCTTCGTTATATTGTGATTCGATAATTTAAATTAGTACTAATTTTATGAGACATAGGAATTTGTACTACGCACTACGCTGTAACGTAGAGCAATGTAACACAAGACGTGTGATGGTACCTTGTAAAACATAGCTTAGCGTTTCGTAGTGGGGCTACATAGGGTAAAAAAGGGTCATTTTTATTTTGTTTTTATTATCTGTTGCCCGCAACTTCATCCGTGCAGAGACAAAACGCTATGCTACGATTACAAAGAACGAATTACAAGTAGTGTCATGTGTTACATTGCACTACGGTTCTGCGTAGTGCGTAGTACGAATTGCTACGTCACATTAGATAAGTACTAATTTAAATTATCGAATCACAATAAAAAAAGGCTTCCTAAAGTTTTAACAACAACTTTTTAAATCACAGTGTCACAGCCACTTATCAATGTAAGTAGCATTGATAAGTTGTTCACACTGTGTCGATAATTACCTACTGGAAATGGTCGTCTCGACATTTGTTATCAAGTACCTACAACCAATCGATGAACACTTAGTCTACGTACTGACAAGACTTTTTTACTACTTATAACAAAAAGGATTTCTTTTATAAAAACAGATTATTTGTACCTACTCATATTATAAAGAGGAAACATTTGTTTGTTTGCATATGCTCCAAAACTACTGGACCCATTTCAAAATTACCAGTTTCACCCGCGTACCTCCCCTTACCCTAAGTCCCGGTACCGTTAGAAACTTCATAATTAAATTTTAGCCTGTAGTCTTCCTCGACACATGTTCTAAACTTGAAATATTTTTTTTAAAATCGGACCTGTAGTTCCTGAGATTAGCTCTTTCAAGCAAACAAACAAACTGTTCATATTAATAGGTATATTTGTAAGAAGAAGTACACTTTATTGCAAAATATTAAATACACTAACTTTGATAACATCTTAAGAGAATTATCCTAATTATATTTTTCAATCGGCGGCCTTATCGCTAAAAGCGATCTCTTCCAAGTAACCTTATGCATAAATTGGACCAAAATGTAAAAGAAAAAAAAATAGGGTAGCATAGGGTGTACACACGGAAAGCAAATATATAAGAATACTAAATAAGCTCACTTATTACACGTGCGAGCACGTGTTTAATTACATGAAATAATATATAGTTATATACATACAACTATATATTCTTTCATAAGTATAGATAAATGTTTTTTTATGCTTTATAACAGTTAACCAGTAGGTATCCTCATACGATGCGTATTTGATTAACACATACGATGGCTCAAAATAAAAATTTTAGCACGAGGGCTTCAGATTTACGGATACGTCAAAACATACCTACTCTCTATGACCTACTTAGAACATACACGCTAAATAACTATAAGTTTGTACTATAAGTAGACATTGCTCCTATATTTTTAGGGGAGGATTATTTTGTTTATTTTGCAGCATCCGACTGTAGGCCTTTGCCTACCAAGCGTCGCCAACACCGTCGGCCTCGAGGCGTCCTAGATGACCCGGATGACGAGATAACAATCTACCAACTACTAGTACTAGCACCACTACACAGAGACCACTCTATCCGACTCGTCGGAGAAGAGTGCGCTCGCGAACGCGACTTGTCCCCCCACGTCCTCCCGACCCTTAGATTGCAAAGAACCATCAAATACCCTCGTAGACCCGAAGTCCGAGAGGCCCCCGAACTGTGAAGTAAAGTATTGAAAGTCATAATCCCTCAATCTCATCGCCAGCGACCGCCATGAGCCGAGGTCCAAGCCCCACAGGGGGCGCCATCTTGCGCAGGTTGCTTAGTTTGTAGTTTTTAAACCATTTTTTAAGGCTGGAGCTCTGCTCGACTTTATGCCCGGTGAAGTAGCAAAAGCCTCGTGGCTAACTAAGTAAAACCATCCGAAAAAAATAACTTTGTTTATTTGCTTGAACGCGCAAATATCAGGAACTACAGGTCCAATTTGAAAAATTATTTCAGTGTTAGATATCGTTTATCGAGGAAGTCAAGGTATAGGTTTGATAGCAAAATCAAGTTAAAAGCTATATTAATTGACTAGCGCGCGGTTTCATCCGCGTAACTCCCGTTCTAGTAAGAACTTGATAACTGAATGAAGCCTTTGATACTCCTGAATAACATAGCTTTCTAATAGTGAGAGAATGTTTAATCGGATCAGTGGTTCCTGAGATTAGCGTATTTAAGTAAGTAAACAATATCTTCAACCTTGGTATATACTGTGCAACTTTTTTACCGTCTTGATAATAATATGGTGTGTTGTGTAAGTGAAATAGAATCTATAGACCACAGTATATTTGTACGTATTTCGGTAATTACAGTTTAGAAAATATCATAAATTATTTAAAGAAATAAACCTTACATAGTGCGTGCATAATAATAAAATAGGTGCCTATAATGCCTAGAAATGCATGAATGAAAAGAGTGAGCGAAATAGCGTAACTACCTATTTAGATACTCATTTTTACCGTTACGATTTAATAGATATATGCCTTAGAGATCTTTCATATATATTTCACGCCCTATTATTTTCAAGACAGTAAAAAAAGTCACCCAGTATATGATGAAAATAATTGTGACTTGTTAGTCTCATTATCTTCAACTGTCTGCTGGATATAAGTTTTGACATTACCATTGCTACTAAATACACTTTCATATTCCAAAACATCCAGTATTAGTACCTACTTTATTTGACAAAATAATTTGTATCTTTGATGATCTCTATCAGTAATAAAGTTCGACAGCAATAAATACCACTGCAGTTTTTTTTTGAAGACTGAACCGACCTATGTAATGATCCACAAGGCTTTTGCTACTTCACCGGGCATAAAGCGAGCTGTGCTCCAGCTTGATTAAATGGTTTAAAACTAAGCAACTTGCGCAAGAGGGCGCTCTTTGAGAGGCTTAGACCGCGACCCAGCCTCAGGGCAGTTGTTGGCGGGGATTGTGGTTAGGTAAATAAAAAGTTTACCTGACTTTGTCTGGCTAGCGACTGCTCGACAATTTAACTATACTTTTATTGACATCACTCGTCTATTTGTTCGTAAGGTCCTTTCCACGGTCCTGAGATTGCGTGCGGGCTTTATTAGTAACTAAGTATATTATTCGTGACACTAACTGTCTTTTTACCTGCAAGGTACTTAGGAGTGACCGGAGATCATTTCGTAGAATAAGTCATTGATTTAAAACTACTCTCTCTAAGGAACTGCATAGCTAATTTGCATAGGAATGTTATTTTTGATTCAAAAATTCATCATCATCATTATCAGCCTATATAAAGTCCACTGCTGAACAAGGGGCTCCTCTCGAAGGAGGGTTTGAAATAGTCGTCACGATAGCAACAGGGTTTGTGAGCGTAATATTATGTTGTAACAAACAAAGAAACGCTGCTGCCAATTCCCTGTTATATGCTTGTTATAGATAATGTTATAACAATCGGCACCAATGGCCTAACGTGCTTTCCGAGGTACGGAGGTAATCCCTCAAGCAAGCAGACCTGGAAATAAATTTTAGAATATACGAAAACATTTCTTGTCCAGCGTGGGGAACTCTAAGACTTAAAGCTCAGGATATATTAAAAGATAATTTTTGATCGTGATAACATAAAGCCTTCCAAGCATTTGCGTTGAAATCTTTTGTTTACAAATTGTATTACGTAAATGCTTGCTTGCATTGATCGCGCTGTGTGCGATTTTCATCTATGACTGACATAAAGATTTTGCATCTTCCCATATAAGAATGAAAGTGTAATTTATAGTAGGAGGCTAATTAAACTTCGTTCCAAATAGAATAAGTGAAAATTAGTTTGTAATAAACTACATATATCTAACGTAGAGCTTACGTTAGATATAGTAAAATTATCCAGTAAAACTAGCTTCCTGCGCGCGGTTTTATCCGCTTAGCCCCCGTACCCGTGGGAACTCCATCATTAAATATAGCCTATGTTAGTCGTACATAACGTAGCTTTCTATGTTGAAATCGATCTAGTCGTTCCGCAGCCTAGTGCATGTACTAGATACATAGAATTATCATTATATTTGTCCTCATACGCAGTTCAACTTGACATTCTGGTCTATAGTAATGCTTTTATTTGCTTTTATTAAATATTTACACATATCCTCTTCAAATATTACGCATTGCGGATAATTATTGACGTAACTTCTTACAGTTTTTATACAAAGGTGCTATGTAGGAACCCATCAATGACGTAGTAACTAGACACTATTCATTATAATTATTAGTTCTCATTCTTCTCGTGTCGACCTGGCGTTCAAATTTTTGAAGTCCAGTACTTGGCCACTGACACAGCATTAACAGTGGCCTTACACAGGTCCTCGCTTGTACAGGTGTTGAAGCACGCAGGGCAGAATAGGAGGTGCGCCATTGTCTGGGGGGAGATACCACACGGACACACAACCTCTGAGCTTTACCTCCACCTGTTCATGTTCTCCAGGCTTCGTCCGACTTCAGTCTGCAGTCTGTTTAAGGACTTCTAAGTCTGCCAAGGAAGTTCATGACCAGGTGAAGGTGCTCCGCAAGAGGAATAGGTGGAATCGAAAAGAAGACTAAGAAGAAGAATTATTAGTTCGTTTAAAGTCCACTGCTGAACATGGGCCTCAATCTCAAATTTCAACACAAATCAGGATAAACAAGAACACGTAAATGTTTTAAAACGTTACCTACATTTTAAAACATTTACGTGTTCTTGCAAAAATAAAAATATCACGACCAAGTGGGGGTAGTTGCCGAAACCCGCGCTGTTCGAAGACGCCGTTGCTGACACTCATTAGTCTATTCGTGACCACGACTGGTGTAACCCATGTCGGAACGTCAGATTATTAAAATGGTAATGATTTGCCTTAAAATTGTACCGCGATTGAGACCCGTTTCTATTTTATTTAAAAGATTACTAGCAGACTTTTGCTGTTTACTAGTAGGTATTCTTGTAAACCCCTCGTGCTAAGCTAGAATGCTTGTGTTACGAGTGGGTTCACGTCGGTAGTGCAATGGGTGGGGTTTTAACCGGCGACCTCGAGATTACAAGTCCGACGCCCTAGCCATTGGGCTACGGCCGCTTTAAATTCTTTTATTATCACTTATAGGAACACGTAATTATGTATCTTATTTATAAAATTATTCTTTGTACTTATATAGAACCATCAATTGTTGTGTTAGATGCCGCTATCGTAGATAAAAGTAATTTGTATTACCTACTAATATTATAAAGCTAAAAAGTTTGTTTGCTTGAACGCGCAAACAAATAGACTTTTACTAATCGGTCCAGTAGTTTCTGAGTAATCTCAGAAACTGCTGTTCCGATTAGAAAAAATCTTTCACCATTAGAAAGCTACGTTATCCAGGAATAACATAGTTTTTATAAAATTATGAAGTTCCCACGGGTACGGTAGAATCTGCACACGGGAAGATAGTCTAAGATATATACAAAACATGACTAGAATAAAATAAGTGTGGAGTGATGCAGTTATCATTACTGCATGCCAAATGATTATCGACAGATAAGTGTTTAGAAGACGTGGAGCAATATGAACTTATAAATATCGTAAAGTTTTAGGTATATATACCGATATGTACTACACTAGACATGGAATAGTTGACTTTTTGTGTTACATGATCTCATAATGTCTTTAAAATTACCATATATACTCGACGTATATAAACTATTATATTGATGGACTAGCTGCTGCCAGCGACTTCATACCCGATTAAATATAAAATAAGGGTTGTATAAGCTATTTAACAATAAAAGTCCTGTCTAAATCGGCACTACCGTTTTTGAAGATAAGGAGGAATACACGTAATAACAGACACAAAGACGGATACGCAGACAGAGGATTTTTAAGATTTGAGTATTTACCCTATTCTATTTATTGGTATTCTCAAGATATGCTTTTAGTAGGTAATACCCTATTATTTTTCCAATAAAAATACATACGTACTTAAATTTTCTTAATTTGTAGAGATTATTATTTATTTGTATAACGTAGAGGTAGATTAAGTAAAACTCGTAACACATATAAATTAATCGTAACAATCCACATTGTTACTCAAACATGGCGAAGCGGGCAGGTGTGCGCAGCCCCTCAGCCACCCTGTTTTGTCAGATAACCACTTCCGACGACTGCAGAGCGAATTACGACTCCGAATGACTTATTCAAAAACTCAACTTTATGTCAAACACATGTAGTCCATAGTCGGTTATCTCATAATTGATCAGCGGACAAGTATCAGTAACAGTTTTAGATTTAATATTAATAATATTACTGATGGTTCAAACGTAGTAAAATAAAATGAAAAGAAACGCGACAGCATGCTGATTATATGAAACGATACGACGATGAGGAGTGTCACCGAGCGATGCGACGCAGTATGTAAACAAACAAACAAGTCACGCATCGAACCGGGCGCATTGTGAAATGCACACACGGGACATGTAACACATGCATAACTTACGTGTTTATGCGCAGGGGACGGTACGTAAACAAAGATGTAATAGTCCATCGATCGGTGAGTGCAGAGAACCTAGTGATCGATGGTGGCTCTGCGTAGATGCAGTTAGTGTACCTCGGCGGTGCGGCGTCGGTGGTCCCTGCGGCGCATTCCATAAGAGTGATATTGTCCAGCGCAGGCTGGCGGAGCGAAGTCGGTTGGAATGTAAACGGATCGAAAGCGCGTGCGCACGATACGCAGCGGTGCATAGGCGAGCAGTGCAGCGTGCAGCGTGCGCGGGGCGCGGGCGCGCGAGGCTGACTGCAGGCGCGGGGCGCCGCCAGCGTGCCCTCTGACCGCGCCACCACGACCCATTGTCAACAAATGAATGAAAATCATTCTGATACCATCCTCTATCAAACATTACTATTATCCACATTTTTGCGTCGTCGTCAGATGAGGCCGGCTTAGTACCTACATGACTTATCAAGTTAAGTGCTTGGGTAAAATAATTAATGAATTGTAGTTTTTGGAAAGTATTAGTATCTAAATATAACCTAAATAAAAAATATATACATATACGTGGATCATTATTAGTGGATCCCATACAACCTGCAAAAATTCTTTTGATAGGTGGGTAAGTACCTACTTTTTCCTTATAATTAAAACTTCCTACTTCTCTCTCCTAAAAGCAATGTTGGTTTCTATTGTACGAGAAACATTAATACATTAATATTACTTACTAACATATCTAAATAAACTATCATGTTTAATTGAACGCAAAGATGAGTGCGTATTCAATTTGAGTTATGAGTACAATAATTCAGAACGATGCGGGCGCAAGTACAGTGCATTGTGCATGTTCGATGTGTCCCTAAGCAAGTGAATGCGCGTGCGACGTGGCGATACATGGAGGCATGCGTCGGATTCCATTGAGAGGGTTTTATGTTTTATCAGCGGCTGCGCTGCAGCGCAACTCTCGTACGCGCAAGAATTCGGGTGTTTGGGTGCGCGGGCGCGGGGTTGACGACCGCGTAGCGCCGCGCGCCCTTTGAACAATTTTTCTAATGCGTAGCCGACGACGTCATCGCGCCACCGGGGTTGGAATTGAAGCGCCACACCGACCGCGCGCCTTGATAGAAGTCGCAGTATGAACGGGGCATAGGGCATACCCAACCAGCAAAATATATCGTAGAAATGCGACCAGCACGTTTCTATTTCAGCTATTGGTGGTGAGAAAATGTCGAGTAAATGATCTGTGCACGTTCTCTCAGGGCGTTTCTTTGCTTTAAGTGATGTAAATATCGTAAGATTATCGTATAAATAGCCAAATAGTCGAAAGAATATAGAGTAATCGCAATTCGAAAGTTAATAGTATCATATCAGTATGCCATTTTTCAACACATTAGCTTTTCCTAAGTCGGTAGAAGCGCTTTCATTCGACAAATTTATTGTAATATAGCAGTGCGGTTGCAATCACTCGACTCTTTGATCGTGTGAATGCAACCAAGCAGCATTCATAGACCATTTTATTTCTTCAATTACCGGAGCTGTTTGTGAAAAGAAATATTTTTTTTAATTTGATATAAGTATTAAATTTTGCCATATTATTTGTGCCATACAATTTTACAATCATATTGACAATTCGTGACCTGAAGTTAGCTCAAAGGGGTTTACTTTCCTATACGGGGTTAAATTTTTCGTCTACATTCTTTACATTTTAGTTAATATTTTCATGGGCCGTAAGATTTCTTAGTAAATAATTAATTACAAATAATATTAATTTAAAAGTTTATCTAATTCGCCATTAATAGCAATTCACTTATCATCACAAAGCATTCACTCGGCTTTTAGCTGAGAAATAGACATGGGCGGTCCTAGAAGTCGTAATGTTGAAACCATTCAACTTTACGACTTCTAGGACCGCCATTGCAGTTAGTTTGGGGTTCCTTAGCGCAAAATGTTAAATCCTTAATATTATATCAAAATACTGTTATGAATACTCCAGAGGAATTTAAAAAAAATGAAACATAAACAAAAAAAAATATTATATGAGTGACTTTTTCAAATTATTTTAGTGGCAAATTAAATGGTTGACCACCATTAGTTTAACTATATAGTACAGTGCTGTAAAAGATTTTATTCAACTTTCATACCACAACTATGCTGTAAGAAGGCTTTCAAATGATGTTTAGAGCACCTTTGGGGCTGTAATAGATAATTTTTAAGCGTTTTCTCAACTTCAAAAATTAAGCGGAATGAAAGCCTTGTAATAAGCTATTATATGACATTAAGTGCTGATATAGTAGTTAAGATGCTATTTTATCGAATAAACAGCGTTTACTCTATAATTATGCTGTAATAAATAAATGTCGAAAGATAGTGCTATAAATGCTAGTTTTTCGACAAATTAGCAATTCAGTTGCTTTCAAAGACCTGTTATAGGATATACGGTTGCACGAAGGTGATCAAGAGATATCTTTATATAATTATCGAGTAAATGCAATATGAATTCGTCGAGTACACGTTTACTGGACATGTTTATAGAGCCAAAAAGCGTGGAAAGCTAAAATATCTAGCCAGCTGCTTTTAAACGGCTTTTTGAAATAATAGGATCTTTCATACGAGTGTTTTTCGATTCATAGTCGTGAGAGTAATTGCTTATACGATCTCTTTGCTGGTTGGGTAGGGGCATGCATAAAACTGCATTTTGTTGCTATAAATAACGAAAAATTTATAGAAGGTCGTGTTATTTAAATTCTGCTAAGTGATCCCATATTTCCACCATAACATTAGATAGTACGATACACATGATATCAACTGTTCAAGAGATGGTGGGAGGGATGATCTATATATACGGTGATAAGCAACGGCTTAATGTTTTCTCCTAGTACCTGAGGGTAGTCCTTCAAGCAACCAGACCTGCAAAGAATTCTTAGATATTTTAGACAAAGATTTATTGATCGTAGCCCATAACCTGAGAGACCTATACCGCGAAGCCAGGGAGGTTGTCTAGTTCTAGTGGAGGTAGAGTTGTTGAATTTCACTATGCATTTATTAAATTTTCCACATTAAGACTACATAGTCTTAATTAATTGGCGTGTTTAAAATAGTTTTCGCGTGCATAGTAAACTCTGAGTTGCAAAAACATTTTTATTACTGCATATGTTACTATAGTACTATGGTACATTAATATGGACCTCACATAGTTAAACTTTTGAATGATGCCTTTTCTTCACACAAGAATATAAGTATGTAATCCAAACAGTAGTTTCGGAATTTGATAAGAAATACTCAAGTAGTTACCTACCTAGTAAATAGATATACTTCTTAGATAAACTTATACTTAAACACTTTTAGTAGGCTTTTGGATTTAATTAGAATTGAACATCAAAGGCCCACTTAGCCCAAGTATTAACGGTTTACTATGCGACAAAAATAATATCTACTCTGAAAATAATAGTAGGGTCTTTTAAGTGTTTTACGTTGTAGATTCTAATGCAAGGTAAAACCATGATACTAGGATAGTAATAGTAATTGGATATAAGCAGTAGGTACAACGGATTATAGGTAATTAACCTTTTAAACGTCAATGTCGGCTACACAAAATATTTACATACTGTTACGAAAGTAATATTTATTTAAGAACATTTTTACAATTTTATATATATCATTTTTGATATGATTTATACTGTCAGTTTTTTTTTCACTATCAAATATACACATCACATTGGTTTTTCGAAAACCAGCGCTTTTCATTTCTATAAATAATAATAATACCAGTACCTAACACAGTGGTCGAGCCGGATATTAAGAAAAGTAACAAAGTGGTCCTGCTCCTGGACGTTGAGAATAGTAACAAATTGGCAACAAAAATACATAATCTGTAAAAATGTCAAGTGTCTAGCTATCAGGATTCTTGAGATATAGCCTTGTGACAGACAGACGGGGAAGTCTTAGTAATGGGGTCCCGTTTTAACCCTTCGGGTACGGAATCATAAAAACGATCATCAAAACCAGTTTTTTTCAAATGTTGCCCAAAGATTACTAATAGAACTAAAACCAGGTGTTCTCCGCAGCATACCTATTACCATATAACATTTTTTTAGCTATTACTGCGAGTTTATTTGTAAAAAAAAGCTTTCACACAAATCTTGTCATGATAATACGAAGTCAAAAAAAAATGTAATAAGCCAATACGGTTCAGTTTGGCGGCAATGTATTTACAAAGATCCTACTAATATTATAAACGCGACAGTTTGCGATTAGGGATGGATGGATGTTTAATACTCTTTCACGAAAAACTACTAAACGGATTTGGCTGAACGTTTGCACGCGGACAGTTTATAAGCTGGATTAACATATAGGCTACAATACAACACTCTCCGACCCACCGGAGCAGAGTTACGCGGGTAAAACTACGGGCGGCAGTGAGATTAAATCTTCTCCGGTAATACCAATCAATTTAAATATTTCATGTCTGATATATTATATTTAGTGTGCAATTAAATGCAATGTACGCAATAAGGTTTATCACAGTTTATCACCTCGCGCGAATCCTTGATTTCTTGACTTGGAAGTAAGTTCAAAGTCTAATAATACGTCAGCGAGTATTAATGCGTAGAAATCTACTAGTTCGTGTAGGTGCTGACATCTTACATACGCAAGAGGAAGTGGTGTATTTGATACCTACATTTAACTAAAAATAACTAGGACATTTAATTAAAAATATTAAAATAACGATCAACCGGCGAATTAATTGTCACCAGATTCCTTCTGCATAATAGGTGCTAACGAAATAAACTACACGGTACCCAACTAAATTGGCAAGAACCTTATTAAAAGTTTATCCTGTCAATTAATAAACTTTGAAATGATTTCTTGACACATCGAAGAACTTTATTAACGCAGCTATTAGCAATCGGGAATTTACTAGAGGTACTTAAAACCTAAATAGGCATTTAGAATTCAGTTAAATAGCAGCATTAGAACAGTGGGTACACTGAACTCCTGGTATTGGTTGTAGTTAGACCCAGACTGCCCTTAAATATTTAATATTAAAAGGCAATCATAGTTGTTTCATATAGACAAATATATCTTTAGTCAACTTTACATATCTACGTTCAGGTTATTAGCGCCCCATCTGGGCCCCGTTTATCGTAACTCCCGTTCCATTTAAATATAAAGTCGATAAGGAAAACTGTTGTTACGAGGTAAATCACATACCGGTAATGGCTTCATGAAGATATTTTATGTTGCGTTCAATACCAACTAATACTATCGGACTGTAATGAAGAATTATAAAAAAAAAATACAAATGTGACATGATTTAGTCTTGTTTATGTACTCAATAGACATTGATCTAACATGGAAATGTTACAGTTTACAGATAAAAATATTAATATTGAATAAAACGTCCTTTCTTCAAATGATAAGGGAATTAGAACATGGAATTAGAACTTCCAAAGTAGACTATAGTCCCATATTGCAAGAACAAGACTTGAGACTATGAGTTTACTTGGGAATGCCACTCTGTCACTTTGATAATTTATATTACTATAGCAATAGAGACCACGACAGTGTAACATTTCTAATCTAACTCAATTGAATACTTAAAGCTAAATATTTTTTTCCACACGTAAGTATTTTTGGTTGTTTTATATTATCCTACTAATCCTACTAATATTATAAACGCGAAAGTTTGTAACCCTGGATGGATGGATGTTTGTTACTCTTTCACGCCAAAACTACTGAACGGAATTGGCTTTTGCACCGGGATAGGTTATACGCTGGAATATCATATAGGCTACAAAACATCACGCTCCGACACACTGGAGAAGAGTAACGCGGGTAAAACCGCAAGGCGCAGCTAGTAAAATATAGTCTTATAAACCCTGCCACTGTTTTTATTATAACTATAAAGAGGTAAAGTTTGTAAGGTTGCAGAGGGTTATCTCTGGATCTACTGAACTGATTTGGCAAATGCTTTTACTAATAGAAAGCCACATTTGTGAGTGTCATATGCTATATACTGGAACGGAATCTACGCGGGATAGCTAGCTAGTAAACATATAAAAGTTTTATGCTTTGCCTTATTGCCCAAACTATTCGCATTCCATTGTTTCCGAATATTAATTCTCCATGATTAAATATCGTTTCAAATTGACATAAGACATTATTTGTAATTTATGATACCTATTCCAATAGGTTCATACATTATAGCATTGCTGCATTGTTCATCGGTTAGACTTGGTACTTTAATATTCAACGGTTCAATTGCATTGTGTTGTCCTATATTGGGTTATTTATATGGATTAAATTATGATCTATTGCCTTTTTCACCCGTTTCACTGTGGCCCATGTATATTTATTTTATTAATTTAAAATACCGTAGCTTTTTCTATAAATATATCACCATTAACTATGGTATACCGATAGTGTATCGTGTTATAGCGTTGTCTTTGTGTATGCTAGGCATTTAGACTTGGTTACGGTATTTACTTTACCCGACAGGTGGGGGTTTACTGGAAGGTGCGAACAGCAATACTGGTGGCCCCAACACTCATGGCGGACGGAGGAGTACCCGGGGGGTTTTAGTAGTGAGAGTGTACCACTCTCCTCGTGGTATGGGTAGCATACCATCGTTAATGGACAGGGCAAGACCAACATACCGCGCGCGGAAACGCCGCAGTGGCGATGGGGATGCGTTTCCCCCCAGACACCAAAAAAAGAAAATGTTACTTTACCCCAGACAATTATTTATTTATTTATTTAAACTTTAGCACACAATGAAACATGCCAAGGTGGACTTAATGCCATAGGCATTATCTACCAGTCGACCTTAGGGTAGTGCAGAGACCATGTGGTAGGTGCTTTGCAAAAATGAGTAGCCAGAGAGATAATTTTACTACATACCTAAATTATAATATACAGGGTTATTTGTAAAACAACGGTAACCTCTCAGGAATATATTACTAACATCATAAACAACTACTTTTGTTCAACGACTTTTTACAAAACATAATACATTTACCAAAAACAAACCTTCAATATTTCGTTGTCCTATCTAACACATTTCAACTCTGTATTTTGCTGTACCTACATACATTGTCGCGCACTGTCCGGTACTATCGCTTTCTTTTGCTTCGCATAGACTTCGTAACATTTAGAGCGTTGAATTTAAATATTTTTATTTTTGTGTGTAAATCTGATGAATTAAAATATGATGAAATTTTAAAAGTCATAGAACATATGTTGTTGATTATGATATTAGTAACGTAGTACTGAGAGGTTGCCGGTGTTTTACAAATAACCCTGTATATACATCTAAATATATATAAATGTACATACATATGAATAATACTTTATATATATATACATATATAAAAACATAATCTATATACACAAATACGAAACACAAATTTGACTTTTCTTTTGAAGGAAAAGCCACTCTTTGCCATCCTAATTTCAGGGGGCAAGGCATTCCATAAAAGAATAGCCTGAACGAAGAATGAAGAATAAAGAAAGTTAGTGCGATGAGAAGGACATTGAAGGAGACGGTTGTGAGATGAGCGAAGACTGAAAGTGAGATATTAGATAGGAAGGAGGAGAAATTATGTATGAGTATTGAGTATACTCGTCTAATCTCTAAATCTAATGGGAAGCAGCGATTACCTGTGTATTGAAGAGGTTGGCTGCGGCTTCCGCGCGTGGTTTCATCCACCTAGCTCCCGATCTCGTAGGAACTTTATAATCAAATATAGCGTTCCTCGATAAATGGGCTATCTAACACTGAAATAATTTTCAAATCGGAGCAGTAGTTCCGCGAGATTGAGATTGAGATTAGCGCGTTCAAGCAATCAAACAAACTCTTCAGATTTATAATTATATTGGTATAATGTTAGTATAGTAGTATGTAGGATGGATGGCAGAATAGTGTCGAATTTGCGTGGAACATTTCGCATGAAGGCATACTTACTTAGCAGTATATTATTTCGTGGTACAGACAGATCTTAAATTAGGATTTAGGAAGAAATGACACAACATAATTACTATCTTCTCATTTTGTATAATATAAAAACAATTATTCTAATCTTAAGTAACAACATAATTGGAACAAAAAATGCGCTATTGTGACAAACTCACATGTTCCAAATAAATGCAGGACCATACTATCTTCGGAGGCTAATTAACTACTTATATTAAATTATAAAATAAACTATAATATATTAAATATTTTGTTTAATTTTACAAAAAAGGATGGGTGTGACAGGTGTGAAAACATATATCAGATGGATTGACCTTACACGTATTACATTTTTTCCAGCATTTTGTTATTAATGTTTGCAAAAATATAATTAATTCAATAATTGTATACATTATAAATGTTAACTATAAGGTTAACTTTTGGGTACATGGTAGTGTAACGCGCTAAGTTCATCCATAAGAACGTGGTGAGTTCTTCAAATGAATATGTTTTAACAATTACTTGAACACAGATAAGTCCGCACGATATATATGTTACTAATATATTGGTATAAAAAATAAAATCCTGCTACTAATTTCAGTCATCTAACATGATCTGGTTCATCTAAATGATTAAGTGTGACAATTAATGCATAAATTATTGTATTTAATAACATTAATAAATTAATATTGTTTCTAATAAGTTATTTAAGCAGCTCTTACTTACATTGTTTTTATATTTACATTGACAGTCCTTTTAAGAATTCAATTAAGTAAACATTAAATAAAAGTCAGGCTTGTGCTCGTCGCTAATTCTAAACTATTAAAGTAGCTAATATTTGAATTGTATTTATTTATAGCTATTTATATTTACATTACTACTAAATATCAAATAATTTGTATTATGTATTATTATCGAGTGTCATAAGGAATATGTCCCCATTTTGGGTAATACATTAAGGAATAAAAAAATGGGCACCATATCAAATCAAATCATTTATTTAATTTCATTTTGGGTAATACATATCATTTTTATTAATTTACTATATGTTTTCTTTCTATAAATTTTACTATTTTGCGTTTATATAGGTATAATATGTCTCTAGGCACATTTCACGAACACAAGCCATAAAATATTTTAAAACCAAAAGGTTACAGCGAAGAATTATTGATACCACGAAATACTTATTTAATTAAAACATGTGATAAATTAATATATATTAAATTCGGTATCAACATAAATAATTTAAAATAATAAAAACCTAAATTCTAAATAATAACTTATAGATACTTAAGTAATACTTTGACGCATCAAACTTATATATTTTTGGTCATTGGTATAGTAAATATATTTACTGTAATATATATTACTGACACCCGTGGACAAAGCATTCTATTGCTAATATGTCGGTACCTCAAGTGAGGTTGTACCAGCCGTCTTTTTTGACGAACTTGAATATGTTTTTGCATAACGGTCAAATTTGGTTGTGAGCGTATTATGAATATAATATAATTAGTCAAATTCATATATTGGCTTGAACACAGCTTGAAATTACCGACACATTAATTACCGACACATTAATTACCTACTCCAGAAAATAATTGACATAATAAAAAATACTATAATTGACTAACACTCTTAAATTTTGTTACTTTTATTTCTATAAAAATGTTATTGTTGATGTAATTAGGAACAGTAATTGTATTTCATAGATTTAGGTATGTCTTAGCATTTGATCTAAATTCATCGGCGTAGGGGGAAACTGGCCTCTGGTCCGCGGCCCATATTACACGGAGTAGAAAGAGTAGTGGAAAACTGGGCCGAATGCGTGGGCCAGATTACCATGGGAAAATAGTATCGTAGTCAAATCGACCCATTGGGATTTTATTTCATTAAAATGAAATCATCATCATCATCATCATCAACAGCCCGTCGACGTCCACTGCTGAACATGGGCCTCCTCTTAACAGACCTCGGCAAGCCAGGATCGTAGAGGGATATTGCCATAATCACCACGCCTGGCAGACGGATTGGTGATCGCAATAAGATGTAAACGTTGAGCTAATAGATGCTGCTGCCCATCCATCAGCCATATGTACCTAAGTCGCCTTTTACGACACCCATGGGAAGACATGGGGTGGTCTATTCTAAGCCGGAAACCACACGGCTAGATAGAACATGTTTGTTCTATCTAATACCTCTTTGCAAATGCAAATGAGTATTGGTATGAACGATATAATTATAAATATTCAATCCAGGCCACACACGGCACTTTTATTAGATAGTTTATACAATGACGCAATTTTTCGTTTGTAATTTTTTATAGGTGTAAAATAGGTCAAATAATAAAGTACACGTATTTTGATATTTAAGTTTTATTTCGCACCCTTATGTTTTCATTTTAATTAAATAAAATCCCAATGGGTCGATTTGACTGCGATATTTTTTTCCCATGGTAATCTGGCCCACGCATTCCAGTAATCCACTACTCTTTCTACTCCGTGTAATATGGGCCGCGGATCAGAGGCCAGTTTCCCCCTACGCCAATTCATCTAGCTCATGATACTTATGTACACTTGGCTAACACACGGCCGTGTGTTTAGATATTCGGTACAAAAGCTCAATATCTTGCATTCTATTATACATTTCATAGCATATTTGGCGCCTAATGTACCCCTTGAAAATCTTCATTCCCTTATATTAAATCCGATGTTCAACATAATAATATCTTTTAATCTAGTGAATATAAAATATAAAAGTTTTTCATGTTGTAGGTAAAATTTGCTACTTGTCATTAAATCATTACAATATTTAATGATTTAATGACGCTGATTACTTAAATACTACTTCATACTTTGGAATATATCGGCGTAAGTTTGCTTACATTTAGTAGAAGAAAGATTAGCTAAACAAAATCTTTTTACAAATTTAAACTCTCTCTATAATAATTTGTACAAAAAAGTAATTCAAAGTACTCAAATTTATAAAGAACCAAATTTTTCTTTTCGTGGTGAAAAATCTCTCATGCACAAAAATCATTTCTGATACAATTGATAAGATATCGGACAGAACATTCACACGGGAACTTTCCTTTTGATATACAAACTATGGAGGTTTATTAAGTAACATCGACATCAGTATAGGTACTAGTCTCCGCTTCCCGTCGTGAGCCAATTACTGGATTGAATAGAACCAATTAAAGGGATCACCTATCTTGCAATTGTATGGTATTTTGGCGAGTCTACATTGCGATAACTGTACAAAAATTGCATGTTTTTATACATTGCTTTAATATTGCGGTAGTTACATAACATAAAATTTGAAACAAATAGTTTATGTAGGGTTATAGGTCACATGAAAATAATAAGAATCGTAAGTTGATAAACTTTCTAGTTATTAAATAAACTATAAGGTGGTTAAAAAAATATCCTAAACCCAAACCAATGTAGTTCGATAGGACTTATAGAAGCAAGTTTCTTATGTTTTGTTACAACAGTACATTGTCTCATTTGGTTAGGTTAGGTCAAGTGTCATAATAATTAATTAAATTATATAGAAATTATGCGCGTTCACTGAAACTGGCAACTAAATTTAACAATGAGTGGCACAGAGTTGATCAACTAACGATTCGTATTATTTGCCGGTGACATGTATACATTTTAAGTTGCCGTGTGCTGTTTGATATATTATTGATAACACTCCATTATGCATTAATTTATTTTTTAATTTTACCTTTGAACTAATATTGAACGTAACAAGTAGATTTACATCGTTTAAGTCACCTTTGGAATTTACAATATTTTCAGTCATCGTATCATTTCTGGCACCAATTAAATACATCTACTTAAAGAATGCTTATGATCACATATGTATTAATAGTATTTATACAAAATATCTACAGTAACTTACAATAGATTATTTTGACCGTGTCAGCGTTAAGTCGTATGAGTGAAGGCACGTAGTGAGAGCGGCGTGGGACGGTTACCCGAGCCCTACATCCAAACACATCATCACCACGAACCCGACGATGCAGCCCCATGTCGCCAACTTGCCGTTACCACTGCCAACAAACGTTATCATAAGTAAGGTACGTGAAACATTATATAAAAAAACAATTCATATCCTAGATGTCGATCTACTACATAGGAAATATTGACCGCAAATTTCGCTCCAAAAGTTACGACAACGTTACGAATTATAAGACATTCCATTTCAATATATTTATTTACAAACCGAGAAATACTTGTTTCTTTTCTTGAACTTCACTCATGTAACAGGAGAAACGAGAAGGCTTAACTAAAATCTGTGTTTACTTAATAACTTATATATTTGAATTTCAGATTCAGTAATACAACATATACATGTGAGTAAACCGCTATAATATAGAATTTTTTGGTACAAATAATCATGAGTAACTGTCAATAAATCAATCAGCTTATCTCTGTCCACAGCTGGACATAAGCCTTCCCTAATTTTCGCCCTCCGCATCCAGGGTACTCCGGCTACTTTTTTCATGTCATTGGTCTATCTTGCCGGGGGACTTCCTACTTTACGTTTGACGAGACGCGATCTCCACTCTAGGACGCGTCTGTTCCAACCGCTGTTAGTCCTCTGCAGACATGGCCAGCACATTGCCACATCAAGTTGCTTATTCTGCGGGTTATGACGGTAACTTTACGAACTACGAAAAATGACTGACGGGGCAGTGAAATTCTTACTGGAAACAACACTCCGTTATCAATTTATTAATAACCAAAATATAAAAAATGCTCGAGCTGCCCTCCGTAACCGCTTCGATTTGACCTTTTCAACATATGAAGACATTAAGTACTTCGCTGGTAATTAAAACTTAGAGCTACCAAATAAAATAAATGATAATGATTATCTATGGTTTTCATTAGGAGGTAGTCCAATTCTTTGAAGTTTCTATACGACACTTATTTTGATGATCTATGTTGAAATTCACTTTAGTTATGTTATAGATAATATTTCAAATAATTTAGAATTGAACATAGAAAAAATATAATAAGTATGCTTCTGTTGAACTATTTATATAATTATGTTATCATAAAACGATTGTGATTTGTGGTTGTATTGTAGTCATCCACTGTTTGGAAAACCTAAACCATTCATAAATTATAAATGTAGGCCATGCTAATTTCAATTGCATACACGAGTTCTTTTATATTGCTGGCCTAGCAGACGTGAAGGATCGAAGCTGTTTATTTTGACAGCCGGAAACGTTACTTTACAATATACACACTATAAACACATTAAAATGTATGTCTCGTGTTAAGGAGCCAGTAATACACTTACTGACGCACATTGTTAGTGATATACATAATGTTATGTACATATAATAACATATATAGAAGTCCGTTATAAAATGTCGTCATACAATGCGACCCATTGAGAAATAAGGAGTAAACGATATTTGAATATCAAATAGGTATAGCTAAATTGCGATATAGGAAAGACCGTTGATGGCGCTTGCGCCTCCCGCACTGGAACTAGATAACTGCCGGCCGGAAAGCGTTAACTGGAATTACTGCCCATTAAATCGTAAGGATTCTCCGTACTTAGTTACGATACCTGTGAGCACGCTTTGTCCATACACAGTCTTATGGATAAACCCAACAGTTATTTCTAAAGTCCACTATATTGCGATTTCAAAAGCGAATGGTGACATACCTACATAAATTTGGTTAATATTCACTAGTTTCTTAAGTATGGCAGAACATAAATTTTACAACAGAAATAGATTGATTTATTAATAAACAATGTGTACTTTAAACAAACGTAAAAGTGTACCTTTATGATCTAATTATAAATAGGTAAATCAATCAAATTATTTTACTTTAAAATCTTTATATATTTAACTTATAAATGATATTGATAATATTGTCAATCGTAGTGATACCATTATTCGATGCTTGTAAGTGACCGATCAGGTAAGAATATAAACAACACTTAGGTAAGCCGGGTAATTCCATAGGTACATCGGCCGACATACGGCATTACAAAATAGCATTATTACATAATGAGTAAAACAAATGGCTTGGCAGACGCGAATAGTTTTGACATCCGGCTGGTGACGGGAGGAGGCGCATGGTTTTTTTTTTTGATCATGGTGAATCGTAAAGTATAGTTGCTAACAAGGATGATAACACGACATGTATGCGAAGCACGCACTGTGGGGAACCCCGATGGACACACGACATACACCTAAATACCAAGCTTACATCACGTTTGAATCTAAGGAATTTTGAACACTTCATCGAATTTATATTACGAACATTTATTGTTACCGAGAAATGGTTGAATTCATACATAATAATCAAATACATACGGCGTCAAAAAAATCGCGCCTTTTAAAAATCTTCTACAAATAGTCCTAAACCTAATTTACAGTATAGTGTTGGGTATCATTAGAAAGGTAATAAAAAGGAGTATTAAAAAACAATTAAATTTAACATTTGTTTAATTATTATTACAAGAAAAGCATTAAAATTAACAGAATAAATTAATATCCTTAATTAAGTTCTAATTAACAACTCATAATTTACAAAAACAATTAACAAAAAAAAAAAAAAAAATCTAGTGTTAACCCCCCCCCCCCTGATGACGGCTCCCATACGATCTCTCATAGACCTCACTAACTTCAGGAGGTCTTCTTGAGGGATAAGATCCCATTCTTCAATCACCGCGTCTTGGAGCTCTTGAAGAGTCGAAGGAGCGGGATCCCGAGATCGAACCTTGCGCTTAAGATGGTCCCTGAGGTGCTCTATCACAGATATTTGGGACCTCTGCAAGAAGTCACCCACGATAGCTGCAGTGTGAGCGCGAGCGTTATCGTGCATTAATGTCAACCCCTCACCAAAAGAATGGGCAAATGGTACCACATGAGCTTCCAGAATCTCCGAGTGAAAGTAATGTTTTTTATTAAGACAATTTAATCATCTTTTAAATAAAAGTATAATTTTTGGGGTTACATAAGCACATCAAGAGTGAGAATGACAGTTGAAAGTGATTTTTGCAGAGGGGCGATTTTTTTTACGCCGAGTGTATATTTTAGTAGATGAAACTTGAACATTTTGAACAACAAACAGCGTCTGCAGAATATTGAGAGGTGGGTAAAAATTTAAGATTTAGGAGATTATAGAAGACTAGCTACCATGGGATGCATCCAGCTTCGCCCGTTCTAATTGAATATACCCGTAGGAAGATTTTATAAAAAAAAACTGTACAACAATATAACTATCTATTCTATTCTTATAATCTTCTGCACATAAATATAATTAATTATCAGTCAAATTGGACTGAACATAGACTTTACTTCCTTGCTAATATTATAAACGCGAAAGTTTGTGAATATGGATGGATGGATGTTTGTTACTCTTTCACGAACTACTGAATGGATTTGGCTGGAACTTTGCACGGGCATAGTTAATAAGCTCGATTAACATTAAGGCTACATAAAATCACGCTTGGACCCATTGGAGCAGAGTAACGCAGGTAAAACCGCGGGGCGCAGCTAGTATGTTTATAATTTAAAGCCTATGAATTTCCTGATGATGATGTCGATGGCTGTCTATACCTGTATCACATTTTCTTTTGATTTACCATTATGGTTTAAATTATCTCTAACAATTATGGTCTGGATGGATCGTCCAATGGAGACTATCTTGGGATCTCAGGAAACATGGACCACAGCAATTGGGATTCAAAATTGATATTTTGGACTACATATGCCTGGGCATATGAAACCCAGCAGGCATATGTAACGCAATATCTGGAGGTAGGTCAGGGAGTGTCAGACGGCGGAGCTCTGGATTCCCAGACGATGACGTCACCACATAGACAAACTAGAGCGTCGTCACCGGTTTTATCCCGGCAACAAACGCGTTATTTCTTATATTTATTGTTATTGACAGTGGCGAGACGGTGACAAGCCCACGCGCGCGACGCACCGAATTTACTTCGAAATCGCAAGGCTGCGTCGCGCCGCCCTCTAGCCGCCCGCTGCAAATAGACACGCACCCGACGCACCCGGCGTCTAGCGTCTGACACACCATTATCTGAAGAGAGTGGCTTATGCCCTACAGTCAATTTGCAATTGGACAAGTTCATCATCACTCCGCATCACTGCTGCACAAAGGACACCACCAAAAGGGGTTCAGCCATAGGTTGAGCTAGACAGGAATCATGTTCTAACACACATACTTATATTTAAAACCATGTTTCCTTGAATACGATCGTCATGGATGATGTTATGACAACGAGAACCAACGGTAGTTCATTATCAGAACTGCCGCGTCAAATGGAATTTGTAAAAGAATTTGTTCCGTGAAATGAATACGGACCTGAAGGTTCTAGGTATAGTATAAATAAGATTATGTATTCCCAATGAGGTTTATGAGCCGAAAGAAAGTTGAATGCGTATGGTGAATCATTTAGTTATGAAAGTAGGTAATAAATATAACAAGCAATTTTTTTATTGAACTACGCAAAAAAATGAAAACAAGAGATAAACTTACGTATGTATGTTCAAAATGCATGTAATGTTAAAAATTTTAATATAATTGTATTGTAATGATTGTTTATAGATATTTTGTTCAAATATTACTGACCTACTTATTTTGGTGCGATTTCACCCACGTTCCCAAGGGATGAATAAACTATAGCATAGTCTATGTTACTTTTTTATATACCTAAAACTGGTTTAATTGTTAATGAGTTTAGTCATTATAAACATACATCTCTTTCCCCTTTATAAAGACACGAGATACATTAGCCAATGATATTGCCTCGCCCAGCCTAGTCCAGAATTTTAAAGGAAGAGTGTAGTCTATGTGGATATATAAATCTACGCGGACGAAGTCATTTAATTGCCATGGAATTTACGGGGAATTATTTATGAAGTTTTATGAATCTATGAGTCTGACACTTGCAGTTTGACAGTTTACGACTGTTACGGTACTGGTACGTCAATAACATGTTAATTGTTCAGGTGTGGGCAAATAATTGTACACATCATCGAAAAAGTTAACTTTAACTACTTTACTTTACTTTTATTAATACTACCGATTTCGATCGACAAAGAAATGATTTAGGTGATGAGGTGAAAATGGTAATGAGGTTATCTTTTCTATGAAGTAGCCTACTCACGAGAGTAACCGTAAGACCCTTTTCATAGCATAAAGTTACTCTTGGTCGAATGGTGTCGAAACGGTTTCTCAAAAGCTAGGTACAAGTTTTTTGAGTTTATTAGTTCATTAAATACAAATCTTTTACAAATATAAGTACCTATAGAATATAGTTACTTAATTTAAAACAATGAGTTCACAATTTATTTGTGTTCTAAAGCAGAAACTGACTGTCAGATCGATCAACGCCCAGCTGAAACTACTGGGTCTAAAACCATGAAATTTTGCACAAATATTCTTTAAGTGACGTACGTAAGCACTACGGAATAATTTTTGAAAATTCAACTCTTAAGGGGGTGACTTGTGATTGCAATATTTGCATAAAGAAATCGAAATCTACGCAGACCAAATCGCGGTCAACAGCTAGACGCTTATACTAAATTATGCCAAATCCATTAAATTGTATCAGAAATTAAGTGTAACTGTGCAATTTAAGTGTACTTACACTCATACGGCCCAAAACAAGCGCCTATCTTGTAAACGTAGCTCACAAAGCGAAGAAAAATATCGGTCGTCTGGCGACATTAATGTTATAATTTAATTTTATTATGTGGAGTAGCAAATAGTGGGGCATGGTGGGCAATAAATGTCGTTGTGTTGTCGGCGGCATCGTTCGGGGTGTTAGACGGCGCGCCGCTATTTTCGGCTGGGTATTTGCGTCCCGTCGACTCGCCTACACTTCACGTGCCGGTTGCAATGTGCAAAACTATTGTCTCATTTGCAAGTGCCTTTGGACCTGTTATTTTGGATTAGTATGACTTTTTTTTCGTTTAGAATATGTCTGTTTAAGTTTTGTCTGCATTCAAGACGCAATTTTTTTTAAGACTACTATCGCACTTAGCCCATACATCCCTTTGTCGCGTGGGACTTTACAAACACATAATTCACGGACACAAAGCACACCCAAAACAACTAGCTATGGTTCGCACCCGTAATTGTCCCGGGTGGGAATCGAACCCAGAACACCAGGTCTCAGAAGCCTCTGCCGTAACCACTGAGCCACCGGTTCAGTTAAATTTATCAATTATAAATTTGTTTGCAGCGGTGGCTAAGTCGAAGGGCGTCTTGAATGCAGACAAAACTAAATACCTGCACTAGTTCTTTGACCAGACCTATTCTATATGATGATGATAGTAATCATACCATCATCATCATCAGCCCGTATAACGTCCACTGCTGAACATTGGCCTCCTCCAAAGGTATTTGCCATAGTCATCATGCTTGGCAGGCGGGTTGGTGACTGCAGTATTATGTTATACCACACAAGGAAACACTGCTGCCCGTTCCTTGATATACGATTATTACAGACGATGTTATAACAATTGGGACCAACGGCTTAAGGTGCTTTCCTAGGCACGGAGGGTATTCCCTCAAGAACCAGACCCGTAAATAAATCTTATAATTTACACAAAGATTTCCTGTCCGGCGAGATTATCGAACCCACGACCTTCGAGATTTAAAGCGAGGCAAATAAAGCGAGCCGCTACGCTACGGAGGTACCATGCGGACAAGCAATTGAGATCTGTAATCCAGACATAATATTAAAGCTCTGACTACATTGTAAGAGAGTAAACTTTTTGAAGTAGACTTAAAAAAAATTAAGCATCTAATTGTATTTGTTAAATATTAACGGAAATGATTTTCGGTTGTATGACGAATGGTTTATTCGTAGATAATTTTTCAACACGAATTTACTCCTTTAATATAGCCTCTTATATAATCTGATAGGATATATGGATCACTTTTACAAAACCTTTTTTTTAAATATTATCAAAGCTCGTATTATTTCAGAAGAGCTTACTAGATACCTATTGCGCTTATTGAATAGCAAAAATAAAATGTTAATAAGGTTTGTTTTTAAATTTTTCTCCTTTATATTCAAATATTACATCTATTTTCTTTATATTTTTTGCATTAACCAATAGTTTTTTCAACATAAGCATTAAAGAGAACATTAAATAAAGAAAATATTGACAATAAAAAGCTAAAGTGGCGAGCAAACGGTAGTGGAGATCTACGACGAAGCTAATCAGACGCATAGATGCGCACGCGCGTACCAGCTTGTGAGTGTCAGGTGAGCGCACGCTCTATACTTACTCACTAGAAATGCATTTATTATTTTTCTTTTCAATGATAGTACGAATTTATAGACTCTAGCAATCAATAAAATTATCATATACTTAAACCGTGGTGTTAAAAAATACATCAACTTTAGCCTACAATAAGATCCACCATAATTTTACAATTCAGTCAGTTTGGAAGGCGGGCTTGTGACTGTAGTTGTATGTTCTATTACACAGATGAATATCACTGTTCATTCCCCGGTATTCAATCGTCATACATGAGTTTATGACAACCGATTCTTCGAACAAAACCGTTCGCTAATGGTAGTCACGTTGGTAAACTACGAACTTACGCGGTTATATTGGCGCTACTGTTAGGCTACAGAAACCTAAACCTTAACTTACGTAAGCTTTTATACTAAATTGCCTGCAAGCTAATAAAAGGTATAGACGGGTTGCTATTTTTGTGGTTAAAATTTGATCTGGTACCTATTAAACAATTGTATTGCCTTTTCTATCAAACATTGTAGCAAGAATGTCGGTTTAGCTCGTATACAACTAAGTACTTCTATAATGGGATCGCGTCATAGATAATCAAGGAAAAATGTACCTAAGCAAAGTCGGTTATGTAAAATATTATGAATTTAACATATAATTCATGAAATTGTTCGTCTGTACAAACTTAGCAGATGAAAAAACCGGTTAAAGATATAAAAATGTTAGACACATAAACATCGTGGGATAAATGACGCGTGAGAGAAATAGTCACTAGACATACTCATCGTGTCTATAAACCAATAGCCAACCAATATTCTCTATCACAGTTTAACTGACATCTCATATTTTGGTTCTTCTTTAGCAGATCCAGACACAACTCATAGATAAGAATTGTTATCTCAAAATAAAAGGCGTGGGAAACTTTAAGCCAAGTTGTTTATTGCACAGCTAAGAAGCCGTGTAAATAAACAGTAAAAACACACTGCAACAAGTAAAATCGCATTTAAAAAAATGCGTTTTACTTTTTTTTATAAAACTTCACCTATTATCAATTGTACTTCCGTCTAGTCAGTCTTGCAAACTTTTAATATATACAAGATCAAAGAAAGCGTTATAAATGGGAACTTCGTTTTTGAAAATGTTGTTCCTACTTGTTCCAAGACATTGGGAACGGCAATGCGAGTGGAGTCCGGAAGGGCCAAGACCGGTCTAGACAATACTGGATCTCAACAATAGGGTACTGTGTCTAAGGGGAAGTGTCTCACCCTAACGAGCCTCTATATATTGACGGTTAACAATCTATATCGTCCGAAATACTGACATGAATCAGAACAATCATAAATAATACATAGACGCGACCCTCGTCAATCCAATGATGTCAAGAGCCCGGTGGTTACTTTATACATCTAGTTTCACATCCTTATGCGTAATTTTCTAATATTGTCTAAGGTAGATAGTATAAATTGAACTTTTATGAGTATAGAACATAATATCGATATAATTTTACTGCTATTAACAACTATTCAACATTGAGCTCAAGAAAGAGAAAAATCGTGCTTATATTGAAAAGGTACATGTAAAATATAAACGTTCTGTCAAAATATTCACTCTATTACTAAAGTGTGCTTATTTCCGGATAACATTTAAAAAAATATTTTAATCTTAAAAGTGTATATGACTTGCAGGTACACACATTAAATATATATAGCAATTAAGAATTTGTACTTCATAAACTTCCCCTCATACATAAGAAGTACTTCCTTACACATCATGTAGGGCAGTTTATCTTCAAAGAGATCTTTAACAGACACACAATCGTATGGCTATTTGAATTCACGAAGTATTTAATCATCCATTAGCAGTATATCAGTGGCTTGAATCAGAGTACTGCTGTGAATGTCACGGAATAAAGGGATGTGCTGGTATTGCGGGGCCAGTTTCGAGGGTTCTCAACAAAGGATAACTCGTCTTTAAGATGTTATTGGGTCATTTCCAAGGTCATACATCCAATTTTCGAGGGGGAAAAACCAAGTCTGAAGATTAACAATAGTGTACAGAAATTTAAGACATGGTTTAGAATCTATAAAAAAATGGTGTTGCTTTTGTATGAGTTAATCGCCTCGTAAAATATTTTGAGATTCACATTACGTATTTTTTAAATATACATAAGTAGTTAGGCACGAGGCTTTTGCTACTTCACCGTGCATAAAGGCAAGCAGGGCTCCATCCTTATTAAATGGTTTAAAAACTACAAACTAAGATGCTAATAAATGTACTTACGAAGCATTTGCCTCAGGTATGATGTCGTCGGCAACCACGTAGATCATGGCTCCGGCTGCAAAAGCCAGCGCATATGGCAGCACGGGCTGAGCTGCAGCCACGGCTACTGCACCCAGCACGCCGAACACTGGCTCCACCATGCCGGATAGTTGACCATACCTGTTAAACAAAAAACATAACGCAAATTAAGACATAAAATATAACTTCAAAGACTTTAGAAGCAACTTGTTGACTCCACCTAATAGGATAGTCCAATGCGTTTTATGTTTGAATACTTAAGAATAAGATTTTTAATGAAATAAATAATGAAATAATGAATTTTATTCAGCATTTAGGTATTAACATACACTTGTACTTGTCAGAATTACAATGTAAGAAGATAAAATAATAAAAATTATAACTAACAAATAATTCTTACTCCCGATAAACTAAAGATATCCGACTAAGTAATAAACAGTAGTAGGTAGGCAATAGCCAATCACACAAATCTACAGACTGCAAAGTCCGTCCGTCTGTCCTGTGATATTTATTGCAAATAACCAATTATTATTATTATAAGAAGAAATTAAAACCGCATCCAAACTGCAAGTGGTCACATTATATCTAAGTGGCACACACCTGAGGGCACCCTTATGGGGTTTAGGACCACGACCCAGGGTGCCACTGAAGTAAAAAGGTAGATATATAAAGAGGATGTGATCACCAGCACCGACTACAAGCGCTCAATCACAGGGCAGGGGTAGGGGCGCAACGCGGTCCTCGCCGGCGAGAATTCTACCCTAGCTAACCTGCAACCTTTCACTAGCTACCTTAGTGGACGACCCGGAGAAGAAAGGAAGAATGTAACTCCGGGGTTGTTCTTTTTCGTCATCTTTTGTTGTGTTTTAGTCTCTTCTTTTTTTTAAAAAAGCTTGTTAACAAAATCTCATTGATTACATTGCAATTATACCATGTGCGCTGATGTACGCTCTGAAACATTTCCATTAGTGTAGGCGAAGTATTTACTGGATTTCCTCAAGCAAAAGAAAAGCAGCCTCTTGCACATGAAAACGGAGGAAACTTAATTTATCTATACTTAATTTATATATCTGCCGAAATTTTTATTAATTTATATATTTTGTTTGTAGACACATGTCTGTCCATTGTTTATATTGAGAAATATGCTCTTAGTGAAAAAAGAAAAACTTTACGAAATAAGAAAATGATGTAAAATTTTTAATAATACTAAATTTGGAGAACACTTTTGAATATTAGCTGTCCCTAAACTTAAATCAAGTTTATCTTGATAGAAACAACTTATTCTCCCCGGCTAGTCATTTCATCAGAAATATTTAGAACAAAAACAATTTTCATTGCATCCCACAAGTATAGTACGAGCATCTTCTATGAATATTACCTATACATACATACACGCGTGAAACTACGTCGTAACTTTAGTGGCTCCTCTATTAACATACTGAACTGTTAATTCGTATTCAGTTACGTATGTACACACAAATACCATACATATATCAATGTAAGAAGCTTTCTATTGATAACGTTCGGATTATTTACTCCAGGCATTATAAGACAAAAGAAAACGTTTTCCTTTTATGAAATACGTAAACAATATTATTATGCATTCCGAGATGATATTTTATCTTTTCACGCTTCGAGAAAATATTTAGCATAGCGCAGCAGAAGAATGTGAAGTGGGCCTCAGATCTATTTCATTCTCAGGCGACTTGATGCTTAACATTCCAAGCAAAGATATTTCAGCCCTGATCATCGTCTAATATACTTTCACCAATATCAAAGATAGATCAAAGTTGTACGATAATGTCAATTGTTGATGTTGGTGACATCAGCTATCAATCTGGATTAAGTACGGCTCTGAAATATTTTAATCGAGTACTTACAAAATAACAATCTCTAACGTAGCTATTTGATTGAAATGTTCGTCTAATAAGCAAATACATGTAGGTACATACAAGAGTTGTTGTGAAACATATCATAGAGTGAGCCGGAACATCAAAAGGGCCGTATCTCTAAAATGGTGATCAGAACGTCATGTATCAGTATGTTGTTAATTTTCACGTGTGCGGGTTGCGGGGGGCGGCGCGATGCCAAAAGAGGCCGCTAACGAATTGTTTTGGTGAAAGTGCGGGCCAGTGCCGCGACCACATTCCGACGAACTGGTCGAGAAGCTGCTGTTGTGGGAAACGCCGCCAGGGCACCCCACACGACGACCAGCATTATCTGGCTGCCAACGATGTTGCTACCACTACGGTCACTCATAATATACCCGAGGTATAAAGACTAAAAATATGTTTTCCGTGTGTGGATGGCATTGTATTTTAAAAATACTTTTCATAGCACCGTGGGAATAATATGACCGTTAAAGTCATCGTAATCAATGGTAAGACCTTACGATACGCCCATCTTCACGTTTCAGTCTTATGTAATATCTACATGTTAAGACGGTTCATAGAATGCATGATCTACATTAGACCTTTCCTTTTTTAACCACATGCGGAACTCATAATCTGAAAACGACATCCCTTCATCACAATTTCAACCTCCATTAGTTATTTCTAAGAAAATTAGGTTAAAACTACATATTTCAATTTCAGGATATTCATAGTTAATAATTCAAGATGCTCAAAAGAATAACTAAATAGTACTAAGTTACAAAGATTTTTAAGATATCTTGTTTAATTGTAAAAAAAAACTCAATATCTGCCATGTTGCTCGCTTAGTAGGTAAGTAGTTTCTTAGCTTTGTCGAGATGTAACAATCTCGGCACTGTTTGATCATAAAATTGACGGAACCAGCAGAAAACGTTTGCAAATGAATAGAAAGTCAGCTAAAGAAATATGTTGAACATTTTGAAAGTTCGGTTGGTATTATGCAAGTTTATGATAACTGGTACGTAGGGAAATATAAATTAATGTTAGGTAAAATAAAACACATTAGATAAGTAATTAGTAGTACAGTATTTGGCAATAAATTAACCTCTAGGATGATGTTGCAGTAGTCCTATCGCTTTACAATTACTTGGTGAATTTCAAAATAACATTATTACGTTTCCATTTAAAAAGTTATATAGGCCTACAAGAAGTTTAACTGTGTAAGAATAAATGCATCAATTACGGCATTTTCGGAATTTTTTGTTTTTACTGTTATATTCTATTTACATAGGTACTAATTGATTGTTGAGAGCTTTTCTTGTTACAGCCACTTTCATGTAACATTACTTAAGTGTAAGATTACGTAGCTGAATGGAAAAATGATCCTCACCAGTACTACTTTTGAACTATAAATTACAACGAAGCCTCATTTTGGAGGTAAAGGATAAAAATATGAACAATTTTAGTGCAACTATGAGAAAGTTATTAATCCTATTATCAACGAATTTATATACCAACGCCATATTACTATTTTCGAGTATGACAGACAGATTATACCGGTACGAAGGGTTCAATTACCATGATTGGTACTATTATCATTGTACTCCATAGAACTAGAACTTAGTCTTTAGTAAATATATTAATTAAAGACATAATCTTGTGAGTTTCACCGATTACTAACTTAACTGAATCCGTGAAACATAAATCTTATCGCAAAATGCGAAAGGATTAGGTACGTGCTTTTATATCGGCACCATCTGATGAGTCCTAACTAAAACATACCTAGTAGTTGCCAAACGTTACAATTGCCTACCCCTTCGAGGACAAAGGCGTGAGGTAATGTTAAGGAAAAACGGGTTTGATAAAATAGTGAGGTGTGGTCGTATGGCGGGAGGGGGACGCGCCGGGTGCGCGACGTGATGTTATGCTATAGCATGCATTATTCAGCGGGTGGCGAAAGCGGCAATTTGCGACAATATCCACTGATTCGCAGAATCGCCGACTGTTGAGCCGCCGACGAGCCATAAAACAGGATACCCGTCACTCAATAACTACGTTGAATTTAAATAAAACCTCACGAATAAAAGATATACGCATATAAGCTGTACATTTTTTGGAAATTGTCCATTGTTTTATTATGGTAGGCGTACCGGCAGTAAGTTTAAAATATTTGCTTGCTTTGAAGACAGTTACGTATCATGTTGAAGAATCTGCTTAAGGGGGGTGTACCTATAAAAACGTCAGTGAAGTTCTAAAACTTCGTAAGTAATTTTCGGCATTTACAATATATTGATGCCATTTGATAGAGAATCAGACGACCCATCGTTTAAAAAAAATGCTCAATCGTTTTTTTCTTTCTCCTGAAAAGCTACTGACCTATGTGGTAGGTACCTATAAGGACTTCACTGGCGGTATGGTCGTAATATCGTTCATTTATAGATTAAATAGAATACAGTAATAATACAGTTAAAATGTCATATAATTAACTAATGAAGTACCAGGTCAGACTCATCAGGGAATAATCGAGACTATATAATGAGTATAGTTAGCCTTAGTTTTGTAGCCAACTTTCTAACAAGACTAAATTGTACTACGACTTACCACCGCCATTGTTTAATATGTTGTTAAATGGTTTCAATTTCGCAAACATATACCTAAATCAACATTTAATAACCGTTTTGCAACAGATATAAGCTCCTTGCCCTTAAAGCAATTTTATTTGCATAACTGTGCGATGACATTAAAATAATTGACTGTTACAACTTATTTGAAGCATTAAATTTTATGGTTCATTATAGGATTCGACTAATGAAATGGCTCAGCGAATCGTTTTAAAAGCCATAAAGCGCGGAAAAATAGTCCTAGGGCATAAGATTAGTCATCACATGCACAACTTTCCTACAATACTACACCTTCACCAGCCCGTTTAGGTTCACTGCTGAACATGGGCCTCCTCTTAGCAGACCTTAGCAAGCCTCGGTCTTTAAGGGATATTTCCATAATCACCGCGGATTGGTGATCGCAGTAAGATGATAACTAACCTTGAGCTAATAGATACTGCTGGCCATCTATCAGCTGTATTTCCCTTAGTCACCTCTTACGAAACCCATGGGAAGATATGGGGTGGGACATATTCTAAGCAAGAAACCACACGGCATGCTGCAATATAATGCATATAATAATATAACAGGAGATTCTGACTGAGATGTGCATAGGCAAAAACACTAGACCTAGAAGACACCATATAAAACATTATGCTTGAACCCATTGCAGTAATTTATTTTTCTTCATGAAGTAACTACAGTGCAGATAACAACCAGAACAGAACACGCACATCCATCAATCATAATACTGTTGACTGCATCGGGCCTCAGTCTTGCGTACAATAGCTATGCTGTATTTCACGTCAATACATTCATAATTTAGATTACAAGAATTATAATTGGAATCATTAACTTTTTCTGAAGCGAAATTACATATTACAACAATTTGGTAACGATGAAGTCTATTTACCAACTACAGTTTTCGAAAAAGCAAAAAATAAATAAAATTATAACTAAAAGCTTTGAAAATGATGAACATGGCTAGATAATCATATTAAGACTAGAAATTGAAAATCTTGAACGTTCAATACAACGCGGCGACCATTCGTCCAGCTCTTAACTATAATCCGACTAAACTCAAAATCCCGTAATAGTCCCTGTTTTCTTACAAGCAGTCGACACGAATCCTAATCAGAAATTTCTCTGTTTATGCATTGCAGGTATTAGTATCGTTGTATTTATTCTGTGGCGTAGTAGAAATAATTGTGTTGATTTCAAAACAAGAGTCGATGGTTGCTACGTGGAGTATAGTTCTAGGAATTGTTGAGTGTTTGAAAATAAAAATTCAAACCGCATTTTTTTTTATTTATTTTTTTAATACAACTCCCGCACTAGGGAAATAAATCCCTGTGCTGCGGGGGACTTTACAAACATACATTTCACGGACACAAAGTACACCCAGACTCAGAACAATTATGTGTGGTTCACACAAATAATTGTCCCGGGTGGGAATCGAACCCAGAACACCAGGTCCCAGAAGCAACTACCGTAACCACTGAGCCACCGGTGCAGTCAATATGAGTCAAAGCTGGCATTTAGTTGTGCTAATTTATAGTTATTTATTATCGGTAGGTTGTTTCATCGAAAAAAGAGTCGATTGATGCGGAGCATGATTTTGAATATGTCCAGGAAGGTGTTTACGTTGTTAAGGCGCGGCAACAACGCAATATGCGCACGGCAAACCGGCCGCGATTGCGCAGAACAGCGCCACCAAGGCTGGCAGCGCCTTCCGCGACGACTTCTTCGGGGCGGGCGCGGCGGCGGCTGCGGTCGACGTCGCTCTCTCGTTTTAATTATTTAACTGTGAAGGCCGATCGCCTGAGGCGGGCAGCGGGCGGTGCGCTGCGACTGGTCCGACGGGTGCGCTCCGGAAGAACGCGCAGACAGCGCGCCGCCGCCGTGCGCCCGCGCCGTGCACCAGACTCCGCGGCACCGCAACGACACCGACCACACCGACCTCACGCAACACTCAAATTTCGAAATAGACGACTTTCTCGGGTCCAGTTAGCAATAAGCATCTGACCGAGCGACGTCGCACGCCCTCCGGACACGCGGACGCGGGCCGCCGCCGCTGCCGCCGCGACCAGCGCGCGCCCGACACCCAGCCCCTGCTTGCGCCCAACATCTCTCAAAACTCACCAACCCCTTGCACTAAACTACGTCTACGTCCAAATTATATATCTAAAACCTATATTAAATAGCATATAAAAACCGCTCTAAAGACTTACATTTTGCTCATTAATGATCGTAATAGAATTTGTTGCTACTATACAAACGCTCATAATTCAGAAAAAGTAAAGTAATTATGAATGATTTAATTGATTAGGTTGTCTAACGGATGAGGGACCTACATGGTGCGTGAGCATAACGTTTGCTACGTCATAATGAGTCATATATGCGCTTGCGGTGAGAAACATTGGCTAGACGTATTGTCTACAACAATGGATCACACTAGGTACTTGGACATATTATGTCATGCAGCAAAAAATTATACGAGACCATATTGATGAAACAAGAAGAAATTAACATATCTACTAGTAATTAGAACTCTTTGTGGAAGAACAAGTGCAGGTATCTAAGTAATAAACAAAAACTTTTAATTTTACTTTGATAGATGCCATTTTAGATTCTATGTATTTTTGCCAAAATAGTACTTCAATCTAGTTGGCATGGTATCCACATATACAGATGTTATTATGATTGCATGATGATGATTTTTTTAAATATTGGAAGCAATTTTTTAGGTGTCTATGTTAGTATAAAACTCAATTAAAAAACCTAAAAAAAAAGTAAACAGATGGCGCCAAGCAGATGACTCCGTTTTGGCCGCAACGAAAATAACATTTTGGGAAGAACTTAAAATAATCTATTTTGGCATGTTCTGTCTTTTGCCTGTACACTTCATATTTAATCGGTGATAGTGGTCGTACCTTGCTCATTTGACTACTTACTATTTTTATTGATTAGGTACACTAAAGCTATTATAAACTAATTTTTACGCTACATTAAAAGTAATACTTGAAAATTAACTAAGTTTTGATGAAACAAAAGTATTTGAGATACCTAGAAAAATATACCTATTGATGAAGGGTGTTATGATGTATAGGATTATCTAGGTTCTATTATATTCTTTTTTGTGATAATTATGTGAGTAAATATGCCCAGGGTGCAAAGGAAAAAATTGCAAATTTCTTTCTAGTATTAAATAACCATTTTAACCGTAGTTCAAAGTTTTCAGTTCGGTAACTAGAATGTCTCTTCGTCCACTGCTGAACTCACGAGGAAGAATCACGGTTGCCGCAATATTATGTTGTAACACACAGGCAAACGTTCTCCTACCGTTCTGAGCACCTACGTTATCTGGCTATAGATGATGTTATAACAGTCGGGACCAGGGGCTTAACGTGCTTTTTAATGCACGGAGGGTAGTTCCCCAACCAACTAAAATCGGATATAATTCTAAGATTTTATAATAAGATTTCTTGACCGGTGTGGAGATCGGACCCACTAAATCTGAGACTAAAAGCGCGACAAACTTATACCGAAGTTTGTTCTCAATCTCGTTCATATACGGATTAATCTACTATTTTGCAACGTTTTGGCATCTACTCGGTGTTTCTCAGGTAAATAATACATCGGCAATGGCTACCGTATTAATGGTATACACAAAGAAATCGTCATAATTTCTACAACTTATGCCCGCGGGTTTAATCGCATGAAATATTGTTTATCCTTATTTTTCGGACGGAAATATATGTTGTTAGCCAGGAGGCTTTTGCTACTTTACCGGGCATAAAGGCGAGAAGAGCCTCAGCCTAAATAAATGGTTTAAAAACTACAAATTATGCAACCTGCGCAAGAGGGCGTCCTCTGTGGGACTTAGACCTCTGCTCAGAGCGGTTGCTGGCGGGGGATTAAGGGATTATGACGTTCAGTTTTTAGGGGAGTTTTGTGCAACTGTCGCTTTGTTGTTAATTCATCCGATGGTAACCGCACGACATATTTTCTGAATAAAAAGTATTTATTCATATGTTATTCCAGACGAAAATCTATCTCTGCGTCATCTGTTCTAAACTCATTCAGTACCTCCATCCAAACTTTCGCATTTATTAAGAGTCGACCCGCCCCTGCTTCGCACAGGTGCAATGCAGATGTATTATCTATATATATAAAAGAAAGTCGTGTTTGTTACAACACTTATAACTCGAGAACGGCTGGACCGATTGCCATGGTTTTTGATTTGTTGGATTTGTTTCCGTCCCGAATAGCAGAATACATTTTAAAAACAAAAGAAAGTCGTGTTAGTTACACTATTTATAACTCAAGAACGGCTGAACCGATTTGGCTGAAAATTGGTAGGGAGGTAGCTAGGAACTGGGAGAAGGACATAGGATACTTTTGTGTAGGGGTAGGGTAGGGTAGGGTAGGGTAGGGTAGGGGTAGGGTAGGGTAGGGTAGGGGTAGGGTAGTGGTAGGGTAGGGTAGGGGTAGGGTAGGGGTATGGTAGGGGTAGGGTAGGGGTAGGGTAGGGTAGGGGTAGGGTAGGGTAGGGGAAGGGTAGGGTAGGGGAAGGGTAGGGTAGGTGTAGGGTAGGGGTAGGGTAGGGGTAGGGGTAGGGTAGGGTAGGGGTAGGGGTAGGGTAGGGGTAGGGTAGGGGTAGGGTAGGAGTAGGGTAGGGTTAGGGTAGGGGTAGGGTAGGGCAGGGGTAGGGTAGGGCAGGGGTAGGGTATAAAAGTCCACCCGTGCGAAGCCGGGGCGGGCCGCTAGTATACATATAAACCTTCCTCTTGAATCATGCTATCTATTAAAAAACCACATCAAACTCCGATACGTATTTGAGAAAGAAAAGTTAAAGATCTAAGCATACATAGGTACAGACAGACAGCGGCAGCGACTTTGTTTTATACTATGTAGTGATGAACAAGCTCCCCGCGTGTGGTTTTACCCGTGAGCTCCTGTTCCCGTGAGAAATTCATAATTAAATATAGCCTATGTTACTCACGGATAATGAAGAATTCTAATAGTGAAAGAATAATAGAAATCCGTGTAGTTTTTGAGTTTATTCGTAACAAATAACAAAAAAAATACAAAACTTCAAAAATGTACAGTTTATAATATTAGTAGGTATAGATGTAGATATTGGCAGAAGTCAAGCAAACAAAAAGGCTCGTGTGATTGTTGGCAACAGGCAGCGCGGACAAAGGCTCCGTATGATAATAAAATGTTGATACACAGGCGTAGAAATAGAAAAACTTTTGAAGAGACATAATTGTAACACATAAAACTCACTAGAGATCCTATCCTATAAGAGCTATATTTCACAAATTCGTTACTCGGTACATCGAACTCCAGGTTTTGGTTTTTTTTTAACCACCCATAACTTGTTGTGCAATATTGTGTTTTTTTTTTCTGTTTGACTTACGTAGGTAGCCACGAGGCTTTTGCTACTTCACCGGGCATAAAGGCGAGCAGAGCTCCAGCCTAAATAAATGGTTTAAAAACTACAAACTAAGCAACCTGCGCAAGAGGGCGCCCCCTGTGGGGCTTGGACCTCGGCTTTATGACTTAGTATTTTAGGGGAGTTTTGTGCAACTGTCGCTCTACTTTACAGTTCGCGGGCCTCTCGGACTTCGGGTCTACGAAGGCATCGGATATGTTGTGCACCCAAATCGTTGTAAGTTATTCAACGATTTGGCTAGTTGTCCTTCAGGCATTTCATTGAATGTCGGCGTTTAATTAACGGGCTAGCCGTCCCATTGAATGGCTGATTTAACTACATGGCTGCGACATATGCATTATGTTACAATTCAGAGGTAGCGCTTTATTAACTTTATTACCTGTCTGAAATCACTCAGATGAACAAGTTGTCAATTGAATTTCGCTTTTTGAAACGAAGCTAGATACCTCAACCTATATCAACAGTAGGTTTGTTCAAGTACCTACTAACTTTATTGATGACGTTTTATTTAGGAGTTCTTATGTGGAAACGACTGCCCTATCTACTTCAGAAAACTTGTATACCTTTATCTATTCTAAAAAATAATTTATGAGAATCGTATCTTAGAACGAGAAAACAGACAAATATCGAAGATTTTTAGTATATTTTCCAAACTTCTATCCAAAATAATACTTCTTTTATATTAACAAATGATGAACGTAAAAATTTAGTTATATATTAAAAGTTCTGCGCGACTACGAGAAGCATCGAATTGATAATTCAATTCGCTGTCGCGCAGAAAGCAATGAATTTAGTTGAAGCTTTAATGATATATCAACACTAAACTTTGCAAAAAGGTTTACACAAGTTTTAATTTCATAAAACTTAGGTTAAATTCATAGGTTTCATCACAAATTGGCAGCATGAGCTTTATAACGATTCAGAATAGGCTAAGCAAACGGTGGCTGGTGCGATTCCGTATCGGACGAACACGAGCCGCGCAAGTTGGTCAGAGCACTTCTTGCTCAGGCCGCATTCTTCGCCCATTGGATTCCACGCCGGTCCAAGCGCCTTACAATACTACACTGTACTTATAACAGTTTCAGTGCATTCCTTTGTTTTATTTTATCTTTTTAGCCCATGTTTGAACGGAATGTAGACACTATTTCTCTAATAGTAAAGGAAAATATATTATGTTTATCAAAAATATAGAAACGAATGCAGAAATGGTATGGACTTGTGAACAGGATAGACGAAAGATGGATAACGGAAAATATTATTATTATTTATTTATTTATGTACACACACAAGATACAAAAAAAGAAACAACAAAAAGACAACTATGTACAAAGGTACTACTTATTTCTAAAGAAAGTTTCTACCAGTAGACCTGCAAGAGGAGAAGTTGAAAGATAGAAGAATTTAGAAGTGTGTAGGTAGATACATAGGTACATACATACAATAACTAAACATATACATAAATACATATATATAAAATAAGTATAAACTACATACAATATATAAGTATGAAGTGAGTGAGAGCAGTGAGGAAAATACGACATCGGCTTTCTTTGTTAATATTTCGATATGATGATATCCTTAAAAAAGCAGGATCAGAAATACCCTTCATTGACAGGCGCACAAAAAGAAAATCATAGGAGCATCAGGATCAAAAGAGTTGGTCTAGGGTAGCATTAAGTAGTGATCTGTTTCTGTCAGCGCCTCTAGAACAGTCGCAAATCTAGGTACGTATGTATGTATGTTTCGCTCGAACAGATTTTTTTATTAATCTTGCCGTAACATAAAATTTTAGGAGATCATTAGATTTGGATCGAACTATGTAACTCTGAAACTTTTCATTAATTAAGAAAACTTTCACTGTCTAAGACATAAATAGGTGATATAGCATATACATCATCTGGCCCCTAAATCTTAATATTTAATCAATGAAGAAATCCCGTTCGAAAGGTTTTTGCAATCAACTACGCCATGATTCTTTTTAAATGAATAAAAAGGATTTTTTGTGCAAACGCCATATTTGGATAAAGTTTTTGTTTAATTATGTAAAAGATTACACCGTCCAACTATTGAGCACATTTTAAAGTTTTGTTAGGAATTTTAATTAAGTCGAACACCGTTCCAAATTTCTTTGAATACATTTATTTCTAAGTTTCGCTAGGCATTTTGATTTCCCATGTGCATGGCGTGTGAGTTTAAGGTTAGGGTACATAGTGGCACGAGCGAGGGCCCGGGGTCGTCGCTCGGCGCACATTCCCGGCCTACTCTGCGGCCCAGGATTCCCACTCGAGCACATTCTTACCGGAACCACCAACTAGTAAGCTTGGACAAGGCATTCTTGACTTTCTCTTCGTATATTTCATTATTACAGTTTAGATTTTGATAAAAGGTTCAAATTTTAAAGATTTGTCTTCACTTAAATAATCCTCGTCAGTCAATAACCTATCTGAGAATAAATTGGACGCAATAAAAATATATTCGCACATAGCGATGTCTGAATTTCAAAAGTCCACTTCGGAAGTGATGTTCGCAAACGAAAGTTCATGCTTTTTCATGTTATATATTATTTCAAATCTGGGTCGTGAATCTTTTACTTTAATCTTGAATCGAATCGAAAAGTTAAAGAAACTTCTCTTTTGAGACAATTCAAGAAATTGGCGATGTGAAGCTTACCTAGTTTTAGATTCTGAGTCTTAATGAATTACGGCCTATGCTGCCGTGATATATCTATAATGCCGTTATCCTCCAAGCCCGTAGTGGTAGATAACGGCATTATAGATATATCACGGCAGTATGTCAATAAAAGGGATAAAGAGGGTGCTATGGATATGCCTAAAATGCATTTTATAATTGGTTATAGGCTAAAGGTAATTTGATGAAGAAAAAATAAAATAGTTGTGCATGAAATGCCTCCTCCAAAGGCTAGCTTAGTTACTGTTTCGTCGTTGATGGTGAGCGGCGAGTCGGCGCCAGGCAGCGGTTCCGAGAACACGGCGGAATGCGACTATTTACAACTTTTACCTATTTGGTAACGTTTACAATACGTGCACGTACCACAATGGCTAAGTAACCTTTTGCTCTGACAATTTATACTTATTTAGGATAAGCTTACTTAATAATAACGTATACGTGTATTGTATTATTTCTAAGATTTGGTTAATTGATCGTGACTATTTGCAATAGGGACAAGATATATTTAAAATTGATTTATGTGATTAAGTTGAATGCAGGAATGAGTTATAAGTTACAAGTTTAGATTATTAGTAAGAAAGAATAACTGTCGTGACGGACTAGTGCGGAGCTAGTACGAATGCGTTGTCGAGCCGGCAACAGTCGCTAAATGAATTAGCCTGAACAGGAATGGGGTCGGGCAGTCTGGCTGCGTTGGCATCCGGCCTAACGACGAACGGGCGCATTCTCTGCCGCGCGCCGCGCTCTAACTGCCGAATGGCAACTTGTTGCCGTCGACTGAACCATGTTCCTAGAATTACTTGATACGTGGAATGTTCCACAATTATATTTTTAGCAATTCACAACACACCTTCGGGCACAATACAAGTATTGATATTAAAGATAGATTCGTAATAATAAATATTGAAATAGGTAGGTACTACCGAATTTTGTTTTTTTAATTTGAGTTATGTTAATCGTTTCAACTGAATTTCGAAACATTCTTCTTGAAGATGGTATAGCTATAGCTTGTATAAAACTTTAACTTAACATAAGTTTCTTTAAAAAAAAATCTCTTACCAGAAAGCTCTCCAGACGGAGAAACCAGCAGCTTGTAGCGGCAAACTGACCGCTAAACCTTCTGGGAAGTTCTGAATGCCAATTCCTAGAGCCAGATTTCTGCGAACAAAGAAAAAATAAATTAAGCTATCTAAATACATGTGCAAACTTTTTCTTTAACACAACGTCCGCATTAATAAAGTAATTTTCAATATTGCGCAAAGATTTTCAAACACAAAGCAGACTGAACAACTATCCTTGGTCACAAGGGTGGAGATTGAACCTATAACATCAAGTCTCAGAAGCAAATAACGTTAATATTAAGCAACCAGTGCAGTCATGGGCAGCCGTCAATGGAAATTCGAATGATAACTCGGAAACGGATTGACTGCGAGTGATATTAATGAACACTTTCAAGTGACATTCTAGTAACTCCCCTATAAGGAAAATACGTCGTTTAATTCAAATAATTCGCTTGCTTTCGCGTGCCGACAGTGGATTCAGACCATTATAATCAATTTTATAGAATACGTTACAATAAAACATTGTAGCAATCATTATAGCTGTGGGTTTAGTAATTTTGAGGGAAAAAAAGGAAGAAGAAGAAGAACTCACTTGACCTCATCATTGGGTACGATCACTCGACCATCAAACATACAAAGGTACAACCATTTATAAAATATTTAGAGCTAAATTGTTGCTAAATTGACTAGCTTAGTTTACAGTTCACAGCAATTTCTTACAAAAAAATAAAACCGATCTATTGTAACCACAAACTGATTTCACTGAGTAAAACTCCATCATGCAAATTTCCCTCTGAATTTCGAGGAAAAGATATCTTCAGTAAAATAAATAAAGAAAAATTATTTACATCAGTAATTATGACATAAATTTAATAGGTAATATAATACATAATTAAATAATAATAGTTATTCTAAGTATTACAATACTACTACAAATCGTGTGAATAGCGGATATGTGGTGACAGTGGCACATTCCTCGCCGCCCCCCTCCTGCACCTGCCACCCTGACCCGCGCTCTAGGAATGCGAATAACTGTACTCCACAGCCTCGGTCACCGTTAAACTCGACTGTTCCCGCGATGCAGCTTAAACTTACTTCTCGTAATGTATTACGTAATCGAGTAATGCTACACTATTCGCTGAATTCGATCGACTTACTTAGGCCGACCGTTAACAATGTCTGACTAATCAAATGTTTCTTTGTACTTGCAAACTGCTGTATAAAGTACCATAACGATTTCAGAATTATTTGTATGAATAATTCGGGCGGATGCCAATTTAAGACATTATACCGAATGTCTTAAATTGGCATTCATGTCGCAGTCTCTTCATATTTAATGCAAGTATAGGTACTTCCGAGAATCTAAGTCTAAATTGTATTCTTTATATAAGTTTGTTTAAAGTTTTCTATTGAATTAATCGCTTCAGACAAAGTAGAAAGATGCGATAAAAGTTTTTGTTAACTGACTCTGTGACTTTAACGGGACTCATTCAAGTACCATGACAACTAAAAGTACTAATAGCGACGTAAACGGAAGCCTCGGGAATTCCTGTTAAAATGGTTAACTTAATAAACATGCACGGCGGCGCAGCCTTTGAGCTTGGTGAAAGCTGGCCGCATCGAGCACGCTGCGCCGGCGCACCGCGCATCAATTGAGTTTAAACTTCCATAGTACCATGCCAACGATCGCTCGACTATCTACATTCTACGATAAAAATTAATGTCAGCCTACTTATCATTCTAAAATATTCTTTTTTCTATGAATGAGATACGAACTGAGTGTGACGATATGAAATGTTTGAGGAATAAACTATGCAAACAACATTTGTGCATAAAGATGCTGTCATAAATAAGGAAGTCCTTGTGTATATATATTATGAGACTATAATCGAATGGCACAGTGCTTGTGCGTTTTATTGAGGAGCTAGTGCCTATAGTTGACAGAGTGAACCAATTCTGTAAGCTAATAAAATGTAACTACGATATATACCTATAGAAAAAAAAGTAAATGCCAAAATTAAGGCTTTTTATCTTCCCGTTACATGACTAACTTATTTTCCTATAATAGATATGAAGTAGGTACTGCATTTTTTTATGATTATGATTTTGAAAGATTTAATACTGTTAACGAAACTACATTTTCAAAAAGAAAGAGTCAATTATCGAAATCAATACCTATTCATAAAAAAAAATATATATATGTCTCGTTTTCCGTAGTCGGGGTATACATTTTCTATAAGTTTTTTGCATGATAATAAGATAAATAATTTAAAAAGCATTAACAACTATACTTATTGGCATACACCGTAATTTTTTTGTCGTTGTTAAAATTTGGCAGGATCAATTAGCCTTCTGTATTGCTTTCGAAACGTAACATTACATTTTTAAAATTTTCCCTTATGGAGATGTCAATGAAAATTGCTTGCTATATGAGCTGTAGTGTCTTACAATACGAGATAATCTAGGTTGTTCGAACGGGTCCTTTGTTGAACCTGTGTTAAGTTCCATGTCATTTTAATGTATAATTACCAGTAATATTTCAAAGCGATTGAAAAATACGTTTTCATAAGATGATTAGATTTATAGATTGGACTATCAAAATTAAATCATTTCGTTGAGTATTAGCAACGACTAAAAAAATCACGGTGATGGTAGGTATATTTATTTTACAGTTAGATTTATTGCTTAGGGGATTAGTTAGAGGCTCCGAAAACTATTTAATAGACAAGCTGGCACGAGTGCATTATTTTTAACTAATAGAAATAAAACATATTGTGTAAGTGTTGAAAATGGCGACGGACAAACAACATTCTATAGCACACATATTTGTTGTCGTTTGTGGGCATGATATCAAAGGTATTTAATTAAATATAAAATTGGATTTCAGTAAATACTCGATTAAAACGATTAAAACATTAAAATAATTAAGCAACGCGATTTTCTATGACGTATCTTGGAGGTTGCATCCAAGTTGTACCAATTAAATTGTAAATTCAAATTGAGTTTGTAACGTATGTGACGGCCAACATAAACCATTCAATATATTATTTAAGTCATAACTTATGCAGCGACCATTGAAAAAGTCATCTTCGTTTCATCGCTTTAGTTGTTTATTGTGCCACAGAAATGACTGCGGTGCGTGGCTTATTATGTCAACCAATACCTATTCAATTTTATAAGTGAATGGAGTAACGGTGACTCCGGATACATCCGAATTCCAATTACATCATAGACGAGTCCATTTCACTTTCCGACCTACCCGGAAGTGAATTCCTAAGCGTGAGCATACAGCGCGGCCGAATTTTCAGATACTCAAGCGAATGTAAACTGTATGTGAAGTGCATAGAGTTCTCGAAACGAGTCGATACAGAAAGTCTTCAAGGCACGCAAGAAACACCGAAGCGGATGTGAACAGTGCAGAGCGTCATTCCAAAAGTAACTTCAGTGTCTCGCAATAGAGTGCATTATATGATTATAGTAAAGGTGAGTGTCGCGAAAGTAGTAGCAACTTTCACAGCACGATGGGGGCGCATGCGGCGGCTGCGCGGGGCCCTGCCGACGGCCCATTGACGACACCGTGACCTACATACCGCAGCTCCATTCATACCGCGGCCTCGCCGAGCGCTGCGCACGCACAGGACTCTGAGCCCGCACACTTGCCGCTGTTACGGCGACGCCGGAATTTCCATTGGCCACTTACACAACTCGTGTCAGTAGCTGTCGCAATCGGACCTACACTCTGTGGGCCGAGGTCGCACCACCATCACCGCACTTGTTCAATTAGAGCCTTTAATATACGTTGCGATCGACCAAAAAATAGACCAATCCAAGAAGCGAGCATATATTAGGTAATCGGCACAAAATTGCCGAATAGATAAGAAGTATGCTTGTTTAACCAAATAATTCGATCAGCAATGTTTTTTTAATCAGAAACTAAAACATGTGGCTAGTCATATTCATTAAATGAGCACGTAACGACTATGGGAGGACTATTCATGAAAAGGATTAACGTGCCTCTCACGTTCTAATTGTATCCGATCTCTGTATGTATTATAATTCACACGTCTCTGCATACACGATTCTTAATTAAACAACATTCACCGACCTAATATCCGACCCGTTTTTTAGGCAGATCGTACGTTGGCATTTCAATCATCTCGTATTCGCTGAGGTTTCTATTGGCCAAGGTTTACTTAAAGAAACAGGGTCCCAACAAGTCTCGCATACACAGTCGTCAGTTAGTAAAGTAAGCGTTAAATTAGTAGGTAAATCATATAAACGGCATGACGGTATCAACCGGAGTTCAACGCACTTAAACTAGATTGTCACACATGAATTCCTTTGAAAGCTTTTTGAGATCAAACGATCGACAAAAGCATTTGCGTTAGCTTGGTAATGAAACCTAGGAGGATAACGTGAAATATTCTAGTCAACCTTGGGAAGTGGCAATGAGAGAATTGTCGACGAGTGTTGAGTGTGGCTAGCGAATATGCGGTGGTAGATGAATTGGCTATAGTCGGTGGTTGCGTTAGGTGAAGTGTGCGGCGCGCGGGCGGGGAGCGCCGCCAGACAGCGGGGCTCCGGTTGGGAGGCTAGCACCAGCCTCTTGCATCGAGACTGCTCACCGTCGCCGCGACACCTCTACGAGAACACTGATCTACTTTGCTTAAAATTGCATATTAAGGCACGTTTACATAACCTGTTCATAATTGCCTTCACATCTGTGACTATTTGAAAGGAATTCGCTCTTAGCTTAATCGTTTAACTATGATACAGTTTATATTTAATTTTGTGATTCGGGCAAGAAGAATACTCTGTTACTCGATGGGTAGTTACTGTCCTTGGAACCATTTACAGGTTAGACAGACACCTCAGCCTATTTCAGGTGATATAATATATTTTCGTATAGCTGTGCGTTCTTAGAGTCGTGCTCGCGAATGGTTCGTTATTTATAAAAGATTTATAAATAACAAAACATGTGTGTTGACATTCTAAGAAATTCATAAATTTCACAAAATTTACATCGTTTATTTAAATTACTATTGAGATAACTAAACTTATTAATCTCTTCATACATAAAACAACATTTAATTAATGTTATGTTTAGTTTATTTCTCAATGGCAGCATTATTTAGTAATCGTCAACCTGTTTTGAAAACTCAGCTCGAGAAAGAGCAATCGATTCGATTATAAATAAATCAGTATTAATGATGTTACGAGGAGGTTCTCGAATACTAGCGATTATAATAGGCACCTACTTATTAATACTTAAAGAATATTTGTCTTTTGGAGTATGATAGAAATAAAAATGTATACACATAATGTTCTAATCAGGGGTCGGAATATGTAGAACCTATTAAAAATATCAATTTGCTGGTTTAACCATCTTTTTAGATATCCAGGTATATTTTTATATTTTATAAACTGGACATAACCCCAAATTTTAAAAATCTAGAAATTTATGTATTTACGATCTCACACATTAGATATAAGATATCACATAGTATTTTCAACCTAATCTATTGTAATTGTATGTATCGTAAACAATATTCGTCAATTTATGTTGTTTTCTACTGAAACCACTGAAACTGAACAGAATAAAAAAGGTAGGCTAGATTTTAAAATTGCTTTAAACCGATACGAAAAGCCTTTATACAATGTCTGGAGAGAGGTGATATGACAAAAGTCATAACACGTCATAATATAGAAAGTCGTTTGCCCTAGTGAATTATTTATTCACATTGTTCATGCAAGAAGAATACGAGAACCGTAGTTACATACTATCAGAATATCATCATCAGCCTATATAGCTTCCACTGCTGAACATGGGCCTCCTGCCGTGGGCAGGTTGGTATAAGGAATGCTGCTGCCCGTTTCCTAGTATACGAATTATTATAGATGATGTTACCAACAATTGAATGAACGAATGAATGTTTATTTGCAGCATTGTAGTACATTTCAGATCTTACCTTAACAATGAGTTTCTAGACAATTCGTTATATTATAGCATGAAAATTTCAATAATTTATTATACCTATTATACAATATTATCTTATCCTCTAGCATTTTTTGTAAGAAGTACAAGTATTGAAGTATCAATAGAATAGAGAAATCTTTTGATAAGCCACTTAGGTACCTATCTAAAGCAGTTTTGAAGCGATTTGTTGTAAGGTTTTTAATTTTAATTTAACGCGCTTTTTGAGGCACCGAGTATAGTCTCACAACCAACCAGTCCTGGAAATAAATCGAAAGAATTTAAGAATTTTCTTGTCCGGCTTATGGATCTAACCTACTACCCTCCAATACTTATACCGTTACATCATAGAGAGTGTGAGGATTGTCATATATTACCTACTAATTAAATTAACTGCAACTTGCTTTATTGGTATTCGACTCTCTAACAATGGCACGGCATTTTACGTTTGTGCCTACGTAAATCGAAACATCGGGCAGTGTCACAGTGAGTGTTGTACTTCCTCAGATCTTGTAAATATAAAGACTATTTCATTGTAACGGCCAAGTGCTCAAATACTTGGCACATAAAACGCAGATTTTAGAAGCGATAAGAGAAGATTAACCTCAATAAACTTTCAAAACTTACATCTGGTTGGGGATATGTACAAGTAGATATCGTGTTGTAATAAGCACTCATGCACATTCCGAGCGATACGAAACCTGCCTTCTTAAACATGTGCCTACTATTTCCATATGAAGCTATGAGAGGAATGAAAGGAATGTAATATCTATTGAATGAGAGAGCAATTAATAATCAACATTCGAAAGCGTAAAAGATTACACGAGAGCCGACGAATTCCTTCTCAGCGCGCGTTCAGTTGCGGCAACCATCAATAGCAGGACATAAACAACTTCACCGCGGGACAGATGAGAGGCATCAATAACCACAAACCGATTGCCAAACAAAATTTACACCGCATTCAGATCACTAACTGTAAAAAGGCGTCATTAAAATGACTAATCAAACGATCGATGCTTAAGAATCTAGTAAATGTTAATTATATGTTGGAATTTATTGAAATTATTCGAAATAAAATTAATTCTCGTTGGGATATCAAATGTAAGAGAAGTTTCGACCGGCGTGGAGAAGTGGAAGGCTCTCACGGACCGGTCGAGGTAAGTGGTCCATCAACCTCGGCGGCTATCACAATCGCTCCGCTGGTGGCCGTTGCCACCTCTCCAACACATTTTCAGCAACCACCGGTACTAAGTCGCTACTTCTTGCACGTTGTCACGTATACTATGCCTAGTATAACAATTGCTATTGAAGCACGTACGAACAAATGACTACTTTTGAAGTTACTTACAGCAAGATATCATCATTCCATTAAAGTGTAAAATTTTTTTGATAGTTAAAAAACATGATGGCTTAAGCTGAGCTATTTAAGGCTCGCCTTGGAAGCCGTAGTGAAAATCACACACCTACTTACCTATAATTTAGATGTGGTAACTATTGCGCGAAAGGATAAATAGATATCGATACACGAATGAGGATTTATTGAAATATCCTTAGCTAACAATAGGTATTTTATTTATATTCTCTGATGATCAAATGATGCCACTCATTTTGTAGACGTGAAATGTAACGCAAAGCGACAGTCGCACAAATCTCGCCTATCCTTCCGTCAGCGTCCGCCCTAATTCGAGCTCCAAGTGCCACAGGTACCTACTCTTGCGCAGGTTGCTTCGTTTGTAGTTTATAAACCATTTAATAAGCATGCCTGTGAAGTATTAAAAGCCTCGTGGCTTACTACATAAATGTCCATCCGCAAAAGATCACGTTTTGTAGAAACCCAGTAATAAATATAATAAGAAATGTTGAATACCTATTGAAATTATCTATAAGAGTTCCTTCTATTTATCCCTCTGTACAGGGTACAATGATTTATCAATACCTATATTAACTATTTCAACAATTACATAATATAGTTCTATACAGAAAGCTTTTGCAAACATTAATTTACAAGTTAAGAGATAGAACCTTTATTACTCAATATATTTCATCGCAAATTCGTGTCTATAATATGCTTAATACATTTATAATTTTCAATATTAACAGATTAACTTTGATCATAATGTAAGTGGCCAATAAATCTAGATAAAAATAATTCAACTTATTTTCCAGCAAATTTTGTAAAGAGCAGAAACTATTAGGTACGTGTCATTGAACGCCCTTAGGGCCCTGATTTGGATAAATGACTTCTGTGTATTGATTACAGGAACGTAGGCGCATGTCGATATTATATATCTACACTATTTTAAACTGGGTAAAGTTATATGTTTTTTCACTATAAAATGCAAAGTTTATCACGTAATAACTGCATCTTACCACAAGCTGAAATGTAAAGTACTAACATAGGTTTAAAACAAATTGAAATGTATTTTTTCGTTAATTTCTATAAAGGAACGTAAAATATTATAAAAATTGTGAGATAAAAATATTAGAATCTCTAGTGGTACGATGGAGAGCATCCAAAAATAGTTTAATAGCTATACATGTTTAATAAATAGGTAAGTATGAAATACGTTAACAACTCTATGATAATAAGGATGATGAAAATTACTTCATTCTATATATATTTTTTAAGTATTTAGAACTAATTTTGTACAACCAAAACAGCTCCGTCATAAGACATTTGAAAACGCTTATATCTAACACTGAAGATGGACCATAGCATCTGAGTTGCGGATAAAAATACTAAACATAGGTAAGTAGATATAACTACTAAATAATTAGGTATGTATATTATTTTTTCGATGTTGGTACCTAGAGTTTCGTTTCTCATTTTTTTTATATCATGGACGGTTCCATTGGACTATCTGTACGACAATATTAAACTTTAGAAAAATGTAGTGTGATCTAAAAATGCACTTCATTTTATGTTAAGCTGACTAAATTTAAATAACGTACCGATATCTTTAATATTTCTAAAAAAATGCGATTTTAATACTGTTTTTTACAGATAACATACCTACTCAAGTGTACATCGCGGCATCCGCTGGGAACTCAAGAACATATTCACAAGTTATTGATTTCCAAGAAATCATGATCTAGTGATTGCAAAGGACCTCGGAAGGCTGAGTCAACTTATTATACAGCTAGGTAGGTCGGCCTATCGTAAAATGATGATGACGTGATAGCCATAGGTATGCTATATACCTAAAGACATGAAAATGGTAATACCTGCATATCGTCTTATGTTTATAAAATCCTAATAATATACACACGGGTACAGATTTGAATAGTAACAATTATTTTTAATGAATAATAGATTTGACTCGTCTAAAGAACCTTTGAGGTTAAAGCCTTAGGGTTAAGGCTCCGACTAGTGCCTAAGCATATTGATTACTTTTAGGTTCAGCAGTTGGTTCAGCGATTTTGGTATTGCAACGCATAAAACTTTTTCGTCGGGCGCCGTATTATACTACTTATGACTGGGTTAATAATTCCTGAAACTGAAAACTATCAAGCCGCCTAACTTCCATGGAAAGTGCGATCAAATCAATGAAATGAAATAGTTTATTAGTAACGTAGAAGAATAATTCGCGCTTGTTATACGTCATTTACAAAGCATAACACATTAAAGTACATTTTTTGATACTTAATTATGAACAATATTTTTATATGGTCACTAATGTTATACTACTATTATAATCTTATTTTGAAGATAAATAAAATATATATAGATATTTATAAATAAAATAAAATGAAAAATTGTCGCGAGAAAAACGAGTAAACACAAAATAATAATAATAATAATAAGTCGCGTGGTTTGAGAAATTAGATCAACCAGCGCGGGCTGGGATCAGGTCTAAAGCCAAGCCAAGAACGAGTCGCGAACCTCGCCCCGCGAGGACCACCGTCCCTATCCTAGCTTCCTACGAGTCTTTCTCTATCTACCTACGGTGTGACATCCGGAGAAGAAAGACTATAAGAAACTCCGGAATTTTTCTTTTAGACATCTTTTAAAAATAGCGTTTTACAATATTTAGGATTTACAAATTCATTACATTTTTGCATCTAGGACAGTGCCTCCCAAAAGCTAATTTGTTGATAATTTCAGTAGTTAAAACAAACAAAACTAGCTTTATAGGAAGCACTCTCCTACATTGACATTTACAATGTAACTTTCTTACATACACTAAGTCTGATCGGTCATATTAGTTAATAACATTTACAATGTTTGTTAATTTATTATTATTTTTATGAGCTCAGTGTGACAGTCAGAGGGCGCCAGTCTGCCTCAGTGCATCAGGACACGGAGTCAGCCGCCAAACATCTCCATCGTCCATATATTCTTGTATATTATAGTAGCCTTTGCTCATAAGAATCTGCTTTACGGTAATGGTAAGGTTATGATATCTATCTGTTCAAAGCATACACAAATTGTTTACATTTTATAAAGCTACTGCTTATTCCTTTTAGATTTGTATATTATGATGCATATATGTATATGACTTAAAATCCTGAAAACCAACGGAACTAAGTTTTTGAAAATGTCTTAATTAAGTAAAAAACAGTTTAAAATAGATAAGGTTTACTTAAAACGCTGTTCATTTTATGAGAAAATGTTGCAACAAGAAACAATTACTAATCCTATGATATATAATAACATACCGCGTGATTTGAATATGAAAGGATCGTAGAAAATCGACAAAACGCGATGCAGCGTTGATGCGCAAAATCGCTAATTACTGCTACTAAATCATACGGTTATATTGTTGTCCAATTTTGTTTACTTATTAATTTAACACATTGATGAACCTATTGTAGTTCCGATAGAAGTTATTATAAACACTTTCAAGCTATATAATTGCAATGGAAATAAAATGGTTATGTAAAACCCAGCAGCTCAGCACTGTCAAGTATAATATTTTTCAAATAACCGAATGAATACCGTTTTGCAGGTTTAACATGACCGGTTCAATAGGTATAGCCTTGATGGACCCATAAGTCGAGACAATTTTTTAGTAATTAACACGCAGAGTAGGCCTTGTGACAATGCCAAGCCTTGGAGTCGTGAGCCTCTTCTGTTTTATATATAAGTAATCGGTGGTGATAGGTATGTGTTTTAACTATTACAATGGTCTAGACTGGGGAGATTTACCTACTTAAGCTTTGACGATAATAGACGAAGCCCGCGGATTTCATTCAACTCTGAGTACACTTGTACCGCTTTTACTCAAAATTGAAGAAATAAATCAGCTTGTAGGAAAAACAAGATCATATCTATTTAATACGGAATAAGTAAACTATTGAAAATTAGTAGGAAGGAACGAATAAAAAGTGAAAGATACGAGTCAGATACATACATCTCGTAAAACAGTATCAGGATACCTACAGGATATTTTATGGTAGGCTCGAAGATTTAACCATAACGATAATAGTAACACTTTGAAGAAAAATACCTACGTAGTGTGTTGAACCTTATGTTACCAGTTAATTTCGGTGGATATTATTAAAATATGCTATGTTATTACGTCACATGTTTTAAAAATTGTTTTAAAATCCAATAAGTTCTTTTACCTAATGGAGCCCACTATACAAGTTTTAATGATGTAGGATAAGATTAAAGCGAGAGGTCACACAGGACGATGAGCCACTACCCGGTATGGGAACGCAATTCGTAGACGCACGCGCACGTATTTGATACCGGACTTACTGCGTTCTGTCTCGCGCCTGTTTCCCAACATAGCAACGTCCCTTTCACTCGCAGGAGAATTTCCTTTCGGCGCAGTATATCAACCATGTTGTCTGTTTGCATACTAGCGGTGTGATTTGATCGATCGCCGGTTTCCTGTGAGAAAAACAGGTGGTTTGTCAAGTCAGGTGGCACGGTGCGTTACCGTTAATTCTTTATGTGTGTCCGGACCGCACGCAATGCACGTATCCTATAAGGATTCGTCTACTGGTGTGTTTGGTATGCTGTAAGCCGTGTTGGTAGACAACATATATTTACATGCTTGTTTTGGTATTAATTTGGATTGCATATTCAAAAGTTTGAATTAACATTTCAAAGTTGGTCTTTTGTTTCGAGCGTTTTAATACTGTTTGTTATTGTTTATATGCTTCCGAAGGATAAATGGTCGAGTAATTCTGTTTTCTACTTTCCCTTTGTGGTATCTAGTACAAGGATCAAATCAAAATATTATATTTAAGAGATTCTTGATTTAGCAAGAGTCTAAAATGTTCGATGCGGGTTTTTTAAATCTTCGAGATATATTTTTGTAGTTTTTCAAGTTAATCAGCTACAAAGCTAACCGAATAGATTTAGTATCTTTAGAACGCATTAAGATACATTTTTTTCATAATATATCCTACTTCTACTTTGTTATTTGTCTACCCACTAACATTTAACTAGTGCAAAAAGTCATGACGTTCATTTTTAGGTACAGACTTATCTAGAAACTTGAGTCTACCCACAGGCACTACAAGAATAGAGCATTGTCGCGTCGATACAGTTTCTCTTAGTCACATCCGCCTATGACCATACGTACACGTTACAATAGCGAGAATTCTAAATATAGGAACTAAATGAACATCGACTTTCTTCTAGGAAACGGTTTCCGTTTTGCATAATTACCTAAATATTAAAAAGTTCGATTTCTGATGAGCGTAATGCTTCGGTATATCTTTAAATCAGGCAACTAAAATCAAGTAAAACCATAAATTTAGCTAAGTGAGTAAAGGGTTGATTTACACATAACCTGATAGAGATTATTAGATTTTGTTGACTGCACAAACAATATAACCCATATGTTTACCTTAATATTTTTTTTATAATAATATTTAATTTTGGTATTTCACTAGCTGTTCATGCCGGTCATCGCTGGTGCCAGTCGGTCATACATACAAGTCTCGTGGCTAATCCAAAATTTAATTTCATATAGGTACTTAAACCTTGTCCCCATAATTAACAATACAATAAAAAAATATTAACTAAATTTGTAAAGTCGTTATCAAGTTATGCTCATACTTACATACATTTTGGCGATTAATTTAAGTTCATATAGATTTATCAGATTTTTTCTAGATGTAATATTTTCGGTGTTATATTACAAATTCATCCCTTAATATATGTTTAAATAAGTAAAATGTCGACAATGCGTAATCCGTAACCGTTTAGATAGCTCAAATTGATCGATATTTAAATTATGTAAGGAAAATTAAACGAAACTTTAACGACTTCCTCTAATAAAATGATATCCTCATAAAAGTGTACTCAAAATGTGGACATGGCACCTGGCACTAAGCTTATCTGAAATTGCTTTATATATATTAGTAGAGGATACGATTAAGAACGACCTTCACCAATCTGTTTATTGGATGAAAAGATTTTTATATCAAATGTAATTTATTAATGTATTAAATGTAATTTAATGATTAAATAATATAACGCGGGTGGGTTGACTAAGAAATTCCTGGCCAAACTATTATTTATTTAAAAAAATATTATTTGTTTTTTATTGTAAATCGAAATATTTTATTTTTTATTGCAGATTGTAGCAAAACAATATTATATTTTGATATAAAATTTATTTATTAAACAAATAGGTGAAGATAAATAGTATCGACATTCCTATTAATACCTGGCAACCCAGTGGTTATGCTCGGAAACAAAAAGAAAACCCAACGTTTTTATATTCTACTAGCGGCCCGTCCCGGCTTCGCACGGGTGGACTTTTATACCCTACCCCTGCCCTACCCTACCCTACACCTACCCTACCCTACCCCTAACCTACCCTACCCCTACCATACCCCTACCCTACCCCTGCCCTACCCTACCCTAACCCTACCCTACTCCTACCCTACCCCTACCCCTACCCTACCCTACCCTACCCCTACCCTACCCTACCCTACCCCTACCCAAAAGTATCCTATGTCCTTCTCCCAGTTCTTAGCTACCTGCCTACCAATTTTCAGCCAAATCGGTTCAGCCGACTTTCTTTTGTTTTTAAAATGTATTCTGCTATTCGGGACGGAAACAAATCCAACAAATCAAAAACCATGGCAATCGGTCCAGCCGTTCTCGAGTTATAAGTGTTGTAACAAACACGACTTTCTTTTATATATATAGATTAAAAACTATTTTATAGGTAGTTAAATGGTCTTGACCATAAAATAATTTATTTGGATAAGGATTAATATAAACACATAAATAGCATGGTTTGAATTTGGTTAGCATTTTCATTAATGTTTAAAATGAAAAAAGTTGTTGTAGTGACATAACTACAATAGTTGGACATATGCTACCGCGGAGTTTTTTGTAGACATTATGATGTTCTTCAATATTGTTGTACATTATTTTGTTCTATCGCTAATAGTTTCGGCAGCGCATTCGACGAAGGACATTTAAGACTCATTTTTCTACACCTTCGGTTACATTGTTCAAATTTTACCAAGGATCCCTAATTTTTTTCAAAATGAAATGTAGCCTATGTCAAATTGGAAAAATGTAGCATTCTATTGGTGAAAGAATTTTTTAAATCGGCCCAGTACTTTTTGAGCCTATTCATTACAAACATACAAACATACAAAAATAGGTACAAATCTTTCCTCTTTATAATATTAGTGTAGATAGGCTTCATACTTTCGATTAGTATTAAATTTATTCGTTTAAATTAAAGTAAATGAAATAATTAAATTAAATTTTAAAGTAAATTTTTAAATAATAATAGTTTGGCCAGGAATTTCTTAGGCAACCCACCCGCGTTATATTATTTAAGTCATTAAATTTGATATAAAAAATTTTCATCCAGTAAACATATCGGTGAAGGTCCTTCTTAATCGGATCTTATACTATATGTACCTTAAGTATTTCCACAGAGAAATAGCATGAAAGAGAATTTATAATTGTAATAACTGCTTGAATAATATTATTCATGCGAACAACGTTGCTGTAGCGAACACACACTAGGTACGTAAAGGCTATATGAGTGTGGATACATCAGTAATTTAGCAATGATCCGTAACAATAGCCGTTACAGATTAAAACATGTTACACGGCGAACAAACCGACTATCGGTTGCACTTCCAACGATGCGATGGACAGTTTATTTTATATCACAACCTGGATTGTTGCCAAAAATGTCACAATAAGGAGAAAAATGTAAACACAGCCGCATTCTAATTCAAAAATAAGGTCGTCTCGTCTCCCTGTCCGTGAACGAGTTGAGATGTCTCGCCAAAACAAAACTCGTGTTACCTACGAGTGCACGGATTATTTCTGTGCAGACCAATTTATAAATACTTTACTGCTCTCAGACGACAAGACTAATGTTCTACAATATATCGAGACTAGTGCATACCGCGACACACTACTCACTCATTTATTAAAAGCTTTCTTTCCCGACTTTTAAAAAGTTGCCACAGATAAATATCACGTCTGCGACTGAATACGAGTACGTATATCTAAGTCTACATGTCTGCGCAAAATGTGCGCAACGCTCATTTGGATTACGTCGTTAGCATCTAAATTATCACAATCGGATATGCACTATTTAACTAGTAACGTGCCTAATATGTAAACCGTTCATAACCTTTGTTGAATGTAAGAGTGAAACAATTGGCAAAGGAACCTAATTTTGCAACGTCCAACCTGCAGAAATCATAGCAACGCGATATTTATTTACATTTCCATAGTTACCAACTTATTTTTTTTTATCACCCCTTTTATGTCCACAGCTGAACATGGGCATCTTAACAAACCTAGGCAAACCAGGGTTGTTGATGAATATTGCCGTAATCACCACGCTTGGCAGGAAGATATGTGATTGCAGTAAAATGGTGAGTATCCTTGAGCTGATAGATACTGTATCCATCAGGTGTAGGTATATATGTAACTTAGTCACCTTTTACGACACCCATAGGTACCTATAGGGTAGTCTATTCTAAGCCCGATACCACACGGCTAACATTAACCTATTTCAGCAATTTTTTTACGTTTTGTGATTTATCTGCAAAATTACTTCTGTCGCATATTTTGCGTAATTGGCTTGCGGGTCCGCTTTTTGCCAATATCTTGACTTTGTAGCACATAGATGTATTAAGGTAGTTAGTTACAATGACATGATGTCATGTCAAGAGTGAGCAATATGCATAGTTATCTGAGAAGTCGGCGTGATGTTATTGTAGGTACGATTGAAGGCGCCATGGCGGATTTCCTTCGGCGGTGCAGCATTCCTCGCGAGCCGACGTGGTTAGTCAGCGTTCGTGTTTTACCGATAATCGCGCGAAGGTAATCGTTCGCATGTTGAGCAGGTGAATTATGAATGGGACACGTCATTACACCCACGTGCGTGTCCAAAGCACCGCGGGACCCGCGACAATAGCGCCACCTACTGCTTTCGTACTCAAAACTTAACGATAAATGTTTATGTTATTTTTATGTGAGCCAGTCTCATCGCATACTATTAGCAATATAATAAATAAAAAATGTGAGAGGGTTGACAGTACAACGAATGTTAATATCTCACACTTTAAATAAGGTTCTCCAAATTTCCTTGTAAATAATCTTGTATACCTATATATAGTACGTATAAAAAGAACCCCTGGGGTGTTTATACTTATGGCCTGTCTATTTGTATGTTAACGCAAATCTTTAGAACTACTGGACAAATTTTAGATTATAACTTGGTACCTAAGTACTTATTATTATTATTATGTACAGGATTCTAACATTTTGTAATGCCATTGCATATTATAATCTCTTTGGAGTATTAACTAGTATAAATCTGTAATGTCTAGATACTTCTGTAACTTAGGTAATTTATCTGATACCACAAATGAATAAATGCAGAAGGTACGTCGCTGCTGTTGTAAAATAGGTACATGTAGAATATGAATGATAACATATAAAATGTTAACACCTGAACTATATTCTGACAAAGATAAACTTTTTCTTCTACTTCTGCTGTTCGTTTCTGGGTAAACATGATGATGCTATGACAATGGGCTTAAAGTGTGACCTAACACCAGGGAATTCATGGAGGGCACTCCCTCAAGCAACCAGACCGGGATGGAAATCTTTAAGGATCTACAGGAAAGATTTTTTCGGCACGGAAATCGAACCCACCACCGCTGCTCCAATAGCGCTTATCTCCGGAGCTTAGATGTTGGATGTGTTTAATTTATTCATATTAACAGTGGTTACCCTTGTGTCAAAGTTGTCCAATCCGCCCAGTAGGCCTCTGATACAGCTTAACGACTGTTGTCCATTGACTACCGCGGTACCATTTTTCGTTAAATGTAAAACAATATTTATAATATACAAGTAACTTAACATAACTCTGAATAAAATTACATGTATATATTTAATTTAACTGAGAGTTCTTTCAATTTTCGCTTATCATATCATATAATTGTTAATATTACCGAGATTAATAGGTATTAACAATTTCTTTTGGCTGATACCATGATCAATGTTACTCGAAAGAAATGTAGCCATCAGCTACGTCATCCACAAGTAACCATAGGCTTTATTTAATGCTGAAGTTTTCACGGGAACGGGAGCAAAACGCGTGAAACCGAGCGCGGAAAGCTAGTTTCATAAATATTATAAAGAGGTAAAGTTTGTGAGTTTGTGACGTTGGAGGGTGTAATCTCTGGATCTACTGAACCGATTTAGAAAATTCTTTTACCAATAGAAAGCGAATAAATCCTTTTCATTTAATTTTCATTTTAAATCTAAAGATATAAAATTCAATCGCATTTTTATTAGTCTATTATGATTTAGAATCGCCGAAACAATATAACACACAACTCTTTTAAATATATTCTACATTGCCTCTTACTAATAGCTAATAGAGCCATTAAGCTGTGCTAATGTGTTAAACACTGCAGTTACCCACAGAATATTGATGACACAATGTATAATATTCGCGAACTGACTCATGTCACCATAAATGGTCAGTGACAACATTTGCATCCACATATAGGTAGATTTACTCCCATAACTCTGAATAATCATTCATATTATTCATACTATATGGGAAACTTCTGCATTATAAGAGAACCGGTACAGTTGGTAAACAATCATGACGCATAAAATATGTGCACGAAATAATTACTTATTTATGTATTAAAAATTGTTACGGATTTTCCGGTTGCACCTGCAATACACGAGTTTACACGATGTAAATCAATTTGAAGCACCAGTTGTACTTATAATCCATACTAAGCAAGTTTATTTATCTCTTTTGCTATACTTGCAGTAGTTAGTGCATAATACATTGAAATAAAATGCAAGCAAACCTAAACACCTTCCCACGGGTGTCGTAAAAGGCGACAGCTGATGTATGGGTGGCAGCATGTATCAGCTCAAGGATACTCCACCTTCTTACTAGGATCACAAATGCGCCTGAGAAACTTGGTAATTATAGGTATATTCCTCAACGACCCTGGTTTGCCAAGGTTTGTTAAGAGTAGACCCATGTTCAACAGTGGATGTAAAAGGGCTGATGAATAAACCCAAACATGTAAAAATCTGGTGGTATTAGTTTAGTCTGGTGGTATTAGTTTAGTCTGGTGGTATTAGTTTACTCTGGTGGTATTAGTTTAGTCTGGTGGTATTAGTTTAGTCTGGTGGTATTAGTTTACTCTGGTGGTATTAGTTTACTCTGGTGGTATTAGTTTAGTCTGGTGGTATTAGTTTACTCTGGTGGTAATTACATTATTTTTGGAGAACATTCCGAAATCTCAGTTTATATCCTATTAGCGACCCGACCCGGCTCCGCACGGGCGCAATGCTGATATAAACCTTCTTCTTGAATCATTCTATCTATTAAAAAAACCGCATCAAAATCTGTTGCGTAGTTTTAAAGATTTAAGCATACATAGGGATATAGGGACAGAGAAAGCGACTTTGTTTTATACTATGTAGTGATAAGCAGGGCTCGGAAAACGAAATCTTTTTCGGAACGGTTCTCACTTAAAATACCTAAAGAACGAAATGTTTCGGTTACGTTCGAACGGAACGTTAAAAATAACGTTTTTGAAGAAGATCAAAATTATATCGTTCTTGGTTTTTTTAACGTTTAAAACCGTTTTATTTCATTCATTTCTTATTCCTTCTCATTTAGTTAGTAGGTTATTACATATTTAACTGCCACGGTCGTGGTCGAGTGTCTTCGTTTGCTATTGTTTATGTGTAATATACTTAGCTGTTTACATAGGTAAATAAAGTTAAATAATAATCGAATAAGAGAGAGAACTATGGATAATTCAGGAAGGACTTACTTGTCAATGTTTTTCTAAATAGTCGAATATTTTTAAATCTTTACAAAATACGCTCTAAATTTCGTATAATTATATTCTGTTAATTGATTTAATTTTTTTTAGATCTTAATAAGACCTACAAACCCGTAGTACATCATTTTGTTCTATTGTCAATAGTTATGCAGCGCACGCACAAATAGGTTTTCGATTTTACACCTTGGGTTACAAAATCGCAATTTTCTTACGGATCCCAATTTTTTTTGAAAATAAAGTATAGCCTTATAACCTTCCTCGATAAATGGACTATTAAACACTGACAGATTTTTTGAAATCGGACCAGTAGTTCCTGAGATTAGCGCGTTCAAACAAACAAACAAACTCTGCAGCTTTATAATATTAGATATAAGTATAGATAGGACTTGATAACTTGGCTGGGCGGGTTACAGTTAATCGCTTTAGTTATGCCAAATCTCACTCTCTCCGTGCCCGCAGTATTAAGATTTCGCTTAGCGTTTTAATATTATACAAGGTGTAATGGAAAGGGTATAAACATAGAAAGAGCAAGGCTTCTTTAGATCATAACAAACGATATGGCAAGGGTTATTTAATGCTATCTCTACAAGTCCGGAAGTAATGATTTTTTAAATTCATTGGTACCAGAAACCAAACTTTTCAAATTGAAATAAATACATCACTAGCACTCAATCAGCTGATCGATGTCAACAAACTATTTGCAACTAAAAATAAACCACTTACTCCTGGTAATTCTGAATAAAGAGTTCCGCATTTTTATTTTTTGTTTGCAAAATAAAAAATTCTTGTAGTATTTTATTTTGAGTTGAAACCCTTGCCATATCGTTTGTTATGATCCAAAGAAGCCTTGCTCTTTCTATGTATATACCCTTTCCGTTACACCTTGTATAGATTCGAATAATTGCTTTAACAGTCAACAAACCATAGCGGACGTTAATGATGATAAGGTGTATTTAATTTTGAATAATATGATAGGGTTTTAAGTAAATTGAATATTTCAGATGTTAATTCCTTTACAGATTTACCATACAGTCAACCAGTGTTTACTGAAGCAGAGGATGTAAATCCAATTATAGATTTACCAGACAGTCAACCAGTGTATTGTGAAGTAGAGGATGTAAATTCCTTTACATATTTACGAGACAGTCAACCAGTGTATACTGAAGTAGAAGATGTAAATCCAATTACAGACTTACCAGACAGCCAACCAGTGTTTACTGAAGTAGAGGATGTAAATCCGATTACCGATTTACCAGATAGTCAACCATTTTTTATTAAAAATGAGGAGGAAATATTGACAAGTAATAACCTAAGAATTTGATTAAGTGCCTTAAATGTAGCAGAGTTTTAATTATAGATACACTACTGTTAAATTTTGCACAAAAATAATGTTACAACAACAACGGGATCGTCAAAATCAAAGATCTGAAACGTCTGTTGTCGAATTCAAAGGCCCGGGACAGTTATTCAGAGAATGTCGAAGTCGATCAGATTTCAAACGTTCGTTGCGCTCTTCTTCTGTCTCTTCATGCCGTACTCCAGAAATTCTTTCTCTCTCACTTTCTAACGGATTATGAATATTTTCATGAGTGCGTGTTCGGGACAATGTATGATAATCTCGATCAGCAGTTAGTCGCCTGAAGACTAAAGACCTGTAAATAGATGTGCTAATACGCTAAGAACTCAATTAAGAAATTAAACACTTACACACAGCGTGATTCTGTATCGGTAAACGTTTCCGACTCGCGAGACAATGCGTGACGTTCACGATCAGCGGACAGTCGCACATCACGTTCCACACTTGTCTCTAGAGACCTAGAAGCAAGAGCGTAGATACGCTGAGAACTCAAGCGCAATTCTCTATCCGTGAACGTCTCTGACTCGCGAGACAATGCGTGACGTTCACGATTAGCGGCCAGTCGCGCATCACGTTCCGCACTTGTCTCTAGAGACCTAGAAGCAGATGCGTAGATACGCTGAGATCTCAAGCGCAATTCTCTATCAGCGAACGTCTCCGACTCGCGAGACTATGCGTGACGTTCACGATCAGCGGACAGTCGCGCATCACGTTCCGCACTTGTCTCTAGAGACCTAGAAGCAGATTCGTCGATACGCTGAGAACTCAAGCGCAATTCTCTATCCGTGAACGTCTGCAACTCGCGAGACAATGTATGATGTTCACGATCAGCAGTCAGTCGCCCATTATATTTTTCACTGGTCTCTAGAGACCTGGATATAGATACGTAAATACGCTGAGAACGCAGACGTGCTTTGCGATCCGAAGAGGTTTCCATGGAGCGAGTTGCAGCCTGATGTTTTCGAACAGCATCAAGTCTCTCCTGACGCTCTTCGGGAGATTCTTGGGATGTTGATGATCCTCAATCGTTTAGCTCCTTTGGAACATTGGGAAAAATTTGACCTATTTCTAAGCATGGTTAAAGTTTTATTCTGAAGATACCTGATCAATTAAAATCTAAGTGACTGCTCCCCTGCGTTGCCGGGTAGGCTACCGTGTCACGAAGATAAATGGAAAAGGAAATTAAACACTCAAATAACATAAGCCCGAAGGCATATTTATTCGACAAAATAAAAAAATGAATGGGAGTTTTGGTCAGAAGAGTCAAATTTTCAATGATTCATCGAAAATCAGTCCTAAACTGTTACCGCCTTCACCGCGTCGAGGTACTCCCAGCTTGTGTTATTTTATAATTATACAGTGAAATTAGTGATAGGTTTGATTTCCTGATGTGGAAATCATGTTTCTGATCTTCGATTTTTATAAGTCAGCAGGAAATGCCCATCAGACCAAACAACTTTTGCTAAGACGTCATTCCTATATGTGTTATGGTGTAGCTGGGCGCTTCGAATTCCACAACAGGTGTTCCAGATCTTCAATTTTTATACGTCTACAGAGAGTGCTCATCAGACTGAACAATTCTTGCTAAGACGTCATTCCTATAAATGTTATAGTGTAGCTGGGCGCTTGGAATTCCACAGCAGGTGTTCCAGAACTTCAATTTTTATGCGTCAACAGAGAGTGCTCATCAGGCTGAACAACTCTTGCTAAGACGTCATTCTTATATATGTTATAGTATAGCTGGGCTCTTGGAGTTCAACATCGGGTATTCCAGATCTTCAAATTTATTCTCTCAGCAGAAATTGTTCATGACATGGAATTTTTGCTATGGTACCATTTTTGTATCTCTTATAGTTTAGCTGGTCTGTTACGGTTCTGCATCAGGTGCTCAAGCGACCAAGATAAATTATAGCCTATATGTTGCCCAGACTTAATACCTATACAACAACAAAAAATCATTCAAATCCGTTCAGTAGTTCCGAAGATTAGCGTGTACAAACAAACAGACAGATTATTTTTTTTGGATTCGTGCTCTATTACTGTTTCTAAACCCCCCTCAATTATTTTTTTTTTAATATATTCAATGTACAGACACAATATTTTTACTGTTTTATTTCATTGTTAAATACGCACAAACACAACCTAGGTACTAAAGTATTAACAATATATATCTTTAATATGAAGGAAAGTAAACGAACTTGGCCTAAGCGTCCGGCGTTCTCAGTAAACAAGCGCATCGGGATGAATGATAGAATCAAATCAAATAAGCTTAGCTTAATTAATTAAACACGTCAACCTAGCGCGTACGCCGCTCGCGGCGCACGCCATACGGCTTGCGCGGGGCGGTGCGGAATAAACCGGTTTTCGATAACGTTCTCATTTCGTTTTCGTTCGAACACAATGTTGTGCAAGTAACGGTTGGAAACGTTTTAAGAACGTTATTTTAAATAACGTTTCCGAGCCCTGGTGATAAGTATTTACCCTTACTAATTGCATGGTCTACCGGACCCTGCGATTCATAACTGAAGAACCTTGTCTTATATACGAAACGCAAGCATGTAGTAACAAAGGTAAACAAACGCAGCCTTACAAAAATAGCTCTAAACCCCAATGATTGAATAACAGAACACATACAACAATTGTTTGCTAACGTCATCCCTTAAGTTCAATAGTACAATAATATAAATTGTTCGTTACGTTACGACGTGTTTAATAGGCAATTAGTGCGGAATGACGTGGGTAGCGTATGCCTACGTGTCTTCCATCGAACTAGGTATTAGTTAATTGATGAACAGTATTGTACTAGAATTTATGTTACAAAAGTGCACATGCTCCGAGCTGCTGGAAGATATGCCCAAAACTGGTATAGCCAAAAACAATGTACAAATTAAATAAGACTACACATAGTGGAATAAGATCTAGAATTTATTGTTAATTTAAGACATAACTGTTTTATTAACGAGAAGGGAATTTATACTAATATCATCATCATCATCAGCCCGTACAACGTCCACTGCTGAACATGGGCCTCCTCCCGAGGGAGGAGTTTTTGCCATAGTCACTACGCTTGGCAGGCGGATTGTTGACCGCAGTATTATGTTGTAATACACAGGAAAACGCTGCTGTCCGTTCCATGGTATACGCTTGTTATACATAGATGATGTTATAACAATCGGGAGCAACGGTTTAACTTGCTTTCCGAGGCACGGAGGGTATTCCCTCAATCAACCAGACCCGGAAACAAAATCTAAGAATTTACACAAAGATTTCTTGTCCGGTGTGGGGATCGAACCCACGACCTCCGAGACTTAAAGCGAGCCAAATACCGCTACGCTGGTTGTCACTATACCTATACTAATATATAGAGGAAAGATTTGCATTGTATAGGCTCCGGAACTACAGAACCTAATTCAAAAAATCTTTCACCATTAGAAAGCTACGGTATCCAGAAGTATCATTGGCTTAAGCTGTAATAATGAATTCCCGCGCGCGGAAAGCAAGTCTATACTAATATTATAAAGAGGTTAAGTTTGTGAATTGTTTGTGAGGTTGTAGAGGGCAATCTCTGGATCTACTGAACCGAATTTGCAAATTCTTTTACCAATAGAAAGCCACATTATTTGTAAGTGTCATAGGCTTTATTGTAAGTCAAGGTTTCCGCGGAAACGGGATCTACGCGAGTGACACCGCGTAGGACAGTTAGCTAATGATATATGTATAATTCCAAAAATACGTGATCAAATTATTTAATGTTATACTAATAAGCATTAAATTAATTAGCCGCCTAACGGAAATAGCTACAATAGGCGGTGATTGAACGTTCAGTATTAAGGAACTGAGTGTCGGACGCGCGGCGCAGGAAATCGTAAAAGCTCATATAGAGCATCGTGAGCGCATCTTCCGGTACGGCGCCTTCCGACGTGCGACGCTTCCGCTTACTTCGCTTTACGATTGAGGGCAACGTTTACTCAACTTCTCTAATTTTGGAAAACAACAAAGTCCTTCGTCCCTATTTGGTTTGTAGGATCTGATTATCCGGATATATATCATTCATTTAAACATGGATCTAACAGTCGTTAACAAGAATACCTATGTGTATTGTGTACAAATATTAAGTACGATCCGCAAAGGAGATAAGCCATGAACAAAAAGTGCACAAGTATATGCAAAACAGTGCACCTGTGAAATTTCAAAATAATTTACTCTCAAAATCCGTTAAGATGGTACCCTGCGATTTCTGAGAACTCTCCGGCGGGACCCGCAACAGGCATGCCGCGGGCACTCCTCAACTCCACAAATGTTAATAATTCGTAGAGTCCGCTAATTTAATGAGAGGCCCAAAAAACTCTAAGAAGGACGTTCTCCAGGGGGTCCTCCTCATCATGGATGTAACCTTATAAGTACGCAAGGCCGCCGCTCTCTGAGGCTATGTCTATGGCGGTCTATGCCCGCTACCTCCGTCTAAGACGTCGTCTGCTGGGCGAGTGTGCCTCGGGATCTCTTCCCTCACCCGCTCCGCGGACTTCTGCTGTGACATAACTCGGTCACAGAATAATGGGACCGTCTCCCACGACCTCTCGCTCTAAAGCAACTTCTTAATGATGGTCGAGAGCGAGAGGTCGGAACCTACTGTGGCGACGATATCCCCCCGCGTCACAAACGCTGGACACTCTACCACCGTGTGCTGCGCCGCAACATCGTTGCAGGCACAGTGGTGACACCGAGTATCCCTCTCGCTCAGAGCCAAAACAGCTATAGCCTGTGACTACCAGAGCAACGTGTCGAAACTGGGACCTGGCAAATTACAGCCGAACATTACCGTTTGATCAACTAATTAGATTAGGTTAAATGAATAAGAGTTCTTCTGAAGGGTTTTGTCTTAATGTGTGTACTTTTTCGTTGTAAATAAATTCGTTTAATTTTAGTTCCAGCATTCAAAAATTTTCTTGCAACAATATTATTTCTTAGCGCCATAACAACGCCAATTTAACAAGGCGAAATATTTTAAATGCAAGTCGAAACTGACCGCAACCGATCAATATAATTTTAACAGCAGATTCCTGAGCTTCAACGGTTGTTAATGTATAAAAAATAATAATACATCGCGGGTTGTTACTAAACCGAAAGAATTTCGATTAATAAAATGTAACGCGTTTTCGTCTAGACATAACCTACTTGGATGAATAAAATTTACGAAGGTGACTCGGGCGTTCACATTTTCATTGTACAGTCTACAGGCCACAATTACGTCGTTAACTAATCTGAAGATTTGACTATGTTGTTATAGGCCTTACTGAATCTACTCTAGTATTTCTGTTACTGTTAGCTTGCATCATGCCACTGCTGGGCAAAGGCCTCTTCCTATGACTTCTAGCTCTTTAGATCCAGGGCTTAATTAGGCCACTGGTCGTTTGTTTTGTCCAGCTCGTCCCGCCATCATTTACGGGGTCTGCCGCGACGCCTTCCAGCTGTGTCAGGGCTACACGTGGTGGTTAGCTTGGCCCAGTCTAGTATTATTAAGTATTAATGATTAATTATTCTTACATAACCAGTCCGAAGTCTGAAAATTGGTAGTGTGTCATCCGTGCTTGCACGTTAAGCTGTCGGTACAGCGGAGATCTCTCAACGCCATGTCGGTAGAACCGTCCCGCCGGATTTCAAGAGTAAAGGAATACAGCGTGTACCTGTATTCATGTACACTTGTGCAATATGGTCTTGCGTAGATGGGTAATCTCCTTAGAGATTGGCCGCTGTAGCGAAATCGGTCGGAAGGACTATAAATAGGTATTATTACAATATTGTAGTGAAAATGTAGCATTACAGAATAATGTACATACTTAAGTAGCCAAATCTGTGGTGACAAATAATAACTTAGTTGCTTCACCTTAAACGATCGATCTCAATCTGTTGTTTTATTTAATATAGGTATACCTATTTATTAAGTATTATAACAATAAGAAATTCCTTTTTAGGGTTCCGTAGCCAAATGGTAAAAAACGGAACCCTTATAGATTCGTCATGTCTGTCTGTCTGTCTGTCTGTCTGTCTGTCTGTCTGTCCGTCCGTATGTCACAGCCACTTTTTTCCGAAACTATAAGAACTATAATGCTGAAACTTGGTAAGTAGATGTATTTTGTGAACCGCATTAAGATTTTCATACGAAAATAGAAAAAAAACAATAAATTTTGGGGTTCCCCATACATAGAACTGAAACTCAACATTTTTTTTTTCATAGACCTAATCTTTGAATAGGTCTTCAAAAATGATGTTGAGGTTTCTAATGTATTTTTTTTCTAAACTGAATAGTTTGCGCGAGAGACACTTCCAAAGTGGTAAAATGTGTGTCCCCCCCCCCCCTGTCTCTTCTAAAATAAGAGAATGATAAATCTGAAATAAAAATTTGATGTACATTACCATGCAAACTTCCACCGTAAACTGCAATTTACCTTTCATTCAATCAACTCGAATATAAAAATATAAAATAACATTTCATTTCGAAACATACGCTTTTTTATTCTTGATATCAAAAATAGGTACGCACTTGTAACTGATACGGAACCCTTCGTGCGCGAGTCCGACTCGCACTTGGCCGGTTTTTTATTTTATCGTTGTATTGGTATAGTATATGAATATATCCATAACTATACACAATGTTAACGAAATCAAATATCAAGTCAATATTCAGTACCTGACTGCACAAAAACCTCTGTGCAAATCGAGCAACTCAAATATTTCTTATGATAAGGAAAAATAACTTGTTAATGCAAATACTAGGAAAGATTGGTTAACTATGTCAAAAGGAATACTAAGATATTCGAAATTTAAACCGCACCAAGATACTATTCTCAAAGCACATTTTCGAACAAAGAAAAAATGTCAATACGTATAAACGAACAGTGTTTTAGAAAGTATCGCGTTAGTAAAGAATTCGTTATGAAATAGTATGAAAAGGTATTGTTTGTGGCGGCAAAGAAAAAATGAAAAAGCAAACAGTTGCGCATTCCATTGGCTAGTAGTGTAGTGCACGTGGTACATTCCAATGGGGTCATGCACTACACGGTGCGCGCGTGCGTAAAACAAGTGCAACGATCTCAACGAATCCGGCCCTATCCTGTACATCTCACTGAAACCCTTCGTTCAACAACATACGAATTAATCTATAAATTCCTAAAAACTATCTAAATTTCCTGTTATTTGCACGATACATCTAACAGGTGTCTGCAATATTATTATCGAGCATACGGGGGAGGGAGTCAGTATGTGCGCAAACGTTGTTGTATTGACCTTATCGATACCGAAGCAAGATACGACACTTATACATCGGAACCCCTACATCCCCTTGAGCGCAGACATTCCAGAATAGGTTTCATTTTAAAGCTAATAATAAGTATTTAATAGCTGACGCAAACGTTATATACGTACAACAATTCTGATGTAGAGTAGTTCTCATTAAGTAGATAATTTGAACCTATATTCTGCTGTCTAGTTTACCCACTAGCCAAGTTAAAAAGGCATTTCGCAGTCATGCTATTAATAAAATATTAGTAACGCTGTTCGGTTTAAATATATGTCCATTCCTTAATGAGATCTCAAAACTTAACATGCGTAACACAAATAAGTTAAAAGGAATCTGAGCAAATTACATACTTATCAATTAGCTAAATCGTGTTGTGATTGGGATTGGGAACTTATAAATCCCAAATAAATTTAGGAGATACCCACATCTTGAATGTCTGAATTAATAAAAGCTTACTATTACCGATAAACAATTTACAATTGCAGGTATATTATAGATGGCGTTATATTATGGGCAGTAGTCAGAAGCTGAACGCAGGTCGGAGGCTCCTCAGGAATGCGGCCGGACGCACCCCCCCTGCATCCTCACGTGCCCGCGCGCGCCTAACTTAATTTATGGACCTTGCAAATTTTAATCAGAAAATTCAGACCGTGTTTAAACTTATTGAAAATACATTTGATGAATGTTTGTTGTTAAAAGCTTGTGCAAATGAATAATTATTTTTCTGTAATTTTGAAAAGGTTTGGTTTTGAACTGTTATAAATAAGACATGCTCAACGATCGACCCCGATATCAAAATTACCAAAAAATACCTGTATATTTTTTTATTCCCTATACAAATCAGTTGACAAAAACTGTACGAACGTGTAATCTTATTTAAAGGCAAATTTCACTTACCTACCTTTTTTATGTAAGTAATTAAGCTCTATAAATATAGCATGCTATTAGTCAAGTCACAGTCAACTAAGGCTCTCATAGCCGGCTGCCTACCGATCCATTAACGAATGACGAGATTAAGCTCCTAGGCGACCAACAGTCTATAGGTGGGTATTCACTTAAGTGCTTTAATTTATATGCATTTCCTAGCTAGGTAAATATATTATCAATTCAGACTTGAGTCAATAGCCAACAAGTAAAAAGTTTAAAAGGGTCTGACTCTCGGACTGATCTCTGGAAGACAATCATTTTATTGAAATTCGTATTGTTTATAATGTAAAAATACTTCTAATTATAATATTAAAAATAAAATTAGTGATGCGTGTGGTTTTGACTCAGTATTTCTACGTAAACAACATATTCGTGTAAGATTTTTTTTATTCGAGACCTGGCAAATTGCCTACCTATTTATGTAAATCAATCCCACCAAACAATACACGTCTAAAAAGGGTGAAAGTTTAAAAAAAAAAGAGGAGCGCCGCCAGAAAAAAAGAAGAGTATAATGCATAATCAGATATGATGCATGTTAAGGATGTATTTTCTGGTAACGCGCCGGCGATACAAAATGGACAAAACGGGTGTGGGTGAGTGGAAGGAACGAACGCCGACACATTCCCGAGGCTCGAATCGTAAATTACAGCAAGCGAGCGGCGCCGGCGCCGGGAGGAGTGCTTGTTACGATATTTGAACAAATTCCCGGCGGTGTTAATCTGCATAATAACAGCGGCGGACACAAAGCGCTCGCCGACTCCCATTATGCGCGGGCGCCACCACCACAGGGTTACCAGATAAAAAGATTAAAGTCCTAGCAGAGAACACCACCAAAAACCATATAACCATAAACTATTTATAACCTGCAAGTTTATAAAAATGCAGCGTTTCTCTTGGCAGATTTATTTATGTACTAAAAACAAAAAACTGCAGTAAAATCAAAATATGTATAGAAGAAGTTCACGACATAATTGAAAAACACAACATAACAGAAATATATATAATTCCTATTTCAAAGATTTTGATCATTTTCTGTAATCCACAATCAAGATCAACTAAGAACTAATTGTAGTCATACTGCATTACAAATCAAAGTCTATACAAATGAAATTCTAGTCCGGTTGACTACATCGGTAGCTCAGTGGTTGTAGTACTTGCATCTGAGATCTGGTGTTCTGGGTTCGATTCCCAAATGGGACAATTATTTACGTGAACCTCAGATATAGTTGTTCTGATTTTGGGTATGCTTCTTTTAGGTGAATTCCCCACGACACATGGATTAATTTCCCTAGTGCGGTAGTTGTCTTAAAAAGAAAAGTCTTGTTAAATGCTTATACATTCTAAAATCTGGTAACCCTGTAGCCGCGCCACCGGCCCGCACCTTCGCGCCCAATACCTACTAGTGATTACCCGATCCCGGTGTTAAATCTGCCGCCTTATCAACACACATCATAATTAACTACCAACGACCGCACCAAGTTTTCATAAAGATTATTTATTTATGAAAAAGTATCGGTGATGGATAACTTGTAATTTTTAAAGTCGATCCATGCAGGAGGTTAATCATCGGTAGAGTATTTAACATACCAGATATTAATTATTATAAGTAGAGGTAGTTGCCAAGTCATTAACGACAGAGATATTATGATTTTATAGGTGATTCATTGTATCTATACATATATTAGTCAGTGTTACATATATGATACGATTCATATTGGTTACAAGGAATATTTCATAGATAAATATTAATTAAATGTAATAAACAACGAAGACTTCGACATACATTTTTTTACGAACGTTTCCAGTTAATCATCATCATCAGCCCGTATAGCGTCCACTGCGTGTGCGTCTTCCTGAGGGAGGGTTTTGCCATAGTCACCACGCTCGGCAGGCGGGTTGGTGGCAGTATTATGCTATAACACACACGGAAACACTGCTGCTGCCATTAACCGGTACGGAAGGCTTAACGTGCTTTCCGAATCGCGGATTAACACAAAAATTCTTGTGTTAATTCGATCGAAATTGGAGATCGAAACCACGTTTTCCGAGACTTAAAGTGAGACTTATACTGCTACACCTAAGGAGTTGAGCTAAACTAATAGAACTAGCAAAACAAAAAAACATCCCTTTTTCGGTAAAACAGTTTTTGATCAATTTGACATCTAAAATTATAATAATAATTGACATCTATAAAACGTACATTAGAGAGTACGACCTGCGTATTCATTGCAAAGCAACCTTTTAATTGTTACTTTTAACATATTTGACACCTGACACGGCCAGTGACATTTGCACAAATGCTGAATAGTTTACAACTTAACTTAACAGCTACTTTAATTTTAATTCGGACATTTTATTTCCAAACCCTGTTTACTTAACGAAGCATTTCTGTTATCCTTCTAATGTAAAGATGAATTCAGACGGAAATTATGTAGTTAGCCAGGGAGCTTTTACTGCACCGGACATACAGACGAGCAGAACTCCAGCCTTTTTATAGTTTATAAACTACAAACAAAGCAACATGCGTAAGAAGGCGCCAACAGAGGGACTTAGATCTCGGCTCAGGGCGGTCGCTGGCGGAGAGATTGAGGAATTATGACTTTGTATTTTTAGTTTTGTGCAACTGTCGCTCTACTTAGCAGTTCGCGGGCTTCTTGGACTTCGGGCCTACGAAGGTTCTTTGCAAACTAAGTGTCGGGACAGCAAGGTAGAATAGGCGAGCAGAGCTCCAGCGTTATTTTTATTGATTTTTTTAAAGATTACTAGCAGTTTTGAAGTCTACTAATATTCTTGGTAGCCCCTCGTGCTAATCTAAAATGCTTGTGTTACAAGTGGGTCCACGTCGGCAGTGCTATGGATGGGGATCGAACGGGCGACCATTAGATCATAAGTCCGACGCCTCAAGCCATTGAGCTACGGCCGCTTTATAAATGGTTTATAAACTAAAAACAAGGCAACCTGCACAAGACGGTGCCACCTGTGGGACTTCTCTCAGGATAGTCGCTTGAGGAATTATGACTAAATTTTTCATTGAATTTTGTGCTCTACTTAACTGTACGCGAGCCGCTCAGGCTCAGACTTCGGGTCTATGATGGCATCGGACGGTTGGAAATATGAAGTACGATGCACAATTTACCTACTGCACTTTCCTGATAACAACATTTACTATATATGCAATTATGATATTAATAATAAAGAATGATATGCATATCCGATTGTAACAAAAAAAACATGAATCTTACCATGTTACTGATGATTTTTATATCGGAATTATATTAAATGACCGTGGATCAGTTTGTTTTAAAAGCATGTTTAGTATATATTTTCATAACTAATCTATGGCGAATACTATGTACGCCGTTATTATCATGGGCATCAGAACTAACGTTATTGTAATGTGATTATTTCTGGTGGTGAGAAAAAGGACGCATTATTATTTAAAACTATTTTTAAATGTCTATGTGAATAAAAATATATATTGACTTTGACTATTTTATTTCTTTCTTTCTTTTAGTCTGCGAAAACATTCTCCGAATATTAACAGTCGGGATCAAGAGGTTGCATATCCATATTCATCACAGATTTCCAAATATAAGTAGCTTCTAAATTATATGCCATCATTTTATCATTACGTTCGTATTTTTATTTCTGAGAAATAAAAGAAAATGAAATACATGTTTTTATTTGTTTATAGTTACCCTCTCATTACTTCCTGTGTTGGCCGCACCTTCCGGATTATCGCGGAGTGAGAGGGGCCTTAATTTGACAAAAAAGTCTTTATGAAAAACACGTGATATTATCTTCAACTGTTAAAGGGATAGCATATTACTGTTTATATCTACCCACATATAGAACATATTAATAGGGAACATATTAATTTGTCCGTCGAACACAAGGAAAATGCTGTATAATAGGCATCAAACTCCTACAATATTGTTTTACTAACGTGAAGTTAACGCTATGCTATTTTCGTTAACTGCTTGTGGTCAAGGTACTTACTATTAAAGTATCAAGAAATTATTTCGACAAAAATGTGAATTCCGAAGCAGTACAATCAACACTTATGTGCTCCGTTATATAAGCAAAAATGTTCGTCTAAAGTAGGTACCGTACAAAGTTAATGCTTATGAACTAGTTTTTAGGAACGCAATAAATGCAAATAGATAGAAATATGAAACGTTATGTAATTCATAAACAAGCCGTCTCAGACATTATAATGCCATATATTTTGAGAAGATACATTGAGTAATTACAAATCCGACAGCAAAAAATGACCTGATTGTTATGTACTTTACTTATTAGATATTCCATAAGTCTGTCTTCCTACTGCTGAATAATTGCTGGGATAGCCAATTTTACTACTAAGTTTTTATTAGGCAGAGCAATGAAAGTACATACTAGAAATATGTAATCAAAGAATGTGATCGACAAAAATAGTAAAGGTAGCCGCTATAGAAACTCTCGAGGACCAATTTCGCAAACTTTCTGGGAAACCGTAAGAATTGAGAACAGTCGGATTCTTCGGAAAAGGTCGCTGCCGTCTCGAACATCAGTGAGAGGTGCCAATATCGAACAGTTATGAATATGGGGGGGGCACCCACGCGTCTGTATAGACGCGACAAATCGCCAAGGTTGTCTTCAATGATACAGTGGCCGCCGGATTTTTCAGTGAAATAGTTTCATCGGGCGGTTTTGGCGGCGGTGACGGCAACGTCTGCGCCGGCGCGCCGGTCGATGCCCCCGCCGCCACGCAATTTGGCTCCACTCGACGTAACTACTGCCTAATGAAACGTCTTTGCCAATACGATCACTCGGCGACTCTTTCTACAACCGACACTGCCTTCTACGATAAACAACGATGTCTATGACTATTTGAATAATATTATATAATAATACTGTGCATGGCTTTAATTTGTCTCTTCCGTAGCTGACTATTCAATAGCTTACAAACAGATGGAACTCATTTCTAAATGGCTACATTTCTTCTTATAAGTTTTTCTAATCGTTGCAGGAGCAATCAATTAAACGTTTCATAATGCAATTGGCATAACACACTTAACAAGCATCATTCTGTCTGTATCGCAATCCATGCCAAAAAGGCAAGTAGGCGTGTGACAACTCATGCCAAACATTCGATGAGTCGAAACGAGACAGTTCTGAGCAGTGTACGAGTATAATAACAAAATTAAACGTTTATATTTTAAGAAAACCAAAAGCAAATCGGTGACATACATGACAAACGAAGGCATACAGTATGTTTTAATATCGATATGTATTAGAGTCAAGTCGGCGCAAGCGGCTATTGTTAACCTCGAGTAGCGGGTCCAATGCATGAAGGCATAGTGCAGCCATAGACGGCTAGTTGCATCCCGCTCCCACGACTTATCAATGAAATGCCTGCGCAGCCGCCGCCACAACGGTGCCTCGCGTTCCTTCTTCTGACGTAACAAAATGGCGGACAACACATTTACAAATATACGTACTTATCCTATTTAGGAATTTATTGGAAATTTGATTAGAAAGAACTGTATTCATACGGCATTAAATAAATATAACTTCTATGGAATAACGATTATGAAGAGTTATGACTATTAATTGTTTAGAATCACTGTTTAAAAATACAGTTTTGCCTGGTAAATTTAGTTAGTTTAATTTAGAAAACGTGGGTTAGATTAGTAAGCTAAAAGAATATTTGCTTTCGATTTTACTAAACAAGCACAAATAATAGGAAATAAGTGCAAGAGCAACAATGATCGAGCATATTGTAACTATTACGAATAAAAAAAATGATACAGTATGCGACATCTACACTCATTATACATTAAAGCATTGATACTACACTCGGATAGATCGCAACATGACTTGCAAATGCATGTAGATCCCGCTAGATGGCAGTACGTTAAACTATCGGTGCGGAGTGTAACAACTCAACGGTTCCTACGACAGCTGATAAGTTTGTTTCCAACTTAATCTTTAGATGGCGCTGCCAGCAATTCTATTGTATGGGTTAACGATCCTTTTACGATAGTGACGAAACTATTGTGGCGTTATAACGCATTATATTTAGGTATTATTTCATATTTAAAAATACAGTAAGCAAGATTAAAGCAAGATTTTTATATCATATAAACTTTTTGCATCACGAACTGTGTGGAAGCGGACTCTGTGTCGCTTCTGCGCCGATGCGCGAATTCTGTCAATTTCCCGGTTGAAAAAAAAGTGTAATAATTATTTTTAATTATGGAGGGTAATCACGTAACGGTATTACAATGACTTAGATAAAAATGGTTTCGCTATTCAGCGATTACTATGCATGCCAAAATATTTATAATACATATCGCACCCCTAGATGAAGACTCCGGCAACTCAAAAAACCTCATTTTTCAGAAATGACGACAAACTGTTTTTAGAGTATATAAGAAATATATCAAAGCTACTTACTCAAAACTCGTTCTTTTTGAGTTAGCGGCACGGATTTAGATATACACAAGAGAAACTACTTCGCGTGCCTTAGCTTACGTAAAAAAATCGTAAGTGGCCACTTTCGCGCTCAGTCTGCATCGGTGTATAGCGCTAGTAGATAGTCAGTTAAAAATATTAAAATGGTAAATTGTGCTGTTATTAAGTGTAAAAACTGTACAAATGCGAGGAGAAAAAATAAAGTAAACGTTTCCTTCCATCGGTAAGTCATTTTTTGATTAATATTATGCGTAATTAATTTAAAAAACAATTATTTTTAGCAATTTTTAGTCTAATACCCTCATTAATACCTCATCATCACCAGCCTGTTGTAGTCCACTGCTGAACATAGGCCTCCCCCATCGATTTCCAGCGGGAACGATCGCTAGCGGCCTGCATTCACCGACTTCCTGCGACCTTTATGAGGTCGTCGGTCCATCGTGCAGGCGGTCGTCCTACGCTGCGCTTGCCAGTACGTGGTCTCCACTCGAGAACCTTTTTGCTCCATCGGCCGTCAGTTCTTCGAGCTATGTGTCCTGCCCATTGCCACTTCAGCTTGCTTATCCGTTGAGCTATGTCAGTGACCTTTGTTCTCCTGCGGATCTCTTCATTTCTGATTCGATCACGCAGAGAAACGCCGAGCATACCTCTTTCCATAGCTCGCTGAGCGACTTTGAGCTTTCTTATGAGGCACACAGTAAGAGACCACGTCTCAGATCCATATGTCATCACTGGTAACACACATTGATTGAAGACTTTGGTCTTCAGGCACTGAGGTATTTTGGACGAGAAGATCTCTCGAAGCTTCCCAAACGCTGCCCAGCCGAGTCGGATTCGACGATTGTCCTCTTTCTCTAAGTTGGTCCTACCTAGTTGGATCGTTTGACCTAGATATATGTATTCGGTCACAACTTCGAGAATGGAGTTTCCAACGGCTATAGAGTTGGGCACTACAATGATTTTGTATTATTTAAGTACTTATTATGTCGAGACTTTTAACAAATAATCGTACCATTTCGTGACTTTTTTAGTATTCCCCATGTAATCAATGATGAACAAGTAATATGCTTAAAACAACCAACTTTACAACTCAAGAAATTTATTTTAGACAGTTGAACAACAAAAACAGTCACAGACAGTAGTCAGTACGTCGAAGTATACACCAGCATTACGAAAAACTAACAATTTTGTAAAAAATATATATTCCTAAGAGCCTTATAAGCCGATCAGAAATTTTATTTTCCTCTGTTTATCTCATTCCTCTGTCTACCTCACTACTCTGTCATAAAATCATACATAAATCGATTTGAACGATTCTTAATAATTCTTTACTGTACACAATTACTGAATAAATGTATATCCGTGCAATAAATAGTATTCGTATAGTAATTGAGAAATGTTATATACAAAGGCGAACTCGAATCGATTCAAACCGCTAACCGCCGCCGCGTAAGGCGGCGTCTTCCCATCACTAAATAGTGCTTGTGACGTCATAATAGGCATTCAAAAAATGGCACGCTTGGTTTTCATACAGATCTTCAGATACTTGTGTCATCTAGGTATATTTATATCTGTGGTTAGCGGAGTCTTCATCTAGGTGTGCGATATGTCAATTTATTAAGTCAATGTTGCTCATGATGTTTCACTGCAACTTCCAAACCTAATTATAATTTCTCTTATATAAATATTTTTTATATCTCGACTCGATTTTATAATGTTTATAAATAAAACGGAAATATAATAATAAATTGCGGTACCAAATTTCGTAAAAATTTATATTTTATAATGTAGTTAATGTTTGCTTCTGAGATATACATGTTCTGGGTTCGATTCCTACTTTATTAGTGTGAACCACAGATACAGTGCTGAGTCTAAGTGGGCCTTGTGTCCGTGAAGGTAAGTATTTATAAGGCTCCTGCATAGGGATTCATTTCTTTAGTGCGGGAATTGTCCATTATTAAAAAAAAATGGAAAGAATAACCAAAAACAAATTCATTCGACATACCTGGCTGTATGGAAGGACGAGTGGTTGGACGAGCTGGCCGCACCAAATGACACGCCCACTGCCAATCCCTCCGGTATGTTATGCACAGTGATGGCCACTACGAGAAGCATGATGCGCTTCCATTGCGACTGTCGTGCTTCTAGCGCCCTGGCGACGCTGTCACGGTGGTCGCCGTCACCATTCTCACCAGTTTTCTGGAAATTTAAAATAAAATATAATTTTAATGTGTGGTTTACTTAGTGGCAGCCTCAATTTTACCCGTTCCTAGTTAGAGTTTTCCAGATTCATGTTTTTTATTATTTTCAATGTCCGAAATATTCCGGCTCGTTTCCCTTATGTGATGGCAAATTTTAACTACGAAAATACATTTGAGGATTTCAATTGATAGCGAATGTTCACACTGTGGATGGTGATGTTGGACTATATTATTATATACCTATTATTCTTTTTAGACTGATACGATTCGACCGAGCATCAGTAACCGTGTAATACCGCGTAAGAGACAACAACTAATATGATTGATAATTAAACGTAGCAAATTGATGAAGAATGAGAAATTGATAAATTTAACTACACAAATAAAGAAAATATTTATAAGCCATTATCACATATCGTCGGTAATACCACGAAAGTGACAGTACCTAATAAGGTATAATTTTATCTGTCAAGAAAAATATAAGTAATATATATTTTAAAGAGAAAAAAAAACAATTTGCTACATTTGATTTTCAACCTTATCAGCTATTGTCACTTACGCGCTTTAAAAAAGGTGACAACACCATGTTAAAGAATTATAGACCCATCACATTGCTGAGCCATGGTTCTAAGCTGCTCTGGAGAGTCATCACTAATGGTCTCGAACACAGGCTCGATGACTTCCAGACTCCTGGAAAAGCCGGATTCCGAAAAGGCTTTAGTATCATAAACCACATACATACGCTGCGGCAGATTATGCAGAAGACCGAGGATATATCGAGGAGGTATAATCAGCCCCTATGCTTGGCGTTTGTGGACTATGAGAAAGCATTTGATTCGGTCGACATTTGGGCGGTTCTAAGGTCTCTTCAGCGGTGACGTATTGAATATCGGTCCATTGAAGTGCTGAAGTGCTTGTACAAAAACGTCACAATGTCGGTCCGAGTACAGGGCCAATGAGCAAAGGCAATCCAATTACGGAGAGACGTAAGACAGCGAGATGTAATAGCTCCCTGGCTTTTTAACTTTAATAAGTCCAAACCTTTTACGGCTGCTCAATGTGCCATGAAATGGAATGACTAAGAACCTGTATAATGGGCGACCTGATATATGAAAATGAAAATAAAAACATTTACCTATTGATAATGTAGACGAATCGATCGTACTTATTATAAGCCACATACTATGATAATAATGAGCAAAAAACAAATCGTGACTAATAAATTAGTTTACATTTTAACGATAATAATAATATTAAATAAAGTTAACCAATATTGTTATGGCATGTGATAGTCGCGTATTATAAATATAATTAGAATCAACCAGCGGGGCTGGGATTAGGTCAGAAGCATAGAACGCGTCTCGAGCCTCGCACATGGAGGACGACCGGACCCTATCCTAGCTTCCTACGAGTCTTTCTCTATCTACGTATGTTGTAACACCCAGAGAAGAAAGACTATGAGAAACTCCAAGATCATTATTTTTGTCATCTTTTAAAGTCTTAAAATTTGTACATTTTTTTTGCAGTGATCCCCATACATCGATATGTACTCGCAGCAGGAAATTGATGGAAACAGTATAGAGAGCGCTCCTCCAGATTTTCATTTTTTAAACTATTAAAACATACCTACAGTCTGATCAGTTGATATAATATATAATAAAGGTCATATAAATATTTGAATAATTATGTTAATTTTTGTATTATCATTCAAACTCCAAAACTAAAGAACGCTGATATGATTAAAAATATGCGTTCACATACGAAAAACATTGCATTTTTAGTTTTGGTTACGTATTCACAAATACCTACTTTCGTCGTTTATCAATCTCACCACAAGTAATTTACATACAAAATGTATTTATGCTTATATCATAAAACTACAATAAACTATTAATTTATTGTTCCTAATTTAATTTATCACAATCTATATAATATAAAGTAACATGTCTTGACTGACTGATCATCATCGTTGAGGCAAAACTACTGAAGTGTATATTATGTACTAGACACGTTGATATTTGGACCGTGGCTTCCTTTTGTAACGTATAGGTCCACTAAGAAATGATTTTGTAAAATTCAACCCCCAAGGGGGTAAAAAGGGGAGAATTTTATGATAAAGCTATTACGGGAACGGGAGTTACGCGGGTGATGCCGTGCGCAAAGCTAGTTAAATTATAAATTACGACAACCGTATGGGACCGACGATCATCCATAGCTAAATTGGTATAACGATTTTAAATCTGAGATTCACTTTTATTAAGATGACACGTCGAATCCTGATGGTGGTTATTTTTTTTTATTTTTATGATAGCCTCCGTGGTGTGTATAACGCTCAACTTAAATCTCGGAGGTCGTAAGTTCTATCACGGCACCAAAATCTTTGTTTTTTAAATCAAAGACTCTTTCTTGGTCTGGTTGGTTTAGGGGCTACTCTCCGTGGTAACACTCCGTGTTAGCATGTTCAGCCGCTGGTTCCAACTATCATAATTATAACACCATATGCCAGGTAACGGGTAGCAGCGTTTACCTGTGTATAAGCGGTAGATAATACGACGGTGACCAACCCGCCTGTCAAGCGTGGTGACAAGAGCAACACCCACTTCGAGAGAGATCCATGTTCAATAGTGGACGTTAAACGGAATTATTTTGACATATGAGTGAAAAAACAAGAATGACATAAGAGGGACACAGACATTAGACAGGGTAAAGTTTATAGAATAAAATGGTCGAACCACAGCCAATCGCCAACAATCACTCTTTCACAAAATTGGTTTTAGCGTTCGATCTAAATTTTACGTTACCAATATTAAAGTTAAATATTTACCAGCGAATTGTGCGAATGATGTCCTCTTCTCCTCTGTGCTGTGTGCTGATTACTGATGCAATCAGCGAAGTCCACCGGTTGTTGGGGTTCCATAGTCACTACAGCCTGATTAGACGGACGCCGGTTTAATGCTGTCATCATTTCTAAATCTTCAAGCTTCTCTTTGGATTCTTTATTTTTGGTTATAGCTGTAATGTTAAAAGGACGTTTTAATTAGTCATTATTGAAGTATTGCAGTATTATAACAACCTCCGTAGCGTAGCGGTATTTGTCTCGATTTAAATCTCGAAAGTCGTGGGTTCGATCCCCACAGCAGATAAGAAATCTTTGTGTAAATTCTAAGATTTTTTTCCGGGTCTGATTGGTTGAGAGACTATCCTCCGTATCTCGAAAAGCACTTTAAGCCGTTAGTACTGAATATTACAACATCATCTATAATAATCGTATATCAAGGGACAGGCAGCAGAGTTTCCTTGTATTATGTTGTACTCAACTTGTGTAGTACAAGCTGCGGTCACCAACCCGCCAGCCAAGCATAATGACTATGTCAAATACCCTCCCTCGGGGGAAGGCTCATGTTCAACAGTGGACGTTATACGGGCTGATGATAATGATGACCTTTTAGGTAAAATTATATTATGGTCAGAACCCCTGGACCAAGTGTGATATTTTATGTTTGGAAACTATCTAATTACAGCACGTTTTTGATACTATTTGATACCTTAATTAAATTATTTAGTACCTCTATGAATAGTGAAAAAACATGAAAAGAAAGTGGCCAGACATTCTGACGTCAGGTTGTCTGGACCACATTTTTTTTAAATAGTTAGATACAGTATAACTTTATAATTTCTTTGTAAATATATAGTACCTTTTTAGCACCTTTACATACTTTTTTCACAAAACTTTAATCGTTCCAGAAAAAAATTTACAGTGGTATGAGAATTTTATAGGAACAAAATTTATTTGCAGCATACATAATATACTACTACTAGAACTGGATGAAGATAACTCAGGGTGGGATTCGTTGGTGAGTTTTGGGAGAGGCCTATGTCCAACTATTAACACTGTACAGAATGATGATCATATTTAAATTATGCAGTTTGGAATATACAGGGTGTTAGTGTAAACACCGTTATCCTTGAAACCAGTGGTTTGGTTTCACTTATAGAAAGAAAATTCAATGAAAAAAAATAATGTTTTTTTATACATTCGCCGCCGCCGCCCGCGTGCTCTGTAGTGTGTAGTGATTATGTCGTACACAAACGTACAGTGGACCGATATGGTTCGGGCATATACCGCGGCTGGTGATAACCTGAACGAGGCTCGAAGAATGTACGCAGAGTTATTCCCTGGACCACCTGTGCCAAACCGAGAAACGATGGTGGCGGCTACTCCAAGGTTACGTACCTACATCAGTTTAGGTCAGTTCACCGAGCCGGCAAAAATGTGATTAACTTTTAAATACGCCTAAAATACCTACACAGTCTGTTTTTTTTTCTTTGTTATTAAATCTAACTTACATTTGGCTACAAAATTTGCCTGTCCAGCAAGGAAAAGTATGAAGGGAAAGTTACATCACAGGTTATGTACAATATTGTGTTTTTATTGAAATGTAGGTAGTTAAAACTTATGTAGGTAGTTAAAACGGACGAAAACTAAAATTATGACTAGTATTGGTTATCAAAAAGTTTAATTTGCTAAAAAAGTTATACACAAAATATAATATCAATCTACATATATGATAAAGACATTATTTTATTACGACAGGGAATGGCAGCTAGACGAGTGAGTGCGGTTTGATTATAGAGCAGGGCTTGTCTTAAATGAATAAAAAAATTAATCCATTAAATGAATGTGTTGTATGTTACGATGTTTTTTTTTAATATAATAATATATTGTCGGTATAAGTTGAAATAAATAATAATCTTAACTAATATAATAAACAGAAAAGATTTGTATTTTTGTGCGTATGTTTGTAGGTAATGAATTAACTCAAAAACTACAGTGCCGATTTCAAAAATTATTTCACCATTGGAAAGCTACATTCACCCTGAGTGACAAAAGCTATATTTAATTATGAAGTTACGCGGGTGAAACCGCGCACGGGAAGTTCGTTTCATATATGTATATATGGTACGTATCTTGTATAAATATAGTATGTAAGTTTATTAGCTAATAGATGTTTAACAGATCTGTAAATTAGTTTGTTGTACACTATAGCTAGCTTTTGCCGTTTCATGCCATGTGGTTTCCGGCTTAGAATAGACTACCCCATGACTTCCCATGGGTGTCGTAAAAGGCGACTAAGGGACATATGGCTGATGGATGGGCAGCAGCATCTATAAGCTCAAGGTTTACATCTTACTGCGATCACCAATCCGTCTGCCAAGCGTGGTGATTATGGCAATATCCCTCAACGATCCTGGCTTGCCAAAGTCTTAAGAGGAGGCCCATGTTTAGCAGTGGACGTAAACGGGCTGTTGATGATGATTTCCAGCAAATCCTCTCTATAGAGGATTTGCTGGAAGAAAATTCATAATTGAATTAAGCTCGCCTTTGTATATGTTGTCTTTTTGAATAAAATGTATTCTTATTTGCTTTTCTGTATGTGCAATAAAGCATAAATAGAATAACTTTCTAGCAAGGTTCCTAGATTTAGAAAAACTAGTACTTACCTATGGTAATAAGTTAGTTTTAAAAAAAAAATTAGTTATTTATACCTAATATGTTATTCTTCAATGTAAAAAGTTGTGAATATGTATATGACAATTCAGAATTGTAAATTTCCAAGAAAATACACTCGGAAAATATCAAGCATACCTATGTGTTGTATTTTGTATTGTATGATATAAATTTATTCTTTGGATGAATATGAATTTCTCATTATCAAGGACTTGCTTGATTTTTATTTTTCATAAGAAAATATCGTCATCATAAGATTTTCCTCGAGTTTTATTGTTGTTTTAATGAACACTTCTAAGTACAATTTGCGTTAATTTACTTAATAAAATCCTGTCTTATTTGTCCATGTGCACCAAGTAATTAAGATATACCTAGATAATTAATTACAACTCCTGTAACATAATCATATCATTTAAATGGGTTATATTTGTAAAGAAAGATAACACTTATGTCTTAGTTGATATATGGTAGCAACCTAAGTGCCTCTGATAAAAGGAGAATCCGTAAAGACTGATCATAAAATCAAAAAGGCACATAGTTTAGTTGATAAGAAACTTTATGTCGCCTACAATTAATGAGGTAATTAACATCTATTTCCTTATTGCGATTAAAATGAAAACTACGGAAAACGTAAAAGCGTGTCAATGTAGGTACTTCATACGGCGTATGGTTTTAACAGTTTAGTTTGTTTTTTTTTTATTGTGTTTTTTTTTTCATAGATTACTAGCAAATTTTTAAGTCTACTAGTATACTTGTTAACCCCTTGTGCTAAGCTAAAATGCTTGTGTTACGAGTGGCTTCACCTCGGTAGTGCAATGGGTGGGGTTCGAACCGGCGACCTCAAGATCACAAGTCGATAAATGGGCTATCTAACTCTGAAAGATTTATTTCTACTACTTCTATTCTCTCTCTTCTATTTATCGGACCTGTATGCTTCTGAGATTAGGGCGTTCAAGCAACAACTTTAGCTTTATGTACTAGTACAGACATAAGTAGATTTAATATTCCAAAACTAGGGTTTTATTCTTAGTCATGCATCACAAGATGAGGTTTGCAGTACCTACAGCACAGTACAGTACAGTGGTATGCAAGAACGATACTTAGCTTTAAGTATTAACTTGACTAAGTGGAGTCTCTCTGTCGTGGTCTCTATTGCTAAGGTAATAGAAATCATCAAAGTGACACCTGACATTTCTAAGTTTTCTCATAGTCTTAAATATTCTTGCATAAGAGAGTTAGGCACGTACTATGAAGACAAGCAAATATTATGTAGTATAAAATTAAAAGAAACCTAAGCAGATTACAATAGTGGCTCCTTTTAATTTATCATCATCAGCCCGTATAACGTCCACTGCTGAACATGGGCCTCCTCCCGATGGTGGGTTTTTGCCATAGTAACCACGCTTGGCAGGCGGATTGGTGACCGTAATATTAGGTTGTAACACACAAGGTAACGCTGCTGCCCGTTCCCTGGTGTAAGCTTGTTATAGATGATGTTATAACAATCGAGACCAACGGCTTAACATGCTTTCCGATTAATTTTTTTAAGATTAGTATAGACTAGCGGCCCGCCCCGGCTTCGCACGGGTAGACTTTTATAGCCTGCCATAACATATTTTCATTAAAGTACATTTGCTATGGCTGTTTTTTTATATATATTGCCATGTAAACATAATTTAAAATTCAAATAAAGTACGTAAGTATTTAAAAGTCTTATTATAAGTGTTTTTACTATGTACCTACTGCTTTCGACGAATATATCCCGCTTTTGTCGCTCTAAGGTTACAAAATCACACTTCAAAAACCAAAAGAAACGCTAATACATACTCTAATGATATCAATACTGCCGCTGAATGCTTGTGTGTTGTGCATGAATGAATGAGTTTAGCAGTTAGTAGGTATATTTTAAACCGTTATATACCTACTTATTGTAAATCTTTAAAAACAAATGAATTTTGATATAGTAGTATTTGAAGTTGTATATTGTTTATATGAAATTTGCTACACAATTAAATTACAACATGCATTAATAAATAGGTTAAACCATGTAGGTGACCCATAGAAGATGAGCGGGTGATACCACGGAAAACGCGCCGCGAAAAAACGAGTAAAGTAAAAGCGACAACCACCGTAACCTAGCGGTATTTGGCTCGCTTTAAATCTTGGAGGTCATAGGTTCGATCCCCCGCCGGACAGGAAATCTTTGTGTTAGTTCTAAGATTTCTTTCCGAGTCCGGTTGGTTGAGGGACTACCCCCTGTGCCTCGGAAAGCATGCCGTTCCATATGAAGGAACGGGCAGCAGTGTTTCCTTGTGTGTTACAAGATAATAATGCGGTTACCAACCCGCCTGCCAATGCGTGGTGACTATGCAAACAAAAATGATGATGCAATGCAAATGACAGTGCACACACAGCAAAAGTGCAATTTTAAGTTAGATCTTGATTGATGTCAATAGTCATTATTGCAAGAGCATTTGTTTACTTCAACATCAATTACTTTTCTCAATATTGATGGATGTATAAAAACCGTGGGGTGTGGATAAATAAAAGTATTGAAAATCAACTTAACTTTGGTCTCTGAGGTTGAAATGACATTTAATGTATTGTAGGTTGCCTGAAGGTGATATTGACCTTTGAAAGGTAGCTTGAATCAATATGAGACATTGATATTATTACTGATATTAACGAAAACAGTTCTTCAAATAAAGGAGACTAAATTAGTACTGGTGTTAAGTATGAACTAGAATCCAATATATACATAGGTTTAGTTAAAATTTTGGTTAAAACTTAATTATTTGTATTTTTAGTACTAGTAATTATGAAATTGTTTGCTATGTCAATATAATAGTAACAGTGCAATGTGCAGCAGTATTGCATTTCACAATGTCAAAATATCAAAACATGTAACAATAATATTATGTAATATAGTGGCATTACATAATATCTGCTAGCAATTAATAATTAAAATAGTCATTGTTCTGTGTCATTTATAAATTGGTAATGAATAAAAATGTGTACCTATATTTATGTTTTAATACCTTGTGCCCTGATATAGTCATTAGGGAATGGTTACTTTGGGCTAACATTAACACAACCGGCACGATTTTTTACCTATAGGTAACAATGTATTTTTAATTTGAGATCTATAAGAGAGGCTTATGTCTATCAGAAGACATCCTATGGATGAACAATATCTGTAAATGATATGTATGTTAAGGTGTATCATTACAATTTTTTATTTATTTGGCTCATCAAGATAATTATTATGTTTATCAAAAAATAAAGGTATGACTTTATTATTATGTATTTCATCCACAACAACCCGTCAAGTATGGTACCACAAAGGCATCACTTCCCACATATTTTTAAGCCTAAATGGAAAGTAGTATAAGAGATTTTTTTTTCCTCTTATAAAGATTACTAGCAGATTTTTGCAATCTACTATTATTCTTGTTTACCCCTCGTGCTAAGCTAATATGCTTGTGTTACGAGTGGGTTCACGTCAGTAGTGCAATGGGTGGGGTTCGAACCGGCGACCTCTAGATCACAAGTCCGACGCCCTGGCCCAATGGCTATGGCGCTTCTTAAAGTCATAAGATTAACATAAGTCATTTAGATATTTGCTGTCTCCTATAAAATTACTGATTCACAGATGCAATATTATTAATAGTGACAAGTGAGATTACAATCAAATGAATAATCAATGAATTTTAAATTCTAGGTCAAAATTAGATGACTAATTAAGATTAGTTGTAGCTAAACTATAATAAAATATTAATTAACAATACATGGATTGCTAATATGGCATTTATATTTACCTATATATATATATTTTTAGCTTAGGATGCTTGAAATAAACAAATAAAATGCATTAAAACAAAATATCAAACTTGTTTTAGTAAGACACAAAGGCATGTTTACCTTGAAGCCATTGCACAAATTACCTACAACTTATCTGATTTTGTATTTTAGAGCCTTTAATATAACAGAAAAATTATCATAGATCTATATCCCTTCTAATGACCCAATTGTTTTTAGTCCATTTTAATTTTTGTGATTATCAAGCCCGAGTAGTATGATAATATTGTGTCTACCTATCAAAATAGGCTTGTATGTTTAGATAACATTTATCTAACTAAAATAAATGCAGCCCATTTATTTCAGTAAAATTTTCTAAATGTACAAATATTATTTTCTATTCTTATGTGAAACTAGAAACTTATGGATCAGAAGATCCATTGAGTTTCTAGTATAGTCTTTGTATAGGATATCTGGCAATCAATAATGATTTCAATAAATATGAAAAATATAATTTTGCAATTTATACCTATGTCCCATTATGTTTCTTAATGTAGCTTAAGCTTAAGTACCTAATAATATATTATAGCAAAATATACTTACTGATCATCATATTTGTTGAACTGATTCCCAGGTAATCAAGGAACCTATCAGTTCCAAATACAAACACAGCACCAAACAAAAATCCGCAAGCAACAGGGATAAAGGCATACTGTCCCTCTGAACCATATAATGGTGATTCTTCACACATTTTTATAGCTGGCTCCAAGAGTGACCAATATGACGCAGCGGTCATCACACCCGCAGCAAAACCCAATGACACGTCAAGTACTTTCCTCTAGAAAACAAAACATAAACAAATGAATAGGTATAATAACATCACCAAATATTTAGGTCCTTAATTTATTTAATGGTATTAATTAGAGTTATTTTATTTAAATTGGATAACTTACATGCTTGCCTCTTATAAAGAAGACACAACCGGCGCCCACAGCAGTTAATCCCCACGTCAGAAGAGTCCCCAGAAGGGCTTGGGTCACGGCACCGTATCCCTCAATCATTTTGAATAATTAATATTGAGTACACTTCAATTTAAGTACCAACTCTAATCATATGCACATTTTATGGGTGAAACATGAGCATTACCATCTTACTATCGTCAATAGTCACGACTTAAATCTTTTTAAACATTCCACATGTTTTTATCGTAATTGTGACCTTGCGATGTGTCAAACTTTGCTTTCTCAGAGAATGTAATAATTCAGATATGAATTGTGTCAGTCAACGTAGAGTGAATTGTAAAGCAGAATTGTCTGTCTACAGATTATACTTGTATCTTGCTTGTTACCAAGTCTTAAAAACTGTTGTTGAGAAATAATAATATTTAGTTAAGATCACACAATGAACGACTAAAAAGCCGAGTGTATTGATAGATTTTTAACTTTTACCGGGTGAGGAGATTGGATGCCGACTGGCCCACTTCTTGCAAAAAGCTGTGGCAAAAAGTAATTCTACAATACACCGATGATACTGTAATAGGTAGGTACTATATATATATAAAGGCAACTGCCCCGGGGCCTCCACAATAGAGGTGCCCCCACAATAGAGATTTAAAATCTTTCAAATTCTGACGAGTAAACTCTACAACTTTTCTACCTTTACATGCAGTACTTTGTAGAATCTTGAATCAATAATGTAATAGTTCTTAAATATTGTAATAACGGTTATTCATCTATACTTGTTGACTCAAATAAGACAGTTAGTAAAATATCAGAATTCAAATCGTCCTGAAAACTAGGTACATACTTCAAATTTTCTACACATTTAGAAGGAAACTAATTTGTGGCCATGGGGCCTCTTCTCCTTTGTTGCCCCGGGGCCTCTGGACTTCTAAATTCGGCCCTGAGAGTAGGTATAAAAGTAGGTAGAGCAGCAAAGCATTGGTGGGTACACTTCATGAAAAACTTAAAAAGAAACTAAAACCTCCACCTAAATGAGTAGCTAACACGACTAATTAATATTGGGTTCTTTCATGTAAGTAATCGTGAAATATATTTTTATTGCCAGCGTTATGAATGCAGGCAATATACCTAATACACATTGGCTACGGTAACCACTTAACGACTTTTAGACGAGCCGCGAATATATTTGCCGATATTATGATACACACACATTCTCTGCTCGCATATATTTTTTTTCAATACTCCTCATTATTTTGAAAGTACCTATATTTTTGTGCATGTATTAATTCGTGCTCTTCCAAACGTTGTTACACGCATAAAGATAAATGGAAGGAATTGTATTTTTGTGATACCTACATACCTATTTAAAAAAGTTTTATTGGAAAAACCATGAATTAATTTATGTACCTACCTACTGAAGGGTGATGAAAGATTGGTTGTACCTATAGGTACCTAGCGTGTGCCTATAGTGTGAATATTTTGGTGAGACTTTTTATTAATTTATAAGTAATTCTTACTTACCCACCACCTACCGTTTATACTCTGAAGGGCACGATCTATAGTAGGCACTCATGTATAGGTAGGTAGGTACCTACTCTAAGGTTTACCCGTCATCTACATATTTCGGCGATATATCTACTTTTCAACTTAGTGCATTTTTTTTATGAAAACACCTGACAAATGTTTTGCCATATGCAATAAATGAAAAAATCCGAAAATCTCGTATCCTGACGTAATGGTATGGACGTAACGGCAACGTATGATGTTGTAGTAGGTTAACTAGGCCTGTATTTTGAAAGCTTAGCTGTAATCATCATCATCGTCAGCCCGTATAGCTTCTACTGCTGGACTTGATACTAAAAGTCATAATCCCTCAATCTCATTGCCAGCGACCGCCCTGAGCCGAGGTCCAAGCCCCATAAACCATTTATTAAGGCTGGAGGTCTGTTCGCCTTTATGCCCGGTGAAGTAGCAAAAGCCTGGTGGCTAACTACGAATGTCCTTCAGAAAAAAAAGAGTAGAGTTCATGTACAATATATGTCTCTACCTTCAATATTTCTTTAGACGACTCCCGCACTAGTTAAATAAATCCCTGTGTCGCGGGGGCGACTAGCACTTTACAACCACATAATTCACGAGGTCTAGTTCATAATATCGTCAGTCACTACCTCGATGGTCGCTGTATCGAAAACGTTCCATCGACGGGCATATGTATCGACAGTACTGACGATATTATGAACTAGACCCTAATTCATGGCCACAAAGTACCTACACCCAGACTCAAAACCACTATTCGTGGTTTACACAAAAAACGGTCCGGGTTGGAATTGAACCCAGAACACTAGGTCTCAGAGGCCACTGCCGTAAACCTACTTAAAATATTCGTTTTTTATCTTATTTACGACTCACATGCGAATAGTGTTTATTCTATTTTATATGGATAAATGAAAATAATAACAGGATGAGGAACTTATATGTAAATCGTACCTATTAAAGTTCCAAAGACATTTGTAACCTATATCTACAGAGTAAACTGAAATTATTTCCCACTGTAAAACACGTGGGATGATTTTTTCGTATTTTTTTAAGTTTACCTACAACACTCACATACCTATAAGAACCGATCTCAGTTTTTATTAATCTACTTACCTACCTCTTAAAAAGTATTTGATTTCAAATGCTGAATAAATATAATTTAATTCATTTATTTATTATCAATTGTGAAGATTACGTCCCTGAAAAATATCTTAAGATATTGTTATACCTACTTAATTCATTAAATTACGTACGTCGTAGTCATGCATTTACTTTTACCTTCGGGCTTATTTTTTTAATTTAACTCAGTTAAATGAGTCATGTACCCAGCGCTCACAGTTATAATTATATGGCATTAATTAGTACAACACATATCTTATATCATTACGACTTCTGGCACAAACAGTATGTCGGTGTCATGATATCAGTCACGTCCACAGTAATGTGTTCTTAGCTTTATCAACAATTCGCTCTCAAGGCTTTTAATGGCCCTATAAAACATTTAAATATATTTTTTAAGTAAACTCCAGTACCTACCTAAGATTAGTTGATAGAATCAGGCGTTGCTTTATGGTAATTTATAAGTAATAAATTAAAGTAGGTTTAATTAAATTATATCTAGTGTTCATTCTACTGAAATCAATTTAATGCAAGGATGCACTTTTGTACCAACAGATTCAGTCAGTTGAATACCCGATACGTGAAAGAAAATAAAAGTGATAGGCTCTGTTATTTTCTTTGACGTGGTATACGGCAATATTCGTGAGAATACGGTCGACTTACCTTTTTACTCCCTAAATTCAAAGTCATTCGATTTGAGTACATACTAAGTACTAAGTCCCTACCTAATATATATTACCTAATACAGTTCTTATCAAAGTTACAATCATATAGTAAATGTGTCATTAGAAATTTTTAAAATAAAGAACTTACCTTTATCTAAGTAGGTACCTTCATTAAACGTTTTTTATGCTTTTTTATTTGGTTTCGATAATGTGATATGATATTTTGTTTTAACTCAAATCCACTTTTTTTTAATAAAGATTACTAGCAGAGTTTTTTCAGTCTACTAGTAGGTATTTTTGTTAACCCCCGTGCTAAGTTAAAACGATTGTGTGAAAAATGTGAATTATGCAGAAAAATAATTTAGAGATGCTATTTTTTTTCTCTTTATAACTATAAAATACTTATTGAAATGATATCAGAATCTACTATCACGCCACATTATTTTTGAGGTCCCGACCGATTCCGGCCATGGCGGCCAGATTCTAAGGAGATAAGCCATTTTCGCGGGACATATTATAGTTTCAAATACAGATGCACTCTCTACAACTTTACTTTGAAAATTGTGTTACGGGCTGGCATTTAGATTTTTCTAAATAGAAAATTTCTAGTAACTCAATTTTATGCCCGAGCCTAGATCGAACCTGGGACCTCAGGAAAGTTTTATAATGCAATAATATCCGGGAACACAGCAGTTTACGATGCTATATCACATATTATATAGGTGTGCGCGGTGATATTCACAAATTTTACCTACTAACAATTAAATAGATAGGTATATCATACCTACTGCCTCATTTATAATTTATTCCAACGTTCGGTAGCACATCATATGTTTAATTATTTTTACCGATATATTAATTAAAATGTAATTTTACAGATTTTATATGCGTATAATTGCAGTCTCAACCTCAGCTTATTGTCTGTCGCGTTCTGTAGATCACCGTAATCGTGTCAATGAACCGTTAGATGTTTTTATTACAAATAGTAGATACATAATTATGTAGGTACACTATAATGTGTATAATGCACATAATTATGTACGAATATATTATAATTATATTCTCATACGTCAGTCATTTTATATACGACTCATTCTAAGTAGTTAGTAAATGCTGTTTACCACCTATCTGATATTTCTGAATGACTTTTTTTTGTTCGGACATGTAGTTACCCGAGGATTTTGCTAAGTCACCGGGAATAAAGGCGAGAAGAGCTCCAGCCTTAATAAATGGTTCAAAAACTACATACCAAGCAACCAGCGCAAGAGGTCGTCTTTTAAGGGACTTGGACCTCGGCTCTAGTTGGGACTCGGCTCTAGTTGGGACTCGGCTCTAGTTATTTGAGTGAACCACAGATAGTTGTTCTGAGTCTGAGTACTTTTCGCGTCCGTGAATTGAGTGTTTGTAAAGTCTCAAGCGACACAGGGATTAATTTACCTAGTGCAGGAATTGTCTTAAAAGAACTTATACTTATAGATGTAAAAACACCGGATAGAACAATTGCAACTAGGTACTAACTGTTTGATTTTTAACTTTAGATTAGATTTTATTTGACTCCCACGCCACTTAAAAATGATTTAGGACAATCACAGATTATTTTCTAGATCTTATTAGTTGAGAGTCCGTCCGAACTACCGTCCGTGCATCGGCAAGTACGTTAAGCCGTTAGCGACTGTCATAACATCATCTAAGACATTCATATTGTACCTACGAGGTAACGGGCAGCAAAGTTTACCTTTATATATACCAAACATAATTCTGTGGTCACCAACCTGCGTACCAATCGTGGTGACTATGACAAAAAAGCTCCCCGCGTTCAAGTATTACGTAACGCAATTTGGGGGGCTCGTAAAAAGTTACGATGCGTTACACGGGCGGGAGGGGGTCTTTCTTACAACACGTTACGTAACATTGTTTGAAAAAAATTAGGGAATTAAAACTCCCAAACCAAAACCAAAATAATTAAAAACTAATAATTTATAAAAAATAAACAAAATATGCAGGTGTTGCGAATTAAAATTCTCTTGTTTTATTTAGTAGATTAAAACTATACCAAGTTTAAAAACTATTACATAACTTTTTACGACTTTAGGGTAAAAATGATCATTTGAGTGTTACGTAACGTTTAGAGAGGGGGTCAAAAATCTCCAAAAATTGCGTTACGTAATACTTGAACGCTCCCGAGGTCATCATACGGGCTGATAACAAAATAATACAAATACTTAAAAAAAATGAGTAAACCTATTACCTACAGTTCTAAAAATACAGCTATGTGTCACCAGGTTAACTTACTTTAATAAAAAACCGGCCAAGGGCGAGTCGTACTCGCGCACGCGATTTTTAGCGTCTGTTGCCGTTATTAAGACTTATCGACCAAAAATCTATATTAAATACCTATTTATTTTTCTGCTTTAAGTATTTGTTGTTACAGAAGCAACATAAATACCTATTTATGATGCTTCTGTAACAACAAATACTTAGCTGTAATTTTTACAGATGGTGTACCTACACCATCTGTAAAAATTACAGCTCGGTACAGCGGAGTCGTAGTAATAGGGTCCCGTTTTTACACTTTAGGTACGGAACATAACAATTTCTGTCTTTATATCCCTGTCTACTTTTATTCCGTATTTTGTTTAGTTTAATACTTAGTTTATTGGCTTTTCCTTACCTTGTTAACGGTAGTTAAAAGCGGATGTGACTCTTGATCTACAGTAGAAACAATACCTACCTACTGGTTTTGAAATAAAAATTGCTTATCTCTTTTTTCTGTAGCTCATTCACACTTCATACAGAATTTCATCATACACGCTGTATATATTCAAAATACCTATCCCAGCCTATTAGCCTGATCATCGACTTCAAAAACTTACTACAATAGTTATTTTAAAGCAGTACTTATTATAATTCAATATATAGTCTAACCAACTTTGTCAAGTGCAACTGCGATATGTCCGCAACTGGACATTAACATGACCAACATTTTCAAATAGCATTTCACTTGTTTTTTATGTCACCTAGAATGCACCTAATGAGGAACATATAGTGCGTGTTAACTTAGTGGTTCAATGGTAAAATGTGCACGCAAAGGCACAGGTATTAGATTAACAACTGCTCGAACACTGGGCGGCTGTCGCGGGCTAGTATTATGTACCGCATGCTCTAGATCTGCACAATTAGCGGGGAGGTACCTCCATACCATACAAACTACCTACCAGATATTGAACTGCCTTCGATCAGTATTTCATAGTAGATTTAACGACTTACGAAATTGCTAGGGCTAGCGATGGATAGAATCTAGTTACAAGCCGCAGTTCATTACATACAAGTAGGTATATTAAACCCTCTAATCACAGTTAGATATAGCGGTCGTGCCTAAGCTGAGAAAATTCATCTGTATTTATAGGATGGGTACAATTAAGTTTAGATATAATTATGACTTAAAACATTGATTTTTAACAGAGCACTGAAACGAAGAAAATGTAAAGATGATTGACTTCTTTTCGTACTCTCCAATACAGTAATCATCCTGACTCCAGGTTACATACCGGGCTACTTTGAAGGCCAAACATGGTTAGTGTCCGTTTTGTGACACTAACACAACGTTGTCTAGACACCTGATAAAAAGAGAACACGTAAGTAAGTATTTAGTTTATTAAATACTCAACGAATAGTATTAATTCAACTAAATATATATCTACCAACCTAGTTGCAGCCTTGTTGCCGCCCCGAGTCCAGGTCTATATCCGACATGGGGCGCCCTCTTACGCATGTTGTATAGCTAATGGTTTCTATACTTATCTTTTAATTAGGCAGGAGCCCTGATCGGTGAGATCATCCTTATTCCAAACAAAAAGATAAACGAACACATACATAGTTAATAAACAACCAGCATAAAAATGCTTCTTTCGTTGTATGGCTGTAAGACATTTCCGGAGCACCGTTCTTGCATTAATTGAATTTACTCTCTACATACTTAAGTGACACCAAGGCGACTGACACGGGTGGTAAAAGGACAACGCTTAATCAGCCAGAGCTAGGATTTATAGGTAACTACTTATTATTAGTTTCATTTATTTAATACGGTTTCAAGGCCGTATTCTAAATCATACTTGAGACAAATTTACCTATTTTTTTTATATTACTACTAGAGTTTGCAGTCTACTAGCATTTTTGTTAACCCCTCTGAATGCTAAGCTAAAATGCTTGTGTTACGAGTGGGTTCCCGTCGGTAGTGCAGTGAGTGGGTTTCGAACCGGCCGCTTGTTAAATAAGTTTTTCGCGTATATCCCGTCCACGGGGAAACTGATTAATAAAATATTGCCTATATATACCTACTCCTGGATAACGTAGATTTCTAGTAGTGAACTTAGTTTTAAAATCAGTCCAGTAGTTTAAAAGAACATTCAAAGCTAACAATAAACAAATAAATCTTTTAAATATTAGTATAGATAAACAAAAGTAAAGTATACCTAGTAAACATAATTTAATATACAGGCAGGCGTCTTTATTTGATTTGACTTACCTGCTTAGTTAGTTATAAGACGACATAAAACCTTGTCAAGTGCGAGCTGCTTTAGCAGACCGAGGCTTCTGAACCTAAATCTAAGAAATAAAATGGGTAACTCTTTCATACACCTTGAAATTTGACACAGCGCAGAGTTTTCAGTGATTGCTGCATTATCAGCGAAATAATTTATTTTTGGTAGTGCTTACAATCAACCTTAATGAAAAGCATTAAAAACTACAACTTAGGTAAAAGAACTTCAAATCTGTGCCGTTCGTACAACATATTATTTTGAATAGCATATGGCTTAAAACTCATTTTGCCGTGTAGGTACATTAATCATTGACGTCTTCTTGAAGGACTTTTTTTTTGTAAAAGACATATCTATTTTGAAATGTTAAATACGTTTGGATAGTAGGTAATATGAGGAAAATCGTGTTCTTAATTTATAGCTATGTTTGAAAAATTGCTTTAAAAAACACACTTGAATCCAAGATATTATGTTGATTTCCTCAAAAACGCGGAATGATTTGGCATAGAAGATAGGTTTTTTTCCTACTGTAGAACGTAACACTCAGCTTATAAATTTGATAGTTTCAGGTTTCTGATAAAGTTGTCCGTCTGTCTGTCGGTCTATCAATACCTATTGACAAACTGACAGACAGACGGACCAAGAAAAATCATAAGAGTTCCATACTGGAACCCCAATTTTTTTGTACATAAGAAACATAAGACATAATGGCTTATGTTCGAGGTTCGGAACCCTAAAATTTGTAGGCTGTTGCTATAATTTGAAGTTCAAATCTACGCAACTGTTACAAATCCCCGAGTGACGCGGACTGCGTAGACGCAGCCAGCGTTGCGTTAAACGAACAAAACATTCCGCTAGATCGTCGATTATTCAAATTTTCGCTGTACTAGTTGCCCGCTTGTTCCGGCCTCTGCTTTTTGTCCTATTTTGTATCTGGTCTGAAATTACGATTAGTCCGGTCAAACTGAGATGCGGTCATCCATAGTAGATGGCCGTGTGAACGGTACCGTTATCCAAACAGCTTAAGCGAATTAAGAAGAAACACTGTGAAGAAGCTATTGGAGCGGAAGTAAGTTATTTGACAGTTTATTTAAACAATATCAAAATGATTGGAACAATAACTCGGTTGTATTGTTAAAGCTGTGGTTAGCTTTATTGACACATATTTTTAGAAGTTGGCCAAGTGAAAATGAACTCAACCGAATACATTCTTACCTACTTACTAATATTATAAACGCGAAAGTTTGTAAGTATGTGTGGATGGATGTTTGTTTAACTTTCACGCAAAATACCGATCGAATTTCGCTCAAATTTGGCACAGGGATAGTTTTTAAAATGTGGTTTTTTACCTATATACATCACCCAACGAGCTGGTTGAAACCAGTAAAACAATGAGCAACAAGGTTCAGTAGAGGGGGCTTGTTACGTCACTCCTAGGTAAAATTGTATCGGGAAGTGATTATGATAGATGTCTAATGAGATTTCAACCATGCTATATCTCCTTCATTATTTGTTTACGGAACGAAAAATAAAATATGTGTACTTCTACCTGACTGACTAAATATATTTATTCAGGCGTTATTCATATTGGGATAGTTAAACATAATGAAATTAGCTAATCTTATCGTCAAATTTTACCACAGTATAAAACCTTCTTCCATATTACATTTTAATATATATGTTTTAAAGAAAAACCTATTTTTCGGACACACAAGAACCTGCTACCGTTTTTCAGACGGTTAAAAATAATATACACAAGACTGCGGTTTATACGATTTCCATGTTAGCCACCACAAACTGTTAAGTAACGGAGTAAACGGAGGCATACCGTTGGGATCAGTTTCGGTCATCAGCGATAATGTACAAACAATCATGTGTGTCACACGAGCATGCGGAAGTTGGATCATTAATCTGAGAATCCGATTCACAAGTTTGCCGGTATAGTGCTACAAGAATAAATTGGCAACCAATCCAAATATGTTGTATATAATATTAGGTATAGATATATAACATACTTCCTGGGGGCGGAACCCGCGTAACTCCTGTAACCTGTAAGAACTTCGTAATTAAATATAGCCTTTCACGATAAATGGGCTATCTTACACTGAAAGATTATTTCTAATCGGACCAGTAGTTCCTGAGGTTAGCGCGTACGAGCTGACAAATAAACTCTTCAGCTTATATAGAGTAATATTTGAACGGTGCTCACAACTACTTTTTACAAAATTGCCATAATTATAGGCAAGTTTACTTACAACATAGCGTTCAAAGTTTTAATGCTGATTTAATCTGAGTCTTCAACCTTTTATGTGCGAACTCAGGGATTTATCTTCATTTCATGTCACATATTTGCAATCGAATATTTCGTTTCTGAGTGAATTTACTTCAGACAGAACAGATCCCTTAAAGTAAAATGAAAATCAAGTTTTAAAACAAAAATTGATTCATTTAACACACAGTTTAGTATTTTTTTTTACACAAACAGTGGCTTAAAGCCTAAGTTAGGTTTGTCCAACCACTGGGTTCTCGATATAAAACGAGAATTAAAGACAACAATGTTTTCATTTTCATTTCAATCATGTGTAAAGACAAAAACCTTTACGTTTATATAGACCCTAAGAAAGCAAAACCAAAGAGAGCAATTTACGGTCGCATCACTATAAAAGCAGGAATGGTAAAAACTACCGACATACGACACTCCAACGTTAGCGCGTGCCTCGCATTTGATGAATTTCCCGCCTTCAGATCGTCACATCACATTAGAACTACTAGTGTGCAGTTACAAAGACATGAGCATTGATTGTTTACCTCTAAGAATGTCGACTTGTTAGGTGTTTTAATGCGATTATGTTTTGCTGAGATTAATTGACATGTCGTTGATATCGTGGCAGTACAAGTCAGTTTGATAGATGTAGACGTACCGCTGATTGGGTTTATTATCAGCCCGTATAACGTCCACTGCTAAACATGGGAAGAAAAAAACCCGGCCGCGCTTTGAGGCACAGAGAGTAGTCTCTCAACCTTTCCTTGATCACTAGATCCGGATAGAAATGTTAGATTTTACACAAAGATTGCTTATCCGGCGCTGGGATCGAACACCGGACCTCCGAGATCTAAAACGAGCCTTTAACCGCTACACTACGTAGGTTGTCTGATTGGGTTATAATTTATGCAGAAGTACGTAAGGTAGGTAATAGTAAAATGTTACACAGTATTTTCTATAAATTTCTTTTGTATATTTCTATACTAATCTATTAATATTATAAAGAGGTACAGTTTGTGAGTTTGGAAGTTAGTACGTTCGATCTATCGTACGACTGATCTGATTGTTTAAATTCTTTCTCCATTAGATAGCTACTTGCTTCAGGACTAAAATCAGTAATATTTTAAGACGAAGTTCTTACGGGAACGGGATCTACGCGGCGGAATCCGTACGGGATAGCTAGTTTTGAATATTTTCAACCGACTTTGAAAATTAGGTACCTAAGAATATTCTTAATTCTATTTGGATTAATAATTCCAAGTGGATACATCAATACAATAATACGTAGGTACTAAATATGTAGGTATATAAAACCGAAACTCACATACAAACTAATTTATTCAGTTTTATTCAGCACAAATAATCAATTCAACTTTCTATGGGGGACGTTATCGTTAATTTCCAATATATTAATCTGCCTATACATGGAGTTAACTGGTTGTTAATTCCGAGTAAATATCAGTAGTTATTGGTTCATTACATTGGTTTTTATTCACCGTTTACAGTAACCACGGCCACGGCTAATGGGTTTCTTGCTAGAACAAAAATTACGAAGGGAATTGACCTATGATAAAAATCCTGCTTATTTCGTTACGCTTTTTATTATTGGCAATGTTGGACGGAGTTTTGGCTGTAACTGTTTTATTTTTGTTATAGAAAAGCTTTTTTTTGTTCTATATGGCTATTTGTTATTTACATAATTTAAAATTTTTCGAAATGATGAGGAATAATTTGTAATTAATGTGTGTGAAACTGAAAAATAGAGAAATAAAATATATTCCGATTTTGTTATGAAATAGGTGTTTTAAATAGGTAACCTACTTGTGCTATTTAAAACAAAATAATAATAATATCATAACTGTAAATATTGTGCAATTTTTGAAAACTAAAATAAAACACACTCACTTAGATACCTACTACAAAAATAGAAATACACACTAGTTTTAGATAAAACGAGGTAGGTCTTGTTTAAAACAAAAAAATAATAATAACACAACTGTTAATATTGTGCTTATGTTTTAAGTGGAAAAGGAAAATAAAACACACTCTCTATAAAAATAAAAATTCACACAATATATATTAAATCTGATCCAGATTCACAGCCACAACTTTTACTGTTTTACATTTTTATTTATATGTAAGCATTTACTCACCACCTATTAAGCAGTAGGTAAACTATATGTATAAAGTGTAATTATACATTTAAATCCTTTCTTTTTATTATAAATAAAAGGGAAACAATAAATGGAATCCATTTACTTTTTCCCTTTTAGTTACAATTTGTTAATTGTGCTTTGTGATTATGCATTAGGGCCAAGCCTTGCCATTTATAAAGCCATATCTAAAGTATAATTGCTAAGCAACATCATGAGTCATATTTAATTATGCATTTTATGTAATCTCTTCATAAGGTATATAATTCAATACCACATACAATTAGCTTTTTGCCCGTCGATATAACAGACAAATCCAGACGTATTATTCCATCCAGCTTCTAGGCTATTAGACTATGCCTGGAAAAGTAACAAAGTCCTAAGCCACTTGGCTTTTGTTAGCCCACCTTATTCTTAACTTCTCTACATAAGTCCGTTCGAAAAATACAAATCCCAACCTGGGGATCGAACTCGACACGTGGTTACCGCTGCACTAAAAGCCTAATATTTTTTCTAAGTCTGTTGGGAAAGCACGTTAAGCTGTTGGTCCTGATTGTTAGAACATTATATATTTATCCACATAAAAGGCTAAAATCTCGAAGATCATAATTAACTACTAGTAACTTATAAACCTGAAGCTACTTTACATTATCTTAACAATTTATCGCAACAAGTAGGTAATGACTGACAGTCAGGGTCTCACCATTTAGCACATAACATCAATTACTTCTAAGATAAGAAAATTCCTTCTCGCAATAAGGAATAAAAAAATAATCTACTCATCTGCAACTTTGATTGACTTTCTATAGCGGTTTAACTTGATATCGCATCGATAGATAGATTTACAAGTATTTAGTTATCTTATCCAAGTATCATCTCATCAGCGAAGAGCGCGACCTAAACATGACTTTGATGACCTGATGGTGGCCGCAACACTCAAACGCCACTCGATGTATTAAGAACTGCTTACTTAGTTTAAAGATGGGATTTAATTCAAACAGAATATTTAGTTACAGAGGAAAAACTTTTAATACCTAATGTTTAGTACCTACTCTATATTATTTTTATACACGAATCACAATTTGCGTTTCTTCTATGACTTGAAAACGGACTTTTTATTAGAGTCCGTTTACTACCAAATCACTGAATCATAAGTTTTTATACTTTCTAACAATTTTCCAGATGAGAAAGAGTACTTTTTTACCACTTTTGACATTTGATTTTGCCCTTTGTTAATCACAAAGTGGTAAAATCAAATGTCTAACTAGGTGATTAATGTTTACTTTAAGTAAGTACTACCCTACCAATTCCAATAAGTCTAAGTCCAGCAAAACCGCAGACAGGCAGACAGACTGGGGCACGTGAGCAAACAGTGTTGGAAGTATAACGCTGGCCATCTATAATATTTGAATTATTTAATTCTGTCAAAGGCCCGTGTTCCTTCTGTTTTGTGACTTCTTGATTTTTTCTATATAAACATATGTCATGTACAATTGATTATAATATATTAAATATTTCCAAGTTTATTCCCACTGCGTATCACTCAACTCTGCCTACCTCCAATAGGTTATGTGCCGCATGTAGTGTTGTGTAAATATTTTGTGAAAATATTATAATTTTACTCGAAATATGGAGGAGTATACTAACTCGAAAGTTACTATGGAAAAGCTTAAAGGTACCATTAACTACAGAGATTGGGCATTTCAAATGCAAAATATATTCGTATTCGAGGATTTGTGGCAGTGTATTACTGGAAAATGTCAAACCGCAGGTGAGAACGCTGACAAATTAGCTCGTAGAGAGGTAGAGGCTCGGAGAAAGCTCATGCGAGGCTATGTTTGAGTGTTGAGAAATCGTGCTATCCCCACATTGTACAGGCGAAGACTGCGAAGGATGTTTGGGATGCCTTGAGGAAGGCGTACGATGACACCGGGTTGCAAAGAAGATTGTCGTGTCTGCGAACTTTATGCTCGATAAAGCTAGAACAGCTCGATTTAAGTTTATTTTTGATAATACTGGATGTAACATATTAAAAGCTGGAAAGGTAGTTTTACACTCTAGGAAAGTTGGGAGAGTTTACAGGCTTAATTCTGTCGGTGGAGTAAATTTGACAGCGTCATCAACGTCTAAGGACATGATGTTATGGCATCAAAGATTAGGACATCTTAATTTTGACAGCTTGGCATCACTTAGGAAGGTTGCTAATGACATTGATTTTCAGGTTACGACTCAGAAGAAAGTTTGTGATGTATGTCTTAAGGGTAAGCAATCTCGCGCTCTCTTTGAGACTAATCATAATAAACAGGTGGCCGATACGCGGCTGGCGCTCATTCATAGTGATGTCATGGGCCCGATGCCGACCACTTCTCTCGGAGGCAAGCGCTACGTCCTCCCGTTCTTAGACGACTACTCCAGGAAGGTATTTGTCTATCCCATAGCGAAGAAGAGTGATGTGTGTAAGTACACTATTGATTTTATTAGTCTAGTAGAGAATCAGTGTAATGCTAAAGTCAAGGTACTGAGAACAGATAACGGCACTGAGTATGTTAATGCTGAGTTGACGAACTTTCTTAGGAAGAAAGGGATTGTTCATCAGCTGACGGTGCCCTACAGCCCGCAACAGAACGGATCTGCGGAGAGGCTGAATCGCTCTTTACTTGACAAAGTCAGATGTCTACTGTATAATGCAAATCTCGATGACAAGATGTGGGCAGAAGCTGTAAACACAGCGGCATTTCTTATCAACAGGTCACCAAGCTCAAGACTATCTGGTCGATTACCAGAAGAGGTATGGAGTGGTAGAAAAGTGAGCTTGAAGAATCTGCGTATCTTTGGTTGCGAGGCATTTGCACATGTAGATGACTGTAAACGTAAAAAGTTAGACCCCAAAAGTAAGAGGTTAATCTTTTTAGGATACTGTGAAAACGTGAAGGGATATCGTTTGTTCAACCCTGATGACAATAAGATCGTTGTATCACGTGATGTGGTGTTCAATGAATCTGTGTTTCCAGGTAGACATTCTAAAATAGGGCCAAAACCTGTGTTTGAACCTATTTATCTTACAGGAGATGATGTTGAGGCGGAGCCAAATACAGCTCCAGATTCACCAAATGATCCTGTTGAGTTGGAGTGTGAACGCGAGCCAAGTGAAAATTCTGGTCAACGATATAACCTACGTCCACGTAAAACAACTTGCAATATTACTAAAGTGTGTAATGTGACAGAGCCCATAGAGCCGCGTACTGTCAAAGAAGCTTTAAGTTGTGAAGGTAAAGAGTTATGGCAGAAAGCCATGAAGGAAGAAATCGATTCTTTTGTCTTACACGGAGCTTGGGATCTTACTAATAAACCAGTTGACAAGAACGTCGTTAAAAATAAGTGGATTTTCACCCTTAAACGAGACTCAGACGGGAACATTACATGTTATAAGGCAAGGTTGGTAGCGAAAGGCTTTACCCAAAGATATGGTGAAGATTTCCATGAAACATTTTCACCGGTGGTTCGTCACTGTTCTATTAGATTGTTGCTATCTCTGGCTGTCGAAATGAACCTTAAGATTGATCATTTAGAAGTGCAGACAGCATTCCTAAATGGAGATTTGCAAGAGGAGATTCATATGCAACAACCGGAAGGTTTCATATGCCCTGGGAATGAGAACAAAGTCTATAGATTACGAAAAGCTGTTTATGGGTTAAAGCAAGCATCGCGATCCTGGTACCAAAAGGTAAAAGAAGTTTTATTTTCTTTAGGATACCAGCAATGTAAACAAGAGGACTGCATCTTCACTAAGCGATCAGGTGAGTCGATTGTTATGATCGCTCTTTATGTTGAGGATTTTTTCGTGTTCTATAATGACAAGCGTCTGACTGATATGTTAAAAAGTTATTTGTTAAAGTTTTTTAAACTCAAAGACTTAGGACCGGTACGAAACATGTTAGGAATAAAAGTAGAACGTGATGCGACTTCCATTAAACTTAGTCAGGAAAATCGGATTGACAAGTTGTTAGATCGTTTTGGCATGACAGACTGTAGGCCTGTAAAGTCTCCCATGATAACTAATATTAGTTCTGTCTGTGAGAGTTCTAATAATGCTACGAATAACATTGTAACGAAGTTTCCGTACCAAGAGTTGATTGGTAGTCTTATGTATTTATGTGTTACCACGCGACCTGACATTTCGTTTGCTGTGTCATATCTTAGCAAATTTAACAGTTGTTATACGGAATTTCATTGGAATCAAGCTAAGCGTGTACTGCGATATCTTAAAGGTACTAAGAATAAAGCTTTAGTATTTAAGAAGTCGAAAGTAAAACCCGTTCTCGAAGGGTACTCCTCAGATGCGGATTGGGCAGCGGACCCTGATCGAAAGTCTGTGTACGACTTTCGATCAGGGTCCGCTATGGGTATGTGTTTAAGTACGGTGGTAATTCGATATCCTGGGGTAGTTATAAACAGTCGTGCATAACGCTTTCGTCGACCGAGGCGGAGTATTGCAGCTTGAGCGAAGCGAGCAGAGAAGCGGTCTTCCTGCAAGCTTTAATTAGGGAATTGTTAATGATGACTAGTTGTAAAATAGTAATGTATTGTGATAATCAATCTGCTATACAGCTTGCTACCAATCATACTCTTCACAGACGGAGCAAGCATATAGAAATAAGATTTCATTACGTTAGAGATATGTTTGATAGGTTTAACGTAGAATTTGTATACATCCCAACGGATGCTATGATAGCAGATGTGTTCACTAAGCCCCTGGGCTGTATCAAGCACGAGATGTTCACTCGACAGCTTGGCGTGGTATAAGGCCATGATGATGCCCACGTTATGGGGGGGTGTTGGAAGTATAACGCTGGCCATCTATAATATTTGAATTATTTAATTCTGTCAAAGGCCCGTGTTCCTTCTGTTTTGTGACTTCTTGATTTTTTCTATATAAACATATGTCATTTACAATTGATTATAATATATTAAATATTTCCAAGTTTATTCCCACTGCGTATCACTCAACTCTGCCTACCTCCAATAAACAGGCTTGTAAACTACAAAACCCTATCTAGCAACGCTACAAGCGACGTAGAAAAAGTGTAATTTCTTCGCGCGAATGTCATGGTAATCAACGCGTCACGGACGCCGATAAAGCCTAATTTTCCTAATAATCTGACGCCAATCAAGTAAATAGATCACGAGATTGTTCGCAGCGGTTCGGTGATCGTGTCGTGAGAACGATAAGTTACAGGCGAGCAGGTGGTTCCCTCCCCGGCGGTGGCTAACTGTTCACCATCATCAACGGAGCGAGCCGAGCGCGCCTCCGCGCAGTACTATCCAGAGCCACCGGCAAAGCACGCGGCCCGCGCTCCGTACGACAACCGCTACCGACCGCGACCGTCCGCTCTACAACGAAAGAGTAGCCGTCTACCCGCGCCAAGTGTTACCGGTTCAAAGTTAACCAGTGCACACAAATAATATATCTCGTATGCAGTGATCATAAGTTTATCTGGATTTTGGTACAATTGTTTTTATCGCAACTAGTAAGGTAATCGGGGCAGATAGCATTAACGGTTGGCTCCGCGCTCGAGTGTGGCAGACCGCAAGCATGACGAGCGCCGCCAATTGCGCTCTCGTGCTGTTCTTACTGGTGAGTATGTTAAAAATTAAAAGCTCTAACCACACCACATATATATTTTTATTGGTAAAATTACAGACACACATACATGTAAACCAGTAATATACCTAAAAGTTGCAACTTTGTTTTCGTATCATTATCATACTTAGATAAATTCATTTAACAACCTTGCACTGAGGAAATAGATGATGAAATGATAACGTTAATTGAATTGACGGACACAAAAGCTATTAAGGCTTACATTTACGTGACATATTTTGATATTAAAAACAAACATATTATGAAAATATTAACAAAAATAAAGGCTAAGGTATGTGTTGTACATAGGTACCGGAAATTAATTTTTAAGCCTTTTTTTAATCTGTATTAGCTACTATACTATTATTTACCAAGGTGCTAAGCAAAAAAACTAGGAAATAAAATTGCCCTAGGCTTAACATTGAGATTCGACAAACACTTTACAAAAATTCGGCAAACATTGACAACGTTTTCGAGCACTATGCAAGAAACAAATGCATTTGGCCAAAGCTTTAATGTAACTGAATTATACAATACCTTTTTTGTATTTTACATGTATCGATCAATTGCATGTTCAATCACCATTCAAATGCTAATCAACGGACGAACAGTAAATCTATCCATCAAGCTTTTTACCAATGTGCAGTGTGGAGATTATAACACGAACGTAAAAAAATATTCATGCAGAGAGTAATTGCATGTTAAATAAACCCAAGCTTCTGTGTGTACATATGTTTAGAAGTTATAATCGTTGTTACACAGGTATAAGTTTCGAAGGTCATGAGTTCGATCCCCACACGGAACAAGAAGTCTATGTATAAAATCTAAGATTTGTTTCCGGTTCTAGTTGGTTAAAGGACTACCCTCCGTGCCTCGGAAATCACGTTTAGCCGTTAGTCCCGATTGTAATAACATTATTTGTAATAAGCGTAAACCAGGGAACGGGCAGCAGCTTTTTTTTTGTATGGTACAACATAATACTGCGGTCACCAACCTGCAAAACGTAGTGACTATGTCAGAACTGTCTCTCTGGAGCAGATTTATGCTCAGCAGGGGACGTTGCCGGTGATGATGATATTATTCCCCTGATAAGTACTCTGCCAATTGCTTTTTTACCTGTCGGAGGATCTGGCTAAGTACTTTAAAGAGTTCAAAAACATTTGTCCCCACTAGTCAATAAAAAGTATCTTTTTCCGTATTTTGAAACTGAAATAAGAGAAAGTCTTAACAAATATGTAAATAACATATGAATACCAAAATAATAAGGTCGGTTCCTGCCTATATTATTTGCAGCGATAAATCGTTTACCCGGTGTGCTAAAATCTGAATGTTTGTCCTCATTGCCGAGTGTTCAAGACAAGTTTATATTTGAATCCGGTTTGCCTACTAGAATAAGTAGATATAATCATAAATACAGTGTTCGTAATAAGCTCGAAGCTCTAAGAACATCTGAATGCAACCAGCTGACCCAGTTTATGCAGTCTTTGTCGCACTTACTATTATAGTTACAATCTTGCTTAGATATGCCTGTTGTAAATTGCTATGCACAAATTCTTCTCGCTTTACAACTTTTTCGTGGAAAACAGACAGATAGTGAAATAGAACAGAACCTTCAGATCCTCAAAAGCTGGTGCATTATGTTAAAACCAGTCATCGCGCAAAATCATTTCTAATGAACAGGGTTAACTACCAAGTCGGGAAATTTGGGAGCAGAGGTGACATACTTATTTGGTACTAAAGTACTAAAATATGAGGTAGGATGTAATTTTATGACATATAATTAACTAACAATAGTTAGTTTTCATAGTGTCTCAATAGTTAACACTGCCAAAAAGATTACATACGACAACGTCATTAACTGAAGGATATAACGGCTTCTAATATTTCTGAAGAACGCTATCTAGTGACACCACACTTAAACTGTATTACAGAAAGTACAACCAATGTACTTTTTTAAACAATTACTACTAAGAGAAATAGGACTACTAATTACGAAATAATCAATTTATATGCCTATTGGACGGAGAGCTGACAACCGAAAAGGCAAGGTAATTTGATCATTCATAAAAATGATTTATCAGCTTACCTGGAGCATTCTAAGCATAAAGACGTCGACCTGGCAGGATTCGCGTGGTGGATGTGGGAGTTATGGGGTGGGAAAAAAATAAAAAAAAGGTAATGTGATCAGGATTACTTTTTATGCCAAATGGTTTGCCTACCTCCCCAAAGCACACAAAAAAAATCTGGCGTTATTTGGTTGGTGGAAAGGTAGCGCCAGGCTTAATTAAAGTGAGGAAAAAAATAATATTTTTAGGTAATAAGAACAAGGCTGGCTTTTTTTGTGCTTAAAGTTTATTATTCCCAGAGGCTAGGAAAAAAAAGCCAGCCAATAATAGTGGTGGGAACATGTCGAAAAAAATAATTGAAAATTTATATTTTAAATTGTATTTTGCTCGAGAAAGAGCTAAGGGGCATGAAAAAGAGCGCGTTGAGGGGATACACGCAACGACGGCGTCCGTGCTCTCTCGGCGCGTCGTTCATGTTCGGTAAACCGAACGCGCCTGGCTGGCCTCGTCGCACTCGTTGAGCGGAAAGAGCCGAACGTTTCCGGAGCGCCAGCTGTTTCAGTTTAGCGTCTATTTTACAGCGCGTGAACGTGTTTTTATATTCTGTTTAAATAAAATAAAATAAAATAAAAAACATATTTATTTACGTAAACCAATTACAGGCACATTACCGAGAGAGCACGGACGCCGTAGTCACGTGTATCCCTTCCACGCGCTCTTTTTCATGCCCCTTAGCTCTTTCTCGAGCAAAATACAATTTAAAATATAAATTTTCAATTATTTTTTTCGACATGTTCCCACCACTATTATTGGCTGGCTTTTTTTTCCTAGCCTCTGGGAATAATAAACTTTAAGCACAAAAAAAGCCAGCCTTGTTCTTATTACCTAAAAATATATATTTTTTCCTCACTTTAATTAAGCCTGGCGCTACCTTTCCACCAACCAAATAACGCCAGATTTTTTTTTGTGTGCTTTGGGGAGGTAGGCAAACCATTTGGCATAAAAAGTAATCCTGATCACATTACCTTTTTTTTATTTTTTTCCCACCCCATAAATCCCACATCCACCACGCGAATCCTGCCAGGTCGACGTCTTTATGCTTAGAATGCTCCAGGTAAGCTGATAAATCATTTTTATGAATGATCAAATTACCTTGCCTTTTCGGTTGTCAGCTCTTAGTCCATATAGGTACCTACACTAAATACACAATTGATCAAAAAAACAACTAAAGGTTGGTGGTCTTATCGCCTTCAAAGTATACTTCTAGTGCTTCTACAAAAACCATACCTATGCTAAACAATAATTCAATTATCAAATAATGTTTTAAATGATTCTCCAGAATTGAGTTAAGTTCTTGCTGCAAATCCTCTTTTATGACATCTATTGAATGAAAACAAATGCCTTTAGTTTAGAAAATAAATAAATAGGTGGTTGTAAGTAATCATTGATATCTAAAATTCTTCGGCTTTGTGCAATTTTCTTTTCACTATCTTATCAAATTTTTTCGTCAAATTTGCCTTTTCAAAAGCCACACAACGCTCAAAAAATTATTTATTTGTCGTTTGACCTGCTGTCAAGAATTAAAAGTCCCTACCTTCATACATACAATATCACGATACTCAAAGAAAAGAGTCAACATGACTTTAGCTTTTAAACAGGAACGGATACTCTTCTTTTAATCTGAATGAAAATTCTCAGTCACTATTTCCTGTATTTTGGCGATATTAACTTCAGTTGAAAACGCAAGCAAGTCCAATCTTTCAATTTTCTGTCCAATCACATCTCAAACTCTATTAAAAACTTTGTACATAAGCGAGTGTTTTTGATATAGTCGAATTATCATAGGGTTCGGTCACTAAAAATGTTTATCAGTGACCGACACGAAAACAACACGAAATTCTATTGGCGATGGAAAATTAAAGACAAACACTTTGTTAGATGTTTTTATCCATAATGAAATTCGCAATGCGCACTAATTAACAGATGCAGCTCTAATTATTTTACGCCAAATTCCAAAACGATCATGTTAATCTAACAACAAAAAACATTTATTTGGCTCCATGAAAATAACCCATATAATTATTATAATCATTCTCGATACTTTTTTGCCAAAAATGGTTGTTTAAACTCACGCACTTGTGGAAAGTCCTGCCTTTACAGAGAACCACCGGGCTATGGCTGGACTGCATTATTAGAAAAACATAAGAAATAATTGAGCTTTTTTTGGTTATTATTTGTCTGTTGAGTTAATCAAAACTACCAAGATTTTGATAGTTTTAAATAACTCTTATTCAAATTCAAAGGTCCCTCGAATCGCTCCCTCGAATTCAAAGGTCCTCGAATTACCACATACCGACCGATTCCCTACCTCTGAAACATATAAATATAATAATTAAACAATAATCTCAGAATAAGCAAAAAGTACCCCGCCACTATGGTGATGAACATGTTGCATTTTCCATTGTGTCTTTTAGCAAAAGAACTTTCGTTAATTACCATTAGATGTTTTTTTTTGTATAATATACAAGGGGTAGCCGTGTAGATTCCGGCTAGTCGTGTTGTTTCCGACTAAGAATACACCACTCCATGCGACTTATGGACCATGGGTCCCATGGGTGCCGTAAGAGGTGACTAAGGGATATTCAGCTGATGAATAGATTGCAGCATCTATCAGCTCAAGATTAGTTACCATCATACTGCGATGCAGCAATTCGCCGTCAAGCGTGATGATGGCAATATCCCTCAACTGTTAGGAGGAGGCCAATGATCAGCAGTGGACATAAACGGGCTGATGATAATGATGATGATACAAGGGGTATTGCATTAGGCATCACATTTACTGTTACAGTCGGGGTACTAGGACTACAAAAGGTATGATCGAGGCAAACCGTGCTCCTCTGAACTTTAGTAATGGAGACATTGGACACTGAAACTGTATGACATATTAATATGCGTATAAAAAGTTTAAGAATCTCTTGTAGAAAATATTACGTTATTTTTTATTGAAGCTAATAGCTAAAATGGTAAAAGTTTAGAGAGCTAAATAAAAACAATGATTTGGCTAGCCACATCATTAAATTCAGATTCAGTTTATCAACCGATATAAAGAGTTGTTGCTACTTGCTAGTCTTACCGCATAAAAATAATAATGACGGTTTAAATGACTTAAAATGGTGTTAAACTCGTTTATGACTATCTCTGGGTCAAATCTGCTATTGTTAATACACTTTCTGCTAAAAAAAATCACATACCCAGACATCCATCATCACAAATCAACATACACGCCTGCTTATTTCATCTTGATGCATATTACTGATGAGAAATGTTCGCACTTTAGGTATAACTAACAATTCGAATACTGCTTTTCTTATATCTTAAATTAATTAATGATTTATTTTGCGAATGTCAAAGGCAATAAACCTAAGTTTGGACATAATTACGTTAAAAACTTGAAAAAGGGCTTGTGGATAGCTCCTGCCTAATATATCCATACTGTTAGAAACTAATGAACATAGACCCGTAATTGACACTCGCAAATAAAAAAACAATCTATTAATATAATAGATAAAAAATGTTTCACCTTAACGTCTGTTAAGTCTGTTATATGTATCTATTTATTGACTGCCTTCTTGGCTAAGCGGTAATGTGTTTAACCGTAATTAGCGGGGCCCCAGATCCCCAGGTCAGACAAAAAATTGCGTCACTAGAAATTTTCTATTTAGAAAAATCTCAGGACCAGCCCGAGATTCTGAGAGTTGGTGGTGTTTCACCCATGCCTCGAAGAGCATGTTAAGCTGTCGGTCCAGCGCCTGATCTTTGACCGGTTGTGTCTGTCTATCGTCTCACCAAAGGAACACACAGGAGAGAGTGTGACACACACTTGTACACTATAGAATATCCTACGATAACTAAACTAGAGAATGGCAGCCGCGCCAGCCGATATTGGTCGGAAGGGTTATATAATTACATATTTTCGAAAATACGAATTAGCACATAGTTTCTATGGAATACCTTAAAACTAAAACATACCATTTATATAACTAGAGAAAATATCAAATAACACAAATTTGTAATTTCTAAGGAAATTCAATATTTATTAACCCAGTAATATTCAGGTCGTATTAAATTGATTTAATGGAAATACATTAATACATACAAAACACTAAAGCTATAACAATAAATGATGCTTTTATTGAAGTTTCCTCTTTTTTGTCATTTAACCTTTAGATCGAAACTATTTAGAAAAATACATTTCACGCAGATTAGATTACAGAGATTTACACAAAAAATGCCGTCATCATTGACACCCACTGATTACTGACTGTATTCGTGCTAGAAAAAAAACTACTAAACCATGCAGAAGCCTCAATTTAGAAAGTTTTCAGATATTTTTTCACAATGCTCTCGATTTCACTATAATATACTACTATCTAATTCAATAAATATTGCTTTAGTTGAGGTTCAAACTCTTTAGTTACTTTAATCTGTAGCAAATTTACAATTAACAACGAACAAAATCTAAAATTTCCTTGGACTGACTTCAATTGCAGACGCATTCCTATATAATTGTATTCTAATATCCTAATACATTTTATTAATTCTGAACAAAAAAAATCTTGGTTAGGTTTATTTATTGATTTTAAGATTGTTGTTTTTTTTTCGTTCCGTAACTAACTTATCTAAATCGCACATTTTTGGCTCACCTGAATAACTTGAATAATACAACTTAAGGCCGTACATATAACAGCACGTAATGCGTAGGTAAGTAAGTTCTTGGCTGTATTGGCAGTTTGATGCCAGTTACTAAAGAATCGCAAGACACATTGTAACCATCCGTTGCCCTCATAGACCCGAAATCTGAGAGGCCCGCGAACAGTAAATTAGTTATCGTCAGAACCCCTGGACCAAGTGTGATATTTTATGTTTGGAAACTATCTAATTTCAGTACCTTTTTGATACTATTTGATACCTTAATCAAATTATTTAGTACCTCTATGTATAGTGAAAAAACATGAAAAGAAAGTGGCCAGACATTCTGACGTCAGGTTGTCTGGACCACATTTTTTTTTAATAGTTAGATACAGTATAACTTAATAATTTCTTTGTAAATATTTAGTACCTTTTTAGTACCTTTACATACTTCTTTCACAAAACTTTAATCGTTCCAGAAAAAAATTTACAGAGGTATGAAAATTTAATAGGAACTAAACTTATTTGCAGCATACATAATATACTACTGGTAGGTGGGGTTCGTTGGAGAGTTTTGGGAGAGGCTTATGTCCAACTATGAACACTGTACAGGATGATGATCATATTTAAATTATGCAGGGTGTTAGTGTAAATACCGTTATCCTTGAAACCAGTGGTTTGGTTTTACTTACAGAACGCAAATTCAATGAAAAAAAATTTTTTTTTGTACATTCGCCGCCGCCGCCATCCGCATGCTCTGTATTGTGTAGTGATTATGTCATACACAAACTTGCAGTGGACCGATATGGTTCGGGCATACGCCGCGGCTGGTGATAACCTGAACGAGGATCGAAGAATGTACGCAGAGTTATTTCCTGGACAACCTGTGCCAAACCGAGAAACGATGGTGGCGGCTACTCCAAGGTTACGTACCTACACCAGTTTAGGTCAGTTCACCGTGCCGGCAAAAATATGATTAACTTTTAAATACGCCTAAAATACCTACCCAGTCGTTTGTTTTTTTTTCTTTGTTGTTAAATCTAACTTACATTTGGGATCGTCACGCAACACAAGGTAGGTATTTTTCCCTGTCCAGCCAGGGAAAGTTACATCACAGGTTATGTGTAATATTGTTTTTTTATTGAAATGTAGGTAGTTAAAACTTATGTAGGTAGATAAAACGGACGGCCAGTGCAGCAGGTCAGCGCCCTTTGCAGTGATTACGTAACTCGGGCGCATAGTATCCATGAATTTACGGACGGTGTCGGACAGAATTTTTTTGATTTTTTTGATAAAAAGAACGTTTTTTTTTTCATTGAATTTGCGTTCTGTAAGTGAAACCAAACCACTGGTTTCAAGGATAACGGTGTTTACACTTACACCCTGTATATTCCAAACTGCATAATTTAAATATGATCATCATCCTGTACAGTGTTCATAGTTGGACATAAGCCTCTCCCAAAACTCACCAACGAACCTCACCTACCAGTAGTATATTATGTATGCTGCAAATAAATTTTGTTCCTATAAAATTGTCATACCTGTGTAATTTTTTTTCTGGAACGATTAAAGTTTTGTGAAAAAAGTATGTAAAGGTACTAAAAAGGTACTAAATATTTACAAAGAAATTATAAAGTTATACTGTATCTAACTATTTAAAAAAAATGTGGTCCAGACAACCTGACGTCAGAATGTCTGGCCACATTCTTTTCATGTTTTTTCACTATTCATAGAGGTACTAAATAATTTAATTAAGGTATCAAATAGTATCAAAAAGGTACTGAAATTAGATAGTTTTCAAACATAAAATATCACACTTGGTCCAGGGGTTCTGACGATAACGTAAATTAGAGCGACAGTTGCACAAAACCCCATAAAATACTAAAAGTCATAATCCCTCAATCTCATCGCCAGCGCCTAGCCGAGCCGAGGTCCAAGCCCCACTGGGGCCCCCTTTTGCGCAGGTTGCTTAGTTTGTAGTTTTAAACCATTTATTAAGGCTGGAGCTTTGCTCGCCTTATGCCCGATGAAGTAACAAAAGCCTCGTGGCTAACTAAGTATGTCCGTCGGAAAAAAAAAGTTTCATTGTTTCAGTCAATTCGAAACACAAATCGTCCAATAGACACTAGTATAGCTAAAAGTAAAATTGCATAGTTTTTCCCCTCTACAGAGAAGTTATTATTTCTGACATACCTACTTGGTACATCGTTTAAATTCTACTTAAACGATGGTATATACTGGCATATGATATTTAAAGAATAGTGTGAATCTAGCAAAGAGTTCATTTACATCGGAAAGACTGCGCTGAATGAGTTTGAATAAAGTTACCCAAGACATGAAAATGGTGACTAAGTATAAACACGTGAACGTATTAAACATCATGAAACGACGTTATAAAGCACAAGTACACTTCATAAAAGTAGCGGTAAATAATTATTTTAGTAACGCTAGAGATGTAACAAAAACAAAAGTTTACGTACAACTTAGAAAACAGTAATTAATGTGCCGAACTCCACATTATACTTCTATACAATCTTCCACACAGCAAAATAAAATCTTTATAACATTATTTATATTTTGCCAGATGGTTTCCGGCTTAGAATATACCGCCCCATATCTGCCTGTGAGTGTCGTAAGAGGCGACTTATGGACATGCCTACAGCTGATGGATGGGCAGCAGAATCGATCAGCTCAAAGAAACTCCCATCTTAATGCGATCACCAATCCGCCTGTCAAGGCGTGACCAGCCCGTCCACTACTGACCATGGACTTCCCTGGAAGTATTGCCATAGTTACCTCGCTTGGCAGGCGAGTTGATAAGTGCAGTATTATGTACAAATACGATGGTCATAGAAGATGTTATGACAATAATAAACAAATAATACCTTTGGCACTAGGCTAGGGTCAGGTGAGTCATGCAATAAATAATTTTCGAAGGCTTTATTATTGCTAGAGCAATAAAAACTATCATTTTGACACATTATATTGCCAACTAACTACTCTCTTTAAGTCGTAACCGTCTTTTATGCGCCATGCCAGGGGCGCGCTTTAATAATTGCGCGCTTAGTAGACAAGATCACGGACGATTTCCGGCGTTATATGAGTGTGTTTACAGGCAAGCGATTTTATTTTCATTAAGCGGCCGGAGCCCAATGGCTAGGGCGATGGACTTGTGATCTTGTGGTCACCGGTTCGATCGCCACCCATGCACTACCAACGTGAACCCACTCGTAACACAAGCATTTCAGCTTAGCAAGAGGGGTTAACAAGAATACTAGTAGACTGCAAAAACTATGCCAGTAATTTTTTTTTTAAATAAGGAGACGTGGCGCATCCGCTCCTTTGCGCTGGGTGACGTGGCCCGCACTATATTCAAACATATGTTGTTATATACGTTTACGAGAAGCGATTTTATTTTTACAGATTTTTTTTATGTGGGCCATGCCAATTTAAGCCCATGTGAATGAGGCCTATCTGGCTTTATATATGCCCGGTGCTAACTTCAATAATTGCACTTCTAGTAGGTAGGATTTGTGGTCCTGGTCTGGTTATTGCTGCGTCTCCACAATGTCTGTGACTTGCCCCAGTGTCTGTGACTTGTGTCTGGGCTCTGGGCACTGCTAATTGCCAATTGTTGCTCGCGACAACAAATATTCATGTATAACCTTAAAATATAGGACTACAATAAGTTATAGAGCGCGTTGTGACCTATTCATGTAATGTGAGGCATGGCGATTTTTTTTTGTAAAAAATTGGATCTAACATTATAAATGCGAAAGTTTGAGTGTGGATGTATGTATGTTTCTTACTCTTTCATGCAAAAACTTCTGAATGGATTTGGCGGAAAGTATGCACGCGGATAGTTTATAAGCTGTTTTAACATATAGGTTACAAAATATTTTTGTACCCCGAATTACTTTTGCAACTTCATTCAAATAAAACGATTATTAATTTGGTCAAGACATCATAGTGCTGTCTATACCCATGTTTACAATTCATATTATTTAAGGTGCGCTCTATATCTTGCTTATCTGTACTAATATTATAAAGAGGAAAGATTTGATTGTTTCAATTGAATAGGCTCCGAAACTACTTGACGATTTAAAAAAAATCTTTCACCGTTGGGAAGCTACACTATCTCCGGTGAACATAGGCTATATTTTATTATGAAGTTCCCACGGGAACGAAAGTTACGCGGTTGAAACCGCGGATCGGGAAGCTAGTATATAGTACAAGTATATTAACCGTCATAGACGCTCTATGATGCGTGTCGCGTGCATGTTGCGGGTGAATAAAGCTTGCGCGCACGCTTTCAGTGTCTGCCGCAGCCAAACGTAACTGCATCAGACTTAATTAAGTAGCACATTCGTTACATATCTGAAGAATTATCTGTTATGTTTATGGAATACAAAACGGTTAGACTATGCATATTTTATTCAATAGCGGAGGGTACTTTAATCTGCATTTGTAATCAATTAACTAGGTAACGTCTATGATGAGTTTAATTGGGAGTAACTGCATGAGTGAGCCAATGTATGACTAGTAAAAATGTAATTTTATGTACATTGTATTATCTTACACATTTGTTTAGAAGACTACATAGTGTTCGTAAGAGAATATAAAAACTATGAACTATTTAGTGTACTAGCTTCCTGCGCTTCATCCGCGTAGCTCCCGTTCCCATGGTAACTTTATAAATAAATATAGACTATAAACTTTTAAGCTTTCGCGTATCATAATTATAATATACTAGTTGGCCCGGCAAACTTCGTACCGCCTCAAAATCTACGCGGTGTCCTACATCTACCCTACCCCTACTCTACCTCTACCCTACCCCTACACTACCCCTACCCTACCCCTACCTCTACCCCTACCCTACCCCTACCTCTACCCTACACCTACCCTACCCCTACCCCTACCCTACCCCTACCCTACCCCTACCCTACCCCTACCCTACCCCTACCCTACCCCTACCCTACCCCTACCCTACCCCTACCCTACCCCTACCCTACCCCTACCCTACCCCTACCCTACCCCTACCCTAAATGCCCTACCCTGCCTAAAACCCTAAACCCTAAATCCGTCCAGTACTTTTTGAGTTTATTCCTAACAAACATACCAATATATGTATAAAAATACTAGTATGTCCACTTTATAGTATAAGTATAGACGTAAAATTCGTTTGAATTATGACAGTTTTTAATATTAAATTAAGTCACTAAAGATGTTTGCAACCAACCCAATTTTACTATTCAAAGAATATAAGGTACCTACCTACATTGTAAACGGTTTGCATTAATACCTAACCTCATTTTTTTTAAGTCAGTAAATAAAGATAATGTAGGTAATTGAATAACGTTGACAGGGCCGGATTTAGAAGTCCGGAGGCCCCGGGGCAACAAAGGAAAAGAGGCCCTCTGGCAACAAATTAGTTTCCCTATAAAGGTGCAAGTTGGAAGCGGGCGACGTGAGGCGGTGGCGGACGACGTGTCGCGGCGACACTACTTGTTTGTATGTATTTCTATGAAATTCCCTTCGCAGTCAGCGACACGAAGCTCGACATAATTTCATAGAAATACATAGAAACCACGAGTCGCTGCGACACGTCGTCGACATGTCGCCCGCTTCCAACTTGCACCTTAAATGTGTAGAAAACTTGAAGTATGTACCTACTTTTCAGGACGATTTGAATTCTGAAATTTTACTAATTGTCCTATTTAAGTGAACAAGTATAGATCAATAACCGTTATTACAATAATTAATCACTATTACGTTAATCATGATTCTACGAAGTATTGTACGAAAAAGGTACAACACCGAAAAAATAAATAAAAGCTAAGTTGTAGAGTTTACTCGTCAGAATTTGAATGATTTTAAATCTCTATTGTGGAGGCCCCGGGGCAGGTGTCCCCCCCTTAAATCCGGCCTTGAATGTTGAAATCAACAGTAAAAAGTCCTTGACAATTAACTTATTTATTGACAATACTCTTATATTATGGGGAAGTTTATGAACCGTATAGGTATACTGCCCCATAAAAGTTACTTATTTTGCGGAGACGACTAGCAGGTCATCATTATGTTAGCAAAACTTCATAAGATCGTTCAAGTTTTATTAATATAAACGAACAGATAAAATCAAATTTAACAATTAACTTTATTGGGCTTTAAAAATCATGCGAATGTTATCATTAGGTACAACGTTTACATATACAATAAAAACATTGTAATTAGTAATTGTTAATTAAAATAGAAAATAACACCTTTCTTCAATATAAGTACCTTTAACTAGATATGATAGCTTTTACCAATTAGTGTAACAATTATACCAAACTATGGGAACTAGATAACGTACCGTGAGAGTTTGAGCGACTCGCTCTAATCTCTGCATTAAGGAAGTGTTAATTTACTAGATACAGTAAACTACTATATTAGCCGAAGGTAATGTGAGAAAATGGAATGCAAGCCCTCATAATATGTAGCTTAATGTTAGTCTTAATTACCTACATTAAAGCAAGTAGATAGGTGTAACCTAAATTTCACTTTATTAATAGATAACTTTAGCGGCTTAGCGGTATAAGTCTCGGAAGTCGTGGGTTCAATCCCCACGCCGGACTAGAAATCTTCGAGTAAAATCTTAGATTTCTTTCCGGACCTTGTTAGTTGAGGGGCTAACATCCGTGCTTCATCGTAACGGGTAGCAGCGTTTCCTTATGTGTTTAAATATAATACTACGGTCAACCCGCCTGCCAAGCGTGGTGACTATGGCAAAACCCTCGGGAGGAGCCCATGTTCAGCAGTGGACTTATATATGGGCTGATGATGATGATGATGAAAAGAAAACTACTAACTATCCTAGTTAATTGCAAACCTTATATATTAATAGCGGGGTAGGCAGAGACAATGGACCTCCACTGCCTACCCCGCTGGGAAACAGGCGTGAGTTTATGTATGTATGTATGTATATATTAATACTGTAAAAAACATTATCAATCATTTGCATCAGCATTCAACTACTGTTTTAAATGTAGTTCAGCAGAATTTATTTATGTGGCAAATGCATAGTCAACAGCTAACGTTATAACGGGAACATTTTAAACGCGGAATCAATTCATTCTCCGAAACAAAACTTCACGCCCAATAATCAGAACGAAATTGTTCCAAAGGAAAAAAGGTCCGCTTAACAGTCTACAGAGTTATTTACATACAACTGAGAGCGATTAGATATCTTGGTCAGCAAGACGTTTCCGCACGGAGTTCTACGCCAACGGTCACCTGAGTGACCCGCGATCTTTACCAAAAACGTACTACGTCCGACACACTTTCTGATTTAACATCGTTTACCAAGTACACACTTTAACAATTGTGAGCATTTAGTAGCCAGCCAGCAATGTACAAACAAAGATCCGAGTTGTAATAGAGCAGTTAGAGCATGAACCGTGATAAGTCTATAAAATCGACTTACTTTCGACGACGTGGCGTTACCCGACCTCACGTTCACGGACCAAATGATGTGGTATGGTTCGCTTCATTTACAAAACCACAACTACATTCATAAGCATCTTCTATGGTATTCGTACTGGTTAAAGAGTTTAGAAAAAATAAAAGGTGAAGTTTCTTATAGTAACTTTTCCTACTTCCTGTTATGTTCATTAGGGAACAATAGCTCCGAAGGCCCACTTTGACTTTATAGCCAGTCCAACGGATTAGCTGACTTCTCACGGTTCTAAAAGACTTCATAAATATACCGGTATAGTAATGGTAAAATATTGCAGTAAGATTGCAACCTAGTGCCAGATTAGCACATACTACACACGACAGCGCGAAGGAACTTTCGATCAACAAACGATATTGCGACCCAACTTAAGCTCGACAAACTAAAGTTCTAACTCTAACAAACAGCGATAACATAATCATACAAAAACTGGTTATTGAAAATATTTAGTTTTTATTTTAAAAACTACGTGTACAACATAATTTAATTAATGTATAAACAATAAACGGTACAGTAGAACGGACAAAACTCCCCTAAAAAACTGAGTGTCATAATACAAAAAGTCTAAAAGCCGAGGTCCAAGTTCCACCGTGGACGCCCTCTTGCGCAGGTTGCTTAGTTAGCAGTTTTTATACCATTATTTAGGCTGGAGCTCTGCTCACCTTTATGCCCGGTGAAGTAGCAAAAGCATCGTGGCCAATTACCTATACAAAAAAAAAGAAAAAACTGATCGACATATTGTACTGTCGCCCTAACATGTATCGCATGTTTATTTGTAGCAGAGACGACGTCAATTTAGACTTATATTTAACAATGATAAACATTTAAGAAGTTTTAGTCCACATCTCCATTAGTACCTACCAAATCACAAATCTCGGAACATGCAATTTAACGTATTAACGTTGTTCGTTCAAAACCAGAATTTAGAGACAGGAAGAAAATGTGAATTTATTTAATAGTCGAAAACCACAGTTTAACTATTTTTATCATCACGTAAAATATTAAAAATAAGTAAAATAATAAGCTCCACATCCTATCAAGTGCGCTACAAGATAATCGCAAACATTTTCTTTGTGGTTAGTTTTGATCGCCTCTAAGCTATCATTAAGCTGATTTCTAGAATTATCTACGCTCAAGAGAAGTGTCCATCCCACAACTATCAATGTAATACTTTTAGTATATACAACCACGCAAAAAATATGGTCAAGAGTAATCCCATCGGCAATATAGGTCTTCTAGACATTAAATAGGCAAAAACTCAGCGGTGGCTTTCAAGTGTAAATGACAATCTACTAAAAACGGACCATCGTTAGCATGGTTTTCTATGCATGTCTCAAATATAATTGAGATTTACTGTAATACAATTTACGGTACAGCAGTTTTATGGAAAGAGATCATTAAAATCCAGCTTATCATTCGTTTATAATAACTTCTCATAAAACTGGCGTACCTAGTCCAAATTTTGTACAAACGAATATTTTGAAATGTTTTGTGAGAAGGCAGTCTATTTATCGATACAGTTACAAAACACTTATTTAATGAATTTATGTTTGTCTGTCTGTTCCTCTGACTGCCTGATTCTTTGAAACGCGTTCATCTCGCTGATACTATGGATTATGATAGTTATAATATTATGTTGATAATGTTATTCAGTGTATTTTTCCATGGAACGTAAGGATAAGCTTCTAGAAAAGTAGGTTAGAACAACGACCATACAATAAACGAGCCAAACGAGCGAATAGAGCGTGCTACAGCAGCGGCCTGCGGGTAAAATAAGCTTAGTCTGATAAAAGTATGTTTTTGTTAATAAGTTTTATATTTAATGCACAATATGAGAATTTGGTATATTTGATTTGTTTTTCGTTAATATGAATATCAAAATCATAAAATATAACAAAAATCATTATTAATCGTATGAACTACTATACGAAATGAATGAGAAAAAAATAAGTAAAGAGCAATTCTAAGTAGCCATTGTCTATAAAACAATGTACCTACAATAAAAAAATATATCGGTACTCTATTACTTTCACCCGATTTACATATTGACTACATTGATGTAGTCAGGTAATTCACGTAACCTCAAAGTAAATTCTAACGTGCTTCTGTAAATATAGATAACTAAGATATGTACCTAAACATATAAAGGATTAAATCACGAGATAACTCTAGTATACTTACAACTCGCATATACAGGGTGTCCCAAAAGATTACGTAGCTGGGAAGGGGGGTGATAGGGATGGTCACAAGGGTCACCAGAAAAATATAAAAAATTCCCTCTGGGTGTTTAAAAAAATAAATGGCATTTTTTAAAAGACTAAAAATTTTACACCTTGTGCTAACTGTACCTACAAATATGGCTGTATTTAAAAAAAATGCTGTTATGTAATCTTCAATAACAACAAGGTCATCAACATCAACATCAAAAATAACAAGGTGTAAAATTTAAAGTTTTTAAAAAAATGCCATTTTTTTTTAAATACCCAGAGCTGATTTTTTTTTTATTTTTATAGTGACCATTGTGTCCACCCCTGTCACCCCCTTTCCCAGCTACTTAACCTTTTGGGACACCCTGTATGTAGTAAATACAATTAACATATAACACTACTTTTATTTTCTGAAATGATTTGAATTACAAGTACATATAAAACAAGCAACTTACAAGTAGAACACATAACAAAGAAGCTACGAGAACTAAATCAACATTATTTACCTCGATTTAGCAACTGTTTTTTAACACTTTTAATTGTCTACATACCTTTATACTAATATTATACAGAGGCATAGGTTGTATAATGCGTGTGTTGGTGTAGGTAATAGGTACCAATAGAAGACCACATTATTTTTGTTATATGTTATAGGCTATATTTCGAGACGAGAGGACGGAAACGGGTACACGCGGATGAAGTCATGCGGAATTTTATTTGTAATTATATAAGTTTACCGAGGGATACCTATACATATAAACATTTTTCGCTTCTCTTAAATTTCATATTAATTATTCTTTTCATCATATTTAACCTTGAGAAATCTTACCCCTTTTTCGGAGGGATATTATGTACTAAGCCACGCACGAGGCTTTGCTTCACTGGGCAATAATACCTACTACAAACTAAGCAACCTGCACGTGCTGTGAAAAAATGTAATCTAAATCCAAAACCACCCATGATTATCAATGGACTCAAATAATTCTTAACGTAACTTAACCTAGACCCTAGCCCGGAGTCAAAGCTAGCGGAGCATACGACTCCGTGGAAACATGGCTTAAAGATTATACAAGTACAGTGAAACCTGGTTTAGTAGTACTTGGATAAGTGAGAAACCTTTATTATTTTCATGGAATTACCTCTGTTAATGGGACTTTTCCAACCTGGTTAAATGAGATTGATATCTAGGATTCTTTCGATGTTTCCTCTATAATGGGTACTCTGGAGCTCAATTCCCTTTATAAGTGAAACAATTTATCAGGTTGGGAAAGGTTTGGACACGATTGTTTACAAACATTTGAATTTCATTCGCACATGCTTTGTTTGTCAGTACTATCTCAAATTTTGACCTCCGCAAATGAGACAACTAAATTTTAAACCTGTCTAATTGGAAAACTGGATAAATGAATCTTTAAATGGTACAAAATCTTTGGTCCCTTGAGATCCCACTTAACCACGTTTCACTGTATAAGTAGTTATAATATGTATTTAAAGCTATCGATCGTAAGTCTGATCTCTATCCGGTTTTGTCGAATGCCGTTGGTTTGTAACATTGGCATGTTAGAACATAGAAAGTGTATCTTCATTTAAACATTGTAGATATTTTGCATTCAAATATTTAATCCTAGTTTGTAATTTTAGCCTGTTTATTGAGTTATAACTACAGTATTTACTACGGTGTGTGAAATACCTACTTATAAAGATGTAATAAAAATAAATTGAATTCCCATCTATAGAAATTTTTCTCACTGTAAAGGATTTGTGTAGGTTGTAGGTGTCTGTATTTATGTAGGTTTTTTTTATTAGGTACTTACTCTGATTCCCACACAAGAGTACTTACTATACCTAAATCCCTCAGATCTTTAAGATTGCATTTAGCTCACAAAGTAAAAGGAAATGTGGGTATATGTTCATAAAGTTAGCACAAAACAATACTCGTTCAATTAACTAACTACTAATTGTTTGTTCGCGTGATGTTCCTTCCTACAAATTGTATGCTCATTGTTTCAGATCCGGGCAACATTCGCACAAGACTACGATGGTGAGCACCGTTACTCTTCTCTTACTTTACATTAAATGGTCTGGGAAACTGTGTCGAGGACGTAAATATACGCATTATATACACGTATGTATAGTTCTGATAAAGTGAAAAAGTTACTAAGAGTTACTTTAATAAAGTTTGATTCCAACTTATATTAGAACTTGAATGTTCCAATCGATCTGTTAAGGAATATATCGGCTGTTACTTTAAGATGCTGTTACAATAAGAAATGTTTCCGCACTTTTTTTAAACCGGTTTAGTTCGTGTTGTTATAGAAACGATATACATTTTTTTAAATAAAGTATTGACAAAAATGTCGTTAATTATATTAAGCCAGGAACCTAACTTAATAAAACCGTAATAATACCTTATGGATCTGTTTAGTGATTAACAAGTTTGGAGACCAATAATAATCGATCTCGCTGTGGCTCAGTTCTTAGTACATCCGTCTGCAATAAGTAAAACAATCAGAACTGAAAATATAAATAGTTTAAAATAAAGTAAAATACAAACGATATATTACACATATTGTAGTAATATACAATTTATTTTATTGTATATCAGTTCTCTTCTACACTAAGTTCACTTTTTATGTTCGTAGATTTTCTTGTATTCACTGTTATGCCGTGTATTATCTTACTCATACAAATATTACCCATAATGAATATAAGAAGATATCGCGAATTATAATAATTATGAATATCTAGTGTTTGTTCTTATCAAGACATGTTACAAAATTAGTATGTAGAAGTCTGTCTCATAAATTTTATCGAGAACCTGATTTAGGCTGATCTAATCCCTACATAGAAGATTTAATTGTATGATGTAGGTCTATAGGTAATTATTTTGAGAATTCTTTTAAAATGGAAAAATGAGGAGATATTATTAATAATTATTTTTTTTATAATTTATTAGGTACCTACGTACAATTTTATTATGATTATCTTGTTTATTATTAAGTCATTATTTATCTTATTAGTTATAATTACATTTTATAATAATTATCTATTATTAATAGCATAGTCTATCTTAGTATATTACCTAGTAAGTAGGTAGTTATAAACATGCAAATTTTAAGCAGTAAAAAGCAAGTAACAAGGTTTTAAATTTTAACTCATTTTATGTTAATTCTTAGCGAAAGGCTTATTTCTCTGAATTCCGCATAACAATAACTTATAACATCATCCTCCGGATAACATTAACTTAAAATATACTTACTTATACTTAAAATACCCTTTTCATTAAGTAAATATACCAATTTCCTCTAGTAACTTGCCAATTTCCTTCTTCGTATTCATTAAAAATCTTATCAAACCACTTTACTTATTTTACGATGCATTTGCCCAGTGACGGATATCCAGTGCACATTTGCAAGCGGCGGTACCGGTTTGCGCGATTCCGTCACCGCATTGCTGAGGAAGCCGGAAGGTTTCCGAGGCGCGCCGTTGTTTGCTGACGACCGCGCCACGGACCCCGTTGCAGACCCCGTGTGCCAAATACGACCAGAAGCCGAAGACCCGACGGGTCTCCTTTATAGATTAAGGATAACGGACTTCACAAGATGTGGCGTGTTAAAACGGAATGTAAGTAAATGATACTGATGTAAAAATGTATAAGTAAAGTAGGTAGTATTTAATTCTGACTGTACTGGTTGTTGACGATGGTTGCTTTAGATATTGTTGGTTTGAAACCCACTTTGGATAATTATATGTGTGAACCCTTGCACTTGTTCTGGTTTTGATATTACTGAGATTCCGTGTATTGTATATTTTTTACATCCACGGCGACACACTGTTTTCTTTCTCTTTATTGCATGGATTTATTTATATTTGTTGCTAATACTCAGCGAAATGATTTATTTTTGGTAGTCAGTCGGTGCATTCAGCAATATGTATATACCTACCTACATTTTCCAATATTTTCCTGCTCGTACAACCCAGATTATCTTGCCATTTTCCATACTTATCATACATTATTTTTGTAAAAGCATATGTTTATTTGAACATTTTAATGTTACGTTTCTATAGTACCTACCTAATACTGATGGAATGGAATTGTCTTTTCGGTCGATTACGAAAATGACTAGACTTAGAAGTAATTGTTTGTTGGTCTAACTAACAAACAATAACGACCGAAATCCTTCATCGAGTGAAAGTATAAAATGATGTTAAATTATTAAATAGTTTTCCTAACCTAAAACTGCAATTTATTTTGAGATGTAGGTACTTACGATCAGCAATACTAAGACAGGTTTCCTTGTGTTTCGCTGCAGGCACTTGGATATTAAATCTAACTTGTTCCTACCATAGAAACTGTAGTTATGGTGCCAATAAAATATTATTGAATGAACGTTTATGAATGATAACTTAACGACGTACGTATTAAGTGTAGGTATTTTATTACACTCTCACTTTTAAGTTTATTACGCATGAGTTTAAGTAAGTAGGTATCATCTTAGTAGTACATAGAGTTGATAATCACTTTGTGAGGCAGAGCCGTAGCTAAGTGCCGTTACCGAGACGAAAGTACTCAAGCTATTAAATGACAGCTTTTAAGAAACTGCGAGAGCAATTGGATTTATAGCCTGCTTTATTTCCTAAGTTAATGTTAGTCAAGAGATAATCGCCAATGTACAATATTATGTACTAAAGTATAAATTAATAAATAAATCGCAAAATTTAAAAATAGAATACATAATATGGTTCCCTACTCCAAGAACCATTACTATTGCATCCTAGTTCCCAGTTCTGATGTGTGACATAACTTTTGTTAATTGTCACATCAATGTGATATTTTCATAAAAGCTTAACCGACTATTTTTATAATCATGGGTAGTTTAATGATCATTTTATTTCTATCAAGTTCTTTTTAACCATTAATTATTTATTTTGATTCAATCATACCGTGACACATTGCAGCATGCCACGACACGCCGTGTTGTGGCATGCCTCCTGTGTTTTCTGCGTCCTTTGGGATGCGGTATCATATAGTGTCTGGGTATTCAGCAGGATGCCACAACGTGACGCGCATGGCAAATCGTAATTTGAGATGCCGGAACATGCCATGCTACGTCAGTAAGCGCCGGCTTTAAACTAAGACCAGAATCATCACGATTCCGATAGGAACCCAACGATTTGCGGGTCGAAAATAACATCTTAACTTATTCTCTTTTAATATTTAATGATAAGTCATGATGGTACATTACAATCATTTACTGTTTATGACAAACAAAATTATAGTAGCATTAGTCATCCAACTTCATTTCGGAGCTTTTAATGTGCGCTACTTCACGTGAGACACCTATTGTTCCTATTCCTTAACGACGACAGCCTCAAGTTAACAAGTAGGCGAATAATATAGGAATTATGTTGTGTCATCGGAAGATAATAACGTATTCCGTTACTAACAGTAAGAAGTACAAGTGGCCTACACAACGAGCGGCTCAACTGATATATTATTAACCGACCGGTATACTATGAAGCTATGTCAACACGGGAATGCAGCATCGATTGAATACAATGCACTTCGCTTCACCTCACTACTTATGTTGCTTATAATTGTGCCAATCGATTCAGATCCAGGTTACGATCGAAGACGAACGAACGTTGATATGATCATGACATTGACTCTTGTCGCCCTTATCGATCAAATTAGAAATCTAATTGATTTCGAGTACAATGCAATGGTATTATCTTTGATGTTCAATTATTGGACAGGCTGTACATTTGGTAGATACCTACGAATACATTTATAATGTTATTATAACGTATTTTTAGTGTTTGTGTTACATTGTAGTAGACTTAATAGGTATATAACCTTTTCAAAATGCTACAACTGGAATTAATGAGAAAATAAATTTGCAGGGGTTTGTCCACGTGAGGGTGTGGTTCCCGCAATTTCCTGGAGTAGTAATGCAGTCCGATCAGGAGCTGATCATTATGTGCAAACCACCTGAACCCACCATAATCGAAAATAAGGCAGCGGGCTTTGCTGGAAGTTTGTAAGTGTATCATATTTTTATTTTTTTATGCTCTATTACTAACTAATGTATAAAGCTGAAGAATTTATTTGTGTGTTACGGAACTACTGACCCGATTTGATAATTCTTTCAGTCAATATCGAAGACTATATTTGATTAACGGGAACGGGAGTTACGCGGGTGAAACCGCGCGCAGGAAGCTAGTTTATTTTCGCATTACTAAAAAAACAATTAACCTAAGCATGTAATTACACTAACAACTTGTATCGATTCTTCTCTCTCAGTAGATATTAACTGGATACAAATTTCCGTCAAAATCTTCTATCACACACACTTCAGCATTGAATTACAAATAATAATACCTTCACCATTCGTGAACGTTAGATTGGATATAGACGCTGACAAGCGCAATAATGCAGCTCACAAACTATTATTAAATCCTTTTTATGCTAGCAGAAATATACCTACTATGTATACTTCACTTACCTACTTAAACTTAATATGTTGCTGCTAGGATTTCGTAGCTTCTCGCTCGTGGCCTCACCCGCGTCTCTATCAATATACCGACCACTGAAAGAATTTATTAAATCGGACCAGTAGTTCCTGAGATAAGCGCGTTCAAGCAAACAAACAAACTCTTAAATATTGGTTATAATTATAATAGTAAATAATTAGAAACAGTTCTTGTTGAAAAGCCTTTAGTGCTATATAGTTATAATTTTGTCATTTTTTTCTACCAATGTTAGCCCCCACGGAGCCAGAGTATCCGGCGTAGTGGAGGAGACTCCTGGGCGACTGGAGTACGAAGTGGCTTTGTACAAGGAGGCGCCCCCGGTGTCACGCCATTCAAACCATTCCGTCGATTTGCCTGTTGACCAGGTAACTGCTGTACGTTCAGCTTGTTACATATATTATAAACGTAGATTTTATCTTTGAGCTAATCGTTTAACTTGAATTTAAAGTCTACTGACTTTTTAAAATTTCAGTTGTAAGGTATCTACTTAAGCGATAAGCTAATTGCGATTAAACTTTTTAGCACGGAATGTATCATTCAATTTGTAAACATTAAATTTGTATTATGAAACCCACGACCTCCAACTTATCAAAATCAGTCATTCAATATTTCTATATCTACAATATATGTCAAGTACCTACTCGACTTTTAATACAGTACTAATGTATCTAAATATTGTCATTAGTGGTCACAATAATTATTAATATTGTATACTGTAATAGGTATTCTTAGAAAGACCCTTGTCTAAATCCCAAAAAAATAATGTGTCATTATTTTAATTTTCATTACACAATAGAAAGTAAGAGTAAAATAAACCTACTTACTTGCAACGAAATTAGGGTCGTATATGTAACGAGATTAATGAATGTTTATAAACATTGTTTTGAGGTTCCCATAGCTTTTTAAAATTGAAATATAGAGTACGAAAACCTGTTTTCATGATTCAATTCAATTTGATTATAACTTGCAATTAGGTACGTACGTATATATTGTACTATATTGCATAGCACTAGCGACCCGCCCCGGCTTCGCACGGATGCAATGCTGATGTATCATACATATAAACCTTCCTCTAGAATCACTCTATCTATTAAAAAAACCGCATCAAATTCTGTTGCGTAGTTTTAAAGATCTAAGCATACATAGGGACGTACAGACAGACTTTGTTTTATACTATCACACTACATAGTGATAGTGGTATTCGATAGCACTTACTTATATAAGTATGTAGGTATGTACTTGCAAGTTACTAAGCAATAGTTATCATAGCACATGTAGGTAATAAGAGTTTACCTCGTAAATTTAGTCTATTTGTTATCATGGAAATCTGTACACTGCCATCGAAAGTATCAACTAAAAGTCGCTCAGATAACAACAAAATAAAAACACTTAACTTAATCAACAACCTTTTTGAAAGACAACTTAGAATCTAAAAAATTGACTAAAATATTTAAGCAACATCTCTAATAGCGTTCGATATGGTTATAATCTAAACCGTTATATTACAGGCGGTGCCAATCGGAACGAAGCTCCAGTTGCGCGCGCGCATCAACCCAGACTCGGCGTGGCGGCACATCAAGCTACTAGAGGTGGCCGTGTCGCCGGATCCGGACCGACCACACGCCCCGGGCGCCGTGTTACTCGTCAAAGAAGGGTAGGTCGTACAAAAAGGTGACAATTTTGTTATGGTCATTCAATCTTCTAAGAATTACTATACTAAGTTTATTGTGGGTAATTAATTATGCTACGAAGTTAGTTAAATATACCTTATCTACTCGTACTTGATAAGCTAATGCCTTTCTTTTATATCTAAAGTTAAAATACCTAACATTTAAGGCACATCTTCCAGAATGCTAATCTCATCGAGTAGGTAGATAGATGCTCACCTAATTTATGCTCGGTACACAATGTAATAAGAAGGTTTTTGTACACAAAGGTTTACTAACGGTTACCCTATAAAAAATTGGGTAGCTTAAATAAAAACTCTCTTCTATGGAATTGATGTGATCATAGAATTTGAAGGGGCCGTAGCCCAATGGCTAGGGCTTCGGACTTGCGATCATGTGGTCGCCAGTTCGATGTGTCCGATGTGAACCCACTCGTAACACAAGCATTTTAGCTTAGCACGAGCGGTTAACAAGAATAAAAAGCATCTGGAACGTTTTTTAAATTAGGAACCTATATGCAAAAAATAGCATAAATTTGAGGCGATGATCTGACTTAAAATACTTGTGTTTGTATTTAGAGCACATCTCTTTATTTTGATAAGGTTTAATTAAACTGTCCGGATAACAAATGCCCAAAAAAGAACCACATCTTTCAAGATTAAACCGCGGTGGCTGTGACATTCACCTTTTTTAATTTCGCTCAAAAAACTCGTCACGCTTGATCGTTAATTTGGTTTATTAACAGGTGTCGAAATCGCGATTTTGCGTCGATTATACCGCACCAGCCGGCCCGTTACCGAGAAAGACACAATGAAGTGTTTTTGGACTTTGAAGCCTTCTTACTGGCATCAATGAAAGAACGTTCCACGCTCTGGATACACTCGCAGATTAAAGCGTGCATGGATGCTGCTGACTGCCAACCGGATTATTGTCTAGACTTATTTGAACCTTCAGGTAAATGATAATTCACAGTTTGTATAATTTATTTTGCCTTCCGGGCCCACTTAAAATACCGTATGATTTTCTTTTTTTTTAATCTTGCGTTTTTCTGCAATTTCACCGGGTAAGTGTCGATACTAACTATGACGGAACATCCTTGCCTAAAAAATTCTCACATACTCTTGACTTGAAGGAAGGACCAGCGATGAGCAACAGAAGTTAGCTTCAATTGATTTGGACAAAGGACCATAAGGTTTTACTACCAGAAGGATATTTAGCCAGTCTTTAGAAATCGAGCTCTGCGCATAGTTTCCTAGAGTTAGAGAGTTAAAAGCATTCTTCAAAGCAAAAGCTCTGGTCTCAACAGCCGTGTGCATTAAATCTTCAGCAGTAGCACAGTCGGCATCAAACCATGGGCGAGCTTGTGCATGTTTAGGTAATATGTATTCCAATGCATCTTTTACTATACCTAGAATCTAATTAATATAGATATATATAAGATCGATACATAAATGTCTTCTCTTCTCTTAATCTAATAAAAGCGGAACACAAAATAATGATAATACAGGTACAACTACATATGATATGATACAATATCTACGATGCAATATAACATTAAGTTTATTCAATAATTCCAATGTAGAGTCACTATATGGAACTCACTCGGGGATGATGAAACCAAAATTTGTTGCTAGGTCTTATGGACGGAGAGCTGACAACCGAAAAGGCTAGGTAATTTGATCATTCATAAAAATGATTTATCAGCTTACCTGGAGCATTCTAAGCATAAAGACGTCGACCTGGCAGGATTCGCGTGGTGGATGTGGAATGATCAAATTACCTTGCCTTTTCGGTTGTCAGCTCTTAGTCCATTAGTTTTCTATTATTAGTCTGTCATAATGACCTGTCTGCACGAAGCTATCGAGCAAATGGCGAATCGAAACGATTTTTCGGAATTATGTGAAAACAACTTTTGGTATCGGTTATCGGTTGTCGGCTATCGTCATCCGACACCATACACAGAATATCGGCGATTTACCTACTTAGACAGATTACATAAATACATTATTTTGAATTAAGGTTAATAACTGATGTAAAATAAATTCCAGGACACGGTCGCAGAAGAAGATCGTTGTCTGAAGCAACAATTTCACACAACATAACGAGAAGTGCACCTCTCATGGCTGATAACTCCAGCACTCCTTTCACAAGATTCAAAGAGAACTTGGAGTATTCAGTGGTGATGCCAGGAGAGCTGTTCCATACTACTTCTATTGAGGCGACATGCGCTACATCGATGATGATAGCTGTGGCACTTGGCGCTTTGTTATTCATGTCGGCTTTATTGGTAAGTTCAATCTATATCATAAAAATTAATCGCCAAAATGTATGTACGCGTTATGCGCGTACATACATTTTGGCGATTAATTTTTCAGAACGACTTAACTAATTCGGTTGGTTCTTTTATAATTGTGTTGTTAATTCTGAGGACAAGGTTTTTATTAAACTCACGGGAGATGTCAGAATTCTCAACGGGAAACCCTGGCATTTACCACGCACGAACCTACCGTAGAAAATACAATCGGAATACCACTTTTTGAACAAAGACTTTTTCCTCCGCGCGTCAAGATAAGACGTCGCAAGTCTATTAGGGTTGTGTTTTGGGCATGCCATCGTGCCCACAACGGTTGATCCGCCCTTCTTAAGTTTTAAAGTAATCTAAACTAGAATTGTATAATTAATTAATATCATAATTTCTTGCATACATCTTCATACCTAAGTAGGTAATATGCTATAGAAAATGTTTTGCTTTGTTCACGAAAATTCTATAGGTTATTTGATTAAGTACGATTCGTGATGTAATTTTATAATTGTTCTCATTGAGCAGTACCTAATGCTCAGCTGAAGCTAAAGAATTATAAATATATGAAATATAATATTTACTTTAATTTTCAGATGTGCTATTTAGCTACAAAGCTAAACTCTACGATGTTGAAGAATAGCAGTCTACACTCACCATCTGGAAAGGGCTTCGAACAAATACTAAGGGAGTTGGCACACCACTCAATCAACGACACGGGCTACACTGGTCGCCCAACAGTGCAATAATGGTTTTCTCTTTCATTTTGTTAATAGACTATTCAATTATTTTTTTCACGTTCCCATTATCATCAAATCCGTTTTGTTATTTAATTTTACCAATTAAATTCTGTTCCTACGGCTCTCTTTTTAGTCAAATTAAACTCATACTTGTAGATTCTTATTTGAAAATGTGTTATCTTAGTTTGTTAGGTACTTATAACTATTGAGAAAACGTAAATGCTACAAGGTTACGCAAATTCAATTGTATCACCGAATGTACCAAAATACAAATTAGCAACTAAGTATTTATTTACCTACTAGCTTTGAAATGAATTGATATTAAGGATATTTATTGTATCTAGTAGGTAAGGTATACTACCCTCACTTTTATTCTTTACACGAGATCACTTTATTATTAAAATACAAATTTCATTAGAATTAGTTACCTACCTTTTAGGTTATAGGCACGAGGTATTTTAATTAAAATTAAGTTAAAAATTCCCAGAATTTTACTTATGACTGAAAAATTGCAAGTTTGTTGAATGAAACATATAACTTCGTATTTTTTTTAGTCATGACTGTCAAGCATACGTATTTATTTTTAAAATAGGTAAGAGTTTACAGTTAAGATTTAATTTATTTTTAGCTTTAGAGATTCAATTTTAAATAAACAAATAATACAAATATATGTGTTTCAATGTTATACATACTCCTATTCTTATCGTCATCTATAGTATAAAGAGGAAAGATTTGTATTTTTGTGTGTGTGTGTGTATGTTTGTAATGAATAAACTCATAGACTACTGTTCTGATTTTAAACATTCTTTCACCATTGGAGATCTACATTCACCCTGAGTGACATATGGCTATATTTATTGCTAGAAAAGATTAAGGATCCTTAAAACTAAAGTAACGTAACCCCAGGTGTAAAAAGGTGCCCTAAAACGTCTTTCGTCGCATGCGCTGCGGAAACTATTGATGATAGAACAAAAGTATGTTCTACTAGGTATATTAAAGAACATATCAATATCTACAAAAAACTTCGCGATACCATTTGTGTAACTATAGTAGTTACGTAATTTTTGTCTGATTGGTAAAATATTCATACTTACAGGAGGTCAATCACGTAATGATGTGACTATCGTCGGTAAAACTGCAATACCGCGTAAGTGACAGTAGCTAATAAAGTGTAATTTTATCTGTCAAGAAATAGGTATTTCGTTATTTATATTTTAAAAAGATCAATATCAATTGCTACATTTGATTTTTACCTTTATAAGGCACGGCCGCACAGTGGATCGTCCCCATACAAGAGGTTGGACATAGAAACAAAAATTGAAAAAGTATTTAATTTGAAAAAAATATATATACAGTCGCATTCCTCTATTGAAGAGCAACAAAAATGATTACTACGCGTTTTTTATTTGACCAGCACTTCACGAGCAAATCGATGAAAACTCTTATTTTTGTATGGAAACGAACACAAAAATGTCTGTATCTCATGATTCCCTCCTTGTTTCGATTTGCGGTTTTCATTACTGTTATTTACCTACTTTATGCCACATTTTCTCCAAAGACACATGGTGCCCCCAGAGGGCCCCTTCCGAAATATTTTTCCTATAGCAACTATCTTTGTTATTGTATTACTGACGGAATAGAGGTAAATTTGGTATACTTATTACCGAGAATTAGTTATCACTAAGCAGTTCCTTAAATAACAGGTGCATTAGTGAATAATTTAATGACTTATTAAGGCTTTTGTTGTAATATAACAAAAGCTTTAATAAGTCATTAAATAACGACAATCAGTACTAGCTTAATCTAATTAGTTATTGTAATTACTGAGAATTACACATAATTAAGAAAGTAAATGAAGAAAACGCGCATTAGTATGTTCTATATATTGAAAAAAAATATCGCTAATGAGTTGTGACATCGTATTAGTTAGCTAATAACAAGTCGAAAAGAAAAGTTTTATGATGAATAAGAAAATATGTATTAAAATCTTTTTAATGCAACATGACACTATAAAATATCATTAAACCTTATAGTAAATTACAATTAAACCTATAATAATTTAAAAATAAAAAAATAAACAACTACCAATAACTAAATAAAAAATATTAAATATAATAAAAAATAAATAAATTAATACTACTATTTAGTTACTAACTATTAAATAACTATAAAGCTTAAACTACATTTTCTTCATCTTCATTATCATGATCATCATTGTCGTCATCTTCTTCAATGTCACTATATTCCGAAACTGCTTCAACTATTGTATCAGTTGAAGTGTCAATGAGCTCCAATTCACTCCGATCAGGTATGAGCAAATCGTCCAGTTCTCTAAATGAATTTTTTAACTATATTGGTCATCTTCGGTCGTAGGCTCGTATGAAGAGGATCGGAAGATAACAGAAGATTATGAAGAATGTCTTCATTAGTGGCGATGCTACTGTGCTTCCGTGTATGATTTTCTCGAAATTTACGAAAATCCTTGTTTCTTGCTTCAGATGCTTCCTCAGACAAAAAACCTATAGGCACTACTGATAGGTGCTCCACTATCTGCGATCCTTGAATTAGCAATTTATGTAAATAGATGGCATGTTATACCACGGATATAACTGCACGAATAAATTTGCTGTTTCATCACAATATAATTTGAATTTTTGAATTTGAATTTTTTCGCCTGAAGAAATGCATTGCAAAATTACGGCGAGTCTTCTAATTAAATTGACGTCTAATTTAGTAATATCCGCAGTCATTTCAGGGTTTGCAAAAAACCTTCTAGCAGCATTTCCAGTGTTTGTATTGCCACTACCCTGCTTAACAACATCTAGAAGTAAGCCTGTCTTTCTTCGGAAAGCTGCTTGAATAGCTTCTTTCTTATCTTTAACAATTTGTTTGTTGTCGTCACCTTTTGCTTGCAATGATTTTATGTCCATTTTGTAAGCAATGTGTAATAAACATTCCATAGAACGAATCCAAGCATGCAACGAACTAAATCCATGCTTGTATAAATCTTCATTCACAGGTTTAGCTCTCACTTCTTCCAAATTATTCATCTCGCTTGGGCGAGCTTTGCACAAATCACACACTACTGCTGATGTTCCAGATATTATTGAATGCACTTTACCATCATGGTTAACCACAGATTGTGCGTAACAGTAGCATAGCCGCAATCAGTTGGGATCAGTCCACGAATCTCAGTCTCAAATATCTCCATTTCAGCGTTCACGTTTGCCTCCGTTTCTTTCATAAACTTAAATGAAATCGGACGACAGTATGTGGTTGACGATGGCCGACTATTCTGCCACACTGTGATTCCACTAGAAGTCATTAACTTAAGAGGTGCAAGACTTGCCATAAATACACTGCATAAATCTTGTTCACTGGTTGTTGTCCTTTGATGATAAATGCTTTGACTCGAAGCTCCATCAAAACCCCATTTACTGTGAAGCACAAGTTGTTCACCAGCATCAAAATTCGATTCAAGTGAATCGACCAGCCTCCTTACTGTGAGATCAAGGAGGGCTTGGAGCCGTATCTTTGCGGAAGTATCAGTCACAGTTTACGTCTTCTTTTGCCGGGTAACACTTAAGCTTTTCTTTCACTAACATGTAATAGCTTGGGTATTTCGTATGACCTTCTTTAAAACTAAAGTCCCTAAGTGTTATGTAACGCCATTTGGATAACTGCATGCTAACATAAAGAGCAAGGGCTTTGTGAGTAGGAACTTCATGAAACAAAGTATTCTGTTTAGTTTCCAGGACATTCAAAACTGTTGAGACGTGTTCAGGATTTCCCAGCAAATGTTTCATTATTCTGGCCACATCATTTTTTCCGGCAGACTTAAGTGCACTTTCAACAGTATGTAAAAGCTCATTTGGACGACTGCAACTAGCAATATTTTCATCAACACGTCTTCTTTTCTGTCTACTCGATAGATCTTCAAAGTGTTTGCGAGGAGAAATATATGTTGAAGTTGATGCATCCGATTTTGATGGACTGATTACCTCTTCTGCCTCATTTTCAGCTTCTTCAGTGGGAACAATATTTTCCTTAAAGCAATTTGGCCAAATTATATCGGAACTTAACCACTCTCTGTTCTTGTTCATAAACTTGTCGACTGACCTTCTTGATCGCACCCATTTGGAGTAAATCCGATAGCAAAATCGTCGACACCAGTTCTTTAGATCCGACACATCATTTTCACTTAACTGGACGTTACTATTCGACTTCAATGTGTTAAATAAATCATCATAGTCACGAAGGTCTTTATGATTACAAAGAGCAACATAATGATCTAGATAAGTAGAAAAGCCACGGAAAGCCATAATGACAACACTTAGTAGAGGTTGTAATTACAACTGAAGTATATTTGCAAAACACACACATATTTAAAGGGCAGCAAGTTTGCAACTAGCAATGAACTTGATAAGCTAATGATGACATGAGCCAATCACAATGCATAGCTTAATGGCTGTTAACATAGTAATTACAATAACTAATTAGATTAAGCTAGTACTGGTAGTCGTTATTTAATGACTTATTAACGCTTTTGTTATATTACAACAAAAGCCTTTATAAGTCATTAAAGTACTCACTAATGCACCTGTTATTTAAGGAACTGCTTAGTGATAACTAATTCTCGGTAATAAGTATACCAAATGTACCTCTATTCCGTCAGTAATACAATAACAAAGATAGTTGCTATAGGAAAAATATTTCGGAAGGGGCCCTCTGGGGGCACCATGTGTCTTTGGAGAAAATGTGGCATAAAGTAGGTAAATAACAGTAATGAAAACCGCAAATAGAAACAAGGAGGGAATCATGAGATACAGACATTTTTGTGTTCGTTTCCATACAAAAATAAGAGGTTTCATCGATTAGCTCGTAAAGTACCGGTCAAATAAAAAAAGCGTAGTAATCATTTTTGTTGCTCTTCAATAGAGGAATGCAACTGTATATTTTTTTTTTTCAAATTAAATACTTTTTCAATTTTTGATTCTATGTCCAACCTCTTGTATGGGGACGATCCACTGTGGGCCGTGGCGCCTGCTCTAGGCATAATTTGCATGCTAACATTTATCTAGCTAAAGGTGTGAACACTCCATGTTTAAAGCAAATAAAGATTTATTATTATAATTATTACGATTTCAACCAAAAGATACAAACAAAACTTTCTTTGTAACAAAGTTTAGTTTCTAAGCCAGATCATAGATGGCGCTGATCAATATTCCTACATCTCGTAATGGTTTCGTTCACTACAAATGGTCATACTTTATGATAATTATTTTTACATTCATAAATTATTATTGCTTCCCTGTCTGTTAGAACTTAGAAGACAGTAAAGCAGTTGCTGTAATATAATAATATGGATGTGTTGTTGTATAACTACACGTAAATAGTTTAATAGGAATATAGTAGGTTCATTCAGTGATTTTTATCAAACAATTGGACTATATAATACTTTTAATGTCTCTCGTTTCGTAATTTGATCGAATAATGCTTTGAACACATCTAAAATGATAAGATCTTAGTAATACGGTCCCGTTTTTAACCTTCGGGTACCTACGGAACCCTAAAAATGGAAATTGCCTTGAAAGTAATTACGTAACGAAATTACTATGATTAAAAAAAAGGTTTTTTACTAAGGGCTTACTGTCCTACTTCCTACTTATATCGAGGGGTGAAAGTCTATTTGTTTGAAGCGACATTTTGGACGATATGGAGTTATATACATATTCGGATTCAGCGAATTTTTCTGCGTCGTCTGAGCCTGCGGGTTTCGTACAATTCTGAGCACTTTTATGGCGCTTAAAACAATGCCATTTTAGTGCATAATTCTCAAACATGATGTATGATCCGACTTCAAATTTGCAATATTTTTTTAGTATATTATTTAAGTTGTATACAAAAACAGAGAATCGGATCATAAGCCGTTATTCCCTTCCTAAAATTTTAGTTCGATGGCAGATAAATCGTTTTTCGGTGTAGCTATCTTTAGATGAAAAGTCCCCTTCTTCCTCGTCGTTCCACCAACTTGTTCCACCAGTGGCATGAGAAGGAATTGTCATTCCTCGTCGTGCCACTGAATGTGTGTATCAGAATGGCGGGTGTAATTTCCAGATTTGCCTAAATTTATTACAGTTATTTGGTACCTTCTGTGTACCTTTACGTACCTCTCTTGAAAATCTGTGTACCTACACCCGTATGATGATATTTTAAAAATTAGGTACACCCGCCATCCTGATGTCAGAACCGCGGGTGTACTGCTAACCAATATATGTAGCCAAGCGTACTGTTTATGTAAATTTGGTACCTCTTGTGTACCTGCAGATAAAAGTATTAAATAAACGAAATACTGCAAGGTTGCTGCGAAAAATAAAAAAATATTTTTTTATTACACGACATTACTTTGTATTTTATAATACTAACTAACAATAGTAACGACGTCAAAGGATAATAACAATCTTCGGTAATTGAACCTTGAACCTCCATATTAAACATATTGCCAAGATACGTTTAATGTGTACCTAATATCTTTAATAGTAATCCCAAACCTCCGTGTATCATTTAGTCACTGTTGCGTGCGTGACTATACCGGGAATCGGAAATGAAATTAACGGACACAAGTTACACAGACTCAGGACAACACTTTCAATACAATACGTAGATTGTTATTTTAAAAGATACGTTTTACGAGAAATTTTTATTTTTTATTTTTGCAGCAACCTTGCAGTATTTCGTTTATTTAATACTTTTATCTGCAGGTACACAAGAGGTACCAAATTTACATAAACAGTACGCTTGGCTACATATATTGGTTAGCAGTACACCCGCGGTTCTGACATCAGGATGGCGGGTGTACCTAATTTTTAAAATATCATCATACGGGTGTAGGTACACAGATTTTCAAGAGAGGTACGTAAAGGTACACAGAAGGTACCAAATAACTGTAATAAATTTAGGCAAATCTGGAAATTACACCCGCCATTCTGATACACACCACTGAATGCAGATACATGCAGGGATGGTAGCTCTACTTAATTTCTCTTTAGATATTACTCAATAAATAATTGTTGTCTTTTAACACAATTTTCCTGTAACTGCAACTTTAGTATTATGTATAGTAAAATAGAACAGTAAAATCAATAGGACTATCAATAAAAATAATGTGTCATTGACCAGGCTGTTAAATGCATTGTTAAATGATGCCGCCTGTTCAAATTTCAAAAAAATGCAGTTTGGACTAAATATTTCTACTGGCAGACTCGCACTGCACCAAAACAAAAAAAATGAATTTGTTTTACAGACGCAAATGGAATTAGTAAACCACGTATTACGTATTAGTAAATCAGTCATTTTTGGAAAAATTAGGATAACTTTATTTTGATTTTGTTAATGTAGAAGTTGTGATTTTGTTGTTTGTTATAGTATGTAGGACCGGGATTGATTATAACTAAATTTATGTTTTTAGTTTTTTTTTATTACAAGTAGAGCAACAATCGTTCAATAATCATTCAGTGGTACGACGAGGAATGACAATTCCTTATTGTGCCACTGGTGGAACAAGTTGGTGGCACGACGAGGATAAAGGGTTCCTGTTTGCATGTCACCTCCATGGTCAGCATCACTATAACACTCTAAGTTATGGATATTTTCTGGTCTGTACACAATGCCTTCAGCTATTGTCCCTTTTAAATAACGCAGAATCCTCTTGACAGCAACGAATATTCTCAGAAGAAAGATATCGATTTTCATGAAACTTTTAGTCCGGTTGCCAGGAGCAGTACAATAAGAGCCGTTCTGAGCGTTGCAGCTAAAGAAAAGCTGAAAATAAAACAGTTTGACGTATCTACCGCTTTCCTTTATGGCACATTAGACGAGGATATTTACATGAAACCGCCTGAAGGGTATACTGAAGGGAAAAGTGTCTTCAAATTAAAGAAGAGCTTGTATGGTCTAAAGCAAGCGCCACTTTGTTGGAACAGATGCATCACAGATCAGGTTATAAAGATGGGATTCAAGCAAAGTGATTCTGATCCCTGCTTATTTGTAAGAAGGAAGGGTAAAGAAAAAAATATTCTTGCCTTGTACGTCGATGACGGATTAATTGCATATACTAGAAAATGTGGCTAACGGCTTCCTTGACGAAATGAGGGCATGTTTTAAGATGACTGTAAAGCCCGCGAGCTATTTTCTTGGAATGGAGATAAAAACCTTTTCTGATGGTTCCATTTTATTGCACCAGAGAGCATACATCTCCCGAGTGTTGGAAAGGTTTGGTATGAATAAATGCAAACCAGTGGAGACTCCAATTCTGAAGGCAACGGATGCGGAAGGCAATGAAGAAGGTACAATGTCTTTCCCGTACCGCCAAGCTGTAGGTGCATTAGCCTATTTAATGACTAGTACCAGGCCAGATATAGCTTATTCGATTGAAGTTGCATCTCGCAAATTGGAGAAGCCTTCTCAATCAGATATCGTTGCTGTCAAGAGGATTCTGCGTTATTTAAAAGGGACAATAGCTGAAGGCATTGTGTACAGACCAGAAAATATCCATAACTTAAGAGTGTTATAGTGGATTATTCCACTTTGTTCACCTGGGTGATATCACCCAGGTGAACAAAGTGGAATTGATTAGTGTACTTTGTTCACCTCGGAAATAAATCACCTGGGTGATATCACCCAGGTGAACAAAGTGGAATTGATTAGTGTACTTTGTTCACCTCGGAAATAAATCACCTGGGTGATATCACCCAGGTGAACAAAGTGGAATTGATTAGTGTACTTTGTTCACCTCGGAAATAAATCACCTGGGTGATATCACCCAGGTGAACAAAGTGGAATTGATTAGTCTGCTTTGATCACCTCGGAAATAAATCACCTCAAATCTTGGATCTTATGGGTAAATCAGTACTGTAAAATAAAACCCAATGTTAATAGGATAATGAATATGTATCTATTGTTTTTAAGAGAACAAATCAGATAGTTTATTATTTAAATATGTATTATTTTTTACTGTTTTTAATGAAATATATATCATATTAATAACTAGGGTACTAAAATTATTAACATTAGCAACATTAGCGATAAACATTAATGTCATTGCAGGTAGTTTAAAATGTCGTTGAAGATAGTTTTAAATGTAATTGAAGGTGTGGCGATTACTGTTTTGTCTATACTATGTGTCAGTATGACAACATTACTTTAATAAATCAGTTCAACGTTTATCCCGGTCTTTCATTGAAGTTACAAAAGGTAGTTTTAAATGTTGGAGTAGTTTTATTTGCATCTGTGTTAAGTAAAAAAAAGAACCATTTATTGCCAAAATGAATGAATTATCTATTGTTACGAAAGGTCGTGGTAAAGTGATGTTACATGATGGTTACGAATATTATAAAAAAAAAGTATATAAAAATGGAGGCGTCTGGTGGAGATGTTGTCAACAACTTAAAAATAAGTGCACTGGATCTATGACTATCGAGGTACCTTCGTCTATTGAATACTGTTGAATAAATATAAATTTTAAGTGTACGAACTACCTAATGACTTACAATAATTATTATATTTCATACATAGGTACTTAATTGAGACTAAATTAATTTTCTGTTGACAATAAACGTAATAACATGGTTAGATGGCGTCACATGGATGCATATTGTTTATATTTGTTTTAGGGAGACCAGATTAAGAAACTCGTGCAGCATATACCTGACTGTAAGCAAAACTTTACAAAAAATATAGTTATAGAGAAAATGATTACTTGCAAGGAGAGAGTAAAAAAAATAGATTGTTATCCCATACCCACTATCTATAATGAAACCGTATCACAATTAGCTGATACTGGTTTGGATTTAATTGGTGAAATACCTCCTTTTAAAAAAATAAAATCAGGCTTATATAAACAAAGAAATAAACATTATGAAATACATAAAGTACAGACGAAGAACGAGGGCTGGGAGTATATACATTCAGAATACTGTCGTGATCCAGCTATGAAACCTTTTCTTGATTATTTTAAATCGCAGTGGATGTCTAAAATTGCGCCAAATATTTGGTGTGTGTGGGGCGAGCGGCATCGAACGACGAATGTTTTAGAAGGGTGGCACCACAAATTGAATTACTCTATACGACTTCGGAAGAACAATGTTATACATTTGCTCGATGCATTACAAAAAGATGCATCTTTTTATGTTGTGCGTATGAACAATTTAAATATTGATCATGGTGAGTGCTCATCATCATCAAATCGGAGAAATACAGTAAGAAATCGCGACAATTTCGTAACAGACTGCCAAATGGCGTTAGTCGATGGCCATATGTCTATTGGCCATTTTCTAGAAAAACTCCGATAACTTTGTAATTTTTTTTTAATACAATTTTAACCTCCGTAACGTAGCGGTATTTGGCTCGCTTTAAGTCTCGGAGGTCGTGGGTTCGATCCCCACGCCGGACAAGAAATCTTTGTGTAAATTCTAAGATTTATTTCCGGGACTGGTTGGTTAAGGGACTACCCTCCGTGCGTCGGAAAGCACGGTAAGCCGTTGTCCCGATTTGTTATAACATCATCTATAACAAGCGTATACCAGAGAACGGGCAGCAGCGTTTCCCTGTGTATTACAACATAATACTGCGGTCACCAACACGCCTGCCAAGCGTGGTGACTATGGCAAAACCCTCCCTCGGGAGGAGGCCAATGTTCAGCAGTGGACTTTGTACGGGCTGATGATGATGATGATGATGACAATTTTATAACAGATTGCTGTAAAATAAGTTATTTTTGTGTTCTTGCTGATTTAAACTATCTGATTTGTTCTCTCAAAAACAATAGATACATATATTCATTATCCTATTAACATTGGGTTTTATTTTACAGTACTGATTTACCCATAAGATCCAAGATTTGAGGTGATTTATTTCCGAGGTGATCAAAGCAGACTAATCAATTCCACTTTGTTCACCTGGGTGATATCACCCAGGTGATTTATTTCCGAGGTGATCAAAGTACACTAATCAATTCCACTTTGTTCACCTGGGTGATATCACCCAGGTGATTTATTTCCGAGGTGAACAAAGTACACTAATCAATTCCACTTTGTTCACCTGGGTGATATCACCCAGGTGATTTATTTCCGAGGTGAACAAAATACGCTAATCAATTCCACTTTGTTCACCTGGGTGATATCACCCAGGTGATTTATTTCCGAGGTGAACAAAGTACACTAATGAATTCCACTTTGTTCACCTGGGTGATATCACCCAGGTGAACAAAGTGGAATAATCCGTTATAGTGATGCTGACCATGGAGGTGACATGCAAACAGGAAGGTCTACTTCAGGTATTCTGTGTCTGTATGCAGGAGGTCCAATTTCTCCACAATAATTACATTTGAAAATACTTTTCCGTTTCTTATTCTGTGTACCTATTTACCTCTGTTACCTGTAACACTTCTTCAGTATTTTCGGCTTCTTCTCTAATTGTTAATGCTTTTTCATATGCACTTAGTTGCGAAGTTAAATTCTCTACAGTTCTATCCTTCTTTGTAATAAGGAGCCAACTTGACTTGAAAGCAAAGTAATCCTTGAAACGGAAAAGTATTTTCAAATGTAATTATTGTGGAGAAATTGGACACATAGTACGTAAATGCCAGAAATGGAAAAATGATGGACGCCCACGAAAGTCATCGAATGAGATTCAAACCTCAAATATTAACCTGACAGTGCTAGCTTTGGATGATGGATTGCCAATAGATAAAAATAACTGGTACGTTGATAACGGCGCGACAAGCCACGTTACTAATAGAGGCGATTTCTTCGAAAGTTTTGAGTACTTCAAAGGCTCACATACGGTGACTACGGCGAATGGGCAAACCATTGAAGCTATTGGTATTGGCAACATACGAGCTGAAGCCCACGTTAATAAGAAGGTAGCGCAACTTTTACTGAAAGACGTGTGGTATGCAGAAGACTTAGTAAATCAGCTTATGTTCTTTATAACTTGTCTAAAAAAATAAACATTAAAACCACTGTTATAGCGTACCATAGTCTGGTTGCCTCGGTTTTAAGATATGGTATAGTGTTCTGGGGAAATTGCAGTGAAAGGGAAAGAATATTCAGAGCCCAAAAATACTGTATAAGATCAATGACTCGAATCCAATCAACAGATAGCTGTGCGCCCTTGTTTAAATCCCTTAACATATGTATTAACCTTTCCATCTCTGTACATATTGGAAGTAGCTGTCTTTATCAAAAATAATCCAGATTTCTTTACTTCATGGAGGGACCATTCAACAAGACCAACATTAGTAAGATCTCAATACTTAAATGATTTTTATACAGGTAGCTACAAAACAGCCTTACTAAAAAGGAATATAATGCACATGGGTACAATGATTTATAATAAACTTCCTCTTCCTATAAAAGATTGCACGACACGTGTATTTAAAAAGCAGTTAACGAACTTACTGTTACAGAAATGCTACTATTCAGTTAACGATTTCTTGAAGGATGATTCTTTGTAGACATGTGCGTTATTTGAATTTGAATTTTTAATGTAATGTAATTGGATTCAATTTAGTTTAATATAAGTTAATAATAGCAATTAAATATAATTCAATCTATTTTTAGTTGATAATTAAATTGTATAATATAATTTCATTTAATGTAATATAATTTATTTAAGTTGATGATTGATAATTTCTAATAACACTTAATTTAATTAATTTGTATAATTTCATGTGATAACTTAGTTTTTTATATTTTTTATTTACAGTAATTGAGTTATAATTGTGTATTATTTTTTTGTAATGATTTGATTTGTACGCCTTTATGGTAGAATGTACTGGACTCACTTGTATGTACTCTGAACATCTTATGTATTACTACATTCATAAAAATATAAAAAAAAAAAAAAAAAAATATGTTCCTAAAATCAAAAGAAACTTACTGTCTATTCTTTCTATTCATGATAACTCGCCTACTAAAGTAATTGGCACTAGAAAGATAAAAGGTGGACTATATAAATTAGACTTAAATTGTATAGCACCGAAAAATCTAGAAGTGAATCAATTATTATGCAATCCTTTACAAATATATCATGAGAGGCTAGTTCATCAAAATAAAAGGCATGTTCGCCAAGTATTAGAGCGAGAATTAGGATTGAAGGTGGAGAATACCCAATCAGATATTTGTGAAGGGTGTATATATGGAAAGGCTCATAAGCAATCCTTTGGCACCAGAGTTAGAGCCAACTTGACTTGAAAGCAAAGTAATCCTTCGGTAAACTTCCAAGTATTTTACATATTAGTAATATCTCGGGCAGGCTTGTATTGATTTGACAGTTTAAGTCATGCCAAATATTTTTTTAACATAGATATATGCTTTCTTATGTCATGCTCTGGATCCTTTTTGTAGTCGAAGAATTTCAAACAGAGATCATAGCTTTTATCTTCACTACTTCCACTATATAGGCGTTCTAGCTCATCCCATACTTCTTTAGCGCTTTTGTATCGCATAACTTGTTCGAGAATCTCATCTGTCATGTTTGTCGTCATGAGGGTCAAAACTAGACAATCAATATGTACGAATCGTTTTGTCTCCTTCTCATATTACTCTATAACGTCTGTATCGGCAGTTGACGCAAGTTCAGTAGGCTTACAGAATTTCCCTTCTAAAATATCTTCAGCACCGGGAATTGCTCTACATACTGTTTCAATTCTATACTTCCAATGCTTATAGTTTTTCCCATCTAGATGCTCTATTTGTACCTTCGAAGCCTCTGCGATCGTCTTTTCCATGGTGACGTCTTCAAGCTTGATACAATTTTTTGCGTAGAATTTTTACTTATTCTTTTCCAGAACAAAAAACTTTTATATATATTTCGCGACTTTATTACTCTGCTACCATATTAAAGTAGGAAATCGGTTGAATAGAATGAAACTAGAGCTTTTAGAGAAAATATCAACGTAACGACATCTTTATTAATTTCAAATAAATTCTGACATTCAAACACTTCAAAGACAATAATAAAATGAATACAACAAAGAGTTTGTATTCCTAACAAATTATACCAAAACATTCAGGGATTTTTTTTCAATAAAAATTTGTGATCCCCATTATAGAGGAGCACGTAACGTTGCCAACACCCTAGAGGCAAAAATACTTTTTAGATGTAAGTAACTATGTATCTCATTTTAAGTGAACTGTTATTTAAGTTCTTATGAGAATAAAATTCTTTAAACCTAAACCTAAACCTAACCTAGCACTAGTTTTTTCATAACGATTTTTTTTCCAAATTTTGAATCTTTAAATGGCTCTCCTGTAAAGTTCGTAAAATCTCGCTTCAAACAAATAGCCTTTCACCCCTCGATATTATAAACACGAAAGTTTGTTAGTATGGATGTTTGTTACTCTTTAACGCCAAAACTTCTGAACGGAATTGGCTGAAATTTTGCGCCGGGATAGGTTATACGGTGGATTAATATAGGCTTCAAAACATCAAGCTCCCACTGGAGCAGAGTAACGCGGGTAAAACCGCGGGGCGCAGCTATTAAATAATAAAGGAATTTTCGATGTTCTCAGTTCCATGAGTCTCAATCATGTAGGTACCTAATAAGTTTTTGTATCGAACATTTCAAAAATAAGTCATTGACTATAACAAATATCAAAAATAATTAATTTATGTGCGTGTGATTCCCAGTGTGGTCCCTTAGGGACCACACTGGGAATTCGCGAAATGAAAATCCTAGGATTTAGAAGTAGACTTAAAACAATTATAGAATGAATCTGGAAATTTGTAAGCAAATATATTAAACTGAAATATGTGAGAACTGAGGGACCCCTTAAGTGTGGTCCCTCAGTTCTCACAAACGATCTGCCAGATCTCGAAAAGTATCTTAAAAAAGAAAGTTTTGTAAATACAGACATTTAGTAAAAATAAATATTTACTAAATAACAGAGCATAAAGCATTAAAGATAAAAAAAATAGAACGAACTGTGGTCCCTTAGTCCACATAACGAAGATAAATATTTTGGTGAATATTACGTGATATCAGGGCCGGATTTAAGGGAGAGCATCCAGGGCAACTGCCCCGGGGCCTCCATAGAGGGGCCCCCACAATAGAGATTTAAAATCTTTCAAATTCTGACGAGTAAATTCAACAACTTTTCTTTTGTTTATTTTTTCAGTCTTGTACTTTTACATACCTACAGTACTTTGTAGAATTAAGATAAATGTAATAGTTCTTAAACATTGTAATAACGGCTATCCATTTATACTTGTTCACTTAAATTAGACAATCAGTAAAATATCAGAATTCAAATCGTCCTGAAAATAAATAAATAAAATACTTTTATTTCAGGCAATGACCCATATTAGATTACATTACATTAGATTACGTTACATTATATTACATTTCATTCATCAACAAAACAAAACATGTCATTAATCAATCAATAGTGAGTCCATTAAGATTAAAATGAAAATTACAATTAATTAAATTAAAATTAAATTAATTAAAATTAAGTTAATTTGATTTGAATACTATACAATTGAATATTTGGTTGCCTATACCTACAGTATAGGCACCAAGTCACATTTAAAGATTGAAAACCAAACCAAGAACATTATTGAAATTTATAGTAAGAATTTAGTAATTAAAATTTAGTCAGTGAGTGAGTGAGGTGTGTGTCGAGTGGAATTCGGCATCTTACATGTATCAATATTTGTCTGACAGCAACAAAATACTTTAGAGTGTTGAAAAGTTGAAGTGAATACAGCATTAATTATTTCGTTATTGCAATTTATAACTCTTGTGTGAAAGGAGTTTTTCAGTCTACGGATTAAAGCAAAGAAATCGCTTACCCCATGTTCAGCAAACATGCCAGACGCACTACACCGCCAAGGTAGGTTCAGCATTGCGCGAAAGCCATTATTATATTGAATACGCATGGTGTTTATGGATTTCTGCGTGTAATTCCACCATAGTTGGCTGGTGTAGAACGCCTGACAGTACGACTGAAATAGGGAAGTTTTCACTTGATTTGAACACTGAGAAAATCTTCTAGCTAGCATGTTGTATTTCATAGCAATTACACGTCTTTGGCGTTCTATATCTTCATCATCCTTCAGGTCATCTGTAAGGATGTGTCCTAGATACTTAAATTTTGATAAAACATTAAGCTGGGAGTTACATAAGCTTATACATGGGTTGTGAAACTGCGCGTTACCCGCCTTAAACACCATTACTTCTGTTTTCTTAACATTGTATTTTAGACTATGATCTGAAGCGTAACGTTCACATATTTGCAGAAGTATGTTCAATCCTTCTATTGAGGGACTTAGCAGCACCATGTCATCAGCATAGCTTAGATTGTTAACGCTTTCGCGTCCAATGTGACAACCCACCCTGGTGCTGCTAAGTTCCTTAATAAGCCCGTTTACATAGAGGTTAAATAAGCTAGTTGATGTCAGGCCACCTTGCCTTACACCGCATTGCAGTTTATACTCTTGTGATAGGCTATTTCCCCATTTAACATGATTAGTTTGGTTGCTATACCAAAACTGTAATAAATCTGTTATTTTATTTGGAACGCTAGTCTTTCTTAATTTGTCCCATAACTTTAAATAATTGATGCTATCAAACGCTTTGCTTAAATCTAAGAAACAAGCATAGATAGGCGTTTTTCTTGAGGTATAGTATATTTCTATACTAGGTGCATACTTCAAATTTTCTACACATTTCGAGGGAAACTAATTTGTGGCCAGGAGGCCTCTTTTCCTTAGTTGCCCCGGGGCCTTCGGACTTCTAAATCCGGCCCTGCGTGATATTACTGTATAAAATTAATAAAACCGTTCTTTTTCTACATAAAGTTTTAGTAAAAGTCTTAAAACATTTTGTATAAAAGAAATGGAGCAAAAATATCGAAGCATTTTGAAGATAGCAATGATAAAATTGGTCCCTCAATCCTCTCCTCCACTACGTGCGAGTGCTAGCTGCTAGACGAAAGGAATATCAGAAAGTCTAGTGTACTTAACTTTTAGTAGTAAGTTTCTACTAAAAGTTGGTACCTATTAAAAATTGTGTATTTCTTACCCCTTATCTGAGATAATATTATTTTTTAATCTTATGAAAATAGACAGAGCAGTGTGACCACACAATAAAACAAAATATAGACGGTACTACTATACTTAATTTAATATGTCATTGTTTAGACGAAACGAAAACAAGGTTGTATGGTTAATTTAATGCTTTATTAATTTTGTATTAACTAATCTCATATTATTTACACGCACATATTTATTTACTACAAATTAGTTATACATGGCTCAAAAGTCTCAACGTACGAAACATAAAAACGACATTATGTCACTGTGACAAACGTTAACTGTCAGAGAGACATAGTAGGGAAACCCAATCCAAGAGAAGAAACTATCGATATATGTATTTTTGGTGTTAAATGAAAAAAACATCAATAACAATATGTATAATATGGTATACTCATAATATAGCTCACTGATTTGCGAGAAGACAACATTGCGACACAATTTTTAAATGGGTAAATTTGACATTACAGACATTAGCCGTCTGTCTGTCACAATCTCTTTCAATTAAATCGTTATTCTCGCAAATCAGCAATAAATCTTCCATTGGTATTATTTAAAAAAACTCATTTAATATATTTTATTTCTTAATATTGTTACACAATGGGTTCGAGGCCGTAGTGATCCAAATGTATATGACAGGGGCATAGTTACCGTCGTATTAATATCTTAACAATAATATATGTTTATGTTTGTTAATTTGAATTCTTGTTATTTAATCACACATTAACAACTTGGTAGCAGTGAATAGAGGCTTCATTAGGACGTCAGACATCATTAGGACGGGTGTACCAGTTCCAAACCAGGTACCAGTGCTCACGTTCAATCGAATAAATTAAGAATTGGCGGGTCATTTTTAAGTATTCAATCGTTTTGTCATGTTGTCCACCCTGTTACGGACCTTGATAACAGTTTACTGGTGAAAATGGCAGAGATATATCGCTACCTTGCTCTTTATATTATACCCGCGTTTCGCTGACTCGCCTTTCGGCCGCCATGACATTCAGAAGTGCTCGTTGATATGGTAAGTATGATCCTATAATATCACCTATTATTTAATAATTATTATGTTAATTAATATAATTCTATCACAATGTTGAAAGTTTAATAGTATAATAGTCTTTAGACTAGGGATTGCAATCCAGCACCGTTGCCAATCCTGCGGGATTTTAGCTGGATTGACTTCGTTACAGCAGGATCCCGCGCAATTTATAGTGATTATTATGAATTCAAAATAATAAACTTTACCATGATAACCCACCGCAAAAAAACGTTAGAACAGATAGTCATTTGCTAAACTCAACAGGTAATAGGAACCTATTAGTTAAATATCTTGTCGAAATCAATTTATCGATATTGTTTTGGAGATCATTCTCCAAAACAATATCGATAAATTCTAATTTGATCAACCCTACTCAAATAATTAGGGATGTCGATTCTTTCCAAAAAAGATCGATTTGTAAATCGATTCGAATCGTGACCTAATGAATCGATCCACAAAAAAATCGAGGCCAAAAAGATCGATTTCTGAAAAATCGATCTTTTCTTCAAGTTTTTGTTTATAATGTTAAATTAAATTATTTTTTTGTAAATAAATCTATTTTATTAAAAACATGACACATATTATAATTTAACGATCTCTTATCAGTAAAATCAGGTGATTAGATGATAAAAAATATTTTTATTACCATATCAAAAGATCAGATCAGGTATAAAATAAGACATTTATTTTTTTATGTATTGGTTTACAAAGTTAAGAAAATAGATAGTGTAGCTTATAGTTCCCAATGCTTAATTTCTAAACTTTTTAAAAACAACAGTCTGTCATAAAATCGAATGTCGATTTTTAAGGGTGAAATATCGATTCACTGAATCGATTCAGTACTACATATCGATTTAAAAAATCGATCTTTTTGGCTCCAAAAATCGATTCTTCGATTAATCGATCTCAGATCGACATCCCTTCAAATAATACACTTGTCACTGATTTCAAAAATTTTTGACAGTAAATTAATTAATTCTTTCTTTTATCAATTAATCCGTGCTTTCTGTATGCTTGTGATTTTACAAAATTTTGGTATCCAAACCGAAGTTTCCTAGTTTGTTAATCCATGTTAATAAGATGAGTAAACGAAACCTAACCAGCAATGTCCCTGTATCTGAAACCATATATTCCAAAAAGGCTAAACATTGGTCTTTAGGTCTACTTGAATCTATGAATGATCCTACATCTATTGTAAAGAAGACCGAACAAGTGGTCGTGATTAAAGACAAATATCCGAAAGCTAAAATCCACTATTTATTATTGCCTTACGAGGATATTAATAGCATCTACAAACTGGATAAGCTACATATCAAGTTATTAGAAGAATTTGGTAAAGTTTTCAATAATTTACAAAGTGAAGTTGATTTGCCACTCAGAGCTGGTTTTCATGCCGTACCGAGTATGCAAAGACTTCATATGCATATTATTAGTACTGATATGATATCTCCTTGCCTAAAAACTAAAGTGCATTGGAATAGTTTTACAACAACTTTCTTTAGGCCATTTGAAGGTATGGTATAATAGTAGTATGTTTTATACATATTATTATGCTTTTCATTCTTTTTACTTATGAGGAAAGTACCTTTAGCAGCTTAACCAATATTACACCATTATGTATGGTATATAATATGATGTATAGAGAGGGTCTGTGACAAGGCCAAAGGCATTTCTGGAAAGCCATCAACAAATATTGAGAGCAAGAAAAACTTAGATTTAAATGAACCCATGGCAATTACTTATTTATGTTTGATGCCAAAAGTGCTCCCCATTCCCATTACTAGTAAAGTCGAATACCTATACTCGAAACTTTTTTTCTTTTTATTAAGTTTTAATTATGCAATGCTCTTCTGTAAGTAGTGAGACATTTAGACTTAAGTACAAATTGAAATTCATTTTTTAATGTAACAGTGTCCTTGTTGAAGAGCCAAATAAATAAATTATAAGAAAGTAGAGAAAAGAGGTATAGGTATAGGCTACTTTGTCTGTTTATTCCTCCTAATCTTCAAAATGGAAGTACTGATTTAGTATACACTTTCAATTTTTCAACCTTATAAATCACTTATTTTACATGAAGGGACTTTCTTATTCATTTATTTTTCGGAGAGACATAGATAGTAAGCCACGAGGCTTTTGCTATTTCAGCAGGCATAAAGGCAAGCTGGGCTCCAGCCTTAATAAATTGTTTAAAAACGACAAACTAAGCACCTTGTGCAAGAGGGCGCTCTCTTTGGGGCTTGGACTTCGGCTCAGGGTGGTCACTTTCGCCAGCTTGTCAGTTATAAAATAAAGGCTAATTTAAGAAAACAAGTAGACATCAGATTTGTTAGACTGTTTATTGTTACACATTTAAAATGTCTTTGTTACAGATGTATTGGAAGAACTTAAAGACAGTGGAAGTATTAAGAAAATATCACCAGAGTTGCATAAAAGTCTTCTGGCAACTGAACTAATATGCAATCAATGTTCATTTCAACCTAAAAATATACCAACTTTAAAACAACATTTGTTAACTCATAATAAGTAATATGTCAGAGCTAGTTCCAATGTATTCTAAACCGAAAATAATATCTGGATTCAGTGAATGTAAATTTTGATAATATTGCAAATAAGACATTATTCATTCACATGAAGAAATTAATAAAACACTTTGTTCTCATTAAAATTGTTCACATTTATACCTATTATACAAAAATCTATTAGGTAAAGTATATAATATTCTATCAACTTCATACAATTGGTGGATTTTTCAATTTACATTTCTTACATAATTACAAATATTTCGGATAATAATTTAAACATTATAAATCATTAAGAACATTCTAGTACAAATATTTAACATCATGTTAATAATTCATTTGTCATACAAATAATGCAATATAATTTTAGATCTGAAATGTAAATGTAGTTATAGAACTACTGTCATTACAAATGACTTTAATATATTATGCTTCAAAGTTACTTTATTGCTATCAAATATGTTCTCATTCATAATCTAATATTCCTTTTACACTAAGTAACAATTTAAAAAATGACATTGCACAAAATACTTTGCCAAAACTGGTCCACCTAAGTAAATTCTACTATTACACTATAGTTAATACAATATGACATGAACTAATATAACTTATTTAAGAATAAGTATTCAATTACAGACATAAAATGTTACAAAAATTCATTATCTCACTTTGTAAAATTTATCATGATTGAAAGTGCACAAAATCTCACAATTTTCTTGTCTATGTCTAATCTTAATTATTATGTATATTTATCTACATTTAAAAATTGAGTGGCAATTTACTAGAACGAGGACTATCATCTAACAAAGAACTTGTATCAGTACTAACACTGTCATCAACATCTGGACTGTTATATATTGAAATATTACGTCTTTTAAAGGCTTTTTTTGGTGCTGAATTTGGTGTAGTACAAACATAAAAGCTATCTGTGCTTTCAGATATTGTACTGTTTTCTGGAGTAAATGCTTTAGGTGATAGCTTTTCATTTTCTGTTCCACTTGGTGTAACTGGAGCCGGGAGGGAGAGCTTAGAAATCTTTATAGGAGTATTGACAATTGGGCTAGGTTTCGGATTAGCATTTCCATCTGGGCTATTAGCACTATTGACTATTTCCACCTGACTGTCATCACAGGGTGGCTTCATTGACCGGCCTGTTCTTGCCATAATCACTTGCACTGGATCGTCTATCCCCAGTTTTTCACATAACCCTACTGTCTGTGGGTTTAAAATAGCTTCTCTTGGAGTAATTTTTGGAGCATTTATATTGTAAACAGGAGCAGTTCTCACAAAATTTGCTTCAGTTATTGCCAGATTACCAATTATTTTTGCAACATTAGCTTTTTCCTCTTCTGTTGGAGAAAAGTTGTATCTGTAATAAAAAAAATGTTAAATATTTTCAGAAGTTTATCTAATAGTAGTTTCTAGATTTCTCTACATATATTTATAAATCACTAAAGTATAAAAAATAGATACAATGTAAGATATGTACTCCATCAGGAATCCAAGGTAAGCTCCTCAGAGGGAGGAACCACACATCATATACCAGTTTTAAATATACTGAAAAACTATTATTAAAAAGTATATTATATAAGCAATTTTTAGAGAATTTAATAGTGATTGTTGTACTCACCTATCGCTTGAGCCTGGTCCTGGCATGTGACAGTCAATATTCTTTACAGTCAGAAGATGATTTGTATTCTTCAATATCGCCAGCCATTCTATATCATGTTTCAGGCACTTATCACCATCATACTCCGAAGGCAAATCTAAAACTTGTAAGTGTCTACGTTTTGGCAAACACTTGTCTAAGGCAAGAAACTTTGTTTCTGTATTTGGTTCATCATGTGTGACAAGTGCAGCAAACTGACAGTGCAGATGTGCTGCAAACCAATAGTCTGGTTTGAGTGTATTAAGTAACTTCATTGCTGGATCACTGCCTAACTGGTTAGACTCTATATCCTCCCTAAAATATTTTATAAATGTATTATTAAAATTGTCATGCCATATTTTTATTTTATGTTTAAATTTAACAGTAATGATAATGTGAATTTGTCCTTATTCGGAAAGTTGTGCTGAAGGGGAATGAGGAATAAACTGATTTCATCTTATTTATATACTTACCTTAAAAAAGGCTTCCACTTCAATAAATTTTGTACATCTCCATAGTTTGTAATACCTCTGGGCCAGTCATGTGACAGCATAACATGCACTTTGTCTTTCATTTGACATAACCTAAAGACATCCAAAGATCTGATGTGATACACAGATCTTAAAGCGTTTTGATCATAAGGAACACTTTCCCAAAGACCTTGCAGGTAATCACGACCTTTGAATATTCCTGATAATCCTGAAAGTATAAAATAGGAAAAGGATGGTTACAGTTGGTAACAAACAATGATTTTTTAAATTATCTTTGCAAAGCAATGAAATATAAAGAAACAATCAACTTTTTGATGGACAGCAGAGTCTATACTGCACATTTACATCATAAATGTATACTTGTTAGAAAATTTATTTTTGTCATTATTTTTTTAATAATGAATTTAACAAACAATTTAACATAATAATTAATTTAACAAATGACAAATTTATCATTAGGTATAGAATGCCAAAGAAAAAGTTTTTTGTTTTAATGGCTTACAAGAAGGTATGATTATAAAATTTATGAAATAAATATGTTTTTTTTTACTATCCTATAACTCTATGTATTTAGAGTGTCCATACTTTTTGTTAACATATGTTTTTTTTATCAAAAATTCTTATGAGCTAAGCTTAAATTAATACTTTAGTGAGTAAGAATGTTACACACCTCCAATTCTTAAGTTACCAAAATTGATAACTCCTGCTCTGCCCAAATAGTAAATGTTAGGTGCAACCCAACCTCCGTAGGGTAACTCTTGCAAATAGTTAGATGCTTCGTGATTACCGCCAATGAATATTGTCAATATTGGAGCTCTGAGTTCACCACTATAATATCTGAAATTATTAAAAATTAAGTAAATCCAATAGTCATAGATAAATGGATATAATATAATCAAACACTACATAAGATTATAGGTTATCCATCGGAGAATTGCCAGTATAGTGATAAACGGATATACGACTCATTCTTATGGCATATCATTTATTTATTCACAATTCTTATTTGCAAGTTTAAAAAAATATAGATATTCAGTAAGGCAGAACCTAATCATTTCAGATCTCTCTTATCAATAAAAGGCAAAGAACCACTGGTCTATATGGATTAGATTACTTATTCAAATTAAACAGAATTTTATAGGTTAAGTTGAAATATAGTTCGCAATATCTTACTTGTGAAATGAACACATATGTTTGAACTTATCAGGAACTGCCATAGCTCGTAGGTCTTCATTATTACGCACAGATTGGAAATCACCACAGCATATTAGTAAATCAATATTTATTCCTTCCCTTTCTTGTATAGTTTCAATACATTCGTAGATTTTTTCAAGTTCACCATGAGCGCAACCTTCCACCGCGATTTTCATTTTATTTTTAACTAGCTGCAGGTATTATTTTAAAATATAATACTAAATAATTAGTATTTGTGTATACGTTAAAAAAAACAAGCCTAACGCGTAACGTAAACAAACTATGCTTGTCTTGAAATTTGTCTTTTAGATCTGTCAGTGTTTGACGTTGACTCGTTGACATTTACAGTGTTGCTATTTGCTAATTATGGAAGTAAATCGTTATTTTTGTTTTATCACCTTTTTTTACGTTATGGCACTTAAAAAAATTAAAACTGTAAATTGTCTAAATTAAAAATAGATAATATATATATATATATATTCTAATTTTATAAAGAGAAAAGAGTGAGAGTTTATTGTGCGTATCGAATAGGCTCCGACTACTACAACTACTTGATTATCCCTGGATGACATAGACAATACCTATATTTAAATAAGAAGTTCCCACGGAAACGGAAGCTACGCGGGTGAAACCGCGTGAATCTATAGTTGTAATACACAGGTAGGGCCCTTGCAAAAAGCATACGGAGCTAATTATAAGGAGGTCCTATATTGTCCAAATCACATGTCACTTAGGTATTTTATGCCAATAAGGATATGGGCTATAAGTGTGAGTTTATAATTACTCTCAATGCCCAAGGCCAAGCAAAGGCCAGAGAAAGGCCTCTACAAAAAATTGACATAGCAAAATCATGTCATTTATGATTGCAAATTACTAATGACAGCAGGGTGAGAGTGGACTGGTTATGTTCGTGACGCTTTAATATGATTTACCTACCTTTGTGTTGAACAAGATCAATCTCCTTCTTTGGCTTGAACGAGGTATGGCGGATATTTTATATAATCTTGCATGGTCAAAGGCAGCGGCGGCCTTACCCATTGCGAGGCTCCGGGCGGCAGGTCTTTGCGAGGCCCTTTGTCCTTCGTGAAAAGTGTGTGACTCGAAAGAACGTCTGGTTGTTTGATTTACGTATTTGTCATGTTTAACGGGAAATGCTAAGGATAATAAATAAGGCAATAAATAAATTTTGAGTTTTGAAATCAACAAATACAGAGATGATAAATTGGTGATTTCCTTAGTCTGAAATCTTTAATTAAAGCACAATAATCTAGCGAATAAACGACGCCATTTTCGATTGATAGAATAACAAGGACTATAAGCTGATCTTGTTCTCAAGATCAGTTATTTTCTTTTCTATAATGGCATTCAGTGACTAACTGACAACCTGCTGTATTTTCTGCGAAATCCTATAACGCATCACATATAATATATCGCTTAGGTAGGTAACGGCCTTCACCGATGCCACCCTGCACTTCCATCTAGTTTCAGAAAGTTGGTTTTAGCGATAACGATTTTACATGAGCATTTTAAATAGACCACCTCTAAATTGAGCGGCAAACAGAGTGTACAAACTTAGTAGCAAACCAAAAAAAAATATTGCTTGAACACAAGACGATGCTGCGTTCTCCTAGGATGAGCAAAAAATATGCAAGTGGATTAATTTCAAGAATACGTTTTTGGGCGCTACTTTTTTCACCACACATATTGGCACCATCATCATATCTTTGGCCTCTGCAGTTTTGCAATAAAATACCTACCTAACTGTTCTAATTCTGTGATTATATTATTAGTCAAATTCTCAGCTGTGGCTTTTTCAACGGCTAAGAAAATTAATCCATTTCAAAATACAATCTTTGTGTTGCCGACTAGATTAGTGAGACTTACGGTAATCACCCAAGTGTTTCGAATCACACACTCCTTCACTAGATCCAATCTTTGTTTTTTCTAGTCCGAATAGTCGACACGGAAAGCAGTAAACGGCATTCTTAGTTTGTGAATAAATCATCCAGCTCCTGTCAAGCTTTTCATCGTTAACTAAGTAATATCTTATCATAATGATTTTCGGTGAAACACCGTCTATTATCAATTACCGGAAATTAATCAACTTTAACCCAGATTGGACCGTTTGATACAATCGCAGTTCAGTTTACTTTAAAAAATTGTTATGGACCACAAACCGGGGTCATTTTGAGGATTCCGATTTTCTATTTCAGAAGTCATTGAACAGATTCTTTTTAGGCAAGCGTGTATCATCTTAGGCCTTATCTTCGCCTTCCACGGTATTAGTCCTTATTTTACGGTACTGGTGAAATAAGAGACAATTATATAGTTAATTCATCATCATTCTCGCTGTTTTAGCTACATGATGGCGGTGGAATGATGTGGAATAGTGCAGTCATTGAAGCGAAAAATTAGGTGTTACCTCCGAATTTTTTTACTGTGAACCGATTTGCATGAAATTTTTAAATTAGGGTCATCTTACCCTTAACTTCAAAAGTGAAAATGATCTGATTATTTTTAATACGATTACTTTTTGGACCATAACTTCTTCAATTCTGATGCTATTACAACTTATAAAAAAACAATTTAAAGGTAATTAAAAGAGCTACAACTTAAGATTACAATATATAGTGAAAAACCTTTTATTTTAAAACGGTGAAGGGTCAAAGGGCTCGAGAGAGACTGTGATTGCGCTGCCGCGCGCTCTTTTAACAATCATATCTCCGTGAATTATTGTGTGAGAGAAAAAATAAAAAATGAAAAAAAATTGTCAAAAAAAGACCTACATTTTTTATTATATACTTTTATACGTATCATTCATCATTTTTGAAATATTAAGAAAATAAGGTGGTTTTTGTAAAAATTGGAAAATTATTTATTTCTTAAAATCGTGATTTTTTTGAAAAATATGTGTCCTAAAGCAGCCAAACTGAATGCATCAAACTCTTTATATTAAAGTTAATTCTAGACGGAATACGATTAATTTTAATTTTGGTGGAAATGGCACTTGAAACCCATTGATTTAAAAGAAAAAACCATTTTACGTGCAAAAGACTTTTAACAGTGCTCATTTTAAAGCTTATTTTAAGCACTACAAAACCCTATTTCATTAGAATGCATAAAATGTATCTGCTAGCCGCTAGAGGGCATTGAATACATAAATTAAATTTCAGACAAAATAAAAAACGGCTTTGATCTTTAATATTTAATTTAATATTGCACTTAGAACACTTTATAAATAACCGATTTGTTCAGTTTTTTATCTGCTACATTTTGTATATCATAAAATTTTCGTGAAAATGCATATTTTTGGAGATATTTGCAAAAAACCGATAAAAACGTGAAAAAATTCCGAATTTTCAATTGCCAATAACTTGAAACGTATTGGGTTTTTTGAAAAACTTTTTAGAATTATTTTTCTTGAAATTAGGTGTTATTCTATCGATATGCGACGTTATTATGTAAGGGTAAAATGAGCCTAATTCCAAAATTTCATGCTAATCGGTTCACAGTAAAAAAATTCGGACCAATAACGCTTCAATGACTGCACTAGAAGGAATGTTTATAGCTGGATCAGGATAAGAGTCACTTTCAGGCAATAAATGTTTTTTAGAGGTTTCTTGACCGTCACTTTTTATTTATTATAGGTATATTAAATAAAAATAAAGTGAAAAAAAATTGCTTGGGTTGTTACGCGAGGCCCCTGCAAGAGCGAGGCCCCGGGCGGTTGCCCTGTTCGCCCCCCCCTAAAGCCGCCACTGGTCAAAGGTTGCGGTAGGTATGTAGAGGTTTATTTTATTTTATTTTTATAATAACGACATTGGTTAATAACGACTAGGTTTATTATTCACAAGCTTCTCGCGTAACTCCCATTCCCGTAGGAATTTCATACTTAAATAGGCTTATAGCCTTCCTCGATAAATGGGCTATCTAACACTGAAATAATTATTGAAATCGGACCAGTAGTTTCTAGAAATTACGCAAACAAAATATTTAGCTTTATATATTACAAGCTTCCCGCGCACGGTTTTTACCCACGTAGCTCCCGTTCCCGTGGGAACTTCATAATTAAATATAGCCTATGTCAATCGTAGATAGTGTAGCTTCCCAACGGTGAAAATATTTTTTCAAAACGGTCAAGTAGTTTAAGAGCCTATTCCATACAAACAAGCAATTAAATCTTTCCTCTTTATAATATCTATTATTATTATAGAGAGATAGATATTATTATAGAAATATAGATTAATAACAATATCAAGGACACCTATACAGACGTAAATACCTATCATTATCAGTCCGTATAATGTCCTCTGCTGTCCCTTTAGGAAAAGCCTATATGCTAGCAGGGGACATTATACGGACTGATAATGAAATATAGCTTAGCCATAGTCACCTCGCTTGGGTTAGATATAGCATAAATGGCATGATTTCGCAATGTCTAATTTTTTGTAGAGGCCGGTGCTTCTTTCATTCGCTTGGCGAATGAAAGATTCGCCCAGCGAATGAAAGATTCGCCCAGCGAATGAAAGATTAGCCATAGCTCATCTCATCTCTCAGCTCATAGCCCATATTATGGCTATTATGTCATAGCCATAATAAGGGCTATGACACCCATAGCCCATAATATTGTCATAAACTACCCAACTAGCAAAAACTAGCAAAAAAGTGGTTTCTAATATCCTAGAACCATCATTTACCGAGGACTATATGAGACTTATATCCACATATAAGTCGCGAAAAGGGCTCACTTTATAAGTCTACTTTTACTTATAACGTATTTATATGAGACCGCTGAAATGCCATATACGCCTATATTACTCCTATAATTGAATTAGGTCAATGCAATTACTCCTGTTAATGTCAATATAAGTAAATTATAGTAAAAAAAAATAGATTAATACGCGCCTAGAAATGATTCTATAAGCTCATTATTGCGAACAGTCGAAGTGAGTGTATCGGACATTGGTCTGATCTGTAAAAAAATATTTTTAACATCTTGAGTATTTATATGAATCAGAATTTATTAATTTCAAACATAGTAGAAAAACAAAATGTTATTGTTGTCAAATTGTTAGTCTTATAGCCTTTTCGTAGGGGAACATGAATTTTCTGTGAAATCTATCATGGTTTTATTATGTTTATATTATATTTTCTTAGTTAGCATTTTCAAGTGTGACATGGTGCTAAAATAAGTATTTTTAACATTTCTAAGTGTGACATAGTACCAATATAAGTATATTGGTTCTATATTGGGTTATCTCAAAACCGAAGAAGATTCGCCATTGTTACCGGTTAGGGTTCCGCAATGCCCAGATGAAAATCGATTAATATTTATATATAAGTAAAAAAAAATTTTTTACGTTTGTTCTACGGAAAACTGATAATCCATCAACATTTATGTTAAGAGAAATCTCATTTGGTAAACAAGAAACATTGTCATAATTTTTTTTCAAACATTTGATCAAACCGTTGTGCAAATAGAATTCGCGATACGGTCTTCACCAGTTAATTTAAAAAAATCGTTGCTCACTGCGATTAACATTTCTTTATATGTTTTTTTTTTTACTTTTCTTTTGAGAGATCCATTTTTTTATACCGCTTCCACTTATTTTAATCCATTTTTAAGGTTCCGTAGTGCACAAGGAACCCTTATAGTATCGTCATGTCCGTCCGTCCGTCAGGACTCGTGCTCCGCCGCACTGCACCGATTGTCACGAAACTTGGTGGAGAGATGTATATTGTAGATCCGAAACTTGGTTTATAAAATTATAGGAATATAATATTTTTTCGCCCTCCTCCCATGCAACGTGTAGGGTATCGTTGGAAAGGTCTCTTGAAGTGCAAAAAGACTGCATTGGAACTATGTCGATGAAACCCCCCAGTTTCGAGATAACCTTATACAAAGTTAAAATTAGAGTGTCCCCCCCTTGACTTTAGAAACTTTAGTAAAATAATTCTGAAAAAAATGTGATACATACTAGAGGTATATATCACATTTTTATAGTAAGTAATTTCAACTAAAACTATAGCGGACTCGGTATCATAGAAAGTTATTTTAATACAACTCTAGCAACTTATGTAGTTACTACAATAATATCAAAATAATATTTAACTTTATTAATTCAAAAAATAAGCATTTTAGATATGCATGGCTGCGGAAGAAGGCCAAGAGCGTGTCGGTCACGCAAATGAAAGGGTTCATTTGCGTGACCGACACGCTCTTGGCCGGTTTTTATTCAATATTTGTAGACAAAAATTGTTGTAATCAAAATGGCTGATGTCAAATCCTACAATAGAATTTGCAAAACTATATAAAGCGTGTTTTCGCCTGTACTGGTCGTTACAAGCAAAAGTGGCTTCTTAAGAGTTTTAACCAGGATTGTTTGAGATTACATAGACAATAACACTACTGTGGAATGCCTATATAAATATTTCTAGGTTTAAAACGGCATACGATAAATCTAAAATAAATAAATAAAGAAAACATTTTATCCTACCAAGTGATGTTATAATCTTTGTTATTTATTATTTTTAAAACGTGGATACGAAATTAATTTAACAGTTACTTCTAAGGTTATGTTAAACCAAACCAGATACATAAATGACTTACAGTAATTTAACTTTAATTTACTTATATTGGCCACAAAATATTAGCGTATGTGAGGCTATAAGTAAAAATAACAAGAGTGATTGCTCCTCAGTGCATATCTTCCTGGTACATGCTCCTACAGGAGTATTAAGATTTAAATGGCCCGCAGATGTTATCTTACAGGTAGGTACTTAGATGAATTTGTTACATTTGACATCAACAGCTTAACGTGACATTTATGATTTAAGACATTAAGAGTAATTTCTCTATCAACTAGATCCAGAAATAAATTAGAGATATTATTTAAATAATACATAATGATTTTTGTGTGACGCGGGAATCGAACCCATGACTTTCGACAATGAAGCGAAACTTATTACGCTAGATCATAAAGGTTTTACTCTTCATATACCTAAAGATAGTTACGTATAATAGGTTTAATAGAATAAACAAAGTAATTTGAATGAACTTCGAAAATAGGCGGCCACGCACAACAAAAATAGGTAGATAGGTAGGTATGTACTTACTTTTTACTACCTAATTACTTCAGATACTCTTAATAGGCAATGAAAAAACCGAATAAAATTACATTTAAGTAAAAAAAAATACAAAAGTAAAAAAACATGTACTCAGGTATATCTTAAGCAGTACCTACCTAACTCATGTAATGGGCATAATAACTAACTCGTCTGACGATGGTATACCTACCGCATACCTTGACAACTCAATTAACAGCTACATTGCGAGAAGTGGGCACAAAATTAGATCGTGCTAATTGCATAGAAGTGGAATGTTTAATAAAAAGCAACTAATTGCGTGTGTTAGTGATTCGTCAATCGTGTAACTCCAACGCATTTAAGTTATGAGAAAAAAAAAGAAAAATCTGCATTTTTTTATCGATGGTTGCTTTTATAGGGATTTTTAAAATTTAGATACGCGGGACACAATTTGAACTTCTTTTATTATAAGCTCCGGAGACAGTCGTTACTCATTGTCTTTTTATATGAAAATATCTCCACGAACTACACTATCAGGGTTCGAAAGAGTTTCTCAGTAGGGAGATAATGGCCTGGCCACTGTGACGTCAGAACGGCCGGCTCACCAATGACAAGGCGAGGCGGCGCTTCAATGCGCGCGCGCACCGCCCACTATCAACTGAACGGAAAACTCGGAAAATATGCTCTCATTATTTGAATCCTAGATGGAGATTTTTTAATATCTGTCTGTCAGGTATGAATATTTTATAATTATATTTTTAGCTCAAAGTAAAGAGTTCATTTCTGCATTGAAAAACAATTTAATGCGTTAGGTACTGTGTTTTATTATTTTTTTTGTAAATACCTGCCTAAATAGGTTTATACAATATTTTCTTTTAATTAATGAATTCTCTAGTACTTAGTACCATACCTATATTGGTATTAAGTAGGTAACCTACGAAATGCCTACGTAGTCGATAAAATAAGTTTATCTTATATATGTATTGCATAGGTATTAACTTACTTCTATGGTATCAGTACAGTGAGTAACTACCTACTTATATTGCTAGTTTATTTATTTTTAAAAGCAACATTATAATAAGTAATCGATAAGCAAACAAACAAGACCGACGACGTATCAGCGGCCGGCGTGCGCGCCCCTTCTGTCAAACATTTTTATAGTTATGCGCGGAGCATAAGGAACTCTTTATAGTGAATGCGCGCGAGACGGTCGCACGCACGTTCTAACGTCAAATAAAGAACTTGTTTTGAATTTCGAACGCTATTTTTTTAAGTGTTTTCTTTTTTTGTGATGATGAACTGGGACCAAGAACGTAATCGTCCTTGTGACAAGCTGGAGATCAATGAGGCAGTAGGAAAGCTCTTGGAAAGCTTCAACTATGACAGCATCGTACCACAACCCAGCAAGTGAGTTTCTATTGTTTACTTATATATTTGCGTTTGTTATTTATGTAACTACCTATAGTTATTATTACCGTTGCTGGATTCAATACAAGGGAAATAAATAGTATAGGTACCTATGTAGCTAATACTTATTCCGAAAAAATAGGAGCAATGTAAGTTGGTAAATATAAGATTTAAATAGTACTTTAGTTTACTTATAAAAATAAGCTTAGTTTTCTTGGATATTACTTATTTAAAAAGCAATATCTAGTAGACCGAACATTTAGATTAAATAAAAAAGAGCTTTATGCATTATACCTAATATATATTTCTTGAGGAAAGTGTTTTATCACTGAATTCCCACGATAAGAAAGTAATTATTGAAAACAAGTGAGAGATGAGACAATTTAGTCGGAAATAATGATTTGTTAATTAATCTAGTCGTAGTTCGTAGTTTAGTTAATTATTTATTGTACCTAATACTTACAAAGCTAAACTATAGTAAGTATATGTATTGTACCTACCTAAGAAGTGTTTTAAGTAAATTTAATAGGAACCTACCTATCTCCATGGAGTTATAACTTAGTAAACTTATTTAATTTTAAACCTAACGGTTCCAGTAGACATTTGTGAACATTCGATTTTTTATGTAGGTTCCTACATGTTCAAGTATATAATGTAAGTTAAGTACTCAAAGTCTACCTACTTCAATTTAACTGTGTAAGTTTTCGCTCACAAAAATTTACAAAATTTCACAAATAAAACTACTTAGTTGCGTTACATATAAAAAAAAAACTAAAGATTGGTTGCTGTAGGTAGATACATATCTGTTTGTTTTGTGTGTCATGACTACCAACATTTTGCTGACTCATAACTATCAAATCATCGACCATATCGGTTCATCAAAGGACTCTTAGATGGTTTATACACAATTTAAATAGTTTACCATTTCAATTTTGATATAAGTAACCCACTGGCTTCGACTATGCTTGCTAAATAACGAACCGCGATATAGAACTTAATAAATAAAAATAATCTTGGCGATTATTCCAGATTCCATAATTAATCATCATTAAAAAAATCTTATTGGCGTAGAAAGTAGCTCATTTTATAAATATGTAAAATTAAAATTCCTATATGTGAAATCCTTATAGTACCTAGATATAAAAGTTCGCTTAAATAAACTCAAGATAGTTTTTAATATACTTATAGATTAAAAACACCTAAGCTAACAACTGTCTCTACCTCTGGCCAAATACGAGTAGCTAAACTCCGGGGCAGAGTTAAGACCCATAATATACCAATACCCATTAATTTGTAGGTATATATAATAAATTAGCTATGGGATAATAATACCTATGAAAATTTTATAATCTTTATTTCGCAAGTGATACAAATCACGTGTGCAAATCGCGAAAGTTAAAAAACAGTAATTGATAGTAAATCAATCTAGACAACTTAAGTCCGTGGCATAGCTTTACAAGGCTCGCTTTAATTCTGGGAGGTAGTATGTTCGATCTCCGCGCCGAATAAGAAATCACTGAAGTCCTACATTTCTAAACGAATCTGGTTGATTGAGAGCCTACCCTGGTTCCGATAATTGTAACATCATCTAGAACAATCGTATATACCTCGAAACGAACAGCAGCGTTTCTCTGCATGCACAATATACCTAATCACAGCCGCAGTCACCAATCTGCCTATCAAGTTGGCTATGGAAAACCCCCTTGGTGAAACCTGTGTTAAGCATTGGAAAATTTACGAGCTGATACGATAATAAATAAACCTTGAAAAATATCTCAATCGATTTATTGTCGAATAAATCTTTTGCAACGCTCAAAACATAAAAGTTTGTTGAAAAAAAAAACAATAAACGGTTTACTTTTTAAATCTACTCAATAAGATAGATATTACGTCAAATCGAGGGTCTAAAAGCAACATATTCTCGTGACCTAACAATATAATTCAATTACAGGACATTTTGACATACCTACATTTAGTAGTTCAATTATTATTAATACTACACCACAGACATATCCTTTGCCAAATAACAAGAGGCTCACGATGCGAATAGAACCGTTATTATTCACCAAACTACCCATATATCCTTTATCTACATAATTTATTACTGAAGTGACCCAATACGACATGAATTATTCCGTAATTAATAATTATACCTAAATGAGATAGAGCATAATCTATTTAATGTCGCGATAATTGCCCGGGGTCAAATGTGCGCAGGAGTTGAAACCACACAAGATATACCGCCTACTAATTGAATATCTATATTATCTGATAAATTCTTTGTGCATCCCGCGGTCTGTCGGCGTTTTACTGTCAAAGCAGCGCGGTTAAAGATTTTTCTCTTCATGCTTCAAATGTTAATCATTGTTGAACATAATGAGTCCAAAGTTTGAAGTTGTTAAAGTGAGGGCCCCTAGAGACCACAAATTACTTACACTTTTGTAAACCTCTAACGAAACTACTAAATATGAACGGAAATTCTCAGTTCCATTCACCATTCAGTCCAGGGCACAGACGCTCGAATTGATCTACAACACAGAACAATTTTGGATTGTGTGTATGGGATATGCACAATCCAAAATTAGAAATCTAGACGTGACTGTCTTGAAAATTGTAACAAAATAATGTGTTATGTTTAAAACTCATACTCAATCATATTTATTCTTATTTCTTTGTTTGTAGCATTTTTTTTCCTAACAGTGAAGCTGAATAAATATCAACATTAAATTGAGACGAACAAAAGATTCAAATTTACCCTCAAAACAGCTATTGTTTTGAAGAATTTGCTCATAAGGAGAAAAACAAAACCACTAATTTAAAAGTAGTCACTGAAGTGCCGAGTGGATTAAAGTGTAGTTAAATACCGTGAATGAGCTTAAAGCTGTAACTATTAACTTTATTTTTCTTAAAAAAGCGAGATGTCGGTACAGTTTTAGGTTGCTAGGTAGGTACTACGCATTATATACATATGTATATATCTAATTTACTTGACGGAGAAATTACACAGCCACTAATTTCAGTAAAAATACTGAAATATGAAACAAAAATGTCGATTATATTTCTCTTATCATCCTCACTTACTCTTATATCCTTAATGGGATATTTACCATTGATTATATAGTTTGCAACCCTCAACTAGGAATCAAATAAGTCTATGTGTTCTCAGTCTATTTGTTGAGTTCCCTTCCTGTTAGAGGAACCGACCGATTTATTTCCGCGTGTCGTGGCGATAAATGCGCCTGCGCAAACATTTTTATTATGGGGCTGATGAAGCGCTTATCTCCGGTTTAGCTATGGGAGTCCCCGCAGAAACTCCATTTTTACAATGTTCGTTACTAAAATAATAATGCTACTAAAATATGTAATAATTTTGAAAAAAGAAACATTCATAACTGACATAACATCTGAAATACTGAACCGATTAAAATAACATTTTTATGAGATCAATATTTTTTTAATTATGTTAGTTACACATCTATACTAATATTATAACGATGAAAGGTTTGTGAGGTTGTGGGGTTGTAGGGGGTAATCACTAGATTTAGGATTAAATTTTATTTTGAACATTCATTCTTTGCGAGTGTTATAGGCTATACTTTAAGACGAGGTTCCCACAGGAACGGGATCTACGCGGGCACGGCACTGTTAGTCACAAATATAGTGAAAATCACTACTTAGATATTTTTCTACGAAAAACCGTTACTCATAATACAATCAATATTGCAGATTAATTTAAAACCAATCAACCTAATAAACTATCTAAGTATTCTGTCAATGATGAAATAAAAACTACATCTAATCAATGATTCAATCTCCATTCTCGGAACCTCCGATGAGTGTTTGTTTTATCCTTATTTAGGCAGATATTTAGTGAGTTCAAAGCTTTAAAGCCGGCAGATTAAGATTTCCTCGCCTATATTCCTCACCGGTGGAGGCAAACATCCCGTTCGGTTTGCGCAGTGATTCTAGCCTGCTATGTAAGTGGGGGCGCAAACATACACACAGGTGCCGCTACACCCCTGTGAAGCTTCATTGTTTGTATACGTATACGGGGTGTAAAAATAAATTGTATGCTTAATAGATTGCATTGGTCGAATTATAAAAATAATTGTAGATGTCTTATACTACTTCCCATTTTATTAAACAACGTATTTTACTATAATGTCACAATTTGATATTGACAAAATCACGCGGTGGCATAAAGATTTTTATTTAATTTTCTATATTATATATATTTTAGATCTTGCTGGGCGTCTGGTCGTAGCAACACAAGACCAGAATGCTGGCCTATATTTTGCCCAAAGATTAAGCATTGCCATACAACGTGGCAATGCTGCCAGCATTCTGGGAACGTTGCCAACTGGTAGTGGTCTATTAGATTAGGGTTTTATCATTTTAGCTTTAATTGTTAATAATGCTTTTGTTATTGTTACTTTCTTGAATTGAGTTTTTATATATTTACTGTGTGTTATAAAAAATAAATTAAACAATTTTCTAATATCGGTTATTTATTTTTGGGATGCTCTTTTGAATCATGGGAAGGACGCAATCCTTAAATATAAATAAATTTTCATTTAACACCCTGTATATTAAAGTTTGTATTGGAATGTGTAGAGTGAGGCCACTTCGCGCCCTCCACTAACTTGACATTTGAACTTTTAATCAAAAATTTGGATGCGGTCTGTTTGAAGTTATTGAGATCAATAAAAAAAGCCGCATCCAACGCTTAGAATGGTTTACTTATTAAGTTTGTATCAGCAATAGCGATATTTTTAAAGTAATTGATAAAAGTGATAACATCTTTTTCTTCTGAACTGAAAATTACCGCTTTTAAGCATTTTAAAATAGTAGAAAGTGAAATCACGCTTAGAGCTTTTAAGTAACTGTTACAGATTTAATATAATAAATAATCGGAAATCGAATCGTCAATAAATAAGAACTTTAATTACTGATAAATTTTCCGTTAGTGAGAAAGCTTGCCAATTTGATTAGTACCTAAATATAAAAGCGCAATTAAATTTATGCTTCAAATTTGTGTACATAAGTAGGTTCACAAATCTTACCTGTTTGTTTACCTAATAAAATAGTGCATTTAAATGGTGTGTGATAAGACTTAGAAAGCTTTTGCTGATACAATAAAAATGGCTCTATATTTTTCAATTGTTTTTATTCTTTTCTTTTCTTTCGATTGTTAGAGATTGATTTGCAGTGAACAGTAAATTTTTTTTCTTTATTTTCTTCTTTCTCTGCCGAGGGCCTACGAAACTTCTGACAACTGGTACGATTCCAACCTATTTTGTGGATCACAAAAAGTTGTTCCGTATCTATAAATAATGTGAAGGTACCTACTACCTATTAGACCCCGCGACACACGAATTTATTTCCCTTGTCTTCTTACAAAAAATAAGCGTAAGAAATGCCTTAATATTAGCAAATGTTAGAAAAGCGTACGATACACACACACAAATATTGATAGAGTGTAATCTAGCCGGTAGTGTGTGTTGGTTAGCGGGCGGTCGGTAATGCGCGCGGTTAGCACTGCACACCGGTTCATTACCGCGGTCTATCTAGTACATTGCAAGTAGGTACATCACTGGAAGCTACCCAGTATTAGAATTTTCGAGATCTACTCTAAATCTGAACTAATTTTATAAAGAGATAAAGATTGTGTGTTTTGATGTTCGGTGTAGGTAATCTCCGGTACCACTGCTTCTATTTTGAAAATCTATCAACATTAAGCTATATTATACGGGACTAACATTCGCTATATTTTACTAAGACGACTTTCCCACGAGAATGTGTATTTACGCGGGTAAGATATACCGATAGTGTTCGCTACGTTTAGTAGAAAAAATATAAGAATGACCTGTATAATAGTACTTACTTATGATAATTTAGCGCAAACAAAAAACACCTTTTGCAACAAAAAAAGTTTTATAGTATAAACTGCGTGTTGAATTCGCGTAACGAGCTTTTCTTGCGAGCGTTTCTGTATTCTGAAAAATGATATAACTAATTATATTCGAACCGTGCTTTCTTATTTTTTTAAATAACAATTTAACCATGTATAATGTAGAATAGGTACAGATATTGATATGATACTTTCCGATTTGTAACATTGTAGTAGCTAAGTACCTAGGATGTCTCATTGAAAACGCTATCAGCCGAGTGGACGTTATCAGTATTTGTGGACACAGATGTCGTTACGTTCCCATGCATCTTGTCACCCTCGTCCGAGAACCCCAATGTAAGTCAAGGATACTGGTTGATCGGTATTTAGTAGATAATATACTACCTAATATCATAACAATGTCGAATGTTTTTACATTTGTAAAATATAAAAATCTAGCTTTACCATGTGGTTTCATTCGTAATGGGTGTTTAACAAGAATAATCATAAATTGTGGTAATAAAATAATTGATACCTACAAATACACAGCATTTTGTTAAAATACTTTATTATGGTGTTCCAAAAATGAAAAAAAAATCTAGCAGGTGAAATATAAAAATGTACGATACGTTTGTAAAACATTGATGTGTTTTAACAATTTTTTCCTGCCCAGAATGGTCTAACGAATGCATCATAAATATATAGGTAGGTACTTTAACTACTATAATGCTGTGACAAACTTCTCCATTTAACACGTTCTAGATGGTTCCTGTAGCTCTATGATTATGACGAGATATCAATCCTTTAGTGCTAGGTATAGGTCTCATGAGCCTATGCATGATCGTAGGCATTCGTAGGCCTATGCATGTCTGGGCCGGATTGCTCATGCGTACCCGGCTCCCGCCAACGGCGGATCAAAGGAGTGTCCGGGGGTTTTAGTGGTGCAGGGTCCTCTCCTCGTGGTATGAGTTTTGCATACCACGTTATGAGAGGGCGAATCCCACATATCCCACCGCCATGAGCCAGCGCGCGAATACGCTGCAGCGGCGCGCGGCGGTGGGAATGCGTAAATATGCATTTCCCCCCGGACAACAAAAAAAAGGCGTAGGTATGCATGACTCTCTCAATTACGTTTGCCGAATTTGTCTATACTAATATTATAAAGAGGAAAGATTTAATTGTTTGTTTGTATTGAATAGACTCCGAAACTTCTGGACCGATTTGAGAAAATCTTTCAACTTTGGAAAGTTACACTATCCCCGGATGACATAGGCTATATTTAATTATGAAGGGAGATCCGCGGGTGAAACTGCGCGTGATAAGCTAGTGAAATATTTTTCTTTCTTTCATTAATACTTTGCCAAAGTGTAGGAGTTGTATGTAACAAAAAAAAATTGACACATTTGTTCTACAACATTAATTCTAGAATAACAAATATATGTACCTATAAGTATTTATTCTAATTCTAGTCTAGTCTATTTTTATTTACATAATCATAGCAATTTCTCTCCAATACAAAATAATAATTAATTTAGTAAACATAAATAGAGGCAAGTCACAGAATAGATTCACTTCCGGGATGTGAGGGCCAATCGCTTGCTTTCGAAGAACTCGCGCGGCTTATCATCATCAAACATCGCGTCTGCTGACACGCCCTGTCTCTATATATATTAATTATATTTATTAAACTTTTATGTATAACATAAATGCAGCGTATTACATATGATATTGAAAAAAACGGAGAAAATGAGTATTTTTTCATCTTATGATTTTTACTTTATATTCAGAAGTATACTGTTCTTTTAAACATGTGCGCCTCAATTAAAAAAAGGTAGCAAATCTTGCATATTTATTTCGTCAGTGATGTTCGAGTAGGTACGCGTAGATTACGAGACAAGATCCAAGATATAGAGGAAATACCTATCCATTTCTCGTCTTAAACAAACGGCTTTCTCTGCGAAAACAAAAATATAACATTTATGCAAGTTCCTTTAATTCCACGTTTCGATAACTTTTCCGAACCCCTGCTTACCTTCACCACAGCTTGTGGGAACATTTTCCCCTTTTCAATCAAACAAAGTGGATTCCAATACATGATAACGACCCTCATTGATAATCTTTTTACTTTACAAAATTATTGATATCGACTTTTCCCAGGCTAACTTGAAACAGGTGGTAGTAACCTAATCAGTACACAATAATTATTCGTTTGGTAGCTGATAAAACGTGCTTGAGTGGTAAAATAACGATTTTGAGTCTCATCTTTCTGCTACCGTCGGTTTTACAGGGTCATTAATTGTTTTATAGTCGTTCTTACATTGACTATAAAGATAACTGTGGCTGTGGGGATGTTTACAAAATAAGGCAGATGTCATTAGGGGAGAATTTTAGTGGCGGTTTTAATGTAAACATGGTGGCTTTCATCCAGAACAATGACATGAGTTTTATAAACCTAATTTGGTATCTATTTATTAAATTATTTTTTTCAAATAAGAATTACTGTTCATTTTAATTTTGTATAAAAGCTGTACAAGATGAATAAAAGACAGATCTCGGAGTTTCTTATAGTATTACTTCTCTGAAGCAGGGAACACACAGCGAGCTTCGTCAGCGAAAGAAAATGCGACATCAAATAATTTTGCAGATTAATAGCAAACCTATTTTTTTTACGTTGACGACTACCAATTACTGTGACATACGCATTTTTTTAGTAATTGGTCTGCCTTGCCGGTTTATTTCAGGTATCTTTTCGGTTAATCGTTAAAATATAAACATTTTTGTTTTTATTTTTCAAATTAGCTATGTAATATCGCCATGCAATGAATGCAATGACTATGCCGAGCACCGTGGCTTTGTCACCAAACCAGTTTTGAAATATAAAAAGAATCACACTAATAATTTTAGCAATTAAAAATTTTCGGCTGTTGGTATTCAGGGCTATTTTGTATATTTTTAATATATTTGATTATAAAAAATACAATCCCCACACTAGGTAAATTTTGTGTCTTAAATCTAGTTGGAACCTCAAGCACATAATTTTGCTAGATTCGAACTTACCTATAATGGTTAGCACAAATGGGCCAACAGTGCATCATGTTAAAATCTTACTTCATATATCAATATCTTGAACATAGCACTGAACTAGCGTATGCGCGTAACTACGCCATAATAATAAGGTCAGAGTATGACGAAATACTTCTCACATTCTACGAAACACATATGGTTTACGTTTTCTCCTTGAGTCTTAAGTTTCATACTTGATCCATTTAACATCATAAGTAATTATCAGGTAATGATGGTAGTGATAGCTGAGATAAATAAGCTGGATGAACTTACAATATTCATTCGGGGGTAACAACAATAACTAGTGTGCCTTTGAGGTTTAAGAGGTGAGTAGATATTTTTCACCGGAGTGGTTTTAGTGCGTAAATATGAAGTACGAATACTTAGTACCATCGCATGCTATTGCGATGGAAAGTACTTTCCATACATATAACTAAAAAGAGTTTTATTTTGTTTTTTTATCAAAGACTAATCAACCATAAACCAGAAAGTCTACATACTTATTAGTATATATGTGTGAGTGTGATACATTATTTGATTTCTGCACTCTTTCTCTATAAAATTTAAATGTGCTTAATTTAGTACTTCATCCCGGAATTTGCCTAAAAAGGTATGCAACGTGTTTCATTTCTGTATAAGACATATAAAGATAAATGTTATAGTTATAGCACCTACCATTAGGTGCTATAACATATTGGACCTATGATATAGTAATAGATTTGCGGAGAACAGGGCAGAAGTAATACCTATAATAGATAAAGTATAGAGAAAGTTACTGGAAGTTGCTTGCAGTAATTTTAATGCTACTAAAATTATAAATGCGAAAGCTTGTATGTGTAGATGTATGTATGTTTGTTATTTTTGCTCTTTCACGCAAAAACTACTGAATAGATTTGGCCGAAACTTTGCACGGGGATAGTTAATAAGCTCGATTAACACAAAGGGGTAAACCCGTGTATTTATAAAGTGAAAATAATAATTAATATGTGGGCTTAAATGAGACTAAGTATTTTTGTGTCTAATGTGTTTAAAGTCGTCTCAAATAAATCTATAAAAAGCTGATGCGTATTGCTATTACTTCTACTGTTCGACAGATACTTATCTGTGGGTATGTTAGGTATATATAGCATTCAGGTACTTATACCGTCCTTAGTAGTAATGCACTAATAGCTAAGTGCAAGGGGCGTGTGCGCAAGCGCAACATAGAAAGCAGAAATAGCGTGGGCGGGCTCTTCACAGATGACAGCTATCTGCTCTGTTTATGACTTCCTCAGCCAATGGCCTCGGCAGCTAAGCGGCTACATAGTTACCTGACTGAGATATTTCTTTACAGTGACATTGATAATTTTGACATTCATCGACTTGCTTCAATTGTTTCTGAAAACATGGATTTTACAAAGCCGACGCAAACAATTTTAAAAATAGGTATGCCATATTTTTACAATTTTTTTTTTCAAAACCATTAGGAACTTTAATTTTACGTAAGTTTTATACTGAGGTATTAGAAATACAGGGCCCAATCTGGGGCCCAATCTGGGGCCCAATTCTGCAAAGTGAAGGCAATTGATGTAGGTACATTCGTAAGTCAGGCGACACTCTATTGAGATTCCCTTGCAATCGCCAATCAATTGGTATTCTGCTGAAAAAATAACTAAGAAAAATTCATGACAAAATTGTAACTTAAAGAAATACTTTCTGTGTTTGTGTCGAAATTATGTTAAGTCAAAAGAAAGTAAGTAATGGAATTACCTACTCAAACTAAGAAATAACAAAAGTGAAAATACTTCTTTACTAAGTTAAGTATTGGAATACCAAAATATTTAAAACGTCCTTAACAATGTTTGAACCCTAACGTCGTACGGTTCAGGTGGTAACCAAACATAAAATAATAAATTTATTATTATGCGAAAGTAAAATGCCTATGTTCCGAGTAGCAGAGTCGCACTGGGTCGCAATAAATGGATAGAATTAGAGGAAACACATCTCGAGACAGCCTGACCTAGTAGCTGATAGTTAGTAAAAAAAACAACAGTTTTAGACACTAGAATATTTAAGTAACTACTACTTTGAATGGTATTTTTTATGGTCAAAGTATATAAAGGCTATTTATTTATTAAAAAAAAACTGTTCAGTTATAATTGGGCCAAAAATTGGAAAAATGCCTTGTTCTATGTTCCGTTTCATTTTGTATACTGTTAGCATTGAATTGAATTTCGTTAGTCTACAACTGATATAATCATTCAGAAATTAATCAACCGTTATTGCCTTTCAAATTCACTCAATAAATAGATAAAAAATTCAATTTTCCTCAACACCTTGAAATATTATGCACAATTTTGCCTCTACACGTGCGTACAAAAATCTCTGCTAAGTTCGTTAATTTTATATCGCCTTGGCATGATTACCTTAGGTACTTATTAGGTACTTTGAAAAATTCTTCAAAATGTTTATAATGTATGTAATAAAAACTTAAAATATTTTGAGCTGAACACGATATAATGAATTACTACTACTTACATCACAAGGGGCTTATTCTACGAATAAGGTTAAGTAACAATAGTTGTAAACTAGGCAACATATTGTATGTAACACTATATTATGTTTTAACTATCAATCATTGTTAATTGTGGTCTGCCACTTCGGTGGACCGAGGGTGCTGAGCTTTTCTAAACAATGGCTCATAACACCGTAATAGTATAGTTACCAAAAGCGCGATAAGCAAATGATTCCGTGGCACGGGTGCCAAAACTCTAAACTTCTACATATATCATAAACAACTCGGGAGTATTTTTATTTTAGGACGACTGGCTGCCCGCGACATCGTCCGCTTAATATAAGGATTTTATAAGCTACCAATGGAGTTCTAATCCGGACTACCGTTTTGGAGATTAAGTGGAATACACGGACAAGCAAAAAGTCATACAAAATAACAAGTAGCCTATATATTATACCTTATGAAATTACATAGTTAAATAAAGAAAATATATTAATAACAACAGAATAATTCTAAAACTAAACTTAACAAATAAAAATAACCTACAATTAAACCTAACTAAGAATTAAAAACTACCAAAAGTTAAAAAAAACTAACAATGAAATGAAATTAGGTATCTTCAAGTGTAATTTAGCCCTTACTGAGATTGGGTGGAATAAACAGATATACAGACAGACAGACAAAAGTTTTATAAATTGTGTTTTTGTTTTTAGTACCCTTTTCATGTATACTTTCGTACGCATTTAGTAAAAACCTATTATTTTTCCATTACTAACAGACACTTCAATTTATACACAAAGTAGGTACCTACAGGGTAAAACTTTAAGAATCGATTTAAATAAGAGATATTTCAGCTTGAGAATATGAGTGGTTGACCTCAATGGACTCTGCCCCATTTAAAAATAAAACTAAATATAAAAATTGTTATTAACTTAGTAAAAAACTAAGTTGGTTAATAACAATATTTATTTTTATAAATTGAATGTATTTGTATAAAATACATGTACCTACCCTTTCATCTATCACCTACTTCAAAACTTATTATCGTCATTTTCAAATGGCTAGGATTCGGATTTGTGATCTTGAGGTCGCCGGTTCGAACCCCACCCATAGCACTACCGACGTGAATCCACTCGTTACACAAGCATTCTAGCTTAGCACGAATGGCTAACAAGAATACTAGTAGACTGCAAAACTCTGCTAGCAATCTTAAAAAAAAAGAAAACTAAAATAATTCTGAACTTAAAATAAAGAACGGAGATTAAAACAAAAAAAAAACTTACGAAGATTAGGTAAGTCGGATAATAATAAACACGTGCCCAATCCACTTGTAGCTGTAGCTAGGTATAGTTAACTAATTTAATACTTATGCCACTTAAACGAAATCCTTATCGGATTGAACGAAATCGTAGCAAATCTCTTAACCAGAAGTAGAGCAACATGGAATGATCCTATAGGTATTAGTGTAGCTTTTTTTATTCCTGATCAAATGATGATCCGCATTTTTTATACGATATAAGTATGTAATGTTTTGCTACTGTAGAGGGGAAGCAAGGCTCCAGCCCTAAAAACCTACAGACTACGCAACCTCGGCTCAAGACGTTCGGTGGCAGGGGGCGCTTTTGTGCATCGCCCGCCACCAACCGTACTAAGGCTGAAGCTCTGCTCGCATTTTCCCCCTGCGAAGAAGCAATAACCTACATATATATGTCGTATAAAAAAAGAGTGTTTGTATGTAGACAAAAGAATACAAACATCTGGTCTAAAGCTCAGCGCAGTGCGTGCTATGGCTTATTGTGATCTCTAATGGAAAGAGTGGGTCTACTCGCCAAAACATTTACGGGGTCTGTAGCCGCGCCCAGTTAACTGATAGTAAATACCAGTTAAGAAGTTTCCCGGAACGTTCGTAATAGTCCTTGTATACAGATGTAGACGGATGACTGTGAAATCTGGCCGTAAATCATACAGCGGACGACTATAAAACTTTTTGTCATTCTGAGCTGTCGTTCTATTATGTTTTTAATTTAAACTTTAATGATGTAATAGTTAATGTGTATTATTAGAATACAGCTAAGGTTATGATGGATTTTAATATTTTATACCCTTTAAATGTTCTTATGCGAAGCAATTTAATATTTCTGACATAAGTAAAACCAGTATGGAAAATAACACTTTATTTCGTTGAAAATAAATTTCATAATGCCGTAAACAAGCATAAAATAATATAAGGTGTATTGAAAATGTATGCTACTGACAGAACAAAAAGAAAAAAAGAAAGACAGACAGAAGTAAAGAAATTTCTGCGGAAATATCTATTTTATTTTTTTATACAGAAAATCTATACTTTATATAATATTATATAAAGTTGAAATTATGAATCCTATCATAAGGTGTATCCCCCGTGGTAGTAGGCGCGGGGAAATCGCGCGCAGGAAGCTAATAAATTATATAAAAATACATGCAGTAGGTACTTGCTGTGGTGAACGCAACCTCCGGTCTATCACAGAGTGAGGAGGGACTCACCTTACGCTTGTATTGTCAGTATTGTGTAATGTAATATAATTTCATAAAAAAATATTATTCCACTGAAATGTTTTCATGTTATCAGTATACACTAAATTACCTACTGTTAAAAGGGTAGCATATAATTTAGTAGAACCTTATATAGTTTTAATAGCAATCGGTTACCGCAACCTATATTAACGCTTGTCATTCCTCATAAATAGATTGATAACTCTTTATTGCACATTGTACACATAAAAAAGAGGAACACAACATATTATAACAATAAGAGAGGTATCACTATGACATGAGTTACTTTAACTGAATACCAATAATTTGATATAGTATAAATTTCCTAAACTATTTATGTTGGACATCAAACTTCCTAACATTTTATAACTGCCTAATGATGTTCTTCTAATTGAAAGCATTAACTAACTTTTCTTCAAAATCACAGCTACAAACGAACTATAAATAATATTTCAATTACTCGTAGCAATTAAACAGGAGTTACTATCAGTGATTGTCGGAACGTTGTTACTAAACAGATGGCGTCGCGTCGCGCGGTAGGTCTTGTGTCGCGGCAAAAACTCTTATAGTACATACGGATACACATAAACATATGTATGGATGACAAACTAGATCATTCGTAGTTATGGAAGATGGTCAAATTATCTAAATAGATGAAGGCAACATTTAAGAGGCGAAGTGATTTTGTATATATTCTTTATCTCTCCTTCTTGTGTTTTTACCTATGTTTGAACCATACCTTGTTCAAACCTATTAAGACAAATATCAATAGTAGTAGTGGGCGTTTTGTACCACAGATAGTTTTACAAACGTTGTCTATGTACGTGCCACAACGCAAACGTTACGAGCAATTTTTACAACCATCTATTTCTCACAACGATCTATTTTTTTTTTATGCTTCACACACTCACACTGCGTCGTCGACTCGTCGCCATTGCGCGCGCCGGAGATGAAACGTATATAATAAAACGGGTTTTTGAAACATTGTGTTGCATGAAGATTAAATAAATAAGTAGTATTTGAGTTAAATCATAGCATACAAACAAACAAAAATCAATTCTAACCTCTATATAATATTCACAATTTCATCCGAAAGACGTCCACTGTTGCACTTAGGCCTTCCCCAAGTTCAAGTTCCCCATCAGATTCGCGCGACCCATATACAGGGTGGCCCGTTTACAGTGGTCCAAAGATTTTTTTCAGCTTGTGAGCACCATGAGGGATCATTTAGAACATACTTTAGTTAAGCGAAATCTCATGCTTAAAAAATTATGATTTTTTTTCTAAGTAATCCGAAATTTCAATATTTTTGACACATAAGCACTCTGCTTTGAAAACTACTGGACCGAATCGTATGAAATTTGGTATACGCAAAGTGCAATAACCTACTTATCGCGCTATAGGCTCATCTAGTGTAAATAATTAGACTGCATCTTTTTATTTGAACTTTTTCTGTAGTTTTTTTTAACTTTTCATCAAAAGAATGATTTTCGAAAAAATCCTGCGAAAAAAAAATGTACCGCCAAAATTTTGCTGACACAGCTAAAAAGTACCTTAGCATACGGTTATTCTTTACACAAAAAATCATAGTCGTCCTTCGATTGCAACATCTTCAAAAACAACATCATGTACATTAACACATGAAAATCGGAAAATTACGAAATTTGCCATTATTTTAATTTTAATGTTTTGACCGTTATTTTTGATTAAAAAAATCATTCGCTTCATAAAAATCGTTACAAATCAGTATCCACGTGGCTAAAAATTAATAAAGTAAAATTTTAACCTGCTAGCCAAGTTATCTTAACTTTTCATCAATGATGTGAATTTTTTAATTGAGTCTAATGTAGTTATTTAGCCACTTGGAAACTGATTTGTAGCGATTTTTATCGAAATAAACGATTTTTTAATAAAATAACGGCCAAATGATTGAAATTAAAATTATGTTAATTTCGTAATTTTTAGATTTTTATGATGACATGTACATGATGTTGTTTTTGAAGATGTTGCAATCGAAGGACGACTATGATTTTTTGTGTAAAGAATAACCGTATGTTAAGGTACTTTTTAGCTGTGTCAGCAAAATTTTGGCGGTACATTTTTTTTTCACAGGATTTTTTCGAAAATCATTCTTTTGATGAAAAGTTTAAAAGAACTACAGAAAAAGTTCAAATAAAAAGATTCAGTCTAATTATTTACACTAGATGAGCCTACCTATAGCACGATAAGTAGGTTATTGCACTTTGCGTATACCAAATTTCATACGATTCGGTCCAGTAGTTTTCAAAGCAGAGTGCTTATGTGTCAAAAATATTGAAATTTCGGATTACTTAGAAAAAAAATCATAATTTTTAAAGCATGAGATTTCGCTTAACTAAAGTATGTTCTAAATGATCACTCATGATGCTCACACGCTGCAAAAAATCTTTGGACCACTGTAAACGGGCCACCCTGTATAATATAAGTTGACATGAATAAGTAATTGAATATGCACAATAACGAATAAATAACATTAATCAAGCCGTTTTCGGTTTTACAAATAAGACAGTTATTCAAAATCGACACATCGTTGACACAGTGTAGATCTATGCAATGTGTTGTGTCATAAAATAGATCGTTGTGAAATAGATCGTTTGGAAAACGTTATCAAAACGCAAACCGCGTTTTGTTGTGTTACCTAAAAATCACGTAACGTCACATAACTAATCAATAGTACCTATCAGTGCATCTTCTAGGACAAAATTCGGGAGCATGAAGCGTCTCCCCTGCCCTCTTGACCCTTCAGCTGATCCCACACGCGAGCGCTGAGCTTGGTCACCGTCGCCGTTGGCATGCAAAGCTAGATCGAGCACGTATCTACTTTAAAAAAAAAACTCGAATGCTCTATGTAGGATCAACCTTAGTTTGCAAAAACCTTTCGATGGATCCGAATTCCGAGAGGCCCGTAAACTTTAATAAAGTAGAGCGACAGCTGCTCCAAAGTCCCCAAAAGTCCAAGTTCCTTTTTTCGGTGCAGTTTGTATTCTAATATGAATGTGTATAAATATCTGTATTATCAACTGTATTTTTTAATTAAAGATAACAACCAATCTATTTGAAAACACAAACATACGCACACTCTCCTTTACGCTAGATTAAAAACTACGAAGAAAGAATATTTACCAAATAGATTTTTATACGTGTATTTTCAATTCGATTTATTTTTCTTAGAATTCTGTGCCAATTAATCAATCTCATTTCGTTTACAAGTGTAATAAAATTGTCGAACATTATGAGAACTCGATGTTATTAAACGCGGAAACCACTGGTACTTCGCCGAACCACTACGTGATTATTTCAACTCATATTACCTACTTCCCGAGAGTAATCCGTTAGAAATCGATCGACTTTTAGTGGCGTGTCAGTGTTTGAAGAAAAAAAACATAATTTATTGACAGCATTCAGATCGCAAGGAAACCCGAACGTTAGAAAATAAAAAAGTAATAAAATCAGAGATGTTTACGAGCGTAAAATGACGTGAGGCCGAGCCACTTTGACTGTTTACGAATGTTCAATGCGCCGGCGCACCACTGTTTACTGACTGGTACCTACTACATAAAGGGTAAAAACTCGTAATTTATTTTGTTTATAGTCGTCACTTGATGGGTTCGGTTACCTAATAATTATCGGGCGCGCGCCGAAAGCTAAACCAATTTGAGTAGTGTCGGCCGAGCGTTCAAGTGCGTATTTCATATTGTTTATGTCAATATGAACTTTTTGTTCGTATTCGGGCTCTAAACTTCAACTATTTATAGCTCTGCTAGTTCCTACCAAACAAAACAGAAAACTGTAGCTATACAAGTTTAATTATTTCGTCAAATTTTGATGGTTCTATTCTATAGCGTTCTATAAAGCCTTCATTGTTAATATGATTGTATTAGGTATTATTTTCCAAATAGCAAAAAAAAAAGATTTTTTCAATTGTTCCGTCTAACACTCCTGCAATAAAAAAATATAAACGCTTGCCATTTTCAATATATTGCGTTAAACTAATAGAAATTGATAGAAATTTCCTTATGGAATATTTCCTTTTTGTAATTAATATTAATATACACGTATGTAGAGTAGTGTTTTAATATTAGTTACACATGGTGTATATAATATAATATAGCATCCTCATCACCACCATCAGCTGTTTTTGATCGATCTGTTTTTAAAAAACGAAGTACTTACATCAAGATTTAAATAGTTATATTATTTTATCTCTAATTTCCTTATCCTTTAGGGGCGGTGGCTGCATGCGTCGGACACACGTGAAACGTCCGATGAACGCATTCATGGTATTTGCACAAGCGATGCGCAGGCGCCTCTCCGAACAACGGCCCGCGCTCCACAACGCCGAACTTAGCAAGTCACTGGGCTCTATGTGGAAGTAAGTATGACTTAACGGTATTTTGATTGATGCTGAAAGTTTTTAAATTAAATTTAATGTGTATTTACTACCTAATAATTGTAGCATATGTAGGTACCTAAATTAGATGATTGATATCTAGAGTTTTGTTTTTTCGGACGGAAATTTTAATTAGCCCTCAGGCTTTTGCTACTTCACCGGGCATAAAGGCGAGCAGAGCTCCAGCCTAGATAAATGGTTTAAACACTACAAACTACTGGTCTCTGTGTAGTGGTGCTAGTTTCTTGCAGTCTCTGTACTGCTAGTTGGTAAGTTATGATCTCGTCGTCCGGGTCGTCTAGGACGTCCCGAGGCCGACGGTGTTTACGACGCTTTGTAGGCAAAGGCCTGTAGTCGGATGCTGCAACAACCAACGGGTTTGGGTGTTGAGCCGCGGATTCAAAGAAGCGTTCCGACGCCTCTTTCATCCACTGCTTGATGGAAGGCAGTTGGAGATCAGAATGCAGGTTGCGATTACGAATGAACCACGGTGCCCCGGTGGCACGTCGAGTGAATCTAATTCGGAAAGTTTTTAAGCGGTACAAACTAGCTACAGCTAGACGCTGTATGAGCGAATACAGTGCTCGCGTACCTACGTCTTAATCGGCCGTATACACGTGGTATAAATCCTAACCTTGTTATCAAGCGATAGTTTACTGCGTGAATTTAAAAGACAGAGTAGTCGACCGAGCGTAAGTGAAGCCCGTGCACGAACGGTTACTACATGCGCTCTAAAGTTTAGCTTTCGGTCAAGGATTACGCCTAAGTACTTGGCTTGCCGTTCCCAAGGGATTGGTTCGCCAAACATCTTGACCGATGGAATGACCGCCCAACCAGCAATACAGTCCTATAACTAAAGCTTATACCTCTAAAAAGCTGTGTAAACGTTTTATTAAGATTTTAGCGGTGACAGCGTATTGTATAAAGGCGTTCGATAACACATTATTGCTCTATAAGCTTATAGAGCTAAAATGACATATAAACAATCGTTGTTATCGTTTACTACGCCATTTTATACAACCGTTATAGTCAGGTGCTATAGCAAGATCTAATATAACTAGTACAGAACGATATTGATCTATAAAATTGTTCGCAGATGCCTTTATTCATCTGATTTGCACAATAAGGGTTCCAAACGAACTGCTATAGTACTTTCGTTTTAGCAGTGACGAACACTCAACTATGGAGCGATATTGTGGCTACTCAGATCGTTGTTATAGTACTTAGTACGTTAGTAGTCACAAAAACTCTACAATAGAATGATTTTGTGATGTAGCCAAGTTTCAGGTTACGCTTATGTAATGTAACTGTACTATAATCATTTTCAGATGCCTATTATAGTTTCACTGATAAGACAATTACACAGACACTTTTTTAGAGCAGATTTGTTGTATAATGTCTTATTTAGTTCCTTTAATACATATGTTAGTATTATAACAGGGTATCTATCTCTTTAATAATACAAAAATGTCACACAAAAGTAGACAAATGTTGCTATTAAATGACAATTATATCCTGAAAAAGAATTTTTATCATGCTTTTAGAACAATACTCAGACATTTTGATTCAACGATCGACAAAAATGGATTTAAAGAATTGTAAAAGATATAAACGCAGTGGAACATATAGAAGAGAAGTTAATAGATGTTATAAGAAAGCACCATCATCATTAGCAAACGATCTAACCAGTAATAGCAACCAAAATCAAGTTGAGGGCACAATTATAGAAAACGGTTCCGTACAAAATGAATTTTGCAAAGATCATGAGCTTTTGATTGAACATAAGGACTCCAGCGATTATTGTGACAATATTTCAGAATTTTCCATTCCATTAATCTTCAATGACTCTGAAAAAAAAACACAATTTTGACTAGATACATTTTATATTTCTACATAGGTACTTAATAAAACTAATCAACTTTCCCGAAGAAAAAAGTGGCCACATGATTAACACAGTTTAAGCAGTAAACCCTTTAAATTTATAAAGAAAGCTTTTTTTCATGCGTAGAATCAGTGCTTCAGAAACATAACCAAAAAAAAATCATGGTGTATTATTTAGTTATGCTCACACGGATCCCCAAAATCACTCTGAACCCATGATGACAGTGAAAACATTGTCACAACATGTACTATAAGGGTCCTTAGAAACTTGAAGTCACATTAATTGATAAATATTTTAGTAGAAACTCAATAATTCGAAGGGGTACTTAAAATTCATGGTAAACCTAACCCTAGTTTATCAGTAAAACTGCGTTCGTACATCATTTTTACCTTATTAGACGAATATCGTAATTTTTTAGAATTAAAACTTTCGTGAGTGGTACACATATTTATATTATACAACCGGTTGTACTCACGGTTTTAAATCATCATGTCCGACTAGTTTCGAGACCATCCCGAGGTCCATTCTCAAGGAGTAGTCGACTCGACGGCGCGGCGCCGAGCGACTAACTGAGGTCGCGCGCCGCGCGCGCCGCGCGCGCCCCCAACCGCGCTGCATGTCGTTGGGCACGATCCGAGATGTTATTCGGAGGGTAGTTGGCAATTTGCAGGGGAGGTGCATCTTCGGCCCGCAGTGTCACTGTTGTGTCGGGGGGTCCATCTTCGGCTCGCATAGAACAAATGTTCGCGATGGATAACGCGTCCGGTTGTGCTGGTAGGGTGTCCCCGCTTGAGGTCGGAATAATACACGCCGTGCTGACCGTGTCTACCTCCAGATCCGTGGCGTGTCTGTGGGTTTTGTTTTTTAAAATGGGCTTCCAGGCCTGCGGAAGTGTCCATCCACTGTCTCGGTTAAAATTTGGATGGCGGTTTATTTCAATAGCCTCACGCACTTTTCGCGGAACGAAATACTTTTCTCTCGCTAGTACGGAGGTTTTATCGAACCGTATGTAATGTTCCGCCGACGTGGAGCACCCATGTTCGGCCACTGCTGATTGGTTGCTGTCATGGTTTTTCAGACATCGCACGTGTTCCTTCAATCTTGTCTCAACGTTTCGGCGGGTTTCCCCTATGTAACTGAGCCCACGAAACTAGTCGGACATATCCGATGATTTAAAACCGTGAGTACAAGCGGTTGTATAATATGAATATCGTAATAATGAAATAAAATCTTACTCACCTCAAATTGATTGTACTAGGTATCCTTTTGTTTTTTTTTTATTAAATTTTGGCATTGCACCCTGTCACGAATGATAAAAGAATGAATGGTGAAGTATAGGAAACATAAACTCTAGTTTAGTATGAAAAAGTACTATAAAAGATTCTATAGTAGCCATTACATCACTATTTTGAGACCTGCGTTACTGTTACATAGATTGTATAGGACTGATTTGTGATGTGTGACACTGCTAACAGATCGTTTTGACACTAAACAGAGATATAACTGCGCCACTTTCGAAGAAATAACTCTTTTTTAGGTTTTTTATAGGGCCAAAAACAGTTTTTTACAAAACGTTCTATGGACTTTTATAAAACTAGTTTTTGCTGCTTGGGCGGTGGGCTGTTGAATCTCGAGAAGAGTACAGCGGCACTCTTTGTCGGATTGATGATATCTAGAGATTGTTGATAAATATGTACGTAGATACAATATTTAATGAGCGCGACTAGGTTGTACTTGTAGCCTACAGCACAATTCAATAAGGTCATCATAGTTGCAAAAACAGTTATATTATTATTTTTTCGGCATTGCATTCCACAGTTTTCGTAAGATGGACTAACTGACATCTTATACTAAAACCGATACCCAAAGGTGCGCGTGCGGCGTCCAACCGCGATCGTGCATCGATTGTTTACTCATTAAAATACTATCGCCGCTAACTGACGCGATAACATCTCTAACTGTTCCGAGATGTTCAAACAGAAAATTGGATGAAATTGAAATAAATATAGTATTCTTAGCTGACTGTAATACCAATAATGAGTTATTACGTATTGGTATACATATTCGATACAATACTGTTATATTCAGTGAAGTATGAGTCGCAAAAGTGACTTGATAAACATAGTATACCCAAAAAAAATGATAAAAGGCGAAAACTAGATAGAAATGCTGATTATTATTTCACGTTATGAGTTGGGTAGGTACCTACATTGTTTGTATGATTATTCCTTGCCCATTAAGTCGCTTTAATAGTCAAAGAGTCCATCATATGATATTCTTTAATTCACACTTTTATTTGTTTTAGGAATAAAATAGGTTTTTCTTATAAGTGTTAAAGAAATACTTACTTTTTTTTACTTTTTGATAATGATTTCAGGGTCGTCACCCGCCTACTTAACGCGGTCTTATAATAATAGTTCTATAGCTAAGTATAATTATCATTTAAGTCGCAAAAATAATTAATAAGGAAATCTTTATAATGATCCTAGATGAATGATTATCAATGCTAACATAGTGTCCCATAACCACAATAAACATTTTAAAAGAATTCATTGCTGGTAAAAGTCTGTTGTCGCCGACCACCCACATACAACCGACAGTGACATGACAAGCCAAGCACTCGAGTAAAAAAAAATAGTCCATGAAGTGAACCTGATTGCTCTGTTTTGATTGGTCAGCTCTCTTACACTGTCATCGTCCGCAAGTAGATTAGCAAGGTTAGAAGGTCTTCAAGATGTGCCCGATTAACTCATATTGAAAATAGAAATCATTATAACTGTACAGCCAGGAGTCCAAATAAGACAGATTTTATATTTCTGAACGTTACAGGCGACGTACCTATGTACCTGAAATATATTTCGTAATTATTTTTTGCTTACTGGTCGTGACAATGAAACGTTATAAGATATGATAATTTTCCGAATTTTGTAATTTTATGTCGCAAATTGAAAAAAAAAACGTATTAATACTTTCATAAGTCGGTAAGATTTGCGACTTATGAAAGATAAATAGGTAGGTATTGAAAATCTATTTAAAAACCGCACATTGCATTTCGCATTGTTCCAAAGCGATTTCAGTAACTATCTGTAATATACGTACTGTAACTGACAGAACAGAGCAAAACTTACAGCCTAAGTATTGCATTGAGTAAGCAGCCGATGACCACCCCCCAACGTCGGTGTTTTGGAATGTACAATCTATGTGTACAAAGATTACTTACTTGCTCACAAACCTTAACAGAGGTTTGTAAGTTGGTAAGTAATGTGTTCGCTAAGATATGAAATCTTAAGTTTTGTTTCTACAAATAATACTATTCTTTGCAGAAGTTTGAGCGAGGCAGAAAAACTACCGTTTATCAAAGAAGCCGATAAACTTCGAACACAACATAAGAAAGAATATCCAGACTACAAGTACCAGCCACGCCGCCGGAAACCACCTCCAGCGTCGGCAGTGCGGCCTAAACGGGAGCCATCGCCCGAAAGAGACCAAATAGACTTCGCCGGAATGCCTGACATATCCCCAGCCTTGTTGGTAGATGGTCCGCCTGATAATGCAGAGTTGGAGCAATATCTACCAGGGCCAGGTTCAGACCCTGGTTCCTACCACGATCTCCAGCCGCGGTACGCTACTCATCATGCGAATCTTGCACACCACGCGCCTCCACCTCTTTATGCACCCGTTCCTCACCTGCATCCGTCATGTGCAGAATGGCCACACTATTAAACCGTAAAAATATACTAAAACATAATACAATTATAGTGCAGTGAATACAAATTGAAAGACTTTTAAACTAAGTTTTTATCTAATGATCAGAATTTTATCGTCGCTCATATTTTTTTTTATAACTAGGTCACATAGCTCTTGTAAATATAATAATTGAGTAGACATATAGATAAATAACGCGCGAATCTCGCACGTGCGTTTAATTTGTGTAAGCTGAACAAATACTTAGAACCATCAGATTAAAAGCCGATGTAGATATATTATTATTTTTTCTATTTCAGTTTCAGTAGTAACTATTTTATGGATTCTAGTTAAGAAGTGTTTATTTTATAGTTATTTAATATGACAGAAAAGAGGAGACATTTTTTTTTACCTTTGATATTTTAGTGGTGATGTGATGATTTAACTAGATAGATACCAATGTAAATTCATTTATATCTGAAGTTATTCATTTCGTAATTCTCTTTGAGAATCGAAATTGATTTTACAATACTAATTGTGGCTTCAAAGTCTCGTAAAAACAGTGTTTACAGTTATTGAATTAATGTAACCTATCATTTAACTAAATACCATTAACTAACAACACCTGACTGTCATATTTATGTTGTACTAAGTATTTATAAAAATGAGTTTGCTATTATAAAACATATTGAATAATTAAATTCCTCAAAATCCAAAGTCGTAATTTTAAGTATAGGAAGTTAAGTATTCTTTAAATAATATAGTGACTATTATAATATAATTCGATAAGTTATTGTTGTGATTAATTAGTTTTTAGGCGGTAGTTACGTAACAATACCTACTGTTGTTTATGAATATTAAATATATTTTTATATGTTCCACGTAAACTTTATTTTTTTCCTCTTGGTCATATACGTAGGTAGTACCTATTAAAGTTGGCGCTACTTAAAATTAACTCTTGTAATTTTTATTACTTATTACGTAGTAGTAGTAGTTAGTCGCATATTTATTTATACCTATTAAAAGACTTATTTATACCTACTAATATTTAAAGCCTAAGAGTTGGGTTGTTTGCTTGAAAGCGCTCATCTCAGGAACTACTGGACCGATTTGAAAAATTATTTCAGTGATAGATAACCCATTTATTGAGGAAGGCTAAAAGCTATTTTACCATGAAGTTCCTATGGTAACGGGAGTTACACAAATGAAAACGCGCGCGGGAAGCTAGTAAAAAAACTACTGAAACAAATTAGCACTAATAATTAATACTATTTATTATAAGACAACTACTGAAAAAATTGTAAAAACACTCATAATAATCCGCTACTCAGTCTTTGGATGAGCATTTCTGAGAATGTTCGATGTAGCGGGTCGTGCATGTGATAGGCGGCGACCCCTACTCGTCCGCGGCTTCCGGCGCAGGCGCAGGTCGCGAACAAGCCTCTCTTGTTCTCACCCCTATCTTATCACTCTCACATTTTTCGCGACCGACGCTAATGAGGGCAGTTAATGTAATTAAGATAACTTCAGAATTTATTTATTGTCGATTTATCGCTGAGTAAGTTCATGATGTTACTGCTGAACGGTGTTTGATAAGTATAATATTTCAGTAGTATCTTCCTAACTATAAATATTCTTTTTTATTGAGTTTGTAAGTATCAGAAGAAGGTTCTTATGAAAGAAAATTTTTAGAAAATTGCGTGGAAAATTAGAAAATTTTAGAATACTTAATCACCATATTTCGATTTCTAATGTAACCTTAGCACATTTGACAATATTAACTTTTTTAATGTAATCTTATGGCGTTTGACATAATATTGACAGAGTACGTGCTGCTCTTAGTGCACATCACGGTTAGTTCAGAGCTATTACGCCTAATTAAGTTTTAGTTAAGACAGGACTATGTCTGTCGGGTCAGCTAGTATTGTATATTTGCAACCTATATCTGAATTATCAGAGTCACGTACTTACTCTTGAGCTAGTTTTTTGATTAAAATATGTTTTTTTTTATTTATTACTATAATTTGTCACCATGTTGGAACATTAAGCAGTACCTATATTGGTCGGGATTTGTAATGACATGCTCGGTATGTGACCTGTGTCACATTCTACTACACGGGATTTATTTTTAAGTGTGGACACACTTAAAAAATTTTCTTTTCAGTCTACGAGTCGTTTGGGCTTCTTCCATTAAAACTTTCGCCAGGCGATTTGGGTAGTTGGTGATCCTTTGAAAATATGAAGTGACTGAAACGTTTATTTACTGGCGCCAGTAAATTAGGTAGTAAGTACCTATACATAAGTTAAATTTTGAATCTACCAAAGAACCAACTATTATATATTTTGCTTTTATTCGTCATAACCCTAGTGGAACAGATATTAGGAGAGTAAGATTTGTGCGATATGGCTACCTCCGTAGCGTAGCGGTAATTGGCTCGCTTTAAATCTTGGAGCTCGTGGGGTCGATCCCCACAACGGACAAGAAATCTTTGTGTAAATTCTAAGATTTCTTTCCGGGTCTGGTTGCTGGAGGGACTACCCTCCGTGCCTCAGAACGCACGTCAAGCCGTTGGTCCCGATTGTTATTACATCATCTATAACAAACGAACCAAGGAACGGGCAGCAGCGTTTCCCCTGTGTATTACAACATAACACTGCGGTCACCAATCCGCCTGCCAAGCGAGGTGACTATGGCAAAAACCCTCCCTCGGGAGGAGGCCCATGTTCAGCAGTGGACGTTATACAGGCTCATGATGATGATGATGATAATGATAATGATGATTATATGCCATAGTCGCAAAGTAATTTTTTTCAGACTTGTAGTCCAGTGGTACCTACTCTAAGCGAGCGGGTAAACTGGAGCCTAGTCACGAAACGATATTACTATGACTTCGATAAAAATGTCTCCGCTACTCAGCGTTTACTATGCATGCAAAAATATTTTAAATAAATGTAATTTTTTGGTTAATGCAGCTTCTATAATACAGTAACATTAACTCAGGAAAATGTATTATAATAACACTAAATATACTAAAATTCTCCTGATAAGCCTCCTGAATTTTAAGAGTGATGAAATAAAAAGATGATGAATTTGATGAAGAGTTGTTGTTGTTGTTGATGATGGTGAGTTTTTGTTGTTGTTGTTGATGATAATGAGTTGTTGTTGATGATGATGATGAGTTTGATCGAATTAATATATTTATTTTACAAGACGAAGTACCAAACTACCAACGTAAAAGAGCACAATGGAACATTGCCAATAAACAAACATGACATCAAAAGGAAGCAATTTCAAAAATAACTACCTATTGTCAAAAAAGGTCCGTCATCCAGCCAGTCGCCAACATATATACATTTTTTTTATAACTATGTTTACCTAAGCTACTAAAACTAATTAACTACCTAGGTATTTTAACCCCAGTACTACTTAAATTAAACCTACTATGTATCTTAAGTCTTTAGGGCTATGTATAATGTATATTATACACCCAGATTAAACGAAATATAATTCATCAACGGCTGACAAATGTGGCAGTTCCGAGATTCCCACTTCCAGAGAAACAAAAACATAATACAAAAAGGTTGTTATGAATTTGTAATGGTGCATCATAGCTGCAATATTAAGATTGAGTGCAAATGAACCGCGAGGCGCGTGCGGCGGTGGTTCAAGTTACACATACGCTACACATGGACCGACTCAAGGGCCCAATGATATCGTATACTTTGTATACTAACACACTTTTTGTGCGCTAGCGCAGAGGATATTAATTACAGAGGCGGAGATCAGCATGCTCAATTTTACGGTTTAATTTTTGTATATTTTTTGAAGGCTTGTCTGTTATGGATGTTACTGTCTCAATTAGTAACAAACTAAAACGTTAAAAAGTAAGCATAACTGCTAATACTTAATGATCTAAAATATAAAAAAATTTGCTGTCACCCATGATTTCGTTCGCATAAATTTTGATATCCTGGTAGAAAACTTAGAACGCGCGTCGCGAGCCTCACCATGCGGGGACGACCGGGCCCTAGCTAATCCTAGCTTCCTACGGGTCTTTCTCTATCTACCTACGGTGTGACGCCCGGAGAAGAAAGATAATAAGAAACTCCGAGATCATTGTTTTTGTCATCTTTTAAAGCCTTTGATTAAATAATTAATCTTTTTTTTTTAACATTTTTAGTATCTAGGTCAGTGATCCCTATACATCGATTTGTTGTATATGTATGTATGTAAAATTTCCTGCTACGAGTATGTACGTACACGCATGAAATTGTGACAAAACAATGGTAATTTCTTAGAGGTGAGTTTTGAAGAATCTTCTCATTGCCTTCGTTATAATAGCGTGTCAAATTTCAGCTCAATCCGGCCCATAAGTTATACGAGGCACCTAGTAGGTATGTAAAAGTATTTAAATTGAAGTAATTTGAAAACTACAGAACCAACAACCTTAAAAAAACATGAAATAAGACGTAACATAATAATCATCTTCTCTCTCGAAGTTATGTTTGTAAAATCTCCATAGAAAGCATAAATCATACCAAGTTTCATTGAAGTCCGTTAAGGCTAATCGTTCCGGTCAACTAGTCTCATCATGTCAATAGATGGCACTGCTTTATGAAAAGTACAATTTTAATTTATTGTTTATTGTGTTCAACAAAATATGATTTAAAGAAATCGGCGTTAATGAGATATCTGCGTGATCGAAGAAAAATAATTTATTTTATTGTCTGCTTCAGTACCTCGGCAATAAACTGCAACCCGAAAAAAAAATCAAATTCACAAACCAAAAATTAAAAAATGTCGAGTAAAGTCAAGAGTTAAGTACGATATACAGATTTCAAAAACAGTGTTACCATGTATAAGTGCTTATAAAAATTAAGACATAGTTATAAGAAGAATTATTTTTATTCTTCTTTATATCATTAGTGTGGTGTCTCTCCGTAGCTGCGTTTTTGGCAACAGTTAACCATTAATAGGTACAGCCCGAAAATATGCATTTAATGAAGATGATACTTTATAATTATAGCAATTAGAAAATTACAAATGAGCCCATGTTTAATTACCTACTTTACTCCGTATTTAAATTCCTTTATTTTTAATAAACCATCGAGTAATCGCTGGATTTATGTGTTTTTTAAACAAAACATTATCATTAACTAATATCCTAGGCCCAACAATAGCTCCAGGGAGTCGATCAATTTATATTGACAGAGAGAAAATAGAGTATCTTGTAGTTAAGCATTCGCTTACAGTTGATATAAACAGTAGGCTAATCACGTAACGATATGACTATAAATTCTATAAAAATGTGTGTTCATTTCCTATGTTATTGTATTAATTAAGCTACGTTTGTGTTAAGTTTGTGAGTATGGATGGATGGATGCATGTTTGATACTCTTTCACGCAAAAACTACTGAATGGATTTGCCTGAAACTTTGCACGGGGATAGTTAATAAGCTCGATTAATAATATATGCTAATATATGCTACAAAAAAAATACGCTCCGACCCACTGGAGCAGTAACGCGGGTAAAACCGCGGGGCGCAGCTAGTTTTAAATATTTGTTGCCTGCATAGTACGTGATACGTCATAGTAATAGTAATAAGTATCGTAACGTGATTGGCCTCCAGGTAATGTGTCGGAAGCTACTATTATATGTTCCTACACCTATGTAACGATTTTTAATTATCTGAGAATAGAATGACTACTTAATTACGGTTAGATGATTAATATACTTTTAGCATTTTATTTTTAGTTAAATAGTAATTAAATTTATAGTAAGTAGTTATTTAAGTTTATGGGAAGGGCACACGGTTATGTATATTTGTAGGTAGGTATAACTTCAGCAAACATTGAAAGCTTTACTCAACATGTTTATTTATTTAGCATCATTAACACCTACGCAAAATGTACCTACCTAAAGTTATATCCTTCTTCGACTGTAGGTACGTCTAATTTCAGATAATTTCACTATATGTTATTTTAATCATTCTACAATTTGAAAAAATAACCTATTTATTTGGGCACATCCATAGACATATATATTACTACATCATTTCTTATAATGATAATAAACCTCGCGTTTCAGTTCAATAAATGAAAAAGATACAGCTTTCACAATTCATATAATTAGTAAGTAGGTAAGTAGGATGTTAAGCATTCTGTCCTATTCAAGTGGTTTGAACGACATTTCGTGTGAATCTCTTCTCCATATGGGAGCATGTTCAATGTAAGTCGATACCGCGGCGTCTGGTGAGCGTCGAGGAATCAAACCCAACAATCTAAGTACCTACCGACGTACCAACATGTGTGGAATCGTTCTGATCAATTATTTACGTTACATTACTGACTGCTTCGCATGGTTTTGATTCAGACTATATTTTTACGTTTGTAGGTATAAGAATAGGTCTGACTGCAATTTGCATACTGCTAGAATGGCTGTGTTTTGGGTTCGATCCCCACGCCGGACAAGAAATTTATGAATAAATTTGAAGATTCATTTCCGGATCTGGTTGGTTAAGGGACTACCCTCCGTGTCTCGGAAAGCACATTAAGCCATTGGTGCCGATTGTTATAATATCGTTTATAACAGTTGTATAAACCAAGGAACGGGCAGCAACGTTTCGCTGTGTATTATGACATAATACTGCGGTCGCCAACCCTACTGCCAATCGTGGTGACGATGAAGAGGCCAATGATCAGTAGTGGCCGTTATATGGGCTAATGATGATGTTGAAGAATTTTGCATAACTAAGTATAAGTTATTAAATTGGACCATCTAATGACTATACCTACCTACTGTCGTAGTAATCCAAATCACATGATTAAATACCTCTACTTTACTGAGATTTTTAACATTATTATCAAAACAGTCGAAATATCATCTATAATGATATATCGAATATTTACATGGTTTTAAAGATTAAGAACTAGATAAGTAGGTGTCTAGATACTGTAAATCAAATCCTCTTTATTGTGGACTATAGGTACCTATGCATCATAAATACAGGTCTTAAATAATTAAAATAAGTTCAGCTATGTCCCGCCGTTAAGGCATACAATAATAAAATACAAATCAGAATTTTAAACACAATTAGTCATATTAGTCTCGATAGGTACTTACATTATTAAAATATTCCAAATTATAGATACATACAAATTCAATTTCAAGTCATATAAGTCATAATCATAATTCATTATTACACATTGCAAATTATTCTTACATAAATATCAAAAGTGGAAAGACAAGCAATTTAAATGTTTCGACTACAATTCACACTATTAGTATACTTATTTTTCCTCTCTTGTCATTGGAACACAATATTTTTGTCACACAAGTAATCTTTGACATCATAATAACATCTGTCTATTAATAATGAATGTAGTTTCTTTTTAAACTGGTGAATTGGTAATTGTTTAATGTTATCAGGCAATTTATTATAGATTAGAGATGTCATGCATAAAATAAGTGCCGTTTTACCATAAGGTATTTGTACCTCTAGCCTTTTTTTATCCCTTAATTTTCGATAATAGCTTTTTACAGCAGTTTTATAGTAGCTTAGTTAGATTTGATTTTACAAAAATACCTACTTGATTCGTAAATGTATAGGGAAGGCAATGTGAGAATTTTTAGATTTTTAAAATAAGGTTGACAGCTAATTGTACTATTTATTTGGCACATTGCTCTAATGCACTTCTTTTGAGCTTTAAATTTAAATCGCGTACATCATCATGTCATCATATAAAAAGTTCCCTTTTTTTATTTTACTTAGAGATTTACTTTAGTTTTTATTCAGGTACCTAATTTAAATTTGTATGCCTTGTCTATAAAGCGGGATATTGTGACTTTATATGACGAATGTTAAACAACAAACCTGCACATGTACCTACCTATATTTCTGCAAATAAATATTTATTATTATTATTATTACTTATTGGTTGCGCTGATCGTATTAATTATAGACAACATTTTGAGCAAATCAATTAACAAAATCTAACCTAAGAAAGGTACAATACCTAATCACAGAGCCGGATTTAGAAGTTCGGAGGCCCCAGGGCAACAAAGGAGTAGAGGCCCCCTGACTACAAATTAATTTCTCTTTAAATATGTAGAAAATTTGAAGTAAGTATGTAGATACATTATTATCAGGACGATTCGAATTCGGATAATAAAATAAAAAATAAAGTACATATTTAAGAACTATTATATTAATCATGATTCTACAAAGTACACATGTAAAGGTAATGTTTACTCGTCAGAATTTGAAAGATTTTAAATATCCATTGTGGGGGCCCCTCTATTGTGGGGGCCCCGGGGCAGTTGCCCAGGATGCCCTCCCTTAAATCCGGCCTTGCCTAATCAATTCAATAAATAAATTTATCAAAACGCGCGAAATGTCGCAGCGCCACCTATCGTCGTATCACTCTCGTCCCAACCTAGCAAACTTTTACAGTTCAGAATGATTTAATAATAGGCTAATATTAATAAGCTATGTGAATTTAATATAACTACATATGTAGGTACTACTATGATTATTCTATTAACATAATAAACAGATAGTGGCATTGGATTTGTTAGGCTCAAAAGCTACAAGTTTTTAGTTTTTGAATAATTAACGTAAAATTAACATAATATTTGGACATGATTTTGGGGATGTAAACCATATTTTTATTTCCTGTCCAAATAACCGTTCTTCCTCTGATGTTAACCTAATCTCCCTTGGCATTCTATCAATCTTTCAATATATAATTTACTTTCTAATTATATTAATTCATAGTAATAAAATAAAATTATAAATAAAATTATATGTACATTATTATTAATATGTTACATAATTTATTTTAATTTAATTTATTTGGCCCAATTTTGTTTAAATACGTTTTATAGTACTATACCTTACTCCATGATCCTGTATTGAAATTATTCTAAATTAATTGAATTTAACGCGTTTCATTTCCCTACCAAGTAACGATACATACAACACAAGCACAAAATTGAAAGTTTTAAGAAAACTTGCTTAATAAATGGCAGATGAACAGAAAGTGCGAGCCAAAAGCTGTTAGATGGGAGCGAAAAAAAAACATGATATTAAAGCTTAAAAGGCTGGGGCGCCATGACTAGCCATTCATATAAAAAAACATTAGACATTGGCAATTTTGATTGACAAGTCGAATCGAACTTCGTCAAAAGGAAAATGTTATCAGATTTGTGATAAATGATTAATTCATATTAGTTTAGTCATATTGAAATGATTCCATGTTTTGTGAAAATTGTTGAGGGAAAATATTAATGGCCATCTTACCGAATGGCTGGGTTCAGCTGGTAAGTAGTTTCACTAGCCCTTCATATTTATTTATCGAGATCCAATTCGCAGTTGTTTGTGTGTATGACTTTGTATGTATTGTCTTCCTTGAACTGTGTAATTGGATAAATTGTTCAATTGAACGGACAAGACACTCGATACTTGTAACAGGATTCGGATACAGTAGGTAATAACTAACTTAAGTTTTGAATTACCATTGCAAAAAGTAATTAAATTATAATACATTTACTTATAGAATTATATACTTATGTGTTTAATGTATGTTAATACTTTGGGCCGTAAAGTTAATCTATAAAGATCTTTAGATTTTTATTTTTAATAAACTCAAAAACTACTTAACTAAGTATAAAATTGAAAAATATATTTCACTATTAAAAAGCTATGGTACCTAGGAGAAACAAAGTCTATAATTTATGAATAAATACCTACAGGACATAAGCTATGCAAGTGAAACAACACAGGAAGGCCAGTTACACAATAATTTCCTTAAATGCAGGATTCAATTAAATATTGATGTACTGAAATAACATATTCATGTACTACAAAAATCATAATCTAATAATAAACTTAACAAATTTTCAGGTATCTTTCTGAAGGCTTTCAAGTGATCATTGAAAAGTCCAAAGAAGCAAAATGCTCACTAAAAGATGTTCAGTTACGTTTCTTGTGCCCTGATGACCTAGAGGAGGTTAGTAGCAATTATCATGCCTTGTTGAGAATGATAGAGGTCAGTAAAACTAAATTGGAGGTCAATATAATTGGAGGTAAACTAAATGAATTGCAGTGGATATGGCAGTTCCCTTTACTGCAACTTCGAGAAGAACCCAATGACATGGATTTATTTACATAGTGTGGACTTTGTCTTTTTATTATTCGCTGATTAAAAACTAAAGAGCCACAAATCATAAACAAATGATATGCTAAAATCATACCAGTTCTGCTAGCATTGGTAATATTTTTGCATTTCACTTCCTTTCGATTTGTGGCTCTTTTGTTTTTAAGCAACAATATATAGAAAAAAAAGACAAGAGTCATTAGACCACCACTAGAATAATAGCTAGTGTTTCATATTCAAGACAGTTTCAGAAATCATGTACTTAGTCACATATAATGTTGTTGAATCAGTATTTTTAGACTCATATCAGTATCACTGAAAGCTAAATTTAAATAACCTGTCATTAGCAATGAGTGAGCAGAATTTGCTTGTAATGAAATATAATCCCAGAAAATAGAATACATGAGATATACTCAAAATAAGAAAAAGCACAAAATTTTGGACTTTGCTTTAATTATTTAAGTTCAATTTGCATATAGGATCATTTTGTGGTGTGATAAATATATATTTAAATAATTTACTGATAAATATAACTCTTTTGCCAATTTGGCATTTTGGCCCGTTTGTGCATTTCATTAGTAAGCATGCATTTGTGTTTATATTTAAACCACATAAACTTACATCAACAGTTTCAGCCATTATTAAAAACACAGCATTTTTTTCACTTAATTTCCTGTTTCTTCATCTTTAATTCAATATAAATATTGGTGGGTTTAAATGCGTTATTATCAATTTAATACACCCAAGCAATGCACATATTTAATATTATAAATGTAAATAATGAGCTACATGATCATCTATTTTTGGGTTATTGTAAAACAAATAGTATAATCTATATCCGTTTATGTCAACACTGTTTAATTATCTGAATCTGTTATCAAAACTGCACAAACTGCTTGTTTAAAACTATTGCAATAAGTTATTTATAATTGCTCCCATCAATTGAGCTGTGATTTTCTTTTCAGTATATAAAGTTCTTTAAACTTCACTGTTACAGGTAAGGTCTCTATGTAGAGACTGGTTTCCAATTGAGTATCCTCAATCATGGTACGAAGATATCACATCATCGGAGAGGTTTTTTGCCCTAGCAGCGGTACACAAGAGTCAGATCATAGGCCTCATAGTAGCTGAAATTAAACCATATTTAAAATTAAATGCAGAAGACAGAGGGATATTATCAAGATGGTTTGCCTCGAAGGACACACTTGTAGCTTATATATTATCTTTAGGTAAGTTCCCATTATGTCTTGCTATCCCTTTTTATATCATGGTATTATTTATATTTAAATTATTATACCTTATTATGCAACTTTGTTAGAACAAATGTTCCAAATTTTTTTTGATCAGTTTTATATAATTACCTATATAATTATTAGTAAAGACAATAGACTAGAGTATTCCAAACATGTTTGAAATATTACCTTAAATTTCAACATGTGGATCTTTTTGCACACTTTGAACATTTGTTGAAATTAATTCATTAAAGTTATTTGAACAATAGATTAAAATTTAGTCTAATCGAGATTCTATCTAATAATAAGTTTAAATGTTTAAATAACATGTTTGATGAATTCACTAAACTTGGGTTAACTTCAAATCCAATTATAACAATGCCTGTATGTAACTTTTAACTGTCAAAAGTGATTACAAACTACCCAAAATTAAAATGATTTTTGTTTCTCTTTAATACAGAAAGCATGCTAAGCTTGATGCTATATAAAATTGACATAGTTTTACATTGACGTTCCAGGGGTAGCGCGATCATACCGTCGCTCGGGCGTGGCCACATTGCTCCTGGACGTGTTGATCAACCACCTGTCGGGGCCGGTGCCGCAGCCTCCACACGAACATCGAGTCAAAGCCATCTTCTTGCACGTACTCACCACAAACTCGGAGGCTATACTTTTTTATGAACACAGAAGGTAAGATATTCAATTTTGATATTGAATAGTAGAATGAAAAAAGGTTGACTTAAAATAGAATAGAAACAGAAGGACTTAGTCCTGTATTAATTGAATATTATTGTCAAAGCAAATAATAGATTTACTATTCGTAAGCATTCAGATATAAATAGCCGCGTCCCGCGACGTCAGCCAATTTAATTTCTGCCTTATGATAATCGTAATGTGATGTGATTATAGCCTTAGTTAATACAGGTATCTGATATACAACACTGACAACTTAATTTCATCCAAATCATCAATTTTCGTTTTACCTGAGACAGTAACAAACACACACCTATGTTCACATTTGTGCATTGTTATAATTAATAAATGGAATATAAAATTAGCTTGCTAGTTTTAACATGTCACTCAAGACACCTCGAAACGTTATGAATAAGTTATATTTACATATAATTAAATAGCATTGTTCACTTAGTATGACTTAAATATTATTTCGTTATTAATGTTTACATACAATAATACACTACAAAGGCAACTTTTATTGGCATTACTCCCCTGAGTTTATTACTCACACATTGTGTTGCGCTGGACTGCTACATTCCAGTGGGTCATAGCGGGGGTTCCGTAGCCTATATCATAAACCAGCTTAAAAACTGTTAGTCGAATCCGTTAAATACTTTTGTGTGAAAGAATAACAAACATTTATACAAACGTTTGCTTTTATAATATAAGTAGAATCTAAAGTATTACGCAGTAGTGTCAGTTAATATGTGTGAATAAAATTCTTTTTAAATATAAACACACGGTAGGCGTATATATTAGGTACTAGGTCTACTATAAGGCTGGAGGCCTGCTCGCCGTTATGCCCAGTAAAGTAACTAAAGCCTCGGCGCTAAATGTATTTACTTACGTTGTTACTGTAGACGTATTATTTCGTTCCATAGATTTCACCTTCACTCATTTCTGCCGTACTACTACTCAATAAAGGGGCGATGTAAAGACGGTTTCACGTATGTTTACTACGTGAATGGTGGTCACGCGCCGTGGGGCTTGTACGACTACGTAAAGTACATGGCGCGAGCGGCACTGCGCGGGGGAGGGCTGTACCCCTGGCTCTGGGGGAAGCTACGGACCGCACTCACCATAGCTTGGCACAGGTAGTCGACACGCAGTGATTCACGGATACTAAAGTGTTAACACTAATTAAATATATTGTATATATCTGTGTGTGATAAGTCGGTTTCTGATTTGTGTTGTGTGACAGCTGCTATTGCGCGTCACGTCTTGGCCGGTAACATCGACTCCCGCGTGACCTAGTCCGATTAAACATTGTAATTTTTTATTTAATGTACAGTCGTGTTAGGCATTTATTTCTGTTGTAAATGTATGAAGAGTCAAGTGATTCGTAAACAATGGCACATTTAATGTTAAAACAAACAACAGCCCAAAATTACTTCTAACATAATCGTTACTAACACGATGTATCTATGATATTTTGTATATTTTATCTTGTTATTGATTAGCATGGCTAAAATTGGTTGAATGCGTAAATTGAATTAAATTCGTGCACTTTGTTTATTTTTTTAATATAATTGTGACAAAATTAGTGGCACTTATTATTGGTAACTTTTACTATGTATTGTATTTAGTTTTTAAGTTATAACAATAGTGTTCGTAATGTTTTGTTAACTTTATGCATTCCGTGTGATACGTATTGGCAAATCAATGAATTTATAAAGTAGTTTGTTTGATTACTGCATTTTCAGAATTGTCAGCAAAACCTAAAAGTGCAATGTTTATTCATTAACTGACCGAGAGAATTTAAAAGTATAAACTGACGTATTATTTATACTATGTAAATGCAGTGTTTATCTTTTTTTTTATTATAATAAGGTGAAGCCAAATTTGGTACGACTGTTTAAGTATTGGAAATGATAATTATTTTTTATATTGTACCTACACACATAGACTGCAGAGAGAACACGTCCTGACAAATTACCAAAATATGTTCCATCAATTTGGCTTCATTTAAACTGACAAAGTTATTTGTGATATTTTTATTACTCAAAAGCTTTAAATTAAATAAATTCATTATCATTTTCATATTTTACGAACAAAAATCGAAATATTTTTTACATGAAAAATTATTTGTCTTTATATATTCGTTTGTGTAAAAAGATAGGCATTGAATGCTGCAGAAATATTACAAAGTGTCGTGCCATGATATACTGCCAAGATTATTAAAATAAGGTGCCTGTGTGTTCAACGTAAGACATAAATTATACGGATTAACAATAATATTGTAAAAGTTACGATTAATTAATGATCAGTATCTTGTATCGACTAGTAAGTAATATTGTACGAGTGTATACGGAGTGAGGCGAAATTGACGAGCTCCTGTAACAATCACATTAAATACCGCGCTATTCCTTCGTAAATTGAAATACAGTTACGGCAATGCTAAATACCATAAAAAATATAAAATTGATGGTGTAACGCACTATCTTTTATAAATATACGGTTTTCGTAAAACGCAACAGCAGATTTGGCCTCTGTGTGAGACACTTCACCGAATTATAACGTTAGGTTTCTTATAGTACTCATAAAAACTGTATTTATATCATCTTTGGCCTGATGATGTTGATATAATGCCTCCAATTTAACGCATATAAAATCATTTTAAAATGTTGTTGAATACTTTACGGAAAAGTTTACCATATACTATGTTTCAAAAGTGTAGGGTTCCACCGTAGCCTACTTGGTTAAGGCATTAGGGGTTAACCTAAGATGCAGGTTCGAGTCCTGCCGGTGGTCGAATTTTATTAGTCTCAATTTTGAAACATATAAAATCATATTTAAAAAGCTGGTACCGTACCTTATAATTGCTCAATGCAAGCAAAGCCATTAACATTTTCATTTTATGGTCACATTTAATTTACGTACAAAAACAGAAGTTTCGTGAATACAAGAAAAAAAAAGTCTCGCTATGCCATCTACCGTTATAGCTTGAAAAGATTTAATTTAAATAAGCTCTCTATCATTGTAAATGTTATGTACATATAAAATCACATTACTGACGATACATTCAAAGGACGTAATTTGACAATTACCGTATTATAAATTACTAGCGGCCTGCCCCGGCTTCGCACGGATGGACTTTAATAGCCTATGTTACTCAGGGATAATGTGAAATTAATTCAATAGTTTATGAGTTTCATCATCATCAGCCCGTATAACGTCCACTGCTGAACATGGGCCTCTTCCCGAGGAAGGGTATTTGCCTTGGCAGGCGGGTTGGTGACCGCAGTATTATGTTGTAACCACACAAGGTAACGCTGCTGCGCGTTCCTTGATATACGATTATTATAGATGATGTTGAAGCAATCGGTACCAATAGCTTAACGTGCTTTCCGAGGCACAGAGGGTAGTCCCTCAACCAACCAGACCCGGAAAGAAATCTTAGAATTTACACAAAAAATCCTGTCAGGCGTGGGGAGCGAACCCACGACCTCCGAGATTTAAAGACAGCCAAATACCGCTAAGCTACGCAGGTTGTGTTTTTGAGTTTATTCGAAACATAAATACAAACGTTTCCTCTTTATAATATTAGTATATAATACTTCATACTTCGAAAATGTACTAACAGTGATATGCAAGAACAATACTTACTTGGTATCAGTGTTGTGGTCTTTATTGCTATAGTAATAGAAATCATCAAAGTGACATCTGACATCCAAGTGAACACATAGTTTCAAGAGTTGTTATTTATAACTGCTCGTTAATAGCTGTCAATGTATCTGCTTACAATACTGCACAATTCTAGAATGTTCAGTAGTTTAAGGTTTTTAAATCTTTTATAGTGGTATATATTTTTCAGTGTTTTAATTTACAAAACACGAAAGTTGTGGCTGTAGATATCATTCTCAATGTGCAGTATTGGAGGGCTTGATCGGGAATTTAAAGTTGAAATAAGTACTACCTGCAATGTTATTACTATAAGATTACTTCTTACCCTTCCACCGAGCAAGTGTTAGTGGGTACCACAACTAGGCACGATAGTGGGGTCTCATCGCCGAATGGAAGGGCTCAAGTCTTTCATACATATTATGAATAAGTTCACTAGGACTGAGCATTTCACTTTAAATACAGCGTAATATAAAACGATAACCAAAAGTGGCCTTATGATGGCTAGCCTTAATACCTAACCACGAAATATCAAGTGGTCTCCCCCCCCCTTCCCTTCTAACTAAGCCTCTAGTATTTACATCTACCCTCATATTAGTATACACTGTGCGAATTGTCTAAAGTGATGATGACTTTGTTCTAAAAAAACTTATTCGATAGTCGATACCTACACTTTTTCACATGTGCAAGTATTCTTTCTACCACCTAATTTAAGGCACATTTCTGTATCATTTATTTTTGCATTAAACAACCCAGTGTATGTAATTTATTAATTAATGTACTCATGCAAACCAAAGTATTTTAATATTTTGTTTATTTAAGTATTAAGAATTACTATGTTATTAATTTAAATTGAGTATTATTTGGACCATTTTTTAAATTATTTGTATTCTTAATGTCATAACGATTATAATTATGAAGATTTAGATATTTACTTATTCGAAATTATTTTTTAATTGTTTGCAAAATTATAATTAATAAGATTGACTTTTGTGTGTTATTGTTCTTTCTATATAGCACGTTCCTAAAGTTAATGAACATTTTACGTTACAAATCTATGTTTAATATTCTACGATAGGAAAAGATTTTAGCTTCCAAATAAATATCATTGTTGACTAAATAGTATTTTTATTTTCACCCCCTGAGTGCAGAAGTCGGTTAATACAGACGATTTTAATGCATAAAAAAACGTAGGTACGCAGAAACTTGATCCATGACGTAGTTTCTCTACTACTAAACAACGGTGAAACCATAAACAGTTGATTCATAGAAAATATTCGGACAAGTTATAAAAGCAACCCCCACCGCATTGCAATTGCAAATTATTTCTATTCGCTTTGAAAAACCTAAATTTGTAGTTCTACCAAACACTAGTCATTAGCAAAGCTTATAATAACATAATATACGATATTATACGTATTGATACTTACTAGTGGCATTTTTTAATTACTTTCATACACATCGCCAAGCGCCATTTGAATAAATGCTTATCTTAAAATAAAACTTTTATTTTACTAAAATGCGTTCAAACCATTAACAAAGTTTAGGTTGGCAGTGTTCCGTAACAAAAACAATCTATAACAATTTCAGAAAATGTTTAATTTTAATAATTGCTTCATTTTTCATCATCAACTATGCTGTACAAACTATATAGCTTACATTAGAATTAGCAATTAATAATTGCACGTAAAAAAACTTAACAAATAGGTTTCATCAACTTTTCGATTGGAATGAACAATTATTACCATAAGTAATAGTATTTTTTTACAATATTTATAACTCTACGAAATGAAAATCTATTCAACAAGCAGTCACAATCGCTCAATGATATGTTAAAATTATTTCATATAATTTTAATATTATTGCATTCTAATATCTAGTTGAGTAGTGGCTCGTCGTGGGGTGGCGTGGACTTCTCTAGGAACAGATCAGGCCGCGTGAGTCAAGCGTGAAGCGTCTACACTACGTGACAAGGTTGTCCCTCTCCGTCGCACCACTCTTGTGATTTTGGCTTTTAAAGTCTTTCAATCTAATCGGCGAGGATTCGCTACCAGAATCACCCTGAAAAAGAAAATTTATTCCTTATGTATTTAAGTGGCCATAAAACTGGAACACTGATGGAATGTCAAACATAATATAGCACTGTTATTGACCTATTGAATTAATTTTGGTCTTTTTCTTAAGGAGATTCATATCCTACGCCAAAAACAGATTATATAAAATATTCATTATACGTATCTAATAAATATAAAAATTTATAAGAATATTATACAGATTATAATTTTTGAACTTTTAAAATGATGAATCATAGATAAAATGTACAAGCGACGATTAAACAAATAAATAGGTCGTGGTCGTGAAAGGCTTCAGCAAGTGGATATAGATGTGTGCACCTTTTGGCAGACGCCATATTTTTTATTCTATGGGCTTGCAATAAAGTATAAAACCAATGGATTCTAAATATTCCTTCGGCCGCTTAACTGGTAAAGCTGTGTTTGTGTATTATGTATGACGAAATTACAAATTGGATCAGCTGAGGACACTTCTTGGCCAGCTGTCTTACCCGTCGGTAAGGATGGAAGTGTAATTATCAGCCCGTATAACGTCCACTGCTGAACATGGGTGTCCGCCCGGAGAATGGTATTTACCATAGTCACCACGCTTGGCAGGCGGGTTGGTGACCGCAGTATTATGTTGTATCACACAAGGAAACGCTGCGCCCCTTGATATACGATTATTAATAGATGATGTTATAACAATCGAGACCAACGGATTAATGTGCAATTCCGAGGTCAACCAGACCCGGAAAGAAATCTTAGAATTTACACAAAGATTTTCTGTCCGCCGTGGGAATAGAACCCATGAGCTAAGTTCAATGAAAATTACTCACGTTGGCACCGAGCGAAGTGGTGTCTTGTAGCAGCAGCTCACTGTCTGTGCCCCGGGACTCCTGCTTCTTGAGGATGGACCGCGACCGCGAGTCGCCCTCTAACGGCCAGCCGCCGCCGCGCTTGTTGCCGTTCTTACCTGTTTATACATGAGAACATTAAACATGTTCGTAGGATAGGGAACAATCAAATAGAATTTAAATTAAATTGTAAGTCTCCGATACTTCAGTAATTATAAGACGTGTTCATGTAGGGAGTGAAGCCGAATCTCTCGGGTCTCAGCAAATATCACGTATTTTATTTTCAAATAGGACTTACTCAATAGATTGCATTAAAAATATTAAAAATTAGCATGCCACTACGATGCGAAGAACATATAGGTATACTGCTACGGCGCAACGTATTATCTACGCATTACTTTTGCTACGGCGTAGTAGCAATCATTTGTAAAACATAGTTTACATTTATGGTGTTACAAATAAAGTTGTATTGGTTCACTATGTTTTGCCAATAAAGACTTGCAAATATCTGTCGTATTAAACTACCACAGAAAAAGATTTGCTTCCAATTTCTAAATTCCTGGATTCGAATAGAATATAGTCAAATGTTGTGTTGGTATTGTGTTTTGTTTGGCTGTACCTATATTTTTTTATTATTTCAGAAAAGACAAATTTCCTATAGATCTAAATCCATATGTCACGGTTGGGTTGTGTGTCGCTGTGTTTTTTTCGTAAATTATTATTGTACAAACACATAATTCACAGCCACAAAGCACAACCAGACTCAAAACAAATATGGTTCACACAAATAATTATCGCGGATGGGAATTGAACCCAGAACACCATGTCTCGGAAGCCACTGCCGAACTATGCCACCGGTGTAGTCAATATGAAAGTTTTATATAACTATTCGGCTAAATAATACTTTATAGAGATGTAACTTTAACTAGATAGACATTATATGGTATATAGGTATAGGTACAATGGAAGGGCTAGCCGTGTAACTAAACGGCTATTTAAATGAGTTGGCGGTGACATTCACTCTATGATATTATTAATGCATTTGTTCAGAGATGGACTAAGCAGTAGCAGGTTACGTACTGGAGTTAGAAGGTACGTCATTAAATGAGACAAACCAAAAAGGATATGATGATTAATGATCCTCGTAGCTATCCCCCTCGGCGGCTTCCTCTCTTCCTCCGTCCAGTCCTGTGGGACAAATGATGGGTTACCCTTATGGTTTTATTAAAAGTCGTATTCACCATAATGAATAAAACGTGTACTTATCATGCACGACAAATTTGAGTATTAGTCAAACCGTGGCTAAGTCATGCAAACATGTCGGACAAGTGCATTCAAACAATGGGGCACGTAATACCGACGTCGCCCGAGGACTGGTAAGCGGTGCCCGTATCGGCGCTTAACGTCTCGTCGGTCGGCACTCACTTGTTGGAAGCGCGCCTTCCTGTGCTTGGGCTTGGCGTCGTCGAGCGCCTGCGCGGGAAGCGCGTGCGGCGGCTCCTCCAGCGGCTGCGGCAGACTGACGCGCGACGCGTCCAGCGCGCTGCCGCCCGCGAGGCTGCCGCGCGAGCCCCGCGGCGACCCCTCGCCCTGTGAACCTTTGCCACACAACACGCTCCCGTCCCCTGAGGCGCTCTTGCGCACTCCGTTAAACTCGGCAGAGATCCCGCCGCCCCCACCCCCTCCCGCTCTGCTTCCGCCGCTACCGTCCAGAGGGTTCACATATAAGTTTGAAGAGTCGTTCTCGCATGCGATGTCGCCCTCTGAAGGAAAAGGGTGCGTAAGGCATGATGCAAATGTATCTGTAACGTAAGACATAATACGCACATGGAGCCGCACACACCTCAAATTCGGTCTATGCCGCTCCTACATATTTAACATAGAGTGAGTTACGAGTGCCGGAACACAACACAGTGAACGAATATGGAAAACCAATAGGGGTGAGTGAATTTGATACTACGGGTTGCTATATTATAGTAACTTTATATATTATAAATACGTACATTAATATCTTTAATTAAATCAGTAAACTATTATAGCGGAGAACACTTGTAAACAACAGTCAATGAAAAAATTATCAGTATTTTATTGGTAGAGTTAAGAGGAATTTTGTTTTTTGAGTTTTTTTGTTGTTTACAGTTGTTCCAGAGAATGCAGTGCAAGTGATATACCTGGGCTGTCGAGGCTGTTAGGCGTGGCCTCGGGCAGCGCCTTGGGCGCGGGGTGTCGCTGCAGACACGCGAGCTCCACACACACCGGCTGACGCAGGTCCGACGTCGACATCGGCATCAACTGCTCCGCGTCTATGAACTCCTTATATCCCTACACCAAATGAAGACTATCAGTAAAGTAACAGTTTGGATTAACTTATCAATTATTATATAAAAGATCAATTATTATGTTAACGCTTGAAGTGATTCAAATCTGTGATCATACATTTCAATTATATGACTATATTTGATGAAAATTACCTTTAATCTCCTATGTAATTAATATGATTAGCTGCAAATGTTTAAACTGAACATAAGAGCAAATAACATTCCTACATATATAAAATAATATGCTTTCGTAAATAATAATATAAGTAAGTGAATACTTACAGGTTAATGCTAGACAAAATATTATTATTAGTAACATACGCATACATCAAATAATAATTAAGTCATAAAAATTGCATAATTAGACAATTAATAATGGAGATACTACAATAAATTTTCTGCGTTATTATTAGTACCTTGAACGTGCAAAAACAACATTCAAACTCAGAAGGCAGCTGATCCAAGTCAAGCTGTTTGTCAGCCATCTTCTTTTCCTAGAAAAAGAGAAATCATTAGTGTCCGGTTATTAATGTGTTACACTATCGTGTTAGAAAGACGCTTTGAATCATTTTAATATAACAAAATATTGAATATATTAGGTACAAATAGTAGAAATTATTATGGTTTAGATACACACGACACAGGTGAAGATGTTCTCCGACATTAAACTTAAAATACTCTACGGTTTTACTAAAACTAGCAACTATGTATGAGAACTGCTACGGTTAAATATTGTTTGACTCGACTACGGTTGTCAACATAAAATCTGAAAACATATGTAATAGCTTACAGGCGTTGGATCTGGATTTATGAGCAAGCATTTCTCCGGAGAACCGACGCCTTCGTTCGAATAACGGCGCTCTTTCTTAGGACTGCTCTGAAAGTGATACCTACAGTTTTAGCGACAAGCCGAATGCTATAATCAATCAACAGCGTGAATAGGGTCCGTCCAAAGCTAAAGCCAAATAACTTTTATATGGGTATTTAAAAATAATGGCTTTATTACATTAAAAAAACAAATCTCGTTATTATTTAAATGTTTTGAACTCTTTATGGAAAAGATTACATTATACTATATTTCAAAATTGAGACTCCTTTAGAATAGTGTCACAAAGAGATTAATAAATTTCGATGATCGGTAGGATTCCACCGTAGCCTAATTGGTTAAGGCATTGGGGGCTTTACCCAAGATGCAGGTTCAAATCCTGCCGGTGGTCGAATTTTATTAGTCTCAATTTTGAAATCTCGTTATTTTGCAAAATAGTCTGAAATGGAAGATAGATACTGAAAATTAATTGTCTTGCTAACATACTACTCACAAGCATTTTTCAACTCGCCGTACGATAGGCTATGTCTGGACGCACCCACATTAGTACTGAATAAATATTACCTGGCTGGGATCAGTACTCTGCGGTAGTTTTTCCAAGAGTGAATGTTCGTACTGTCTGTAGCAGCCGGTGGTGGCCGGGTCCTCACCCTCCAGACTAGTGGCGTCCGCCTGCGACATTTGGTGTCCTGGAGACACATACCACCGTGAGTAGCAACGTATTCCACATTTCCACTAATCCCGACTTATTTGATTATATAATTTGATTAATAACATGAAGAAACATTTAACATGACATAACGGCGTGAACTACACAACACACATTCCACAGAACAGTACACATGATCCAGCATCCTCCGGATACACACATCGGACAGTCCGCGGTAGTAGTGTTAGTCTAAGAAGCGTTAGGCTTACGCTGACAATGTAATCGACCTGAGATTATAGTGTCTTCGTCGCACATCGCAAGCTACACGCGTCACGCGACGCGAGCTCGACCCCGAGAAACGTACTAACAATAAAGGGGTCGAGCGTGTCAGTAGCGAGATGCTCATCTGGCGTCGTCTCTCGCCTCAATGAGGACGCACTTGTCACCTGAAGACAAGGAATAAAACTCTCTGAGTGCACCTCGCGCAACCAACGAGTGAACATAGCTGTAGCTGCGATGTAACGTGAACGTTTGTTTGATTCTGAAGATGTCTGCGAGTCCGGAGAGCCATCGATGCGACGTGCATACAGTCAGCATTCATTGCATCCAATAACACACAGACACTGTTTGAGCACGGGAGGCATGCGTGCACAGTGATAAGTAACGTGCATACCAGCGAAAGACGAATGACATGGATAAGCGGCAAAGCGAGTGGTCTACGCAATACTAACCTGTGTCTACGATGACATCGATGAGGTCCATGCTCTTGGCGAACGCGTCTCGTAAGTTAATATGGTGGAAGGAAACGATGGAGCCCTCACGCTTGGCGCGCTCCAGCGCCTCCCGCCGCTTGAGCGCCTTTTCGCGCCGCATCTGGTTCTTGTAAAACTCGGCGAAATTGTTGACAATAATGGGGATGGGTAACGCAATTACCAACACGCCGCAAATACAGCAAACTGAGCCGATGACCTTGCCCAACGGGGTCGTGGGGTAAATGTCACCGTATCCGACTGTGGTCATGGTGATACCGGCCCACCAGAACGTTTCCGGAATGGAAATAAATTTAGTTCCCGGCTCTTCTTTTTCAGCGAAATATGCCAATGAGGAGAATATGAGTACTCCCATCGCGAGGAACAACATGAGCAATCCCAGCTCTTTATAGGAATTTCTGAGCGTAAATCCGAGCGACTGCAGCCCGGTCGAATGTCGGGCGAGTTTAAGGATACGTAATATTCGCATTATACGAAAGATTTGCACGACGCGACGCACGTCTTGAAACTGATCAGTGGCGTTCTTATTGGTTTCGAGCAAGAAAAGTGATACAAAATAGGGCAATATAGCCAGTAAGTCTATCACGTTGAGTCCGCCCTTGAAGAACTTCCACTTGTCCGGTGAGGCACTGAACCGCAACACATACTCGAGCGTAAACCAGGTGATGCACACCGCCTCAACCATGGCCAGTTGCGGGTTGTCCATGGGCGTACCCTTCTCGTCGTACACTTGCATCTGGGGTATGGTGTTGAGGGTGAGCCCTATCGTGGACAGCACGATGAAGAGGATCGAGATCACCGCGATCACCTGCAAGCACGCACCAGTGAACGGCCGGATCGGGCCGCCGCCTTGCGCCGGGTCTGGCATACCCGTATCTAATAATTATGCCACATGTGTCAGATAGTTGGTCATATGCCAGTGTTTGTACAGAGCTACTCCTAATCGGTTTGTACATCGGTAGAAACTACTTAAACAGTCCTATGTATATGAATGTTGTAATAAGTACGTATGTATGTATTTACAAACAATACGATGAAAGCCAATATCGTAAGTAACAAACGTCTTAACATTAAGTCTTAAATTTTGGTGTAGAAATAACATCTATACGTGTGACTATGTTAGTAGTGTTGTGTGGTTTTGGTGTAGTTAAGTAGGTATCGATATTAACAGTGTGGGTGAACGGACGCGCGTCCGTGTGGGTCGCTGAGTGCGCGGAATAAGGCTGCGGGAGCGGACGCTCGTCCGTCCATCGCCTGCGTCGCTCGGTTAGTCGGATCAGTATCACGAAGCGGAAGCACTTGGAGAGGGGAGGAGCATCGGGAGGAAGGGGGGTGGCGACGCCGGCGGGCGACGCGTGGCTGGGTGGGAGGCGGCGCGGGCGCGGCGCGGCGCCCGGCGCACAGTGTGCGGGGGCGCCTGCGCCGTCCCGTGCCGCCCCGCACGAGGCCTCTGCGCCGCCCCGGCGGCGGCTGGTCACATCGCGTAAGCCCATCCCATCTTTGCAATTTTGCGACAACAATTAAGCTTTGTTTTGAGTTCTTCAAAGAAAGAACTAATCGACGCGGCTGTGAACATTTATAAAATATTATAGGTATATTGTAAAACAGTTTTATGTAGGCTCCTGGAGGCTTCGTGTGCCGTGGTAACATTTACATGTGACTTGATGTTTAATATACTTGTGCCATTAAAATGTTGATAAGAAGAGTAGGTTCCACTTTATTAAGTAATATTTTTTACAAATTATGGCAAAATGCCGACTATCACAAATTAATAGAAAAAAAAATTGTCTACTCCATATCAAATTTTTATTGTCATAAAAGGATATAATAATAAATCATTTAAATCGGGCAATATATCGAAGTTTTGTAACTTTAAACGAGTAAATTGCATAGTGGATGGACCCAATCTAATTTAAAAGACAAATAAAATAAATCAATTACTTAAGATAATTTGCAATTATAATTATATCCTTTTTTATATAATCGATAATAATTTATATTACACGAAAGAATTTTGAATAACAGGTGAAGATTACAATCATTAAAACAAAAATGCTTAGGTACTCTTGCGTACTTTTGAAAAATAATATTATGAATGAAGTATTGAATTGAATTAGGTTAGTATTAAGTGAATAATTAAATATAAACATAAATTATATAAAAATATAAAATTAAATGTTATAATACTGTACTTAGTCAAATCAACCAAGGTTTGTTTCTAAATTGGTACTTACATAGGTACTTATAGGGATGCACCGCTGTTGTCGAAAAAATAAACAATATAGGTACTACCTAAAATTATCAATGCTAAATAAGCAGTAAGGTGCTCATACGAGATCGTCACACACACAATATCGATTCGACAAAAGCGATCAAATTTAAGTTCACGATACAATAAGGACACAACACCACATTCCGTGACAAAAAGGACGAGCAGGGACTTTCACCTGTCACTTATCTCAGCGTTGTTTAAAAGTATTTTTTTTTCTAATACAACCGAATTTTAACCTTTATGTTGTTGATATAAGATTCTAACTTAGCCATACATTTGAATGTAAAGAGGGACACAACAGTCTTGAAACAACGCTGTTACAAGAGCCGGTGATTAAGACCTTGAGGTTGCAACACCGAAGTCGAGACAGCGATAGATGTTATTCATGCACCACAAACACAACACAAATAAGTATATTAAGTATTAGAAGTCATATACTAAATACCAAGCTTGTTTCCTAAACATTCTTCATTCAGAGTAATCCAGATATATCTTTAAAAGTGTCGAATAGTAAATAGTGTAAGTATTACGAAACAAGCCTTGTGTGTACATATGCGTGTTATAAGTGTTCGTATACTAAATAGGTACATAAGTTCGAGTTGTAGGTAACAATATAGGCTTAAGTGTAGGATGAGAAGTGACCATTAGTTACAAGATTTAAATGTAAATGGTTGTACATTTTTTGTGATGAGGACTAAGTGAGTATACAGTGCTTAGTGTACCTGAGGTGATCTTATGTGTAAAAATATAATTTAAATTCTGTGCCATCGACCGTACAAAGGAATTGCAATTTTAAAGTGTTTTCAAGTTATAACAAGGATCATCGCTCACAATTCACAAAAAGCATCTATCTAAAATTTTAAGAGTAAACTCCATCCTTAAGTACCTCTCCCTTAGACTAAGCTATCCTGGGCAGCGTCTCTAAAGTGGCAAGGTTAATTATTGGTAACTTGTTATGAGTGTATTGGAATACGTCGCGATACATTACCCTGGCTGCGATACTGGTGGTGGGTTTTTCTAGCAAGTCCCAAAGCCACTTTTGGTACTGTGCACAGGTCCCTTGGCCGAATTCTTCTTCTTCTCTCTGGCGTAAACTCTCGGCCTCTTTGCGCATCTCCTCGTGGACGTGCTCCTTGCGCTGGTGGTACTTGTGTTGGCAACACGACTCTAGGTATAGTTCATCCACTCCCCAGTACTCGAGATCGTCGCTGAACGCTAACACACACATTTCATCCACCAAATGTAACTTGCCAGTCCGGTAGAAATTGAGTATTGAACTAAAACTTTTTGGATGCCTGGAATTAATAAAAAAGTCTTTCAAATGACACATTTCAAAAATATCACATATAGAAGAAGAAGCACGAATATAAAAGAATTATACATTTTGTTCTAAATACGGTCTTAAAGGACGAAATTGTATAATGGATAAAAATTTATGGAAAATTTTAAAATGGATTTTCGTGGTACTATGGTACCATGAAAATACATTTTAAAATTTTGAGTAGCCATAGCACAAAACCTTAGCTTTCCAATATCTTTAACTACTACTTTTAACCATTTCTAGACAAAGTTGTTGTTCAAGTTACTTACCTATCAAAAAAATACTCGTTGTCTTGTAAAGAGTAGTCATCGCACAGCTCGGTGATGGCCTCGTGCGTGTTGCAGTCGCGCAGTCGGCCGAGCCTCGTGTGAGGCAGCCGCTCCAGCGTGCGCCACAGCACCTCGTGGCGCACGCCGCCCACGTTGATGATTACCCGCTTGCTCAGCGCCTTCGCGCGGAGCATCATAAACGGCTCCGGCGGTAGTGACGACATTGATCTAGAATTGTTGCATTAGTATTTAATATGAATATAAATTCGACAACTAACTCATAGACCATGGTCATCTTCCGTTACTTGGTGGTGAGGCTGCCACAATTTACATTTGGGATTTGGCGTCATATAAAGTTTTTTTATATTTTTGCTGGTCCCACTGGATAACTAGCAGTTTGAGTCTAGCTTGTGGACTAACCGTTTTGGACGTAGCTACTGACTTTCAGAGCATTTAAGAGTGCTTCATCTACAAGACAACTGGTTAGGGCGGCAGCGTAAGAGGATCCGGTAGTGATTTGCCCTCGTACTTTAAATGGGCATTTGACTATAATATTGTATTAAAAATAACAGAGTCTATTAGAAGCCGCTGCCGTACATCCAGTTCCGGTAGCGCCGCTGCAAACTCTTTAAAAAGGCGCATGATATTAAGGCAATTAAAACGATCTTGCTGAGAAAATATATTGCATATTACCTGGAGTGCGTCCGCTGCAGCAAGGCGGGGTTAGGTGGCGGCGCGGGCGCGGGCGCCGGCGCGAGCCCGCCGAGCGCGTCATGCGCGGGCGCCGCGAAGCCCATGGGCGCGCGCGGGGGCGAGTCGCCCACGTGCCAGCGCGCGGCGCCGCGGCCCTCCCCCTCGCCCCCCATATCCGCTAGCTCATGGCGCCAAGCGCCGCCGCCTCATCGGGGAGCCGCTCACCTCCACACCACCAGTTATACCTGCAAAGCAACAGTATTTTTCCTTTAATTTTTTTTTTCTGCATTGGAGCTTCATATTTTATATTAATTCATATTTCCAACAACGGTATTTTACCTATAAATTACATTTTTCTACACGAAACTAAAAACATGTTTTTTGTAGTATGTAGTAGTAGTGACTGTCGAGACAATTATTTACTATTAGAAAATGGTTAGAGGAGACAACCTTCGTGGCTTAGCGGTATTAGGCTTATTTTAAATCTCGTGGGTCGTGGGTTCGATCTCCACGCCAGCAAGTAAAATCAAGTAAATCTTCGGACAAGTAAGGTCTTTTAAGATTTCTTTCCTGGTCTGCTTGGTATGGATTACCCACTGTGCTTCAGAAAGCACATTAAGCCGTTGGTCCGGATTGTTCTAACATCTGTCTATAACAATAGTATACCAGGAAACGGGCAGCAGCATTTCTTTATGTTTTACCTTATGATACTGCAGTCACCGCACCCGTCTACCAGGTGACTATGGCAAAATCCTCCCTCGGGAAGAGGCTCTTATTCAGCAGTGAACGTTATACAGTGATGAGTGTGAAAATCCACAAATTGAAACTACCCGAAATTAACACAGCGTGTTTCATTGTTCATTCATTAGAAACATGCTTTGCAATTACTGCTTAATACAGTATCCTACAGAAACTGTATGGTGTCTTTATTTAGCAGTGAAGTAAAACAACAAAGTAAACTGAAGTTATGTAGTAAAATAGTACCTAAGTAATAAGTATGCCCTGTCGTAAGTATGGCGGTGCTGCTTTTATAAATATTAAATAAGCATGTCCAGTCGTATCGATCGCTTCATGTAACTTTACATTGAATCCTTGCTTTATTCCAAATGTAAGTTTATAGTAGGTAAGTATTTTAAACAAATGGATATTATATATATATATATATTAGATTAATGAAAGGTTAATTACTCTAAATTATCAGCTTTGGTTATGGCATGATGACAAATAAGCAGGTTTTATTTCTATTAAAAACTAATTTAGCCCGGTTAAGTCTAACGGTATTGGTCTCTCCTGAAATCTCAGGGTTCGTGAGATCTATTCCCGCAACGCAATTTCATTTTTTTTCCGATTTTCCCGAAAACGTTAAGCTTAAACGTTAAGCTGTTGGACCTAGTTTTATTAATAACAATCCATGACAATCGTTAACTATGTGTCAGAAGGTTGTGAATAAGAATGAAACTCTGGTCACCAAAGTGCCTGTCAATGCGGAGACTAAGATAACGACCTTTTATGAGAAGGTCTTTGTCCTGCAATAGCCTTATGAAAGCCAAATTTTGTCCAAACCCGTTCTCCCGTTTCTCAGTTTCGTTTTTTTAAGATATATGTACATATCTTGCTGTTAACTGCATGTTTATAATATAATGTCATCTAGATCATTCCATTATAGTCCCGGTCCACAACAACTTTCTTTATACACTTGGCGCTGTGACAAAATGGCAGAATGCTGCCAAGAGAAAGTACACAAAAATAATTAACTATCTGCATATTTCCTTACCATAACAAAATAATACTGTCGTCTTCATAGATATTTGCGCAAAAGGATTCTTTATTGAATCCATAAATATTTCCAAATGTTTGTTCCAATTTGGAAGTCTCCGAACTCAGACCAAAAAAAAAGTAAAGACGATGCACTGCGAGTTAGACGATGTTCTGAAGCCTGTAAAACTCTGCTTTAGCGTGTATATCTAGCGTACCAAAAAACTATGCTACGAGTACCTACCTACATATCGATGTATGGAGATCACTGACCTAGATACTAAAAATGTTTATAAAATGTACAAAATGAATTAATCAAAGACTTTAAAAGATGACAAAAAGAATGATCTCGGAGTTTCTCATAGTCTTTCTTCTCCGAGTGTCATACCGTAGCGTAGATAGAGAAAGACTCTTAGGAAGCTAGGATCCCTATCCGCTGACCGGTCATCCTCGCAAGGCGAGGCTCGCGATGCGTTCTACGCTTCAGACCCGATCCCAACCCGCGCTGGTTGAAATTAATTTTTTTTTTCTTTCACGACTTGGCTTGACTATTCTGCCGTGCCCCCAGATAAGCAACTATCACGTGCCATAACAAAATTGGTATATTCTATTATTTGTATTTGACCTAAGTGTGATCGATTCGATCGATAAACGTTTTCATTTTCATATCAAGCCTTACCATGTCAGTCGATCTGTGCTTGATGTCAAAAGAAACTTCTTTACCTATTTGTTAACAAAAAGAATAAACAAATCAAAGCTCAATTTTATTTTTATAACATTGGGGTACGGGGAAAAATCATAGCAACAATTTTATCCACACTAATGCACAGAAAAACCGGGTTCAATGCATTGTTCGATAGTGCTCAGTCTTTACTTTTATTAGGTTTAAGTCTCCGAATAACAAGTGTAGGTACTTCAATAACATCATCGGGCCGCTACAAACGGTCGTACGGAACAAGCCGTAGCATAAAACTCAAGCTCCTAATTTGCTATTCAATCGAAGCCGTCATAAAACTACCGAAGTAAAATAAATAAACCATGGGAGGGTATTTGTAGGAGCATCGAGAGGGTGGTCAGCAATCGATTACGGGGTCACGTGACGCGCCCCGCGACCGAGCTTATCAAGCCTTCTGACGGATCGACCCTAATCTAATAATAGAAGTTGCTGTACACTGTACCTATACTTACCCTGTAGTTGCATTTATTTGATGTTTATTTACTGTTCTTTTTTATTATTTGATCACCATCTTAATTTTGTTCGTCCATGCTCATATTATAAAGAGGTAACGTTTTAGCTGTGGAACACGAACTTTTATTTGTTTTTAATGGATAAGAAATAATTTTTGAACTTTCGGCTGAGTAATCTACTCAACAGAAAGTTCGAATATTCTTTACACCATTTTTATGAAGAGCTTTCCACTTCCCATGAAGTACCTACTCGTGGGGAGGCCAGTTAAAAGTACAATCCATTTATATTATATAAAGAGTAATATAATATAATAACTGACACTAGACATAAAAAATATAAATAATATAATGATCAATTCACTTTCAGTGACTTTATGCTCCTAGGTAAGCACAACGGCACACAATAAAACTGCTTGATAATTCAAATGAACAAAATATACCTATAGTACATACATACATACAATCACGCCTTTCTCCTATGGGGGTAAGCAGAAACTACAGAACGCCACCTGCTACGATCCTTTGCCTCGTCCACGTTCATACATCTGGTCATACACGCACGTCGGTTGCGAGCACTACGCACCTGACCTTTCTGAAGAACATCACCTATGAGGTCAGTGTATGTCCTTCTAGGGCGACCCCTCCCGGCGTTTCCACTCACATCTGCCTTGTAAATACCTTTTGTTACTCGCCTTTCATTCATCCTTTCCACATGACCAAACCATCTAAGCATAATGCTAGAGTGCTCCCAAAATATATACTATCCTTTTGAAAGAACATAATAATGCTGCTTTACTTGTGTAGCAATTACATAAGTGAAGAAATGTATTTCTTACTAAATTCCCGCGCGCGGTTTTACCCGTGTCGCTCCCGTTTCCATGGTAACTTTATAATTGAATACGAATTTTGTTATTGCAGGATAACGTAACTTTTTAATGGTGGAAGAATTTTTGAAATCGGTCTAATAGAGCGGTCTCCGAAACCTTTTTAGTGAAAACTTACAATCAAATTTTTTCTCTTCTTAATATGAGTATAAAAATAAAAATTGTTTTTCATATCAAAAGTTATCCGAAATACATGTGCTGATCGCTCCAGTCTTGCGAATTGATAGAAGCCTCATTTCGCGGTTGTATTATGTATTTTATATTCAGTAAAAATATTTTTGTGTAGCGGTGGACTGTATAAATGACTGTATATATAAATGAGAATGCGATGTGAATTATAAAATTATGAACTGTATTTTTATGAAAACAAATAATGCTAATGACCTGACAGCACTGAGATGAAATTACAATAAATTTGGTTGTCATATAAAAGAAAATAAAAATAATTACTAAAGAACAGCAATTTTAACTGTGCTTTTAAAGGTTTAAGAAAAATAGGACGAACCTCAGCCAGTCGCCAACAAAAATGGTGGAAGTATTCCGTATTTACAGACATCATAAAGCAACCAAGCTTTAATCATGTTTTGCAATCAACCCACCTACTTAGTAAACGATGGATATTTAATTAAAATATTTCCTTATTTCAATATAAATGTGTAAAAATAAAAAATAAATACTTCACACGCTAACACAACATCAATCAAAGGCGTGAATGTTCGATAAATAAAGCACAATTTGTCAAAATGCTTTGCTAAATGTCAACAGCCTGAATTCAGCTCACGTCTCCACGGGCCAAAGTAAAAGGCCACAGCAATATGTTCTTTAAAAACTTAAGTTCAACCGCTCTAATTGCCCGTACAACTTTAAATAGGTTACCTAGTTAAAGGTTGGTACTATACGAATGCAATATAAACTTGTGCAACGTTAGGGTTAAACAAAGACCACACATTTACCTGTCTAAGTATCGACCTCGTTTGTGCGGGTAATTCTACTACTAGACTACAGACTACCAACATAAGCTTTAACCGACTTAATTCCACTGCTAATTACAACACAAACTTGTTGAATTGATTTAATCATCAAACATTTAGGATTCAATTAGCTATATTAACTTTATGAATATCGAACTAAATAATTGGAAATAGATTAGCAGAAGTAGCTTCTATTTCTGAATTGTATTATATACTTAAAGGATGGAACCTTTCTGAGTATACTAATACAGTAAAAACTCCTTATTCGCGTTTTCACTATTCGCGCATTAAAAAATTGCGATCCAATTACTGTATTATCAGCAAAAAAATCTCATATTCGCGGAACTAATCGGTACATCAGTACATACATACATATATTAATAGTAAGGATTCGGTATACTCTGTAAAAGTGTCGGTTATTAGATTAAAAGTAAGACCTTATAACGAGTATACGCCTGAAGTTGTTGTTAATGCTGCCACATTTTATTAGACGTTCTGTGCTTTATAATGTTGACTAAAAATACGAGTTTCGACACGAAAAAAATATATTACTGCTTAAAGTGAAAATAGATATGCTTTGATCATTTACGCCTTGGAGAAAAAATTTAATTCATAGCCCAAGAGGCATCGTCACTTTTCCAGTGCAATCAACACTGGAAACGTGTCATTTTTTTTTAATTAAAATTGATCAATCTACTGTCTCCTAGGAACGTATCCTCTATAATCCCATATAATTACCATTCCATATTCACGGTTTCTGTATTCGCGGCATATTTACGCAACGTATACCCCGCGTATATAGAGCTTTTACTGTATTACAAAGAGGAAAGATTGAATTGTTTACATTGAATATGCTTCGGAACTACTGTACCGATTTCAAAATGTAGCTTTTGAATAGTGGTGATCACGACTATTAAAAAGCTACATTATCCAGGAGTAATATAGGATATATTTAAATTTAAAGTTCCCATAGTAACGGGAGGTACGCAGGTGAAATCGCGAGCGTAAATAATAATATAATTAGAGAGGCTCCTCTACTAAGCTGTTTGAACGCGGTGGCAAGTAACCATATCAAAGTTACCAGTACCATTAAATTTTTTCATGACAAAATCAAAAGAAAACGGCTATCTAGGATCTCTAAGTAGTTATATATGGTTGCATAAGTTCCTCCGTGGCTTTTGTCAAAAGTGTAAATATCTACATCAGACCTTAGAAAAAAAACTATCTATAAATAGATGCGACGATCGATCGATCGCTACCATCGGTGCACTTACAATTTGCTATGTAGAGCATCAAGCTACCCGATACAAGCAACCGCATCGCTGCTGTTACTCTCGTATTCGGCTGCCAATCGCAGTAGCTTTGTGACGTTTTGGCAACTGCAGAATATAGATCGGTGTTCAATACATATAAGTTTTCTACTAAACTGCTTACGTCACTCTTAGCTATGAAGGGGAAAGATTGAGACATTTGCTTTGGTAACAATAATAATAGGTAAGACAGTAAATTATTGAAACATTTCAATTATTTTTTCATTCAATATCAAGATACCTACTTATACTTGTCAGAATCCGGAGATATACCGGTGAAACGAAGTCAGGGAAATTAAATATTAATAATAATAATAACAATAATAAATTTATTTATTTTCATTGGTGCACAAATTTATACAGTAGGTACAATACATTTAAATAATCTAGGTAATACAACATGGTGCCTGTATAGAATTAAATCTGTGCCACAGGCGCTATGGGCACTTGATTAGTATAAAATAATGATCTTATTTATGTAATTTTACCAATCTTTATTATAGACATAAAACTATGCATATAATTAACTAAACATTAAATAAAATTACTTATCTACTTAAAATACTTCAAACAGTATTAATATGAAACCTATTTTTATTTGACGACAGTCAGCAAATCTTCCGTGCGCTCATAATTTAGTGTTTGTAAATATTCGCAAACTCGCGTTTTAGATTTTGCATAGTTTAGGTCATATATTGATGTTTCTTTGTTTATTTTATTATACAGATAGGGACCCAAAAATGCAAAAAACCTATTAGTATAAAGAAACTTTGAAACAGAGCTACATGAACAGACAATATCTTTCCGTCTCTTAAGGGTAAGGTAAGGTAAGGGTTATAAGTAAGTGCAGCATGCTGTTTTAGCACAGTGTACAATACAAAAAGTTGACGAACTGTTAGCACTTTACAAGATTCATATAGTTGGCATGTAGGGAAACGATACGGTCGGCGAGTGGCCACTTTTAGGATGGCTCTCTGCGCTCCACCCCACGAAGTAATGCAGTATTGGATTATGGATTGACACAGTGCCTTATACATTTGTATAATTAGTTTATGATCTGCAATATAGCGCAATTTCTTAAATATGAATAGTAGTTTCCGTACTCTAGATGTTAAGGCGGCGATATGTTGTTTATAGGAAAGGCTTTCGTCCAGAATAACCCCCAAGTACTTAATGTTAGTAGCGTTTTCGATTGCCGGGAGGTGCATGTGTTATTTGCAATATTGCAACAATTATGTGCATATAAACGAAATGGATTAGTAAATGTTTATATATAGTAATTAGTAAATATTCATTACATTCTATAAGTAATTCTATTTAGACTTTTTTATATAAATAATTACTAGTTTATGCCGATTAGGTACTATACAATCTGTCCATTCCCAACCAGCAAAATATATCGTAAAAATGCCACCAGCACGTTTCTATTTAAGCTATTGGTGGTGAGAAAATGTATCTGTGCACGTTCTCTCAACGCGATTTGGGCGCACTTTTCTTTGCTTTAAGTGATGTAAATATCGTAAGATTATCGTATAAATAGCCAAATAGTCGAAAGAATATAGAGTAATCGCAATTCGAAAGTTAATAGTATTATATTAATCATCAGTATGCCATTTTTCAACACATTAGCTTTTCCCAAGTCGGTAGAAGCGCTTTCATTCGACAAATTTATTGTAATATAGCAGTGCGGTTGCAATCACTCGACTCTTTGATCGTGTGAATGCAACTAAGCAGCATTCATAGACCATTTTATTTCTTCAATTACCGGAGCTGTTTGTGAAAAGAAATATTTTTATTTTATTTAATATAAGTATAAAATTTTGCCATATTATTTGTGCCATACAATTTTACAGTCATATTGACAATTCGTGACCTGAAGTTAGCTCAAAGGTGTTTACTTTCCTACGCGGGGTTAAATTTTTCGTCTACATTCTTTACATTTTAGTTAATATTTTCATGGGCCGTAAGATTTCTTAGTAAATAATTAATTACAAATAATATTAATTTAAAAGTTTATCTAATTCGCCATTAATAGCAATTCACTTATCATCACAAAGCATTCACTCGGCTTTTAGCTGAGAAATAGACATGGGGTTTCAACTTTACGACTTCTAGGACCGCCATTGCAGTTAGTTTGGGGTTCCTTAGCGCAAAATGTTAAATCCTTAATATTATATCAAAATACTGTTATGAATACTCCAGAGGAATTTAAAAAAAATTAAACATAAACAAAAAAATTTATTATATGAGTGACTTTTTCAAATTATTTTAGTGGCAAATTAAATGGTTGACCACCATTAGTTTAACTATATAGTACAGTGCTGTAAAAGATTTTATTCAACTTTCGTACCACAACTAGTTATGCTGTAAGACGGCTTTCAAATGATGTTTAGAGCACCTTTGGGGCTGTAATAGATAATTTTTAAGCGTTTTCTCAACTTCAAAAATTAAGCGGAATGAAAGCCTTGTAATAAGCTATTATGTGACATTAAGTGGCGGTATAGTAGTTAAGATGCTATTTTATCGAATAAACAGCGTTTACTCTATAATTATGCTGTAATAAATACATGTCGAAAGATAGTGCTATAAATGCTAGTTTTTCGACAAATTAGCAATTCAGTTGCTTTCAAAGAGCTGTCATAGGACATACGGTTGCATGAAGGTGATTGAGAGATATCTTTATATAATTATCGAGTAAATGCAATATGAATTCGTCAAGTACAAGTTTACTAGACATGTTTATAGAGCCAAAAAGCGTGGAAAGCTAAAATATCTAGCCAGCTGCTTTTAAACGGCTTTTTGAAATAATAGGATCTTTCATACGAGTGTTTTTCGATTCATAGTCGTGAGAGTAATTGCTTATACGATCTCTTTGCTGGTTGGGTTAATCTGTGTAATGCATGACAGTTATCAATATTGAGTGAATCACTATATAACAGCTACAATAATTATAACATAATCGTTAGATAAAGTAAATACAAATTTGGATTTCATATGTCTTCCAGTGATTCCCAAAAGTGATCAGTGGTGCCCAGGGGTCCACATGAGACTCGACAGGGGTCTACGTTGGCGTAAAAAAATCGAGTTTACAAATTGTAAGTGATACAATAAAAAATAGGCAATAGGGGGTCCAACGAATCCAGTTAAGTTTTACGAGAGAGGGTCTACAAGAAAAAAGTTTGGGAACCTCTGGTCTAAACGATACTCATTCGGTATAGGTAAAGGTTATGTTAGGACTCATTTGCATCTACCCAGAAACTGAAAGGTCGTCGTAGCAGAAATCATCATCAATATCATGGGGTTAGAACCAAAGATCAAGGCACCACTAAAGTTGAAGAAAGGATGTGATCACTGGAGAAGGTAATCAATGCGGTCATTGATCTGTCCAGTGTGAATATATGATCCAAGCCAACATACAATTTTACCTGGCTACCTTAGTGGTTATATTTAAATGACACCTTTTTCTTTAGCAGCACTAAACAAATACAACATTATCAAAACTGTCACGTAGTTAGAGTATACTAATGAAGATAACTTCATATATCACTTTAGAGTTTCCATTATGAACGCACTACAAATATATAATAATGTTACCTAAATGTAAGTGTATATACGGCTGCAAAGTCAACGGGATGCGGTTCATTGGTATTCCACACGTGTTCGAAATAAGGATAGCTAAGGTAAGCATCCCTTGTGGGGTTCGTTTAGTTAGAATGCAAAAAGTTAAGGCACGACCGTACACAAACACATATATAATATTTGATAGTTACATGTTATAGTGGTTAATAATTGATTGTATCATTCATTAGGTAACTAATTTCTATGACACACGTAATAATCAAAGGTGACAATGAAGTAATAGACAGCTAAACTGTGATAAAACACGCGAGGCAAAATATATAGAATACCTAAAACTATTCAAATACCGATAAAAAAATGTTAACAACGTGATTTACCAATTTTGTTGTAGAATGTTTTTTTCCGAAAGTTTGCTTATTAGGTATCCATGTGCTATGTGCCTATGCTTTAACTCTTAGGTGCAGTGGACATTTTTTTCGGACTGACATACGTAGTTAGCCACGAGGATTTTGCTACTTCACGGGGCATAAAGGTGTGCCAAGCTCCAGCCTTAATAAATGGTTTAAAAACTACAAACTAAGCAACCCGCGCAAGAGGGCGCCCACTGTGGGACCTCGGCTCAGGGCGGTCGCTGCTGCAGACCAAGAAGATTCAGGGTTACACATTGTGAAAAGTCTTTTAAATGTATGTTTATGTGTATTTGTACACGGCTAGGAGCGAACTCTTCTCCCATAAACAATTACCTGGCGTCGTACCTACTATCATAAAGTTAACTTGAAGGTACGATTTAGACATATATTTTACAATGCGGTAAAGGCAACTAAAACAGGAAGTACTGTTCATATTTCAGTCACATTCACGTTCTGCGACCGGCCGCGGCGGCTCCGAACGGCTCGGCCGTAAAAAAAATGAAAATGATCACCAAAATTAAACCCGCATTTTAATGTAAAATTGTAACCAAAGTTTGAACATTTCGCTATCGTATTTAAGCAAAATGACTCCAAATAAATCATTGTTAACCCAAAAGTAGTAAATGATCACCAAAAGTAGTAAATGATCACCAAAAGTACCTAAATGTTTTACTAATTTACTATTCGGTTCTGGCAAATACCGTTGTATGGCCGCAGCTCTAACCTAACCTAACCGATTGTCATTTTTCATTGATTTTATTAAGGTAGAAATAGCGCAATAATTTGCTCGCTAAGATTTGGTGATCATTAACTACATTTGGTGTTCGAATACAATTTGAAGTGCAGTCGCGAGTAAAATAGCTAGTACTATTATAATTTTAGACTTTATTTTTCTGGTGTCAAGTATATATTTTTGGTGGTCATTATATTTTATCCCATAAAGAATTAGCCGTATCACATATATCCTCTATACTAATATATAGATCTGAAGACTTTATTTGTTTGCTTGAGCGCGCTAAATAATCTCAGGAACTACTGGGTTAGATAGCCGATTTATTGAGGAAGGCCATACCTAGGCTATATTTTAGTTTGAAGTTCCCACGGGAACGGGAGGAACGCACCGAAACCGCGCGCGGAATTCTAATTAAAAATATGATTTTAATCTTCTTATACAGAACCTAAACCTATATATTTAGCTAATTTTGATTAGCTAAATATAGGTCTAGGTATATTTTCAAGTTATATAATTTTAATCATTGTAAATATAATTTAGATTGTTCACGTAAATGCCACTTCATTTGATCGTATTACGAAAGATAATCCTCGGTTTAACCGTACATCAAGTTGCCTAATCCCTGAATTCAACTAGGATTAATTGTAACTTTAAGCCAAAGTTTGATTTTAAACAAAGGATATTATATAAACATTAAATTAGTAAGTACTGTTAGTGATAAATAATCTATACTAATATTATAAAGAGGAAAGATTGGTATGTAAGTATGTTTGTAACGAATTGTCTCAAAAAGTGGTGGACCGATTTTAAAAATTCTTTCGCCATTTGAATGCTACATTATCACTGATTAATAGGCTACCTATATTTAATTATGAAGTTCCCACGGGAACGGGAGTTACGCGGGTGAAACCGCGCGTGGGAAGCTAGTAAAAAATAAAGCAAGAAAATAAAATGAAATAAAAAATAAACTGTGTATTTGAAAAATATTGGGTGTTGGGTGGGTTTAATTCTTGCGCCGCACAAAAAGCTTTGTGTAAAAATCAAAGACCGGAGCTGTTTGGTTAAGGAAAGCACGTTAAACCTTTGTTGGTTATCTTTTATATCGAGACTAATATTATAAAGAGGAAAATTAGTATTTTATATGTAATATACATATATTATATAATACGTTGTTACGAATAAACTCAAAAACTATCTACTGGATGGATTTCAATAATTCTTTCACCAGGTAAATATACCAGGAAGAGAACGAGAAAGAGTGTACCTACAAAAAACCCAGGATAGGTACTCCTCCTCTAAAAAGTAAATAATTCACGAATAAAATAAATATATTTTTTATTTACGTTGACCTAATTGCAAGCACTTGTAAATAGTCAAAACTTTAACTAAACTGATTACTGTCATAATTTAGCAAGATCATATGTTTTTGTCCGAACCAGAGATGGTACCCGTGACCCGGGACCTCGCAAGGTACGGTCGAATAATATTAGGTATTACCGCAAGACCAACGAGGCAGTCAATTAAAATGTTAACGAACACATTTCCAATTTGACAGCAATTATTTTAAGAGTTTTTGTTTGTTTTTATAAAAAAAATTTGATTAGGTACCTAACTTTATATATTTTTTTATAAAAACAGTTGTCATGCTGACATTGCGTAGGTAGAGAAAAAAAAACAACATAATTAATTTACATAAGTATGCTTGAACTTTTACCTGATTCACGTCGTGTAATCGGGTCAGTTTTGTAGTGACGGCCGTCGGTTCCTAATTAAGAATTACGAAGTAGTGTAAAATAGGTACCTAACAGGAGCACTTCTCAGCATAGTATAACTAACGAATATTTACTAATATATTATGAAATAAAAGTAGGGTCATTCTCTGAGGGCCCGAAAAATCACGTTCGGGGGCGAGAAACCCTATTAAATGAATTCATAACAACTAGATTTTTTTTTCTAAAGTAGATAAGACCAAGGCCTAGTTTGGCCACTTAGTTATTTCTTAATAAAGTAAACGTAAGTTATAAAAAAAAATTAAAACCTCCGAGATTTTGAGCTCGGTGGCGCTTCCGCACTGTGCGCTCCTTTAAAAAGTATTTTTATATTTTTTTCCTCTAAAATTTGTACTCATTGGCATATAATTTCTAATTACTAGATAATCAATTGCTTAGATTATAATAATTTATAAACAGTAATAACCATAGCAAATAAGATAAAGTGATTTGTTTCCGCGTCCGGTGTTTTGACTTGATTTCATTGGCGCTAACGGTTTGGCTCATATTTTTGTTATCTTAATACCTACGTGGCTGGTATTTCGAAAAAAACAAACCGTCCATCGCGCCGCATCGGTGGCAGAAAGAACTTGTCCAGCTTGCGTTTGCGTGTTTGATTTATTTAGAAAAATAATCAAATTCGGTGGTTTGTTCACTCAAAAAATTGACTTCGCTGAACGCTTTTATTAATAAACCCGTCTTCTTTTTTTAAGTTTAATAGATTATGTGTATTGATTTTCAATCATACAGCTTAATATTAACAATTTAGCATAATTAAATTTTATTGAAGAATAACCTTACTTTTTTGATAACAGTGTCATTGATCTCGGTGTTTTCGGTGGAACTAACGTCAATATATTAGGGAATGCCTATGAGATTGTATTGTATTGTACTGTGCAGGTATGGATTGCTTAGTGGCTGACCTTAAGGACAATGAACAAAAACTATTGTCCTTAACAAATTATTACAATAGGAATGGAGTTAACAGAACTCCGGTAAGTTCACAGTCAGCAGTTTCCTATAAATTACCATAAGAAAAATATCAAATTAATAAATTTGATAGTAGTCTCAATAATAGTGCTTCTCAACAAACATTTTTAAATAAATCATTATTACTTAAAAATTCTCAAAAATACACTAAAAATAACTCAAAAATAATAATGTTTAGTGATGAACTAGGCAAAAATATGGGTAAATTATTTTTACAAGAATCTGGGAATCTGGTGACTAATTACTGTCTGTATGGTGCCAGTTTTGCACAAATAATGGAAAAATTATAAAGGGTACCTACCAACCCAACTCATCCTTAATTATTTTAATTGGGAGACTAGGGAAATTAAATAAACATTCTTTTATTAAATATTTTGATTTGCTCAGTAAATTAGATGTAGAAAACATTTGCTTATTTACTTTTCCTTATAGTAAATTGTTGCCCGAGACGGAAAATATTTATAGATATAAGTTAAATAATATGTTACATACAATGACATTGTATAATGACAAATTTAAATTAATAGACATAAATGTATTCAATGATAATCAGTATTATGAGTTGACAGACAATAACTATTGTCTTAGTAATTTTTATAAGAGACAGATAGCAAATTCGCTATCATATTGTTTTTATAAATCAGCCAAAATATTGGCTAACGGCACTGCTTCTATTGAGCAGTTAAATTATAATTTGACATTATGTGATGACACCTTGGAAGTTATTCCAAATTCTTTAAATTAGAGTCTAAGACAAAAGAGTATATCTCTGGCAATGTAAATAGTAACATATTGTTATCTAATGGTAATGTAATATCCCCATCAATTGTAACTTCTTTTAATTGTAAAAATAATAATTGTATCAACCTGGTGCATCAAAACATACAGGGGATGTTAGGTAAAGAGTTAGAATTGGAACTGTTTTTGAACTGTCGCAATATAGATATTTTATGTATTACTGAGTCATGGCTAAAAAGCCACCAGGTCATTTTCAGTTCCAATAATCATCAGGTTGCTAGCTCATTCTGCAGAGTTCGTATGATACGAGGTGGCTCCTTAATCATTGTAAAGAAATGTTTAAAATTTAAAGAAAGAACTGACATTGTGAGCCTCTCTGTTGAAAGGGTTTTAGAAATAGCATGTATTGAATTGGAGCAACTGCATGTTTTGAGTGTGTACAGACCTCCATCTGCGCCTTATGAAGCTTCTATTAAAATAATGGAGGATGCCCTGTTCAAATTAGCGAATAGTCATAAAACAATTGTTGTTTGTGGAGACTTTCATATAAATATTTTGGAAAAGAATACATTAACCTGTAACTTCTTAAATTTGTTTAAATCTTTTAATTTGATTAATTTATTTATTGAGCCTACGAAGATTACTGCCTCAAGTGCTACTTGTATAGATAATATATTCACTAACTTAAAACCTATACATAAATTTGTAATTAATATGTTACAGTCGGACCATTGTGGACAGTTAGTATCTTTTCCCAAGAAACCCAATAAAATCCAAAGTAAAAAAATAAGTTTTGTACCCATTAGTGAAAGCCGTCTAGAGGCATTTCATTTTAACTTGTCATATAAAGTATCAGGTTTGCCAATTCACAATAACCCAAATCAGCTGTATAATTTATTTTTTAACATGGTTATTGCTGAATATAATACAATATTTACACCCAAAACTAAGTTAATCTGTAAGGGTAAGTTAAGTTTCAGTGAATGGGCAACACCTGGTATTTACAAAAGTCGTAATAAATTATATGAACTGTATTATGAGAAGGCTTTTAATAAGAGTACGATTTTTAAGAATAAGGTAACTAGATATTCCAAAGTATTTAAAGAAGCCTGTTCTACTGCCAAATCAATGTATATAAATAATAAAATTAAAAACTCATCTAATAGAATAAAAGAAATATGGAATATTATTAATAATGAAACAGGTAGAGCTATACATTGTAATAGAGATTTTAATTTAAAAATAAAAAATGATAATATTTCGGCAGATATGGAAGTTGCAACTGAGTTTGAGAATTTCTTCACTAACATACCTCTAATAACAACTAAAACTCTAAATTCATCTTCAATATCTGCTGAGGCGCTATTAAAAGAAAGTGTTTCTGCATGCGTTACCGATTTTAGTTTTAATTTAATAGACTATAAAGATGTAGTTAATGCTTTCAATACCATAGAGAAGAAAAAAACTAAAGACCTATGGGGTCATTCTGTTAAATTTGTATCTAATATTATTGAAATAATAGCGCCTTACCTAGCATACATATTTAATAGTTGTGTTGATTGTGGTGTATTTCCTGACTTGATGAAGCATAGTAAGGTTATACCATTATTTAAATCCGGTGATAGCACTGATCCCTCGAATTTCCGACCTGTTTCTATATTGCCCACTCTGAGCAAAATTTTTGAAAAATTAATTCTTAGCCAGTTGCTCAGACATTTTAATAAATTTAACTTATTACACAAAAAACAGTTTGGGTTTACGAGGGGTTGCTCAACCATAGATGCGGGAACTGAATTGATAAAAACGATATTCGCGGCCTGGGAAGATTCGCAGGAATCCTTAGGTATTTTCTGTGATCTGTCAAAGGCATTTGATTGCGTTCACCATGACACTCTTGTCAGGAAATTACACCGGTATGGCATTAGGAACCAGGCTCTCAATCTTCTGATTTCTTACATGGGCAATAGAATTCAGAAGGTTGATATAAACGGCAAAATATCACCAGGCTCTGTTGTATCCATGGGCGTCCCGCAAGGCTCAATCCTGGGACCGTTTTTGTTTTTGGTGTATATAAACGACTTACCTTACTATGTAGGAAATAATCATGAGATAGTATTGTTTGCTGACGATACATCCTTGACATTTAAAATAAGTAGACAGCTACGCAGCTATGACGAAGTAAACAATGCAATCTCGAAGGTAGTCCATTGGTTTAATGTTAATAATCTACTTTTAAATGAAAACAAAACCAAAGTTATTAAATTTTCTACACCTAATGTGAAACAAATTGATACGAATGTGCAAATAAATGGTATTCGGTTGGAGCCAGTGGAGTCAACTGTCTTTTTGGGAATAACTATTGACTCAAAATTGCAATGGGGCCCACATATTGAGAAACTATCAGGAAAACTTAGCTCTGCGGCCTATGCTGTTAAAACTATGAGACGACTCACTGATTTGGATACTGCTAGAATGGTTTACTTTAGTTATTTTCATAGCGTAATGTCTTATGGAATTCTTCTTTGGGGAAACTGTGCGGACATTGACACCTTTTTGTACTACAGAAACGAGCTGTAAGGTCTATATATAAACTTGGTCCGCGGGTTTCCCTACGGGAGAAATTCAAAGAGACTAATATTCTTACAGTCGCATCACAATATGTCTATGAAAACCTTTTATATGTTCATAAGAATATAGATAGTTTTAAGAAAAAAAGCGACACTCATAATGTTAATACTAGATCTAAGCATAATCTCGTTTTACATGCTACACGTCTCCACAAAATTAGCAATTCTTTTATGGGGCAATGTATACGCTTCTACAACAAACTTCCTAATAATGTTAGAGATCTTTCAACAAACAAGTTTAAACGATATGTCAAAGATAAATTATGTAAAAAGGCTTATTATAAAATTTCTGATTATGTTAATGACAAAACTGCTTGGGAGTGAGTTGCTCTGAAACAATACTGCTTTATTAATCATTGTAAAATATAATTTATTTAAAAAAAAGGATTCCTCTGAGTTTCTTGCCAGTTCTTCTCAGAGTTGCCACGTCCAGAACTGGTGGTAGTAAAAGAATGGGACGCATCATAAGAACATGATTTAAAATATTTTAAATGTGTCTATTTGAATAAAGAATTTTTGACTTTGACTTTGACTTGACTTTGTTGGCTAATGATACTTCTTCTACTTTTAAAATGTGTAGAAAATGACTTAACTATCTATAATAAATTAAAAGCTATTGTCAAAGCTAAATTATGTAAGAGGGCATATTACAAAATATCAGACTATGTAAATGACAGAATAGCTTGGAAGTAACATGCTCTGGAATGACACTGCTGCTTAACAATATTGTAAAAGTGATAAACTGATTATTTGAAAAAGGATTCCTCTGAGTTTCTTGCCAGTTCATCTCAGAGTTGCTACGTCTTGAACTGGTGGTAGGAAAAGAAATGGATGCATCATAAGAACATGATTCATTTTTTTTTAATTGTGTCTATATGAATAAAGAAATTGACCGAATGTCAATTTTAAGTTTACGATTATGAGTTTTAGCCATCCTGATTCCAGAGGAATATAGGTTGGACGAAGACTGACAGTGAAGAAGTACTTAGTATGGAAAGTAAAGATTTTTTAAATTAGTGAAACGATATTGAAAATTCGTTGATAAGTAAGAAAGAGTCTAATAGGGAAAATAGAGTAGTAAGTGCTTTCAAGTTTCTGCGTTGCCGGATAGTCAGTTGGGCACGATATAGTAATATATGGTCGTACTTGCCGACATTATAAACGAACCAAATGCAGCTAATGGGAGTTGAGAATGTTAAGTCCTTAATCCACATACTCTGGTCAAATGCGGATTGGTGGATATCATAATATTTGTGGGTTTCTGACTACCCCACAGATCTTTGAAATGGCAGCCAGAACCCACTGCGTAACGTGCTCTACTAGGCACGAAGGCTTCCACCACCAAATTTCTGACATCAGGCTAGCATTGAAATTAATTAAATTCCAAATACTGATATTGGCCTGACCTCGGATTTGAACGTCTTGGGTACAAATCTCTCGTAGTTTAGAAACAAGCATATGACCATATGTATGCATGGCTATTATTTTTTATGAATTAACTTAATTTACTATATTCATTTGGTTTTGATTAAGTATTGATAAATCGATTTTTGATTTCAGTGAAAGTTATATTGATTTCGGTGGACACCAAATTTTTAAAACTTAATATTTCTGTAATCAGTCAATATTTTGTGTTCCCTCAAAAACTAATATAAGCAGAAAAAAATCTAGTTTTAAAATAAGAAATCAGTGTTCCTGGATCTTGCAAAAAAAAAGTTGACACCGAAGTCAACCAAATTATGTGATCTCAGAGAATGGCCCAGTATACTTTCTCCATTGCAAATTGCCACATAAAATTACTATTGCAAAATTAAATACAACTACGTAAAAAATCATTAAGTGTTCCATTTTCTTTTCAAAATAGGATTTTTTTTTAATTCATGATTATATCTATATCTTTCACCTGGCTAGTAATCATCCTGTGTGAATCAATACTAAACGGAAGTTTTCCTACAAATTAAATAAAATGCTTCATCACAAACTGCACTATAAAACTGTCACCCATACTGCTGTATTCTTAAGTTAAACAATATGAATTATATTCTCTCAACTCGCAGTACAAAAGCCACGTCCCGTTCAAATAGAACATAAACGTGTGCCACAGTCATATTACTTGGCTGCGGCAAAAGTTCCTATTGTCCTATATACCTAGTGGGAATATAGGTCACGTGACGTCCTTACATCCGGAGCGCTATTCGCGGCGCCACTCCGTCTGCGTCGGGCTCACCAAACACGTCTCACTTCGGATCTAATAATAAGGCCCTCCGGGATTGAATTTAGCCTGTGAACCAAACATTTGCATAATTGAAGTTTAGAAATCTATTCCCCAATATCGTATTATAGCTTTTGCGCTTTGAAGCGAAGAAATCCACGAGGCGTGCAGCCATCAGCTTATTTACTGCAACATTATTGCTATTTTTTGGCAAATAAATGCTAGTTAGATTTTGACGCTGACTCGAGATTTGAAAGTTGACCTGATTTTTTATTTTAAAGTCGGTTTGATATTTAGTTAACATTGGTTATGAAATGAACATATAAATATATTAATATTATTCATCAATAGGCCATACATAGGGCTTAGATAAATCGACATAACTGTGTTTTTGGCCAAGCCAAAACGACTTATACTAAACTATTGAAGAGAGGATCTTCCTAAAACTTAGTTCATTGATTACCGCCTAATGGATATAAGGGACCAATTACGCTTACTAACTACGTTATCAAAGGCCATCTTCGATCGATACCTTAAATGATGACAATAACTTACCTAATAGTGTTCCCTTCCAAACCCATGACTCGATTCTATTTGGTGGAAAATATTTAAGAAGGCATTTGTTAGGCATTCTGAACTTACTATACTTATGACGTATTTTCCGTGACTTGAGATACATCATGCATATTGTGTATTTTCCACCAGCAGTGTCGGAGTAAAGTACAAATAATTAACTCTGACGTAGGAGTCTATTAAAGGAATATTAAATCTTATGTAACCGTTTTGTTCTATAAAATTTAGTGAAGTGTTAGCCCCTTAGGAGTATTTAGTGACATTGAAAATGAAACCTACCGAGGTCCTCGTAGTTTCGGTAGTCGAGATGCAAACAGTCAAATTTCACAGTAGTTGCACCAAATTCCACCTTAAATTTTAATATTTTATATTTACGAAAACCTATTACAGGCAAGTGCCTGTAATATGTTTGCGTAAATAAAAAATTGCAATTGCAAATAGTCAAAACAATCTATCTTAATTTTTTTTTATTTGTGGTCCCGAAATACTACTGAAAAATAAATATTTCATTTATAAGTGGATTCCGGGACCGCGGTCCCGGTCCCAAGAGCCCCACGACCCCTATAATGATAGCATTGTAGAAATTTACAAATTAAGCGGGTATTTGTGTTATTTTTCATAGTATTTTAGTCTTAACTTTATTATGTAACTACATTGTGTCCAATAGCTTGGTTCTGTCATCATTAGGTCGATAGACGCGCTTTAATGCTACCGGATCCAATACTGAGAAGACCCGGCAAAACAAACTCAGTGGGTTATTCTACCGCCGGTTTTAACACGACCTACATGAGACGGTCCGGCGAAACATACTCAAATGGGCAGAACGTAGATTTTGGTCCAGTTACTTTTATTTTTTATTAGGAACACACATTATTTGCCCGAACAAATGTCATTACTCCATAATCCCTCCGCCTGTTACCGCTCTAAGCCGAGGTCCAAGCTGTACAAGAGTTGCCCTCTTGCGAAGGTATGCTTAGTGGTCCGTCCGACTAAAGTCTAACGTTACACGATTTTACGAAAATATTTCAGCGTCTATTGCCGCTTAATTAGGGACCGACTACGCTATTAATAGGTGAAAGTCATTTGATAACACACCAGTCATTAACTTCTATCGAAGGAGTAATAGCTATCTTTATTAACGTGAATTACTTATATTAATGTACCACACGCTTACTAAGAATCAAACCGATCGATTTAGATTCAAAGTTTTGTAAACATTCATATAAGTATAGGTAGGACATACACAACTAAAAAATATATTTAACCTATGTATATAAAGTTAAAACTAATAAACTATTATAGTGTGCAAGAAGTAAGTGTCATTCTAAATTGTGAACTATATATTTTTAGTTCATAAATTAATGTTTTTTAGTTCATAATATTAAAAAAAAATCAGTGACGGGGTTCAAGTTTGGTTCTGTTACTTTAATACTAGATCTTTATAAAAATAATAGAATTAAAAAAGTATACTAGAATGATATCAATATAAACTTCAAATAAAGTTTGGTTACAATTTGTGTATTTTATGATTTGGAAGAGCGGGACGGAACTACCAAAGTGCTTAATAGGCTGGGTCGAGGGCGACAGACTCCGTTCTTGGTATTGATCTGAAGTGAACGGGCCAGGCGCCTCGCCGCCACCACTAAATAAAGCCTAAAGCTGTTTCGCAAACTTTTATCATAGTCGCAATACTTTTTATTTATATCGAGACTAATATTATATATTATACGTGTCAGTGGAACTCTTTTTATGTCAAAGGGGACAAAATATTACAGACCCTAACTGACGGCAAACAAGATAAAACAAACGGAGGGGCTTGTTATTTGTTATTTTAAGGTCGGTTGAGTTTATTTATGACCCCAAATTATGACATGTATTAATCCTAATGCGAATATTATTGTGTATTTCGAAGTAAGTTATGGCATTAGAATTACGAACCAACTGGCTTTTAATAAATTATATTTCTTTTTAAAACCATTTCCGCATAATTACGGATAAAAAACCTATCATAAAAATAATTATCTAAATTGATCTCTTTTGTTATTAGTCTTTTTCGGCAAATTAACATATCTACGCCCCACCTGATGGTGTTAGTGGTTAATGTTATCGTAGCCTATGAACATTTGCAACACCAAAGGCGTTGCTAAGTTTTTACCGTAACATAAGAGATAGAGATATCTAAGGAATGTTAAATCCGCTATAATTTCATATTCTGGATTTGCACAAGCAGCAGTACTAACGCGGCAAGCAATAATTACGATTCAAGATTTTTATTTGAGCGCCATCATATTGGTTTCCTTAATCATGGCCATTATGTAAATTGACATTCAACCAATTACTTGTAATATTTATATTAATTTTCAATCCCTTATAACTCAAAATACAAGTGCGTCGTTAATCTACCAAAACGTAGTTTAAAAAAAAGTTAAAATTTAAATTGGACGATTAACAAAACCGTTACAGACTAGTAACGGTCCACATATGGACGTACCTCCGTTGTATATTCACGCTCTCATAAGCGATGATTGGCCGTGTAGCGCGGTCGTTACACGCTGTGCTACGGCTGCTACGAGCCGTAGAGCGCAACCGATTTGTTGTAGCAACCTGCTACGCTCATCTCTGACCTTTACAACGCCCTCCCACTATGCCTCCCGTTTATAAACCCGGTAAGCTTCCAGTAACTGATAATTGAATATGGAACGCGTGCATTTTAATAATCCCTTATTGCGAGAATTTTGTAGCACAACTTGTTAGCATTTAATTAACTGGCAACATGTTACGCTTACAGTTAAAAGTAATATTTTGGATAGGGACATCCCACCCACACTCCTACCACTGCAACTCCTGAAAGACAGGATTAACAGTGGCACACACTGGAAATGGCAATGAGCACCCAGGCTCACCAAGTCCCGGGAAAAAGTCAAACTGCCTTGGGACCCCCAACGAATTTAATCAAAAAGAGAATAGGAGGAGTAATAAAGACTTAAGTTTTCACTTCCCTCTATTACAAAGCGGAGACAATACATAAAAATTAAATATAAAATAAGACATAAGTAGTCTTCAGGGGTAATTTACAACTAGAGAAGCCAGTTGTAAAGCACCACGGACGGGAAGAAATTACGGGGTCTACCAGGGCCGGATTTAGAAGTCCGGAGGCCCCGGGGCAACAAAGGAGAAGAGGCCCCCTTGCCACAAATTAGTTTATCTCTAAATGTGTATATTTTAAGTATGTACCTTCTTTTCAGGACGATTTGAATTTTGATATATTGTCTAATTTAAGTGAACAAGTATAGATGAATAACCGTTATTACAATATTTGAGAACTATTACATTAATCATGATTCTACAAACAACTGTATACAAAGGTACTACACCGAAAAAATAAATAAAAGAAAAGTTGTAGAGTTTACTCGTCAGAATTTGAAACATTTTAAATCTCTATTGTGGGGGCCCCTCTATTGTGGAGGCCCCGGGGCATTTGCCCTGGATGCCCTCCCTTAAATCCGGCCTTGGGGTCTACACGTGAGCTATTATTTTTGATACTGTAATCAAAAATAACAACTCACGTGTAGGCAATGTAGGTATGGGAAAAGCGTCTAAAAGCACGGCAATTCTGTTTGGATGCCACAAGATCCAGCACGCCCGAGGAAACTCTCAAGCTATCCAGCAGAATTTTACGCTCCCGATCCCAAAGACTTCACTCCCTACTGATATTTTAGATAAAAAACCTGAAATAAACCGATCTATCTACATTAATATATAAAGCTGAAGAGTTTGTATGCTTGAACACACTAATCACAGGAATTCAACTTTAAAACTCAAACTCAAGGTCAGACTTAAAAAAAATATTTCAGTGTAGTGTCAGTGTAGATAGCTCATTTATTGAGGAAGGCTATATTTATAAGAGTTAAAGATAAAGATAAAGATATATTTATTTGCGTAAAACATGTGTGGTTTACAGGAAATACATCCTAAAAAACAGTTGTACAGGGTTAAATTGTGTCAACATGTCTTGCCATAATCGGCTTGCAAATTGAATGGTGCAAATTAGTTAGAGTATTACTTGAAGAATTAGTTAAATCTACACTAATATTATAAAGAGGAAAGATTTGTACCTATTTTTGTATGTTTGTATGTTTGTAATGAATAGGCGCAAAAAGTACTGGGCCGATTTAAAAAATTCTTTCACCATTCGAAAGCTACATTATCCACGAGTAACATAGGCTAAATTTTATTTTGGAAAAAAATAGGGTTCCGTAAGATATATGGGTTTTTCTGACACAAGGTGTAAAAAATCAACCAGAAAAGTTACTTATTTTGCGTACGCTGCCTAAACTATAAAAGATAGAACCATAAAATGTTCTAATTAATTATAGATCTTATAAATATCTACAAAAAAGTCCGCGACACGCTATACCTATCTATGTCGAGTGAGGCACAACGACCATTTTTTTATTTAGAAATCTTGAATTTTTTTGAACTACATTTAAACGCGTTTATTTTACTCATGCTATTAATCCTTATCAAAATAAATTATTTCATCACTAAGTACAGTTTATGTAGATAATATTTGGTCTTTGAATGATTAAAATTGGACGTTTGGTTTTGAAGTTATGGCGAAATTAAAATATTACGATTTCTGCTGCACGGCCCGTTGCGAAGTCTAATAATTTTCGTGCGATTTTTTTTAGATTTCGTTCTTAAAACTACACCTACGCAAAAGTTCTTCTCAGAGCTAATCAACAGTTCTTCTCAGAGCTAAACAACAGTTCTTTTCAGACATTTGAAAATGCCTAAAATGCCTAATCCCTAAAATGCCTATTAATTACATCATTAATTATATTTTCATCATTAACAACTTTAACATCCACAGAAAGACAATCCGTGCAGCCTGCGGATAATGACTGCGTTGTCGATGTTTATGTCGGTGTCTGTGAATTGACCTGGGAATCATTTTGCTGACCGTGTCTTTCCTGGGTAGGCTTTTTGCAGCGGTAACCGACATCCGCACGGAGCCGCGGGCGACCGCAATCACTACATCACTACATATTATAAACAAAGTCCCCTGCCGCGTCTGTCTGTCTGTTCGCGATAAACTCAAAAACTACTACATCGATTTTCATGTGGATGTTACCAATCGATAGAACGATTCTTCCGGAAGGTTTACGTATATGATTTGTTTAGTTTATGTGTACATTTGACTAATATATAAAATATTGATATTTGTCAGAGGTGTCGGAAAAAATTAAGCCATTTGGGAGCTTTCAACGAAAACGCTGCCTAAACCCTATGAGATATAACAAAACAATGTATGGTGGCAAATATTCTTCTCTTTTAGATCTACAAAAAAGTCAGCGATAGCATATGAGTCATATAGATGCAAAGGTAGCAACATCCCATAATGATGTATGGGATGTTGCTACCTTTGCATCTATATGACTCATATGTCTATCTTTCAAGGTTAACTTGCTATATCCATTATATCTTAGAAAAATGATAATTTCTAATGCGGTAATTGTAAAGCTAATCAGACGGATTCAGTATTTATCCTTATCATTTTAAATGAGTTAATATTCTTAAGCATTTCATGCAGATTATTTTACCCCTACACTATATACTTTTAATGAATAACTCAGAAGTTATCGCAAAATAACAGCGCGTGTTTTAGGTAGGCCTAATGCGATTATGCGCGCTCGATCCTTAAGAATTATAGGGCAAATTTTTTGTTTTGTGTTCGTTGTAACTATGATGGATAGATACTTGAATACCTATTTATTTAGTGTTTGTTGTATTGTTAGTCCTGAAGAGTATAGGTATTTCATACGATAAAAGTATACCCACCTACTTATTTCACTGAGTTTTAGTAGGTACCTATATTAATTTGTTTCTGTTTGTTTTGACCAAATTTCGCCCGTTTGTTAGAGGTTTAAAGACATTATGTAGTATAATTATCAGTATTGTACCCGTGCGAAGCCGGGGCGGGTCGCTAGTTTAATTATAAAGGTATAATGATAAAAACACAAATTCGTTATAGAAATGTCAAATTAAAAAATGTCAGATTGCAATGTTCAAATGATAATAATATTTAAATTTGTTTAGTCAATAATAATTATTAATGGTAAATAGTAGTGTAGTAAATGAAAAGATATGAATTTAAAATTTGTCATTTAAGTAGTCATTAAGATTGTAATAGCACTTTTTTATTAACATTTCTTTAACTTTAATCCTGAACAAATTAAGATTCAAAGATTTATATTGTTGAGGAAGCTTATTATAAATTTTAGGTGCCATACAGATTACACTATTAGCCATATGAGTAGTTTTGGCGCTGTGCATACGTAGTCGTTCATTGTCTCGCCTATTACGTTGAACAGTATCCGATAGTTTTGGAAATAAATTCAAATTGCTTTTCACAAAGAGACATACTTCTAAAATATACAATGATGGTAGAGTTAAAATGCCATAATCGCGAAAATACGTTTGACAGCTATCTGTGATATTCAGTCCAAACATTGCGCGTATGCATCTTTTTTGGAGCCTGAAAATTAAAATGTTGTCGGTTGAGTTGCCCCAAAAAATTATTCCATATCTTAATATGGATGCTACCAAACCGTGATATGCAGTAAGTAAAGTATCTTTATTTACCGTAGGGGCCAGTTTAAATAGAGCATAGGAAGATTTACTTAGCCTATTACTGAGATTGTTAATGTGCTCTTTCCAGTTCAACTTTTTATCAATAATTAGCCCAAGGAACTTAGTTTTTTTTTTTTTTTCCGGACGGACATATGTAGTTAGCCCTGAGGCTTTTGCTACTTCACCGGGCACAAAGGCGAGCAGAGCTCCAGCCTAGATAAATGGTTTAAACACTACAAACTAAGCAACCTGCGCAAGAGGGCGTCCCCTGTGGGACTTGGACCTCGGCTCAGGGCGGTCGCTGACGGGGAGATTGAGGGATTATGGCTTTTAGTTTAGGGGAGTTTTGTGCAACTGTCGCTCTACTTTACAGTTCGCGGGCCTCTCGGACTTCGGGTCTACGAGGGCATCGGACGGTCCAAGGAACTTAGTGTTGTCTACTTCCTTTATTGCTATATCATTGTAATTTATATACATTTCTGATGGGGTGTCAATGCGCTGGCTGAAATGCATTATATTTGTTTTATTGAGATTGTTTTTTAAATTATTATTATTCAGCCACGTGATTAACGATGTCAGGGTATTATTAATGTCATTTTCATACAAGTCAGGATTTTTACATGTCATTATTAATGTACTATCGTCCGCAAAAAGAGTCATTGGTTGATTAGTCGAATAAGGAAAGTCATTTATGTAAATAATGAATAAAAGCGGACCAATTACACTACCTTGCGGGACGCCAAATTTAATTTGACGTTCACTCGATGTGTATAGTACTTGTGTATTGGTCATAGTGTTCAATTTAGAAATTACAGTTACTTGTGTTCTGTTTGAGAGGTAAGAGTTGAATAGATTTAAGATATTGCCCCTTATACCGTAGCACTCTAATTTATTTTTTAGAATATTATAATCTACATAATCAAATGCCTGGGTCATGTCACAATATAAAGCACACACAGGAGTCTGCTTGTCAATATTAGTCATTATGTTTACTAAAAAGTTATATAAAGCCATGTTAATAGTCATGTTACGTCGAAAGCCTTTTTGTTGTGGGCAGAATAATGAGTATTTTTCAAAGTATTGGTAAGTTTCGTTGTAAATGTATTTTTCAAAGACTTTAGAAATTATTGATATAAGTGCAATAGGTCTGTAGTTGTTAATTAGATCCTTATTTTCTTTTTTATGTAGCGGCTTAACAATAGTTACTTTTAAACGATCAGGATAAACACCATTACTTATGCACAAATTTAGGATATGACTTAGATGATGGCATATTAGAGGGCCTATTGATTTGATTATGCTATTCGCTATCTCATCATGACCTACGCTTTTCGTATTTTTGAGACTTTTTATAATACTTAAAATATCCAGAGGGGTACATGGCTGCAAAAACATTGAGTCTTTTCTAGGCTTTATTAGAGATGTGACTTTGTCTCCGTAACTCTGCAATGGTACAACTTTGTCTATAAAGTAGTTATTAAAAGTGTCTGCTAATGTTAAAGGATCGGTAATATACTCCTTGTCAAGTTTTATTCTCAGTATGTCATCTTTGGGGATATTGTATTGATTGTTATTAATTATTTGCCATGCGGTCCTATTCTTATTGTCAGATGTTTTTATTTTATAACAGTTTTGAGCTTGTTTAGTCAAGGTTATAATTTTATTAAATATTTATTATACTTTTTAAATTTAACACGATTTTTTTTTGTACGTTTATAGCGGTAGGTCCATAAAAGGTGACGTTTTCTTTTACTGCATAATTTTATACCACGCGATATCCATGGTGGTCTTTTGTTTACTTTTATGGTAATAGTGCGAATAGGAAAGCACAAGTCATAAAACAGTTTAAACTGATCTATAAATAAATTATAGGCTTTATTTGCATCATTTTCTTCATAAATGTCTCCAAAAGATAATTTTTTTAGGCAATTTTTAAATTTTAATATATTCTCTTTTGAGTAGTCTCGTTTTCTCATACGCCAATATTTTATTTTGCATTTGTTTTTTACGGGACATGCTAATAATTGAGCCGTGTGATCAGATAGCGCAAACTCTATGACTTCAGCTTTACACGACCTGTGATAGTTATGAGCAAAATTGTCAATACATGTTTGACTATTTAGGCGTGTCGGTTGATTTATAGCTAATTTTAAATTAAAATGAGTCAAGAGACATTTAAATTCGACCGTCATATTATTATTTTTCATAATGTCGATATTAAAATCTCCGGCTTATGTTATTTTTGCATAGTTATTTTTACTTATTACTGATAACAATTGCTCTAGTTTTTGAAAAAATATGTTTATATTCCCTACTTTAGGCGTTCTGTATCTACAGAACGCCTAAAGTAGGGAAAAAACGAAGGGGAAAAACCAAACTATGGCATAAAATAGCCATAGTTTGTATCTACAAACTATGGCTATTTTATGCTCTAGAATTTCTACGGCACAACATTCAAAAGTACTCATTTGTGAACACCTTGCAACCTCTGTAAGTTCCTTACAATGTAGCCCTGTCTTCAGTAAGATGCACGACCCGCCTCTTTTACTATTTTTTCTACTATAGCAGGCTCCTAAGTAGTACCCTGGTATGTCAAGGTTGCTTTCATAACCCGACATAATAAAATGTTCAGTGATACATATAACGTCAACAGGTTTCTGTTTTTCTAATAACTCATTGAGACAAACAGAGAGCGCGTCTGATTTAGAAAGCAAGCCGGCTATGTTCTGATGTAATATGTAGAGATATTTACAAGTGAAAAAATCTTCGTTATAGAAAAAACTGTTCATTAGCTAAGTCAACAAGTATTCGTTTCATTATATTTTCGTATATGTTTCGTAAGCCATAATTGTTGATCTTACCTGAACTGTAAGAAAACATATCATACGAGAGATCAGAATTGGAATCAAAAATATATGCATATTTATAATATTGTACATTCATCGCTAATAAATTGTTAAACATTTCAATTTTGTAATTGTAGATGGGGGCTCCGCAAATATAGGTAGGTAGACACAATATTATATTTGTATGGGATATGTGTTGTACACATTCCTGGATAGACATTATAAGCTTAGAACAGTCTATAGTATTTTTAAAGTCATGTTCACCAACTAGGATCAAACAGTAGTCATTTATAGAATAGTTTTGCAACTTCGTTTCGATATCTGATAAATGTTCCAATATTCCACAGTTTTGTTTGATGTAACGACAGATGTTGAAGTGACCAGCAAATATATTCTCAATATCATGCAATCTTCCTTTCACACTGCAATTCGTTAAGACACAAAGTTTTCGTTTTGGAATACATGGTCGACTTTTCATAGGCTCTTGGTTATTCATAATACCGCTGCTGTTTCCAGCTGCTTCCTTAAAATTGTTGGTACTATCTTTTTTGTCTAAGGTGATTTTATTTGATAAATTTAATTTTCTAGGTTCTATCATTGGACTATTTGAAGAATCATTCTTCTTCCTTTTCCCTTTACGTTCTCGTGGTGTGAGTCTCGGGCTTTCAGTTGTAACATTCTTGTATAGGTACGTTAATAGTTTTATTTGCCTTTGACAAGTCTGATTTAAGTTGTACATTTTCGAGTGATAAATTTTCTATTTCCTGGTGGGCAGTTTGTAATTCACTGGATAACTTTTTTATAGTTTCATTCAGTTCCATAATAGTATTCGTATAGTCATGGGACTGAGTATCCTCCGGAAGGCTTGTAACAGTACAGTCGAATAGCGACGAAGTGCTTGAATCATTCAGTGATTTTATTCGCTTACGATTTCTGACTGTTATATTAATATTTTCATCCATTTTATACTAACTGATAAATATTCTACTTAGGCTATAGATATATTCCTCATCTATTGATAATTTCCCCGACGAAAAAGATATTTTTTTACTCTGGTATCCCTTTTGGTTTTGCTATTCGACGCTTGGGCCTGGATTGGCGCTAGTTATGGTTTAGATGACATTTGAATGTCACTTCGATGACATTTAAGTGACATAAATGACGTTTAATTAGTTCAGCTATCAGTCACTCGTAGTGTTTGTGGCACTAGTTGTATGACGATTGTTTAAAAATATTTTATAAAGGTACCTTGCTTCTAATGATTTAGGTTTTTATAATTCAACAATCTTTATTATATTAAATCTACTATTTTATTTAGTTTATTACTGGATGAAACTTAACGCACGCACATATTAATTGTTTGGTTTGTTTAAATTGATGTAGCTTGACGGTTTTTATCACTTGTTTCGTATTCCAAAGCAAAGTTTTTATATGTTTGTTTACACTTGTTATATTAAGTCACTAATAATAGCACTTAAGGTTCACAGTTTTTGAACACTGTATGTTCATATTTTGTAACTTTAATCACAATGTTTACTAAATTATACGAATTTAATTACGGAGATGATGTAAACAAGGCGAGTGTTGCCATGTTAAGCGAGTTTGTTTGTCTGAACACGATAATCACAGGAACTACGGGTCTGTATGAAAAAAAACCTAATATCTATTCTTCCAATAGCCCATTTATTATGAAGTTCCCATGGGGAGCTAGCGTCTAATAAAGTTAAACGAGTAAGGAAGAAAATTCGACACCCACTTTCAGTCAAACGGAGTATTAAAACTGCACCTTAAGTACTATCGCTTCACCTTTAACGCCTCGATGGCTTAACGGACTTAAGGTTAAGCGGGGATTAAGGTTCGTTTCCTGAGTAGGATAACTTATGTCAGATTTTCCCGTCGAAGAATTATTAGGGTCAGGTCTTTTATTATTATTATACCTATAGCTATCCAATGTAAGAAAATCTATATGTTAAATTACATGGATTTGACGTGTGGTTAATAAATAAGGAAATACTTTATTCAAATATTCTAGGAAAATAGAATAAATAAATAAAAAAGTTTTTATTCACGTAAACCTATTACAGGTATTTGTAAATAGTCAAAACATTCTTGGCTTATTTTTGATTTAAATTAATTAATTGTATTTGGTTATTCCTACGTATAATAATAGTTTATATAGCTTTAGCGTAAAAGCTGTCAGGTATGAAAGCACAATATTATTTAATTATTTTATATCTTTGATTAAATCTAAGTTCTGTCCTTTGAGTATGTTATTATTAAGACGGATAAGTATCTCGTAGAACGCGCTTTAGTGCTACCACCGGATCCAATACGCCCGAACTGAGAAGATCCGGCGAAACAAACTCAGCTCAAACTCTAATATTTCAATGATCTAAGCTTCAACTTGAAGCGTGTTAGTAGGCATTAAAATAAGTGCCCAACAGTTGAACCATTAGTGTAATAACCCTAATGGAGTTATTTAAAATAGAGTGCAAATTACTAGATACATATTAGATTAATATTCAATTAACCCTTTAGGAAACTTTAAACAATTAACCAAATTACGTAATAATTGTCATTCACAGTGACATGTTGTTTGTAAATGTATCGATAGGAATATTTCAGTAATAAAAATCGAAACATCATTCTTGGCGTATACTCAAATGTTTTATTCATAGATCGAAAATAACACTTGTAAATAGTCAATATTTCATTAGAAGCTGATACCACAAACATTCTAACGTCGACATCTGTGAGATGACTGACTCAACGGGGTTGAGTCAACAACACATCATATATTGACTGCACCGGTGACTTAGCGGTTACGGCAGTGGTTCTGAGACCTGGTGTTCTGGGTTCGATTTCCAGCCGCGACAACTATTTGTGTGAACCACATATAGTTGTTCTGAGTCTGGGTGTACTTTGTGTCTGTGAATTGAATGTTTGTAAATTCGCCACGACGACACAGCGATTAATTTCTTTAGTGCGGGAGTTGTTTTTAAAACAAACTATATCTATCATTATATATGTAGGCATCATACAAAAAATTGAAATTACTACATTTTCCAGTTAGATGGTTTTCAATAATGTTTGAAAATCAAATATAAATGTTTGGCTTTGAACCACACCACATTCTTCCCATTTCGATAGTCAACGCGGACATTTAGTGTACATGCCATACTATAAAATATAAATTTGATTTGTAAGATAAAAATAATAATTATGATAATTTTTAAAGTTTAACTTAAAACCTAAATCATAATTTGATTTAAAATTAAAACAATTCAAACATGTTACAAACATAAAATTAAATCGGATAATTTTATTCGACGAAAATTATATGTATTTAATAAATACTGTCACATCTAACATACAGACGAAAATCGCAAAATTGTGTACATAATATGTATAGAAAGTATGATTGCTTGATCAGTTCTTTGTAAATAATTACAAAAAGCAGGTAGATAAAAATAAATAGTAAACTTAATTATTATAAACGATGAAGAATCAAAAGCTCATGTCATAAAATGTAAAATAACTTTTTTAAATCGTTATAAGTATAATTAAGAAGTAAATTGATTTCTATAAACCACGGCAATATTTCCTACTAAAACAAGATCATCATCATAATTAGCCCGCATAAAGTTAGTTCACTGCTGAACTTGTGCCTCCTCCCGAGGCAGGGTTCTGTTATAGTCACCACGCTTGGCAGACAGGTTGGTGACCGCAGTAGCATGTTGTAACATACAGACAAACGCTGCTGCCCATTTCCTCATATACGATTGTTATGACACTCGGGACCAACACGCAACGGCTTAACGTGCTTTCCGAGGCACGGAGGGTAGACCCTAAACTAATTAGACCCAGAAACAAAAAAATGATGTTACACAAATAATTCTTGTACGGCGCACGGATTGAGCCCACTATATCCGAGACTTAAAACAAGATATATCACTACACCTCGAAGGTTGTGTAAAACGTAGTCTTGAAAATAATAGGGCTTGATATGTATATGAAATCTAAGATGTCTAAGGTATAGTTAATTTATCTTTTTTTTTACTGACATATAGTGAAAATCATAATTTGGTAGTTACGTTACGTTAGTTAAAATAGTTACCTATAATACTAGGCCGCAATCAAATATGAATGAAAAGAGTGAGCGAAATAGCGTAACAACCTACTTAGGTATGCATTTTTACGGTCACTATTTTCACTTTAAACCAGTAAAAAAAAACAAAATAATAAAATAACTATGCCTTCCACGTCTATCTCATATAGTTACATATCACGCCCTATTATTTTCAAGACGGTAAAAAAAGTCATCCAGTATAATTATGTATAATTCTAATTAATTTCATTATTTTATTCTTAAGTCATACATTCCTTCCACGAATATTTAAATAGCGATGCGCGAATATATTTTAATAGTCATTTAGAGTTTATATTTAGATTGTGTAAACTAACGTACCATTAATATTTATATGTGTATGAACGTAATATAACCTCTGTAGCGTACCGATATTTGACTCGCTTTGATTCTCGGAGGTCGAAGATTTGATCCCCACGCCGGATAGGATATCTTTGTGTAATTTCATAGATATCTTTCTAGACTAACCTCCGTGCCTCGGAAAGCACGTTGGTCCCGATTGTTATAACATCATCTATAATAATCTTATATCATGGAACGGGCACCATCGTTTCCTTGTGTGATACAACATAATGGGTTGGCGACCGCAGTGGTCGCCAACCCACCTGCCACGCGTGGTTACTATGGCAAAATATGCTCCCCGGGAGGAGGCCCATGCTCAGCAGTGGACGTTATATGGGCTGATGATGTTCGTAATATCTTGTTATCGTATTTATTTAAAGAATATCCGGAGTGGTGTCACTATCAAAATCAACCGCGAAAAAAATATCAAACGTGTATTTTTAAAGTCATGTTTCATATTCATATTTATAAATTAGTAATAAACTGTCCAGGAAGATCTACGAAAACACTGTATACTGGTTTCTTATTTTATTAAACTTTACATTCCGTCTTTAGTGAAACTACTGTAGTTGTTATGAGTAACAACAAGGAATGATTTACATCACACGAGTGTGTGTTGTAAATCACTGTTGTTTGACTAAGACGTATTACACTGAAGTTATGATGCCACCTCCTTTTCTCTCGTTAACGCTTGATGGAGTAGGAATACTCCATCATAGTGAGGCTTTTATCTCTTTATTATATCATACACACACACACACGCACGCACGCACGCACACACATTCGCACACAGCGCGATATAAAGGCATAATATGACTGTTTTGCATTAAAACAAAACAAGTATTATATGTTGGAGAAAACACAGCAATGATATGAAGAAGCATACCTTATGATCCTTTGGAATTACGAGAATATCCTCCCTAATCGATAAAGAATCGAGAATATCATCCTCTTTATTTCTGGCACCAGAGGGCGCCTTACTACCTTACCGCCAATATAGCTGTCAAGTGTCATTGCAATCTTCATCATCAGGAGCACCTTGTCTTATTGCTGTGTTTTCTCCAACATATAATACTTGTTTTGTTTTAATGCAAAACAGTCATATTATATGTCTTCTAAAACACAGCAATGATATGAAGATCTGCTTGTTATCTGCTGGTGATCAGAAATAATTATAGGTACACAAGAATGCAATGTGAATTAAAGCAATAAATTAATCAACATCCTTCTCTATTTAACCTATTTTAAATAAATAACAATCACATAATGATTTTATTCTATTACTAATAACAAATTGAAGCCTCTGCTTTCATAAAAAACAACTATAACACAAAATTTTAACTTGAGATTAATAAATTTAGACTACCGGAAGGACCCAAAACTGTATTCTAGGTATAGCCCTTAATGCCTCAACCAATTAGGCTACTGTTGAACCCTTCCAATCAACAAAATCTATCATTCTGTTATATCACGTCTCTAACGGGGATGTTAGTAAGTCGTCAGTTATAACACAGTTAGACTGCTCATAATTAACAATAGAAAACTGATAAATATGAAAAATTAAAGAAATTCTAGTTTAAACAGATTACCTTATACAGATGACCATAAACAACTACTGGTTTAGATTCATATAAACATAATAATTTTCAATTAATTAAATTGACAATCAGATCAACGTTAATCCCATTATTAAACAAATTAAACTATTTGAAAGTTATTGTAGAGGGATATCTTTGCAGATGTGCCCACATTTACAAGCACATTTATAAGTACTTCTTAACAAAAATGTTTTGAAGTAGGTTACATATCCAATTTCCTCTCTATACAATCTGCTAAAAGGTAGCTCATGGCTTTAGCTGCTAGGCTTGGGAGTCATGTGATATAAATAGAGACTCAATTATCACATCTAGGGTTGCCACCCATACCTTATAGTAACATACTGTACATTATTTCAGGTAATTGTACTCATATCCTTTATGATATCAGAAATGTATTATTTCTATTCCTACCACGTCCCCAAGATGTGATAAAAGAAACAAATCATTCATGGATTTTGTAAAAAATTACTTATTTATTTAAATCTAAATATGCACTATGAAAAGATGCTATTGTTTAGTAGATATATTATTCTATTCAATACTGCAAAAAGCAATAAAAATATGTTATTAAACATAATTATAAAAGATCAATACATTTTACTTTATTTTGATATCCCAATCCACATTTTTTTATTTAGGTATCTTATTTAACCTCTAATTAAAAAGGTGGCAACCCTAACCTCATCCTGAGCAAGCCTATTCTGTCAACTCAAAATTACTTCTTAACATGAGTGACCTGGCATATCCTGGGATCTTGATGATTTATAAAATGTTAGCCCTATGTCTATGCATCCCAGTGTCCGTCTTAGAGCCAAACCCAGGCCAGAATGTCACAGAATCATGTGACATTGGTGACTTACTACAAACCAAGTGAGTCTGAAGTCTTCTTTCTGATGCTAATAAAAGAATGACTGCAGCATACTTTGGCCCAATAATGAGTTTGAAGGTGTAGTTGACTTTAACCAATCTAATAAAATATTTAGATTCCATATAGGTTTAGCAGCATAGGAAATTGCTTTTAAAACATGCTGAATAAAGAAGTTTACAGAAACTTTCTCTGCAGCTGACATGATAAGTTATTAACTTATGGCAGATTTATTTAAAGGGTTGTACTGTATGCAAAATAATTTTGCAAATATAAGTTGGCCAAAACATCTTGCCAAATGCCCTTGGATTATTAGTAGGTACTGACACTATGAGATCCAGCTCATTGTAATCATCGGTCATCATTTTAATGGGGCATTGTAAGTGCTCAATGCAGAGGGACTCCTGAATAGAAGCTTCCCTTCAGGAGTGGTATTTTATCTGAACTCCACTTTATCACCTAGTTCCCCCCCCCTAACTTTTTCGACCTGAAGCATTAGCTTTTATTCTTGAGGGGTCTGACCTGTTGTGTATTCACTAGAACTTCTCTCAGATTTTCTATCTGAAAAGGGGGCGCCAATGCACACGCCTGAAAGTTAGGGAACCCAAAATAACCACTGGTTCCAACTGGATGCCATCACCCTAAGGATCAAGCTTAAAAGTGGGAATACCCACACCCTTTGAGACTTCGGGAGTAGTTGTCGCAAAAAAGAGCCATATCATCTTTTGAATCTCATGTCACATACTCTGGGACGTAGTCTACTCTCTTGACACTAAGAGATTTTACCTGTGATACTTCCAATTGATGGAATATAGCCTTTGCGACTGATGGTAGTAGATGCCACTCAGGCACTAGCTTTCCCCTTGAAAGGCAGTCTGCAATGCAGTGGTACGCCAACAGGGTTCTGTTGTTTGATTGTACCAATATGTAAGCATTTTGTAAATCTGTCCACTCTGGGACCTGATTACTGCCAACCACCACTTACGGTTGTTTGACAACTTTCCTTAAATGAATTGACTGCTTAGACTTGTTCCCCAGCTCGCATCCGCTGCGTCTGTGGCCAAGAAATGAGTTATTTCCATTTCTTGAAGTGGGGCTGGACTGCCTTCAACCGCATCCAGCCACCACTGCAGATCCTCTGTCACTTTGGGCCTAATTACAACCTTTGGTCTCTGGAATTTTATACCTTTAGCAGAAGTTGTGCTCTGCGACAGTGGGGGCATCCTTGAGGGACAAAATTTAGCTTGCCCAATAAAATCTGCAGTTCGCTTAAGAAAACATCTGCTTTGACTTAGCAACACCTAAGAGAGTTTTTAATACTCTGAATTTTCTGGATGAGCAATTTATCTGGTTCTCCGAGTCCCAGATTGACATGCTACCCCAACCTTTCCAAGAAGGCCAGCGTTTCCGCAACCTGAGCCGTCAACTTGGATTTGTCCTGGCAACACAGGAGGAAGGTGTCTAGGTAGACTAAAAGGCATATGCTCTGTGCCCTCACACATGTTTAGGGAGCCAAGGACTCCCCAAATGGAAAATCATGACAGTTAAAGGATTTCTACACTATAGACAAACACTCAGGTAAAAATAGGTTTGGTGAAGGTATATCTATCTATCTATCTTCACTAATCAGTCATTGACTGAAAAAAAGTTTATTATAGGTCTATCTACCTAAGATATCAGATAACAAATTTTGTTTGCTAAATAAGAATTCAGAGCTTTGTGGTCAGCTTAATCATTAGTGTCATCACACTTTGGTGAACAAACAATTTAAAAAAGGCTTATGTTGGGGCCTCATGTGGGGCTTTTATGTTGAATAGAAGTTGGTAATTCATTATTAAATTTAAGATATGAGCATTAGCTCTAACCTTACCTAACTTATTCACCTTAATTTTACCTTCTATGATGAAAACTGTTTCTAATCTCCGAGACCTTTTCCTCTCTCTCTCGGTTCAAAATTTTGTAGATTAGTGCTAGTCTACTCAATCATACTAAAATAACATGTTTCATCATTAATACTAAGGGCTGTAAAACCTGGAGTGGCCAAGCACTCTGGCAGATGCAAATGCCCTTCCATGATTGAGAATCATATCTGTTTATATCACTAACTGAAATCGTTTTATTGTTATGAATATCATTAATATTACTGTTAGGTTCACCTACTAACTATTATAAACAGTATTATACCGTTTTTTACTACATTATACTTTTTACTGTTGAACAAAAATAAAGTATACAAATTACTGTTTAAGCCTTAAAATGCTTAACACTTGCTTAGCACAATTGGACTTAGACGCTGGCCCTAATGTTTTAAATGTTTTTTGTCAAATGTTCAAAACATCAAGTATGACATGTACAAGTACTACACTTTGTACTGTTCATTATTCTTAACAGACTTTAATATTCTTTTTTTTTTAAAAAAGAAGTCTGCATCTCTAATCACTGTTCAGAGAACCCAAATTCAATAAAAGATTCTCAGTTCTTAGGCTGAGAAGGTGTGAACCTGCTTCAGACAGTTGTGATTTAATATTATCTTGTGTTGTTTCATTTATTTACAACATTATGGATTGATGTAATATAAGATTGTAAATATCTTAGATTACATGAATAAAATACTTAATATACAACTAAAAGTAGCTAATTTTGTTATAAAATAAGGGGTACTGATATAAACAATTATTGGACAAATATGACATTTGCGACTGTAAAATATCAAACCGCCCGCGGATCGGTACGAACTTGTCGAGACTTGTACTTACGTGATCGTGTTGAAGTACCAAAACGTTTATAGGGCAAAGAAGAAGCCGTAGCCCTCCTCATACTTGGAGGATGAGGAGGAATAACTACTATAAGGCTCTCTAGAGTTCGATAATTGTTCTCCCTCCGAAGCAACAATATCGACTCGCCCAACGTCCTCCTTACCCGTTTGTACCGGTTCCATATTTTAACACTGCTGTGTCTCCAATCGAGAAAAAACATTAAACACGCACTCAAACACGGATTTTTAACTTTTCTCACTTAAAAACAAAACTTTTTCTACAAAACTAAAAGTTTTGAAAAATTGGAATCTTATTCGTAAGAATCACAAGAATGCAATGACACTTGACAGCTATATTGGCGGTAAGGTAGTAAGGCGCCCTCTGGTGCCAGAAATAAAGAGGATGATATTCTCGATTCTTTATCGATTAGGGAGGATATTCTCGTAATTCCAAAGGATCATAAGGTATGCTTCTTCATATCATTGCTGTGTTTTCGAAGACATATTAGTAAGATAAGTTTTTCCTTTGTTATTTTCTGTTTACTTCTTTTTAAAATTTAATTCACAGTATGTTGACATTAGTATCTAAGCCAAATAAAATGGGAGAGGGCGCTGACTCCTGACATACAGGTACACCTAGTTTGGAAGTCAGAGGCTTCAAAAGTTTTCTGTAACCTATTATGTCAATAAAGTATTATTATTATTATTATATCTAAAATTAGTTTTACACATGAACAAAATATGTCATTGGCGTGCTTTTAATTTTTTTTTTGTTTTAAGATTTCTGATAGGGTTAACATGTCTACTAGTATTCTTATTAACCCTTCGTGCTAAGTTAAAATGCTTGTGTTACGAGTGGGTTCACGTCGGTGGTGCAATGAGTGGGGTTCGAACCGGCAACCTCAAGATCACAAGTCCGACGCCCTAGCCCTAGCCAAATAAAATTAAAGTGTATGTGTGTAGTGAAAAAAAATAACTTTTTTTTGTCTGTCTGTTTGTTTCAGCTAATCTCAGTAATGGCTGGACCGATTTTGACAGAATTCTAGGTAACTTTATAAGGTACTAGCTTCCCGTGGTTTCAACCGCGTAGCTCCCAATTCCGTTTCCGATCTTCATAATAAAATAGTTGCTAAGATTAGCGCGTTCAATTAAACATACAAACTGTTATATTTATATTAGTATAGATAATACAGCCTGCTTTTTCTTTTGTCTGTCTGTATGTCCGTATGTTATATACGGCCTAATGTCCAAAACGGTAGTACCGATTTACATCGGACTTTTATTATCATACCTAGATATCCTAAAAACACTGTATTTGTATGTATGTATCGGGCAGTGGCTATATATAGTTATCGTTAAAATCGCTAACTAAAACGAGAATTGGTATAAAAAAAAATGTTCCAGATTGCTTAACCCTTCTTTTTCGGGTGTAAATACATTAGGCACCGCCACCGCCGCAATGTATGTCGGTCCCACCTTCCATAGGGATTGTATATTCACGAAGAGAGAGGTCCACCCACTAATGACACGGGTTAATGGATAACTGTAATCACATGGTATCTGGTGCAAATAGATCAAAGATTGTTGTTATTAGTTATGATAAGGCTTAAACAGCCTTATCATAACTAATAACAACAATCTACTGGAAGAGATTTCTTAAGAAATAAGTAGTACCTTTGTACATTGCTGTTTGTCTGTCTTGTTGTATCTATATCTTCTGTGTGTATGTGTACATAAATAAATAAAAACAAAACAAGTAATGACTTGTAAGACCGTTCGACTTCAGAATGTCTATATACAAATAAATGAAATTAAAGTGTCTTTTTGTAATGAAAAAATAACAGGTTTTTACTAAATTCATATTACTTTTCTAGCATACTAACTGCGCCCTGCGGTTTTACCCGCGTCACTCTGCTCCAGTGGGTCGGAGCGTGATATTTTGTAGCCTATATGTTAATCCAGCTTATAAACTATCCGCGTGCAAGCTTTTAGCCCAATCCATTCCGACGCCCTAGCTATTGGGCTACGGCAGCTTCTTTATACGGTACTAGCGACCCGCCCCGGCTTCGCACGGGTACAATACTGATAATTATACTACATAATGTCTTTAAACCTCTAACAAACGGGCGAAATTTGGTCAAAACAAACAGAAACAAATTAATATAGGTACCTACTAAAACTCAGTGAAATAAGTAGGTGGGTATACTTTTATCGTATGAAATACCTATACTCTTCAGGACTAACAATACAACAAACACTAAATAAATAGGTATTCAAGTATCTATCCATCATAGTTACAACGAACACAAAACAAAAAATTTGCCCTATAATTCTTAAGGATCGAGCGCGCATAATCGCATTAGGCCTACCTAAAACACGCGCTGTTATTTTGCGATAACTTCTGAGTTATTCATTAAAAGTATATAGTGTAGGGGTAAAATAATCTGCATGAAATGCTTAAGAATATTAACTCATTTAAAATGATAAGGATAAATACTGAATCCGTCTGATTAGCTTTACAATTACCGCATTAGAAATTATCATTTTTCTAAGATATAATGGATATAGCAAGTTAACCTTGAAAGATAGACATATGAGTCATATAGATGCAAAGGTAGCAACATCCCATACATCATTATGGGATGTTGCTACCTTTGCATCTATATGACTCATATGCTATCGCTGACTTTTTTGTAGATCTAAAAGAGAAGAATATTTGCCACCATACATTGTTTTGTTATATCTCATAGGGTTTAGGCAGCGTTTTCGTTGAAAGCTCCCAAATGGCTTAATTTTTTCCGACACCTCTGACAAATATCAATATTTTATATATTAGTCAAATGTACACATAAACTAAACAAATCATATACGTAAACCTTCCGGAAGAATCGTTCTATCGATTGGTAACATCCACATGAAAATCGATGTAGTAGTTTTTGAGTTTATCGCGAACAGACAGACAGACGCGGCAGGGGACTTTGTTTATAATATGTAGTGATGTAGTGATTGCGGTCGCCCGCGGCTCCGTGCGGATGTCGGTTACCGCTGCAAAAAGCCTACCCAGGAAAGACACGGTCAGCAAAATGATTCCCAGGTCAATTCACAGACACCGACATAAACATCGACAACGCAGTCATTATCCGCAGGCTGCACGGATTGTCTTTCTGTGGATGTTAAAGTTGTTAATGATGAAAATATAATTAATGATGTAATTAATAGGCATTTTAGGGATTAGGCATTTTAGGCATTTTCAAATGTCTGAAAAGAACTGTTGTTTAGCTCTGAGAAGAACTGTTGATTAGCTCTGAGAAGAACTTTTGCGTAGGTGTAGTTTTAAGAACGAAATCTAAAAAAAATCGCACGAAAATTATTAGACTTCGCAACGGGCCGTGCAGCAGAAATCGTAATATTTTAATTTCGCCATAACTTCAAAACCAAACGTCCAATTTTAATCATTCAAAGACCAAATATTATCTACATAAACTGTACTTAGTGATGAAATAATTTATTTTGATAAGGATTAATAGCATGAGTAAAAAGAGTTTAAATGTAGTTCAAAAAAATTCAAGATTTCTAAATAAAAAAATGGTCGTTGTGCCTCACTCGACATAGATAGGTATAGCGTGTCGCGGACTTTTTTGTAGATATTTATAAGATCTATAATTAATTAGAACATTTTATGGTTCTATCTTTTATAGTTTAGGCAGCGTACGCAAAATAAGTAACTTTTCTGGTTGATTTTTTACACCTTGTGTCAGAAAAACCCAAATATCTTACGGAACCCTATTTTTTTCCAAAATAAAATTTAGCCTATGTTACTCGTGGATAATGTAGCTTTCGAATGGTGAAAGAATTTTTTAAATCGGCCCAGTACTTTTTGCGCCTATTCATTACAAACATACAAACATACAAAAATAGGTACAAATCTTTCCTCTTTATAATATTAGTGTAGATAATAGATAATTTTAGATAATTTTGAGATAATTTTATACGGTATGATAAAAACATTTTATTTTGTCTATCTGTTTGTTCTGAATTTCCAAACGGTAGTATCGATATGGATTTGACTTTTATTGCTATATAGCTTCCCACGCGAGGTTTCACCCGCGTAACTCCCGTTCCCGTGGGTACTAAGTGGTATTAAATGTAGCCTATGTCATCCGGGGATAGTGTAGCTTTCCAACGGTGAAAGAATTATTCAATTCGGTCCAGTAGTTTCGGAGCCTTTTTATTCCAAACAAACAATCAAATATTTTATCTTTATATTATTAGTATAGATAACTTGTCAAATTGTATCTATATTATCTATACTAGTATTATTAAGAGGAAAAGTTTGAATTTTTTTGTATGTGTGTTTCGAATTAACTCAAAAACTCCTGAACGAATTTCGATAATTCTGTCCATTTAATTAGAATGCTACAATATGCCTAAATTAAGATATAAAAATCCACCCGTGCGAAAAATTCTATTCACTTTTTATAAATAAATCACTAAACATGGTTTTTATAAGAAAAATCTACTTCAATTTGTAATACTTATCTCTTCTTCAGTATTAAGAAACAATAAATCATTTGAAAGTAAACACACCAATGTGTAAGAGCATTATCTCATTTCCAAAGAATACGGATTATTGTGATGTTTATGTACCGTAAATGTTTAATTTCAGTTAGTAAACGCGCTGTTGTGGTTTTCCCAATAAATTTTCATTGTGTACGTAACACAATAGTTGTAACGTACCAACGTGCATTGCGTTCCCTTGATAATATTTTAGTAATATTATAAGTGAATCTAGTCGCTTTTTAAGTAAATAAAAGCAATAAAATTTTGACAAATAAGTAATAAATATTTATTATATATTTATTTTTATTTATTTATTGTAAAGTAGTTTCCCGCGCGTGGATTCACCTGCGAAATACCCATGCCCTATCCTTATAATTAAATAGTTAGTAGCTTATAGCCTACCTCGATAAATAGCCTATTTAACACTGAAATGTTTTTTTTAAACGGTTCTGTAATTCCGAGATAAACGCCTTCAAACAAACAAACTCTTCAGCTCTCTTTATATATTTACAAATAGATCATGCTCTTCAATAAATATTTGTAGATAGATACTATTTAAGAAATATATATTTTAAAAGAAATTGTGCTTTTTTTTCATGGCTACAAACTTAGACTAAAAACAACTTATTTCACAAAAATAGTTGACCCGGGTAGATATCAAGTCTCGAACAAAAGATCGCAGAAGAAAACATAGACATTAAAACCTTAAATAAGTTCGTTTTTCATTTTAACTTCAACTGATTTAAAATGAACGTATAATAAGTGCGCACAAAAATATTAAAAATGTTGTCTTACCTACTGCAACTGCTATGGTTCGAACAACTACCGATCTATCAGTTGTAAACGTTATACCAAAATAACTTTTTGATCAATCGCCCCATATGTCTTCATATCAACGTTACTCATAAATAAAAAATCATTTTCGCACAACTTAATGATTAAATTTTTTCAACTTTATATTAAAGGAAGTAAAAAACATAACTTTGTCATACATGTATTTGTCATTCATGTAATATAACTTACCTATCCAGAGACACAGATAGAGTACCGTCAGACAGGTGTATGGACGTTTACCTCATCATCATCATATCAGCCTGTACAATGTCCAATGCTGAACATGAGCCTCCTTCCGAAGAAGAGTATTTGCCATATTCACCATGCTTGGCAGGTGGGTTGGTGAGCACAGTATTGTACCACACAAAACATTCCATACGATTATTATAGATTATGTTATAATAATCGGGACCAACCTAGGGAATTTACACAAGGATTTTCTGTCATTTATGATTAAATACTTATTAAAGAAAGTAAAAAATATAACTTTATCATATAGTTACTACTTACGCCAGCGATACGGATAGAGTACCGTCAGACAGATGTATGGACGTTTTCCTACATATGCTAAAAGACACATGTCACGAACTCCAAAAATAAATTCGTATAGGTAGAATGTTTTCGTATTTGACTAATGACCCATCCTCGAACCCATCAAACACCATGACAGTTAATTAACGACCAATTGACTGAGCCACGGGTTTTATTTAGCTCCGTCCATGTTAAACATTGTTCAATTTGAACACATGTTTCCACTGCTTTGTTGCTACACAATATGATTAGTAGTTGTTTACTGTTTACATAAATTAATATAGTGAATGCCTGTACCATACGCTGCCTGTTGTACGTAATAATTTGAACTGATGTTTCAGTTAATTGTTGCAACACTTTCCAATGTTCAGTGTTTACAATTTATTCTGTGATGTAATTTAATTACTTAAATTTAATTTACATGCAACTAGTCCGTTTGCTATGTCCATAATACGAATACCTCCTGCAGTTATCTAGTTACGTCCCAATGGAGTAAAAGGCAAGCATACTACCTTGTTTTAAGCCTGATATTGTGCCCGGTAAACACATTACAGTAATTTCAGAATTTACGCTGTTGTTAGACATTTCAAATGAGTACTGCTCTCTGTGAGGAGCTTTTGCTAAAGCTATGAAGAGCAAAGAAAAGTTCCTCTTATGTATCTTCTAGCATGATAGTAATAAAACTCATATATATACATCTTTGAAAAAGAATTAACAATAAGATAACATAAATTCAAGGTTTATGCTGCTAGTTTACTTATGTAGGATGTCAGAAGTCAAGCCTGCTCAAGCAACGTGATCTGTTTTGTAAATAGACTTCGGCCTTTTTTCAAATCATGCGTTATTCATCGCACAATGTATGGGGTCACATACAGACATAAAAATGTTAACGTGTTGCAAAACGGTAGATGAAATGTGATAGCAATCGAGTTACTGATTTTAAAGTTATGACAAATGTTAGATATCTTTGAAATAGTGAGTATGAAAAATTCAATGTCATTTTATATTTACATCAATGTCACCAACAAATTTTTTATAAGCTATATATATTAAGAGTTAGAAAAAGAATGTCAATCTCTGAGCAATTCCGTTATCAATAATATTTCCTTCATATTACAATTTATTGTGAGTTTAAACAAGATTGCCATGAACCTCTCACATGCTCTAATATAAATATCATCCGCATTTTCTAACTGGCGACTACCACAAATTGGACTGCTATTTACGTTAGGTACATTATCTATAGTACTATCTATATCTATACTAATATATAAAGCTGAAGAGTTTATTTGCTTGAACGCTGCAATATCAGGAACTGGTCCGATTAGAAAAAATCTTCAAGTGTGAGATAGCCCATTTATCGAGGAAGGCTATAGAGATTTTTTAGTATAATTTCATATATATATATATATATATATATTCCTATGGGAACGGGAGTTATATGGATGAAACCGCGCGCGGGAAGTTAGTTTTATAAATAAATCGGTTCCAAGTTCGACCCCTATAACAGCTGTTGACTTTATAGTGTACACACGGCTTACCTAATAAAACTGCCGCATTAGAATGTTTAGTTTATGATGACATGGCCATCTGTCCTCACTGCCCAATATACCAACCTCATCTCATTTCAAAATTAGAAGACATTCACACTGACCATCGTAAACCCTGATATATATATTTACGACTGTCAAGGTCAGGTCTATTAGCGTCGGATTAACTGAGGGATGGTTAATTTTGTATCAGGACGGAACAGGGAACTAATTTGTTCATAATACATGTTCTAAGAAAATGTGCTCTGCGTCGCACTCAGTGTGGGCTGCCGATGTTGTGTTTATAATGTCTGAGTGATCGAGTTTCTTTGATGTTAAGAGGAATATGGCGCACTTTATTAATACAGGATGCATCTTAATAATCACGTGGTGAAGACTGTTATCTTTCGCCATGATAAACTTAAGCTATGTTTACTTGGCCTTTGAATTTGAAATCTAAACGGGCTTTGAGGCTATTTTGAATATGTTTGAATATAGTTATTTATGTAAGAATATTAGTTTAAATGTAGTAGGTGTAAATTACTAATGTTCGAGTTCATGACCTTCCATCATCTGACGTCAAATCCATCTTGATTTTCAGTGACGTATTTTTGTACAAACATCGGCAGTTTATTCTGTATTTTATGTAAATAAAATTATGATAAAAATGCTTTTGACTGCGGCTCTAATGTAAATTTCGACGTCATACATCATTTAGATCAAGAGTTAATATTTGTAGGAACACAGAGATGTACGACTTCCTAACAAAAACTGGCAAACTGTAAACCGCGATATCAGTCGCCAGGTCGTAATTTAAAATAAATATTTGACGTGACGACACATTTTTCAAAAAAAGTTGGCCTTCCTTAACACTAATCGCAATTTAAATGCGCTTACTATGTCACTAACGCGGTTCTTAATATTATTTCTGAACTGTACTAGCGATTAATAAACAAAATACTACTTACATAGGAATTACCTAGATAGTTACATTAAGTAAACTTGCAGTGACAGGCAACAACTATCTCTCTCTCTAAATATTTTGATAAACTCTGACAATATAATAATATGTGTTCTTTACGTTAACCTCGCAATGATCGTTACTATTTGATTATTCGTATTTTAATAGATAACCTACGAGTATATAAAACACCTATATAACGCACGTGTAGTTCGATCATTCTACGTACGTAAGCAAACATTAGAGTGATCATCTATGCACGTGATACGTTTTGTTTGATACTATTATCGAATACTGTCGCCAAACTTAAAAGTATGATTCGCTTTCCATGAATCCATTGATTATTTAATTCTAGCTGTATTTTTTGTAGCAGCAGAAACACAGTAATGGATTTCACAGAAACGAGTACTAGCTAGAAATACATTTCACGTAATGTTTTCATTGGACTGGCTTGGTCATTCATCAATTATGTGCTCGAACTGTTTTGAGCATTAAACATCCGTCAATAAAAGATATGACTTCAATTGAATCATATTATTGCTTGTAATTTATGACTTAAAGTTAAGCTAGTGGATATAGAGATTTTAGGATATGTTTGCTTTTAAGAATAGTATCTTGTATAATCTTAAGTTGGTGAAATCTTATTGAATTGTTTGTTAACATTTTTTTTAAATTTGAAATTTCATAAGTTGTAATATTATTCAGTTTACAAAGAAACTAACAGAGTTTTAGCATAGATTCGTAATTTAAAATAATAAATTCAGTGGGACATACATATACAGATTAAAGCAACATGTGAGTTTACACACAAAGTGAATGTCTGTAGCGATAAATAAACGAATTGAAAAATCACTATAGAAAGCAATAAAGTAACTCAAGCTAAAGAAACAAATGAATCCGATACACGTAATACTCGTGTAGTTACCAGTTTCACGCTACCTGAATTAATGATACAAAGTTAGTTTTCTTTTTATAAGTAGCGACTTAGAATAGTCCACCCCATGTCTTTCCTTGGATGTTGTACGAAACAATTAAGGGATATACAACTGATGTTTGGGCAGCTGCATCTATCAGCTCAAGGACAGCCACTATCTTAGATCTATCACCAATTGGCCTGCCTGCCGTGGTCATTATGGCAATATTCCTCAAAGCTCTGGCTTGCCAAGTTCTATTAAGAGGAGACCTATGTTTTACAGTAGTCATAAACTGACTGGTAAAGTAATATCAACGCGTAAGCTACAGCTAAATGTCAACTTAGGACCATCATATGACCCATTGGAGAAGATCAACAACCCAACAAATTCACACATAAGTATAAACTATAGTAGAATATGCGACAACACGTGTTTTATTTCCTAAACGATATTTCGTGACTGTGAACATTGTCGCCCGAGTGGGAATGTGTATGAAACTATTTCTAATCTACATGTAACGGCCGTTTTCTGGTGTGGCATTCATGACTATTACTGTAATAATGTGGTGATCGTTCAACTATGTTTTAAATATCTCAAACTAAAATACCATAACAAAATATTAGTTGGCCTTTTAATTGCTACTTCACTATAGCAACGCTAAAAGGATGTTGTGATTTTAACTGTCTCTGTATTTATTTATGTTTATATTGCATCAAGATTAGCCCGTGTAACTGCTGAAGATGGGGCTTCCAAGAAGAGGATTTAACATACTTGGCAGGCGGTTTGACGACTGCAGTATTATGAATACCTGAAAATACTATACACAGGTAAATTGAACTTGGGCCGTGTTCAAACCAAACTGACTGTCAGCCGCCGAATGTGAGCAGGCTCACTGTGAGCCCCAGTGTAAACGTGAAAATAAACGGTATTTTTCGTTCACAATATGCTGACGCTATAGTTTACGTCCGTCCGTCCAATCAGCGTCCGCGAAGCGTAGTGACACGCTATATTAATCGGCCGCCGAATGTCAGCGTCTACGCATAGCGTAATAACACTAATATCGTATCGTCGGTTAAATGTGAACGAAAAAGTGAATATGTATGGAAATACAATAAACTACGTAACGTTCGCTCACTTTCGGCGGCTGACAGTCAGTTTGGTTTGAACACAGCCTTAAGGCGAGTCATCAATTTCAATTGTTTTTATTAATATAACCGACTTCAAAATATACCTCTCCCTTGTAAATCTGATGTCAACATTTTTTAATATTTATTTTATAATTATAAATTAGCTTCCCGGTTTCACCCGCGTAACTCCCGTTTCCGCGGTAACTTTATTATTAAGTATATGTATATAACTATAACTTTCCTCGATAAATATGCTATCTAACGCTGAAAGGTGGTCACAAAAATTTTGCTCAGCCCGGAAATCGAACTCAAGATTTCTGAAACTAAAGTTACTCTCCAAAACTGTGTAAAATGTTTGAAATTTTCATTCCAGCTTTAACGATTCTATTTTACAAATTTAAACGTTTTTAATATGTTTTTATATGTAAGTACTAACAGCAACATAATATTTAATCTCTCGTTTGCCGTAAGACAATGAACATGCACTACATCGGCTGGTTGCCAATATGTTGTAAATTGGCAGGATGGCTCGTAAACTCGGCCATTATTGATGGCCATTAAATTGGGGTCTTTATGAGGCCCATGGTGACGGCAGCACATGGGCCGTCCCGCGTCGGCCCTTTGTTACAAATTAAGTTACAAATGCAAATAAAATCGTTGTATAAACTTTGCTGTTTAAAACATGCCTGGAAATGTTTAATTTTCTGTTATTTTTCTTAAGCTTTGTTCATTCATTGTGTACAGTTTACAAGCGCAGTGGCACTAGATTATTTTGAAATCCCACTAACGCAAGCATGCAACAAATTGCTGGAAGCTTTATCGTGAACTATGTTAATTTACTATTTTGTTTTAGACTGAGCATTTATTTTGTACTGTCTCGTAAATTGTGTAATAATTCATGCTTTCGAAGCTATTAAGATAACATTATCAACATCTAAGCCGTTTTTCTGTAAACCGAGTTTTAATAAAAATAGGCGGTTTACACGGAAACCCGAATTACGAATAGTTGAAAGGACATTCAAATATATATGTGCAATCTAATTAGGTTTAAATATTTGCAGTATTGATATGTTAATAGTAGCTACTGTCATTTCAGTTTAGTTACATTGCCTATCTTAGTAAAGTAATCATTTTTAACAACTACATAGGTGGACCATTACTTGTGCAGTAGGCCAAGAAAGCTCTTACTATCCACCTTGAGATCGCAATATTTTTACTTTCATCAATTTTGACTGATTTAATAGAAAGATATTTTAATACCAAAATATTACAATACTCTGTTATTAGAATAAAGGTAAAGGTTAGTAAACTAACTAACTTGTCATATTTCTTTTCTTTCCAAAAACAGTGTTTATGGCGTGGCAAAAGTATTTTCCAAATTCATGAAGCTTGTACATGTTACACTACAAATTCAATTAGACTCATACCTAAGATTGTTTACGACCGGACGGTGTAAAATATATTTTATAGGGCTATAAATAGAGATGTAATTTATTGGAAAATCATATTCTGTGACCGCGATATGTTTATAATTAAATTATTTATACTGTACGTTCAAGATTAACATGTTGTGTTTGCTTGTTTTTGTCTATGGTTATCGTGATTCTATTAATATTTATCAAAGTTAAGTGGTTGTTGTTGATTGTTGATTGTTGTCTTCTCTTGCAAAGTTTTGTAATGAAGGCACTTGATTATCTGGCGCCGTTAAATCTAAATAGAAACTAAACTGTAGTGCCAAATTATTATTTCAAATCAGCATATCTATCTATCTATCTATCATATGGAATAATCTCAAGAATGCTGTCATGTGTTAGGGCTTACCCACATTCTTGTGAGGGCATTTGCGACAAGTCTAGTGAACACTTGTAGCAAATGTAAATGTCATAGTTACACCATCAGTAGAAATAAATGTTCAAGCTTGCTAATATTTACATATGTTTATTTGCACACATACTTTACATTTATGCCAAATATTTATGCAAACTGAACTAAAATGTAATACAGATGTAATTTTGTTCTCTACATACTTGATTAAGAAATTTCCAACTGTTTAAGCAATACATCTGCAATTTTAGTACCAATTCTTCGCTTCATATTTTAATATGTATTGTTTACGAGGTAAGTTCGCAATGTAGTGGTAGCTACAGATGTGAGTTTGTCGATACGTGCCAGATGAGTCGCGGTCGCATCGTACAGCTGCGTCGGTAAAAATATCTCCACTCGGCATATATTCGTAATAACTTTGTGGTACCTATTTGTAGATACATATAGATGTTCGCGTTCCTATTGCTGATACCAGTCGGACAACTAGATAGGTCAATGTCTTGAGCCAGATCGAGCGCCCGCCGCCGCCCACCGTCGTTATCAGCGACGAAGTACATACATCATTAGATTTTTCATATATTGGACATTTTATTGACCTAACAGAAGAACACCGCGTAGAAATTAAAGATCGATCTTAACAGAGATTAAAGCATGGCGTAAAACGTGACCCGTTGCTTTTTATAAGTGAGTTGGTATGATTTGTCTGGCAGTTGTCAGTGAGATCCGTCTTAGAATGGGAATCGAAATATCGGCATGCTCAACGAGTGACGGTATAGTTAATATTATACTACGCGCATGATATGCGGTAGCCCTGTATCAAGGCGAGGACGAAAATACTCGTCTTGACCTACGTCGCGGCGCCACACGTATCCATGTTATTTTGGAGACGACCATTACGACATGTTGAACGACGATGTCGATGGACTCGCAGGGCTTGTTCAATTTGCACAATACAAGTAAACTGGCTAATATGATTAAGTTTTCAGTAGACCTATACAGACTACATAAATAAGAACTTGAAACATATATTTTTGTCGAGTAGAAAATAAATATCTATAAGTAATCTACCATTTGAATATCCATGATTTTAAAGTTAAGATGTTAAAAGCTTATTGTTCAGAAAACCAATTCATTAGATGCCACTCGCCACAACATGAATCAAAAGTTAGTTGCTAACGTTTTACATAAATAGTACGCGATGTTTCATTAGCGCGTAATAATAATAAATAACCTGTTGAAACTAATGATGATTGGCAGACTATAGCTACCCATCCCAAGTTGTTTGTATGTTCGATGTCTTACAAACACTGACAGCGTTCAGCATAATTTTATTTCTCCAAATTGAGACAAGCGACACGATTCTGTGCACTCGTAAATTTTCTCTGTGGGCTCGTCTGCGGGCGGGTCACGATCTCCGCCTTGATGGTTATAAGGGTTGACATTGTGGGGACTACATACTTTTGCAAATTTAATGTAGGTACTAAGTAATTTTACACAAACCTACGCAAACATAAACTTCAAATAAGCGCAAAGAACCCGCAGTACCTAATGTACGTTTTGGGAGCAATATACTGCTGCGCAAAATACAGTAACAAAATATAGGTAGATGTCAGAGCCGAGCGCAGTAAAACAGAATGAAAATATTATACATATTTTTTTGTTTATGACAAAGCTCGCGGAGGATTCCATGCCTGAGTCACATACTCAAAGTATTCGTAATGATGTTATGATTGTTTTCCTTGTCATTTCGTGTAGTAAATGGTATTTGGGAGCGTTGCGGGTGAGTGCGGGAGACAGGAGGGAAGAACACAAGTCGTGCCAAAAACACTGTTCGTGCTAAAAGTGGAGGAACACGTCACGCGCGAGTCGCGCGAACTGTCGCGAGCCATCAGTGTCGTCACCGCGCACTTCTTTCTCTTAATTACTACGGTGTTTAGTGTGTTTACCCTTGTCTTGTGGACAATGTTTGTTTAACCGTGGAATAAAAACTGACGATGAATTCATGAGCCAAAATTGCTTTGGAGGTAAAACAATCACTGTATTTCTTGTGAGAATACGCTTGTAATATATGACAGGTGTGGGATAATGTATTGGGAGGTCATTGTTTCACCGACTGTTCATTATTATTAATAGGTTGTGTGTTTATACCATACATTACAGAAAATATTACAATAAATTTTACACTCTCGACTGCGTGAGAAAATTTATTAGGCCGCATTGAAAGCGTTTGAGAGTACTTATTAATTGACGTATACAAATATTCACGCAATTTCTCCAGTGGGTATGTGTTATTAAATATGTTAACTAAAAAAAAGATGTAGATATCTATTTATTCTTTAATTGCTGGAAGGTTATCGAAGTTTTAATATTTATTATAAGTGTTATACTAATTCTAAGGGTTTTTTATATACTTGGTACGATCGAATATCATATTCGATCGCGGAGCCCGAAGGCGTAAATTCAATTAGGTATTGTGTTGGATAAAGTCAAAGATAAATCTAAATAAGATTAAGATATAGAGTATAAAAAACGATAAGTTCCCCAGCTGTGTTTCGAGATAACTGATTCATTATAAGATATACCTCTTCTAGTTATATCTTATGTTAATGTTCGACTGTTTCTTTTTTGTAATATACTGTATATATTATAAAGTAGGTAATGTGAACAAACGAAAGATGTGTGTAGGGATCGTAGCAAGTGAAGGTCCATTGTCTCTGCCTACCCAGCTACGAAACAGGCGTGAGCTTATGTATGTATGTATATTATAATATCCGTCTGATGAATAACTTGTACCCTAAGGCAGTTACTATAAATAAACATAGTTAAACATGAAGGCAAGAATGTTACACGCGCTTTTATAGTAGGTATCCTAAAACGGACGCACGTGTAATTGAAGCTCGTGTGTCGTTTACTTCGCATAGGAATGTTTTAAAACTGCCTCGTTCATCATCAGCCCGTACAACGTCCACTACTGAGCATGAGCCTCCTCCCGAAGGAGGATTTTTGCCATAGTCACCAAGCTTGGCAGGCGGGTTGGTGACCGCAGTATTATGTTGTAACACACAAGGAAATGTTATTTCCCGTTTCTCTTGTATACGATTGTAATAGATGATGTTATAACATCGAGGGTAGTCCCTGATCCATCCACACCTTTCAATGAATTCTTGTACGGCGTAGGGTTCCAACCCACGACCTCCGAGATTTAAAGCGAGCCAAATACCACTACACTACGGCGGATTGTCTTAGCTGCCTCGTTGAGCTAGCGATAATGTTTTAACTGTAATAAGCGGACTGAAATTAGTGATTTCCAGGTGGGGCAAAAAAATGTGTTACTAGTAATTTATTCTTAAGAAAAATCTAAGTAACATAAGTCAGGAAGATGGTAACCTTTACATGATACAAAATAATTATTCTTATTTCAGTTTTTATATTATAATAGCCGCAAACAACTCAGCAGGTTGACCTACATTACAAATGCACTAAATGTTTTAATCTCATCCAAACCAACTACAATGTAATCACACTATTTACAAAACATTCTGTAAACACATTTATATCAGACATTCGTAGCACAATGTTATGTTTTCTACCTATTCTCCAACGAACTTACTTCAAGATAAGTGCGCCAAGTGCCAAAAACCACCAAATGAAAAGAAAACATCCGTAAATTGTGATTCATGCAAAATTCTGTTGTGTGGAGACTGTCATGGGTTGTCACCAACTGAAGTCCGGGTGTTTGAACTAAAAACTATCGCTCGCTCTATGACTTTTCTCTGTAGTGGTTGCAAATCTATCATGACTCAATTACCTATGATAATGAGCAAATTAAACGATCTTACTGAAGAAGTCAAGCAGCTGCGTATGCGGCAGAATATGCTTGCGACTGAAGCGGCGATCCAAGAGATCCGAGAGAGGGACAACAGATCCAAAAATGTTATAATTTACGATGTACCTGAATCAACTAGTGATGTTCCAAATGAGAGAAAAGAACATGACAAGGAAGAGTGTGTGGCCATAATAAAAATTATCTCCAACAATGTGAATTGTGAGGGAATAAAGCTGTTCCGACTCGGTGCCCCCAAATCTGGCTCGAATGCCCGGCCTCGTCCAGTGAAGGCTATCTTACATCACAAAAATGCTGCACTGGAAATTCTACGCAACAGGAACAAGCTGAATGAGCCCAACTCCATCACATCTGATTTAACTCCTCTCCAAAAAGAATACTTAGCACATTTGAGAGAAGAACTTCAGAAACGGATCAAGGAAGGGGAGATTGATCTTACTATAAAATATATCCGAGGACAACCAACTATTGTAAAAAGTTCAATTCAAAAAAACTAGCACAAAGTTACAACCAAATACCATCGCAAACATTTATACCAACCAGTAAAAACCTAAATATTTCGGACAAGAGCCTTTCATCTAAACTTATCACAATTAGTATACTGTATACAAATATCCAATCAGTAACTTCCAAACTAGATTTATTAACTGCCCGAGTGAATACTTTGAAACCTACTTTGATCATAATAACAGAAACTTGGCTTAAACCTAATATACCAGATACAATAATAGCAATACCAGGATACAACATATACAGAGATGACCGGGTAGGCAGGCGTAGTGGTGGAGTCGCAATATACGCCTCAAAAACAACAGAAACTGTTACAGTAAAAATTAATAACACCTTCAACAAAAAATATGAATCTACTGAATGCCTATGGCTTGATATTAATATCGGAAAGGTCAAATTCCTTCTATGCGGATTATACAGAGGACAAGACTCAACATTAGATCAAGATAACAGTTTACTTAACCAACTTAGCCATGTATCTGAAACCAACACTGTGGTTATAATGGGAGACTTTAACTATGGTGGAGTGAAGTGGCCAATCGAAGATAGTGGTTATGTATCGCCAAAAGAGGACAATTTTATAAATTGGTACAATGATAGCAATCTGCACCAAATAATAGACAGACGTACTAGATTTCGAAAAGGAAACCAACCTTCCTTCTTAGATCTGATCCTAACAAACGATTATTTGCTCATAGCCAATGAAGACCACCAAGCCCCTATTGGTAAAAGTGACCATACCTGTTTATATGCTACCATACAATTGATAATGGAAGAACAAAATAAAAAAGCTAAATTTAAACTAAATTACACTAGGGCCGACTACGACAAAATGAACGAAAAACTACAATCCACGTTACCTGAAACCATGACAGGCATAGACTGCCCAAAACTCCAATACAAAATTCTTCTCAATGCACTTAAAGAAGCAATTAAATTATATATACCTCAAACACGACTTTGTCAGCGCAACTTAAGTAAGCCATGGATATCGAAAGACACAAAAAAACTTATAGAACACAAACTGAGACTATGGAAGAAATTTACATTGACTGGTCTTGACCAACACTACAGAGAATACAGGAAACTAAATAATAAATTGGAAAACCTAACTCGGGCAACCCGTATCAAATACGAAACAGATCTAATACAGGCTAGACCCAAAAAAATCTACTCATATGTCAGACGACAAGTAACATCTATGGTTGACATTCCAACCATTCTGCATGATGAACAGGGCCAGACTGTTACCCAACCTAACCAAATTGCGAAGATACTTGCAGATCAGTTCGTTAGTGTCTTCCAAATAGAACCACAGACCCAGTTGCCAACCCTTGACCCTTCATTACGAATCGAAGATTCTATTGATGAAATACTATTTACACAAGATAAAGTCAAACAAGCTATAAATGAAATGAAACCAGACTCGTCACCTGGACCAGACAATATCCCTGTCACAGTATTCAAAAATTGCGACGTTAACAACTACCTAGCAACAATCATGCAAACCTCATATGATACAGGAATCCTACCAGACTTTTGGAAAACGGCGCTGGTGACCCCCATATTTAAAAAAGGTAACAAGCTGGAAGCAGCTAACTATAGACCGATAAGTCTAACAAGCGTGGCATGTAAAGCTATGGAGAAAATAATTGTTAAACATATCAGGAACTTCTTTGCTAATCACCGAATTATACCTGATCACCAACACGGCTTCTGCCCACGCCGTTCTACAATCTCTAATTTATTGTCATGCTTATCGGCTTGGACAACTAATTTCAACAAGAAATACCCAGTTGATGTCATATATTTAGACTACGAAAAAGCTTTTGACAAGGTTCCTACGAGAAGACTCTTACAAAAACTAGAGTTTGTGGGAATCCGAGGAAAACTACTAGCCTGGATTGAAGCTTTCCTACGACACCGAACTCTACAAGTCAGAATAGGTGAAGCTATTTCAATACAGCGGGAAATACATAGTGGTGTGCCCCAAGGTTCAGTTTTAGGTCCGGTACTGTACATAATATACACCTTTGATCTTCCTCATACCTTGCAATGTAATGTCAGTACCTTTGCTGATGACACTAAAGTATTTGCAAATCCTTTAATCGACTACGACCGTCTACAAGATGACTTAAACAAAATTGCAAACTGGTCAAAGGAATGGCTCATCAACCTAAATGAAACAAAGTGTACCGTACTACATATAGGCGGTCGAAACCCCCGAAAGACTTATACGCTGGGAAATACTCCGCTGATGGATATAAAGGTTCAGACAGACTTAGGAGTAAAGATATCAGAAGACCTGAAATGGGAAGCACACATAACAACAATCACTAAGAAAGCCAAAAGTCTTATTTATCTAACTAGGAAAGCCTTTGGAGTCATAACTCCAGAAATGATGCTCAAGATACACAAAACCATCATCAGGTCAATTCTAGAGTATGCGTTTCAAGTCTGGAACCCCTACTTTATCAAGGACATAGATCTTCTGGAGAAAGTACAACGTAATTTCACCAAAGTACCACCATTACTGAAACGACGTTCATATGAGGAACGCAGAGAAATCCTGAAACTCACAACACTAAAAGATCGTAGGGAACGTGGGGATCTAATTGAGACGTTCAAGATCTTAAATGGGCATTATGACATAGAAGGCTTTGATAAACTATTCCTACGCAATGATAATTCCCATTTACGAGGCCACCATCTTAAATTGTGTACCAGTTTATCTCACAACAACCCTCATAAACACTTTTTAAACAATAGAATAGTGAAAGCGTGGAATAAACTCCCAGAAAGCGTAATTTCAGCCCAAAATGTGAACCAATTCAAAAATAGACTCGACAAACATCTCAGCTGCAATATAAACTAGTGGAGAAGAGCAGGATACAGGCACTTACCAGTTGAATCAACTGCTTGCCTGATCACAAATAATAATAATAATATTCAACGATCCTTAGCAATCCTTATATAATACAATAGTAAATGTTAATCTCGAGAAGAAATCAGAAGTAAACTAGAATTCTACAAATCTACGGCGTAGTAGGACCTGTGACTACAGCGTAGCTATATATCCGCGTAGTCATTACACACAATTTTTATTCAATTATAAGTTCTATGGAATGCATACATCGCTAAAAAAGTATATGTCATGACCGTAATTTACTTGTATCTCTCAACAATTATTCTATCCATAAATTACAATACACCTTCGATTTAACTGAGGCGAAACGAAAGAGTGAAAAGTAGTAAGTATTTTATTTGGTGATTCTTTACCCGTTCCGCTTGTGTCTATTTGCATTCGCGTGATCGTATACAATAATAAATATAAAAGTCTGCTAGACACCGCTGCGATCCGATTAAACAGTTTCTATTGAAGCCGAGTGGCGACGAGCATTGTGATTGGTCGTTTCATGCACCGCTGACCTCCATTCTACCCTTACAAAGTACTTTGTTAGCAACACTAACACATTCCTTTGTATTTGATTAACTATCTATCGACAATTATCGTTGAAAATACTCGTAATTTGAACATATTAATAGGTAACATTCTCCTGGGTGCTAATAACCTAACGATAGGACCTATGAAAACCTATAGCCTATAGACCTATGGACTTCGATAAAAAAGTCTTCAATAATGTAGGGTTTCTGTACCAGTATTAAAGCTACAATAACTTAATAAATTGACATATTTTTAATATTTTTGCGTGCATATTAAACGCAGAGTAGCGAAGACATTTCATCAAATAAATAGTAATATATTTATGTGATTAGCCTCCGGTTCTCACCAGGCGACTACACCATCAACTAACGTAGATGAATAAGAAAATTCTGGTTAAAACAACAGAAAGATTGCATGAAATAGTAATTTCATTCACTATATACTTTATACTTCCAGACGAGGACGGGTAGATTTTTCGTATAATTAACGAAATATCAATGACGCCATAAAGGGACAAATATACAATACCGTAATTGCCGTCATTAGTTCTTCATCCACTCGCAACTAATTCCACTCAATTTAATCTACTAGAAAATGTATTCTATTGCGTTCTGAATTTTTGAGGGAGGAAATTTACCGTATAATATAAGCTACAATTTATTCAGAATACTGATATATTTAAATGAACCGTGTTTGTGATGGTGAAATTTGGATTGATTGTCTTGAAAATTGTTATTCAAGCAACTTTTAAGGCATCAATTTTATTCTTTATATGGGTTCATAACCCGCTGAGCAATATTCTAAAAGGTTTTATTTGAATACTATTCGTTGATAATAGCTTTCTGAAAGCTTTCGTTTATTATGTACAGTGTTTATCTAAATATGTATTATCTTATCATTATAGTAATGTTCAATAAGTCTGATATAATATTTATTGCGCTTCAGATATTGTATCGCGAAATAAATGCGGGTCACTTTATGTGGGTCAAGTCTGGTTCTGTAACTGGGGTTCTTTTGATTACTATTAATAATACACCTTAATATTGAAACTCTGTATGTAACACTTTGACAGAATGGGTTACAGAGCGATTTTCCTTAAATACATTATTATTATAGACAACTAGCTGCGCCCCGCAGATTTACACAAGTTACTAGTCTGCTTCAGTGGTTCGGAGCATGTTTTGTTGTCTATATTTTAATACAGCGTGCAAACTTTCAGCTACATCCTTTCAATAGTTTTTGCGTAAAAGAGCAACAAACATCCATATATCCATACTCACAGACTTTCGCGTTTTGAATAATAGTAAGGATATTGAATTTATCCTGTAATCCTTCCAGAAAAGGCAAAGTATTTTATTTGATGTTATGATCTACTCGTATCGTTTATGCATCAACAAATCTATATGTTATTATGTTCTAACTTGAAATGATTAGGCCTGTTTTTGTATTATATAGCATGTTATAACCAAATTAACAAGGAAGTCAGTAGGCAGATATCATTAGAAAATAAAATATAGGTTTCTATCGTGTTAGCACCAAATAAAAAATGTTTAGTTATAACCCTCAAGAATTTTATAGAAAAAAATAAGTAGTTTAATTATTTTACCTAACTTTATTATTCAAACATACCTTAAGTTATTTTGACTCGTCTACCTAGAAAATACTCATTTGTAAAAATGAGAAGGGTGAGATGTAGATGACTCAAAAAGACTTCTTTTGTCATCAAATAATAGTAATAATGTTTATTTTATCGTTAATAATTTACATTGTGCACATAATACATTTACAGCAAATACTTAAAGTTGTTCATGACTATAAGTTAGAGGCACAGTTTAGTGGACCCTATCCCTCTCCAACTAGGTTATGGTTAAGATACAGGTGTAAAGTTTTTGTTTCCTTGATTGCCCTTATCTCAGGAACTACTTACTGGTCCGATTTGAAAATGTCTTTCAGTGATTGATAGCCCATTTAGCGAGGAAGGTAGGCTATATATTCTATCACGCTTAGACCAATAGGAACGGAGCAGACAAAGTCGCGGACACAAGCTTGTAACAACATATAATGTGTATCAATTCTTAAAATAAATACTTCATGTGATCCAAACTTTTGTTTTCAAATGTGAATGCACTAACAGTCATTTAGTTCTACATTGTTAATTTCAGTAGATAAATAAATTCAAAGTATACACTGGATATAAACGGGAGCATTAACCGAATACGTTTTGACCGAAAAATTAGGGAAGTATCGGAAGTGAGTTGCACAACTGGCACTTATCCAGTTGTTGTTCGGTTCGTCCACCCACTTCAAAGTGTACCCAAAGTATTTCAGTTAAAATTCTTTGCGTTTCTTTCAATCGTCCTCTGACTGACAGTTTCTGTAACAAGATGAGAATGGTGTGGCGTAAAATAAAATAATTTTTTTTTATTTATTTATTTATGTACAAACACACAAAGGAAACAAAAAGAAAAATTTATACATAAGGAAAGAAATTGTACAAAGGTACTGCTTATTTCAAAAGAAATCTCTTCCAGCAGACCCGCAAGAGGAAATGTGAAAAAGAAAAGACGAATAGTGTGCGTAGGTCTCAAATAAACATACATACTAATAATTACATATATACTTAGATACATACATATACAGGTAAATATAAACCACATAATATGCTACGTTATATATTATATAAACTTAGGATGAGATAGAGAGATAGTACTCCTTGACTCGTTTTTTAAAGGAAACACTTGAGTTACAACTTTTTATTTCGATTGGTAGGGCGTTCCATAACCTGACCGCTTGAACAGTGAAGGATCGGGAATAGAAAATGGTTTTATGGAGAGGAATGGAGAGGTTGTAGCGGAGATGTGATCTGCAGGAGGAGCCAGGTGGATGAGTGTAGGAAAAGCGCTCTCGCAGATAAGAAGGGTAGGAAGGATTGTTAAGGATATTATATAGCAAACATACGATGCGAGCATTCCTTCGGAAACGGATAGGGAGCCACTTGAGATCTTTGCGAAACTTTGAAACATGATCATACTTTTTAAGATTATAAACAAATCGAATGCATACATTTTGCAAACGCTCAAGTTTGTCTAATAGCTCCTCGGTGGCATCCAAATAGCAACTATCGGCGTAATCAAGAATAGGTTGTAGGAGCGTTTGGCAGAAAGAAATTTTCGTATTCAAGGGCAAGAAATATTGCAGGCATTTTAGCGAGTGGAATGTGTAATGAACCTTTTTGCTCACATCAGCAACCTGGGCTACCCAAGACAAGTGTCGGTCCATTGTGATACCAAGGTTTTTGACCTTTTCGGTAAAATTGATGGGTACACCATCAAGGACTAATGGTGGAACATCCAAGTTATCCAAACCATTACACATATATTTACAGCCTAACAGTATAGCCTGCGATTTAACCGGATTAACAAGAAGGCCGTAAGCTTTCGCCCAGCGGTTTACTGCGACAAGATCCCGATTCAAAGCAGTAATCGCGCAAACAGCATCAGATACAGGAAAAGATCGATATAATTGCAAGTCGTCTGCGTAGAGATGGAAACTGGAAGTGATAACTCTAGTGACAGAGTTTATGAAGATAGAAAATAATAATGGAGAGAGAACGCCACCTTGGGGAACGCCCGCTGTTAGACAACACCAATCAGAGTAAGACTCCTCATGATGAATTCGCTGCGAGCGACCCCGAAGATATGAGTCAAACCAAGATAAAGTGGGAAGAGAGAAGTTGAGAGATGAGAGAATACCGAGCAGAATGTCGAAATCCACAGAGTTAAATGCACTGCTAAAGTCAAGAAGGACTAGAGCGGTGAGAGATTTGTTGTCCATGGCCCAGCGTATGTCATCGGAAACTTTAAGGAGAGCTGTTACAGTGCTATGACCAGGACGGAAGCCGGATTGAAAACAGTTTAGCAGGCTGTTGCTGGTAAGATACACTGAAAGTTGGCGATGAACAATATGCTCGATAACCTTTGAAAGGAAAGGTAAGATGGAAATGGGACGGAACTCGGATTGGGATGACGGATTTTGTACTTTGGGTAAAGGAATTATGTGAGCTTGTTTCCATGCCAAAGGAAAGCTTGAAGAAAATAGTGAGAAGTTGAAGATGTGGGTTAAGATAGGTAATAGGAGGTTAAGGATTGGAGTGATCATTCTCGAGCATATCATATCATTACCAGCAGCAGTGGAGGAGATTGACATTAGAGATGTTTTGACATCTGACTCGGATACGGGATTTAAGCTAAAAGGAGAACTTAGTGGTACCGGTAAGAGCGAAAGTTCATGTAATGTGCTGGACTTAGTGTCTGTGTCCATAGATAGACAGGTCGAAGAGAAATGTATATTTAGAGCACCAAGGTCCATGTCCTTACATGTAATGAAGGGAGATTTACCGATACCATTGGATTTAAGGAATTTCCAGACAGCGGAGGAATCACGATTACTGAGAGAAAGAGAAAAGTGACGTTTTTTAGCATCTCTGCACAGACGATTGCAATAGTTGCGCAATTTTTTAAATCGGGCAAAGTTCTAAATTAAATGTTCTAAAATCTTGTTGAATGATGTTACGAGCCCTGCAAACCTACTAATATTGGTATTCAAATGTCACTAATATAATATTAAGTAGCTCTCGTTCCCGTGGGAACTGTATAATAAAATATAGCCTTCCTAAATAAATGGGCTATCTAATACTGAAAGAATTTTCTAAATCGAACTAGTAGTTCTTGAGATTAGCGCGTTCAAGCAAACAAACACACTCTTTAGCTTTTTAAATTAGTATAAGACTTTGTTTTATTAAACAAAACTACTTACGGCGAATACAACCAATTCGACTTAGAGGTTTAGTAGATTTTTTTTATCATCAAAAAATAACCTTATAATAAAACACATATTATTGTTTAACTCCGAAATATAGTTCAAAAACATAGTATAGGTACTCGGTAAAATAATTGTGACACACAAAATATTTTAAATTATTTAAAAGTACATTTTACAGAATGGTCGACGGCTTACAATTGTATCTTTACCATCTACCTAGGTTGGTTTGTACCTACAAACAGCTGATCCCCCAATAGATTGCTTAGTAGGTCAAGTAGTCATGCTACGTAGCAATCACAATTAGATGAAAAGGGAAACTAGAACTAATGGACGGTGTTGTCGAGTTAGCTAACAGGTACAATTATACAAACACATTCATTTACTTAATGTGAAACAATGACAAACAAATTATACATTACATACTTTTATAAAATATATTCGTAGCTTCGCTTATACATTTCTAAATGTTACTACCCACTCGCAATGTTAAGCACTACTATTATGAAGAAAATTGTACCCAAAGGAACTTTGTAAGCGCGTCCATCAAATATGTATTCAACAATTTTACTATTTCTCTAGAAATTGTAGTAAATTCTAGAGAATACCAAAGAAAACGGATCACTTGAGACCTTTTTAAAGTTCTCGTAATATATATCAATAAAAGAAAATTTAACTCAAATGTACTAAGTAAATAACTGTATTACGCAAATAATTTATAGTACCACATAGGTGCCATTCTAATATACCGAGAAACCGCCACATAAAGGTGCCATTTTAGTACACTGACATTTAATAGCAAGTTAGCGTTAAAACGTCTGCCTTGTACTATAATATAGATCCATCACCAACAGCGTGTTATGCTTAATATACCTAATTCCCACTACGAGGCTTCGGTTTACTTTCTTTGTGTCAGCCTCTAAGGGAACAAATGCGGGTCGTGCTTGAGTTAACATGGCTTTTCCTTTGTAACAGCCGCCGGAAAAGGAATTCCCTTTCATAAAACCGCAGCTCAAAAGGTATTTGAAAGTTAAATGAAGTAGTTGTCGCTTTCAGTGGCGCGCCTGTTGTACTTTGTTCTTGCGATTATACTATTTACATGTAACTAGATGGGAATAATGGAAACTACTTAGGTTGCAATAAACAACCGACTTTTATACAGTACAAATAAGAGAATGAATATATGTTTTTCATTCTTTTACGATATTTTACATGATATATAATATACTTATATGACTTTATATTCAGATTGTATATGTAGTTGTGTCTACTTGACCTAGAGTCCATTGTATGTAAATAAGTTAAAGTTCCACCAATATGACCAGAATTAATATCAAAACGAATAAGATAACATACAGACCTGCACTTTTTAAATCCTTTAAAAAATCTGATGATGTCGGTATATTAGAGCAAGAACGAGGTTTTTCTAAATTTTGTTATAAATTTATGTCTACCTTTACTAGATTTACATATAATCTCATTCAGAAACATGAATTAATGTAAATTTATTTATATTATGAACCTTCTTTAACCAGTTGAAGTTCTGAATATTCTTTATTACATTTAACTGCTATGACGACATCGCATAACGAGTCACAAGTCTAATTAGTGCACTGACAGCTGTAGGTGACGCAACGCGCATCAGCTGAGCCAATGTGAACCCGATGCAATGTGCCGTAGCGTAACCTCAGCTACCGAGGTGACGCGCGCCACAGAAATACTCGCGAAGACTCCCAAAGAACACCCCGGGGACAACCTGGGGCCTTGCCAGCACCGCCCTGCCAACTGGGTGAACTATACACCTCTCTCCACCCATAATATATTGACTTTCTGTATGTAATACAAAAATAGCACAACATATCTAAATATAGCAGCTGCGAATCTAAGTCGGAGCTTCCAAGTTAAAAATAAAACTCTCTATTCAATAAAGGCGTTGACTCACTTTAATAGTTTTATCAGAAGCCGCAATCCATTCAACAGCTAAGCGAAATGTCAACCTTAGTGAAGAAACATGGTTCCGGCTTCCGTCTGAGATGGAAGAAAATACTTTATAGGGCAGTATAAAATTAAGTAATATTTTTTTTTACTATGACAGTTTGTTACAAAATAATATTATCCAATTCATACTCACTCTGTGACTAATACTCAATATTATTATGGGTAGCATACCTGAAATAAAAAAATAAAAAATATCAATAAATTTAATTTATGAACTTAATCTACCCACCATTATAAGTGGATAGAAATATCAAAACACGTTAACGACGATTGGTAAACTTTGGGAGTGGGTTGTCAACAGGAAAAGGTTATAAATTGTTCGACTCGAGTCATATCTGAAGTGAATCAGCAAAGGCTTTCCCGAAATGGGTCAGGGACGGGCACTGCTCAATAACAAATATCTTACTTTATCCATTAGTAGAGGTATAAGCAGGTATGGTAAGTGCTTCAATTTGGCGAAGTATCTTCGTTTGAATAAAGCAATTAAATGAATATCGAAATTCTACCAATTTCGCTTAGGTTTTATTTGGTTTATACTATCGAAAAGCACAAGCGACTGCTGCTTGCTATCTATACTTGATTCTTGTTTCTTATTACCATAATGACCATTAGCATTAATTATTATTCGTGACTACAATCTTAATAGGCTCACGAACACTCAAAGTGCTTACGCTTGCTTATAATGAAATGCATAAAAGGCATACAAGATTATTATCTATTTTTCGTTTTAAATAAAATATATCGGTAACTGTGTTGCTGAGCACAAAGCTCGAAACTGATTATTTTATGGATTTAGAATTGTCAACACACAACATGAATGTAATACCTATTATGGAAAGCTCACAAAACCATCAATGAAAGTCATTCAAGAACAGCTAAATACCAAAAAAGTATAAAAAATGAATTCAATGGTTTGTGTAATACATGAAACATAATAATAAAAGGCTTATGGAATGTTGGGTTAAGCACCATGATACCTTTCGAATGTCTTACACCTGCATTAGGGCCCGTGGCCGTTAACTGTGATAGCAATATTTTTATCTTCTGGTTCATCTGGTTACACAAACTTTGTTCTCAAACTCATCTCCACTGACTAAGAAGATTACAAATGAAATATGAAAATGATACGTATTGGCCCCTCACAAACTTACATACTCGTAGTTCATGCAATATGGTGAATAAATTAATGAGTACCGACATCCATAATTTAAATTTCCTTTACCCCACAAAAGTGTTAAGTGGTCGTAGAACTCCGTTATCACATTTACACAAGTAATTAAAACAACGTCATTGGCCATTCGAATATTTACTGCTGGCCGTTAATCAATCATAGAGACATGAATAAATAGCCCTTTGTGGAATAATCCCATCGATTAATTAGAGGTACTGCTGTTATCATATCTGTAGTTAATGGGCTGATAACGAACGGTCTGTCTATTCACATCCTACAATCGTGTGCTATCTATCAACTATGTTAATTAGAATTTGATGTAATGCTTGATAATGATTTCATGTTGAAATGAAGTCCTGTGTCCTGTGTACCACATAGAGCATTAAATACACTTCTGAAAGAGATCTAATCAGTTCGATAGAGCAAGTTCTTTTATTTTCTAGAACTAGGAACTTATCATATATATTAATATGTGAAACAAAAACTTACGACTTACTACGAGTTGTACTCCTTTTAAAAAATATTGCCTGGACGGAGGAGTAAACAATTTCACACACTTATAGTTTATATAGAGAAAGAGAGCAGAATCCTAGTATTTTTTTTTTTCGAATATCGACCACTGGCCGATCACTACTTTGAGTAAACCGATGTACATGATTCTACTAAAAACTTCATAATCTCGGCAAATTTCAATTCCCACAGTCAGGTAACGTTTTTAGTTAATATAACACACAATAACTTAATAAAACAAAGAATGTTTGTATAAACCTAAACGACGATGCTCCATCAAATACAATTAAAAACTCAACCTTGAAGATATATAAACAGATATTTGGCAACGTATATTGTGGAAAATTAACAAGAATATACTACTCGCGTTCTTATAGTCAATTAACTAAGTATTAGCTTCTTTTATGAGCGCGTTACTGGATGACTAAATGTTCTATTTATTGTGCTACAAATATGAGAAACACACAAATATGATGCAATTGTAAAGAATTAAATATTAAATTTAATTACAATAGGTACTATTATTGTGTTCAAATTTATAACTACATTTCGTCGTAACTCAATTTTCTTGAAACTCTGCTCGTAAACTTACAAGAGCTTAAAATTATATGCACGTTATAATATTCTATTTAAATTTTCTTATAGCAAAATTGTTACTTTAGATACCTCTCCAATAGGATATTTCTCATTAATATTCGGGCTACTTAATCCAAAAGAAATGGCGTGTGATGGATTCGTCTATTAAGCAGACAACCCATAATTGAAATTTAAATTGCCTATAATTAATATTAAATAATTAAAAGTAATAAGTTACTGCAAAGTAGTTGTTTCATATAAATCCCGTGTATATATTAGTCGCGTGATAAGTTCTTTCCAGCACTGGTATTATACGCATTTGAAATGACGATAATTTTGTTAACCGTACTCGTAATTATTTTTATTGATTTAAGAAATAATGATATTGTAGCTACATGAAAAGTCAATTAAGTAAAGGTGATTAGCGTGATGCCAGGAAATTGACTCAAAAGTTAAGTGGCAAAGAAAGGCGTCGTCAAAACAGCATTAGTTGTCCTCATGCTATCTGACCCTTTACCCCTTGTAAGCCCTGGTAACCCTACTCACTCTGATTACCACTTTAGCAGAGTTCTTTTACTGTCATTAAAAATCTCTTAAAATAGCAGACTCGTTAGGTAGTGAAATGGTCAGTACTAAAGTTTGTCCTCATTATTCGAACAGTATTGTCACGGCTGCCAATTAGTCGTAGGCGCAGTAACGTGGGTCGTGCCGGTCCAACGAACTTGTGTAACAAGCATGTTAATGAGCAGGTGCGTCGCAGTAAAGGTTTTTGTATTAGGGTAAATTTCAACAAATGCCATTTTTTTTGTCATATCGGTGAACTTTTTTATTTAATTCTTTTTTGCATATTTTTCAGGTTTTATATAATCTTTAGGATAGTAAATATCCCCAAATTTAATATCATCAACGTATCATTTAAGATTAAGGAGAAAATTCAGTTTGAATTTTGGTTTCCACCGATATGACAAACCGGCAGCGATTATTTTTTCTGTACACCGATATGATAAGTTTATCCACCGAAATGATAAGTTTATCCACCGAAGTGATATACATATTCAGCGATATGATAATCTATCCACCTTTGAACATCAAAAAGGAAATAGTTAGTAGGTACCTACATATTTTTACAAGTTGTACCTTTATATTTTTTGACTTAGATCTGAAGACCTGAACTGAGGGTCTTATGTAAGTAGATCACATCCAACGAGAACTGAGTTCTTAGATATCCAATTAATTGTTTTTTTGAAATTGTATACCTATTTTATTATATTACATTATTTTATTTACTATAGGTAAGTACTTAGAATAAAAACATTATATACATAATGACTTACATGTAGGTAAGTATGTATGTATGTAGGTATATATGTATGTATATAATTTATGGTAGACGCGGGTCTCAATCGCGGTACAATTTTAAGGCAAATCATTACCTTTTTAATAATCCGACGTTTCGTCATGGGTTACACCAGTCGTGGTCACGGATAGACTGATGAGTGTCAGCAACGGCGTATTCGAACACCGCAGGTTTCGGCAACTACCCCCACTTGGTCGTGATAATTTTTATTTTTGCTACCTACGGAACTGTCGGTAGTTCGACACACCACACTCACAACGTCAGCACCCGTGGGAACTATATTGGTGTCGCGACGATGACAGGTAGTTGCCGAAACCCGCGCTGTTCGAAGACGCCGTTGCTGACACTCATCAATCTATCCGTGACCACGACTGGTGTAACCCATGTCGAAACGTCGGATTATTAAAAAGGTAATGATTTGCCTTAAAATTGTACCGCGATTGAGACCCGCGTCTACCATAAATTATGTGTACAAATCGCGAAAGTTGAAAAACTTTCATGTATGTTCCTTTGTGTTTTTGTATACTTAACGAAATGGCACAGGCTCTACCGATATGATAAAACGACTCACCGAGATGAGAAAATGATCTACCGATATGATAAAGCAATCCACCAATGTGACAAAACGTGCGTGTTGATCATGAATCAAATCACCGATATTAGATATAAGACACCGATTGATTTTTTCTTATAATTTCGGTGTAAATTATCACATCGGTGGTAATAAAGACCACCGATTACAGTGATATGAGAACACCGACGTGAGAAATAACACACTTTTTTGAAAATTATAAAAAATGCATAATATCTAGGATAAATTCAATAACAGTCAATGAAGCTAATTCACTTACTACCTTTGTTTGAACCAAACAACAGTAATAAAACTACTCATTCAAAAATGCATAAAAAATGCTCATCAAAAACACTCATAGAAAAATGCAACCACCGATAATATAAAATAATTCTCCGGGAGCACCTAAATTGGCGTTCTTACGTTATTTACGGGAATATGCGATTTGAAACATGTCCGTCCTGAATGCGCACACACTTACGAGGGAAATAAAATTGGGGTGGGTACGCTGTCGGACTCGTCGATGTAAAGTTAGGTTTTAATTACTTTTGTCCAGCGATATGAGAACATTTTACAGGACAAGTACGTTTGTGTCTCTCAGTAATAATACACATTAATTATGTATTAAAATATGCTATATATTAATAATAAAACTAATATTCTATGAAATAGAATAAGTTATAAACTTAACTTACTTATTTTTATTAGTGTATAAGTAATATACTTTTTTGTTTGCAAAAAAAGTAGAGGGAAGGACCGATTTGAAAAATATAGAGGTTTATGTATTTATTTCTACCTTTATAATAATATATAGTCCTAGGCAAATAATATTTTTGCCACAACCCAATAACTACCTATTGAATACAAAAAAAAAGAATTCGGAACAATATTCCTTTTTTCAAAAACTAATTTCACCGAAGACAAAAAAAAAGTCATTTGGGAAATTCACCCATTAGAGTATCACAGTAAAAAGTAGATAAAATTTGTCACCTATGTATGTATTAACGATTTATTTTTTCAGACAAGTTTATTGTGTAGTAAACCGGGAATAAAGCCTTATTGAAGGGTTTAAAAACTATAAGCAACCTACGCAAGAGAGCGCCCCGAGGGTCTTGGACCTGCCGAGGTGCCGAGGACGCCCTGAGCCGTCAGGCCATCGTAGAAGATTAAGGAATTATAACTTAGATTATTAGGGAAATTTTATGCAATGTACTGTCAATTGATTTAAGGAGGGTCAGTTGAAAGTAGCGACAGATAGGCCATATGTATATATTTTATAAACATGAATTATTTGGGGTGGGGTCATATACCCCGTGCGTGACGCTCTACCTCTAAAGCTACCACTGGTCGTAAGTACCTAATGTTTATTTTATAACTCTGATGATATAGAAAACAATAGGTACGTAAGCCTATAAAAATGTACCGCTTGATGGGCTATAATGGCGCTGTTACGTGTAAATAATAGGCTTCGCCTTATACTCTAGATTTTATCAAATAACGACATACCATTTTATTTTAAGTATTCAATATTCGCCGACACGGTCGGCATGTATGATTTTACGGTACCTTGACATGGTTTTTTAATTTTGTATAGTATAATGACTTATTTTGACACCCTATTTAAGCAATACATACATACATATAAGGCACTTCCAAAATCAAACTTTTCGAAATCCAACTAACAGGAGATGTAACTTTTTTTTTTGTCCGGGGTAAATGCATTTACGCATTCGCACCGCCGCTGCAGCGTATTCGCGATATGGGATATGTGGGACTTGACCTCTCCATAGCGTGATATGCTAAACTCATACCACGAGGAGAAGACCCTACACAACTAAAACCTCCCGAACACTCCTTCGATCCGCCGTTGGCGGGGGCCGGGTATAAGCAATCCGGCCCCCCGACGGCAACAGGAGATGTACCTACTTATCATGTTTCTATGAAATATAGTTTTTTTTAATGGCAGACTTATTGCAAAGTTCTTAGTTTAGAAATTAATTGAGAATGTCAGGTGTCATTTTGTGATAACATTCATACGTTAATAATTATTATTGTACTAAGTAAATCATTGATAAAAAGATTTGTTTATTTATTATAAACTAGCTCCCCGTGCGCGGTTTCACTCGCGTAGCTCAAGTTCCCGTGGGAACTTCATAAATAAATATAGCCTATGTTATTCAGGGATTATGTAGCAATCTAATGGTGAAAGAACTATCGAAACCTGTTAAGTAGTTTTTGGTTTATTCATTACTAACATACACACACACACAAATACAAATCTTTCCTCTTTACAATATTAGTATAGATACATTAATTTTATTTAAATGTTTTCTTCCTTACCTCTTAATACATCTTATCACCTAAATTAGGTAGGTATATATTGGGTACTTATCTCATTCTCTAAATTACTATGGCGAAAACATACCCTCTAGATACCTACTCCCCAGCTTTCTAAATTACAATAATAACATAATTCAATTTCTTACCATAAGGCCAATTCAAATTCAAATTGTCTATAAAGGATTTCTAGAATATCTAATTCAAAAAAAAAGTCAAAGTCAAAAATTCTTTATTCATATAGACACATTAAAAATATTTTAAATCATGTTCTTATGATGCGTCCTTGACTTTTACTACCACCAGTTCTAGACGTGGGAACTCTGAGAAGAGCTGGCAAGAAATTCAGAGAAATCCTTTTTTAAATAAATTTTATGATATAAAAATTAATAAAGTAGTATGGTTTCAGAGCAACTCGGGAGTTTATTATACGTTTAGTGTCTTTTAGTGTAGGTTTAGTTTAGTGTATTGGTGGTTTGTTCCAAACTTACAAACCATAAAATATTTAAAATATTCCATCCATATTTACGTTTTGCATAAGTATATATTTGTTATTATATCGGAAAGTAAATGACATATTTCATACATTCATACGTTTTACATATATAGGCAACTATATATTTATACATCAAACAAATAGCTGTTTTTAATGTATGATCAGTGAGTTCCTTGTGTTTGACTGCTACGTAGTGTATCTGTTTTACATCTACATTATCTACTACTGATCAGCTATAAATTATTGGCAATCCATTTTATAGCACTACATTGTCTTAAATACTTCAATCTAAACCCGTTTCCGTAACGCGTAGCAATCAACAAACGATATAAGTAGTTAGGTATTATTAAAAATACCAATGTATGATGATGGAATGTTTGTTTTTCTTAACTGTTCGTTTATTTCGATGTTTAGCCATCATAATGACGTTTAATTGTGTGTTTATATAACATCACATTCCTTGGACGGAAACATATGCTTGCCGGATTTTTCAAATTTAATTTGATGATTTTACATTAAATCTTTTGGGATGCTCATCATTTGCCATAGGATATGGATATCTAAACAGTTAATAGTTTAGTTACTGTTTATACTACCTACTTAGGGCTCTTATTTTTAGTACAAAAGTTAATTTCCATCTTGAAAGCAATTCACAAAGATTATGCAATAAAATTATTTGATAATTATACTTTCCAATGATCAAGGCTTCTATGGATACGCGGCAATGCCGAGCGTGGGCCGTAGCCGCCCGCCCTTTGTTCTCACCGCCACTGCTCACGAGCGGCGCGATCAATAGTCGCTCCTACTCCAAGATATTACGAGTTTTAACAATCATTCACATTTCCGAATATACCACTAAGAAGCCTATAATTAAGTGCAATTCATTGAACCGCTGGTATTAATATAGTCTATTGATTTCCTCGGAAGCGAACAAACAAGCTTTTAATAATGTAGAGTATTTAACTGTAATTATTGTTGTGTATATACTTTAACTGAAAAGGAAGCATATTAAGGATTTGTTTTTCAGACCTATATGGAAGACTCTCAGACTTGTGAGATTACTTTACTACACTATATTGAAAGTGCCTGGGTCTGGACATTTACACTGTAGAAGAAGGGTTGGTGTTCCTTCACAGTAAATGAAGATCTTCTTTGCCGGACGAGGTGGTATGCCCGGCGGCCGATGGCTGATTGTTGATATTTAGAACTTGTATTTGTTATTGTTTGAACTTTTTTTGTTCTAATTGGTTTGCAAACTTATATTGCGCGATACAGGTTAGTTGGTATGCTAGGTGCTTGATGGCGTTGCTAGTTATGTTATAGTTTGTTCGGCTACTGTAGATGTTGCTAAAACACTATAACATAGGAACCGCTTACTAGGAAAAGTCAAGTCAGAAGTTATTAATTTTAATATATGAATATATATAATATTGCTATTACATATAGCGGTTCCCAGTTCCAGTTGTGTTCGTAACTGAATAAGATAGTGTGTTTATATTGATCTCAACGGCACTCAATAATAATAAACTGGTTTGACTATTACCAATATAAAGTGGAATTGGAATCCACAGAATGTATACACTTAGAAGCTTCCTCGTTAATCCTAGGTGTGAGCCGACATTTACTCCTCTGATCATTTTTAGCCTTATGACGAGAAATATTATTGCTCCAACTATATATCGTAACTAAAGGCCCCATTTATAAACCCAATTAGCTAGATTGATGCTTACAAACACCGACCCTCCAGTTCCACCGTAAAAAATACCTATTTATACACCTACTTATTTTCGTTCCTAATTATTTCGTTTTCGTCACCTCTTTCAACGCTGACACTGTCCTATATTACAGATTCTCATAAAGCATAGTTCTAATTTAGTTTACTAGGAATATACGTTTTCATAGAAGCGATGTGCGTGACGAGACTATAGTCTTGCGTAGAGTGATTTTGTATATATGTTGCAGTCAAAACTCTTAACCAGTCAAAAGAACTTTTAACCAGCAAAATCAGTCAAAACTAACTAAACAAAACCTAACCTAACCTAAAACTACTTTTGACTGATTTTGTCAAAAGTTACTTTTGACTGGCTAAGAGTCTTGACTGCAACATATATAATTATGTACTATAAACTGTCTGTTTGTCCAAGAGAAGTGAACATCGACCTGCTCACCCACATCCATAAAAAATCATCCTTACAAGCTTTCGCATTGTAAATGTGTGTAAAAGTACTATATACCTAAGAAGCATTTTGACGTAAGTGCCAGTTTACGATAAAGGCACATACGACCGTATGCTTCTGAGCTCTAGAAATAAATCATTTAAGGTTTTAAAATATTTTATTTGATATATATCTCAGTACTTACAATATTGTAAACGTTAATAGCCATTTCCTTAAGAGGGGTATTATTGCCAGTAACAGTTTGTATGAAACCAAACATATCAAATCAATCACTCGGAAGAGAACGTTTACGTTAAACATAAAAACGTGCTGCAATTGTAAATGAATAAATATTTTAGGCAGACTCACTTTCTGAATAGTTTTAGTTCAGGGAAGCTTTATCGTGTAAGTAAATGTCACGCGAAGTGATTTCTGTCACGCATTTCTTTGTGTGCATACTACCAATAATAGTAGTCATTCTTTATTTTTTTACGACTTGCCGATAAGTAGATGAAACTAAAATGTATTGTGACAAATGGACGAATATACCTAGAACAAAACGTTTTGATAAATTAACAGCGACCGTAGCATTGTGTCTTCTTGCTATTCATGAACCAATTCTAATTATTCTCTGTATAGTAATATATATATTTAAGTGAAAAGTGTTCGATTTGAAAAAATATTTCAGTGTTAGATAGCCCATGTATCGAGGAAGGCTATAGGCCATATATACTTATGAAATTTCAAAGGGAACTCGAATTATGCGGGTAAATCGCGCGCGTAAGCTCGTTTTGTAAACACTTTCAAATTTTAAATTCTAATCGTAGAATACAAACTAAAGTCCACATCTGAGGCGATATTGCCGCTAATACTTTGAGGTCAAATTCTGTACATCGAAGATAGTTAAGCATTTGTCCTCTTAAGGGAATTTTGTCATTTGCCTACGTAAATTTGGCCTACGTCATAAATAATACACCCTTCAAGTTTCAGGCCTCTGATTAGCGGTATAGTCAGTTATTCCGTCTAATTCTTTGAACGCGTATAACGCCGAAACTACTAAAGGTGATTTTGAATGAAACTTGGTATGATTATAATACACAAACAGGATCGTCCAAACATTTTATATCGGATTTTAAGATAGTTTCATAGGGAGAGAGAAAGACATTAAAAATGTTACATATTTAAAACTCCTTAATATTTAATTAATTAATATTCTATTTAATTAATTCTGTATTATAAAAAAAATTGTAGAGGAATTATTTATTAAACATAAAACGTTAGGTTGGTTGGTTTTGTACTTTTAAAATTTCATCAATTGCAATTTGGGTCACAAATAGTTATATTGAATCTTGTCATAGCGGATGCCTTCCCCGTAAGGAAATCAAAAATCACCCCCTAATAAGGTAGAAACTGATTTTCAGAGTCTTAATAGAGTAATTGAAATCTACGCAGTCAAAGTCACGGGCAACAGCTATTATTACAATGTAAACGTTGGACTATTACTCTAACGTTAAGTAATAGATAAGCGGGGAATTTCTGTTCCACATTTTTCATTACATTCCGGAACACTGTCGAGCCAATGTTACATAGAGATCTGGAGAATAGCCAAAAGTGGTGCAAGCGATTATCTATCTACTGACCACGGAGTGTGCATATCACCTTGACATTTACGTTTTAATTAATATCGAATTTTTGACACAAAACAACACAACGCCACTACCCATGAGAGTAGGCATGAAAGTTTTGCATAATTCGATAAAAACAAGGGTCACAAATACATATGCAATCTGTTTGATTTAGTTAGATGTTTGTGAGGAAGGGATCGAGCCGGTTCCACGTAGAATATAGTACTTTCTACCCCCCCCCTCGTCCTCCCGACGATTACTTTGCAAAGAACCATCCGATGACCTCGTAGACCCGAAGTCCGAGATGCCCGCAAACTGTAAAGTAGACCGACAGTTGCACAAAACTCCCCTAAAATACTCATATAAAGTCATAATCCCTCAATCTCATCACCAGCGACCGCCCTCAACCGAGGTCCAAGCCCACAGGTAGGGAGGCTTAGTTTGTAGTTTTTAAACCATTCATTAAGGCTGGAGCTCTGCTCGCCTTATGCCCGGTGATGTAGCAAAAGCCTCGTGGTTAACTACATATGTTCGTCCGAAAAAAAACTTACTTTATTTGAGCACCGTGTTTTTACGAATCAGTCCTTTCTTAGTACTCGATATATTGACAATATCAATGTATTTTTGAAGTGCAGTGCAAAATCATAGAATTATTATTATTGCTATCAGAGTTTATCAGTACAATCGTGCAATAACAATGATTATTTATAAAGCTGAAGAGTTTGTTTGAACGCGCTAATCTCAAGAACTAATGATCCGATTTGAAAAATTATTTCAGTGTTAGATAGCCCGTTTATCGAGGAAGGGTCTACTTAATTATGTGTATTTAAAAGTAAATTCATAAATATATATAAATAATCATGTAGTCCATGTCCCAGATATGTATGTGTGTGATTATTTTTTATTGTAATCATAAATATAAGATTTGTATTAAAAATATCATGGAAAAATTCCCGCTACATTACAGATTTGATGGCGGGCGCTATCAGCTATTTATCCATAAAACTTAATTCAATATACTATACTTTAGACTAGACGTTGTATATTCATACTTAAAAGAAAAAATATTTTTGTCATGTCATTATGAATTGCCGACATTGCTAATTAATATTAAACTTAAATGAACAAGCTCAATTCATTATGCGTTTATTTCCGACCCAACAGAACAAAGCCGACAAATTGTAGTCCAGAGCGTCCGCAATTTGACGTAACGCGGTTAATATATGAACTCATAAATCAATAACCATAAATATTGAAATAGGTAACACATGAGGGTTTACATTGATACATCATATAACGCATAACTTACATCATCATCTACTGGCATATCTAATCTATATCTATACTAATAGATATAGTTATAGGTAGATTAAGTATGTATATAGTAGTTATGTATTTGTGCCATTTAGTGTCGTAACATTGGGGCCGTGGGGACCGGGAGCCAAATTAATTTATAAAAACCTCGCAGTGGCCCTCTTTAGTGCGGCACGTTCTCCGAGTCCTGGTTTTTACTTTGCACAGCAGGTAAGCATTGCCATTCAACAGAGTAATGCTGTCAACATTCTGGGAACCTTGCCTAGTAGAATAGATTTAGAATAGTAGTATATTATAAGTTAGTTTCATTTTAAATTAGCTACTTTTAGTTGTAGATATGATTTTTTTAAATTAATGTAAAATATTATTAAATACTAATATTATATGCCGTGTGGTTTCCGGCTTAGAATAGACCACCCCATGTCCTCCCATGGGTGTCGTAAAAGGCGACTAAGGGACATATGGCTGATGGATGGGCAGCAGCATCTATTAGCTCAAGGTTTACATCTTACTGCGATCACCAATCCGTCTGCCAAGCGTGGTGATTATGGCAAAATCCCTCTATGATCCTGGCTTGCCAAGGTCTGTTAAGAGGAGGCCCATGTTCAGCAGTGGACGTCAACGGGCTGTTGATGATGATGACTAATATTATAAAGACGAAAATTTTGTATTAATTTTGTATTTTTGTATTAATAAACTCAAAAACTACTGGACTCCTATCGATAATTCTTTCACCATTAGAATGCTACATTATCCCTGAGTAACATAGGCTTTACTTTTTAGTAGAAATTAAACCCGTGCGAAGCCGGGACTGGCCGCTAGTATAATATATCATTATATGATGTATATTTCAGTATTTATTCGTTTTTCTAGCTTCTAGAGACTGCTTCGGTGGTCTAGCGGTAATATGGTCGTCCGTAACTTGCAAGATTCTGGGTTCTAATTCCGGTTAGAGTTAAACATACTTGTACTCGATTTTATTCTCGAGAAAACTCTAAGTACCTTCCAGTCCGAATTTGGTGATGTTTCAGCCGTGCCTCGGAAACCACGTTAAGTTGACGATCCTGTCAGTAAAACAGTCCAAGTATCATTATACTTGGACTGGCACATACAACAACACATTTGTTGTCAGGGCCGTCTTTAACCTATAAGAGGCCCTGGGCACATTAGGATAACGGGGCCATGACCATAGTAAATTTGATTTTTTTTATTACAAAGAACGCAGATATGAAAAGTTTAAGCTTTATTTTTATTTCTTTACGGTGTCATTAGATATTATGAGTACCTAGATAACATAACGTATTCTAACGTAATAACACTAAAGATCTATGATTAGTCCTTAAACTGGCTATCGGTTATCGTTTGTAGGGTAGTCCCTACAAACGATAACGATAACCCCTAGTGGGGGCCCTTAACCATTGCGGGGACCTGGGCACGTGCCCAGTCTGCCCAGTGGGAAAGAGGGGCCTGTTTTGTATGTGATGTACAGAATAATTTTAATATCTGATTTCGTAAAGCGAATCAAATTTTTGCTGTGAGTATTATAAATATGTGTTATTTCATAAGTACGTTCTTTACTCCAGTAATATATTAAAAACTGATTTATCGACATATTCATGTTACATAACAACTTCAGGTACCTACCTACTTCCAAAATGTTTATTTTTACAACCCTCAGACCGTAATTACTATAGTTCGCCTAGTAGTAGGAGGTCCGTTCGAAGGAGGCGCGTCTTTAGAAGTCGACAAGTGGACGGTATACGGGCTGATCAGAAAACCATTAAAGTGTAGCGTAGTAAATTATTTACGGAGGCAACAGACGGATGTTACCTCACCCCACTGTTCAACACAATTTGACATTTGCACTATAAATTGTCCAACTGAAAACAGTAGGTGTATACCTGTGTATACTTACTGTTTTTTGTTTATTGTACATTTACTCGGTAATTGCTGCTATCCATTAAACGAATCTTTCAGGTTACCCCTACAAAAATATTAGTATTAATTAACATAAAATTAACGCAGCATCCCGCGCTTTTCCCCGAGGACACATTTCGCCATTTATGTTACGTGCGCCATCAATGTAATAGGGGCGAGCCATTTCTCGTAAACTGGATACAAATACAGACTGTTAGCTGTTGTAATAACAGTAATAGTAGTATGTTATTTTTTAGTAAGAGAAATAAAAATGAATCGCCAAAATGTATGTACTCGCATAAATTCTGACCAACATTACCAATATGTTTTTTTTTATTCATAAGTGTATGGATAATATTTATATGCAAGAAAATTTTGGAAATCCACGGAAAATTTCATCGGATGGACGACGCCGTGTCCGAACAGGTATTATTATAATGATTAAACACAGTACCAAACTGACAGATATATAGATAAAGCGCAGATTAAACCGCTGAAACCTGACATTTGGTTGACATTAGTAAATATTGCATTTTTTGTTTTTGACGGACATAAAAGCGTCGTAGGTGAACGAGGCTTTTTTTCAGATCGCGGTCCTCTCAGACTTCGGGCCTTAAGTACCCAATACATGCACTAACTAACAACTTTTCACAAACCAATCCCTATTAATGTAAAACGGATCTTCATTTTGACTTTTTTCGTTAATTTTTGTATTGACAAATCGGAATGTACGCCATCGCTATTGTGGCGTTAGAGATATTTATTACATTGTCTTTAGTTGTAGACCCATAAACTAGGCCCCTAGTCTGGGAATCTCAATTAGGTTTCTAAGCATAAATACTACGTATTATGGCAGTCGTGTACCAAAGGAGTCCTACTGACACAAATAAATAAGTACCGAGTTCATGAAGATAAAGCCTTTTGCCAAATAAGATTTTATGTCATGGCTGAGTTGTTGGATTGTTGCCAGCAAAGCCTTCCCAAGTCCAACAAATTTACTTGCTTGTCTTAGAGAATTATTTTCTTATGAGAGGTACACAGATATTATCCTTCTCAAATCTAATAAGCTACCTATAAATGTTGATCGTGTTTTGTGCTATATTATACCTAGTTATAATTAGGTAGTATATTTATCAATTCAATACAATTAAATGAAATTTGAAGTGTGTACATCAAAACAATTGTATTAGTAGGTAAATACAATTGTTTTGTCCAAATACTTAGTCTTTTATTTATATATAAGTATGTAAGAGCCAGTGTCTATTATTTGAGTGTAGGTATTCTGTACCCGATATCTAGTAGACAGTGACTCAAAACTTCTTTTTTTTATGCTTTAATGTTTTAATGGCTTATTTATTATGATTTGATTTATGCCAAAATTTTGTTTACTGCAAGTTTTTATCGGGGTGTAAATAATGAAGTCCTCATTTAATAACTTCTTACGTTTTAAACCATGCAAAAAAGTGAGTCACTGTTTCCGTCCTAACCCTACCCACTAGAAATGTTCTATCACCAATCCGCAGTAGAGTTGCCCAACTATTGATAGTTTCGCTATCGATAGTTGACCTCGAAAAATAGTAACAATATCGATAGTGCTATCGATAGTATCGATACTGTCGATACTATTGATATCACAAATTAACTAATACTATTGATTGGAAGCAATAGTATCGATAGTATCGATACTATTACATTATAATACTATCGATAGTATCGTTGCATTAAATGATTAAAACTATCGATAGTTTATAATACTATCGATACTATCGTAGACCAACCCATGTTTAAGAGCAATACTATCGATACTATCGATAGTATTGCTCCACAAATTGGTCCTCGATAGTATCGATACTATCACTAATATCGATACTATTGATAGACTATAGATACTATTGATATGACGTCAACTATCGATAGTATATCGATAGTCGACTATTGATGGGCAACACTAATCCGCAGACTAAAAGTTGGTAGTGTATTAAGCTGTCGGTCCTGCGCCTGATCTTCCATCGTTAGAGTCATCCCACTGGATTTTGCGATTGAAGGATAGGGAAAGCATCTGTATTTGAGCGCACACTTGTGTATCTACTATACCTATATTATTTATTACATTAATTAATAATGCATTTATACAACTAAAAGTAGCTAATTTAAAATAAAACTAACTTATAAAATACTACTATTCTTAATCTATTCTACCGCACTAAAGAGGGCCGCTGCGAGGTATTTATACCTACATATATTGTGCTGCACAGACGGCTAATGTCCTTTAGATTAGCGACGGCGGCCGAAATCGGTCGGGTTCTATGTTAACTTCGGTAAATAAACACAAAATATTTACATAGGTTAATAGCAATATTGAACCACAAAAAGTTAATCACTGTATACTTAACTTTTTATGGTACATACTATAACAAACAGGATTAAAAGAAAAAAAAAGAACTTGATGAACACACTGTCACAGACAATAAACAAAATAAAAGTCCAAATAAAGACATGTTTTATTTTGAGGCACCCGAAAAGAGCTAGAGAATTTTATCTGAGAATGATTATGAGTATACATGCATCCCCAATCTTCTTTAAATTGTAAGTCAAACGTTCAATTCTGCGCCATATCTAGATCAAACGTGGGACTGACGACAACCGGAAAAAGCTTTCAGCTATCAGTATCATAGATTGCCGTCCCAGTATATTAAGGGAGTATGGGAAAGATAAAGTGATCATTTGTAATACACTTACCAGGGCCGGATTTAGAAGTCCGGAGGCCCCGGGACAACAAAGGAGAAGAGGCCCACTGGCCACAAATTAGTTTCCCTCTAAATGTATGGATTTGAATGATGTACCTACTTTTCAGGACGATTTGAATTCTGATATTTTACTGATTGTCTAATTTAAGTGAATGAGTATAGATGAATAACCGTTATTACAATATTTAAGAAATATTACATAGTATGTAAGGTACAACAACGAAAAAATTTAAAAAATTTAAATCTTTATTGCGGGGGCCCTTCTTTTGTGGAGGCCCCGTAGCAGTGGCCCTGAAAGCCGTCCCTTAAATTCGGCCTTGACACTTACTTGCGTTCAATTACATGTCTGAAGCTTATGGCTAGTCTAGATAGAAATTAACTACCATGGCGTGAGTGTAAACCAGGATATGTTTTATGAAATAATTGCCTACATTATATTTCTACGACTGATCTAACAACCCAATTCTATCGTGCTTAAGTTAGGATATTCTATAGAATCGCTGACAGAATTTGCTTTGAAATTTGGTAGAAATATAGCCAATACTTAAGCACGTTAGCTACTTGTCCGAAAAGATATTGCCATGGATAACGATGATTTCACTGTTTTGTAACGGCAAAATGAACGAAATTGATGAATGGATTTCACAGATGGGAAACCGCGCCAGATTGTTATTTTTCAGTTAGAGAAATGGATCATTATTAAATTGAAATAAATGTTCATTAAATCTATAATGATCAATAGTGGCCACAAATGAAGATCGCCTAAACATCAAGTAATGGAATTGTTACCTATTAATGCAATTTGTTTAATACCTACGCGTATTTATAAAGTACTACCAGATACCCGCGACTGTGGCCGCGTGATGTTAGTTATTCCTACGGTTTTTTAACTATCCCACAGGAACTGATTAATTTTCTGTAATCAGTAAAAGTATTCAAAATGTTGACCGGGGATGTAAGGTACCACCATGCAAAATTTCATTTAAATCGGTGCAACAGTTTCGGCGATTAGCCCGTACAAACAGACAAAATAAAAATCTGGATGTGTTCTATGTATTTTACTTTAACATCCCCCTGACTCGGTTTTTAGCGATTTTTTTTTTCTATGTACATTCGACTTCTACAATTTTATTATATGTATAGTCTATAGAATAAACCTGGGTTGACAGCACCTTCATAAGCTTAGTTTGATAAGATATTTGCATTTCAATTGAATATTTCTTAAAGATATGTTTACATAATTGAACTTATCAATAATAGACAGCGAGCTCAAATGGGGTCATAATAGGTTGGATCAATATTGGAATACGTACGAGAAACAGCATAAGTAAGTTCCCTTCTGTATATCAAATACCTAATATAAGTAGAGATCTTTTGTATTCCAAATAACCATTTTTACCGAGACTTTCTGGCGAGGATCTGCTTGTAATCCTATAATATTGTCGAGGAGGACATAAATGTGCACGAATTTCATATTTACCCACAAATCTGATACCCTTTTAAAAGGTTTTAGGGGAAAATTGATGTTTCGCCAATATTGTCGCTAGTGTACCTATCATGAAACAGTTTTGCATGTAGAATATAATAAAAAAATAACCAATCATAACATTTTTAATCCGAATATATAAAATCCATAATTTCGTGTCGGCAAAAGTGCTTAGAAACATTAATCTTTTTAACACATTTTGCAGCGGAAGGGCGTTGACATATTACGTAACGAAGGTATGCTATGCTAATAATTCCATGATTTTCCTTTTTTGTCCATCCTTATTCTTTTCCCCTTCTACATAGCCGAATAGCTGCTACCACGACTAATACAGGATTATTAGTTACTAGCTGCGCCCCGCGGTTTTACCCGTGTTACTCTATTTCACTGGGTCTGAGCGTGATTGTTTTTTGGCCTATATCTAGCTTATAAACTATCCACATGCAAATTTTCATCAAAATTTATTCGATGTTTTTGCGTGAAAGAGTAACAATCATACATCCAGACATCCATACATTCTTACAAACTTTCGCGTTTATAATATTAAATTAGTAGGATATAGACCACCTTCACATAAATTTATTCAATTTTAATATTATCATTCGCACTTTATATCTATTTGTATTTCCATCAGTTTTTGGTCATTATTTTTCATCTATTTTAACCGATGGTCGTTCACGGTAAAATTTGCAGAACTCGTCCGGTAAATCTTTATTTTAATTTTTATAACTAGGTTATTATACTGGGTGATTTTTTTACCGTCTTGAAAAAAGGGCATATGTAAATGGAATAGATGCCTATGGCATAGTTATTTTATCTTTTTTTTAACTTACTTAGAGTGGAAATTAAATAAAATCATAACAGTTGGAAAGCGTACCTAAGTGGGTAGGTAGGCTATTTCGCTGACACTTTTCAATCATGCGCGATTGCGGTAGGCATATTATAGGCACCTATATATTATTATGTGCGGGCATACAGTAGGGTGTATTTCTTTTAAGTAATTTATTGATTTTCATAACTCTTATGCCCAACTTACTAGTACAAATATATTGTGGTCTATAGATTCTATTCCACTTACACAACACACCATATTATTATCAAGACGGTAAAAAAAGGTACCCAATATATTTATGTACATGATTACGTGGCTCCCTGTAATACAAAGTAAAGGACGACACATAATTATTGAGAACCTCATGCTTAGGTAGGATAACGTTTTTTTTATTATACGTATAATATGTAAGGAAGTCGAGCACGCAACCGTCGAACAAACAATAGGGGAGCTTTTGTGAATGTAGGCATTTGTATTTGCCCAACGGAATCAGTTGACTGAATTCTAACTACTAGAGGTACCCTAAGTATTTCCGAATATTATTAGTGAAACAGTGTAGAAATGCTTATTCAGAAGGCACAGATTTAGTGGTTGACAACGTTTACAACTAATAAGCGTAATCTGTGTATGTACAAAACTATGCCTTAAAATACCTTGTCAGTCGATATGCTTGATATCATAACAAAATTCCCAATTGTGTCATGAAATGGTGTACAAATCAAAGTTCAACGTTATTTTTATAACATTGGGGTATTGGGTACAAAGTGTATTTGGCATTGGATTTATATATGACACAATGGGCTAATAGACACTACTGCTAAATGTGATGATTTACAACTTGTGACTATGTCACAATGTAAGAAAACTATGATTCAGTGAATATCAGTGAGTGTTTGTTGGTGTTATAGATCTGATGGTTTATCGTTTTATACATTAGTATACGTATATAATTATAATAGATATATAATTAATCTAAGCGTAAAATCCTAAGATTCGTAAAACACATTGATTTGCATAACATTTTAAGACATTTTGATACTTTTGTTTGTCCTAATTATATTTTCGCATAAATTATTAGGCATAATATTTTTTTTGCCATAATACCTACTTGTTGCCATAAATACTGCTAGCATAATAATAATTAAGCATAATTTTATAAAGCATAATGTTATTAACGCATATTAATAAAAACACATAATGCTATTTGGAATAAAACTAACAAACCCTAGCATGCAGCGTATCTGTCACGGCTCCAGCGCTGCGTGGCGAATTGCCGGTTTTAGCATTCGCTGGCCTCTGCCGCGGCACCGCTCGCTTCGCTCGCTCGTCTCGTGCGTTGTATGGCCGCAGTTCTAACCTAACCTAACCGATTGTCATTTGGCCACAACTCGGTTTTGCGGTTCGTGACATACTCACCGGCCGCTTCATCATTATGCCAAATAACCATTAGACGAATAAACAATATGCCTTAAAACTTTATGCATATCAAAGTTATGAATAAAAATGTTAAATAAAACAGTATGCCAAAAACCAATTATGGCACATTATTATTATGCCAAAGAAAAATATGCCTAACTCATTATGACAAATTAAATAATGACAAAAAAATTAGGTAAAAAAAAGGGATCCTACAGAACATCACAGCCAAATAACATGATTGATTGATCTTGTGTGCGAAGGGGCAGGAGAAAGGGTCGGCAATAAAAGGGCAGTTAGTGCTGTCCTTCTTTTGTACTGGTACTAGCTATCCTTGTATTTGGACCTCTCTCCCACTTAATATCAGATAGAGAGTAGTTCCTTTTCCAGTAAAATATAAACATAAAACGATTTTTCAAAGTTCCATAATAATATACAAATACTAACTATTCCTGAAATAATTATAGTGCCCAAGAAGTCCTGTTCTGTATTCATATAATTATTAGCGTTTTTCATCGTGCGTCATTGTCAATGTTGACGACACTTACTTTAGTAAGTATTTCTTCGCCATTAACATTTATATGCCATAAATAATAAAAATAACAACGTACACCTCACAAATATGTCACGATGTACAAATAATTTCAATTTGGCAAACGTTAAAATGAACGAGTTAAAAAAGTGAACGATAATTCTAAATAAAAAAATATGTCTACAAACATTATAGTCGTGTTGGTTGCTAGCCAAAAACAATAACAATTAATGCTATAATTATATATTACTTAGTAAGTCACTGAACTAAAATGTACTATCATTATTTTACTGCTTGATTTAAAACCATACTATTTCCTGTACGAAACGGGCACCGCATGTTAACAACATGCAAGAAGTTAATGTTATCTAAAGCTTTTCAGCAAGGAAACCTGCTTCCATACATTTTTAGGTATTATTCAAAATCCAAAAGCATTGGGTATGAAGACCCTGAATATTCGTACTATAGCATAGGATGAACACTTTCAGGATTCATGAAAGATAATATACATACGTGCCTACTTATTACCTATCTTGACATATCTGTCGCTAATTTTGTAATGGATGTGAGAAGAACCTATTAATCTACTGATACAGAAAAATCTGGACATTTGCATGTTCAATTTAAATCACCATTAATTTAGATTTCAAAGGTTTTTGAAGCTTCTATTTACGAATATTTTATATTTACCCAAAAGACCAAATCTCTACATTTTTTTACCATTTCATTACTCTATAATTTTTTGAATAGGTAAACGAGCCGCATTGACCGACGAGGAACCAAGTATTTTTGTAGGCGTGTCATATTTTTCGACGTTTTGCCGTTAGTTACATCAGGTTTCAGAGTAAATGAATTAAATAAACCTATTGACAGGTATAACCTTTATACGGGAGATACATAGGCACCACTGTGACTCCTGAATTTAAAAAACTTTATTTTTCGCCGGCCGTATGTAAAGATTTCTTGCCAAAAGACGTTTGCTTGCTTGTCACGTTGCAGATATGGGTCACCGACTAAGAAACCGCAGTCATATGCATCACGTACGATAATCGATGCAATTTTATATTTCAATTGTCTCCGTCCCATGAAACTGGCAAGCGTTTTGTATGAAAATTATTTTTGTTTCTTTAGCAGCTTAGTACGAGTAAGTCGTTAAATTATTTTATTGACCCTATCACAGCTTCACATTTTCTCATCTTTTAATTGGTCACAAGAAAAAGGCTATTGGTCCTCTTAATCCCATTCATTCTTCAAGATACCAATAAAACTATTAATTATGAATGAAAGCTTTAGTGTTTACCTGCCGTCGTGGCCTTAATGTACAAATTGCAATGTAAAGTCTCTCAGCTGTCGATGAAGGGTCGAGGAGTTGGGTACCAGGAGTCAGTTCACCAGCTCGCCTGATAAAGCCAGGTTAACGATATTTCACTAACGGTAAGAGCACTCAGTTTTAAGAAAAGATAAGCACTTTATAGATAACTTTTGATTGATATCACAGGATTGATTCGCGCGCGATTGATTTGGTCGTGTTCGAGTGTCAGCGGCGATGTCGGCGTGGTGTCGACGCGATGTCGGCGGCAGGTCGGCGGCGCGCGGGTGTCGGGCGCGGACTGGCCGCGCGTCGCGACGCGCGCTGCCGCTATTTGCGCCCGCTGCGCCCCCCGCCGCCCGCGCTGAGCTTTCTCTGCGCAACGCAACAACAAACATTTCTTTATTATTCTGTTCCACCTGTAACTGTTTTCGATTACCTCAATTATAAACAGCTTTAGGTACCTATATGTAGCTCTTTACGTCACATTAATGTGTTGTTTATTTTATTGGGAAGCTTTGGTGAAACCCCAAATTATCATTCAGGTAAATTAGAAGCGAGTTATATTACCCAGGACGCTATTTTAAACATTTTTTTTTAATTACATAAAATAGCATATTATACAGTTTGGCTCTAAACAAAGTTGATAGTTAAGAAATCTATATAAGTAACGGAGAACTTTTTTCTGGAACTTGTCTGATTTAAATGATTGTATGTAGATAATAGGAATTGGTATAAAACAACAATTATGTGCGTACTATACAACAATAGACTCACACTTTTGAGTAGGTACATACGTTAGTTCATTCATATTTTCAGATCGGTTAAAACTTTAACAGCAAACTTTGTTTACCAAAACTCCCTGCTCAGCATTTTATTGTATTGTTATCTAAGCTGCCCGTGACTTCGCTCACGCAAAATAATTATTTAACAAGCTATTTAAAAATGTCCCGTCCCATCTACGTCAATACTACCTTTAAGCGGAATACATGGATAAACAAAATAAAAGTAGCCTAAAACAACTACTTATCTACTAGTGAAAATACCATCAAAAATGGTCCAGCAGTTACTAGATTAGCCGGAACATATAATATACAGATAGATAGACAAACAAAAAAAAGATAATGCCTTTTTGTTATTATATACTAGCTGGCCCGGCAAACTTCGTACCGCCTCAAAATCTACGCGGTGCCCTTCATCTACCCTACCCTACCCCTACCCTACCCCTACCCTACCCCTACCCTACCCCTACCCTACCCCTACCCTACCCCTACCCTACCCCTACCCTACCCCTACCCTACCCCTACCCTACCCCTACCCTACCCCTACCCTACCCCTACCCTACCCCTACCCTACCCCTACCCTACCCCTACCCTACCCCTACCCTACTCCTACCCTACCCCTACCCTACCCCTACCCTACCCCTACCCCTACCCTACCCCTACCCTACCCCTACCCTACCCTACCCCTACCCTACCCTACCCTACCCCTACCCTACCCCTACCCCTACCCTACCCCTACCCTACCCTACCCCTACCCTACCACTACCCTACCCCTATCCCCCTACCCTACACCTACCCTACCCCTACCCTACCCCTACCCTACCCCTACCCTACCCCTACCCTACCCCTACCCTACCCCTACCCTACCCCTACCCTACCCCTACCCTACCCCTACCCTACCCCTACCCTACCCCTACCCTACCCCTACCCTACCCCTACCCTACCCCTACCCTACCCCTACCCTACCCCTACCCTACCCCTACCCTACCCCTACCCTACCCCTACCCTACCCCTACCCTACCCCTTTTTTTTTTTTTTTTTTTTTTTTTTTTTTTTTTTTTTTTTACGTGGTGGAAATCTTTGATAGACTTCCTACCGTCTTGGGGAAAGACGGTGGGGGAGTGTGGGACTCCTTCACTTGCACCCGGCTCTATGTAGCGAGCGAGCCGGGGCATCCGGTACCCACTAAAACCACCACGGTAGCCTGCCTCGGACGACTGTTGATGATGGCCCTGGGATCTCGAGTAGATCTACAACCAGGACCACCGCCATGCGTCTGTGTCTCCGGAGAGACTCCTCCCGGGAGGGGCAAAGAATTGTCCCCTCCCCTGCGCCATTGCGCGTAGGTAACCGGGGGCTACACCTGGTTACCTCTTCTCGGGATCGCAATGTGCTGACGGCCAGAGTCCCCACCCTGACCGCCGCGATCCCAAGGGCAGCGTTATCTAACGCTGCGTGGCTTTCTCGCGCCACCATTGATGGATGGCGCTTTGGCGCCGAACCTTAAGATTCAGTTCGGCGCCAACATACTCGCCGGCGGCACTAGTTTGCCCGCCGGCCCCGACCCCGCGGTCTACGTCGCGCGGGGTCGCTGCGCTCTCTTTCGCGCTCTGCTGTCTCCTTCTGGAGCATGACTGACTCGCAGAAGGAGACTACTGCGCTCCAGGAGCTCTTCGCCGCCAACATGGCAGCAACAACTGCCGGCGGCGAGAGATCCCGCCCGATGGCGTCTGTAAGAACTCGGCGCTCTGTGGCCCACGCTGGACAGTGCTCCAACGTGTGCTGCGCCGAGTCCAGTTGGCAACTGCAGTGATGGCACTGTGTTGTGGGCTCTCTGCCGATTCGACTCAGGTACTCACCGAAACACCCGTGTCCGGTGAGTACCTGAGTGAGCCTGTACGTTAGGGTGACGCATTTCATGCGCACCCAGGCCTCAAAGCTGGGCAGAACGGCACTTACAACGCGCTGGCGCGCGTTTCGCGGTAATTGAAGACGCTCGCGCCAGATTTCCAGCGCGTGCTCGTGCGCGTTCCGCCGCACCTCGAGCGCGGAACGCGCACGAGCACGCGCTGGAAATCTGGCGCGAGCGTCTTCCCCTACCCTACCCCTACCCTACCCCTACCCTACCCCTACCCTACCCCTACCCTACCCCTACCCTACCCCTACCCTACCCCTACCCTACCCCTAACCCTACCCCTACCCTACCCCTACCGGGAACGACATAAAAAGTATCCTATGTCCTTCTCCCAGTTCTTAGCTACCTCCCTAACAATTTTCAGCCAAATCGGTTCAGCCGTTCTTGAGTTATAAATAGTGTAACTAACACGACTTTCTTTTATATATATAGATACTAGCGGCCCGCCCCGGCTTCGCACGGGTGGACTTTTATACCATACCCCTGCCCTACCCTACCCCTACCCTACCCTAACCCTACCCTACCCCTACCCTACCCCTACCCTACCCCTACCCCTACCCTACCCTACCCCTACCCTACCCTACCCTACCCCTACCCCTACCCTACCCCTACCCTACCCCTACCCTACCCCTACCCTACCCTACCCCTACTCTACCCCTACCCTACCATACCCTACCCTACCCTACCCTACCCTACCCCTACCCATAAGTATCCTATGTCCTTCTCCCAGTTCTTAGCTACCTCCCTACCAATTTTCAGCCAAATCGGTTCAGCCGTTCTTGAGTTATAAAAAGTGTAACTAACACGACTTTGTTTTGTTTTTAAAATGTATTCTGCTATTCGGGACGGAAACAAATCCAACAAATCAAAAACCATGGCAATCGGTCCAGCCGTTCTCGAGTTATAAGTGTTGTAACAAACACGACTTTCTTTTATATATATAGATATTCTATACTTATACAGGATAAATTTGTAAAACACCAACAACCTCTTAAAAGGCCATTATATTCATCATTATGAACAACTTTTACTATGGGACAAAATCTAAAATCGCAAAAATAAAATCAGCTGTTCCCTACAATAATTATGTTCGTTTAACTCGTCAAAATGCATGGAACAGCTGATTTTCTTTCGTGATTACCGGTTTGCTCCCATAATAAGAAGTTGTTTATAATGATGAGATAGATTAATATGCAGTAAAAACTTTATTTTTCCATTACGCACAGAGACATATAGAAACAGATATATTCACAAATATATTTGTATAGATTAAAAACACCCAGCTTTTTTTTGTTTTAAAGATTACTAGCAGAGTTGCAGTCTACTACTGTGTTACGAGTGGGTTCACGTCGGTAGTGTAATGGATGGGGATCGAACCGTCGACCACAAGATCACAAGTCCGACGCCTAGCCATTGGGCTACGGCCGCTTCGCCTTACAGTAAATAGTTAAAACTCGTTGTGCTCCTACATCTCACATTTCAACAAGAAACTACACTAATTAAAACTTATTATATAACTTTCTGTTCCATAATAAAATGTTATTTCGTGCATAAAGAAAATTGTTTTTCCCGTACCACGGGGAATATAATACGCTATTTCTTCCTACAAATTAGGAAAACGTGCATGTTGTAAACATAAAGCAATAAATCGTTGTTTGTTTTTCTTATGTTCCTTTTTGTTTGCCATAGATGTACCTATGAAATGTACTCCCCTTTGTTTGTGTCCTTGTTAAGTTAACAATACAAATAAATTGGCAGGAAGCTCCAAACTTTACTCATTATACTCGTATGCGAGCCAAGCTACCACTAAGATAAAATTTTAAAGCACTTAATGTAAAATACCAGTAACTTCGTAGCTACGTTTGCTACGATTTGCGCGAAGCTCCTACGCCGGCTACGAGTGGTGGCTATTAATACCGTAGCCAATCCATCCTACGCGGCTACGTAAAGTTGTCGATACATAGCATATTTTTCTACGAAGTATCAACGCTACGTCAGCTTTGTAAGAGCTTAGTATTTAGACGTGGTTGGATCAAATTGTAGGAATAAATCAGGTTAGTAGAATTTTGTACCGGGTTAATATTAGTATGCAAAAGGCGTATGAAGAAAGCATCGCTGGTGCGCACTGAAAACCCAAGGCTTTTTAATCTTCATTAACTACGTAATTAACATACGTGATAGCGGGGCCCCGCGCCACGGAATAAATAATAACAGCAGGCTCACTCTTATAAGACAACAATACAAGAGGACGAAGTAACAATTCACCCACTTCCAATTTAGCTCTTGCGCCGCCACTGCCCTGAGCCGTGGTCCTAGCCCATTAAGGGTGATTTTAATTATAGAGGTAATTATTGTTGTTACTATACACATGACGTGACGCTGTACTGACAGACAAGTCATTAGCTAATCCGCAATAGATTTCAGTTGCGATATTTTGTATTTAATTATATTAATTATATTAATCATGTTTAATTGTGTAAAACTGACAAGTGCAAGTGTATGTAAATACCTAAGTGCTGAATAAATATCGTTTAATTCGATAATAATACATTTATTCGTCACATTTCGCCATTTTACACTAGCACATAGACTTACTTAGCACTTACAGTTTATTATCCGGTATTTCATGGGTTATGTTACCAGAAATCAAAAGTATTTAATCAAACCCTAATTTTATATTCAAAGTATTACTTAATGCATAAAGACATATCGTCGGTGAAACAGCAACACCGCGAAAGTAACAGTTGCCCATAAGGTGTAATTTCATCTGTCAAGAAATATTATTTTTGTAAAGGACAAAAAACAATTTGCTACGTTCGATTTTCAACCTTATTAGCTTACGCAGTTGGCAGTATCTCCGACAATATTGTACTTTGAACTATATAATAACCATGTTTTTCAAATAGGTACCTATTTAGTGGTAGTTTAAGATACATTTTTTTTCGGCATTCTGTAATTGATTACCTGTAATAAGTAATTACACTTGAGATTAGACACTTGAGATTTTAATAATACTCCACCGGCGCAAGGAATTTATGTCCCCGAGGCGATGGCGAAGAATGTGGGATGGCTGCCTTTCTATTTCGATGGAACACTAGTATAATTTTAGGATCTAACATGAAATTCTTAGTTTCGTCATGTCCGTCTATCTATATACTCGATCGTCTACCTATAAATCTGTTTGTTCAAAGCTAAGGTCAGAGCCTCCTTAGGCCTAAAACACACACAGGCGACGTGGGGCAGGCGCGGCGCAGGTGTGGGACCGATACGGCGCAGACGCGATTTGAATTATATCAGAAGAGGCGTGGAACAGGCGTTAGACGTTCAGATGCGGCATTTTATAGGCTGACATTGGTGTGATAAGATGTCTTCGTCTTCAGAAGACGAAGATGCGCTTGCTTTGCTGCAATTAAATCATGTGCAAAGGTCCAGAAGATATTGGGTACATTAAAATCAATATCATCACGCATTTTTGGGTTGGTAAATACTGAGCATACCGTATCACAAGCGACATGCTCCTTGCGTGACTCACGAGAACCGACTGCTAGCGACGCGGCGCAGGCAACGAAACGGCGGCGTGTCTGCGCCGCGTCGCTTCAGTATAATTCATAAACGTCGCCTGCATACATTTTGTATGAAATCGTTTTGAAGCGGCGCACGCCTGCGCCACGCCTGTTCCACGCCTGCTGCCTTGCGTCGCTTGTGTGTGTTTTGGGCCTTAGGGTTCCTTACCAGAAGAGTAAAAACGGGACCCTATTACTAAGACTTCGCTGTTTGTCTGTCTGTCACCGTATCTCAAAAACCGCGATAGCTAGCTATCACGGTTGAAATTAACAGATTAAATTTTCACAACAAATACTAAAAATAAAAATAAATAAAAATGTTGATATCAATAACGACAACAGGTAGCCTCGCACTTGGCCGGTTTTTTTAATATGCATAATAGCTTCCCGCGCGTTTCACCTACGTAACTCTCGTTTTCTTAGGGACTTCATAATTAAATATATAAATATACGTAAATTAAAATTATATTATTAAGAAGTGTTTTAAGTTTCATATGTGTGTGTTTAGTTTAAATAATATTTAGTTTTAGTACATTTAAATATGTCTAGAGACTCATCGACCCCACAGTCAAACCATTGCAACGGTTTTGTGGGGCTTAGCGTATAGGTTACTTACCTTTTTGAAATTAAATAAATAAAGGGTAGTAATAAAAGCTCCGACAAAAAAATAAGAATTGTCCTTATATTAAATCTACTACCTAAAATACTAACTTTCCGACTACTTTTATCCGAATAAAATGACGAAACGACCGAATGAGATACTGAAATCTTCGAAAAATAAACATGACTGTTTACTGCTATAATACTTTTCTGCCAACTTAAAAAACGTTGTACTGAGAACTATATTGCTTTGTAATTTTTATCTTTACTTGCCGACTATTCATTCATAAATTACCTTTCATATTTCAAAGACTGTGGTGCTATTTTAACTACAACGTTATACTGAAAATACTATTCTGAGTGGTTATACAGAAACTAATCATCATCATCATCATCAACAGCCCGTTGACGTCCACTGCTGAACATGGGCCTCCTCTTAACAGACCTTGGCAAGACAGGATCGTAGAGGGATGTCGCGTCTCGCCTCACCACACATCTTGGTGGGGTCGGTCCCGACCTGTACGTGGACCAATACGGGTTCCGCCAGGGTCGGTCGACCATAGACGCGATCGCGAGGGTGCGGGAACTCTCGCAGGAGGCGACCAGCCGGGGAGAAGTGTTGTTAGCGGTGTCGTTGGACATCCGCAACGCATTCAACACCCTCCCCTGGGCGTGCATTGAGGAGGGCCTCAGGCACCATGGGGTGCCCAGGTACCTCCTGGATCTGGTGGGGCACTACCTCCAAAGCAGGGAGGTGGTGTACCCGACGTCCGGTGGCGAAATTGGCCGGAGGACGGTCTCGCGCGGTGTTCCACAGGGGTCGGTATTGGGGCCGCTCCTGTGGAACATCGGGTTTGATTGGGCGCTGCGGATGCGCGGTCTCCGGGGGGTCAGCGTGATAGCGTACGCTGACGACACACTGGTGACCGCCCGCGCGCCTGATCATCGGCATGCGACCATTTTGGCCACAGCAGCCGTGGCACAGATGGTCGCCCGTATACGCCGTTTGGGCCTGCAGGTGGCGCTCGGTAAAACCGACGCCCTTTGTTTTCATGGGCCTCGGCGAGCGCCACCTGTAGGCGCCCACCTCATAGTGGGTGGCGAATCCATTGCTGTCGGGGACAGTATGCGATATCTAGGCGATATCTAGGCATAGTCCTCGACAGCAGATGGAGCTTCGGGGCCCACTTCCAGCGGCTGGCCCCAAAGCTGGTGGCGGCGGCGGGTGCTCTTGGCCGGCTTTTGCCGAATCTCGGCAGACCCGGGAGCACCTGCCGCAAACTGTACGCCGGTGTGATCCGCTCCATGGCGCTCTACGGCGCCCCCATTTGGGTCGACGCCCTGAAGAGGCGAAACATAGCCCTGCTGCGACGTCCGCAGCGGGTGATGGCCATCAGGGCGTCCCGCGCCTACCGCACGGTCGCGTTTGACGCGGCATGCCTCCTTGCGGGGTCCCCTCCGTGGGACCTGGAGGCGGAGGTTTTGGCCGCCGCGTACCGGCGGAGGTGTGAGGGGGCGCGTTCTGGCCGCGACCCCTTCCCGGAGGGTGTTGCACGGTGGCGGACTGAGATCCGTCGCCAAACCCTCCGGAAATGGCAGGAGCGGCTAGAGGCCGCGCCGCGGAGCGGATTGCGTACGGTGGAGGCGATTCGGCCCCATTTAAAAAAGTGGGCCGGTCGCCGTCACGGCGACGTCACCTACCACGTTGCACAGGTAGTAACAGGCCATGGCTGCTTCGGCCACTACCTGTGCAACGTGGCGCAGAGAGAGCCGGACACTCGCTGTCACCACTGTGACTGTGCCGACGATACGGCGCAGCACACGGTGGTGGAGTGTCCGGCGTGGGCCAACGAGCGGGAGGAGCTCGTTGGCGTGGTGGGAGACGACCTCTCGCTGCCGACCATCATTTCGAAGATGGTTCAAAGCGAGAGGTCGTGGGAGGCGGTTGCCTCCTTCTGTAGACAAGTTATGTCACAGAAGGAGGCCGCGGAGCGGGAGAGGGAAGTAGATCCCTCTGCCCACCCGCTTCGCAGACGGCGTGTTGGCCGTCGGCGGCGGGCCGAAACCCGCCGCCTACCGCCCTAGGGTCGGCCTTGGGGAGTGGGGAACATGGGCCCCGCTCCCTTCGAGGCTGACCCATGAGGAGTAGGGACGCCTCTACACTCCGGGCGTCCCTATAATTGGGCAAATGGGCCACTGTAAGTGTGGCCCTGGAGATCCCGCGGTACCATATTGGCCACGGGTGCCGTCGGGGGGCCGGATTGCTCATGCGTACCCGACCCCCGCCAACGGCGGATCGAAGGAGTGTCCGGGAGGTTTTAGTGGTGTAGGGTCCTCTCCTCGTGGTATGACTTTAGCATACCACGCTATGGAGAGGGCGAGTCCCACATATCCCACCGCCAGCGCGCAAATACGCTGCAACGGTGGTGGGAATGCGTCAATGCATATCCCCCCGGACAACAAAAAAAAAAAAAAAAAAAAAGGATCGTAGGCAGACGGATTAGTGATCGCAGTAAGATGTAAACCTTGAGCTAATAGATGCTGCTGCCCATCCATCAGCTATATGTCCCTTAGTCGCCTTTTACGACACCCACGGGAGGACATGGGGTGGTCTATTCTAAGCCGGAAACCACACGGCAGAAACTAATAAAAAATATAAAAATGTACTTGTAGTAATACCTTTTTATGGTTTGACCTCCTTCAGGCGTTAAGAAGTCGGGACAGTCGTATTAATGGTTTAATCTAAAACCATGTAGACTTTGGTTTCCTAGAATATTTTACCGTTATCCTGTATTATTAATCGAGAAAGAATATCTTGTTTTTATACTGTTAGCAAGATCAAAGATAAAAAAAACAAAACTCAGCTTATTTGTCCAAATGTAATTTAACAAAATGTTATTTCATAAAAAGTACTTCTTTGAATCATCATCATTATTAATCGAATAAACGCCCTAAAGTTGCTTCTGGCGTTGTGCTTATATCAAACTAACCCGCTCGTCGCTTCGCTCCTCGCTAACCTAAGCTATATTTTCATAATTATTGAGATTTAAAAAATATATTTGTTAACCAAGAATAGTAATTAAAACAGTTCATGCAAGTCGTAAAAGTGTGATTATTTTGATAAAAGCTCTGTTGTTGGTAACTTAGTAATCTAGTCGGAGGTTCAGTATTTTAGTCGGAAGTTTCGTTTTTTTATTCGAAGTTCAATTTTCTTTAAGGAGAAATGTAATTTTAACATGCTCTTATTTGTTTGTTACATTTTTTTTTCGGTATATTTGGTGTTATTTTGTCGGTAATTCATTATAACGCTAGTTAATTAGAATAATAGTCGGCCGCAGATCGCTGGATATTAATTTGTTTGTCGTTGTGTGTTATTATTATTCATAAATAAATATACCTATAAACTAACACTAAAAGATTTTTTCAAATCGGCCCAATAGTTCCTGATTCTGTTCAAGCAACCAAATAAACGAACTCTTCAGCTTTATCTATGTATTAGTATAATTAACAACACACATGAAATAATATTTCTTATGTGTGATGTTAATAAAAAAATTAAAGAAGAGTCATGTTGGTCATGTCGTTCTCGAGTTATGCACAAACACAACCATTTTAGTGATTATAAAAATGCTACCTGTGGTCTAAGAGTGTCACGATTCTCTTATCTTAGCGTTAGGACGAAATTTTCATATAATTGCAGCTTTCCTTACTTATTGACCCACGGCGCCTTTAAGCGCTTCCGATGTTTTCGTAAAGCGGGCGCTCGGACTGTAACGTATAGCGACAGTTGCTATATCCGCCGCAATCAACTGCCCTGAGCTGAAATCCAAGTCGTACAGAGGGCGCCCTCTTGCGCGGGTTGCTTAGTTTATAGTCTTTAAATCATTTATCAAGGCTGGAGCACTGCTAGCCTTTATGCCCGATGATGTAACAAAAGCCTAGCCTAGCCTGAAAATGACTTTTAGTATTTTAGCGGAGTTTTGTGCAACTGTCGCTCTACTTTACAGTTCGGCATCGGATGGTTCTTTGCAAACTAAGGGTCAAAGGGACACGGGGGGACGCGTTGCGTTCGCGGGCGCACTTTTCTCCGGCGGGTCGGATAGAGTGGTCTCTGTGTAGTGGTGCTAGTTTCTTGCAGTCTTTTTACTGATATTTGGTAGATTGTTATCTGGTCGTCCGGGTCATCTAGGACGCCCCAAGGCCGACAGGGATTACAAAGCTTTGTGGGCAAACGCCTATAGTCGGATGCTGCAACAACCAACGGGTTTGGTGATTCGAAGAAGCGTTCCGACGCATCTTTCATCCACTGCTTGATGGAAGGTAGTTGGAGATCAGAATGTAAGTTGCGATTACGAATGAACCATGGTGCCCTGGTGGCCCGTCGAGTGAATCTACTTTGAACAGTTTCTAAGCGGTACAAACTGCTAGACGCGGTATGAGCAAATACTGTGCTCGTGTACGTCATAATCGGTCGTATACACGTGGTGATAATCCTAACCATATTATCAAGTGATAATTTGCTGCGTGAATTTAGAAGACAGCGTAGTCGACTGACCGTAAGTAAAGCGCGAACACGAACGGTTTCTACATACGCTCTAAAGTTTGGCTTTCGGTCAAGGATTACGCCTAAGTACTTGGCTTGCCGTTCCCAAGGGATTGGTTCGCCAAACATCTTGACCGGTGGAATGTCCTGTGAACTATTAAATCTCTTTGTCGGATTTACTTCGATTCTCCACTTTCTGAACTATTTACCTAAGGACGGATTGTAGAGAGTCGTGAACAGCGGTAGGACTGCGGTCCGAGGAGTATAAAGCGGTATCGTCCGCGAAGAGAGCCATATGGGCTTTCTTGGGTTTCGGGATGTCACTTGTGTAAAGCGAAAACAGGAGTGGCGAAAGAACTGAGCCTTGTGGCACTACTGCTTGAATCGGGTGAGGGGAAGAGTAATCTCCTTCTACACGATACCTAAAGGTTCTCCCCGAGAGGTAGAACGCTTTAGCTACGTCGGAGAAGAGTGCTACCGTATGACATTTGTATTTACCTGATTTAACAAGGATGTGTTCGTCAATGGGATGCACTTGGTGAAAACTGCTCATCAGGAAGAAGATTGTTATCCATAGTTTATGCTAGTAGTCGGGCATAGATTATGCGCTCATAAAGCTTACCCAAGGATTTGAGAAGACTTATAGGACGATAAGAAGTGGCATCCTGCTTTGGCTTGCCAGGCTTAGGAATACCAATCACGGTACATTCTTGCCACTGGTGTGAAAATATATTGTTTGCCGCCTTAAAAATTGCGGTCAAGAGGCACAGCAGTGGAATTGAGAATTGCTTAAGCACTCGATTGGTAATCCCATCGAGACCTGGGGCCTTCCACCGCACCGAATCCGTACAGGACGCAGGTGAATGACAGAATTCCACCGTGTGCTATCTTAGGCTTAGCCTCGAATCGTGGGAAATATGCTGCGCTATTTAATATGCCCTCTCCTCGTGGCATACGATCGCTATGGACAGAGAAGACACGAGAAGTTGCGAAAAGCATATCCCCAGGAAATAAAAAAGGGGTCCCGATTTTTTAAGCATTACCAGACCTGTCTCGCTCCCCGTGCAGGTATCGAAAATGTAAGTAGGTACGTGCGGCGGCGCGGCGGCCAAGAAGGCTTATCTAGTAGGTTACTCACGAGCGAGTAGTGACGCACGCAAGAACTTCAACATTGAACATAGTTATACTAGGTTAGTGTATTATCTAGAATTTCATGAACTTTTGAGAGTTAAATGAATTTCACTTAATTTTATCACTACAAGGGTCCCTATGACTTCAATTGATTTTGCGGAGTGAATCCGTCATTGGTCCGATTTTTTTTACTGTGAACCGATTTGCATGATATTTTGGAATAAGGTTCATCTTACCCTTAACTTCAAAAGTGAAAAAGGCTTAAAAAGGATGGAATATCGTGTTTTCGGTCAGTAAAAGAGTTTATTGATTAGTTTTTGTTGTTTTTATGACTGATTATAGGAAGCATTAATTGTTTTTGATTTAATTTGTCTGAAAACTTCATTCAAAGGTATATGCTGTATAATACGTCGAATTTCAATAGCCGCTTTTTTAGTGTCGGAACAATGGATTTAAACCACCTTTTTATTTTAGTCGCATAATAAAAGTGACCCTGTTCCATTTTTGAGAGTCGATTTTTTAAAATTGTGGTTATATTTTTATTAATAAATTTATTTAGTTTCGACCTGTTTTGTGTTTAGTTTTTTTACAAATATGTTTACATTATATAATATAATATATGAAACGAGGTAGTCATTTTTTTTTTCATCAACGTTTTTTTATGTTCGTGAATAATTTTATGATTTAAAAAAAAAATATATTTACTATCGGATAACTTATGGGTTCGCGACATGCGGAATGCTACTGACAGAAGTGTTCGTAAAACGGCTGCTAACGGCCTAGTGTTGAGTTTGAGTTTAAACGTATAAAAAAAATCTTTTCTTTTTGAATACCTTTTAAACCTTAAATTTCAATAAATGATGTTATCAATGAAAGAAATATTATCATTGATATACACATGTTTTACCCCAGACATATTTTCGCACAGATAAGAGTATAATTTAAAAAACTTTTAAAATAATAACAAAAGGTCTTATGAAAAAAAAAAAAATTCGTCTCCACTCAATGCCTAGTCCTACTCAGCCAACATCGGTCGTAAAATTTTATTTCTTTTCGCTCACTGCTTTGTAACAACAACTTTAAACAATTCGCCTAAGGTTGAATTTGCAAAAACTTATACTTATAGCATACAGCTTGGCAAAAAAGTCTCGAAAACGGAACTAATTTTTTGTCTGTTGGCAACATTCCCAAAATAATGTCATTTCATAATAAACAAAACACTGTTAGAGTACTTATTCTGAGAAACAAAATTAAAATCAATAAGTAGAATTACTTATTGATTTGAAAAAATAATACATAAATAAAATAGGAATATATATATGTCTTAAAAAAAAACCAGGTAAGTATCAAGATTAGGTTTATATGCTATTCGGTTGCAACGGGTTGCCACACAAACAACACAGTGGCGCCCCCATTATTTTCTACTCTTTTTTGCCAAGCTGTAACTATATTATTATGTACATAGGTATAATTGGTGACAGACGACAGTTCGGCGACAGTTTCAAGCGTTACTTTTCTTCGTGTCTGTGCATCTAGGGTTTTTATTAAATCAAGGTCCAAAATATTCATCTATCATGTATATATAAAAATGAACCACTATTTCCCTTGTTCCTCATCACGCATGAACGGCAGAACCGCTAATAATTTTTTGTTGTTTTTGTTATTATTAGGAGAAGGTTCTTATAAAAGAAAAATATAAGAAAATTGCACAAAAAATAAGAAAATTTAATAAGACTTAACAACCATATTAAATTTTCTGATGCACTTTTAGTGCTTTTGACAATGTAATTTTTTTAAGTATGTGTGCACATCACAGTATTTTCAGAGCTATCACGTCTAATATTAAAAATGCAACTGAATATATAGTTTTAGTTAACACCGGACAATGTCTGTCGGGTCAGCTAGTTTACAATAAAGTTGATGATCCCTAAACATTATCTAAAAATTAAGTTTTAGCTTCTTCTTCTTTGTCCTAGCCATTTCCCATTATTTGGGTTCGGCTCTTCTCGTTCTGCGGCGCCAGCATGTTCTGTCCTGGGTTGTCGAAATATTTGTTTAGGCACGCTCTAAGTACTTGGCCGCTGTGGACCACCAGGTGGCTAGTGGGCGTCCTCTACCTTTCCTATTTTCTGGCAGTGCTAGGGCCTGTTTCACGACATGGTCTTTGGGGCGTCTCATGACATGGCCGAACCATCGTAGTTGGCTTTCGGTATAAAAATTAAGTTTTAGCAACAGAAAAAAATCGCTGTTTATCTAACTCCTCTCAGATATTGTTTTAGAGACACAAAATGGGGTTATGTATGAGCCATTACTAGAACAAAAACATGCGATAGTTTATCAAGTTTTGTTAAAAATATTATCTGTAAAAAATATTTCATTCTTGATTAATTCTAATATGAATAGTTTTTCACCCTATCATATAATTTTATTCTGTCTGAACATTTCAGGCAATTCTAACGTCAAAGTCTCAAACAACTAAAGAAGCTAAAGTCTATAACTGATTTATAAACTGACTAAATGTCAAATTTCAATATATTGTTATTTCAGCGAAACGTTGTTTCTTGTGTTTGAATTAAACGTGCAGTTGAAATACTTTGTAATGAATTACATAAAATATTATCGTTAATTGCAGTATTTCCTATTATATTTAAAATATCAAACATGGCTAAGTGGAAATTAACTCGTCACATATACGGTTTAGAGGAATATTCGTTCTCTGAAGGTGATAAAATAACTGTCGGCAGAGGAGTTAACAATGATATAACTTTATCAAGTGCAGTAATATCTAGAAATCATTGTGTGATCAATGTTCAAAATAATAAGATACTCATCACCGACTTACAGGTACTATTCCAACAAGTTTACGTCTTAAAACATTCTTTATGCAACAATACAGGCATCCTATTCTATTACCAACTCATTGAGTCTATTTATCATTATTTACTTTTATTTAATATGGATAGAATTCCAAAACATTTACTTATCTATAATAGATAAAAAAATACAAAAAAGATTGATAATATTAAGTTTTTTATTTTATTTTAGAGTTCAAATGGTGTGTATGTTGGTTCAATAAAGATTCCTCCCCACACTCCATATGTAATAGAGGATTCGGACATTATTGGTTTGGGATGGACTACTAAGGCTCAACTTGTCAATATTAAAGATTCAGAAAAGTATGTTTTCAAAGTATCAAAAGAAACAAAATGCCGGAATTCACTAACAAGCAGAATTACTTTTCAAAGTGATAATGATATGGATGCTATTGAAGCACAAATCGCCAAATTAGATGGAGATTTTGTAACAGAAGAAAATAAATCGCCCATAATCTCTAACAAGTTGTCATTAAAACGAAAGATAGATGATAAAAATACTATCAAAAAAATTAAAGAAGAAAAACTTAAAAGCAATTTAAACAATGATGATGGTGTTGTAAACATTATATCAGACAGTGACAATGATGAAAGAATAATATGTCCATGTACTGATAAAATTGCTAAAAAACCTAAACTTGAAGCAATTTGTGAAGAAATTCAAAACCTAGTCCCTGAAATAAAGGCTGAAAATGAATTATTAGAATATGAGGCATTTAATGTGAAACAAGAATATTTGGGTTATAATGATGAACCTATAGCAATTGAAAGTGATAGTGATAATGACAGTGAGTCAGAACATTGGCTTTTGAAATTATCACAAAACTCTCCTGGGAAACCCTTTATCAAAATTGCTAAAAGTTCTAAAGCTGAAACCAGACCAGAAGACAATTCATACAGTCAGCTAGATGACTTTGAAAGTTTAAACTTTCCTGATGAAGAGGAATTTGAGCAAGATTTAATTACAATTTCACCGGAACCTCCTGAAGCAATTGTTATACCTGATGAACATCCAATAATCAATAATTTCACGAATGAAAATGAAAAAGTTATTGATGTTGGCCAAGAATCAGATCAATTCTCTGACGATATAATTTCTTTTAATCCACCTATAGTACCATCTAAAGACTTAAACGAAGATGTAGTTGATGGTTTGTGCCCTGATCCTGTATCAAAACCAGCTGAACCACCAAAACAAGTTTTCTATGATTCACTTAAAAAAGCACAAATGATTGAACCTCAAACACATGCACCAAAAGGGAAATCACACCGCATTGCTACAGAAAGTAAGTAATTATATCAAGGGGTGAAAGGCTAATTGATCTGAGCAACACCATGAGGATCTTGAATTATATACCTTATGAAGAGATCACATTAAGTGTATAATCCAATATTGTGTTGCTTAATTCAATTAGCCCTTTTTTTTATCTATATACATTATTACTATATACATACTAGTTTCATATTGTTCTTCCTAGATGATATAAGACAGGAATTCTTATTTTTAACTAGCGGCCCGCCCCGGCTTCGCACGGGTGGACTTTTATACCCTACCCCTGCCCTACCCTACCCCTACCCCTACCCTACCCTACGCCTACCCTACCCCTACCCCTACCCTACCCCTACTCTACCCCTACCCTACCCCTACCCTACCCCTACCCTACCCCTACCCTACCCCTACCCTACCCTACCCTACCCTACCCTACCCCTACCCTACCCTACCCCTACCCAAAAGTATCCTATGTCCTTCTCCTAGTTGTTAGCTACCTCCCTACCAATTTTCAGCCAAATCGGTTCAGCCGTTCTTGAGTTATAAATAGTGTAACTAACACGACTTTCTTTTGTTTTTAAAATGTATTCTGCTATTCAGGGCGGAGACAAATCCAACGAAACAAAAACCATAAAAATTGATCCAGCCGATCTCGAGTTATAAGTGTTGTAACAAACCCGTCTTTGTTTTTTATTTACACGCTGAAATTTAAATGGTTGTTTTCCCGCAGCGAAAAGGTTTGGTCTTAGTTAAACATTCAATTTATACACAAACTAAATATTATAAACCAAAAATGGCCGATTAACAATCGTGAAAAACCGAACTCGAAAGTGACATCGAACCGATAGTAATACCTCGCGATACCTAGCGCTCGCGTCGATCGGTCGCGCGTTCGTTGACCCGGGTGTTAGTCAATCAGCTGATACCTACACCTTAGGTAATTTAACACAGTACCCAATCATAATAATAAGCTTTATCCAATACCTTTTTAGCTATAACTTACAGAAAACGTAACTTAAAACAAATTTATTATCTAAGAACAATAATTTTCTTAATTAGATACCTAATAAAGTATTTAAGGCGTATTTAACAAAAATGATAAATTAAATGAACTCCGCGGAAATGATATGGATGCAGTCCTTCTGAGTTGAGTAGTTTCCAGACGTAGTATTGGCTTACGCCAAACTTAGCTGCCGCCATTCGCGTACTTCGGCGAGGATCGCGTTCGAAGTACTCGATGATCTCCTCGTCGAGCTCTGGCGAAAGAACGGCCGATCGACCTCTGCCCTGTGCATGTGCTGGCACTTGGAACTGCCCATGATCGAGTAGCCGTCGCCGCTACGATCGTCCGGTCCTGTATGACTTGAGGGTTCAGAACTCCGCGAAGACGGAGTGACGCCAAGTGTTGCAGCTCGGCGTAAAGACGCCAGGCAGTATGGGAATTATAATTAGCCCTAGCGTACAGTTGCACCAAAGCGACGTACTCTAAATTACTAAAACTGTAATGTCGATCCATAATACTAATAAAGTAATAAGATAACGCGTGTTGCGCTTCCGACGTTCACGGGACAACTAAGGAAGGAGGGAGTCGAAGGAGAGCGCGGGGCGTTCCGGCGTCGGCGCCGCGCGGCGAATGACAAAGGAAGCCGGCTCGTTTGTGATTCTTGCGTGCAGGCTATTTTATGCCGTATAACTACCATTGAGCTCTTATTTTGCTTTGAACGTTTATGGATCGTTCTTTACTTTGTCAGCAGTGCGTGCGATTCGAGTAGTACCTACAAGGTCCGTTCACTCCGTCTAGTGTTACTACTGTTTATCACGCTTTCGAGTTGTCTAATATTTTTTTTAATAATTTTAAATCCAAAACATGTCCAAAAAAAAAAAAAATATGTTTCGATAGTACTACCGACGGCAAGTTGTTCTGCTTCGGGAAAACAACCATTAAAATTTCACGGTGTATAGATAGATTATGTATTCAGATTAACATCCTAATTCATTTTTCACATTCACAAAAAACTATTTTAAAGTTTCTTTGTGTTGATGATTTATTTCACTTAAATAAATTAGATGGTGTAAACATTCTAAACAAATTGTATTATCACTCATCAGTGTCTCCTGCTGAACATAAGTTGTTCATAACACAGGCCAACTAAAAGAAATGTATGTAATAACTTCTTAAACCAATTTGCCTAAATCTTATATACTTAAAACTTTTTGGTATCTAACCCTGAAATATTTTTCAAATTAGACCAGTTAATCCTGAGATTTCAATTCATTATCATTATTTACTTTCAATTTAATTGTTCAAGCAAACAATCAAACTCTTCAGCTTTATATATTAGTATAAATTCATATTAGGGCTTAGGATGCAGGAGATACAGGATCAATTGATCCTGTTTCTCCTGTAGTTAATATTGGATGGGAATTAAATGCAGTAATACAAATTTACATAACTCAATTGATTAAAATATTATTACGATTAAAAGGCTTTTAATCGAATTGCTAACTTGATCTAAAATATAATCATCAGTCCAATAATATAGACTCAAAAATATTATTTTTTCCAATATGAAACTAAAATAATTTCCTGAATATAATTCTTTATATTCTAGAAATTATTTTATGATTACTTATATGAGTATATGTGTATTATTACAATTATAAATTATGTTTTAGGTAAAACAAAGAAATCATCATCGTCAAAGCACAGCAAATCAGGATCATCATCTAAAAAACACATTTCAAATTTACAAAAAGAAGAACGAAAAAAGAAGCTAAAAGAAATAGCTTCTAAGGATAAGAAAAATGAACGGCAGTCAGTAGATAGTCCTGGCAGCAGTAAGGCAATAACTAACATTAAAGTAACATCGTCAAATAGAGGAGCATTTCTAACTGATATTGCTCAAGCTGTAGTCAAACCAGTAAAAAGAAAAGAAAATGCTAATAGAAGTAAGGACAAAAGCATTGATAAAACTAGTTCACCCAAAGTAAAGGAAAGTAAAAATAAGGAAGTTACAGAGGATGTTGAAAAAAATAAGAAAGAAATGGAAAAATCAAAGAAAGATAGAAGTAAAGAATCAAATTGTAAAGAAAATGTAAATAGAAGTTCAAGAAAGTCTATGGAATCAGATAGGGCGCCACTAAAGAGCTTAAAGCCATTAACAGACAGTGAAGAAGTTTCAGGGAAGCCAGTTTCTAAAGTAGGACCTATGCAAACAAAAAAAACCAAAAAGAAAGTGCGGTTTTCAGAGGCAGCTCCACAGGTATTAGAATTTGAAATTGAACCAGGCAACAAGATGAAGAAAACTAGTTTAGTGAAAACTTTAGTGGACCTCAGACACACTCCTGTATTTTCATTAGAAAAGATAACATTAATGAAAATTCTTAGATGGAACCCTCAGTGGCTTGAAGAACAAATTAATAACAATGATCCACCTCCAATATTGGGTCATAATAATACTCCTATGTCAGTATTCCACTCATTTGCTAATCACCAACAATATGTGCAGTAAGTAGAGAGCATAATATTATATTAAAATGCATACAAATCATTGCGTAGGTCAGGGCCGGATTTGAAGTCCGGAGGCCCCGGGGCAACAAAAGGGGAAGAGGCCCCGTGGCCACAAATTAGTTTCCCTAATCCCTCTAATGCTGTAGTTTGAGGCATGTACCTACTTTTTAGGACGATTTGAATTCTGACATTTTACTGATTGTCAAATTTAAGTGAACAAGTATACATGAATAACCATTATTACAATATTTAAGAACTATTTACATTAATCATGATTCTGTAAAGGTACAACATCGAAAAAATAGATAAAAGAAAAGTTTTAGAGATTACTCGTCAGAATTTGACAGATTTTAAATCTCTATTGTGGGGGCCCTCTTTTGTGGAGGCCCTGGGGCAGTAACCCTGGATGCCCTCCCTTAAATCCGGCCCTGGCGTAGGTTCTAATGTAATGTATCACAGAAATAGTTAATATGTATATGATTTTACATAGACATTTTAAGGTTTCTATGGGACAAAGTGTGCTTCTAAATTATTTTCATTCTCTAGTAAATGGCATCAAAATGTCTAAAATAAAAAATATAATATGATGTAGGAATTTAAACAATGATATAATAAAGCACTGAGAAACTTATCCATTTCCATGTTTTTGTTTTCAGATTAATTGGCGACTTACTTCTTATGGAAATATGGGAATGTCTAACGATAGCTTACATGAAGATACGTAACCAAAGTCAGTGTTTACAACTGAGAATAGAGTCACTGCCACCCATGCCTACACCAGAAAGATTCTATGATCTCTACAGCATTAGTGTTAACCGTAAGATGCATTTATCTTTATTGAAGAATAATGTCATACAATAACATATTGTTTTTTGTTTTTGTTAATAAAAAAAAAAGTACAATAACATATATATGTATATAGTGCCTCATTTCAACCACAAGATAGTGCACATGTCTATCCTCAAAATCCGGTGGGACGGTTCTGCCAACACTTTCATTGAGAGATCAAGTGCCGGACCAATAGCTTAACATGCTTTAATTAAATTTATAGTATCACGAATTTTTGGCATACCCAGAACCTTGCTTGTTACGGTCGAACATTTTACTGCTACAACAAAGAGGTTAATTTCATATAATTATATAGCAATATTATTTTATTTTATATTTTAATTTTAGTAAAGTTTATTTCAATTTTATAATAACAGTGTGTATTATTGTGAAATTTAAAGTAAATAAAATTAATTAATCATTCTCGTAGTTAAAAAAAAAATATATATTATAGCATATAACCTGTCATATTTTGATATGAATTTCCAAGAATAGTCGCAATGTTTCCTAATTTAAAGTACATGGTGCAGTGCCCAATGATGTTTTTTTGATGCTCTAAGCCAGGGCTCTCCAAACTACGGCCCGCGGGCCATATCCGACCCGCCACAGCTTAATGAAGCTATAAAACTTAAAGTCATGTAAGTTTGCTTAGGTCGCGCACTTTGCGACTAGTCTAGAAAAACGAGTATAGTTAAGGGCAGAAAAATTAAATCTGTGTCGGCCCTTGGAACATACTGATAACATCATTATGGCCCTAAGGCTTCAAAGTTTGGAGACCCTGAGCAATCCACGTCTAGGCTCCCCTATCCATAAGTTAACTTTAAGACTCAAGGTTTTCAAACAACCTAAGCTTTCATAGGCTATCATTTTTCTGGTGCCGTTTCTAGTGCGCCGTAGCTATTCTAGCACTGACCTAATGGCATTAATACTGAACATATGACTTATTTTTATATTATTTATTTTCAGTCTCAGTGCCATCAGGAGTAAAAAATATGGTCCCGAGAGTAGGAGATATGCTGTATGTTACTTTTGGACCAGAAAATGCACAGAATCATAGGTTCTTCTTTGTACATAATGTTAGAACTATTCCATCTCCGCCAAGTAAGTGTCTATATTACATACGTATATGAACTTCATGCTAGGTATACTCATCAAATTAAATAATGAGCTTAAATAATAATAATTAATTATTTATTCTACATACACATATAGACAGAATTCAAGTAAAGAACAAAAGATAAAATTAAAACTTTATTACTTTAAATCCAAAACCATTAGTTTTTTTTTTTTAATATGGAATCCATCTCTTTGAAATCGACACTGGAGTACACTTATTTTCAATAATAGTTTTCATTGGTTGACCTTTTAAAGACTTGACTATTAGGATGTTATTGTTTACTACCTTTATCATACCATCCTCGATATCCATCTCTGTGCCAATTTCATCCAAATCCTTTCAGCAGTTCTAACCTGATTGAGTAGCAAACATCCTAATAGTTTAATTTACAATATTTTTCATCTATAATAGTAGTAAGATCAATAGCGAATTTGTAACCTTGCCTAAATGTTGTATGCTATGCTATTCTAGACAACATACACGCATTCTACAGTATATCCTTGCACGCCACCTTCACTGAAAAGATGGCGACGCTACGCCCGGGAGAACTCATCATCGGTAGGACACTAACCTACATCAACAAAGAACTCAATTTGTTTGAAGCCATGGAATACTTAGCTGGTTCTCCATTGAGTGACGCGATACTCAGGCCTGAGCCACATCATTTTATTAAGAAAGATCAAATACCGTCTTTTAATTTAAACTCGCAGGTACGTAAAACTAAAACAATTCCAAAATATTTTTTTTTATATTCGCCCTTTATTGTGAATTGGCACTCACCTAAAATTTTCTTGTATATTTCGCCATGTGAATTGCTTTGAATCACTTACTATAACATACATATGACGTGATAATACAATACCGCGTAAGTAACACTTTCAAATAAGGTGTAATTTCATCTGTCAATAAATGTTTTGTTAATTTGTCTAAGTAAAGGGCGCAATATCAATTTGCTACATTTAATTTTCAACCTTATTAGCTATTGTCATTTACGCAGCGTTGCACTATCACTGACCATAGTATATTTAATGAAAATTAATTTTCTCAGTAATTAATTAACGAATAAGACAAAAGCTTTACGAAAAGCCTATCATTGCAAGACTTGAGTATAAAATTTTCTACAAAAGCAGTTGTGTCAATTGTACGTAAGAAACCTAAGGACTACTTCTTAACGGTATTTTTTTATTGTAACATTGCAGTGGACCAATTTTCTGAACCCAAGTCAATTAACAGCGGTGAGCTCTTCCGTGGCGGCTGCTCTGAGTGATAGACCTTCAATACAAATGGTGCAAGGACCACCAGGCACAGGTGAATATTCAAAAAAAAAAAAATTACAACTGATCAAAGGTAGTGTTCTTCCAATAAGCCTTAATTGGAAGAATTCTTAAACGCCTTCAATCAGCCGATACACCCAGTATTTTTACCATTTTTAGGATATATAGTCATGCAGTTAATTTATACCTATATAAACATTACCTACTATAGGTAATAAATAGGTATAAATTACCTGCAAATATAAATATGAAACATTTTTTCTTTTCTCTAAAGAAGTATATAATTTATGATAAGTCATTCATGCCTTCAATCTAAAACTATATTGCGGTAATGTTTACAATCCAAAAGATGGTATCCGGTCCGTTATTACCGTTGGATTTCTGTGCTTCTATGTACTTCTTCATATTTCTTCTCAATTTTGCAGGAAAGTCTAGTGTAATTTGTGCTATAGTCATGACTTACTTCTACAACGCACACGGCAAGCGGGAACAGAATCGTGGCAAGTTGTTGATTTGTGCCACCAGTAACGCCGCAGTCGACGGACTTGTTGCTCGACTACTTAAACTAAGAGCTAGTCTACCTAAACGTGAGTACTACCACTAGTCTACAATGAGTGTATATTAAAATCATAGACAACAATGGACAATAGCTCATTATTCTAAATAAAACTGAAAATATGTTGCATAGTAAAGTATGGCATTTTTGCAACATTTTTTTTTTTTTCGGACGCACATATTATATAATTAGCCCTGAGGATTTTGCTACTTCACCGGGCATAAAGGCGAGCAGAGCTCCAGCCTAGATAAATAACATTTTTGCACCACTATCGTAATATTCAATGGACAATTTACCAAATGCTTTTTTAATTAATAAATTATATATTAAAATAATATACCTATGGTCAAAGGTCAAAAAGTGATTACCTGTTTATATTTAATATTGTAAGCATTTATATTCCTTTCTTCTACTACTAAAATAAACTTTTAGGTATTAATGAACATAGACCCGGTATTGCCTTATATATTGCAAAATAAATATAACACAAAAAAAATATAAGTTCTAACGTTGCACCTTGAGTTATTATAATGTAAAAGTTACGTACCATTCAAGAATGAAATTAAAATTGCACCATGGATCTATGGTGAGTTTGTGTTTGAACAAAATGGTGACATAAACATATTATAAAAAAAAAAAGATTACAATTAGTGTTGCAGTCTGCTATTTATTTTTTGTTAAACCCTCGTGCTAAGCTTAAATGCTTGTGTTATTGTGTTACGAGTGGGTTCAATTTGGTAGTGCAATGGGTGGGTCGAACCGGCGACCTCAAGAACACAAGTCCGACGCCCATTAGGCTATGGCCGCTTACAGTTGAATGCATATGTGACAGCGGAGCGGTTCCGCATGGTCCGCGTGGGTCGCGAGGAGGCGATGCACCCGCTGGCCGCCAACGTGAGCTCGCAGCAGCTGGCCGCCAGGGAACTGGCGCGCCTGCACGCCGACCAGCCCGTAGCGTCACATATTGGACTTGATGAAGAGGTCAGTATCATATTATATCATCCTTTCTTTGTTACTAGCTTCCCGCACGCGACTACATCCGCTTAGCCTCTCATCTCTCGAGGGAACTTCGTAATTAAAAGGCTTTGTTACTCAGGCAGCAGTAGCATTGTAACGGTGAAAGTGTTATCGAAATGCGTCCACTTAACAGACAATGGATAGCCAAAGTCGTTGAGGAATATTGCCATAATCACCACGCTTTGCAGGCAGATTGGTGATCGCAGTAAGATGAGGAGCATAATTGCACTGATAGATACTGCTGCCTATTCATCAGCTCTGGTCTATTCTTAGCCGGAAACCACACAACACAATCTAATCAATACTAATATAATTAATTACTGTACCACACTATCATAGATTTTACACGTGGAAGCGAAACTAAATGGATGGAAGACTGCCGCCATGGCCGCGAAAGATCCCGTACGCGTCGCATATTGTGAGGGCAGAGTAGCCGACTTAGTCAAAAGGATGACATTGGTAAGAAGGCCTTATAGCCAAACCTCTTTGCTTTAAAATATCAAAACTACTGTTTCAGGAACAGTTAATTCCAATTACTAACCTTTTAAGCTGTCAGCATATTTATCGATGGGTTTGTTTATTTTATTTTGATAAACAAACCCATTATTATTAATATCTTATCCAATAGCGAAAAAAATCGGCAAATTCCATAAAAAATATAAAGTCGAATATCTTGAAAACGGTTAGGTGTGCAGCATGGGATTTCATTGTCAAATCATTCAGAAATTATGGACCTTAATGGATCTATGTCGACTTAACCTGTAACCCTGTATTCTGTTTTTTTATTTTAAATTAAATTAATTATTTTTTTGTAATTTTAAGTATTCATTAGATTAGTATTGTGTACTACCAAGTGTAAAAAGTGTATACAAATATTAATAAGGAAGTGACGAGCTGGATGTGGAGACAAATATTAGCAAATTGTGTCTGATGACCGCCTGGATTAGTTCGACTAAATATCTCAGGGGAGTATATTAGAATTACTTTTTATACTACTCTCAACAATATCTCAGAATATATTTATAACATTACTTAGATCTACGACCTACAAACTACACCTTAACAAAGTTTTTAATACTCAGTAGGCACTTACCCACATTGCATCACAATAATAAAATATCTGTTATAACTTATAAAACTGTAAAAAATTAAGAATATTTCACAGCCATTGCTATATAACAATAAGTTGATTTTCCCATTTAACCTTTTAAATTCATTAATCTCACTTAATTTCAACTCAAATCTAACAATTTCCCTGTCTTCAAAATCCTACTTTTCTAGTTTTCTCTTTCAATTTCTCACATATTCCCTAACTTTTCAGTAAATTAACAATGGCTCACAGCATGCCCATGACTCGCAGGGCAACCACTAAGGACTTGGAGTCAAAACTTGATCGGGCCCTTCAACAATTGAAGGTGACAACCCAGGAATATGATGACCTCAAGCAGATGCATATGGAAAATGAAGAGGAGGCCCTTAGAATAATAAGCGACAACACATCGTTGAAAAAACAATTAGCTATGCTATATGGCCAGTTTATGGAAGCATCTAATGAGCGGGATGACTTGCAATCAAAGATTCAGTCTTATGATATGTGTATGAATACATATGAACAGACCCTGAATCGCATTGCAGATTTAGAATGCAGCCTGTTACAGGCTAACAATACCATCCAGACATTACAATCTCAGTTGACATCACAAAACAGTGGTGCAACACAGGATCTCAACCTAATACTATAGATAGATATTCATCCCAGTTCATCTGTGTGTATGTCAAGCCACAAAAGAATTAAAAAGTATTTAAAAATTAATAAGTTAATTAAAAATCTTAAAAAATCATATAGCCATTGTAAAAGGTACAGTTACCACTTTACATCCAAATTAATTAGTGAACGTAGGCAACTATTGTTAGATATAGATATAAGTGGTAATCAGCTGTCTGAAGCTGGGTTAAAATATCATACTGACATGCAAAAAATGCAACAAAAATTAAAAACCTTGGGAAACCTTGTATCTTCATTAAAAAAGAAGTATGAGGATTCCCAGGAACAAATAAAAGAGCATATTCTTGCAGCAAATGAACTCATCAAGCTAGTCGGCAATGATGAGTGTGAGAGATGCTTAGTATTGCAAAAACAAGCAACTACTAGTACAACTGTTTCATGCTCCCGGCTTTCAATTACTAGTAGCCATCAGGGATTTCCACAATTCGTTTTAAATGATTCCCTAAACAATAATAATCCAGAGGACTTAGTAAATTTATTACGAAGTAGTCACAATGAAAAGGCCAACACTACTGTTAATATGTTGAGCTCAAAAAATAGCTGTCTCATTTCTGACAAATTGGGTCAAAATATGAGTGGTTTAGTAAATTTATACTCTAATAATACTATTTTAAATGTATGTTCCCCCGGTGCCAGTTACTGTCACCTAGTCAACAAAATTGAGGATATGTGTAAAGAAAAAAAGTACAAAACAATTATTTTATTGTATGGTGATGGCTTATCAGTCCGTAGGAAGGACATATTTAGTGCCATAAAATTAATGTATAATTTAAACTGTAAAAATAATACAAGATTTGTTATGTGTGCATTGCATTGCAAGACTTGAGTATAAAATTTTCTACAAAAGCAGTTGTGTCAATTGTACGTAAGAAACCTAAGGACTACTTCTTAACGGTATTTTTTTATTGTAACATTGCAGTGGACCAATTTTCTGAACCCAAGTCAATTAACAGCGGTGAGCTCTTCCGTGGCGGCTGCTCTGAGTGATAGACCTTCAATACAAATGGTGCAAGGACCACCAGGCTTACCATATTCTCCAAAATTAACTACAGAGCAGACTAGCTATATATAAGACCTTAATATGACAATGTACAATATTTGTCATCATAATGAGTTTGTGTCTTACTTTGACACTAATATTTTTACAGACAATTTTAAATTGACAGATGGTACAGTGTACCTACCTTATTTTTACAAAAGACAACTTGCTAAATTCTTAGCATTTAACTTTTTAAATGATTTTAGAAGTTCTCAGAGTAGTCCTATTGCTACTCTAACTTCTGACACAGGTACATGTTACCTACCTAAGTGTAACATTGACATAAATATTAGTAATACTACTAATGTAAAAAATTTAAACTAGGTTTAAGGACAACGGATAGACTGCATACTCTGAATGTGGTCCACCAGAACATGCAAGGTCTACCCGGCAAAGAGTTAGAAATAAGTTTATTTTTTTAAAACTTTGATGTTCATGTTTTATGTATAACTGAACATTGGCTTAAAGACTTTCAAATACCTTATGTAAATAATGAAAAATATACTGTACAAAGTGCATTTGTCAGAAAGAATGCAATTCATGGTGGCTCATTAATTATTGTGTCTACTAAAATAAAATGTAAAACTCGGATAGATATAGTTAATCTTTCAATTGAGCGCACTATTGAGTTGTCCTGTGTGGAGCTTGAGCACCAAGTGATATTAAGCGTTTACCGCCCCCCACAAAGTAATTTTAATTTATTTGAATCAGTTATGGAAGATGCACTCACGAAAATAAGTAACTCTAGGAAGGCGATGATAGTGTGTGGAGATTTTAATGTGAATATACTAGAAGTCACACCTATAAGTGATAGGCTTTTAAATCTTTTTAAATCGTTTAATATGAACCATATTTTTCAGGAACCGACTAGAATTACACTACACTCATCGACCTGCCTAGATAATATATTCTCTAATTGTGAAATTCAAAATTCTAAAGTAATAAATCATCTTACATCAGATCATTGTGGGCAGCTGGTAGTTTTAAAATGTAATAATAAGAAAAAAACTGACAAGGTTACATGCCGACCTGTCACCAGTTGTCGGATACAAAGGTTCAAAGAAGGCATTTCATCTAAACTAAGTCCCGCAATGTTAGTAAATAATAACCCAAATAGTAATTATACATCAGTGTTTAACGTAGTTAATACAGAATATCAAAATACGTTCAAAACTAAAACTTTTAACATTGACAATTGTAAATTTAATGAATGGGCTACTCCTGGTATCTATAAAAGCCGTGCTATATTGTATGAGTTATACGGTATGAAAAAATTGAGAACAGATCCGGAATTCCTTTTATATGTAAAAAAATATTCTAACACTTTTAAAAATGTTTGTCATTTAGCCAAGGCAATTTTTTATAGTAATAAAATTAAAGCTACCTGGAATTTAATTAATAAAGAAAGTGGTAAGTTTGTTTCACATGACAAACAAATAGAACTAAAAGTAAATAATAAAATTATAAATAAAAATGCGGACATAGCTAAAGTTTTTAATGATTTTTTTTCTAACATAGCTGTAACTACCACTAGCTCGCTGAACTCCTCTGAAATCGACGCTCAAGTGCTACTTAGCAACAGTGTACCTAAGTGCAAAGAATCTTTTAATTTTGAGTATGTAACTGTATCGGATATAATTAATATAACTAAGTCCCTCGAATCCAAAACTACAGGTGATTTGTGGGGAATTTCAGTAAAAATTATGAATAATGTAATTGATGTTTTAGCTCCATATTTAATGATCATTTACAATGAATGTATAGATGCTGGTACTTTCCCAGATCTAATGAAATGTAGTAAGATAATCCCCCTGTTTAAATCAGGCCTTAAAGGCGATCCCACAAATTTTCGCCCTATTTCAATTTTACCTGCTTTTAGTAAAATATTCGAGAAACTCCTACTCAAGCAGCTTCTAAGGCATTTCAATAAAAACAACATCTTGCACAACAACCAGTACGGTTTTACAAAAGGGCGTTCAACTACCGACGCTGGGGTTGCATTGATTAAGTACATATTTGATGCGTGGGAGAGATCGCAGAACGCTATCGGAATATTCTGCGATCTGTCGAAGGCATTTGATTGCGTCCATCACGACACACTCTTACTAAAACTTCAGCACTATGGTGTGGGGGGAGTGGCACTTGATATATTGACCTCTTATCTTTATCACAGAGTTCAGTGTGTCGATGTAGGTGGAGTAAGATCTCAGGATTTACCCGTTAAATTAGGCGTTCCGCAAGGGTCTATTTTAGGCCCTTTTTTATTCTTAGTTTACATTAATGATTTGCCGTATTATTTGGAAAACATGTGCGATGTAGTACTTTTTGCAGATGACACTTCTCTTATCTTCAAAGTGGATCGAAATAGACATGATTTTGACGAAGTAAATAGTGCTCTTACACGACTAACCGAATGGTTTACGGTAAATAATTTGGTCCTTAATACCAAGAAAACTAAGTGTGTAAAGTTTACGACGCCGAATATCAGGAATAAGGGACCCGAAGTAATAATAAACAACGAGGTTTTAGAGACCGTCAAATCTACAGTCTTTCTTGGTGTAACGCTAGATGACAAATTACAATGGGGCTCCCATATATCGAGCTTAACTGGTAAATTAAGCTCCGCTGCCTACGCTGTCAGAAAAGTAAGGCAGCTAACCAATGTGGAAACTGCTCGTCTTGTTTACTTCAGCTATTTCCACAGTGTCATGTCTTACGGAATCCTGCTCTGGGGTAGGGCAGCTGACTTTAAAAGTATATTTATTTTACAAAAACGAGCGATTCGATCAATTTATCAGTTAAGTGCGAGAATTTCCCTTAGAGAATTCTTTAAAGATATAGACATATTAACAGTCGCTGCCCAATACATATATTCTTGTATTCTTTATGTTAGACAAAACATAAGCTCTTTTAAAAAAAGAAGCGACGTGCATAATTTATACACTAGAAATAATCATAAATTATGTGCCGAATATCATCGTTTACAAAGAGTGCATTCTTCTTTTGTGGGTCTGGCTATTCGCATTTCCAATAAAATACCGAAATGCTTACAAGATCTTTCTTTTGCTAAATTTAAATTAGAAATTAAGAAAATTTTAATGAGAAAGGCTTATTACGCTCTGAATGATTTTTTAAATGATAATAACGCTTGGTCGCTTGGCTAACCAGAAAACGTAAAAAAGTATTGAAGTCTTTAAGAATAGACGTTTAAGTATGACATTTTAATGTACCTATTTTATTTTGTATGATTTTATCTATCATAAGATTTAATGTAATGATTCATTTTGTATTTGACATTGCATATTATTTTTATATATTTTACTGAAACATTCTACACAATGGTCAATCCAGATGTCACATACTAGATTCTGATACTCAAAACTGTAAGATCGTCATGCTCCCAATGAAAGTCATTTCTTGCGGCGGCGATGTGGGACGGGTCGCCACCTTCCCTCTAATATGGCGAGGGAGCCGATGGCTGTGTCACACGTCATACTCGTGAACGGGTGCTGCTTGCGGTGGCTGGTCGGTTTGCAGTTGAGGGTATTTACTTGTTATAACTAATTAGTAGTCTTCTTTCACATTGATGGTGTCTGGGTTGACATTGTTTAGTTATGTTTATTTTAAGTGTAAATGTGGATGGGGTGTACCCGACGTTATTTTATTTTTTTCTTAATGTGCAAAAGTTTTCATCCGCTTGAGTAGAACATTATCTTTTTTATTTATTATTTTATGAAATAACTGTAAGGAGCGTGCCCCAGCCCACATACTTTTGAAACTGTACCAAAAATGATTATACATAAAAAAAAAGATACAGAACAAAAGAAGACGGAAAAGAATAAACCGGAGTTTCTTTCTGAGTTTCTTCTCCGGGCCGTCCACTTAGGTAGCTAGAGAAACCTGCAGGTTAGCTAGGCTAGGATCCTCGCCGGACAGACCGAGGACCGCGTTGATCCCTGCCCCTGTCGTGTGATCCAGTGCCTGTAGTCCGTGCCAGTGATCACGTCCTCTTTATTTCTCTTTACTTCTAGCTTTAGCGGCGCCCTGAGTCGTGGTCCTTACCCCTTAAGGGTGCCCGCAGGCGTGTGTCGCTTAAATTTAATGGAATTTGGCTGAGGACGTCTGATCTCGCCACATGACCGGTCATTGCACTCTAAAATTTGATAGTTGTCTTTTTATGATTACAATAAAACAATCGATAGTACTACCACGACAAAATAATTTTAATAATTTCGTTGCAGTAAAACAACCAGCTTTAATATATTTTTTTATTTTTATTCATAAAATGTTTGAATGAAATAAATATAGTAAATAGATATTAACGTTGATATTAAGAGCTTATTTACTAACACAGGACTAACAGGATTCTAGCACACCTGAAATAAATTTAAATATAATTTAATAGTAAATGTTACCTATTTATAATTAATGTTATATGCATTGTTAATTTTCTTGACAAGTACAAGTGTATGTAAATACCTAAGTGCTGAATAAAAATCGTTTATTTCGTTTATTTCTGTCTGTCCCACGTGGTTTTCCGTTGGAATCTCGTCTTAAATACAGCTTATGGCACTCACAAATAATCTGGCTTTTGTTAATCGTTGAAAGTTATTTCAAACAAACTTTGGCTTATATAATATTAGTGTTCCATTGATAATGGTGGTTATGTTAAAATATGCAATAAAATGATCTGATGTAGCTGCGGTGCGGCACGCGAGCCCGTCCGGCCCCGCGGCCCGAGCACGTGGCGGCGGCCGAGCGGCGCATCGTGGAGGGCGCGGACATCGTGGTCACCACGCTCGCCAGCGCACACAACACCAAGATGAGAGGGTGAGTTGATACTGTTGTCAACACATTGTCAGTTTTATTTTAGTCTAGAAAATATTTGTTTATACTAATACTAGCTGACCCAGCAGACCTCGTACTGCCTCAATCGATAAATAAAAGACCTAAACTTTTGTATAAACTGGCGCGGCGAGACTTCGTTTACGCGGTGTCCTACATCTACCCTACCCTACTCCTATTCTACCCCTACCCTACCTCTATTCTACCCCCTACCCTACCCTACCCCTACCCCTACCCACCTAGTAAAATAATGTGAAACATCATAAACGAAAATATCAAATATTCAAAATTAAGTATTACATAAATGTTGTTTAACCCATTTGTACCTACATGGTAAAACTTATTACTTGATAATAATATACACAGATTAAAGCGGCGCATAGCCCTATGCATCATCGACGAGGCGGGACAAGTGATCGAGCCGGAGACTCTCATACCGCTCACACTGGACGTGACGCGACTCACGCTCATCGGAGACCCGCAGCAACTGCCGGGCTTTATCTGTTCTCAGGTATTATTTATTTTTAGTGCATAACGTACAACAAAATGATGTCTACTTAAAGTAATATATAAGCAAGCTATAGAGGGCATGTTATAGATTGTGAACTGGTTGTACTTGACCTATATTTTGTATCTTTTGTGATAATAATTATGATGAAATCTACAGTCGCCAAAGTGATTCGCAAATGAAAGAAAATAGATATAAATATTTATTTTTTCTATAAAAGCGCCATGTCCTAAAATACCACCTTAAAATCGACGCAATGGACTGCAGCAATGTGTGTCTACTCTAAGGGTGTCACTAAAATGTAAACAGTGTTACATGGAAATTACAAAGAGTTATCTTTTCGGTCAAACTTCAAATGGATGTAGTTTGGAGAAAACTAAAGTAGGCATAAAATAAATCATTCAAAATTACTTTAAGGATTATTTACTAATAGTACGATTCTAGACCTTAGAAGCATAAGGACGGATGCACTATTAAACTTCAGAAGCATATGGTCGTAAGTGCCAGTTTGCGATAAAGACACATACGACGAATGTTACTGATGAATTATGGCACATCCGACCTTATGCTTTTGAGCTCTAGATATATTTTCATGTATACACAGGTTTTTATAACACTGAGGCTTGAACTAAGAATGTCTAATGTAAGCGCCTATAGATAGTAAATTAAATTCCCCAATAAAATAAAACGTTATGGTTTTCTCTGTGTCAGTTCGTTATTGCTGTGTGGTCTCCGGCTTAGAATAGACCACCCCATGTGTTCCCATGGGTGTCGTAAGAGGCAACTAAAAGGCATAGAACTGATGGTGATCAGCAGCATCTATCAGCTCAAGGATACTCACCATCTTATGATACGATCACAATTCCGCTTGCCAAACGTGGTGATTATGGCAAATTCCCTCAACGACTATGGATTTCCATGGTCTGTTAAGAGTGGCGAGTTCAGTAGTAGTCTTCGTCGGGCTGGTACAGTACAGTACGGTGACCATGGTCTGTTCTGTTAAGAGGAGGCGAGGTCAGTAGTGCGTGTAAACGGGCTGTACAGATTTTTTTCCTTCTAAGATGTCTAGAAAACTATGTGTGTATTTTTTTACAGCGTGCCAAAAAACATGGTCTCAGTGAAAGTTTATTCTCCCGCCTAACATCTTGCGCGGAGAACTGGCCCAGCGGTAGTCCAGTAGTGCTGCTCAACCAACAGTACCGCATGCACCCCGACATAGCGGACTACCCCAGTCGAGCCTTCTACGACGGCCGAGTGTTATCCGTGGCCCCGAACCGGCCTGCGTTCAACCTGCCGCCGTATGCACTTGTTAGCATATCTAGTGGGGACAAGGGACAAGGTAAACTTGGGTTTTAGTGATACTTGCTTATATTGCTAATATTAATAGATGGACAACCACCGTGTAGCGGTATTTGGCTCGCTTTAAATCTCAAAGGTTGTTGGTTCGATCCCCACGCCGAACAGGAAATATTTGTATAACTTCTAAGATTTCTTTCCGGATCTGGTTTGTTCAGGTACTACCCTCCGTGCCTCGAAAAACACGTTAAGCCGTTGATCCAGATTGTTATAACATCGTTTATAATTATCGTATATCAAGGAAAGGGCAGCAGCGTTTCCTTATTTGGTACAACATAATACTGCGGTCACCAACCCGCCTGCCAAGCGTGGTGACGATGGCAAATACCGTTCCTCGTGAGGAGGCCCTTGTTCAGCAGTGGACGTTATACGGGTGTTGCTGATGATGATGATTAATAGATAACCGGTTTAGTCCTCGAAATTTTAAGCTGATATGTGGAGAACATAATTATAAGGTTGGATAAAAGATGCATATTTCACATACGATCCTTACTTTAAAAAAAATAACTCGTAGAGGTTTAGCACCCTACTAGTATTCTTGTTAAGCTTAAATGCTTGTGTTACGAGTGGGTTCACGTCGGTAGTGCAATGGGTAGGGATCGAACTGACGACCACATTATCGCAAATTCAACGCCCTAGGCCAATGCCAGTGGACATATGTGAAATTACGCCTAGCCCAATGGCTAGGCGTAATTTCACATATTATGTTAGAATACGAGGCCTAGAAAACGCTGGCGTGTCGATCTAGACGCATTCAGGACAGATTGGCCGGAAAAAGCCGCACAAAAGGAAGGGTGGAAGGTTATGGGGGAAACCTTTGCCCAGCAGTGGGATAATATAGGTTAAAAAAAAAAAAAGGTTGACTTTAGAAACAATAAACGATTTTGTGTACTCTAACGCACCAACTTTCTGGCTTTGAGCTGTTACAATGTTACAGCAAGTGCAAAAATCTACACCATTCTTAAAATCCATATTCGTTTTTGCATTATAGGACAATCCGGTGCCAATGAGATGGAAGCTTGGGGCGTGTCGCGGTTAGTGATGGCTCTCGACACAATCTTACGTCCACTCAACTTAAAGCTGGCTGTGATCACTCCATACAACGCGCACAAAGACCTCATCAAGAAGAATCTTAAGTTTTTACAACAGCAGTGAGTATACATGATGATATGACGCCGTGCATGCTTTTGGCTACATTGTGAAGTCATCATAAAGTCAGTACAATCTATGAAAATGGAATGTAATGTTGTTTAGCAAGGTCTATCTAATTTAATATATACACCGTGAAATTTTAATGGTTATATTCCCGAGGCAGAACAACTTGCCGTCGGTAGAACTTCAGAAAAAAAAAATGTTTTGGTTTTAAAATTATTAAAAAAAATATTTGATACCTCGATAGCGTGAGAAACAGTTGTAACACTAGACGGACCTTGTAGGTTCTACTCGAATCGCACGCGTTGCCGACAAAGCGAAGAGCGATTCATAAAATGTTCAAAGCAAAATAAGCTCTCACGCGTCGGGGTAGGTACGGCATAAACTAACTTACATGCAACAATGCAAAACACAGCTGCGCTGCCGACAAAGTATAGAACGATTTATAATTGTTCAAAGCAAAATAAGGGCTCAGTGGTAATTATACGGCATAAAATAGCCTGCACGCAAATTTGAATTACAAAGGAGCCGCGGCTTCGTTTGTAATTGGCCGGCGCGGGCGGCGCCTATTGTGTTAGCGCGGCGCCGACGCCGGAACGCCGCGCGGTGTGCTTCGGCTCGCAAGCGCGCCACCGACCACGCCCACTGGTGGCCAGCGACCACGCCCACTGGTGGCCAGCGACCACGCCCACTGGTGGCCACCGACCACGCCCACTGGAGGCCACCGACCACGCCCACTGGAGGCCACCGACCACGCCCACTGGTGGCCAGCGACCACGCCCACTGGTGGCCAGCGACAGCCACTTAACATTCTTTTTCATATATTTTGTATAGACGCGCCGCACACGTGTAGCCGGTGGCGGCCACTCGCTATTTTGTGAAAAAGTATGTGAAGTGGCTGACATTACAGTTTTAGTTATTTAGAGTGGTGCAACTGTACGCTAGGGCTAATTATAATTCCCATGCTGCCCGGCGACTTTACGCCTAGCCGGAACATTTGGCGTCGCTCCGTCTTCCCGGGTTTCTGAACCCCCAAGTCCCACAGGGCCGGACGATCGTAGCGGCGACACAATGGCTATTCGATCATGGGCAGTTCGCAGTTCCAGGTGCAGGTGCTTAGATAATAAACTTTTTATTAGTTACGTTTTCTGTAAGTTCTAGCTAAAAAGGTATTTATGACGGTCCTTAGCCCGTGAAAGTATGAAGGAAAAATTTGAATCACTTGTTGGATAAAGCTTATTATTATGATTGGTTACTGCGTTACATTACCTCAGGTGTAGGTATCAGCTGATTGACTAACACGCGGGTAAACGAACGTGCGGCCGGTCGACGCAGGCGCTAGGTATCGCGAGGTATTACTATCGGTTCGATGTCGCTTTCGAGTTTGGTTTTTCACGTCTGCCATTTTTGGTTTATAATATTTAGTTTTTTTATAAATTGAATGTTTAACTAAGACAAAATCTTTTGGCCGCGGGAAAACAACCATTTATATATAGTCTATATTTATTTATGTAGTTCCTACGGGAACAGGAATTACGGAGGGGAAATGTATGTAACACTATAAGATTTGAGGCTTTCGACAGGGTTTGGCACGCAAGTCTCATTGGTAAGCTTCCGGTTTACGGTATTGCTCCCGTACTTTGTACCTGGATTCAGGATTTCTTGAGGGGAAGGTCGATTCGAGTTGTCATTGATGGCGCCTCGTCCGATCTTCTTGGTATTAATGCCGGTGTCCCTCAGGGATCTGTTCTCTCCGCGACTCTTTTTTTGCTGCACATAAACGACCTGCTAGTTACTCCCGGTACCTTTGGGTATGCAGACGACAGCACAGTCTCGGTGAGATACTTGTCTGATGCGAAGTCGGGGTCAATGGTCCAGTCGTTCAGGGAGTCGATGATTGAGGGGGTGAACTCGATCTTGGAGGCTGTTGCCTTATGGGGTGATGCCAACCTGGTTGGGTTTAACCCCTCAAAAACACAGGCGTGTCTTTTTTCGGCGAAACGGAGTCCATTCCAACTGACTCCGACTTTCCGGAATGTCTCCGTTCCGATCAGCGACCATCTTGAGCTCCTAGGGCTTGACCTCTCTTCTCATCTAAACTTCGGTCACTACATCGAGTCCATTGCAAACACTGCAGCCAAAAAACTTGGCATTCTCTCCAAGGTGAGGCGGTACTTCACATCGGAGCAGCTCTTAAGTCTTTACAGAGCTCAAGTTCGCTCCTCAATGGAATACTGTTCTCATCTTTGCGATGGGTCTGCTGGATATCAGCTGGATGCTCTGGACTCATTGGAGCGCCGAGCGAAGAGAGTCATAGGCAATAACTCACTGGTGGAGGCAAGTCTTCAGAGCCTCGAACACCGTAGACGAGTGGCCTGCCTATCAGTTTTTTATCGGTTGCATTTCGGGGAGTGTGCGGAGGTTCTACATAACCTGATACCCCCTTCACCCTTCCATCACCGGACGACTAGGCGCGGCGAGCGGTTTCACCCTTTTGTTGTAGACATTCCTTCAATACGCACGAAGCGATTTGCTTCTTCTTTCATAATGCGGACGGCTAAGGAGTGGAATTCTCTGCCGGCGTCAGTTTTTCCGGAACGCTATAATCTGGACATCTTTAAGGCTAAAGTGAACAGACACTTTCTAGGCAAGCGTGTATCATCTTAGGCCTTATCTTCGCCTTCCATCAAGGGAGATTATGGTCAAACGTAAGACTATATGAAGTAAAAAAAAAAAAAAAAAAAAAAAAGATCAAATCGGCCAGTAGTAAGTTATATTGTTCCGGAGATTAGCGCACCGAAATAAACAAACTCATCAGCTATATTAGTATATATGATTCCTAAAATTTATCATAATAAAGTTTGACCGTGTATAAAAAATTAAAAACTTGTATAATCGTAGGGGCGAATCAGCGGTGGAGGTGAACACAGTGGACAGTTTCCAAGGCCAAGAGCGTGACGTGGTGGTGGTGTCGCTGGCGCGCAGCAGCGGCGTGGGCTTCCTCACCGACGCGGGCCGCATGAACGTCATGCTCACGCGCGCCAGACACGCGCTGCTCGTCTGTCTCAACCCGCACGCGCTACTGGTAAGAACGTCATGCTCACGCGCGCCAGACACGCGCTGCTCGTCTGTCTCAACCCGCACGCGCTACTGGTAAGAACGTCATGCTCACGCGCGCCAGACACGCGCTGCTCGTCTGTCTCAACCCGCACGCGCTACTGGTAAGAACGTCATGCTCACGCGCGCCAGACACGCGCTGCTCGTCTGTCTCAACCCGCACGCGCTACTGGTAAGAACGTCATGCTCACGCGCGCCAGACACGCGCTGCTCGTCTGTCTCAACCCGCACGCGCTACTGGTAAGAACGTCATGCTCACGCGCGCCAGACACGCGCTGCTCGTCTGTCTCAACCCGCACGCGCTACTGGTAAGAACGTCATGCTCACGCGCGCCAGACACGCGCTGCTCGTCTGTCTCAACCCGCACGCGCTACTGGTAAGAACGTCATGCTCACGCGCGCCAGACACGCGCTGCTCGTCTGTCTCAACCCGCACGCGCTACTGGTAAGAACGTCATGCTCACGCGCGCCAGACACGCGCTGCTCGTCTGTCTCAACCCGCACGCGCTACTGGTAAGAACGTCATGCTCACGCGCGCCAGACACGCGCTGCTCGTCTGTCTCAACCCGCACGCGCTACTGGTAAGAACGTCATGCTCACGCGCGCCAGACACGCGCTGCTCGTCTGTCTCAACCCGCACGCGCTACTGGTAAGAACGTCATGCTCACGCGCGCCAGACACGCGCTGCTCGTCTGTCTCAACCCGCACGCGCTACTGGTAAGAACGTCATGCTCACGCGCGCCAGACACGCGCTGCTCGTCTGTCTCAACCCGCACGCGCTACTGGTAAGAACGTCATGCTCACGCGCGCCAGACACGCGCTGCTCGTCTGTCTCAACCCGCACGCGCTACTGGTAAGAACGTCATGCTCACGCGCGCCAGACACGCGCTGCTCGTCTGTCTCAACCCGCACGCGCTACTGGTAAGAACGTCATGCTCACGCGCGCCAGACACGCGCTGCTCGTCTGTCTCAACCCGCACGCGCTACTGGTAAGAACGTCATGCTCACGCGCGCCAGACACGCGCTGCTCGTCTGTCTCAACCCGCACGCGCTACTGGTAAGAACGTCATGCTCACGCGCGCCAGACACGCGCTGCTCGTCTGTCTCAACCCGCACGCGCTACTGGTAAGAACGTCATGCTCACGCGCGCCAGACACGCGCTGCTCGTCTGTCTCAACCCGCACGCGCTACTGGTAAGAACGTCATGCTCACGCGCGCCAGACACGCGCTGCTCGTCTGTCTCAACCCGCACGCGCTACTGGTAAGAACGTCATGCTCACGCGCGCCAGACACGCGCTGCTCGTCTGTCTCAACCCGCACGCGCTACTGGTAAGAACGTCATGCTCACGCGCGCCAGCCACGCGCTGCTCGTCTGTCTCAACCCGCACGCGCTACTGGTAAGAACGTCATGCTCACGCGCGCCAGCCACGCGCTTCTCGTCTGTCTCAACCCGCACGCGCTACTGGTAAGAACGTCATGCTCACGCGCGCCAGACACGCGCTGCTCGTCTGTCTCAACCCGCACGCGCTACTGGTAAGAACGTCATGCTCACGCGCGCCAGACACGCGCTGCTCGTCTGTCTCAACCCGCACGCGCTACTGGTAAGAACGTCATGCTCACGCGCGCCAGACACGCGCTGCTCGTCTGTCTCAACCCGCACGCGCTACTGGTAAGAACGTCATGCTCACGCGCGCCAGACACGCGCTGCTCGTCTGTCTCAACCCGCACGCGCTACTGGTAAGAACGTCATGCTCACGCGCGCCAGACACGCGCTGCTCGTCTGTCTCAACCCGCACGCGCTACTGGTAAGAACGTCATGCTCACGCGCGCCAGACACGCGCTGCTCGTCTGTCTCAACCCGCACGCGCTACTGGTAAGAACGTCATGCTCACGCGCGCCAGACACGCGCTGCTCGTCTGTCTCAACCCGCACGCGCTACTGGTAAGAACGTCATGCTCACGCGCGCCAGACACGCGCTGCTCGTCTGTCTCAACCCGCACGCGCTACTGGTAAGAACGTCATGCTCACGCGCGCCAGACACGCGCTGCTCGTCTGTCTCAACCCGCACGCGCTACTGGTAAGAACGTCATGCTCACGCGCGCCAGACACGCGCTGCTCGTCTGTCTCAACCCGCACGCGCTACTGGTAAGAACGTCATGCTCACGCGCGCCAGACACGCGCTGCTCGTCTGTCTCAACCCGCACGCGCTACTGGTAAGAACGTCATGCTCACGCGCGCCAGACACGCGCTGCTCGTCTGTCTCAACCCGTACGCGCTACTGGTAAGAACGTCATGCTCACGCGCGCCAGACACGCGCTGCTCGTCTGTCTCAACCCGCACGCGCTACTGGTAAGAACGTCATGCTCACGCGCGCCAGACACGCGCTGCTCGTCTGTCTCAACCCGCACGCGCTACTGGTAAGAACGTCATGCTCACGCGCGCCAGACACGCGCTGCTCGTCTGTCTCAACCCGCACGCGCTACTGGTAAGAACGTCATGCTCACGCGCGCCAGACACGCGCTGCTCGTCTGTCTCAACCCGCACGCGCTACTGGTAAGAACGTCATGCTCACGCGCGCCAGACACGCGCTGCTCGTCTGTCTCAACCCGCACGCGCTACTGGTAAGAACGTCATGCTCACGCGCGCCAGCCACGCGCTGCTCGTCTGTCTCAACCCGCACGCGCTACTGGTAAGAACGTCATGCTCACGCGCGCCAGCCACGCGCTGCTCGTCTGTCTCAACCCGCACGCGCTACTGGTAAGAACGTCATGCTCACGCGCGCCAGCCACGCGCTGCTCGTCTGTCTCAACCCGCACGCGCTACTGGTAAGAACGTCATGCTCACGCGCGCCAGACACGCGCTGCTCGTCTGTCTCAACCCGCACGCGCTACTGGTAAGAACGTCATGCTCACGCGCGCCAGACACGCGCTGCTCGTCTGTCTCAACCCGCACGCGCTACTGGTAAGAACGTCATGCTCACGCGCGCCAGACACGCGCTGCTCGTCTGTCTTAACCCGCACGCGCTACTGGTAAGAACGTCATGCTCACGCGCGCCAGACACGCGCTGCTCGTCTGTCTCAACCCGCACGCGCTACTGGTAAGAACGTCATGCTCACGCGCGCCAGACACGCGCTGCTCGTCTGTCTCAACCCGCACGCGCTACTGGTAACGGACAGCATGACATACATACATAAATTCACGCCTCTTTCCCATAGGGGTAGGCAGAGACCACTTGGTACGATCTAGACATACCACTTTCGCCTCCTCTACATTCATAAATCTCCTCATGCATGTCCTTCGGTTTAGGGTACTTTTTACCTGGCCTTTCTTAATTGTCCTCGATTTGAACGTGGAACGTCCGCCTTGGTCTTCCCCTTCCGACAATTCCGTTCACATTCGCCCTATAAATTTTACTAGTTGGTCTCCTTTCATTCTCTCTATATGTTCGAACCAATTTGGCATACCTTTCTCAATCCTTGTCCCTAAGTCTATTTTCATACATTGCACATACATAGCACGACAGTTACACACCTCATCTAAACAATGTAAAAGTAATAATGCCTCAATTCTGAGCCGACTTCCAAATCTCACAAGCTCCATGCTTTCATGAACAGTTTGTCCATCTGAACAAAAAACGCAAATAGCACTCCAGTACCTGTTAATGAAAACGTAAATAAAAATCGTATGAAGACAACTGATTAGTAAATTGTGAATGCCAAGTAAATAACAAAAGTACTGGACCAAAAGTTGGACTTGCCTTGGACATGCCCATCTAAGTATGTTTCGCCGGATCGTCTCGATGAGGCCGCGCTGAAACCGGCAGTAGAATAACCGCACTGAGATTGTTTCGCTGGGTCTTCTCAGTTTCTCGTATTGGATCCGGTGTTAACACTGGACGAACGCGCTTGCGTTCGTCCATATACGCAGCAAATTATGCATATAAATATTTTATAGGAGCATCCAATGGAGCCAGGTTCCTCCCTAAACCGCCCCACGGACTAGTAGTTTTTAAATCATAGTCTGCTAATGAAAAACTGTAAAAGATCAACACAATATTTTAAGTCCCACTAAACGTAATCTTTCTTTATTTTTTTTAGAAAAACCATCAATGGAGAACCTTAGTCGAAGATGCCCATAAAAGAAACCTTTATAGAACACTACCTAACAAGATGTGTCAACCAGTCACATCGTCACAAGTACCTACTGATGAAATTCTAAAATACATTATTAACCAAAAGCCAAACCATTACTCTCATCGTTGAAAATGTACACACAAACGTATGAGCACCTGTTATTGTTACTGTATGGAGATAATAAATAAATGCCATCCCTCTAACTGGAGATTGTGTCGTAAATACGGTCCCTACGTCAGCAATCGCCCTCAAAGTCCAAGCCGCCCTGCCCTCTTGCGCAGGTTGCTTAGTTCGTAGTTTATAAACCATTTAATAACGCTGGAGCCCTGCTCACCTTTATGCCCAGTGAAGAAATAAAAGCAGGCAGACTACATAAATGTCCGCAGAAAAAAACGGATTACATTAGTAAAGCAATGTCTGTCAGATTGTGAAAAAATACATAATATTTTCATGTGTTTTTTTTAATAAAGTCATCCCCTATACTACTTTTGGTAGCCGCACCCCACAGAGAGGTCTCACCTCGCTCTAGTACCTGTAAAGAATTTTAATGCAAGTTATTTTTTGGCGTAATACAATTTATTATTGCACAGTTTTTTTTTTATTAACGTAATCATGATAATATCTTCTATTAATGGGATGGCATATACTTTGAAAGCATCTTATATACTGTCTTGTTATAGTACAATACTGTGATGAAGTTAATATAGTTTAGATAATAGTGTTTAATTAAGATTATTCTAACAAGCGAACTAATTATATAGGTCGCTCCATAGTGCTATACACAAACCATCGTTACTCGATATTTAAGCTTAAGTTAACTAAATCTAATTTATGTATCTTCATGGTTCATTGAACCTTTGAAATGTTTTATACAATGACTGACAATATTACACACATTTTAAAAATTACTGAATCAATCCCGCTTCTTTGTTGATTCTTTCTGAAAGAAAAGAGCACAAAATTAATCCAGCTATGTTTTTGTTGAATTATTTCTGAAAGTAAAAAAGTACTGAATTAATCAACCTGTCTGATTTTATTCTAAAAGTAAAAAAATACTGAAATTTATCATGTATGTATTTGTTGAATTCTTTCTAAAAGTGAAAAAGCACTTAATTAATCCAGCTATGTCTGTTAAAGTATTACTGAAAGTATAAAAAGCACTGAATTAATCTTGCTATGTGTGTTGAATTCTTTCTGAAAGTAAAATAGCACTGAATTAATCCAGCTATGTGTGTTGAATTCTTTCTGAAAGTAAAATAGTACTGAATTAATCCAGCTATGTCTGTTGAATTCTTTCTGAAAGTAAAAAGCACTGAATTAATCCAGCTATATCTGTTGAATTATTTCTGAAAGTGAAATGCACTGAATTAATCCAGCTATGTCTGTTGAATTCTTTCTGAAAGTAAAAAGCACTGAATTTATCCAGCTATGTCTGTTGAATTCTTTCTGAAAGTAAAATGCACTGAATTAATCCAGCTATCTGTTGAATTCATTCTGAAAGTAAAAAGCACTGAACTAATCTAGCTATGTCTGTTGAAGTCTTACTGAAAGTCAAACAGCACTGAATTAATCCAGCTATATCTTTGTTGTATCCTTTCCGAAAGTAGTAAAATATCATGCAGATTTATATCCTCTCGTGATTAAAAATATAATTATTTTAAAAAAAAATACAATTTTTATACTATGGACATGTTTAGAGTTACCAGTGGCAACTAGATATTTTATTTGGTTACCGCAAATATATAATAGCGATGTAAATATTACTTCTAGGTAGTAAAAGTACTTTGCAGTAAAATATCATCATTAACTTAAAAAATATGCAATATTGATGATAAACCATGCATCATTATTAATATCTGTACTAATATTATAAAGAGGCAAAGTTTGTGAATTGTTTGTGAGGCTGTAGGGCGTAATCCCTGGATCTACTGAACCGATTTTGCAATTTTTTTTACCAATAGAAAGCCAAATTATTTGTGAGTGTAAAAGGCTGTATTGTAAGTCAAGGTTTCCACGGGAAAGTAATCTACGCGGGTGATTCCGCGCGTGATAGTTAGTAATTCATATATTAAGAAATGTTTATTATTTTAATTAACGGCTCAATTGTACTACCCGAGCTGTAACAAGTCTATCGTACGTTATTGTAAGCAATAATCTTAACTGGTTATAATTAAAATGATGAATGATCATTAATGTTGTATCGATAGTATTTGCTAAATAATTCAGTTACCTTTACAAATCTTGATGACGCATTGCAATTAGTAAAGCATAAGGGATTTACCATTTAAATATTAATCTTGACTATATAGCCAACCTTCGCTTGCCCCGTGTGTTAAATTTATATGGAGGTAGTTGTTGTTTTAGTTTAATATCCAAGAATATTTGGGAACTTAAGATTGTTAACTTAATGGGCATGAAGACTTAAAAAAATCTATTTAGTCAGTCGGTTAGATTACTAAAAAATATTGGACCTAAAAGTGACGTCATACGAAATTTAACCGCGCTGTATCTTCGTCATTTTTTGTTTGAGGAACGAAAAAAAGAATACTAGTCCAATATTTTTTGGTTATCAAGCTGACTAATTAGATTTTTTTAGTCTTTATGCCCATTGTACTGATATAAAGTTAAAAAGTTGGTTCAAATAGAACGCACTTGTGTCAAGTGCTACCAGTTCAATATGGAAATATATTTATGTATTTAAGGTGATTTCGGCGCTGGCGTTGTTCGCGTCCATCACACACTAACTTTTACCAGAATAATAAAAAACCCAATACATATAGCTATAAACGTGGTGTCCCCGCGCTCCGGTGTGGAGGACGTCAACACGTGTTATCTATGGCATGTCCCTTTAATTAATACTCTATACTAATATATGAAGCTGGATGGAATGGACTGGACCGATTTAAAAAAATCTTTCACCGAGACAGCTAAAACTAAATGATATATATATATATAAATAGTATACTGGATGGTAATTTTCACCGTCCCTTGCTTTTCCATGGATAAAATGTATTAGATTAAACTATGAATAACATTTTTGCATTTATTGACACGTTTTTCTCTGACTGAATAAAGTATTCTATGATATTGTAAGTACCTTTTGGTGAAACGCCAGTTACAAAATAACAAAAACTCACAACAACAAAATACGTCGGGAGTTTTATTCGGAGGGCTAATTTAATCTATTTCAATTTTTTTTTTAATTTTCGTATTTCAGCAAAAATTCGACAGTGTAACAACAACGGGACGAGAGCTGAGCCTGAGTATTGTTGATTTTTAAGCCAGGTGTCATAATAATTCGCACTATTAGTATCATTATTGTTTCTATGGTACTGGTCAAGCAGACCTCCAATTTTTTTATAACTTTTAACATATTCATTTTGATGTATTTTAACAACAGTAGTTGTTCATGTACATACTTTATTTTTTTAAGCATCCATGTAAACATATAATGCGTTCAGTGTGAATAAATATTGTTTTGTATATTTATTAATGTGTTTCATTGTTATAAATATATATGTTTATACCTACTATTTATCGTCCTTTCTTTTATTTTTATATAATTTACATTTACTTAAATAATTTACATTTATTCACTTTATGGTTTCACACTCTATATAATCTGTTTATAGAGTGTGAAACCATAAAATACACTGTTGAATAAGATGTGAAGAGATTAAGATTTTTTGAATAAAAAAATTACAAACATTGCGGCATCGACAGTTGCGGAATCATTTCTTATGGCATCTTTATGCACAATATGAACAAGACGCTGTAGCACAAAAAAACAGTTGCCTTTTCAAATTATCAGGCACTTTTTCGTACAAATATTAATAAAAGCTAATGTTTCTACGAAGCTCAAACTTAAATTGGCGAATGAAGCAATTAGTAAGCAAAAAACTCTAGATATTCAGCGTTATTTAAAAAAAAAAAAAATATCGCTGGTCAAAAAAATATTCATATTTCTCTGAATGTATCATATTTGAAGAAACGAAAAGCAAATATAAGCAATTGGATAAAAATTCTTCAGTATACTTTCAGAGCCGCCTGCCAAAGGCAACCAGCCATTCTCACGCTAACCTCATACCTAATTGTGATCAGTGATCGAGCACTAATTAGCAACAGAGAGCACATCACGAAAAACTTATTCGCAAACCTCCGATATCGTATGAATAGTAACCGAATATCATTAGGACCATACTCCATGATTAGGTTACAATGTTGAGGGCTTTTTATATGGACCATACGCCGCTAACGCCAAATCAAGGCCTGGCCAGTGCTAGTGGTGGGATATGGTACAAAATGTATGTGATGGCATTGTTCGTAATATACTAACTCCCGTATGCAAGCACTTGAGGCTGAGTTTACTTGGGAATGTCAGATATCACTTTGATGATGTCGATCACCATAGCAATACGACATACGACAGTGAGATACTACTTACCCAAATTATTACTTAAAGCCTTGTTCTTCCATATTACTTTTAATTTCCAAAAGACTTTTCGAATAAGAAAATAATCCACTTTATTTTTTGAGGTAGCTACAGCAATCCAATTATATAATACCACCAATATAATGTCAATGCCATAAATTTACGAGTATAATCGTGGGATTTTCGATTAAATAAAACAAAAAATACTTTCGTAGTATGTTCTGTTTCATCACGTAATAAAGTACGCCGTCATAATTGCTTACATCTAATAGGATACAGCAGAATCTTATTTTATTATCCAATTCGTTTAGCTAAGGCGGGCATGTAAATTATACTAATTTAATTTATATTAAAGAAAACCAAATCTGTTTATAACCACGACGTCATTCGGGATACTTTCTATATTTTCATTCAAGTTGACATACAACAATATTTTCAAACAAGATATTATAAGAAATGTTGCTTTAGTTTATAAACAAAAGTTACTACGAGTAAATAAGATTATAATTTAGTCGTACTAAACTAAATACATTACTCATAAAAGACACCAACTAACTAAATGCTGTTTGGTGACATCTATCTAAATCGTGCCAATGTTTTTTTTGGCAAAAAATATTTTTTTTACATTACAATAGTTTTAAATAATCGAAGAATTACGTTAGTAAATAAAACTAAATAATTACATTATTCTATCAACAACTTATCCATTCCATCACTAATGAAATGTGCAACAACTGTTAACACGTCTTCACATTTTAATCTCGAATTGCAGAGCTTAAGCATAATACAATGAAGACATTAACCATGTCTATTCTTATATGTATGTGATAACATGTTACAAGGAAAAATGAGGACACCTAAGGATATTTGGGATACTAATTAAAATTACATAAGTGAATTTATCACTGGATACCTGTTTATTTACCAAGGGAGGGATAATTAAAATAATGGGTAACAGCAATTGAACTAAAACATAATTATTCTCAGTCATATTTCCTTAACAATAACTGCATGGAGTTCAACAAAAAAAGATGGTTATTTAACCAAGAATTAACAATTTGAGCAATATAAAATAAATTTGTTGTTATACAATATATAACCATACCTAGATGCCATTAAATCAAAAATGATTAGTACATAATAATTAATGAAGGGCGAATTACATATTTCATTCGACATAAATATGCTTACAATGGCCTTAAGTTAATATTTTCGGTAATATTAATCATTATTAACAATGTGTCAGCTCAAACATTCCTTCTTTGTCGGTAGAAAACATCCTGTACTGCCTAATGCTTAAATATATAAATCACAAGGTATTGTAAGTATATAATTTGGCTATAATTATGATAGCTAATAAACATCTTATGAGGTCACTATTTGCGATAACTGTTAAAAGGCTGTTACTGGCAGTAAATATTCTCTTTATTCTTATCATTACTACAAAAAATAATACTATTTTTCAGTAATTGCTTTAGTTTGGACTGTATGGCGCTAGCAAAACAATAACTCCAAATGTCTTAAATGTACTATTGCTCGTATTTGCGAAGACTTATTAACTAAAATTAAGTCCATAAACTATTTATTTACACATTTTAGGGCACGGCCAAGCCAGGGTCAATGATGCCGCGGGTAGTGGTGCCCATTACTGTACCTGAAATATTTCAAATAGCTAGTTGAAAGTTTATGTATTGCTAACTTAAAAAATGTAGGGGTAAATAAAAAAAACATAAAACCGATTTTCATAAATTCCTTAAGTTAGAGATAAGTATGGTGGTGTGATGGTAATATTTCTACAGTAGAGAACTGTACATATGCGTAACTATTATATTATATTATATTTATAATGGTATTGACCATATCGTCGGTGGAATTGCAATACGGCGTAAGTGACAATAGCTTATAAGGTTGAAATCAAATATAGCAAATTATATTTTTTGCCCTAAAAGATAAAGAAAAAACATATTTTGACATATGAAATCACACCTTAGTAGCAACTGTCACATACGCGGTATTGCAATATCACCGACGATATTCATTATGATTGTTATCAGGAGATATAATAAAATATCTTAAAACGGCCGTAGCCCAATGGCTTGGGGCGTCGGACTTGTGATATTGTGGTCGCCAGTTCTATCCCCACCCATTGCACTATCGACGTGAACTTACTCGAAACACAAGCATTTTAGCTTAACATGAGGGTTTAACACGAATACTAGTAGACTGCAAAATCGTTCTTGTTATCTTAAAAAACCCTACCTTTATTTAAATCTAAAGTAAAATGAAGAACTATATATAGTCCTTACCTAAACCATTTATAAATTTAAAATAGTCATCATTTTGTATACAAAATGAAGACTATTTTAAATAAAATACATCCGTTAGGCCGCCGCCGCAGGTACGGTGCAAAAACGCTGCTACCCTACCCCGCAGTACACAGAGTATCTATAACTATACTATAAATTAGATAAATGTACGATAGAACAGATGAAAGTAGACTTAGATTTCGTTACGAAAATATTTTAAGAAAATCACCTGTTAAATCGCTGCTTATATTTATTGCTGTGATGTTTATTAAAGTTATGAGAGGGACGACGCTCGTTGCGGTATTTGAAGTTGCTGCCCCAATGTGGCTTGTTTTGTTTCTCCTGCAAAATAAGATGACGTTAGTATTAATTGGTACAAATCTTTAACTGATGGACATAAAATTAAATTACAGTAACATTTACATTTACACTATACAGATAGTGTACGTAAATGGTCTCTATTTTGATTTTGCAAATAGTTGTCCTTCAGTAGTATATTTAAAAATATACTATGCATATAGTTCGGGAAGATTTTTAAATGTTATAAATATATAGTTTAAACTTGATAGGCATCATATATTATAGATTAACATACTTGGAAGGGATTGTAACCGTTCCTGCTGCCGCTGAAGCGATTATAGTGGTGAAATTTCTTCAATTTCTTGTTCCGACCACGGTCCATCTCGTCCGTGGCGTCGAGAGCGCGCTTACGTTCGTCTCTCCTTTCCTCGAATACCTGCAACGGCAACAATCACCAATCATTAGTTATATAGCATGAATGTAAAATTACCAGTAAATAAAATGAAGAGTATCGTTTGAAGCCATATGTTTGTTTACGATTCACAAGACCCAACAAACTATGTCACACCAATATACTTCCAGACTGTTTAAGTAGACGGTTTAAAGTAAAAGTAACAAAGTTTTCCCATTCATCATATTAGTATTAGTCAAAAAAGACAACATAGGCACCGTCTCATAAAGGAGTAACACGGTACCTGTCTGGACAGCACGCTGTGGCTGCCGTTCCACGAGGCCACGGGCGCGCCGTACCCGCGGTGCGACACGGTCTGCAGGTGGCGCGCCGTGTCCAGCCCGGCCAGCGGCCCGCCCGGCGTGGGACCGGCGGGCGCGGCGGCCGACGGCGCCGGACCGGCGGGCGGCGAGCCGGACGGCCCGGCCGGCCCTCCCGCCGCGCCGCCGCTGCGGTCGCTGAGCGGCGACATGCTGCTGACGCTCGTGTTCGGGCTGCGCTCGCTCTCCGATCGTCTCTCCTCTTTCTCCTTGACTCTGAAACGGCGAATTCGAACGTCAGTCGAGTCCGACCCGTCGACCGATCCGAGACTTAATGTTTCATGATTCATTTTATTCATTACATATTTTTTTGCACATAAAGAAAGACGGATATGGAAGGACGGCTTAAACGCGCAACGAACTAAATCATTTTGTCGTGGGTAAAGAACGGTGTTTTTTTAATGAAATACTGACTTGTTGTTGGTGACGCCGTTGAGACTGGGGCTGAGCAGCGGGCCGCTGCTCTCGCTGGACACGGTCCAGGCGGACACGACCAGCCCGCGCGCGCTGGGCTTGGGGGCGGGGGCCGGGGGCGGGGGCGCGGGGCGCTCGTCGCCGCTGGACTCCGAGTCGTAGGGCACGAGGCGCGAGGCGACGCGCCCGTTGGCCGCGGAGTGTCCCGACGAATCGCTTCGGTTCATTTGCTCTTCCAATTTTTCCAATGGCGACTTGAGAGTCTTGACCGACTTTCCGGTCGCCGCGAACTTCTCCAAACTTTTCGAGTTGGAAGTCATCGATCTCAGATCCGATTCGCTCTTCGAAAGTTTAGGTTTCGAATGAGTTTCTTCTCCGTTTTGCCTTTTTATTACGAAACTTAACTTTTTATCGTCGTCGCCCTTGCCGTTCGATTTGTCCGCGCCGTTCAGAATCTTCGGCGGTTGGACTTTCTCCACGTCGCCGTTTTGTTTCACCACCCAAGGTTCTGAATTAGAATTGTTCGAGTCTGTTGATTTTCCGAGTGTGCTGTTCAAAATTATAGGTTTGAGATCATGTTTGGACGCATCTACGGATGTGCTGTTGGTGGGCACCGGTTTCCTTTCGTCGTTTCTATAAAACGTTAATTTCAGAGGACTTTTGTCTCTATTAAGTATATTATCTGGGAGTTGAGGTCCATACACGGCACTCGACGTGGATGCCGTGGAGGTGGATGTTTCGTCCATTGTGTTATCTTTCTCGAAGAACATAATGTACGCGTTTGTTCCGAGCACGGCAGATAAAGGCAGAGGTCGAACACAACTGTCATCAAACTGGTAATAGTTACTATTTGGTGCTTGTCCTATGGCTGTATAATGACCACAATTCTGAGAAGGTCCAAGGTGTGTAACCATACTCACTAATTTATATGACTGAAACAAAATTAATTACATTAATAGTTGTCGCTTAATTTGCAAGATAGCATTTAAGCAGAGAAAATTTGTTATTTAGTGTTTATACATTCATAAGTGAGTTTTTCTTGTTATGTTGCACATATGGGTTGATTGCAGATGAAAGACTACATTGAAAAGAAAGTTATAAAACCATGAATACTGCTAATATGAGTAGTAAATGGTTTTTTGACTTTATGATAAATTACTCCTGTGTATTTTACTCACCAATTGTTGATGGTTGTTCTTGTTATACATATATTTATTAAGGGTAATCTTTTTCCGAAATTGGACATGTTTTGAAAGTTTGCCACCAGCTAAGGAAAACCTTTTTAATGCAATGCATAAAACCATTGGCGCCCGTTCCACGAAAAACTGCTTTGTGGCAGAAACCTAAAAACAATTGTTGTTGTAAATATATTGTGTTGTAACAATAACCAGCCAAAAAAGGCATAAAAATAATACTCACTTTTTTATTACATGCCTCACATTTATAACCTAAATCTTCTAACCTTTCTCGAGAAAAGAATGAATCTAATGCTTCGTCCAATGTTGAATGTTTTCTTATGTCTAATAGTAAGTCCTGGAACAATAATTTTTGTTAATTATTATATGTCTTCGAAAACACGGCAATGATATGAAGAAGCATACCTTATGATCCTTTGGAATTACGAGAATATCCTCCCTAATCGATAAAGAATCGAGAATATCATCCTCTTTATTTCTGGCACCAGAGGGCGCCTTACTACCTTACCGCCAATATAGCTGTCAAGTGTCATTGCATTCTTGTGATTCTTACGAATAAGATTCAAATTTTTCAAAACTTTTAGTTTTGTAGAAAAAGTTTTGTTTTTAAGTGAGAAAAGTTAAAAATCCGTGTGTGAGTGCGTGTTTAATGTTTTTTCTCGGGAAAAATTTAGAATAGTGTCGCACGCGGAGGGATGTGGGAGGGGGGGATGGGGCGGGTATCCCCTCTCCCCGGTACCACTCCCATGAAAAGGTAACGCACCGTTTTTGAGAAAATCAGATATTTGTAACCTAACCTCAAAACACTAAAATCACCTATTATGGTCGCGAAAAATCATGTGCGGGTCTAAATTTGCTTCCAATCAATAGTTACAAAAGCGTCGTTGACGGAGCCCCGCTTCGCGGGGCTCCTACTTCTGCATAGTTAATTAAAAAAAAACCACGAAGGGGATGGCGGGGTCTGAAGACCCCGCCATCCCCTTCTAACCTAACCTATCCAAGTCGGGGTGCCCCAAGTTCCAAGCTCACTCTTGCATACTAAAGAGGAGTAACACTGTAGTAGACTCCACATCTTTATAGGTTGTTATAAAAATAAAACAATAACACAAATGACACATGACGCTAATACCATAGACAGTTTTTTTTTTATCTTGCGTTCCGTTTCTCCAATTTGGTATGACATTGTACACCACAGACACAGACACTAGAACACATTCAGTTGTAAATCGTCCATTTTAACTTTCCGTTTCACGTAATAACGTTGACAGTTCGCTTTTTATGTGATTTTAGGTTAGAAACTATATTTGAAAATTTCTCGAAAAATTATCCATTACCTTTGAATAAGAGTGGTAGTATTATAATCGGGGGCCTAACCTCTACCAGATTTAACCACTTTTAAACCCCTCCGCGTGCGACACTATTCTAAAGCCAACCCGATATTGTTGCTTCGGAGGGAGAACAATTATCCAACTCTAGAGAGCCTTATAGTAGTTATTCCTCCTCATCCTCCAAGTATGAGGAGGGCTACGGCTTCTTCTTTGCCCTATAAACATTATGGTACTTCAACACGATCACGTAAGTAAATTTTGAGTCTCGACAAGTTCGTACCGATCCGCGGGCGGTTTGATATTTTACAATCGCAAATGTCATATTTGTCCAATAATTGTTTATATCAGTACCCCTTATTTTATAACAAAATTAGCTACTTTTAGTTGTATATTAAGTATTTTATTCATGTAATCTAAGATATTTACAATCTTATATTACATCAATCCATAATGTTGTAAATAAATGAAACAACACAAGATAATATTAAATCACAACTGTCTGAAGCAGGTTCACACCTTCTCAGCCTAAGAACTGAGAATCTTTCATTGAATTTGGGTTCTCTGAACAGTGATTAGAGTTGCAGACTTCTTTTTTCAAGAAAAAAAGAATATTAAAGTCTGTTAAGAATAATGAACAGTACAAAGTGTAGTACTTGTACATGTCATACTTGATGTTTTGAACATTTGACAAAAAACATTTAAAACATTAGGGCCAGCGTCTAAGTCCAATTGTGCTAAACAAGTGTTAAGCATTTTAAGGCTTAAACAGTAATTTGTATACTTTATTTTTGTTCAACAGTTAAAAGTATAATGTAGTAAAAAACTGTATAATACTGTTTATAATAGTTAGTATACCTAACAGTAATATTAATGATATTGATAACAATAACATTATTTCAGTTAGTGATATAAACAGATATGATTCTCAATCATGGAAGGGCATTTGATACAAAGGGGTTCTGCCAGAGTGCTTGGCCACTCCAGGTTTTACAGCCCTTAGTATTAATGATGAAACATGTTATTTTAGTATGGTTGAGTAGACTAGCACTAATCTACATAATGTTGAACCGAGAGAGAGAGGAAAAGGTCTCGGAGATTAGAAACAGTTTTCATCATAGAAGGTAAAATTAAGGTGAATAAGTTAGGTAAGGTTAGAGCTAATGCTCATATCTTAAATTTAATAATGAATTACCAACTTCTATTCAACATAAAAGCCCCACATGAGGCCCCAACATAAGCCTTTTTTAAATTGTTTGTTCACCAAAGTGTGATGACACTAATGATTAAGCTGACCACAAAGCTCTGAATTCTTATTTAGCAAACAAAATTTGTTATCTGATATCTTAGGTAGATAGACCTATAATAAACTTTTTTTCAGTCAATGACTGATTAGTGAAGATAGACCTTCACCAAACCTATTTTTACCTGAGTGTCGCGGAGACACCCAGGAGGTTGTTAAGGATTGTCTATAGTGTAGAAATCCTTTAACTGTCATGATTTTCCATTTGGGGAGTCCTTGGCTCCCTAAACATGTGTGAGGGCACAGAGCATATGCCTTTTAGTCTACCTAGACACCTTCCTCCTGTGTTGCCAGGACAAATCCAAGTTGACGGCTCAGGTTGCGGAAACGCTGGCCTTCTTGGAAAGGTTGGGGTAGCATGTCAATCTGGGACTCGGAGAACCAGATAAATTGCTCATCCAGAAAATTCAGAGTATTAAAAACTCTCTTAGGTGTTGCTAAGTCAAAGCAGATGTTTTCTTAAGCGAACTGCAGATTTTATTGGGCAAGCTAAATTTTGTCCCTCAAGGATGCCTCCACTGTCGCAGAGCACAACTTCTGCTAAAGGTATAAAATTCCAGAGACCAAAGGTTGTAATTAGACCCAAGGTGACAGAGGATCTGCAGTGGTGGCTGGATGCGGTTGAAGGCAGTCCAGCCCCACTTCAAGAAATGGAAATAACTCATTTCTTGGCCACAGACGCAGCGGATGCGAGCTGGGGAGCAAGTCTAAGACGTCAATTAATTTAAGGAAAGTTGTCAAACAACTGTAAGTGGTGGTTGGCAGTAATCAGGTCCCAGAGTGGACAGATTTACAAAATGCTTACATATTGGTACAATCAAACAACAGAACCCTGTTGGCGTACCACTGCATTGCAGACTGCCTTTCAAGGGGAAAGCTAGTGCCTGAGTGGCATCTACTACCATCAGTCGCAAAGGCTATATTCCATCAATTGGAAGTATCACAGGTAAAATCTCTTAGTGTCAAGAGAGTAGACTACGTCCCAGAGTATGTGACATGAGATTCAAAAGATGATATGGCTCTTATTTGCGACAACTACTCCCGAAGTCTCAAAGGGTGTGGGTATTCCCACTTTTAAGCTTGATCCTTAGGGTGATGGCATCCAGTTGGAACCAGTGGTTATTTTGGGTTCCCTAACTTTCAGGCGTGTGCATTGGCGCCCCCTTTTCAGATAGAAAATCTGAGAAAAGTTCTAGTGAATACACAACAGGTCAGACCCCTCAAGAATAAAAGCTAATGCTTCAGGTCGAAAAAGTTAGGGGGGGGGGAACTAGGTGATAAAGTGGAGTTCAGATAAAATACCACTCCTGAAGGGAAGCTTCTATTCAGGAGTCCCTCTGCATTGAGCACTTACAATGCCCCATTAAAATGATGACTGATGATTACAATGAGCTGGATCTCATAGTGTCAGTACCTACTAATAATCCAAGGGCATTTGGCAAGTGTTTTGGCCAACTTATATTTGCAAAATTATTTTGCATACAGTACAACCCTTTAAATAAATCTGCCATAAGTTAATAACTTATCATGTCAGCTGCAGAGAAAGTTTCTGTAAACTTCTTTATTCAGCAAGTTTTAAAAGCAATTTCCTATGCTGCTAAACCTATATGGAATCTAAATATTTTATTAGATTGGTTAAAGTCAACTACACCTTCAAACTCATTATTGGGCCAAAGTATGCTGCAGTCATTCTTTTATTAGCATCAGAAAGAAGACTTCAGACTCACTTGGTTTGTAGTAAGTCACCAATGTCACATGATTCTGTGACATTCTGGCCTGGGTTTGGCTCTAAGACGGACACTGGGATGCATAGACATAGGGCTAACATTTTATAAATCATCAAGATCCCAGGATATGCCAGGTCACTCATGTTAAGAAGTAATTTTGAGTTGACAGAATAGGCTTGCTCAGGATGAGGTTAGGGTTGCCACCTTTTTAATTAGAGGTTAAATAAGATAAATAAAAAAATGTGGATTGGGATATCAAAATAAAGTAAAATGTATTGATCTTTTATAATTATGTTTAATAACATATTTTTATTGCTTTTTGCAGTATTGAATAGAATAATATATCTACTAAACAATAGCATCTTTTCATAGTGCATATTTAGATTTAAATAAATAAGTAATTTTTTACAAAATCCATGAATGATTTGTTTCTTTTATCACATCTTGGGGACGTGGTAGGAATAGAAATAATACATTTCTGATATCATAAAGGATATGAGTACAATTACCTGAAATAATGTACAGTATGTTACTATAAGGTATGGGTGGCAACCCTAGATGTGATAATTGAGTCTCTATTTATATCACATGACTCCCAAGCCTAGCAGCTAAAGCCATGAGCTACCTTTTAGCAGATTGTATAGAGAGGAAATTGGATATGTAACCTACTTCAAAACATTTTTGTTAAGAAGTACTTATAAAATGTGCTTGTAAATGTGGGCACATCTGCAAAGATATCCCTCTACAATAACTTTCAAATAGTTTAATTTGTTTAATAATGGGATTAACGTTGATCTGATTGTCAATTTAATTAATTGAAAATTATTATGTTTATATGAATCTAAACCAGTAGTTGTTTATGTTCATCTGTATTAGGTAATCTGTTTAAACTAGAATTTCTTTAATTTTGCATATTTATCAGTTTTTTATTGTTAATTATGAGCAGTCTAACTGTGTTATAACTGACAACTTACTAACATCCCCGTCAGAGACGTGATATAACAGAATGATAGGTGTTGTTGATTGGAAGGGTTCAACAGTAGCCTAATTGGTTGAGGCATTAAGGGCTATACCTAGAATACAGTTTTGGTTCCTGCCGGTAGTCTAAATTTATTAATCTCAAGTCAACATTTTGTGTTATAGTTGTTTTTAATGAAAGCAGAGGCTTCAATTTGTTATTAGTAATAGAATAAAATCATTATGTGATTGTTATTTATTTAAAATAGGTAAAATAGAGAAGGATGTTGATTAATTTATTGCTTTAATTCACATTGCATTCTTGTGTACCTATAATTATTTCTGATCACCAGCAGATAACAAACAGATCTTCATATCATTGCTGTGTTTTCGAAGACATATAATATGACTGTTTTGCATTAAAACAAAACAAGTATTATATGTTGGAGAAAACACAGCAATAAGACAAGGTGCTTGCTGATGATGAAGATTGCAATGACACTTGACAGCTATATTGGCGGTAAGGTAGTAAGGCGCCCTCTGGTGCCAGAAATAAAGAGGATGATATTCTCGATTCTTTATCGATTAGGGAGGATATTCTCGTAATTCCAAAGGATCATAAGGTATGCTTCTTCATATCATTGCTGTGTTTTCTCCAACATATAATACTTGTTTTGTTTTAATGCAAAACAGTCATATTATTTACTTATTGAATTAATAACATAAAAAACAAAAACCAACGTTGTTTTGTCTTTTTTTTTCATTGCACAAATAAAAAAAAGAAATTGTATTATATTATAATGCAATTTTGCTGCCTGGTAAAATAATTACATGGGATAAAAAGTATTGGGTAAGAATATTACCTGAAAGTGTTGATAAGTAGTAGAAAGATGGTGGCAAGCAAGACATCTGACTGTAGATCTCAAATATCCACCAAGTATCTGGTTCATTGGAGTAGTCTCCTTACTGTACTGGTCTAATTTGTCACCATTAACAAAACGATTAAGGTAACACTTCTCCATTGCCTCCACCAAATACCTAAAAAAAAATTTATTATAAATCAGTAAAATGTATGCCCAACAATAAGAAACTATGAGAATATTGAGTTAAGTTACATATAAATAAATTAATTTATGTATACTCTGCACTAATATTATAAACGGGAAAGATTTGTAATTTTTTGTATGTGTGTTTATCACTACATAGTATAAAAAAAGTCCCTTTCTCTGTCCCTATATCCCAACGTATGCTTAAATCTTTAAAATTATGCAACAGATTTTGATGTGGTTTGTTTTAATAGATAGAGTGATTGAAGAGGAAGGTTTATATGTAAGAAACATCCGCATTGCACCCGTGTGAAGCCGGGGCGGGTCGCTAGTTATGAATAAACTCAAAAAGTACTGGACAGGTACTAATAATTATTTTACCGGAACAGGAACTAAGTACATGAAACCGCGCATGGGAAGCTAGTCTATACTAATATTATACAGAGGAATGCTTTGATTGTTTGTATTGTATAGGCTCCGAAACTACTGGACCAATTTGAAAAATTCTTTCACAGTTGGAAAGCTATACTTTCGCCAGATGACATAGGCTATATTTAATGATGAAGTTTCCTCAGCAACAGAAGTTATTGATATTTATGAATTCATTGATATTTATGAAATATTCTAATTTTATACCTAGATATAAAATTAAATTAATAATATAGATATAAAAATTATATAGATATTATAATGACAATTTGAATTTGAATATTGTTCAGCCAATTTTTGGTAAAAACTGATATTCACCTTAAAAACTCATGTGCATCTTCTTGTCTGCCTGGAGTGAGATGTCTGCATATAACACGTAACTTTGAGTACACTTGCCAAGGCTTGATGGCAGAACCACCACTTTTCTGCGTAGCCATCAATGTGGCTCGCATGCCACAAATTACACAGGCTTCTGTAAAATACATAAGAAATAATTCTTATTAGTTTATTTCACAAAAACTAAATATCACAATCTACATTTTAAATATTATTTTTTACAGATTTCTTTGATATTCAATTCAATTTTCTCAGCAGCAGGTAAACATTATAGCATTCTGAGCACCTTGCGAATTAGAATAGATTTAGAATAGTACTATTTTTTAAGCTAGTTTGTTATTAAATCAGCTACTTTTAGTTGCATTAATGTATTTTATTTATTATATAAATAAATTATTCAACTTTTAACATTCTTAATTCACATTCCAGTAGTATCTGCCAGTGTTAGCAGTTTTAGATGTATTTATAATTATAATTTAATGTATTAAATTTGTTCTTTTTTGCACATATTCTGATTCACAAAACATGAAGTGCTGCATTGATTGATGAATATTTAATAAAAAAAAATTACCTTGTTGATTGCATTTCTCAGCATGGGTCACTTCATTGACCAGCCAATTAGCAAATGCAGGGACATGGAAGAGGGCCTGCAGGGTAGAGTTCAAGTAACATGTGTTACCAACATTCTGCATGCCAGCACCAGCAGCCCATGCACTTTGCCATCCTAAATGTACTTTTTCTATAGGATATAAGACCCTTTTCGGTTTGGGTAGCCCTTCCTCTGCATTTTTATTGTTATCTGGAAATAAGTTTAAAGTTTTATAAGTACTATGTTACAAGATTATATCACATGACCCAATCCTATATCATTGGAGATAATATGATCATATTTCACTATTATATACATAAAAAAATGTTGAAAAGTAAATTGAGTGCCACCAACCACGTGGTGTATTAATGTAGTAAACTTTATAACACAAGAACAAATGGCCATGTGCTAGAAAGCTTACATACACACACAAAGTTTACAAAAACAATTCAGTTGTACAATAATTGGTGTACTTTCTCCAATACACTATTTATCTTTTTAAAACTGTCAAATATGTCACAAACAGCTTGGCAAATGTTTAAAAGCATAAGCACTTCAAAATTTTAACCACATGGCAATCACCCCTCTATGAAATAATCACACATCTTAGTGCTTAACCTCAATGATTAATAATTATTTATAAGAGAAATTGGCATAACCCCTGTTACACACAATAAAATGTTTACCACCTTATCACATGATATACTTTGTATGAATTTGTGTACTAACATTTCCACTTTATTACTTATATCATGTGAGTCAGATTGTGTATTTGTTTATTTATGTTATGGAACAAAAGACAGCTTCTGGGTAGTAAGTGTAAGGTTGATTTATATAAGTAATTTATTGAATGTTTATGGTTGAGTAACCTAAAATATAATTTAAATAAACCTAACAATTATGCTTAGTAAATAGTTAGATCTCTGTTTCCAAGGACAGTTGTAACATTATTAGAAATGGCTCTTTGATGGTTCTTTTTATTTTTATTTCGGAAACTTGTAGTAAATGATGGTGTACTATAATGTGAATTATTTTGTTGTATTTAAATTAGTTTAGGCAGAAATATGTAATGATATCTAGTATCGTGACGTTTTATTGACATGTAACCATAAAATATAACCTCTAATGCGATCTTATCGCGCGTGTAGATAACAATCACAATCAGATTTTTTCAATACCCAAATAATGTGACAATTACCTGACCCTTGACTGCCGCTCGTACATTCTTTCTTTAGTATTTTTCCATCATGCACTGGTTTTTTAGGTCGAATCACCACGTACTTAGACTTCAGACCATCAAGAAGATTACTCTGATAATCGCCTGATTCCTCAAATTCGATATTGGAAAGAAGCACACTTTTAGCCGACGAATACAATCTACTATCTAATAAAGAACTTTGAGAATCGTCCGGAGTAAGAGATAAACGCAATGCGCTTGTTACTGGGTCGCAAATGGAAGCGGGCATTTTACCTCCAAAATTGCACTATCACTATATCAAATCACAAAGCACTTCATGGTTTAATTGACAAGTTTACGTAATATCTCGATGAAATATAAGAATCTAAGTTGAATAATTCCGTAAACATGTGTAATTTAGAATATTAGGCAGCAAAAGACAAATTGAGAGAGTCAAACTCGTCTGCTCCACGCACGATATCTGCTTTTTTTTTCATGAATGGAAATGGAAGCTTAGCGGTTTTGTGGGTTTTGAGCCTCAGTAGTTTAGGTTATTCGGTTGTTGGATAATAAACTAGTTCACGTGTTTTAAGATTTGGTTTAATGTATTTTTTTTTAAATGACTCAAACCAACAAACCTTTTAAAAATATGATTATGTGGATTGTTTATTCAGTTTCCATAATAACACTGTAAAGGTGCAAACACATTATTAAAACGCTACGCGACCCAACGCATCGACACCCGATATGCACCGTGCACATTACCAACACGCGACGCCACGAAATACTAGCAATTTTTAAATACAGATAACACAGCGCGCGGTTGTTTTATGCGGAGATCGCAGCGTCAGACGCATGCGATTAACGGATGCACCCAACTCACGCTGCGCTTGGTGCTGCGTCAACCGCGTAAAACAATGGTTTCTAATTATATTACCTGATATGAAATGATGTGCGTTAATCGCATTGCGCGTAACGCAGCGTTTATCGCATAAAACAACCGCACGCTTAACAGCAATGGAAGTGTATGGCTATGTACTATGGATGGATTTAATAATTAACGAGTCAGATGAAGATGAGTGTGGGTGATTTACACGGTGCATATCAGGTGTCGACACGTTGCGACGCATCGCGTTTTAATAATTTGATTGCGCCTTTTGCGTTATAATTAAAATTTTAAATCGTCCCGATATATTATCCTATATTCAAAATTTAATTTCCATGTAATGCTTTTTTCACAAAATGGTATTTTTTTAATGGCAATGAGGGGTTATCTGGCCGACTGTCAAGGTGTCAATTCAATTACTGTCAAAACTTGACTTGACTACCTATTGATTTCTTTTTGTATTGAGAAATATTTGCTATGGCATAATTTTTATACCTATAGTAATAGTAATATTGAAATAAAGTAACGATGATCATTTCAACTGGACCATGTTTATTGTTAATAACAGGTCAGAAAGTTTTGTATTATTTATTTTTTCATGTCTAGATTTCTACGAAAATTATTTGCTATATCACTCTTAAATCGTTGGTTCTATCAAATTTCACTGATATTTGGTTGTTTTACAGCATTCAGCATAGTTTCAACTTCAAGGGTTTTAGAGTTAAGTGATAAATTTATTGATATTAGTCATGAGGGCATGTGGTTTGTGAAGTTCTATGCGCCATGGTGTGCTCACTGTCGCAGGATAGAACCAATTTGGGCCCACGTCGCTCAAGCGCTCAACACAAGCCCTATTAAAGTGGCCAAAGTTGATTGCACCCGCTTTACTGCAGTTGCAACACACTTCAAAGTTAGAGCTTACCCTACTATTTTGTTGTAAGTATTCACAAATTATCTAAATATGCCTGTTGATTATTATTCATATATTACTTATATTATGGCATGCATCTGAATTTTAATTAACTTATTACATTATTTAAATCTAGACTGATCTCACTGTAGTCACTAGCAACTTAGCAACAATTAACTACAAAAGTAGCAAATGTATTTCAATTAGAGAGCAGAATTAAATAAGAATACAAGAATAGTATTGGTACATCACATCAGATATTGCAGACTTGTTTGAAAAGTAAGCTAAAATGCAATTTTTATATTTTCAGTATTAAAGGATCTTATCATCATGAATATGTTGGAGAAAGAGTTAAAGAAGAAATGGTAAACTATGCTCTGAGAATGTCTCAACCTGCTATACAGAGACTGTCACAAGCTGATAGTATTGGTTACCTGAAGGAAACACATCCTGTATTCTTTGGCTTTGTAGGAAAACAACAAGGACCTCTATGGGTAAATTCAAAATGCACTTTTATGTTCATGTAACATATTTATTTAGGTGTGTTATCACTAGAAACAAATGGCTTCACTTTCACACCTTTCTTGAGTTTTATTAATAAACAATTAATTTAAAAAAATATAAGTTAATATAATAGAGACCAGAGAAAAGATAATATATTTTTTTTTGCATTTATAAGAAATAGTAGCTCTTTATTGCAAATTTATGTATAGTAAAAGTTGGGCAATATGTTTGGTGTTGGGTGTATGTGCATCCCATGTTGCATGTAGAACAATATTACTTAAAAATTCAATAACTTGATTTGAACATATTTTCAAAATGATGCTTGAAAAGCACTGTACAAAACCACTGAACCATTGATAAATTTGATCCAGAGACAAAATAAAAGGCTTTGACAGGTTAGGTAAGGGATGAAATTTATGGAATTTCTACATCACTATTAAATTATCTTTGGAAGAGTTAATAAATAATATCGTCGGTGATATTGCAATACGGCGTAAGTGACAATAGCTTATAAGGTTGAAATCAAATATAGCAAATTATATTTTTTGCCCTAAAAGATAAAGAAAAAACATATTTCTTGACATATGAAATCACACCTTAGTAGCAACCGTGACATACGCGGTATTGCAATATCACCGACGATATGTATTATAATATATAACTATAGCATAACACATAACTTTTTCTAACATACAGTAACAAATGTACTCTTTTTTCAGGAAATGTTTACAGTTCATGCTGACAAGTATCAACCACACTCATGGTTTTATTCTATGTCACATGATTTAATCAAAAGTGAAGTCAAAATACCTAATGAGACTGCTGTATTTGTGCATAAAGAGAATGAAATATTTTTCTTTGATGGTAAGAAATAAGCTTTATACTTTGCTCTTGAGAATGTTATATTAAATTCAAAATAAAATTTTGGTATCTACTAATATTAAGTTTGTTTGTTAAATTATTCATATTTTACTTTCCAACAAATTGATGGATTCAACAATTAAATAATCCATCAAATATTCGGGGCCGTCTTTCACCTATTAGAGGCCCTAGGCAGTGGGCACATTAGGATAATGGGGCCCCTATGACCATAGTAAATTAGAATATTTTTTTACAAAGAATGTAGATATGTAAAGTGTAAGCTTTATTTTTACTTCTTTACGGTGACATTGGATATGATGAGTAGATAACATAAAGTTATCCACTCTACAAGCATCTACAATTATTTCTTAGAGTGGCTATTGGTTATAGTTTGGAGTAGGCACTAGGGGACCCTAAACCATTGCCACCACCATTTCCCACTGGTGTGCGAAAGAGGGGCCTGCAAACAGTTTCAAAGTAAAAGTGACTATAACAGAAGGATTAAACATTAAGAGTGCCATAGGCAAGCACCTTCCCTACTTTTTTATATAACTAGTCATAGTAAAAATTTGATCGCTGTAGTTGGCGTTACTACATGTGTGGTAGAGGTTACTCCAATTTGGAGCTGGCATTTCTTTATTCCGACTTGATGTAGCTTCAACTACAGCTGCTGTTCTAGCGTTTATTTCGCCCGCGCGTCCCTTTTGCCTTCCTAAGCACGTGCTTACATATGCATTATGGATAATCTGCTTCTGACTTTATATGTTTCATATTTTAATTGCAGCACACCAAGCCCTAATAGAAGATAGAAATAATTTAAATGTAACTTTGGACAAATGGATTAACAGCGAAAGGTTTGGTTTCTTCCCAAAAGTAACTAGATCAAATATTAATGAACTAATGGATATAGAAAAATATATTGTCATTGCTATTGTTTCTGAAAATAAGCTTAATGAAATCTCTCAAACTGAAAGAGATTTCAAAGATATGATTGAAGGCATTATAAGGTAAGAATTTAAATGGATTAATAATTTTATTGTACTTTATATGTTAATAATAATAATAATAATATCTAGGGACAATGTCACACAGATCATCCTAGCCCCAAACTAAGCAAAGCTTGTACTATGGGTACCAGGTGAAGATATACATACTTATATAGATAGATAAATACTTAAATACATAGAAAACATCCATGACTCAGAAACAAATATTCTTGCTCATCACACAAATATTTGCACTTACCGGGATTCGAACCCAGGACCACCAGCTTCGTAGGCAGGAGAACTACCAACAAGGCTACTAGCAGCCCGCCTTGGCTTCGCACAGGTGGTCTTTTATAGTCTATGTTATTCAGGGATGATGTAGCATTCTAATAGTGAAAGTATTATCGAAATTCGTTCAGTATTTTTTGAGTTTATTCGAAACAAACATACAGAATATAAAAATACAACTTTTCCTCTCTATCCTCCTGAGTACTGAAGTTCTAAATGAAAATGAAAACATAATGTGATAATTTTTATTTTATTTTTCCTTCCATTTATATCATGAGAATATACAATGATGCAAAAATTAAGGCCATAAACCACAATATCATATCCTCGGACTCAGGAGGTTAAATAATATTAGTATAGAAGAATGGCCTTCCCATCTTGTTTCACTTTATTAGCTTTCATATGTGAATGAAAGCTATAATACTAATATATTAAACCTAAAGAGTTTTTTTGTTTATTTTGCTTGAACATGCTAATCTAAGGACCTACTGGTCCAGTTTGAAAAAATTTCAATGTAAGATTTTCATTCTAATTTTTACCGAAGGCTATATTTTACTATGAAGTTACCACAGAGACAATACATAAAGTAATTTTCTTTTTATAATATAAGTAAATATAGATTACAGTACAGATAGTAAAGGAATTTCTATCGTTTTTGTTAAAGAAAAAGGAAGCGTGCCCTTCATGACAGATTCCAGTTTGGATGGATGGGAACTCCAGATTTAGCTAATTCAATAGCCATGTCTGAACTGACAGTACCACACTTGCTGGTTCTGAACTCCACAACGGGACACCATCATATGCCCGATGATGATCCTGTTCTGATGACACCTGAAGCGGTATCGATGTTTTTGGATCAAATACACAACCAGATGGCACCGGTATGTTTTTTTTAATCACATACCTGCATAATTATTCCATTTTTTCTGTTATGGAAATTAAAAAGGAATAGTAATAGATAATTTTTTTATTTTGTACTTGAGATTTGGTGTAGCTAAAATTAGTATGAAGGAAAAAATGCTGAAAATTAAGTAATTATGACCTTAGTATTGGAGGGACACACACACACACATAAGAGTGGCTGAATTTAGTTATTATGTAATTTTGCCTTAAAAATTGAAGGTTACTTTAAAAAAAATATTGCAATCTCTTTCAGACATATGGAGGCAATAGCTGGCCAGTTCGCCTTTACAGAGGCTTTTTTGAAGCAAGAACTACTCTTACTAGTATGTGGCATGGCAATCCTGTTTTAACTGCCCTAGTGTTTGGTCTGCCCCTAGGTTTCTTGTCCCTGATTTGTTACTCAGTTTGTTGTGCTGATATACTTGATGCAGAAGAAGAAGATGACAATTCAGGTATTTACTCTTCAAAAATTTTTTGTTTCTGACTACATTATTTAGTTAACCACAAGGCTTTTCCTGTCCAGCCTGGTTTAATTGTTTAATAACTATGCGACCTGCGCAAGATAGCACCCTCTTTGGGGCATTGACATCAGCTCAGGGTGGTTGCTGGCAACAATTCTAGAAATATGTATGGTTAATGTGGGATCTATGAACAATAGATGCAGATTTTTCCTGTATTCATTTTAGATTCCATAACATTGCGTATTTTGTTCGTGATTCTCATGCTTCTAGCTAAAATAAATAAAGCGAATTATTAAAATATTATACATATAACGAAGTATATATACTATTAATAAAGCTGGTGATAAAATATGATTAATTTCATTTCATTTTCTTAAACTTTCAGAACAAGGACATGAGAAGAAGGACTAATGCTACAAGATCAAGATTGCTAAAACAATTTTTATTTACTTAAATATTTTCGAAAAAAAAGAAAGGGGTGTAAACATTAGTTTTTTACCAAAATGTTATTTCTAAAGAAGGGTAAAATATAGAGGCTATAAATTATAAAATTTTAAATACCTACGAAGTTATAAAATTATATTAACTAAAAAACTATTATACTGGTGTTTGCACCCCTATCTACGAATTTATAACAATTTAAGAGTTTTTTAAATGTTTCGAATACTTTAAGGATAAGTTTACCATATACTGTATTTCAAAATTGAGATTAATAAAATTCGACCACCGGCAGGATTCGAACCTGCATCTTGGCTACGGTGCGTTACGTCCCCCCTAAGAGTCATGTTAAAAACATAATGATAAATTTCGACAACAGATTTTGGTTACACCGTAGCCTAATTAGTTAAGGCATTAGGAGCTAAACCTGAGATGCAGGTTCGAATCCTGCCGGTGGTCGAATTTTAATAATCCCAATTTTGAAATAATGTATTAGTTTTAATTTACTTTTATAAGTAACCATTTAACCGATTTTCTTTATAAATCATATTTCTATTTGAATATATTTTGATTCCTAATGTTTAGTGTTAAAGTCATACATTACCTTCTATAGTTTCTGCATACAATTCATATGAGTTTCTTTTTTTCCTTACACTTTAAAATTCAACCAAATAAAATAATACATTTCGTTCACATACAGTGTGTTATATATGTCTGACCTGTCGTATTAATATGACAAATGTATGAGAAAAGAATTATTACCTATGTTATTACCAACATGATTTTCCCTTTTCAGACTTTTCCTTCTTTACCGATCTTTTTTTGGACGGCCATATGTAGTTAGCTAAGAGTTTTAAGCTAGTTCACTAAGCATAACCAAAATGTTAAAAATGACGTACCTATAGGGGTAATCTATGTTGAGTATTCTCCGGAGTTCTTAAAGTATTATTTTGTAAGTTATATTTGTTGAATGTTGTAATGTCTGTTATGTAAAACGTTGTTTTTTTTTCATTATTGTTGTTGTAGCATGTTTTGGTAATTATATGTATACATTCATGGAAAAAATGCGAAGAGAAGACTTAGTTCAAGTTATATAATGTTTTTAAAACCACAGAATGTTAGTTGAATTAAAATTTTTGTAAGTATCATTTAGATTGTATACTTTTCGACTTTTCGTTATTAAATAGTATACATGTCTATAAAACAGATTATGGTATTGAGACAACCGTTAACACTGGTTTTTACCTGTTAATTTAACATACGGCGATACCATAGATATAGAGCGATAATTATTCTAAATTATTAATTTTAATAGTTACTAAAAAATACTTGATCTCACCCATTTGCCCCACAGTAATGTCGCCAAGGCCCTTTGGCTGTGTTCGTGTCGAAAACATATTCTTATCGACATCATTATACTGTGAATATATATTTTTTCTATCAGACTAACCTACCTACTTAATTATTTGGCTATGAATTAAATGGCATGTTGTCATATTATGTTCTTCATATGCTATGTACTAGATCTTACTCGCGACTCTGTATTCGTGGTTATTCAATCCCTATTGTTGCCAAAATATGTCCGAAAAAGTACTCCTATTCATATTCCGAGTCTAAATCATTCCCTAAAATGAATATCTAGAAATAGTAAGAAATATACAGAGGGATAGAGAATTACTTAAGTATTTATAATATTAAGTATACAATTTTACGAAAGTATGGGTTTTAAAATTATTTTGTAAAGTAACAACTCCTTGTGTTTAGTGTGATAGGATGAAAATCGAACGATGCCATTGGCTAAACTCGCAGGCTGAATTTGTTGTATTTTAGAACCACTGTGCGAAAAATAAGTTAATACAAAAAGCGTACTAATGGTCATGGGTACTGTAGGAAAATTCCACAAAAAATATTACGATGCATAACGAAGGCACATAAACAACTAATGAAATCATACTAAGCATCTAGAAATAAGAATTAATGCAGATAGTACAAATGTTTCCCATAGAATTTTAATTGAAATTCAGCTCTTATGCATTTTTTAATATAAATCAGTTTAAAAAAGCGCATAAATCAAGTGCAATTGTATCAGTAACTAGCTAGCATCACTTGTTTCATGATCAAATAAACATTGCATTTCTATTCTAGTAATAAGTTTCGGAAAAGCTAGTCGATCATATAGAATTCATCCAAAGTAAGTGTAAGTGTCAATAAATTTAAACCTTGTACTATAACTCGATACTATAGATTTAGTATGGGTGATGTATGTTTTGCAGTCCATACCTTCCAGTCCTACCGTCCTGCAGCGCAGTGTGAAATTTGCCCTCAAAAACGGACATGCTATGAAAGACAGACAAACCGATTTGTTTTTACTATAGCGTGAGCGAGACAAGCGCGGTACTGTTGTACGTGTATGTCTAATTGTGTTTTGGTTTAATCTAAGACCTAAACGAAAATTAAATAAAAAGAAGCATGTCCGTTTTGGAGGTGAAATTTCACATTGCGCTTAGGCGTAGCGTTAGGCGTATAGGCGTTATAGCTTATTCAACTTTTGGGACGTATTAATTTCTGTAAAAAGCACTTTAAAAACGCGGAAGGCTGACGCTCTCTCTTAAATCTTATGAAAATGTTTGATATCTCTATGGTTTTCTTTTATATGTTTATAATAGTAAGACACTCTAAGATGTGTATAAAATAATAAAACGTAAAGTATAAGACGGCATCTTTATTGGCTGAGGTTTTAATATTATGTTATATATCTGGATTACAGATGGGATTAATTATTAAAGTGTTTTCTAGTTTTTTATTTTGGTGATTGCACTTTTGGGTATGGACTCGCAGATTTACTTATTTTCTGTAACAAATGATGGGTCTACAATTTGTAAAATATAATGTTAAAACTATGACATACCTCAGTAATTTTAAATGGTGGTATTGTGCATTTCAATAAAAATATTAAAAAACACTTTTCCTTTTTTTATTGACATAGAAGATAGCAAATTATAGTAAGGTCATTATAATAGATCACATTTAAGGGCACAGTTATTTAATATGTTTAAAGTATTGAATGACTAGATAAGATTGTGACACTTTTCCGTTATCTTTAACAATGTAGCAATTTACTTACAAATGACAAAATATAACTCATTCAAATGGTCCTATTACTAAACATAAAGTGTGTTAAAAAATCAAAGGCTTGACATAATAATACGACTTATGGAGTCAATTTTATTACATAATATGGTCCTAAATATTACAGGTAAGTTTGGCAACCAACGAGCTGTATTTAAAACAACATAACTATATCTAATTTATTTTATCATGATTTATCAGATCAGTAATGATTAGCTTTACTTAATTCTTCTATATAGATAGCCATTTGAAATTGGTCAACATGAGCTTTAAGTTTATTATACCATTGTTCATATTTTTCTTGCCTAGTTGGGGACTTTTCATCATTGTTTCTCTGCATTCTATGTTTCTTGTCATAATTTATATATTGATTAGTATCTTTTTGAAAGACATGTTTATTTTTTGTAAATTGATTCAATTGATGTAATTGTATGTTATTCCCATCCTCTTCTAACTCATCAGAGCTTGTGTCACTGGATGTGGTATTCATATCTTTTGTAATGTTTATTCTTGCTTGATGTTGTTCATTTTTAGTATTTCTCTTTTGTCTACGTTTATACTTAGCTTTTGGTTTTAGTGTAGGTGCTTGATGTCCAAAAGACGTAGGTAATCCAGCATCTAAGAGAGCTTTAGTAGTCTGATCAACTTCATGATTGTTGATTCCATTACATTTATTTGTACTGAAATCTTTATTAATTTCTTTAAGTTTATAAGGTTTCCCACTGTCATCATTTGGAATGAATTTTGGACTATCGCTAATACCGTCATCATATAAATTATTATTTAAGTTTGCACTTTCATTAGTAGCAAAGGTTGACACTGAAATATTAGTTTTCATTTCAGTAGTATCATCATGTACACTTAAGTTATTGAAATCATCTGTAATATGAAAAGAAACATTGTTAGGCTTTGAGTCTAGTGTATCCTCATTTTGATGAGTTCCAAAAGATGTTAACAAGTCACTAAATGATTCTATTTTATATTCTTCAGACTTCTCAAACTTGGACTTCTTAAAGGAATTAAATAAGTCATCGAAATTTGGTATCTCTGCATTAGTGCCCATATTTTCATTATTTCTTTCATCAAATATTTTATTATCATCTAAAATCTGTGTTGTAGGCAGACTTGTATTGGGGGATTTAGGGGCACACACTGAGACATAACTACTTGAATCTGAGTGATCTAAATCATATTTTTCTTCATCCCATAAATTACATAATTCAACAGAACTATTCATAGCAGTAATCATGTTATTAAATTTTGTTTTTTCATTTCCTTCACTTAGTATAGTAATGGCTGTACCATAAGATCCAAACCTTCCAGCTCTTCCAATTCTATGTAAATATGTTTGCCACTCATGGGGCGGCTCAAAATTTATGACTAAATCCACATTTGAGGCATCAATGCCACGAGCTGCTAAATCAGTAGATATTAATATTCTGCATTTATATTCTTGCAATGTTTTTAAAGCATCTAATCGGTCAGATTGCTCTTGTTGGCCATGCAACTGTTCTGCAGGCCACTTTTCTTTTATTAACATTTTAGACAATTCTTTCACTCTGACCTGGAAATTACAGAAGATAAGGCATTGTTTGAATCGCCTCTTAGTTAAAATTTTCAGAAGTTCTTCAAACCTATACTGTGTTTGTCTAATAATGTGAGTGTGTGACTCTACAGTGGTAACTAATTGTCTGATGCCTAGCAATATGTTGGTGGTATCTGGACATATGTGTTGTGCATTTTGTACATACTTTTTAATTACAGTTGTTAATGATTCAGGGTATGTGGCACTACTCAAGATGACTTGCTTCTGTTTAGGTAAAACTGAAAATATGTAGTTTATATCAGCTAGGAAGCTTTTATCCAAAAGCTTATCTGCTTCATCTAACACTAAGAATCTTACAGAAGATATGTTTATATATTTATCATGAATTAAATGCCGCAATCTCCCTGGGCTGCCCACCACAATATGAACTCTTTTTTTAAATTTAGCTATGTCATCTTGCACAGGTAAACCACCAATCACCACTTCAACATTTAAACCTGAAACAACAACATCATAAGACTAAATACCAAAAATAACACTGATTTTATTAGTATAATTAACTAAATAGCAGCTAAACTGTTTATTTACTAATATCAGGGGAGTAGCGAGGGGTTAGGGCGCAGGGGCATTGCCCATGACGGTTCTTAGCTGTGTTGCTTTCATTATTAAATAAATTGCTAAATTAACGTTGAGGTACCCATATATTTGCTTCCAAAGGTTATTCATCTTTTGTTGGTTTAACATCTTTCTCTTCTTTTTGATCAAGAACTGCTATGAGCACTAGGTCCCAAACTTTATAAACATACAACAAGTTTGCTTTAAGAGAAATCTACTGCTCTAAAGAACTTTAAGTTCTAAAGAAGATATATACTACTGTGAAAAAATATATGGGCGAGCACAGTGTCTAATCACACCTCAGCATGCTTGCATGGACACTTCGGTATGATGAAGGACGTCGCTGCATTGTGTGCGCTTACATGAAGGAATCCAAATTATCCCCTGCCGAGCCATCCCTATAATGTGCGCCACGCCTCAGAAAGCATTGTGGAGCGTCGTAATTTTAGTGTTGTACGTCTTGAACATCGCCGCATTTATAATATTATAAAAATTAAGCAAATTTATTTGACTTTAACAAATTATTAAATGGTGTCAAATTTCTGGTTGGCCTCGGGTGCCAAAAGATCATGCTACTCCGTTGAATAATACTAATGCATAATATCATAGAATCAATATTGTAATGGATTAGAAAAATTTTATTACAACTTTGGCTTACCTTTATAACAGGAACCTATTTGTTTTATAGCATCACATATTTGAAATGCAATTTCTCTTGTGGGAGCCAATATTAGAGTTTGCAAATCTTTACTTAACTCCAGTTTTTCTAATGCTATTATAGTGAAAACAGCTGTTTTGCCAGTTCCTGATTTTGCTTCTAATATAAGATCTGAAAAAAATAACTTTTATGAATGACCAATCAATCAAATCAATATTTATTTGCATAAAACAGGATACATAATGATGTTGCAAAATTTATAAGTCCGCTGAATTATAACCTCATGGAGGTATGCAAATTTTAAATGTTGTCTTTATATTACATTAATTAATTAACAAAAAAAAAACATTAACGCCATGTTGCATGATCATAAATTTAAAAATGTCATTGTTACGGCAAAGAAAATAACATACAATGTCAAAAATACAATACAATACAATGTCAAAAATACAATTCAATGTCAAAAATATAATACCATGTCAAAAATACAGTACAATGTCCAAAAGAAACAGCTAATGTAGTCAAAATTTATCAGAAAGAAAGTCTTGAACAGCGTAATAGCATTTTTCTATGACAAGGTTTCTTAATCTTAATTTGAATGTGTCTATATTTGTTTCCCTTACACGTTTGGGTACTTAATTATATATTTTTGGCCCCATACAAAAGATGCTATGATGCATTAGTGTAGTTTTTGCCCTGCACAAACACAATTTACTGTCATCTCTTTGGTGGCGATGTGGATTTTCAGATATCATGTGAAACCGATTAAGATTTGATTTGACAAATACAGCTACTTCATAAATGTAGAGGGAGGGTAGGGTCATGATGCTATATTTTTTAAAATAAGGCATGCAACTATCGGTTGGCTTCAAAGAGAACATGGCCCTGATGCACCGTTTCTGTGCCCTGAAGATCATCAGTTTATTTGTTGAGTTACCCCAGAAGATAATACCATACCTAAGGGCCGACGCCACCAATCCATGATACGCTGTTAATAGTGCACTAACATTTACTATTTTTGCTAATTCATATAACGCATAAACTGTTTTACTAATTTTTTTACATAAGTGCTCTATATGTGGCTTCCATGTCAACTTACTGTCTATTACTAATCCTAGAAACTTAGTTGTGTCTACTTGTTGTATGTTTTGTTCGTCAATTTTTATGTTTAAAAGATTGCACGATGTAATACGTTGACTAAAATGCATTATTAACGTTTTCTTAATATTAATTTTTAGATTATTTAAAATCATCCAGTCAACAATTGCTCTAAGCGTATTATTTATTTCGCGTTCGTAGGTATTTTTATCAGCGAGCTTGATAGTGACCGTGCTGTCATCCGCAAATAGGGTTAGTGGATGTTTTACGGCTTTAGGCATGTCATTTATATAGAGAATGAATAAGAGCGGTCCGAGTACACTGCCTTGTGGTACTCCGTACACAATTTTTTTAGGCTCGGAACGGAATGTTTCTTCTTTTCTTGAAATTGTATTAATTCTAGTTACTTCTGTATGTTGTATACGATTTTTTAAATATGATTCTATTAGCTTTAAAATGTTACCTCGTATTCCGTATGAATCAAGTTTCAATAGTAGAGTCTCGTGCTCTACGTAGTCGAAGGCTTGAGTCATATCCATGTAGATAGAGCAAATAGGTGATCTGTTATCAACATTTTTCATAATAACATCTAAGAAGTCATAAATGGCCATATTTATGGATTTATTTTTTCGGAATCCTTTTTGTTCTTGTGCTAGTAAACCTTTATTTTCAACATAGTTATACATTTCAGTATAGATATACTTTTCGAAGATATAGATATAACAGATATTAAGGTTATGGGTCGGTAGTTAGCTATATTATCTCTACATTCTTTTTTATAGATAGGCTTACGACTACTGTTTTCAACCGATCTGGAAATATACCCGTTTCTATACATTGATTTATTATGAAGCTAATAGGTTGACAAATATTGATACCTACTGTTTTTATTACTTTGGTAGTAATTTCGTCATACCCAACGCTCTTTGTATTTTTTAGGCCCTTTATAATTGATAATATCTCATGGGGGGAGCTCGGTTTCATAAATATCGACTTTTGAGTAGAACATAAATGTTTCGTAAACTGAGTTGTTTTTTGAAGTGTCCTAGGATTTATTTTATTAATAAAAAAAATTGTTAAACTCATTACACATTGTTAGCGGATTGGTAATAGTTGCATCTCTTATTTTAATACAGTTTATAGATTCACGCGGGACATTTTGTTTTATATTATTTATAAGGTTCCATGTAGTTTTTGTTTTATTGTGTGAAATATTAATTGCATGATTGTTTTGTGATAGCTGAGTCAATTTAATTATTTTATTATATCTTTTAGAGTACTGGGTAAATTTACATTTATTTAAATCATTCGGGTTTTTCCAGTATTGCCACAAAAGTTCTCTTTTATTTCTACTGCATGTCTTTATACCACGTGACACCCACATAGGTTTTTTATGCATTCTAATAGTGATTTTCCGAAAGGGAAAACATAAATTATAAAACAATTTAAATTCTTCATAAAACATATTATATGCTACATTTGGATCTATGGTATATTTATTATAATTAACAAACATGAATAAAATACAAACTAAAAGTAACTAATTAAAAATAAAACTAACTTATATACAACTATTCTAAATCTATACTACTTGGCAAGGTTCCCAGAATGCTGGCAGCATTACCACGTTGAATGGCAATGCTTACTTGCTGTGCAAAGTAGAAACCAGCACTCGGAGAACGTGCCGCACTTAAGAGGGCCGCTGGATCTTGAGTTTCATATATATCAGAGAAAGTTAGACTTTTCACACAGTTTTTAAACTTAGCAAGATTTTCTTTATTGTAATCTCTGCGCCGAATTGACCATTGTTTAAGAATACAACATTTTTTTACAGTAAATTGCAATAATTGCGCAGTGTGGTCCGATATACCAAAGTCTATAACGCGTGACTTAATGCTATGGTAAATATTATGTGCAAAGTTATCTATACAAGTACCGCTACTTTTTCGAGTAGGTTCTCTTAGTTGTAGTCTTAAGTTATGGTTTAAAAGAATACATTCAAATTCAATTGCAGTGTTGCTGTTAATTAACATATTTATATTCAAATCCCCAGCGATGATCACTTTATGTGTTTTATAATGTTTTTTTAGATTAAGTAATACCTTGTCAAGTCTATCAAAGAACATAGAAAGACTACTTGCAAGAGGAACTCTATATAAACACATTACAATAACATTATACATGGTCAGTTCTACAGCACAACATTCAAAGATAGAGTTTAGAGGCAATGTAATTGATTCAGGGATCGTTTTCCATGACTATGCCACATTTTACATTCTGTTGTCAATATTACGTTCAAAAAAGTTTTATGTGATATACTGAACTAGCCTGACACGCTTGGTTTCACTCACATTACTACATTTCCCAAGTGAACTTCATGATTAAATATAGTCTATAACCTTTCTTGATAAATCTTACACTGAACGAATTTTCAAAGCAAACAAACTAACTCCTCAACTTTATATATTAGTATATAGATTAAAGGTCAGTGGGTAGTCAAATATATTATACTAGTGCCTGCTAATTTATCTCATCAAAAATAATAGTATGATTTAGATAGATAGATTTTTAGATTTTTTCTAATTTTTACTAAAGCTAACTCAAATCTATCTAAATTTGATCAACAAAATCACATAAGTTTACAGCTGAAACATAAAGTTAACCAAGACTAAAGAATATTTACCAAATCCACATTTCCCCAGAGGTATAGCGTGTAACTGTATAGGCGAAGGTTTATAGAAACCCGAATTTGTTAATCCTTGAAGAGTATTGCCGGCAAGCAGCATTGTATCAAAGGTTACATCTTGGGATATTTGTATGTCTTGTGTCCTCAGTTCATCAGTTACGGAGTGGCCAAGAACCATGATTATTTATTGTATTTAATAAACTGTTTACCCGATTTAACCTGTATTTTAATTGTCAAAATTATTAAAACTGTCTCACATTGTTAGAAATTTTGACACTTGAATTTTTAAACGTTTCTAAACTGCAATAGGACCTTGAGTGGGAACATATAGGAATATATTTTTATATGATTTAGACCAGCAGCGTGTTCCATTTCCCGGGTAGCAACTTTCCCATCTTGTTTTACATACATACATATAATCACGCCTTTCTCCCATGGGGGTAGGCAGAAACTACTCTTGTTTTGAAAATAATTTAATGATTTAATTAAAGTAGTGGGTCACGAAGGGGCCACGTGAAAATTACCCGGCCATGGCAAAACAATATTTGGAAAGCACTGATTTAAATTTAAACTTTACTAGATTTATGAAGTTATACGAAAACAATAGTGGTGGGCGTTGCGACGACGAACCGTTTTCAAAGACCGTTTTATGTTCTGCAACGGTGCAACCGTTTTTACGTGGTGGGTCCAAACAGTTTTCGTCCTTTTCGTTGCAGAAACCCAGAAACCAGTCTTCGAATAACTTGATGACTTGATTTTTTACTTTACGTCTAAGAAAATACAGTTGAAAACCCATTAATTCAACTACCACACTCGTCGCGTCGTCGTTCATATCGTTTCACACAAACTGTTCTTCCAATGAAAAGTGAACTTTTTGACAACGAAATACAGTCGATATTTTATTACCGTTATCAGTGCTATCGTTCGTGGCGCGACGGTCAAACCCGTGCAACCTTATTTTTGTTGACTTGTGTAGAGCAAAATCGCCTTGCTGAATGAATTGGGATAATTGGTAAATAAATTTTCTGGAACTCGAGCCGGAGAGCGACCGATAAAACGAATTTAGTAAACTGTTTCATACATTTGCAACTGGAAACTGTTAGTAGTTGTAAGAAACTGCAACTACTTCACTCGACGAGTTTCGTCTTATAAGCCGTGTTCAAACCAATTACGACGACGACCGTTTTCTGCAACCGTTTTCGTCGTCGGAAAAACGGTTGCGTTTCGTCCGCAAGGAATTCGACAACGACCCACCACTAGAAAACAAAGATTTGGGCAGATATAGTGAGCAAAGTGATCCTGATGGTACATACTGTCGGACATAATAAAGTTATCCGTTGGATAGTATCAAATTTTATATCTTTATAAAATTGTATTTTATTATATACACTATATGTGGCTTTCTATATTTTACACTCTTTTGTTAATGCTCTCGATTGAGTATAATCTGTGGTTAGCAATCGGTTTCAGAACGGAATTAATTTTGTGAAATGGCGAATTTGTGATTTCTATGGTTGATTTTATTGTATTTATTAAGATCATTTTATACCTAAAACATGCTGTTTTGTGCCATTATTAACTTAGTGCACAGCATATAATATACCTGTTTCGGATTATCGTTAGTATTATGATAAACGGAACCAGTTGATTGCATTTTTGTCAAGTGTTGGGTTTCTTCGGGAAACAAAATTTGCTTGGGTGAGTAGCTCTCACTTATTTTTAATAACAGTAGATACCTCGATTTAACTTAATATTGCTAAAATTATTTAACAATGTCCTTCCTAAAATTTACTAGTTATGAATACATAGCTATACAAAATCTTATTTAGGTCACGAAAATAATACACAAATAATGTATAACCATAATATTGTATGTTTTTAGTAACATTTTTGATATTATATGATATTAATTTTATATTTTTCTACAATTAGTAACTGCGAGATTGATAAACTATAATTTTTTGCAATTGTCAATAAAATTAAAATTTGCTATAATTATTAATGTAATGCTATTTAAAATATGAAGTTTGTATCATGCCCCCATAGGAACGGCTTATGCCAGTAAAATATTGGGACTAAGTGATCTTTTAATTTTTTTATTACTACAAAAAGGCAGTATATTATCATCACCAAATGATGCATTGTAATATATCTAAGATAAAAAATAATTCTTAAATAAGTTTAATTGCTTATAACTAATTCATTCAAGTTTTATACTGCTATATAGGTTGAACATTGACCATATGCTATTAACATACTTATCTTTGTTCAATTACATTTATTAGTATTGTGTTTTGGCTCAATCATATCAAATCATAGCATGTCATGTTCCCGAGTATCCCCAGTATTGGGCCATCAAATAAGATTCCTAGATGCAACATTCCTGCTTTGTTTTAAAAATAATACCAACTGTTGATCGAGCCATAGTAAATGTTCTTAAATAAAACATTTTTACTATTAATAAATGTAATGTAGGGCAACCCAGCTGTCAAAGCCTTAACTTGTGAAAAAGTCAGTGTCTAATCTAAGAGAAAAATAAAATACAAATTGAACTGTTGACACCTTAAAAACGTCATTTAAGTGCGCGTTATGTCATTCGCGTGAAGTGCATTAATAAAGTTGTTAGTGAACAATAAAACACCCAAAAACGAGTGCAAACTTAGATAAATACGCTTGCATTTATCTACCCCCAACATAGTTTTTTATCAAATGTCAGATTATTTGATATTTTACCCTCAATTCTACAGATTAGTGACTGTCACTTGTCAAATATACCAGCTGTCACCAAGAAAGTGTTACCAATAAATAAAAAAATCTACGTTTTACGGTAATTTGAAAAAAATAGCGAACTTCTCGTGTGAATCAAAATAAAATGAGTGACCACAAAACTAAAAACCCTAATTCATCAAATACCTATCCTTGCCAATACAAGCCCGCCCCGAAACCTTGTCGGGCTGATTAAAGTTTAATCTGGTTAAACTCCAAACGCAGATATGGGTTCTATGAAAAACAACAACGTCTCCCAACTACTCCAACAAACACATCAACTTGATCCTCCTCTTGAGAAGGTCACTAAACAAGAAGTTAAAATCGTCATCAAGGGGTTAGATCCCAATAAAGCTCCAGGCTACGACCTCATTACGGGCAAAACACTTAAAGAGCTACCTGCAGAAGGTATAACATACCTAACACTCCTATTTAATGCAATACTACAAAGATGCTCAGTGCCCCCCCAGTGGAAAGTAGCCCAAATCAAAATGATTCTCAAACCAGGGAAGGCCCCAGTCGATACAAAGTCCTATAGACCCATCAGCTTGTTACCCATAACTTCGAAAAATTATGGAGATACTCTTTCTTAGAAGATTACTACCAATCATATCAAAAAATAAGATCTTACCTTTTTTTTTTTTTTTTATTTTTTATTATTTAATCCACAATCAGTCTTAAAACTATGAGCGGATGGGTTGTGAGGCGGTTATCTTGGTGGGTGTGCTTTCCAGTGAGGGCACTACCCTTGTTGAAGGAAGCTACATTCTATCGTGCAGCTTCAAGATGGCATGCCTCTTCAGGCGATTAGGGTAATCTTGGGTTTTCAGTTGGGATGCCAACTCATTGCAATGTGTAGCAAGTCTTTGTTGGTATTTTTTTGCCATGGATCGAATTTCATCTTTCACTGTGTTCATTTCTAGGTTTTGGTGGATTTCGCTATTGGTGATAAACCATGGAACATTTGCCACTGTGCGGAGGATAATGTTTTGGAGCCTCTGTATTATGCTGATATTGGAGTCGCTGGCGCTTCCCCATAGTTGTATACCGTACATCCACACAGGCTTTAAGATTGCCTTATAGATTAATAGCTTATTATCCACCGACAATTTGCTGTTGCGTCCTAGGAGCCAGAGCATAGATTTATATTTTATATTAAGCTCTTCTCTTTTAGCTCTTATGTGGTTTTTCCACGTCAGTCTGCGATCCAGATGGAAGCCTAGATATTTTACGTTTTCACCATGGGGTAGAGTGGCATCTCCAAGATGAACTGGGGGACAATCTCCCTTTTTTAGTGTGAATGTTACATGAGTGGATTTTGAAGAACTCGCTTTTATTTTCCATATCTTCAGCCAGTTGTTTACTGTATCCAATCCAGTCTGTAGGCAACGCGAGGCTATTTCTGGACTTTTGTTGTTAGCTATTAGTGCTGTGTCATCGGCAAAGGTGGCAATGGTTACTCCTGGCACTTCCGGTATGTCTGCAGTGAATACGGTATAGAGCACGGGTCCCAATACTGAGCCCTGTGGTACTCCTGCCTTGATGTCATGAAATGCCGATGTTTCCCCTGATTCCTTGACTTGGAATATTCTGTCCATCAGATATGACTCCATCAGTACGTAAAAGCTATGTGGCAGTTTGGTTTTTAATTTGTATAGAAGTCCTGGATGCCAAACTTTATCGAATGCTTGCTGTATATCTAAGAATGCCGAGGAGCAGTATTCCTTCCTTTCCAGAGCTTCTCTGATTTTATCTATAACTCTGTGGACTTGCTCTATTGTTGAGTGACCTTGTCGAAAACCAAATTGGTGGTTTGGAATTATTGCATCTCTGGACAGAAATGGTTGTATCCTTTTTAAGATGATTTTTTCGCATATCTTTGATAGAATCGGTAGAAGGCTGATCGGTCTATATGATTCTACATTGTTGGGAGGTTTACCAGCCTTAAGTATCATTATTATCTGTGAGACTTTCCACAGCGAGGGATAATACTGCACTCTAAGAACACCATTATATAAGGTGGTTAGATACACTATGGCTTTCCGGGGAAGGTGTATCAGAATTTCTTTTGTGATAAGATCATATCCTGGTGCCTTTCTATCATTCAGGTCCTTGATGGTTCTCCAGACTTCTCGTACCGTAACAGGGTTTGCCGGCAATGCCATTTGGAATGGTTGGTTCAAGACGCTTTCTATATTAGCCTCTAAATCGTCATTTGTTCCATTCGGTGTGAAGACGGTTGCTAGATGACAAGCAAAAAGGTTAGCTTTCTCTTGTGCTGTTCTAGCCCAGGTGTTATTACTTTTCCGGAGGGGAGGTTTGGCAGCTTGAGGTCTATCTAGATTTTTGGTAAATTTCCACAGAGAGTAATTGGTAGAAGCAGTTGGTGTAAGTGATTCCAATTTGCTTCCCAGAGATGCATCATGCCAACCTTGCAGTGCCGTTTTAAGTTGTAGTATGGCTTTATTCAGCATTCTCTTATCTTCTTTATGTTGGCTTAGGTGCCAGACGCGACGGAGCCTTCTTTTTTCCAGGATTTGTTTCCTTATTTCTAGTGGAAGATTTACGGTGCCACCTGCATGGTATAGTACTGGTGTGGATTTCCAACAAGCCTCTTGAATAATATTTGTTATATTTTCCGTGGCATTTTCAATATCTTCTGGACTCTTCAATGCTATTTTGAGGTTGATGTTTTTCTCAACGTATTCCCGAAATGATTTCCAATCCGTGCGACTATTTGTTAGTGTCATGGGTCTTTCCACTTCAATGACAGCTGTGCTAACAGTAAGTAGAACGGGTGTATGATCGGAAGAGCTATCCAGACATGATTCTGGCTTCAGGTAATGTTTGGATAGACCTTTGATGATGAAGAAATCTAGTAAGTCCGGTACTTTGTTTGGGTCTGTCGGCCAGTAGGTCGGTTCTAGTGCCAGTGTAAGATCTTACCTGACCATCAATTTGGGTTTCGTCAGAAACACAGCACTATTGAACAGGTACAGCGACTCACTAAAACCATTGTAACCGCATTTGAAGAAAAGAAGTTTTGTACTGCTGCCTTTCTAGACATCTCTCAGGCATTCGACCGTGTATGGCATGAGGGACTTCTTTCAAAAATTAAGAAACAACTTCCAATAAATTACTTCAACTTTATTAAGTCATACTTAAATGAAAGACATTTCTTTGTAAAACAAGGAATGGAAACATCAGACCTTCATGAGATCCAAGCAGGCGTTCCCCAGGGCAGTGTCATGGGTCCAACACTGTATTTGATTTACACGGCAGACCTCCCAACCGCAGCAGGAGTCATCACGGGCACATTTGCTGATGATACAGCAATCCTCGCAATGGACCCATCAACAGAAATTGCATCGCAGAAGCTACAAACTAGTCTCAACCAAATATATCAGTGGCTTAAAGACTGGCGTATCAAGGCAAATGAGACCAAATCTGTCCAAGTAACATTCAGTACTAGACGAGGAACATGCCCCTCTGTCTCTATCAATGGTGTCCAATTTGACTGCACCGGTGGCTCAGTGGTTACGATAGTTGCCTCTGAGACCTGGTGTTCTGGGTTCGATTCCCACCCGGGACAATTATTTGTGTGAACCACAAATAGTTGTTCTGAGTCTGGGTGTTCTTTGTGTCCGTGAAATGAATGTTTGTAAAGTCCCCCGCGACGCAGGGATTTATTTCCCTAGTGCGGGAGTTGTCTTTTTAAAAGATTAAAGAAAGATTAAAAAAGATTAATTACCACAAAAGGACCACGCTAAGTACTTGGGTGTGTACATGGATAGGAGACTAACATGGTCGAAACACATCCTCACAAAGCGACTAGCCATGGGGCAACAAGTACGAAAAATGAACTGGCTTCTTAATAGAAAGTCTAAACTATCACTTGAAAACAAACTTCTTATCTATAAATCCATAATCAAACCAATATGGACATATGGGATACAGCTTTGGGGAACTGCAGCGAAGTCTCACACCAACATAATCCAACGGTTCCAAAAATACTAAGGATGATTACAAATGCTCCTTGGTATGTCACGATCAACAGACTCCATCATGACCTCAATGTTAAAACCGTCACAGAGGAAATTTCTGAAAGAGCCAAAAATTATAAGAAACGCCTTAGTGAGCATCCAAATGTATTGGCTAGCAATCTTATGAATCCACAAACAAATACCAGGAGACTGAAACGGAAGATTCCTCAAGACCTGATCATCTAGACCCCATAAAAATAGACCCAGATATAGCTGAGGACTATTCAAGATACATAAACCCTCCCACCTATTGCTGAATATCTAAAATGATGATTGTAATAAATAAATATGGAAAAAAAAAAAAAAAAAAAATTGTATTATTTTACCAAGTGGAACAAACTTGCGTTCAAAAGTATATTAGGGCACTAAGAAAAATTGCCATAGCCATAGCAGAACAATGTTTGTGAAACACTAACCTATTGGATTAAAAAACTAGATAGACCTATTTACTAGCATAAACAATATGAATATCTGTTTGGTAGTTATTTAAGTAAATTGCTTACTTTAATATAAAACACTGGTTTATATAACCACTCTATCGGACCCGCTGGAGAAGAGTGCGCCCGAGAACGCGACGCGTCCCCCCTAGCCTTCCTGGACCTTAGTTTGCTAAGAACCTTCCGATGCCCACGTAGACCCGAAGTCCGAGAGGCCCGCAAACTATAAAGTAGAGCAACAGTTGCACAAAACTCCCCTAAAAAACTAAAAGCCATAATCCCTCAATCTCCCCGTCAGCGACCTCCCTGAGCCCTCTGCCCACCATAGGTTGCCCAGGTTGTATAGTTTGTAGTGTTTAAACCATTTATCTAGGCTGGAGCTCTGCTTGCCTTTATGCCCAGTAAAGTAGCAAAAGCTAACAAAATATGTGTGTCTGAAAAAAAAAAAAAAAAACACACTGGTTTATATGGAGCAATGCAAAACAGCAAATACAAATCTTTTGAAAGTAAAATGCAAGATTTGGCTAATGTGTGTAGTTGTATCTCTATAAAGAAATAATAGTTCTATATCCATTGACAACAGTGAAGTACCATTTGAATTATGTACAAACCTAGAGCATATACCTCAAACTAACTCAAACAGTACCTCTCTGGTACATACTGAATGTGATTACACATCAGTTTTGTATACAGATGACATAGGTCTGGGGTCACTGCTAAATAACAAGCTAAGTCTCCCCTCATATAATTGTTGTATTCGGGGATTGCACTTCAAAGATTTAGTAGATAAAATAATTTATTAAAAACATAGTGATAAGTCCTGCATAACATTATTAGTAGGAAATTGTAAAAACTTCATGAAGAAAGACATTACAGACAGTTTTACTAGGATGTTAGATTTGAATTGCAGTAAGATAGAATTGTGTGCCTTCCCTTATATAGATAACATGCCTGACAGTACCAATAAATATATTCATATGTTGAATAACCACATACAATTTTTGGTCAGTCATTATAGTGACAAATTTATATTTTTTGATATAAATGGACGGAGAGCTGACAACCGAAACGGCAAGTGATTTGATCATTCATAAAAATGATTTATCAGCTTACCTGGAGCATTCTAAGCATAAAGACGTCGACCTGGCAGGATTCGCGTGGTGGATGTGGGGGTTATGGGGTGGGAAAAAAATAAAAAAAAAAGGTAATGTGATCAGGATTACTTTTTATGCCAAAAGGTTTGCCTACCTCCCCAAAGCACACAAAAAAAATCTGGCGTCATTTGGTTGGTGGAAAGGTATCGCCAGGCTTAATTAAAGGGGGGGAAAAAAAATTATTTTTAGGTAATAAGAACAAGTCTGGCTTTTTTTGTGCTTAAAGTTTATTATTCCTAGAGGCTAGGAAAAAAAAGCCAGCCAATAATAGTGGTGGGAACATGTCGAAAAAATTAATTGAAAATTTATATTTTAAATTGTATTTTGCTCGAGAAAGAGCTAAGGGGCATGAAAAAGAGCGCGTGGTGGGGATACACGCGACGACTGCGTCCGTGCTCTCTCGGTAATGTGCCTGTAATTGGTTTACGTAAATAAATATGATTTTTATTCACATTACCTTTTTTTTTATTTTTTTCCCACCCTATAACTACCACATCCACCACGCGAATCCTGCCAGGTCGACGTCTTTATGCTTAGAATGCTCCAGGTAAGCTGATAAATCATTTTTATGAATGATCAAATTACCTTGCCTTTTCGGACGTCAGCTCTTAGTCCAATAGCTTTATGATTAGTTGTAAGGTGACCAGGAATACAGTTTTTGTCCTGAAAAAGTCATTAAAAGTAATTGCTACTTTATTAGCAACTCATACATAGTATGACAAAGCCTTTATTTTTAAAATACTTTAGTAATGTTACTAAAATTAATTTAGATAGTAATTTAAACCTAATGGTTTAAATTACTATCTAAATAGTGAGACAATGGAGGAGTGTGATAATTTTTTGGTTTTATCTCACCAGAACATTAACCGCTTCTCTGGCAAAATTCTAGTTATGGAACTTTTTACAGAAAAGTTCAATAGTGATGTTTTATGTTTTACAGAAACCTGGTTGAAGGCACACAAAATGGGTTTTAATGTGAATGGCTTTACAGTTGCTAGCTTCTATAATAGGGTATCGGCTGAGGGAGGGGGTGTACTTATTCTAATAAGGAACAATGTAAAATGTAAGGAATGGAAAGACATCAGTAATTGAAATACAGTTTTATTATATTATATGTGTATATAGACCTCCATCATCAGACTTTCAGCTATTTATTAAAAATATGGAATATATTTAAAAAAAGTTAGTTAAAAGCAATAAAGAAGTTATTATTTGCGGTGATTTTAATATAAATATACTATAAGATTCACTAGAGAAAAATAATCTTCTCTGTCTGTTTAGGTCTTTTAATCTTAGTGTTTTATATTCTAAGCCCACTAGACTCGACAACAGCTACCTGCATTGATAACATAGTCACAAACTTTGAAGTAGTTGATAAATGCCTGGTATCTGGTGTTCGTTCTGACCATAAATGTCAAATAGTTAAATTAAATAATAAAGTTACTTTTGACAAGTCAATTATATGTTTCAGATAAGTTTCAAATAAAAATTTACACCAATTTAGCAATAATTTAAAATTAAGATTAAATAATGTTACCTTAGATTCAAGTTGCTGTAATATTATGTATAATACATTATTCCAATGTATACATGAGGAATTTGAGAGGGTTTGCAAAATTAAACATATAGAGATTGACCCAAATAAGTTGAAATTTAGTACTTGGGCAACTAAAGGTATAAAGCGGAGTAGAGATGTTTTGTTTGAAATGTATGACATAAGGTCCTTTACACCTGATGAAAATTTTACAAATTATGTTAGGAAATATTCAAGTATTTTTAAAGAAGTATGTATACAGGCTAAGTCAATATATATAAGAGACAAAATACAAAAATCAGATAATAAAAAAAAGTCTACTTGGCAAATGATAAATACTGAAACTGGTAAGAATAAAATTAAAGATAGATCAATAATGTTAGATATAAACAACAATCTGGTATCAGACAAGGATATGGTTGCCAATTTCTTTGCTAATTTTTTTACTGATATTCCGATTGAAACTACCAAGTATCTTTCATCATCCCCGAAAAATGCTGAAGAACTCCTTAAAGCAAATATTAATTTACATGTTCCCAAATTCAGTTACCAACTAGTCAATGATATAGATATCGTAAAGGCGTTTCGGACTATTAAAATAAAAGGTACTGAAGACTTGTGGGGACTCTCAGTAAAAGTTATTGATACCGTTATACAAAATATTGCTCCAATTCTAGCGGCTATCTTCAATAAGTCTATAACTGACAGTGTTTTTCCTGACCTAATGAAATTAAGCAGAATTGTTCCTATATTTAAGTCAGGTTGCTCTAATAACGCGACTAATTATATTTCAATACTACCAACTTTAAGCAAAATATTTGAAAAAATAATGCTTGGCCAAATGTTGACTCATTTTAATGTAAATGGGATATTGCACGACAAGCAGTTTGGATTTACGAAGGGTCGTTCAACTCAAGACGCGGGAAGTACTTTGATTAAATCTATATTGGAGGCTTGGGAGGGTTCGCAGGATGCTCTGGGAGTCTTTTGTGACCTTTTCAAGGCATTCGATTGGGTAAATCTTGAAACGCTCGTGCTAAAGTTGAAATATTATGGTATTTGTGATAAATCACTTGATCTTGTAATATCCTATTTATCAGATAGAAAACAAATAGTATCTATAGACGGCGTGATTTCTGAAGGGCATTTTGTTAAAATGGGGGTGCCGCAGGGATCAATCTTAGGTCCTTTTCTTTTTCTAGTTTATATAAATGATCTCCCATACCTAATTAATGAACTATCAGACATTGTTGACCAATGACACATAATTGATTTTTAAAGTTAAAAGAAAAAATACTGATCTAATTGAACATAATCGAACATTCGGTTTAATTGCAAACTGGTTTTCCGCAAATAATCTTTTGCTTAATGCAGGAAAAACCAAATGTGTAATCAATTCCATCCCAGTAGTTTCATTGAATGGAGAAACATTAGATTTGGTCACTTCTACCGTATTTTTAGGAATTACCTTAGATTCTTAACTACAATGGGGCCCTCATATTGAAAAACTCACTGGTAGATTAAGTTCAGCTTCGTACGCTGTGCGGAAAATCAGACAGTTTTCCGATTTAGCCACGGATAGGCTAGTGTATTTCGCGTATTTTCATAGCATTATGTCTTATGGAATTCTGTTGTGGGGGTCAGCCGCCGATGTAAATACTATATTCGTATTACAAAAACGAGTTACCTTAACTATTAATACCGCTAGTTCTGTCTCAATATCATTCAATCTTATTGAGCAAAAATAAACAAATAATAACAAGACAACCGTTTGGGCAATAAATGTGTGTGCCTACTAAAATATAAATTAAAATAACTGGACCTAAACCCCGCGTAATTGCCCATTTGAGTATGTTTCGCCGGACCGCCTCATGTGGGCCGTGTTGAAACCGGTGGTAGAGTAACCTACTGAGTTTGTTTCGCCGGATCTTCTCAGTTGGGGCGCATTGGATCCGGTGGTAGCATTAAAGCGCGTCCGTCGTTATATGCTCATGGTCCACCCAAATAATGACAATTGTTTTGGCATAACATAGACAGAAAAAGCATTTTGCCTCCTAGCGACAATATACATTAATTATAATAATTAATTTAATTATAAATAAGTAATTTGAATAGGTTTATAAATAAACAACAAATGTAATTTAAGATAAATATGATTAATTTTCAAATAATGTTTGACGATTTACAATTGCCTGTAATTGGTTTACGTAAATAAAAATGATTTTTATTTTATTTTATAATGGTGTACTACATAATAACAGTTTAAAATATAAACAATGGAGGATAACTTTGTTCTGGCTCCACCCTTTATAGCAGAACTTTTTCTGTTATAATAATATTTTGCATAAGTGTGGATTGCATAAACTCAATTTGGCAGCTTTTTTTTTGTAATTCTCTCATTTATCATACATTCAAACCTCATAAATTTGTAAGTTATAATCATCATTAGGCATACATTTTATATCCATCATATTTATGGGAAGGTCAAAATCATCTATAGGTATAAATTTCAAGCGAGCATGCAGCAGGCATGATTTCTGTCATTGCTCTGGTGCTGCCCTCTCACTGTAAATTATGTTGAAAGAAAATATATTGATATTCACCAATTTTTTAGGCCCCTACGTTTTGTGACATTTCTAAATCCTATATATGTAAGTAGGTATTAAATGAAAAATCCTGATCTATTAGAGAAAAACGCAAAAAATCATGCAATATGTGAGACATACTTTATGGATGACCTAACCTACTTAACAATCACAAACAAAATTTTATTCAAGAGTCTATTCTGTCAAAAAGATCTAAGAAGCCAATTTGTCTAGGTTTTCTTTTTCGTTGTACTGGGAACAACATCAATAGTGTTTGCAGGAGTGTGAGAGATTATCTGAAGTGAAGATGGCTAGAAGAAGAACTCTCGTGTAATATGCCTATGTATATGTTAAATTATATAGACAATGATGATTACTACATATTATAACATAAAGTCCCCTTTATTTATATTCCAAAACTGTAAACTCAAAAACTATGAGCTAGTCCTTGATAAATAGTTTTAAACTTTTTTTTTTCTCAGGCCTCAACTATGAATAATAATTGTGGCATTGGTGGAGGCGCTGTGCCAGCTGTCGGTGGGCCATATGAAGCTAAGATTGCAGGGCTTTATGATCTATTAGACACTCTTGGCTCTGGACACTTTGCAGTCGTAAAGTCTGCTCGTCATGTCTTCACCGGAGAAAAGGTTGCAGTTAAAGTTATTGACAAGAGCAAACTTGATGAAGTCTCTAAATCACATTTATTTCAAGAGGTAATAATTACCGGTATTTAATGTTGTACCTCATGTGTGAACTACACAATTACAACTATTCCAATAAGTAATTTCTTTTATGTGTGTAAACATAAACATTATTTATTAATTATTATTATTGGTAGAAGAGTCCATTATTTGTAAGAATTTTGAAATTGCTTTTGAATAGTAACTCTGATAGAGGCACTGTTCCTTAAGACCCTCAGATAAATATACATATACTATCTGATCCCCGCGGTTTATCCGTGCTACTCTGCTCCAGTGGGTCGGAGCATAATTTTTTGTAACCTATATGTTAATCGAGCTTATTAACTAACCCCATGCAAAGTTCAAAGAAAAAGCAAAGCAGCCAAATCCATTCAGTTGTTTTTGTGTGGAAGAGTAACAAACGTACATACATCCAGACATACAAACTTTCGCATTTATAATATTTATTTCGCATTTATAATTTACACAAATACTCAATTGATATACTGTATGTCTGTATTGCAGGTCCGGTGTATGAAATTGGTGCAACATCCAAATGTAGTTCGGCTGTATGAAGTAATAGATACACAAACTAAATTATATCTTATACTAGAATTAGGCGATGGAGGTGACTTGTATGACTATATAATGAGGCATGAATCTGGTCTCTCAGAAACTCTAGCTCGGGATTATTTTCGTCAAATAGTTCGCGCAATATCCTATTGTCACAGGTACATTTATTCTTTGCTATCTACATGCACATTTTTATAGCAACAATCAAGTTATGAAACTTATTTTTTTTTATTGTACCTTTACAGGTTACATGTTGTCCATCGAGATTTAAAGCCAGAAAACGTAGTATTTTTCGAAAAACTAGGCGTAGTGAAACTGACTGACTTTGGCTTTAGCAATAAATTTTGTCCTGGACAAAAACTGGAGACTTCATGTGGATCGCTTGCTTATTCAGCTCCTGAAATACTTCTCGGGGACTCATACGATGCCCCGGCTGTAGACGTGTGGTCCTTAGGGGTCATTCTATATATGCTTGTTTGTGGCCAAGCTCCATTTCAAGAAGCTAATGATAGTGAAACACTGACTATGATCATGGATTGTAAATACACAACACCACAGCATATATCAAAAGCTTGTAAAAGGTAATTAATAAAATATTTTGGTCAAAATGATTTATGTGTTGCTGAGTTACAATATGCTTAACAAAATAAATTACTGCGTTACAGGCTTATAGGAAGAATGTTAGTAAGAGAACCAGAGAAACGTGCTACCCTCTCTGAAATAGCTACTGACCCTTGGGTCATGGCGGGCGAGGGTGTTACCGTAGAGGACTTTGATACGCCGTTAGTTGCCAAGGAACAACTTTCAGAAGAGGATAGAACCGCAATTATTCAAAGAATGGTCAATGGCACTATAGCTACTAAAGAAGACATCCTAGACTCCTTAGAAAAAAATGACTATAATCATATCACTGCCACCTACTATCTTCTCGCGGAAAGAAAACTTAGGGCAAAAAGGTACAGTTTGTTTAAAACTTCTATCAGCATCTCACTTTTTATCTATGTTAATATTTTGAATTCCATAAAACATTTGTCAGTCAATCCACGCTTGATCTTGGACAGAGCTTTGGCTGGTGAAGAGCCCCATCAGATTGTTCGAAAATGATTAGCACTTGTAAAAGGCTTTTTATTTTTTATCGTATATTCCTGTCTTACGCTCAAGAATTGGAAGCGATAACGTCTTTAATAGTAGTAATTTTATTTGGAACTTCATACGGTGTGCAGGCAGGAGAGTCGCGTGGCGCGTCGCCCCGAGGCGCTGAGCGTGTCCCGCGCCGCCGCGCCCGCTCCCCCCGCTCCCCCCGCGCGCACGCTGCTCGCACCGCCTACCTTAACCGCCGCACCACGGACGCCCCAGGACGTGCCGCCCGTGAGTCATTGTTACTTTATTTATCTTACACTATATAATATTTCTTAGTTACTTTTATGAGTTTTTGTTTAATTTGGGAATCATCATCATCAACAGCCCGTTTACGTCTACTGCTGAACATGGGCCTCCTCTTAACAGACCTTGGCAAGCCAGGATCGTAGAGGGATATTGCCATAATCACCACGCTTGGCAGACGGATTGGTGATCGCAGTAAGATTTAAACGTTGAGCTAATAGATGCTGCTGTCAACCATATGTCCCTTAGTCGCCTTTTACGACACCCATGGGAAGACATGGGGTGGTCTATTCTAAGCCGGAAACCACACGGCAAAGCCGTAAACCGCACGCCAATTTGGGTATAGTAAATAGCTTTTGTGCGGACGACAGTTAAATCTGTTGACAATAAAGTATCGGTAGTAATATAGGGCGACAAAAATAAAACAAACTTGCAGATTTCAACTTTCCAGAATAGGCCACTCGCGCGAGAATAATTACTATATATCTAATAATCAATTTGACAGAGGTCAAGAAAGTGCAGTATCGTTCGCGAGGAAGAGGATGATGAAGAGAGTACAGTGAGCAGCGCGTGCGCACGAGCGGCGGAAGCGCGGCGCGGCTCGCGCTCCGAGGGCAGGCTGCACCTGGCCGCGCGCGCGCACGCGCAGCCCGCGCCCGCCTCGCCGCGACCCGCGCACCTCGCCGATAACTTCACTAAGGTGAGCGTTTGCGTAAGAAATCAATAAAGTATCAAAATAATTTGTCGAATCCGCAATCCCACAAACGAATACGGATTTTTATCTTTTACTTTTATTTTTTATCTTTACGGTAGTTTTATCTTTTGTTTCGGCGAAATTGGATTAAGTGATCGCTTATGTTGTAGGTCAATTTGGACGACGCGTCCGAAGTCACGGCGGAGTCGTCGACGCTCAGCGCCCCGCCGCCCGCTCCCCCGCCCGCGCGGCGGCAGCGCCTCGAGTGTCGCAGGCGGCGCACGCGCGCCGGCTCGTGCTCGTCCTCCGACCTGTCCGACGACGACTCCGAGAAGAAGAAGCGCGCCGCCGAGCACGCCGACGCGCCGCCCGAGCGCGCGCGCCGGGACTCGCACGACGACTCCAGCGACAGCCAGGAGCGCGGCAGCGGCGCCGCCGGCCCGGGGGGCGCGCGCGCGGGGGCCGCCGCCCGCACCGCGGCGCCCGCGCCCGCCGAGCGCGCGCCGGGCGCAGGCGGCGCCGCGGGGGACGGGCGCGGGGGAGGCGCGGGCGGGAGGCGGCGCCGCGCCGCGCGCAAGGAGAGCCGGCTGCGCGAGTCGCGCTCGCTCAATCGCATCGCGGAGGTGGAGGAGGCGGGCGGGGGCGCGCGCTGGGCGGGCGGGGGGCTGGTGGCGCTGTGCGGGCGCCCGCTGCTGCGCCTGCTGGCCGCCGCGCGCCCGCCGCCCTCCGCGCGCCGCCTGCACGGACTGTGCTAGCTGCGGACATGTGGGACTCCATGCTGGCCCGCCCACCGACCCTCGGACCCTACCCTGGCCGATCGTGGAGCTCTCGGACGCTGTGCTGACGATTTGCGCAAATATCCAACTCGGTGCTGGCCATCTGCGTGATTCTCGACCACTGCGCTAGACATCTGCGCGGCTCAAACTATATAAAGCGCAGTTCTCAGACGAGGCGTCCTGGCTACTTGTGGAGTACTCGGACATTTCTACCTGTCATGTTTACTCGTCGGGTAAAATATATGTAATTTTGGAGATTATTTATTATGGCTCGATTGCAAAATCGACGATATTGACTTGCCGATACCGATCTATATTGAGATACCATCCGAACTTAAGATAATTGATATAGACGATTGCGTGAGTGATTATCGTCCTCTAAAGTAATGAACGCCGAAGCAATATATTATAATTTTGCAGTGCGCGACGGAGTTCGTTGTCGATTTTATGCTATCTGATATTTAAACGTTTATCTATGGTACTTTTATTAATGGAATCCTAACAGGAAAACAGGGTTGTTAAAACGTTTAATTTGTTAAAGCATGTAATAATTACTCTAATTGAATAGTTATTACGGGTGACGATTCACAGATTTTATTTCATATCGTAATTCATTATGATCTATAACCGATCCACATTGAGTATCAAACATATAAAGTGTCTCATTATACTGGTTACAGGGTGAGAAAATTGCTTTTAAAACTTACGAGTGATAATCACTTTATTTTTTCATGTAATGCGACAATCATAATGACTGCCACGATCCTTACTTGATATTATAATCTCCTACATATGTATGTACTCACCTACTCTATATTAATAAGACATGTATAATGTATATATATAATATAAATGTATACCTGCATATTATGTACATAAAATCACGCTTATATGTGGTAGAAATAATCAAGTAGGTCTTGTAACTTGTAACCTATTCTAAATATGAATTATTATAATAAATTAATGCCACCAATAATATAGATGCGATATTCCAATTTTCGACTGCAGGATTTACCGTGTGTAGTGTTGGATGTTGTATTATTCCAAAGCTATGATTATTATTCTAGCTCTTAATTACACACATAATATTATATATAGTGTACATGCATATGATTGATGAAGAATGATGAGAATGTTTTGGAAGTGTTTAAAGTAGGTAAAAATATGTCGCAGTCAACGAGTTGAAATTCCAGCTGAATTACACAGCTAGCCATTTCATTGAACATCGCCTTTTAATTACACCTTAAAATATTTAATATCCGAATAGCTACTTTCTGATTAAATTCGTTGCGGGTCCCAAGGCAGTTTACCTTTTTCCCGGGACTTGGTGAGCCTCGGTGCTCATTGCCATTACCAGTGTGTGCCACTGTTGATCCTGGCTTACAGGAGTTGCAGTGGTGTGATTGTGGGTGGGATAAGTCCCATAAAAAAAGAGAAAAAAAACCGAATAGCTTACAAGATGTATTGTAATTTGTCATCATATTATCATCATAACCGCCCATTTCTTCCGTCGTAGATAAAATTTCATTATTTATCAGTTCTATTACTGATACCTTACTTTGAATATTTAGTTCACGATAAAACAACTCTTATCTACTGTATACTATGGCAACTGCTATTGTTTAAAAAACATCAGCTTTTGTCTTCACTATATTATTAAACCAAAGAAATTTACTCCGCGGTGACCTGAATTTAGTACTGTCAATGATCCGACGACTTTTTGTGTCAGAACTTATCAAATAAAGAAAGGGTAAAAAATCAGGGGACATATCATATCCTATAAAATATCTTGTTTTAAGATGGATGGATATTTTGCACTTCAACATTTTTTTAGAATTTTACAAGATATTTTAACTTTGAAACACTCGGATATTGGTAAAATTGCCTTATTGAGGTGGCAGGCATAATGGCCTTGAACCAATGTTCAAGAACAAGAAATCTAGGCATGGCATTGTTCTGTAATTCAGCTACGATTTTAACCAGTTTTGTGCGGCTTGTACATATTGACGACATGTAGTCTGCCTTTCTGTTTTTACATGTCTCATATTGCGAAGCGTTTGAGGTTGTGATTGTCTCATCTTGACAAAGTCAAGCAAGTTTATAACGTTTTTAAAGAAATTAAATGTGTTATAGTAATTTTAAAAAATATTTTTTTCTGCTAAATCTTTGAATCCAATACGTATTTTATGCCCAACTTATCCACTATTATTGCGTCCTTAAAGTGTTTTTTGTTTGGTATTAATGTTAATTGTTAGATCTTATGAAAGTTATTTTCGGTCGCTCTTAAAACTACGAACTATACATTATTTTCTTAAAAAGAAATTCAAACTAATTCCCTCCATCGCTTCTAAAATATATGTATGAAACTCGACATGAATGTTTACTTGCAAATTTTTGGCTCATTTTTGTTCATTTCTTCAGTCGTGGTCTTAGTCTGAGGACTTGTTTTGACATATTTGTTGTGTTTAATATAATAAGAAATTTGTCACTATAATATAATCTCGTAACGTTTTCTTCTACATAAATGTGTAACTAGTTTGACCATGTCTCTTTGATATTTGTATTTTTATAATAATTCTAAGAAATTATAATTTTTCTATGGCTGTAACTATATTTGCATTAGTTTGCATTTTCTTTGATAATATTATAGCTTTTGATACGAAAAATTCATTAAGTTAAACAATCAAATCAAACTTGATTGTTAAAATGTTATAAATTCTGGTATATGGGAAAAACTATGCTATCATCATTGTCCATAAATAAATATAAATGTATAAATAAAAACTATATAATATTTTAGTACTTTATGTTTATTATCTATGATAAGACAATACAAAATAATATTTGTGTAGCGTCGCTTTTATAATCGATACATAAATCTTGTAAAATGTTAGAGTAATATCGCTTTAATAAATCAGGCGAGTGGTTTGGGTCGTGTCCAGTAGTAATTACATCGACTTTGTAGGGACAAGTTGTACATTATGACAAAACGCTTCTAGCTGCAAGTAAAATTTTGCATCAGATGATATATTATTTAATTAGACTGGCAATTGGATTTCATATTTGTGGGCATATTTCTACCTCTGTTGCTTTGTAGATAATTACATGAAAATTATTGAAATTTTGATTTTAAATTAAATAATATTATTTCTATTTTTATACTTACCGCTCAACATGGATGCATATTATGTGTAATTTAAGTGTAGCAAAATTAACATACAATGTCTTAGTATATTTAATTAATAATTTGTTAAATTTTCTTGATAACTTTTGAGTTTGCATCTAACATAACTTTTGTATTTTTATAAAACTAAATTAATAATTATTTATTAGGTGGCTCACCACTATCTTGAATCAAATTAACCCCAATATGTAATACAGACCGATGACCTCATGGGTCTATAAAGCTTAATTGGGTCAATATATTATCGTTATGCAAAAATATTAAGTCAGTAACTCAAAATGGTTTCCATTTCTAATTCCTATTGGTTGCAAAATCATTACCTGAAAGATTGTACTACCTTTACAGTTAGAACAATCTTTCATACTTTCTTTCTTTTATTGCTGTTCAAAGCATTCCTGACGCCACTGGTTTTGATTTATTAGTTTCAAATTTTGGATTAAATTATTATGATGCAAATATTTTTTCCAAGGCTTACTTATTTCATATACAGTAAAAGCTTCTTATTGACGGACATGCTTTCCGTAAATATACCGCGAATACGGACAAGGTGAATAAAGAAAAAAGAAAATTTGTATTGGACTGCAGTGAATGCATAAAATATTTAAATCGGATATGATAATGCTACTGCTGAATTTAGTTTACCTATAGAATATGTACATAGTGGCAAATTATATACCTGCGAAAAGTGACGTGATACGGAGTTTTTATTGTACCTAGTTCTTGTACTTCTTTTTAAATAATCTATATATTTTTTAATAATGATGTACCTGCATGTCTTTATTTTAATTCGAGGGTAGAATTTTGTACTCAAACAAATCGATTTGACAGATCTGAATAAACTATAACATATACGAGGTATTAAAGGAATCAATGTTTTACATACACTCTCGAATTATGAATAAGTCAACAAAAGAATCCCCTTATTACAACGCTATCTAAGCCTGTATTATGTTATTATGCGAGCCTTATTTCGAGTTAAATCTTATTGTAATACTTATTATAAACTACATTTTGGTATATAAGATTTTGTGTGTACATTAAAATTAATTGCCAGCAATATATTAGTTAAAAATAAATTGTCTTAGTTCGTAAGCATGAACGTTATATATTTATACTGTTCATGCTTTGTCATGTCATTGGCCAACTATGACCCGTCCTGTAGGCTACCTTCCTACCATAAATGTTACGTGTGGCAGATATGGTATTCATGTCCGTGGTTTAAACTGACCTACGAAACTTTGTCTCCAAGTATGGCATCTTTACGGGTTGTTTCGTGTTTTTTAGTATTCACTTAACGCAATTGAGTAGGTACAGTACAGAGTAAACCTACAGTATACTATAAAATGTAAATACTTTGTATCACGCTACTTTAAGTTTGCCCTTCGTATTTAGCAAATAACCGAGATCATACATTATTTTACGTGTAGATACATTTCATTATGTTGAATGTTTGTATCTAAATATTGACGCATTTCATAAATGTTAGATTTGTCGTGGCCACATCTTAAAATTGCTCACTTTATGGAGCTGTCAACTATTTCATGAAATCCTTGACTAAAACTTAATATATTTATTATATTATTTAAAGCCAACGTATTAGGTAATCCATGTTTGACCAGTGTATCAAAAATATATTGTGAGTTATTTGAGGGAGTTTCGTAGAATTTTAGTGGTGTCTTAACGATATTTCCCTTTATATATCTTCAATTAGTGCAATATTTTTATTTTTTTTATCTGAAATTTTCCCGCTGCTATGACAGAAAAGCATAAAGATTGAAAATCTAAAGTAGTTTAAAATATGCTCACTAATATTTGACAATATTATCACGAAACCGATTCAGTGAACATATTATGTTCGCTGAATCGGTTTGTTCATTGGTCGGGCCAGGCATAACATGTTGTGGCCAGCGGATATTTATTTGGCCGATTATTTCATGAAATAGTCGGCCACAAAGTGATCAATTGTAAGGTTTGGCCGCGTCATCATAATTTGTAGATTGTATGTAGGTATGCCTCTTTAGACCAGTTACATTTTTATAATAAGTTAATGTTGTGTATTTAAATCTATGTACATATTTAAATTGTTGTAAATATATAGTCTATCAATATTACATAAGTAACTTTTTGTTATTATAATTAAAACAATGTCGCATACAACATATTACTAGGTTGACATAGCCAAATAATTATTGTGTACAATTAAAATTGAAATTCCAACAAATGCACTTGGGTGGTGCTAAAATTGCAATAATTATATCCAGACCAAAGATTAAATGAAATTGTGTGTTGATGCATTTCCTACTCTTGTACTGTTCGGTGCCAACCAAAAAAAAAATTGTATTTATGATATAAATCAAATAATACATTACGTGTGTTTCTCTAGTATACTTTGTGTCGGTGCTTTTGTTAAAACAATATTCGAAATTATTTGGAGATATTAAAAAATATTATAACACTATATTATGTTTACTGAATGCACGTTTATTTTCTTTTTTGTATTTTACTATGAGCAGGTTTGTGTAAAAAAAAACACATTGTATCCTTAAAATGCACACGATAACATTTTCATTTGTCTACTCAAATGTAAAGAAAAATAAAAAGCTAATTAATGTCTTAATGAATGCTGTCTCATTTCAATTTTTTTAAAATTATTTTTCAATTCTATATAAAATATCCTAATATTTCGGAGAGTAACTGTCAGTAGCGCAGTACTGATTTGTCACGGAACGTGTCGGTAGAACCGTCTCGCCAGATATTTCCGCACACTCTTGTCATCGGCATCATCAGCCAGTGTAACTTCCACTGCATAAGCCTCCTCTCGAGCAAAGGTTTTTGCCATAGTCACCACGCTTGGTAGTCGGGTTGGTGACAGCAGAATTATGTTGTATATATGTTACGGCTAATAGCAGAAGTGCGGCTACACCTAGTTTTAGCCGGCTACAACTAGGTGCAGCCGACAACTTGCGGTTAAACTTAGGTCAACCTTAATAAGTTCCTCTAAGTTAACTCTAAATTAAACGATACCTATGCAAGGGACAAAAAGGTGATGGGGTGGTTAAAAAAAAAAATAACCTAAACCAATGGAGTCGAACAGGGACTTATAAACGCATGTGGCCGACTGCACCTAGTTGTAGCCGGCTAAAACTAGGTGTAGCCGCACTTCGGCTATTAGCCGTAACATATACAAGGAAACGCTGCTGCCCGTTTCCCAGTCTACGCTTGTTATAGATGTTATAACAATCGAAAACAACGACTAAACGTGCTTTCCGAGGCACGGAGGTTAGTACCTCAACCAACCAGACATGGTTATAAAACTTAAAAATTATACAAATATTTTTTGTGCGGCATGGGACCGAATCCACGAGCTCAGAGATTTAGCGAGCCTATTACCGCTAGGCCACGGCGTTTGTCCTGTCCTGGTTCTGTTTTGGGGATGGATAAGGCCGGGATTCCACCAAAGAGACGAGACGAGCGGAGAGATGTTTTTTAAACAACCAATAGAATTGCGTTATTGAGACATCTCCTCCGCTCAGCTTCAGTGGAGATCGCTGTGCGGAGATATGTTATATTTGTATGGCGCGATGGAAGCGGAGATGTGAGCTGTGCGCGGACGACGCACGGCGGAGACGAGAGATGTGAACGGCGTGCAGTGATCGATGTCACCCTCCACCCTCCCGCCCGCTTCAGAATACGTACCGAGCACTCAATGCCTCGCACACTCGCAAGGCTAGCCAGCACACATATCTGCTACACTACGCGTTTCCGCACAGCTTCAGGGGATTCACCCGAGCTGAAAAACATCTCATCTCGCACAACACATAGCACACATCTCCGCTTTGGTGGAGTCCCGGCCTTAAAGAGTCGAATGGCAGACGTAGGCCTGCACGCGTCGGTACTGATGATTGGTAATCATACAGTGGTGTGCTGAACTGTTTAACCCGATATTAATAAGTATTCTATACTGTAATCTACAAAGTTAATTAATATATAGTATATATAAATTATATTTTCTAGTTCGTTTACCACTATACCTACAAAGCTACGAGTGTGTTGGGACACACCTTTAATATATTTGTTTAAATAACTTCTGGCATTACAGTCTAGATTATTAACAAGAATATTTAATTGTTATACTAATTATTCCATTATCTTAAGGTAAGGGTAAGTAGAAAGTAAACATTTTATGACAGTGTTATTTGATTTATTTATTTTTGCTAGTTATACATTGGTAAAAATATTTAATGCTATGAAACAATTTGACTTAGCATTTGGTTTATAACAACAAATCATGCATAACAGATGTATGGGAACTTAAATGTGTGTCTCCCAAATTCTCATATTGACAAGCTGCATGGTAGAATGTACATACTTAGATGTTGAATTACACGCATTAGTTATGTGTTCGAAAAACATTTGACCTGATGCAAAGCTATGAAATGAACCAGTAGTACTTTATCTTATGTTTCTAAGAAATAAAAATTTCCTACAATCTTATTTTACACTTGATCAAGTTAAAGTATTTAAAAAATTAAGCATATTCTGTCACATGAAATCAGTTATTAGTAACTAATATAATAGAAATAAAAACTGTAACCTTTACATTTCAGATATAAGATACATAGGTTTTAAAAAACATTATGCTCAAAATGTCAAACAACTGCAATGTAGATAGAATAAGTGATCTCTCTCTAACATCAGTTGTTTAACATCAGGAGGATAAAACCACTTATCTAAAACCAATACATCAGTAAAACTAGCCTTAATAATACCAAAAGCAAGTTTAACTTTTTTTTTAAAGGCCACAATAATTTAGGTAATATGATAAATAAATGGGTGTTACCCTCTAGATGGGTAATTATAGAGCTATCTGAAATTAATTCTTACTTTAATCACCCAATCTACATTTATAAACATAGAGCAAACCTGCACTTAGCACAAAACTGACTCTGATCACAATAAATGCAATTATACAAATCTAAGACACACTAGCATAGCATTACTTAAATGAAGTCAAAATTAATGAAGATCATTTCTTATGCAGATAATCAAGTATCAATACGAAAAGCAAAATATGGTGCATAATCTTGGTGTGAAATAGGTAGATTGGGTCTATAGAGAAACATTGAAGAGAGAAACTAGAAAGCACTTCCCTCTGGTGGCTGTGACAGCTTCATGTTCTCCTTGAGTGTCATGAGACGTCTCAGTTCCTGCAGTACTGTCTTGATAGTGTAGTCACGTTGCCATCTGGCAAGGATTGGAACTTGTCTGTTATCAACCTGCAAATACATTATTTATTTCTATTACTTTATTATACATTATTGGAATAGAATGCCTACACATAAACTTTGTGAGAATAGACAATGATAGAAATAAATTGGTTTCCTAATAGATCCCCATTTGTGTGATGTCTTCTGCATTGACAGAATTGTGTTTGTCATCTTGAAATGGAATCTTGAATGGAAAGATCTTTGTATACATACTGTAAGGACTTTGAACACTTGCTTTTGTCACAACTTTGTAAATTTTGGTCAAATTAGAAAATACAATTGAACATTGACAACAGTTTATGTCCCCAAGTATGAAAATCTGGATCAAATTGCAACATAAAACAACAAAGGAAGATAAGTGTTATTATACTGGTTTCACTATAAAAATAATAATTCCAATAATATACAATAATAAAGCATTTTTCATTAATATACTACATAATCTATATATATAAAAGAAAGTCGTGTTTGTTACAACACTTATAACTCGAGAACGGCTTGACCGATTGCCATGGTTTTTGATTTGTTGGATTTGTTTCCGTCCCGAATAGCAGAATACATTTTTAAAACAAAAGAAAGTCGTGTTAGTAACACTATTTATAACTCAAGAACGGCTGAACCGATTTGGCTGAAAATTAATAGGGAGGTAGCTAAGAACTGGGAGAAGGACATAGGATACTTTTGGGTAGGGGTAGGGTAGGGTAGGGTAGGGTAGGGGTAGGGGTAGGGTAGGGGTATGGTAGGGGTAGGGTAGGGGTAGGGTAGGGGTAGGGTAGGGTAGGGGTAGGGTAGAGTAGGTGTAGGGTAGGGGTAGGGGTAGGGGTAGGGTAGGGGTAGGGTAGGAGTAGGGTAGGGGTAGGGTAGGGCTTCGTAGGGGTCGGTCCACTTTGGATGCGATCGCTCGGCTCCAGGCCCTATCTAGGGAAGCGACCGAGCAGGGGGGGGTGTTGATGGCGGTGTCGTTAGACATCAAAAACGCCTTCAACACCATCCCTTGGGTATGTATCGAGGAGGGCCTCCGATACCATAGGGTTCCTGGGTACCTCCGGGTACTCATCGGACACTACCTGCGCGGGCGAGAGGTAGTGTATCCGGTGGCAGGCGGCGAGATAGCGCGTTGGCCCGTCTCGCGGGGTGTTCCACAGGGGTCGGTCTTAGGCCCTCTCCTGTGGAACATAGGGTTTGATTGGGCGCTCCGGGACTCACGGCTCCCGGGTGTCACCGCCATTGCGTACGCGGATGACACTCTGGTGACCGCCCGGGGCCCCGATCATAGGCGGGCGATCATCTCGGCCACAGCCGGTGTGGCCCAGGTGGTCGCTCGCATACGGAGGCTGGGACTGCAGGTGGCGCTTGATAAAACCGAGGCCCTCGCCTTTCATAGGCGGGGACCTCGGCAAGCGCCCCCTGCAGGTTCCCACTTAGTAGTCGGCGGTACCTCCATACCTGTCGGGGATACGATGCGCTATTTGGGCATCGTCCTCGACAGCAGGTGGAGCTTCGGGGCCCACTTTAAACGGTTGGCCCCGAAGTTAGTTGCGGCGGCGGGAGCCTTGAGTGGCCTCCTGCCCAACGTTGGCAGGCCAGGGGGGAGTTGCCGGCGGCTTTACGCCGGCGTGATCCGCTCAATGGCGCTGTACGGCGCCCCCATATGGGCAGACGCCCTGGACCGGCGTAACGTGGCCCTGCTGCGCAGGCCGCAGCGGGTCATAGCCGCCAGGGCGGCCCGGACCTACCGCACGGTGTCGTTCGACGCGGCCTGTCTTCTCTCCGGTTCCCCTCCGTGGGAACTGGAGGCGGAAGAGCTGGCCGTGGCGTACCGGCGGAGGTGCGATGGGGCGTTAAACAACCGGGATCCATTTCCGGAGGGCATGGCGACGTGGTGTACTGAATCGCGGCGTCGTGTTCTCCGTAGATGGAAAGACCGGTTGGAAGCCGACCCGCCGTTGAGCGGATCGCGCACGGTGGATGCGATCCGGCCTCACTTGTTAGAGTGGGCCGGACGCAAGGGGGGGGAGGTTACCTTCCGCCTTGCACAGGTAATGACGGGGCACGGGTGCTTCGGTCATTACTTGTGCAAGGTGGCAAGGAGAGAGCCGGACACTCGTTGCCACCACTGTGATTGCGCCGATGATACGGCGCATCACACGTTGGTCGAGTGTCCGGCTTGGGCGACTGAGCGCAGTGCGCTCGTCGCTCAGGTAGGTGACGATCTCTCGCTTTCGAACATCACACAGAAGATGCTCGAGAGCGAGGGATCGTGGGAGTCGATGGCCTCTTTCTGTGAGACGGTAGTTTCGCAGAAGGAGGCCGCGGAGCGGGTGAGAGAACAAGATCCCAGCTCTCACCCGCTTCGTAGGCGTCGCGTTGGCGGGAGGCGGAGGGCTGAGCTCCGTCGTCTCCCGCCATAAGGGGTGACCCTGGGGAGCAGAGTGCATGACTTTGCTCCCTAGGGTCACATTCATGAGTAGGTCGGGGAGCGCCTTGCGTCCGGGCGCCCCTGTAGGAGTAGGACGGTACCCATCGCGGGTGCTTAACACTCGCGATGGGGCCAAGGGGGAGGGAAACTCTCGCCCTTTTACCGGGGCGAGAGTTGTTGAAGAACTCTGCCGTGGGGGGATGACCAAAGGCCCATATGGTTCTTGGGTCCCCTCACACTAAACGGCAGACGGAGGAACGCCCGGGGGCTTTTTTAGTGGGTATGTCCTCTCTGCGGTGCGACAGCGCACCGCGTTCTATAGAGGAAGAGCCCCACATGCCCCTCGTTGGCGCAAGAATCACATAATAGTGATTCTTGCGCCAGCGAGGAAGTGCGATCACGCATTTTTACCCCGGTTAAAAAAAAAAAAAAAAAAAAAAAAAAAAAAAAAAAAAAAAAGTGGTAGGGTAGGGCAGGGGTAGGGTATAAAAGTCCACCCGTGCGAAGCCGGGGCGGGCCGCTAGTCTATATATATAAAACAAAGTCGGGTTTGTTACAACACTTATAACTCGAGATCGGCTGGATCAATTTTCATGGTTTTTGTTTCGTTGGATTTGTCTCCGCCCTGAATAGCAGAATACATTTTAAAAACAAAAGAAAGTCGTGTTAGTTACACTATTTATAACTCAAGAACGGCTGAACCGATTTGGCTGAAAATTGGTAGGGAGGTAGCTAAGAACTGGGAAAAGGACATAGGATACTTTTGGGTAGGGGTAGGGTAGGGTAGGGTAGGGTAGGGGTAGGGTAGGGTAGGGTAGGGGTAGGGGTAGGGTAGGGGTAGGGTAGGGGTAGGGTAGGGTAGGGGTAGAGTAGGGGTAGGGTAGGGGTAGGGGTAGGGTAGGGGTAGGGTAGGGTAGGGGTAGGGTAGGGCAGGGGTCGGGTATAAAAGTCCACCCGTGCGAAGCCGGGGCGGGCCGCTAGTTATTTTAAATATACTGTAATTTTAGGTACATAAATTCAACCTTTTAGGCCAGACTCCCTAATACTTTGTTCAAAGTAGTCTTGAAATAAAAATGTATATACAGTACAGAACTTACTATGCAGACCTTGGCATGCTATTTATAGAGGAAAAAACACAAAGTACATCTTTGGAACTAGAATACTATGAAATAAATATTTTTAAATAAACATAATATGATATATTATATAGGTTTTTCTGTATCTCTGAATATGTAAATAATCACTGCTGAGCTTCGATCAATAATAGTACTAGATTCCCGATAAGCGCTTCAAAAACGGCCCGAAAAATAGGGCCACAAATACTTTTGTGGCTCTATTTCAAATTAGTATGTTCCAATCATAGCCAACATTAAGACGTCAAAATGCCGCAGTGCGCGTTCAAAAACTGTGTAAATAACCACCGTAACACCAAGGTTTTGGGATGAATATATTTTTTTCGGTAAGTTTAAATCATTAATTTATTTTTATAAAAAAAAAGAACTATAATTGTAAATATAATTCAGTTAGCTAATTTTATAATTGTTTGGCCAATGTTTGCTAAACGCACCAACTATTGTATCAAACACCGACTGTTCTTGAACAGGGAATGCATGGAGTAGTGTTGATATTTTATGTTATTTTTGTTTGTATATTTCATGATCCCTTTCGCTGTGCAGAATGAGTATCTATTGTCGCGAAAGAAAGAGGAGAAGAAATATACAACCCTTGTATATATTCGAGGATATGTTCGATTCATTTCGACAGATTCGACATAACTGGAAACACGCAAAGGCGTAGATTACTAAAAACAGCGGTTCCCAAATTGCAGGAAATTATTATAAAGTATTAAAATAGTTGGTGTTAGATAACGTTTTGATAAAACAGTAAGTTGATTATGACTTTTTTTAGATTCACGGACCAATAAAAGTGCATCTTCAAAATTGACGAAAGATTTATCAAATCAGGTAAATTTTGTAAATATCTTTATCATTTATTAAATAATAGATATTTTTAAAATGTTATCAATATACTGTGTGTGTTTCTTTACAGGCCACATCTTCGGAAACTTTAAAGATACTACGGGAATACATGACGTGTCTCGGGCTGATGCAGTTGGTTTTAAGTCTCCTGATGCATCATAATCAGATTTAATATCTGTTTGTGACACTTCAAGAAAAGGGTACTTAAAAAAGAAATTGTTGACCAGTCGCAGAATTATAGACACTAAATCTAAGAAAATACAAGAAAATTATTAGTATCTACTACTTTTTTGAATCGGTTAAAAATTAATATAATATTTGCCACCATACTTAACAAACCTAAAAAAAATATATTCTGCAACTCTACGTCTTTCAATACTTACTGTGTCCTGAGCATTGAAATGTAATACCAAGAACTACGTCTAGTTACACAATAGAATAAGCACGAAATTGTAAACAAATTGTTTTTAACTTTATCACTTATCTATTAAGTTTCATTTTAGAATAAATATATTTGTACAGATGATTTTTTTATTTTCAAGCTACATTTTAAATTTATTGCTTCTAACCTTTCTCCGATGAAAAGACTTCAATAAATATATTTTGCAATATAAATTAAACTATATGTTCAAGCATTAAGGTTTATAATAAACTGAAGTTGTTAATATTAAATAACTTTTTTCTAAGAAATGTAGATGTTTACGTGTGTGCAAACGTGGCCACTTGAGCGACTCATTTTTGTTCCTGATCCTTAATCTAGTACTATTATTGATCGAAGCTGTTGAGCACAATAATTATTGGGAGTTACAAATTCCAAAAAAAATAATTAATTATCACTATTGGTACTTTTTTTATATTTAGTGACACAAAAGCACACTTCAACAAGCTTAAAAAAAAGGTTCCACTCACTCATTAATATGGTAATGTTTTATGTTTAATTCCAATATACATATAATATCTTCTTAATTTCTCAACATTTCTTTGTTCATTTTTATTTAATAAAAATATGTGTTACAAAGTACAAGTTGTAATAATGTTGACGTGTAATTATTATAGCACATGATAAATGTTAATTATTGATTATTTCAAAGAAATTTCTTTACTAAAATCTAGGTTTGTGACCATGATTCCAGACTTTGGTCAGCTGAACTTTTGATCAAATGACCATCGTTATTTTAAACTTTGTTGATTTGTATGTTGTTCTTTTGTAATTTGCTCAGGAAAGTTTTGATTTTCTAATATGCAACCAAATAGATGGTATATATTTTAGAAGCATCATTGTCCTTTTATTTTCATAACAACAGTTCCCACAATAACTCTCTTAGTAAAATAAAGTCTATATTATTTTTTTTAATTTGGTTAACTGAGTAGAACCACTTCAACAATGTAGTAAATGAATTTTCTTAAACAACAATCAAATATTTACTCTTTTAAATATTATCAAACTCAATTTTCTATTTATTCCACATGTTAAAGAAATATAAGAGTACTATTCATAGGAACACAAGAGATAAAAAATCTCTGTAATCTAGTCGCCCATCCTAACAAAGAGAATTATTTGTTATTAAATTTATTAGTTTTATAAATTTAATAACAAATAATCATTAACATAAGAAACATTACTGTTTCACTATAGAAAAAAAAAATAGAAGCAATCAATACTCACAAGTCCAGTCTGACTGTTTACACAGTTCATGTTGATTCTAGAAATAAAGCGAGCAGTTGGAGGTTCATCAGGGTATCTAGTGCCACACTCAACTTTTAGTGAGTACATTCTATTTTCATAAGGAGTCTGAAAAATAGAAACAATGAATGTTTAGTTATATTTCAATAAATATTGAAGTACTTCATTGGTCCTGGTTAAAATTGTATTATTACCCTAGGGGGGCCAATAATCATGCCAGTCCAATGGGTGAGGGTCATATCATCATCACTCTCCAGACCCCAAGATATGGTTCCATCGCCCACTCCCTTTTGGCCTTGTTCAAGTTCTTCCAGAAGACGAAAGTTCCGGGGTACGACTGTAAGAAAATCAAATGAAAAAATATTATTATCAATTCTATTAACAAATAAATATACAAATTAAATACCATATCAGATAAAATAATGCACAAAAAATCCAATCTTACCAACGCCTGATGACGGATTCGCCATGATCACAATTTCACCGGCGCGCACTAGCTAAGCAATTTAAGGATATCTAGAGTGTATGTTTTAATTGGTAGACATTGACCATACGATTTGTAAGTTCATTTATATCAGTATAATAAAAAATAAATAGGATTTAAAAGATAATTTGTATTCTCTTTTATCCTTAATTTTTTCAGTCAAAGAGAAAAAGGAAGGTTAGCAATTTTTTGTTGACTTTGACAAATGTCATGGCTCTGTAGTCTATGATATATAATATAATTATATTCTTTTTGACGAAAACAAAACTAGCATTGAATAATGAAATGGATAAACAGGTACAATAAAAATACCTTACTAAAACGAAAGTAAAATAAAGAAAAAAATACCAAAGATGATGCGAGTCCACTGTTTAATATATTATATATTTTAGAAACCGAGCCACTAATATGGCTAAATCTGTGGCCATTCGGATATTAGTTTTTCAACTTTACGTTACCAATCGATAGTACCTAATCAAATAGTTTGAACCTTATTGCATCATATTCTGTTGATATTTTCATTTTAATAGTTGAAAATAACAAGAATTATTTTGTTACTTTCGACTCTTATTTTTGCACGATGCTAAAAAACTTTGAACCTTTATGCTTACAGAATTAGAATGTCAATATGATTAATAAGTATCTACTTCTATTTTACGAAAGTATCCGCGTATTGGGTTTGTATTATATAAGATTTTACCTAATTACTATTATAATTTATTAGATATGAAATGGGCACGCATACTCCTCTGTATAGTACGCGTTAGCTCTCAATATTTTAGACGACATTCAATGTGTAAATCTTTTTGAAGTTATCGATTAAATCCTATGACTGTGTGGTACAGCTTGGCAAAAAAGAGTAGAAAATAATGGGGGCGCCACTGTGTTGTTTGTGTGGCAACCCGTTGCAACCGAATAGCTTATAAACGTAATCTTGATACTTGCCTGGTTTTTTTTTAGATATATATTTATTCATATTTTATTTATGTATTATTTTTTCAAATCACTAAGTAATTCTACTTAGTGATTTTAATTTTGTTTATTATGAAATGACATTATTTTCGGAATGTTGCCAACAGACAAAAAATTAGTTCCGTTTCTAGACTTTTTTGCCAAGCTGTATGGTAACTGAGCAAAAATCTATCGATATTTTCAGAAATACCGATAGTTACTAAAACCGTAAACTAAAACAATTCATGACAACATCTCTAAAATTGACACTTTAACCTAAAATATTTTTTTGGATAAACTAAAATTTATTTAAAAACGTAACCTGAACCATTACTTGACATTTTTTACATGACGTCGCTGCTGCTACGTGCTATACGCAATTCATGTGGATTACAAACTGAAATTCGTGCACATTATTTCGATCGCCATTGGTTCTTACGTAGTGATTACCGTTATTCGGAGTGGGGGCTGAGACGCGCGAGGGGGGCACGTATCAGCAGCGCCGTTGGAGCGCGAGTTCACTCTGTCACTCGGTCATTACGGTATTTCTGTGCCGAGCGTCCTACATTTACGGTCTTAAAAGAAAAAGTGACGATGCCCGAAAGCAAACAGTTTCAGCGTCTCCCAAAACATGTTGTGCCAAAACATTACAATTTGGAATTGACGCCGAATCTCGAAAAATTTACATTCAAGGGAAAAACCGCAGTGAAAGTATCGGTAAGTGGAAATTTCATCATCGTAGCCGCAAAAAATGTTTCCATGTGTCCGCTAAATTCGTCGGTTTGCCTTTTAGATTGTGAAGCCTACCAATGAAATAGTATTGAATTGTTTGGACATAGACCTGACGAATGTGAAGCTGCAATATGAAGATGGAACTAACATAAATCCGTCCGATGTCCAACTCAGCACGTCAGACGAGACGGCGACCATTAGCTTCGCAAAATCTCTGAACACTGGTGATGCCACCCTACTGTGCGAGTTCAATGGCGAGATTAACGACAAGATGAAGGGGCTGTACCGCAGCAAGTACCTGACCCCGGCTGGCGAGGAGCGTTACGCCGCCGTCACGCAGTTCGAGGCTACTGATGCACGTAGATGTTTCCCTTGCTGGGATGAGCCTGCCATTAAAGCAACATTTGACATAACTCTCGAGGTGCCAGCTAATAGAGTTGCTCTGTCTAACATGCCTGTCAAAGAGGAGAAGTCAGCCGGGGACAAAAAGATCATTCATTTTGATACCACTCCCATAATGTCTACATACCTAGTAGCAGTGGTTGTGGGTGAATATGATTATGTGGAGAAGGAGTCACGAGATGGTGTTCTAGTTAGAGTGTACACACCTGTAGGTAAAAGTAAACAAGGATTGTTTGCATTGGAAGTGGCAGCTCGAGTGCTTCCTTACTACAAAGAGTATTTTGACATAGCCTATCCTCTACCAAAGATTGATTTAATAGCTATAGCAGATTTCTCTGCTGGAGCTATGGAGAACTGGGGCTTAGTGACCTACAGAGAGACTTGTCTATTGGTTGATGAAGAACACACATCAGCAGTCAGGAGACAATGGATAGCTCTAGTAGTGGGCCATGAGCTGGCTCACCAGTGGTTTGGCAATCTTGTGACTATGGAGTGGTGGACACATCTCTGGTTGAATGAAGGCTATGCCTCTTTTGTTGAATGCCTTTGTGTCAATCATCTCTTCCCAGAATATGATATTTGGACACAATTTGTCACTGAAAATTATATAAGGTCAGTATTACTACTAAAATATTAATGATTACTAAAATAACAAACAAATTAATCTCAAACTAACATGTTTCTCACATTATATATTGAATAAAGTTATTTTTGTGGTATAAAATATGTATAAGAAATTTTACTTGACTACAAAAAGAAAGTATTTACATGTTCTAAATGTATCTGTTTATATGAATATTTACTCTGGAACAGTGCCAGGTAATGTAAACTGTGAAGCCATTCGCTTCATAACAACAGAACAATAGATTTATTTAATCACTAACATGACTTGAAATACATTAATAATGCATGAATACACAATGTAAATAAAATTAGTAAGGCTTCCATTGTTCACCTTGCAGGGCACTAGAATTGGATTGTCTAAAGAACTCACACCCTATTGAGGTTCCTGTGGGGCATCCATCAGAAATTGATGAGATTTTTGATGATATCTCTTATAACAAGGGTGCATCTGTAATTCGCATGTTACACAGATATATTGGCGATGATGATTTCCGTAAAGGCATGAATATTTACCTCACCAGACATCAGGTAAACATTGAAATTTGACCAATAGTTTAATTTTATATTAACATGTTCTTTTACTTTCAATTATGTTGCATTCTCATCTCAGAATGACTAACTGTTAAAATGCTTAGTGATAACAAAGTATGGTGTAATCTTTAATTGCTATCTTAGAGAACAAACATGTTTTATCATATATCACTTTACACAATGTGCCTTGCTTTATGAACAATGTTGTGAAGATTTAATTAATTATGTTTTCAGTACAAAAATACATTCACAGAGGATTTATGGGCTGCATTAGAAGAAGCTTCTAATAAACCAGTTGGGGCTGTTATGTCCACTTGGACCAAACAGATGGGATTTCCTGTGGTAGAGGTTTGTATTTGAGATGATTACTTTATGAATAGATTATATCTAATTGTAATTGTTATTGCAAAACTTCTAAGTACTGGCAATTACCTCATTCAGCATATTGTTCTTTATAAAAAATTGTACATAATATTGAAAGAAGAATCCATTTTGTAAATTTAAGTTGTTTTGTAATTTGATATGTTCTCTTATTATTGTTTTACTAGAAAACAATAACGAAGACATAGGCTGCAATGGTTTAAAATATATTATTTTTAATTATTTACATACTTTAATTATGGTATGATAAGTCACATCCTATTATAATTTAATGTTAAGTTAAAACTACAGAGTTAAAAGCTCTTTAATAATAATTATTGTATGTTCTATACTTAAGTCAGTATCAGCATAACAATTTTTTTATTGAGTGATATAACAGTATTTAGTATTAAAAGTATGCAGTTTCTACCTTTATGGCTTCTTTTCACTTTATGATAAAATGTTATATCACACATCATACAAATATCAGCTCTAATGAATCTGATTATACATACAATGTTTTGTTTTCTATAAGTACAATTTAAAGCCATAAACACTTTTTAGGTGACTTCAGAACAAAGAGGTCCAGACAGAGTACTGCAGTTGACACAACAAAAGTTCTGTGCTGATGGTAGTCAGGGAGGGGACACACTCTGGATGGTGCCAATCACTATCTCCACACAGGAACAACCTGCTAAGGTAAAATTACATCATAGATTACAATATAATGCAGGGACAGCTGCCTACTATTCTATCTGATACATATTGATGGGTAAAAGACTAATTGAGCTAAGTGACACTATAGGTGATATTGAATTATATATTTTATGTTATCCCTTCATAAAGTCTTTAATGCAATGTCATTGTTCAAATTACCCATCAATATCATGTTTTTTTTTGTTTTACAATCCCAATAAGACAACACATTTTCTCTATTATAAAATATTTTCATGTCGAAATTGTAATCACAATTTTGTATAATAACAACAAACATATAAACTTTCACATTTATAATATTCATAAAACAGATAGGATTCACTTGACAAAGTTGTTATCTTCTAAGTCCTTGGCATACAATTATAATTATGTAGATAAGATTGAATTATTATGACCTATTTTATTGATTGTTATGCGTATACTTTTATTGTTGTAGTGAATGTTTATGCAAAATGATAATTAATTTTTTTGTATCTACATAAATATTGGAAGATAATGTTTTTGGTACAATTTGTATTCAATTGTGTCCTGAAGTATTTTTTATTTATTTAACATCTTAAGGTTACATATTATAATATACACTAGTATACCTTTTTTTTCGGATGGACATACGTATTTAGCCACGAGGCTTTTGCTACTTCACCGGGCATAAAGGCGAGCAGATCTCCAGCCTTAATAAATGGTTTAAAAACTACAAACTATGCAACCTTCGCAAGTGGGCGCCCCCTGTGGGGCTTGGACCTCGGCTCAGGGCGGTCGCTGGCGATGATTGAGGGATTATGACATTTTAGTATTTTAGGGGAGTTTTGTGCAATTCTGCCACCTGCGCCCTCTGACCGCGTTTGTAGTTTTTAAACCATTTATTGAGTTTGGAGTTTTTTTGCCCGGTGAAGTAGCAAAAGCCTCGTGGCTAACAAAGAATGCCCGTCCGAAAAAAAGGAATTACAAAACAAACATACACATGCAAAATAACTAGAGGATCAGTATGTACAGCCATGCAAAAAAGAAACCGGTTACATTTATTATTGAATAAATAAATAAAACCATTTGCATAAATCACTATTAAATTTTATATTGTGGAACTCAATATGGTTTTGTTTAATCTGATGTTATACGTTTACTTAATAATAACAAGTGTTCATATAATGTATTTGTTCAACAGTTACAGCAAGACAGTGTGTGTTTAGATCCAGATGCAGTAAAGTCAAACAAAGATAATGTGAAAATTGCAGATAACATTAGTAGATTTAATTTAGCTTAGTAGTGGCTTTGTTCCGATTGAAATTTCTAGCCATCAGAAGCATAATAAGGACGGATTTCTATTATACTTCAGAAGCATTTGGTCGTAAGTGCCAGTTTACGATAAAGGCACATACGACGAATGTTTCTGACGCATAATAGCATATCCGACCTTATGCTTCTGAGCTCTAGAATTCTCTGTGTAATGTTCATATGTATGTAATTGAAAAAAAAAAAAAAGTATTATTGTAGGCATAATCATTATCATCATCATAATTGTTTATTCCTAAGTGTACCAAAATAAACAATAAGTTATTCCGTATCTAAAATAAATGTAAAACGAGTGACTATAAATAAATAAAAACCCTAGTTACATAATTATAAGCCGCGCCAATAAAGAAACGAATCTAAAATGGCGTCCCTGAATGTCACTGACAGATGATAGGGTCATCAAATAAAAAGAAAGATAGAAAGAAAGTTTGTTTATTGTTTATGTAGGTAAAATACAATTGTTAGTTTTATGTTTTGAAATGTGTAACGTATACAAAAAAATACATAATCTTTCATAAAAATTAGAACTGTTTATTTGCTTACTTTTCTTTAACAATTTTTACCTTAACCACTCGCAAGTAAGTCGTTTTTTTCCGTTAGCTTTCTTTACAGATTTCTTTTTGCATGCAGTACGCGCCGTGTGTGAATAAGACATCAACAGTTTAGAGTGAGAGCGCATGATCGCCGCTGCCATTTTAGATTCGTTTCTTTATTGGCGCAGGTTATACATCTTAAATATGTACCTTATACTCTACATGTGCATTGTAATGTTTGTATGTTAGAAATTTCTTAGTTGGGTTGTATTGAAATATACATAGTTACCATCTTCACCTTACAGCATAATGTTTGAAATTAAAGTTACATGTAGACAATTTAACTGCTAATATTTTTCTTAAAATTTGAAAATGAAGGTCTATATTATAATTATATTTATTACAGATTGCATTGTCTACTGTTCTGGAAAAGAGGACACAAGAAGTTGTTCTAAAAGATGTGGCAGAGTCGTCATGGGTCAAACTCAATCCTGGCACGGTAAGTATTCAACAGTTATTATTACATTGTTTTAACACAGACCACAAGTTATATATCGAGAAATTTTTATTTAGGCAATACGTACTTTAGTAACTTCATAAAAATATTTCTGTTATTATCGTGAGTTTCTAAACATTCTTTTGTAAATGATTATAAGTCGCAGTTCAGAAATTTCAAAACATAATTCTATTTACTATAAACTCATATCTGGTTAAATTACTTGTAACAATGCCATACCATATTTTTCAAGGCTAGGCTTTCCATACATTTGTCTTATAAAATAATTATCTTTATTAAATAAAACAAAACATATGTGTTTATTCAGATATATTGGGATTGTATTGTCAATTAAATTTAATCATAAGGTCTTTTAATAAGAACATTACAATACATACATTCATGCCTCTTTCCAATATGAGAAGGCAGAGACCACTTCCTTCCACTTGGTACGATCTTGATATACCACTTTCGCCTCTTCTACAACTAATGAACCTTGTTTGTTATTACAAGGTGGGTTACTACCGCACCCGCTACTCCGCGTCGATGCTGGCTCAGCTGGTGACGGCTATCCGCGACGGATCGCTGCCGCCGCTGGACCGTCTCGGACTGCTCGACGACTGCTTCGCATTAGTACAAGCCGGACACACACAGACTGCCGAGGTATCTTCGTATTTTTTAAATCGTAATTTATTATATTTATTTTTCTGTTATTCTGAACCATTTGAAGGATTCTAAAGTGCTGATTGTATGCATTTTTCTGTTCCAGTCCTTGAAACTGATGGAGGCTTTCAGCAACGAGACAAACTTCACAGTGTGGTCATCTATATCGAACTGCATGTCTAAACTGAGTATTCTGTTCTCACATACGCCTCTCGATAAGCCTCTGAAGAACTTTGGCCGCAAACTTTTCGCCAACATTACGAAGAAATTGGGCTGGGACGCGGAGGAAAAGGAAAGTCATCTCGACACACTACTGCGAAGCCTCGTGCTGAATAAAATGATCAGTTTTGAGGACCCGGAGACTATCGCGGAGGCTAAGAACAGGTAAAGTGTTTTTGTAATATGGTATCGGTAGGTGATTAATATTTGTAATTTAGAGATTTATTTATCTCGTTCTACCATATTTTGAGGTGCTTATAAAGTTTTATTTATATAAAGTTGGCGCCCGGTCTTGTCCCGTAACCGTGCCGTCCCGCAGGTTCTCGCGCCACGTGTCGGGCGCGGCGGCGCTGCCGGCGGACCTGCGCGCGGCGTGCTACCGAGCAGAGCTGCGCGGCGCGGACGCGGCCACGTTCCAGCGCTTCCTGCAGCTGTACCGCGCCGCCGACCTGCACGAGGAGAAGGACCGCGTGAGCCGCGCGCTCGGCGCCGTCGACGACCCGCTGCTGCTCAAGAGGGTGCTGGAGTTCGCTATCTCGGTGAGACGTCGTTAAAAACCGTTATATTTTGAATTTCGAGTTTAGATAGGCGATCGAGGTCATTAAAATACAAAAAAAAAAGAAGACTGAACGACCGTGTGCTCGATGCGGTTGATGACTCATTATAGGATATCTGAATTGAAATTCGTAGTTTGAAATTCACAATCTACTTTACCGCGTAGTGCCTCCGATTAGCACGAGAAAAGGCGACAGATGACAGCAAGTAAGTAAGTAAGACATTTATTTGCATAAACACGTGTATACATACAAAAAAAATAATAATAATTGCATGCAAGATGTTACATAATTATGATTAAAATGATCAGACATGCTTGCTATACAATAGCGTGCAAATGTTTTTTTTTTTTATAAAAAAATTAAAAATACAATTTAATTATAGCATGGGCCAGTCTAACAACAATGAAATCACAACAATAATAAAAAATTAAATCAAAAATTAAATGTCACATAAAGATTAATCCAAATAAATAAAATTAAAAAAAATTAAAACAATATCACAACATTTTTAGTATGATGTCAAAAATAGATGTAATAAAATGTCAAGGAATTATAATAAGTCGGTTTAAATGTAAAGTTAAAACTTATCAGCTAGAAAGTCTGAGACATTATAATAAGCTTTTTCAATTAAAAATGATTTGACCCTTCTCTTAAATAAATTAATCGTAAGGTCTTTCCAATCTTTCGGTATTTTATTAAATAACACTGGAGCCATGCATAGAACACTTTTGCGCATAAGTGCAGTCTTAGCTGGGTTCAAACATAGCTTACTGATATCGCGTCTGTTTCGGGGAACTACATCTGCCACTCGTGGAAATAAGTTTGGATTGGTCTTAACAAACACTAGAACTTCTAAAATATACAGAGATGGCAGAGTTAATATCTTATACTGATTAAAATATGGTTGGCAGCTGAGCTGAGCTGAGCTGAGCTGAGCATACTGAGCTTAAACATCGCCCTGAGACATCTTTTCTGTGCTTTAAAAACAGTGTCTTTCTCCGTAGAGTTGCCCCAAAATATCACGCCATATCTGAGTACAGATTCTACCAGTCCGTAATAGGCAGTAAGAAGCGCATCAATACTAAGCGTTCGCGATAGGGTATATAAAGCATATGAACTGCTGCTTATTTTTTTGATTTAGTTCTCAATGTGTGCCTTCCAATTGAGAGCTCTGTCTATAGTTAGGCCAAGAAACTTAGTTGTATCCACTGCGTCAATTTTATTACTATTATATTGAATGTCAAGATTAGAATTAATATTTGTCAAGCGTTGGCTAAAATGCATTATTAGGGTCTTATTAATATTTATTTTTAGATTATTATTATCTAACCATTTAATAATCGATATTAACGCCTTATTTATATCATTTTCAAATGTGTCTTTAGATTTACCTGTCACCGTCACTGTCACTGTACTATCGTCTGCAAAGAGTGTCATAGGGTGTTCAGTTGCTCTAGGAAAATCGTTAATGTAGAGTGTGAAGAGAAGGGGCCCTAAAACGCTTCCTTGAGGGATTCCGTACTCTACTCTACATTCTTCCGATGAGAATATCTCTTCTCGATTTTTATCGTTAATTCTACTTATTTGTGTTATTTGTTTACGGCCATTGAGATAAGATTCAAGGAGTTTTAATATATTACCTCTTACTCCATAAGAGTCCAATTTTTTTAAAAGAATATTATGCTGAACGTAGTCGAACGCCTGGGTCATATCACAGAATATAGCAGATATTGGTGTGTTCTTGTCCATATTCTTTAAAACAACAAACAGAAAATCGTACACGGCCATATTAATCGTTTTATTTGTCCTGAATCCCTTTTGCTCATTGCATAATATGTTGTTTTTTTCCAGATACTTGTTCAATTCATTATAAATAAACTTTTCAAAAAATTTTGAGAATACCGGTAAAAGGGAAATGGGTCTGTAGTTTTCCATTTTTTCTTTGTCCAGTTTTTTGAATAACGGTTTAATTATTGATGTTTTAAGAGCATCTGGAAATTTACCTTCACTAATGCTTAAGTTAATTATGTGACTCAACGGACCACATATTTTATGGTTAACTGCTTTAATTATTTTGGTACTTATTCCATCATAACCCACACTATTAGTATTTTTTAGGGATATGATAATTTTTAATACGTCGTGTGGTAAACACGGGGCCATGAACATGGAGTCTTTTTTGCTTAAAATATGCTTTGTTACTGAGACTCCAGAATTATTTATAGGTTGAATCTTATCTATGAAATAGTTGTTAAATAAATTAGCAATTTTTGTTGGGTCTGTAATTATTGTATTATCTACCTTCAGTTTAGGTATATTTGTCTTTGGTACATTTAATTTAGTTTCATTGATTAAATGCCAAGTAGTTTTAGCTTTATTTTTTGATGTTTTTATCTTATGGTCGTTCTGCGCGCGTTTAGTTAAATTAATAATTTTTTTAAATAGTTTTGAATATTTTTTAATTTTATTTTATTATGATACAACGGTTTTAGTCTATATTGCCACAATAAATGGCGTTTCTTCTTGCTACACATTTTGATGCCTCGCGATATCCATTTATTACTTTTGTTTATTTTTACTGAAATCTTAGTTAAAGGAAAGCACTGGTCATAAAGTAGTGAAAAAATTTCAGTAAAAGTATTATAAGCTAGATTAGTGTCATAAGATTCATATACATCTAAGAAAGACAAACTACTAATATATGACACAAATTTATTGATGTTCTCCCTGCTGTAATCACGTCTCGTTGTTTACCAACTGTTTATACAACATACTGTCTTAATTGGGCATTTAAGAAGCTAAGCAGTGTGATCAGATAGTGCTAGTTCTAATACCGTGGCTTTGCATGGCTTATGAAAATTATGAGCAAAGTTGTCTATACATGTCTGGCTTTTAAGTCGTGTAGGCTGATTTAGAGCAAGCTTTAAATTAAAATTTAATAACACGTTTTCAAATTCTATAGATTGGGAATTCCTTTTTAGGATATCTATGTTAAAGTCGCCAGTTAATACAATATTTTTAAAACATTTTTTCATTAGCTCTTTTAACAAAAGTTCAAGCTTCTCGAAACACGCATTAATATTGCTTGAATTCGGTACTCTATATACAGGGTGTTTGGAGGGTGAGTAGCCATAGGAAAATGGTTGATAGGTGATGCTGTTGGCTACTTGTTGCGCCTAATTAAATAAATTTTTGTCCAAAGTCCAAAGTGTAATAATTTTTTTGCTATTTTTCTAGAAAATACCCATTTTTTCTGTTAAAACCTTTTTTTTAAATTAATTAATGCTCGAGGTGCCAATAAAATGATTTATTTTTTTAGTCTAGTGTTGTCTTATTCAGATTTAATCATAATTTCATACAAACATCTTGAAATAAACCTAACAGCGTCCAATCAAACATCCATAAATCAAAAAGAAAAAATGTTATGTCCATTTTACAATCTATCTTCTATCTATCTATATATATAAAAGAAAGTCGTGTTTGTTACAACACTTATAACTCGAGAACGGCTGGACCGATTGCCATGGTTTTTGATTTGTTGGATTTGTTTCCGTCCCGAATAGCAGAATACATTTTAAAAACAAAAGAAAGTCGTGTTAGTTACACTATTTATAACTCAAGAACGGCTGAAACGATTTGGCTGAAAATTGGTAGGGAGGTAGCTAAGAACTGGGAGAAGGACATAGGATACTTTTGGGTAGGGGTAGGGTAGGGTAGGGTAGGGTAGGGTAGGGTAGGGGTAGGGTAGGGTAGGGGTAGGGTAGGGTAGGGGTATGGTAGGGGTAGGGTAGGGTAGGTGTAGGGTAGGGGTAGGGTAGGAGTATGGTAGGGTAGGGCAGGGGTAGGGTATAAAAGTCCACCCGTGCGAAGCCGGGGCGGGCCGCTAGTGTAAAATAAAAAAAATCACAAAGTGTGGGATTTTAAAGTGTTATTAAAAACTTCTCCAGTTTATACTCTTTGCAACGGTATGCAACATGAACCATTAATAATCAGATAACTCAACAAAAACCGGTTTGTCTTTAAGGATGCCTTAAAAGGGTGACGACAAAACTATTACATTGAGCAGGTAAAATCTTTTGGCTCATTCTAACACAGCTAAAAATAGCGTGCTATCTCTTTCATCGGTTGACAATACTCCTATCGGCCCTCGCCTGCCGTGTCGTGCATTTATTTAGTCGAGATTTGTTATTCTCTGCTACTTCACGTGTTTTTACCTCCGCTCCGCGCATTGTTTTTGTTATCGTTCTGTTTTGTTAAGTTTCGTTATTTTGTTGTTACTGCTATTTTAATGGCTGCTTTTACTAACGAAGAATACGCCGATATGTTGATAGCATACGGCAAAGCTGATGGAAATGGACGAGAAGCAAAAAGAATTTACGAAGAGCGTTTTCCCAATAGACGTCAACCTAATCGTCATACTTTTGAGACGACCTTTAGACGCTTAAGGGAAACTGGTAATTTAACTCGCCGTGAACCTGGAGTTGGCAGACAACGTAATTTTGCTGATGACGAACGTATTCTCGAAGCTTTTGATGAAGATCCCACAACAAGTATCCGCAATGTAGCTGCAACGCTAAATCTAAGCGTATGGAAAGTGTGGTCTGTTATTCGTGCCAATGGAAAGCATCCGTTTCATTACACTCCCGCGCAAGGTCTTGAAGAAAACGATTACCAAAGACGCGTTCAGTTTTGCCGCCTCTTGCTTAATATGGATATTGATAATCGCGACTTCTTAAAAAGTATCCTGTGGACGGATGAATCAAAATTTTCAAGGGAAGGCATTGTGAATTTTCATAATCTGCATCATTGGGCCCCAAAGGATCGAAACCCAAAAAAGAAGGAGCGATGACATTTCAACGGAAGTTTTCAGTAAACGTTTGGGCAGGGCTAATAGGCAACACGCTAATTGGTCCACATTATCTACCAGACAATTTGAATGGAGATAATTATCTAGATTTTTTAATAAATGATTTGCCCCAACTCATGGATGGAGTTCCAAATGTTGAAAATGAAGAAACCATTGTTTTCCAACAAGATGGTTGCCCGGCGCATTGGACATTAGCAGTCCGGGAACACTTAGATAATTCATTTCCCAACACTTGGATTGGCAGAAATGGCCCTATCCCATGGCCTGCAAGATCGCCGGACTTGACACCGCTTGATTTTTATGTCTGGGCCCGTGCTAAAGATCTAGTGTATACGGATACGATTGACACAAGAGAGCAATTAATAGAAAAAATAGACAATGCATTTGCGATAATGAAGCAAGAAATTAGACTAAACCATACCACAACGGAAATAAGAAAGAGATGTCACGCATGTATTAGAAATAATGGACACCAATTTGAACAAGATTTAAAATAAATGATTTAATTATTTTTTAATCAGCCCGTAGTAGTACAAAAAGTGCAATGTGTTGAGCTGTGTTAATTAATTTAACATAGACACGGCTAAACCTATTACATTTTTTCATTACAGTATCGGAGACAAAAGATTTTACCTGCTCAATGTAATAGTTTTGTCGTCACCCTTTTAAGGCATCCTTGAAGACAAACCGGTTTTTTGTTGAGTTATCTGATTATTAATGGTGCATGTTGCATACCGTTGCAAAGAGTATAAACTGGAGAAGTTTTTAATAACACTTTAAAATCCCACACTTTGTGATTTTTTTTATTTTACATTTACATTAATGGACATAACATTTTTTCTTTTTGATTTATAGATGTTTGATTGGACGCTGTTAGGTTTATTTCAAGATGTTTGTATGAAATTATGATTAAATCTGAATAAGACAACACTAGACTAAAAAAATAAATCATTTTATTGGCACCTCGAGCATTAATTAATTAAAAAAAAAAGGTTTTAACAGAAAAGGGTGGGTATTTTCTAGAAAAATAGCAAAAAAATTATTACACTTTGGACTTTGGGCAAAAATTTATTTGATTAGGCGCAACAAGTAGCCAACAGCATCACCTATCAACCATTTTCCTATGGCTACTCACCCTCCAAACACCCTGTATACAAACAATAGCAGTCTTATAGTCGAGTAGTTCAATGGCGCAGCATTCAAACATGCCAGCAGATGAAATTTTCGCTATTTTAGACAGTTCCTTCCATCGAACACCATTCTTGACAAGGATACAGGCGCCTCCTCTCTTGCTTGCTAACCGATAATTTGCTATATTGAGATGGTTTTCGAAGCCTTCCATCATAAAATGTTCGGTAATGCAAAGAACATCCACATTAATTTTTTTTTCAGTTAGCTCTTGAAGACAAACTGTGAGAAGGTCTGATTTAGATAGTAAGCCTGCGATGTTTTGATGCATAACATACATATGACTAGTCAAGAAAAAAGCTATTAATATTAAATTCTTCAATATTTTGCTTGGTCAAAGTTGATAAATCCTTGCGTAAATTCCTATAATCTTCATTAGTTTCCGCTCTTAGTAATTTTATGTCAATGTTGTGCTTGATGTCCATGATTAATGTTAATAAATCCTTAAATACTGTTTGAAGTCCAAAATTATTTATCATTCCTGTCCATTTACTAAACATGCTGTAGTCATTTATGAGATTAGCGTTACTATCTAATAAGTATTAATGTCCTTGAGCCAATATATCAAGACGTAATAAATGACTAAATGTCTTCACTCGTCAATTAAATAAACTTGTAAAGTTTTCCAATTTATACGTTGGTAAACAAATAATGACATTTGTATTTTGGCATTCTCTTAGTACGTCTCGTATATGCAGAACAATCTTCTCATAGTTTTTTGACGATGTGAAGTCCTCTTGTCCCAATAATAAGATACAAAAGTCATTCATATTGAGGTCTTGTATTTTTAGTTTTATTCCGTATAAAAGCTGTTCAGTTGTAGCATTTGACGTGATGTAGTGGCATATCTCATAATTGCTCTGAAAAGTGTCCTCAGCTATTGAAAGAATCTTATTTTTGTTATTAGTGCTCAATATGCACACTTTACTTTTTGATTTGGTAGGTCTAAAACGAGGAAACTCCGTGTAGGTCGATTTTGTTTGTTCCGAGTTATTTGTTAAGGTATTTTTGTCACATGTTTGTTCCTGTGGTTCATGCTCGGGTTCTTTAGGCTCTTTTTGAGAATTCCTCGTTTATTTTTTTCAAATGGTCATTCTCTAGCGATAACTTCTCAATTTCTGAGTGTGCACTTTCTAATTGTGAAGATAACTTTTCGATGTTACCCATCAGTATTTTAATTTGGTCGTCGTCTTCATCGTCAGACACTTCTGGCATGCTATTCGTGGTACTGTTTAAAGTTTGTGAGCGTATTTCACTTCCATTTATCGTCGAATCCGATTTTGTTCTAGGTTTCCGAAATGTAATATTCTGTAAGAAATCCATTTTTGCAATTTATTAATGAAATTATAATTTTAATAATGTTGAAAAATATTTGCATGTGCCTGGGCTCGAACTGTCGACCTCTCGGTGATACCGTAGTTAAAAAGACGGACATACGTGCAAAGGCAAATTAGGCTAGCAGTTGCTTCTTGTTAATAAGCGATGTGCATCAACGACCTTGGAAAGTGAATGGTCTCACGGCCGGTCGTTCACCTTTCTATTAGTCACAAAGCACACAACACTATTTTAACGATTTTTTGATTAAATTTTATAGCTGTTTTTTACTAATAACACTCGATTTTGTTTATGCACTGTTTCGAATTTTACATTGTTTCTGTTGTTTTTTATAATCCACACGTTGGTATAACTTTTCCGTCAAAAAAATACACTAATCACTGTCTTTTGGAATTTATTAAATATCGAGTACTCTGTAGCACAACAAACATTCGCCGCGGGGGTCAAGCAAAGCTCGTAGCGGTGGCCCTGATACTGCTTAATACAGTACAAGTTCGATTCATAATTACGAAAAATGAAATGCATAACCGCTCTATATAAAAGCAGTAGCTGATAGTTAAAAAAAACGTGGTCCTTTTTTTACCTATCAGCTACTGCACTAAAGATTATTTTTTGTTTAGTGTACGTGGGAAAGTCACATTCTGAATTCACAACCAAACTGTTATAGACGAAAAACTGACGTAAATTTTTATTTTATTTCTAATATTCTGTATTTGTCCTCAGGACGAAGTGAGATCTCAAGACACGGTGTTCGTAATCCTGTCCGTTGCAGTGAGTAAAAACGGCCGCGATCTCGCTTGGCAATTCTTCAAGGCTCACTGGCAAGAATTCATGGACCGATACCAGGTAACTTACTATTAATAACGAAGGTGTTTTTGTCTTAAGAATTTATACACTGTTAATGGTAAAAAAAATCTGCATTATCACTAACCCAATCCGCAATTTTTTTATTTTTATTTATTATTTTCACACATACACTATTATCACAGGTAACCTAATACAATAGCGTAGTTTAAGTACTTATCTAAATCTATCTAATATAATTTTATTAAAAACAATCAATCTTGCAATCTTGAGTCTCACATTATTACCTATCATACATATACACTTATTATTATTATTTATAATTAACTCGATTGTAACAAGACCTTCGTTCTATTTCAGGGCGGCTTCCTCCTAGCCCGGCTAGTAAAGTCGACGACAGAGAACTTCGCTTCGGAGAGCAGCGCGCAAGAGATAGAAGAGTTCTTCCGCACACACCACTCCCCCGGCACCGAGCGCTCCGTGCAGCAGGCGCTCGAGACCGTCAGACTCAACGCGGCCTGGCTCCGGCGGGACCTCGCGTCCACCGCCGCGTACCTGCAGCCGTACCACTGACACCCTCGCAACCTGTCCCACACGACACTGGACTGCTGACAGACAGTGTCTCAGATACCACGGACCCGCTCACACACAATACACTCGTCTGTTTCACGACGGTGTCTTACAAAAGAACTACGTTTCATGGGCCAATTTAATGCAACGCCTTTTAGTTTTACGTTAAATTTTGTTATATTGCAATATTCTATGAATTTAGTCGGACTCGAATAATAAAAAAAAAGTACGGAATATAAAAATATATGCAATAAGTTAGGTTGCTAGGTTTCAATAGGCAGTGAATTCGTGGCATCTTATGACGGGTCGCTTAGCCGTTCGGTAACTGACGTTACCCATGTTATCGAACTACAATAAACATTTTATACTTTAAAAAATTGGTACCTTATACTTATAGTAGCAGTATTTTTATGTTTTATTTAATTAATTGGATATAAATAATTTCATATTATTTACTATCTCGATATTTAACCTACCGTTTTGTAAAATAGTATGTAGATAAATAAAATGAAGAGCCATTTTAAACTACTAATATTTTTCAAGTTTTATTTTTCAAATTCATTGGCATTTACTTGCATTTTTACTGTTAAGAACTTTATTTTTCCATGGTGCAAGCTATGCTAGATGAGAATTGCCTCCAGATTATAATTTACTTATAAACATTAACTATGAAATATTAACTGTAGCTCCTTAGACAAGTTGTGAACTGATACAAGGTAAATCATTTGACTAATTGTTTTAGGAACTTCGAAATATCCAATACGACATAACAAAATAATGATCAACGAGTGTTTCAACGCACACATTCGATTCACAAAAATATTCTGTGGCCTATTAAATAATATATATCATTTGTAAATGTGTATAAATATTATTCTAATTTATGTTAAACATGTTAAGTGTTTTCTACTGGTGCTGAAGGCATTCTTATTTTGTTACAGTAGATGAGTAGAAGCAACATATTCTGAATAAGATTTTAAAAGGATATGTAACCAATTTATTGGAATACCATTTTTAGCAGTATATACCGTTACCAGTTTATAGAATATACACAAAGTTAAAGAAAGTTATGTTTACAGAACTGTCCACTTAATTAAAATCTCGGCAAATCCAACATATACCATGTTGGGATTATTAATGATAACGCTTACTTTGTGGCCACAAACGAATCATGAATGGTATTTCAAAGAACACATGAGTAAAACTATATCAGAAGACATAGTCAATTTACTGTATCCTTTTTTCTAAAGCTGATCTATCTTTACGCTAAGATAGGCAATGGTTGCTGAATCTAAATCTATTTTTTGTATTTTTTTCTCTGCTATCTACATATGTTTTATTGCTGTCCATGTCGATAAAACTTTTTTTTTTGCGTGCGAATGAAGCATGACTTTAGTTTATATTTTTTGTCCAACAACGTAGCAACTAGAATATTTGGACCATGTTATGCGCGCATTATTTGGCAATAATTTATTACAAATGTAACATTATAACTATTTGTAACCCACCGCGTATTTTATTTATAAAAATAAATATGAAGAAATGCGCTATTAGTGTACTGTCAGTCCAACTAAATTGTGTATTACTTACCCTGTCGTCACATCAAATAACCTACATATATTGTAAAGCAAGTAAGAATAGCCTCTTTTATTGTTTCTTTGTCTATAATTATGTAAAAATAATGCGCGTCTAAATTATTTCTGTTTATTGACATGCAAGCTTAGTCAAAATTGTGATTTTGGGGCTATAACAATGTAAAGTTACCATTAGTGTCGCGTATGTTATCACCAACTGGTTGTTTGTAAGACTGTTTTAACGCAATAAATCGTACAAAAAGAGACGGTTTTTCTTTCTTTTTTTTGTTTCAACTTAATAAAATTTGGCGTTCCCGGTTTGCGGAAGTGGGCTCGAGAGGGGAGGGTTTTTGTTACGTTTATGTAACTAAATACGATATCTTAAACTATTGAAGCACTAAGTAAGTCAAGGCAAGTTACAATTCATGGAACAATCGAAAGTCCCTAGGGCTTGTCGCCATAAGAAAAGCCTCGATACAATTAAGCGCAGGCAACACCGTCAGCGGGCGGGTGAGCGAGCTAGGCGGGCGTTTCACCTCTTACATACTTCGGTTCACACCGCAAGCTACCGACTAACGAAATATCTAACGATTCCAGCGAATCTACTCGTTCACCTCGTTAGGTTAGGTTAGGAACCCTATAGTTTAGCTCGCCAATATTCCGCATAGTTTGTGTAGTTTCCTTCTCTCGCTTCGCCCGCCCGCCTAGCTCGCTCGCCCGCACGCTGGCAGTGTGGCCTGCGCTTTGTTCGCCGCCAGGTAGGTACAAAATATTGTTATAAGACTGCCGCAATGTCGCCACTGTATGGCATGTTATTGTTGATCTAAGTTCCTTTTAAACTTATCTCGATGAGATTATAATTCATATTACGGCTTGCCGCGTTATGGTTATATCGAAATAAATATTATGAATTTTATTGAAATTAGGTTCAACAGAACTTGATGAGAAATAAAATGGCGTGGCCGTTTCATGGCTCGTCACGACACAGCATGCGACCTCACGACACGGCCTGCTACGTCGTGCCATGGCATCGGCATGCTGCTGCGGCATTGTTCGACGTTCATAACGCCGTCGCTGACTGGTAGTCGTGGTAGACATAAATCCTTTGGCGTGACGCGACATGTCGCAATTTATTTGTATCGAAATAAAGTAATAAGAATTATAATATTATCAATCAAAAATAAAATGCCATGGCATGCCGTATCGCCAACGTCAGTCGGCCATATAGTCGTAACGAGGGCCGTAAAACTAACTTAAATGACGTTCACTAACTGTTAGTGGAGTTTAGAGGATGTTAACATATTTACAACTGTTTCTGGAGTACATGATTCTACAGTGTACAAAGGCGAGGCAAACATATGAAACCAATAAGTACATTCTGTATCATGGATCCTGAGAAATTAGATATCTTGATAAAGGTATAGTAAGAATTAAAACAACTTCAAAGCTGATTTTAAGAGATTTAATTTTTAAAATAACACCAAGACTATGGTCCAGAACCTTTAACTTAAGTCGTGTGGGATAAAGATCAAGGCGAAAAATAATACCACATGATAAAACAGTACATCTATATTGCACTATAACATCTCACTGAGTATTGTACAAATTGTGTATCATCATTGCGAAAAGTTAATTATACTAAAATACAAACATTCAGTGATGCCAATTAAATATCTAGCGGGTGAACAACACAAACTAATACATAACACTCAAGAGATATGACTTAAGTTAGAACATACATCGGGTAAATTGGTTTTATGTAACATGCTTTAGGTTTTAATTAATTTGGATCAATGTATGTCAGCGGTTGGCTTAAATAAAGCTCTCCATAATATTATTATTTTACTTTAAAAACTAGTAAGCTGGAAATTAATTTTTTTTTAACATAATTCCGGCTTGATTTAATATATGTTTAAATAAACATGGCGGTAGGTTGATCGAGCAGAAATTGGCTGAAAACATTTAAAAAAACCACATAGGCAGTTTTGACGAGATTGGATAATATACACCATGATAAAATATAAAAAGGGCTCAAATTACAGAGTTGCAACGGAAAAAAAACTTATTAAACTCGTTGAAAAGCGAATATTTTTCAGTCGTCGTATTTGACGATAACCTTACAAATTGCAGATTTTTATTCTATATAAGAATTTTTAATATTGTTTAAGTTTATCTTATGGCGATTTCCTACTTATGACACAAATTCTGTTAACAATACACATGAATCAACGTATTATTTTCAAGAGCGTGATATAACAAAAATACAATTTAATGTGTTTCACCTTCTAATTGAAATTACTTACTGTATATGTATCCCACCTCTTCACAGCCAATTACAATGTTTAGACAGCACTATGGCACAAGCACACAGCCACACATTTGACCATGCGTGACAATTGAACGGCCAGTATAACGGTCATTACTACCACTTTTTTTAGTATAAATAGATTTACATCAACACATTGTATAAAAAAATTGTTAACAATATTGTAATTGAAATACTTTAAAATGGCATATTATGTATTTACTATTGCTCTTATCTAGGTGTTATACGTCGAATTAACCTATTGGACGCCATAAAGCCATCGCCATAGCCTGTACGCCAAGCCCGAAAATCGGTATATAATTATGCTGTTTTTTACAAACAAATATTTGTAATTGTTGTGTATTTTCGTTTGCTCTATGCAATAAGCTTATAATTGGAGATTCAGTTCTTAAGCTGTTTTAATAAAACACATATAAGTAATGATACAATATGTTTATTGTAAAAAAATTTTAGACGTAGTTATTGGCGCGTATAGCCGGCGTTGGCGCACAGGCCACCCTTGCTTTTGTTGAGTATGGCCGACATTGGCGTTCAAAAGGTTAATTAAAACCGTTGAAAAAATAATGAGTTAGATGTTATCAACAATATTAAATTTTGTCATTACATACAGATATTTAATAAATTTATTACATCTATTTAATTATTATATACATAAACAGAGTCTTAGAGGGTGATTTAGAATTGAGTACATACCTCTTAATAAAAATGTTATTGCATATTTCTGATAGTATCACACCATTCACCGCAGCACTCATCAGGGTATTGAATTGTTATAGCAGATAATTAATGACGCTCTCATATCAGAAAGGTTTTATACAGCGTTCCGGTATAATCGCGTCGCGGAAATTTATTGCTTTTCAGTTATATAGTATAAGTATGTAGTAATTTATGTATTAAATATACACTACTATAGCAGTAGTATTGGACTAAGAGCTGACAACCGAAACGGCAAGGTAATTTGATCATTTATAAAAATGATTTATCAGCTTACCTGGAGCATTCTAAGCATAAAGACGTCGACCTGACAGGATTCGCGTGGTGGATGGGGGAGTTAAGGGGTGGGAAAAAAAGGTAATGTGAATGTGACGCCGTCGTCGCGTGTATCCCCTCCACGCGCTCTTTTTCATGCCCCTTAGCTCTTTCTCGAGCAAAATACAATTTAAAATATAAATTCTCAATGATTTTTTTCAACATGTTGCCAACACTATTATTGGCTGGCTTTTATTTCCTAGCCTCTGGGAATAATAAACTTTAAGCACAAAAAAAGCCAGCCTTGTTCTTATTAGGTACCTAAAAATATGTTTTTGTTCCTCACTTTAATTAAGCCTGGCGATACCTTTCCACCAACCAAATGACGCCAGATTTTTTTTGTGTGCTTTGGGGAGGTAGGCAAACCATTTGGCCTAAAAAGTAATCCTGATCACATTACCTTTTTTTTTTCTTTTTTTCCCACCCCATAACTCCCACATCCACCACGCGAATCCTGCCAGGTCGACGTCTTTATGCTTAGAATGCTCCAGGTAAGCTGATAAATCATTTTTATGAATGATCAAATTACCTTGCCGTTTCGGTTGTCAGCTCTCCGTCCATATTGTGTAAATTGACAAATTCTCAAACGTCACACAGGACATATTCCTAGTAATAAAAAGGCAACTTGAAATTATTAGGTTTATATATTTTTTTAATTAGGAATACCTAAAATGATATAATTTTAGGTATTCCTAATTTATTCCAATTATTCCATCGTAATGGACGTCGTCTTCTTTATTAATTGCTTTAAAATATTGCCAATGTCTCATGAAACATAATCGAAATGTATAATTATTAAAATATATAAAATTTCATCGAAATAAATGGGCTCTATTAGAAATAACGACGCGTTGTCCCAATTCAGATTCAATTCGATATGGCTGGCACTTGACCAACCGCTTTCAGGGCGCAATACATTTTTACAAATTAAAGTTTATTACGAAGATATTGATACGAAAAGGTGGTATTATGCGATGCACACTTATTTAAAGGTACCGTGCGCTGGTTTGGGATAACATCGCCTCCAAAATGAAATCAGTCTTATGGATTTAGTGAGCTACTTCTACATTAAGCACTATTGGGCAGTCTGAACAATCATCAAATTTAAATTTTGACTAGAAAGTAAATGCAGTCCAGCACAAGTTAGAGATCATAGCACAACGAAAGAGATCGATACTGTAGCTTTAATTCGATAAATTAATTATAGGTAGTTACATTTAAAGTTAAACTAGCACTCTAGAAAACTGTTATCTAATATTCGAATAACCTACTTAATTTAAAAGCAAATGCAAGATGAATTCTTATTTCGTTTCAGCGCATGATTTTAAGCAATAAAAATCAACCAACGTTATTATTGTTTCGGATTGATTTTCCTTCTTATCCTTTATACCACTCAGTGTTAATTGATTTAAACTTATACTTAAATTCTAACATTTAAATTAACTTGACACAAGTTGTCGAGTTCTAATTTTTTAAGACATTTCTAATGTGTTTAAAAATACGATGATAGCTAACGCTGAGCTTACTTGTATTATTAAATACAAGTAAAATACGTTAATAATATTGCGGACGGTATGACTTGTGTTAGCCATTTGATACAAATTATACAAACCAAATATCTAAGAACATTTATGGGATTACTTCGTAAATGATTTTTGCTAAATTCTCAAATAAAAAAAGTATAAAATACACTCACTTCTACATATGTCAACATTGCATGCAGTCTCTATAGATAAAATAATAAAAAATCATCCAAATATTTTGAACCTGCTTGAAAAATAAAAACGTTAAATCATAAAATTGGAAAAACATTACCAGCCAAAATTTATCCAAATAAAAAAATAATCTGAAACTCTACTGTTTCATGATAAAAAGATGAATTAATTTTTTATAATGTCATTAAACAATTTTTTTGCACTCATTTTTCTCGCAAGGCTTTCCATAAAATAACATACATACATCATAATATAATACATATTTTATCAATAGAGATTTCTATAATCTGATCTGAGCAATCTTACTTTAAAATTCTAATTAGATTTTCTATTGTACACAGGCTCACAGTAACATACTAATTTATGAATACATATATTACAACAACAGGTATTTCTTGTATATTTATGTTTGATTATAATGTGCATTCTTTACTGTACAACTATACTTCTAAGAATTACATTTACCTGTCGATTTATTTGTGAACTGTCTAAGAGATGACTTTTTTTACTCTTTTTTTTAATTACGGGATACATGAACTGTTTACGCGGCTTGACAGAGAAGAATCAATGAACAATTAGGGTTTTATCTTGAGTAGCACTAGATCTATTCCCCAAACGCGATAGTTCAACGTAGCAAAATTTCCCGTCACTTTTTTCCCCACGCGTTTTTTTCTGTTCGCGTATTTCCTCAATCGCATAGGTTCGCAGACGTTTATTTATCTAAAGATGACGATATGGGGTGGTCTATTCTAAGCCAGAAACTAAACGACATTATTATGCAAACAATAATAACTGCTCTGGAAAAAAAAGACTGGTAAAAAAATCGTTAAGAGAAATTAACGTCTGTGAACCTATGCGATTGAGGAAATACGCGAACAGAAAAAAAAACGAGTGGGCAAAATGATACTAGTAATTTTGATATGTGGAACTAACGCGTTTGGGGAATAGATCTAGCTACTCTTAATCTTTGCTTAAATATTATAAAAGTAAAAAAAAACTCCTAAATAATCGTCAAGTCAGTTCATTATTCTTAAAACACATAATACAAATATATGAAAACATATTAAACGTAATGCCTAATGCTATATAAGAATAAATTAGACTAGAACATACAGTAAAATATAATAAGATATACGTAATTTCTTTAGGAAGAATAAAACATTTTGTATATAGATTTTAAATTTTAGTAAGCTTCGACTGAACACATAACCATATGTTTTCGGCGTATCTACAAAGTTTAGAACAAGATTAATTAATACAACTATTATTTTAAAAGATAAATAGGTATTTTAATTCTATAGTTAAACAGGCCGATTTTAAATTTGTTTATTAAGTATACATAAATAATAATGTATAACGGAAACATTTCAAAATAAATTCACAATACCTGTATGGAGATAGTAATGAATAAAATGTACAGACCATCGGTATTATATTTACATTACGCTTACAAACATTTAAACGACAGACCAATTAAAAAATATATCAATTATGAATATTCACCATCTATTAATTACATTTAACTAATGGACACCACCAAATCTGATGATTTGATTTGAAATGAATTATACTATACATTACATCACACAAATAATTCAAAATTACTATCTTTACACATAAAATATTTAACACCCTATTTGAGGTGTAGATACTGTGACTTTATACATAAGTATTAAAAGAAAGTTAGTAATATTAAAGGATTTTTGTATAGGTTATTGGAATTCGATAAATGTACCATAGGAACAGACTATATCCATTATTAAGTTATAAAAGGATTAACATACATGATTTTAAAATTTGAAAACCTATTTTGTTTATGGATGAAATCATGTCAGAATATTAAAATTAAATATGAGTGAAAAACATGCTTTTGAAAAACCCCCAACTTCAAATAGAACATGTAAGGATGTAATTTTATGAATGATGACTTTTATTATGCTTTTATTATTATGCTTTTTATTATTTGGAACCAATTTATGGCTCTAATAGCCTTTTAAATTAATCCATTTAAAATAGGTTTACTCGTTCGCACATTTTTTCTGTGCTTAGTTCAGACGGATTCCTCTTAGATTGAGTTGGAGGTTAAAATTGATAATAAATTTAAAAAAAAATTAATTTAGCCTACATTTTGAACATACCAACATGATATCAAACCATTTGAGCAACAAACTAGAATATACTTTTAAATTATTCAATCATAGCTTATAAGCCTCAAACAATTTTTCCAGCTGTAAGCCAATAATAATCTTAAGAGCAAAATATAATAAGATAATGCTACTTTTAGGTCAAAGTATATATTTTAGGTGAATAAAAGGCGAAATTGATAAGCTAGTACCAATTTGTAAGGTGGGAGTAACATTTACTTTAGTTTTTTAAGGACTAGAAGCTTGAAGACATGTTTATTATAAAAATAGAATTTGCCTTCCGTTTTAAACGGCGAAAATATTCACTTAACTTACTCTGTAATACTGTATTAAACAATGTTTACTGTTTGTAATGAATATCCTAAATCAATTAGGATACTTCGGTTTCAAAGAAAGTTATTTTCCATGATACAAACAAACAATTTACAGCTTGTAGTATTAACAAAAATATACGAAGGTATCATGTAGATATACTTAATATAGGATTGCCATCCCGGTACGCCGACATGTCCCGGTTTCAAACTTCAAGTCCCGGTGTCCCGGCCAACAAGGCAATGGTGGGCGTGCTTACCAACAAAATAAGATCCCTGCTTTTTTCGCAATACGCGCCCCTTGTTGTCTTATCGTCCTGCGTACCCCCTTGGCTCTGTGTGAAGTGTTATTGTTTCATCTACCCTCCCCCCCCCCTCTGACCATTGTCCCGGTCAGCGCCGATTATGGCAACCCTAACTTAATATGTATTAAATCAGCAGTAAATTGAGGAACTAGTTCCATTTTATATAGCACGGCTTTTTGTTGAAAGTAATTATTATGTATGCACTGTGCATATATATATTTTTTTATTCTCATATTATGTTATCAAAATAAAATACATGAAACGTATGTTAATACAGTTATACAGGACGCAAGTGTGTATTTGTTAAACAGATCGCCGTTTATACATGAATGAGTGTGGTATCTTACTCTATGATGACGCATCGCGGTAAATGTTCGTGTAAGTAGTCGAAGAGTTCGAGCGAGGCGCCCGGACAGTTGGTGAGCTCCAGCTCGCGCAGCTGACGCATCTGGATCAGGTGCGTGAGACCACTCGATGTCAGTAAGGGACATCCTGCAAATAATGGGTAGTGTGTTGTAATTTAATTAAAGCGTCGTAGCTTCATTTAAATAAATGTAAACTGAAGTATAATAAAATGAAATGCAATAGTTTATTAGTAACGTAGACGAATAATTCGCGCTTGTTATAAGTCATTTACGATGCATTAACACATTTAATAGAATTATTTTTATTATTTACTTAAATTAAGAACAACAATATTTTATACTTTATTATATACAGCAAGTCTTCAGTAGAAGAAGAAGAAGAAGTATCTAGTCTAGAAATAAGAGTAAAAATATTTATAAAAAATATTTTTTCACGTAAACCTTTTACACTTATTTGTAAATAGTCAAAATATTTTTTGGCTTATTTAGCTTAGTATAGTTAAGGATTGAAAAATTAAAACTAAACAGTTCTAATTTTTCAATCCTTAACTATACTGTTATTTCTAAACTAGTAGCAAAGTGCGCGACCGAGTAATTATCATTTTGTGTTGTCTTTTTAACTTAGCACAGTAATAGTAACAACAATAAGACATTGGATGCGCGGGCTAGATTGATGACACTTGTCTTAAGCTGTCGCGGGCCAGATTTGGCCCACGGGCCGTAGTTTGGAGACCTTTGGTCTAGGACATTATGTTTTTAGGGTTCCGTAGTTCACAAGGTCCCCTTATGGTTTCGTCATGTCCGTCCGGGCTCGTACTCCGTCGTTACTGCACCGATTATCACAAAAATAGATGGAGTCATTTACATTAAAGATCCAAAACTTTGTTTTTAAAATTATGTTTTTTTTTCAGCCACCTCCCACAAACATTATTAAAAAAATAAATTTGACTAAGGAAATGGAACTATGTAGATCAAACCCCCATGCCCCAGTCTCGAGATAACCTAATAGCTATAATAAGCGTTAAAATTAGATAAATAATTCTGAAAAAATGTATACAATGTATACCTCTAAGTAAGTAATTTCAACTAAAACGACGGACTCGGTATCATTTTTATACAACTCGATCAACTGATGTAGTTACAGCCGTCCTTACAAAATGTATGGAGTCAGGACCTTTTAGGTAATTTATTTATTTTAAACAATGACTTCTCAATGTTCTACTGACTGTATAGGTATAATGACTGTATATGAAAGAATGTATGAGTCCATGTGACATAATGATTGAAGGTGAGAAAGTGGAGCAAGTAAAAGAGTTTGTATACTTGGGAACTTTTGTTTACGAGAGATGGAAGATGTGAAAGTGATATTGAAAGGAGGTTTGTTAAGGGAAATCAGGTAAACGGGGCACTGTACTCCTTTATGAACAGTCAACAAGTGTCTGAAAAGGCTCGGTTGGCTGAGCATGGGGGAGTGTTAGTTCCGACACTGATGTATGGTAGCGAGAGTTGGGTATGGCAGAAGAAGGATCAAAGTAAAATTAATGCAGTGGAAATGAGAGCTTTGAGAAGTATGTGTGGGTTAACATTGAATGACAGAATAAGGAATAGCGTGATAAGAGAACGGTGTGGAGTGAAAGAGGACGTGATTACGAAGATAGAGAAGGGAATGTTGAGATGGTTTGGTCACGTGGAAAGAATGGATGAAGAAAGATTGACAAAACAGGTATACATAGCAAGTGTAGGAAGGGGACGAAAGTTCTCTGACCAAATCGGAGACATCCTTGCAAAAGGTCAAATAAGATCCACCCTAAACCGACGTGCTTGTATGAAGAATGTTATGAGAGTGAATGAAGCGAAAGATGTGTGTAGGGATCGTAGCAAGTGGAGGTCCATTGTCTCTGCCTACCCCGCTGGGAAACAGGCGTGAGCTTATGTATGTGTGTATGAAAGAACATTATATAGGATAGAGTAACATTATATAGGATTTATAAATTTGTACCACGACATATAATTAACGCAAATGTGCGAATATAATATCTAACATGTGGATAACGTTGTGAGCTACACATTTATATATTTCTTGTTACTGTATTTAGTTGTAATTTGAATGTGTATCTGTTTGTTTTCCCAAACAAATAAATAATAGGCAATATCTTGCAATGTCATTTAGTCAAAATCTGAAAGGCCTAGTCAATATTTACCGTCATAATTTTATACTTTTAAAATTGTATTGATATTCCTTGGCCCAAATACAATTATATTCTAGAAAGAAAGTTATGAACATAGGCCTGTTATTTCCGTTGGTGTTCACAAAATAAATGATCTATTCATATTTGACAGGAATAAGAATTTGTCAGTCAATTTAAAAAAAACTTACAAGTGCAAAGGTGTCACCTTAGGTTTGTTGAAGTACTCACCGGCTAAAGACAGTAGTTGTAAATTGCGCATTCCGGACAAATGTTGTAGGCCGAAGTCGCGCAACTGCGAGCACCAGCGCATGAACAGAGCCACCAGCGACTGCATAGTGCTGATGTAACCCACACCTATGTCCGTTATGTGCACGCACCTAATACGATACAAAAAAAAATATTTATTTTTATTATTACAAGGTATATACATTAGTATTCTCGCTAGCGAGGACCGCGTTGCGCCCCTATCCCCTGTGATTGAGCGCCTGTAGTCGGTGCCAGTGATCATATCCTCTTTATACATCTGCCTTTTTACTTCAATGGCACCCTAAGCCCCATAAGGGTGCGTGTCATTTAGATATAGTGTGACCACTTGCAATTTTGAATTAGATAACAGAAATATATGTCACAGGACAGACTGTAGTCTGTAGATTTGTAACATAGAGTAAGAATTATCTGTAGTGTAGTTTTTATTTATCTTATTACATTGTTATTTTGACAAGTACAAGTGTATGTAAATATCTAACTGCTTGATAAAATTAATTTATCATTTACACATTAAATTGTAAAGAATGACTATTAAGAAATACTAAATTAATGATTTAAAAAAACCGGGATTTATTTCCTTACTTAGACTTTTCTTTCCTTCGTTATTCATTTGCAATAAAATTAGACAAACTTATATTAATAAATGATTATTATCATGGAATGCTATCTATTAAGAGTAGATACTTATGCAATCAAGGAGCCAAATGAAAGCTATCAAATAAGAACTAAACTTTTACAAGGATAATAAAATTAAGGCCTCCTACGCACTATACGGTTAGCCAGAATGCGGTCAGCCGTCCGGCTAACCGCAGGACGCGGTTGCGCTTGCGGTCACCTTCGCAAGCGCAAGCTTACGGTGGCCGTCAGTCGGGCCGCAGACGACCGGAGCTGTTGACCGGCTGCCGCATCACAGTGCGGATAAAAACTACTTTCTCGTACAAATATCTGAGTACGGTCAGCCGCACCGCATCGCGGCTAGCCGCATAGTACGTAGGAGGCCTTAGAGTATTAGAATAGAATTGAGAGAAGTGGAATCAAGACCACTGGTTAAGCTACTACTATACAAGTTTTTTTCTTTTTTCTGAATGAATTTGTATAAACCTATAAACATTCCTGCAGCGGCGGCGGGGTATGTACAATAGCGTCACCGTAATACATTCATCGCAACGATGATAAGGCTAATCATACCACAAAAATAGGGTCTATCCTCAAACGTCACTAAAACCCCCAGTTGTTCCACCGCAGATGCAGAATATTGCCAAGGGGCCACGTTTTCATATTAGTATGGGTGCCAAGCGAGCAGTACGGCCGGTTACATAAATCTTGATCATTCGTTTCACTTTGCTGTCAGCATAGTGGATGTAAGCTAATTGAATTTTTTATATAATTGGTTCATTTGTTTTATCTATACTAATATTATAAAGAGGATAAGTTTGTATGTTTGTTTCGAATAAACTCAAAAACTACTGAACGGATGTTGATTATTCTTTCAGAATTAGAATGCTATGTTATCCCTGAGTAACATAGGCTGTAGAAGTCCACCCGTGTGAAGGCGGAGCGGGTCGCTAGTCATAAAATATATTTTAACATCACATACCTATCGAGCGTCAATTCTTCCAATAGGTTAAGATCGCAGGCGATGTATTCGAGTGCATTGTCAGTAACGCGCGGACACCAGCTCAGATCGAGACTGCGCAAGCGCGGCAAGTTCTCCGCTAGCAGCTCCACGCCTTCGTCTGTCACCTTGCTGCACCCACTCAGTGATAGAACGGTCAAGTTCGGCAATGAATGCACTGGAATCATACACATAATATGAATATTAAAAGAAGCCTAGTATTGTCGAGAAAATTGCACAAGCATTGGATTATTTTACCTTAAAATTATGTATTATTGTATATATTTTTTATCTAAGCATCTTAAATGCATATTGGGGGAACCCATTTAATATACTAACTTTATTTGTGGTAAGTCATCTGAATTTAAAAAAAAACTTTTAATGTTCATCAATCAGAAGTGTGCTTCAAAAATGCAAAACGCTTTAAAAATGGAATCAGCCAATTTGGTTTTGATTTTGTCCACTATTGCGAAACGATAAAGTACCTACATAGCTTTTATTATTTTTTATATGCAATTCGTACATCTACTCCGAGCTTATTATATGCTGCATTCGTGATAAGAATTGAAGTGTAAAAACAAGAGGTCACCGACATTCTTATAGACAGTAACAATTAAAGATAAGGTCTAGAATAAGTCACATATGTAGCAAGAATATCAATCTGCCTACAAGGCAAGTGCTTACGAGAGGCGACCTCTTGACCCCGGTTCTCGCAACGAGACCGCGCGCACTTAATAAAACTTTCTTATATATCTAAAAATAGATATTGCAATGTGGGAGTTTATTTTTAAGCAACTTAACATAATAGGTGTATTTTTTTTTGTTTTCTTTTTTTACCAATGTACTCTGTATATATCAAGGCAATTCAGGTTTTGTTTTTGAACAGAAGTAACTTTTTTCTTAATTATACGAAAACTAAGTTTGCTTTTACTTTTTGTTATATTGTTTTTCTGATAAAACTCAAAAGTGTACACATTGTTAAATAAAAAAATAATATTGTGTGATAAATCCATTTCTCTCGCCTCTGCACCACTCACTGCATAAATCCCGCGTTATATTGATTCTATATAACATTTCTAATAGTGATTGTTTTTTTAAATCATACTTCATATACAAACGGGTATGTTGGTATTTATTCAGCTTTATGGCAAAATAATGCTCAAAAGTCGAAATTTTTGATGTTTTTAATTTCCTATCACATTACAAATAGTAAGGGTAAGATAATACAGCCTTAACATTTAATAGCAAACTATTGAGAATAATGTTAAATATAAATTACCATTACCTATATTGACAACGCCATGATTAGTCAATTCCCAACAACTATGGAGGCGCAGGACACTAAGGGAAGCACTCTGCTTAGGTGAGAAGTAGCCTAGAGCAGCATCTGTCACATGGTAGGCTTGTAGAGAGAACTCATAGAGGGAGGGCAGCAGTTGTGCCACAGCTCCCACCTGAAAAATAGTTTTTTTTTTAAATATTACAACCAGATTTTTTACTACTAGTATTCTTGCTAAAATGCTTGTATTGCGCGTGGGTCCACGTCGGTAGTTAAATGGGTGGGGATCAAACCGGCGACCACATCATCGCAAGAACGACCCCCATTGGGCTAGGGTGTCGTACGTGCGATCATGTGGTCGCCGGTCTTACTTATCTACCTGAGATAAACATTTTCTATTCATGTTTTTTTTTTATCAAATCCATTATCCAGAGACCAATTAGATTTTATCAAGTTAACATTATAATATATTTTTACTGCCATACACATCTTCATCAAAATCACATTAAATTAATTAAAATCTGTCTGATTTGAATTGAATGTAAACAATACCATTGCTCCTTTTTTTTGTGCATATAGCATTTTAATACAATTCTTGGGTTTCTTTATGGTGATGTTTATACTTATATTATATTTTATCAATGACTAGCATAGTCATTGATAAATTAAATTTATTACCATGGATATCATCCATTATGATTTTAAAATATTTTAAGATTACATAGTGATTTGCGCAATGCCTGCAGATGGTCATGGCAGGACATTCATTTGAATTATTGATTTAAAGACAGTGTGTATAATAATATGTTAGTTATACTTACAGCTTCATCAGCAATGTTAATACAATCAGTAAGCGTGAGAGAGACAATTCGTGGAGTTAGGCATGCCCACAAACCAGCCTCAGTTATTTCATTGCATCCAGTTAGTTCAAGCTCAAATAAAACCTAAAACAAATTATTGTTGATCCAAATGTTTTGTCTTCCTTATGCATGACTAATAAATCTATAAAATGCTACACTTGTTTCACTTTTTTCAAATTGAACTTGCACATTTAGTGCACTTAAAGATACATACACTATAATATTATAAAGAGGAAAAATTTGTATTTTTATATGTTTGTTTCGAAAAAACTAAAAAACAACTGAATGGATTTTGATATTTCTATTTTTTTTTTTAGTATTAGAATGCCACATTATCCCTGTGTAATATAGGCTATATATTTTACTAGAAGCAATTAGGATTACTTAAACTTCGAAGAAAATGTCACAAATTGTCTTTCATCTCATGCATTGCAGAGACTATAAAAGATAGAACAAAAAAAAATCTACAATATTAATGAACATATAAATATCTTTAAAAACCTTTGCAGTACCATTTGTGTAACTATAGTAGTTATGTAACTATAACTGATTCTATTTTTTTTTTACAAAATGCAGACTATTTCTTAATTACCACATTATTCATATTCATATTTATGTATTAATCCTTATCCAAATAAATTATTTCTCATTTAAGATTGTTTCAGTAGCTGTAGATTACTCTTTAAATTATAAGAATCAACCAACAGCAGCATAACAATAGCATTCAAAAGATATTACGAGTTTAAAAATGTGAACCTAAATAAAATATTAATATAAGCCTTGACACTGCATCAGCACAACATTTCTTTATGTAAGATTTTCGATTTCGGGTTGGATAGTGGCTACAAGATTTTCATGACTGATCAGTTTATAAGCCAATTCTTTTTGGTTTGTATTATGTTTAGAATAAAAGTCCACCCGTGTGAAGCAAGTATAAAGATCTGATTAGCAATATTATTTAAATTTTTCCAACCAGACTCCAATATGAGATGTTAATTATGTAGATTTAAGTACTATATAAATTAGACATAACTGCGTGTATAAAAATACTCTGGTACTCAGTCCTAAGCTTATGAGTCTTCATTTGTCCCTTATGATATAATAGGAATGTAATAATGCTATCAATAGTTATCAGAAGCTAAGATTAGTTAAAATAATTAAAGAATAATTACCTGCAGATGGTCCAGTATAGCTTCTAATCCTCTATCTGTTATTGTGCATCCCTTTAAACTAATCGCATGAATGTGATGAGCTGATAATGGAAACTGCCTTATAAACTCACTAATATCATCATCTGAAGCTGAAATTAAAACTACTCCACGTATACCCCTTCTAACTAATGAGTTATAGAATCTTTGCATGCAGCAACCTGTAGCAGAGCGGAGCTCCCGGCAATCAAGCACTGCAACTAAACCGTTCCACCATCTAGGCGATGAGTATAATATATCTCGCCACCTGGTACACACTTGTGCCAGGGATCTTCTGTCATTAGCATTAAAGTAAAGAAAAAACTTTTCTAGAAATCTCTCTTCTAATATGAATTGATTCCATGTTAAAGGCCGTGGCGAAGGTCGGCGGCGCCGAGGCACTCTGGGTGCCGTGGCTGCCGCTGTAGCTGGTCCACAGAGAGCATTAGCGACCCGCTCCACAACACCTGGGGAGCGCTTGCGGCCGCGCAGTCCCAGGCCTGTGATGCGACGTGATAGCTCTGCTGAGGCCCTCTCCACCACACCTTGAGCTGACACGGATGACATCTTCACTTTAACTCGGCGTATGGTGTCCGCCGGTCGGCCGCCACCCGACCCTGCGCCGCCGGCTCCGTGCTCACAACCCGCCACCGCGCTACTGCATGAGTGGATGCAAAACATATTATTTTCATCTGACTGACTACAGAACTCGGTTACAGTTTTTTTATATTTAAACAGACGCTTATCATAAATAAATTAAGACCACATTAATATTATTCAAAAGAACACACTCCAAAATATATCATTTCTTCTATTTCATCGCCATATAAATATTGTAATTAATAGTAGCACAGTTAAATCGTATACTCGTGATTATTAATAATATTTATGTAAGATAAATATAACGTGATAATATTCAAAAAGCAATTTAAAAAAAAACCGAGTAAATTCAGACTTGTCAATAGTTACAATAAAAATCTTTTATCTTTTATGGCCGAGCAGTATAAGCATGGTTAACCAAATAGGAGAAAGGAAAAGGCTTGTAATTTTCTAAATAACTGAGTGGAGTAAATATATGTGATGTTTGGTATAAGAATTTCAAACAAGAAAATAAATAAAAAAATCGATGCGACTTCAATCTTACCTTTGGATTATTTTCTGAACAAAGATAAACCTTCATAGTGTGTATTTATTGTTATAAATGAAAATATGTTAATTATATTTATTTATAAAACTATCATTTATCTGAGTTTTACATGAATAAGAAATTGTATGAGTAAAAGAAAAAATAAGTACAAAAACGCTCACACACGGACGCACGGTATTTCGCTACTAGAGAAGAACTTAGAGATACACTTCTAAATGTCAATGTCGATAAAATAGAATCGATTTTTCGACTTATTTATTCTAACCATACAGGGTGAACGGTTCAACATTTTTAACTCTCCAAGTTTAAATTCAACTAAATTTTAAATAAGAAAAATAATATCGATTCGGGATTTAACGGTTTTATATATTTGACAGTTCATTAAAAGAATCCAAAACGGCTGTTTGTTTGCCGTCAACTTAATAATAACCTCAACTTTGGCGCCTGATTTTTGTTTTAATTGTATAAAATAATATTAATTCCGCATGTGTTTCGTTTTATAACAAGTAATATATTAATAAGAAATAATTTTATTACTGTGGGATTAAAAGCATAAGTATGAGTATGGAGTTTTTGAAAGCTATGCCGGTTACTTTCAAAGAAATAACTCCAAATTACAATGTCCCTGAAAAGTGGAAAGAAATCCTTTTGAACACGGGTTTGTAATAATTGTGTTTATTGTTATACCATATTATAGTGTGTTCCACTGCAATTAATTGATATACGCTTTTTTATCAATTACAGGAGGTACTCATAGCACTTTGCAAGATATTAAATTACCTCAAAAAGCTGGCGGATATTGGTACAAAGATTCTAAAAAACTGTACACACGGAATCGCTTCATTTATTGGTATGTTATTATTACTTTAGTTGTGGAAGTATGTCCATGTCTATTGTTTTGGTGCAATAACTAAGGTTAGAATAAAAGATGCAGTATGCCTCAATTCTAATTTACTTTTTTTTGCTATCTTATAGCTAAAAAAAATAGCTTGCTAATGGTAATTATCTTTAGCCTTCAGAAAGCTAAGTCATGCGGGACTTACATAAACCTTTTTTAAAAAAAGGATTAAACAGTCAGGTCTAATTCATTTTATTTTATTTGATTTCCACTGGTTAAACTACCAAAATAGTACTAACTGAGTAAATGTTTTTACTTTATCTTATTGAATGGAAGTGGAATTTACTGTCTCTTTTAATTTTTCTAATTGATTTTTTGTGGGACAACACATTTTACTGTGTGATGCCTGAGCGTAACAACTCAGAGGCTCTTCTATGTGCTGTGGTAAATGCTCCATTGCAAGAGTTATTATTGTTGGAATGTGGGGGGGATTACTTCTATTTAAAATATATATTTATCCTTCGTATAATTATAGTAGAAACTCATAATCATCCAAAATCCAATAAGTTTTTTACAATGATGTATCTTATAATTTTAGGCAAACAACATCTGATGCAATAGAGCTCTCTGAAGCATCATTAGATATAAATTTGTCATCTTCTTACTTGAGATGTAAAGTGGCCACAGGAACACCTCCTTTGAGCAATATAACTGTGTATGAGAGGAGCCAGTCTCATGATGTTGTTATCTTGGCTGCCACTGTTTCGTCTGTTCACAGACTTATATTCCCACATCCTGGGGCTTTGGATAAAAAGGTAATATAAATTTGTTATTATTATCATGTATTCATATTTCATCATCATCATCATTATCAACCCGTATAATGTCTGCTACTGAGCATAGGCCTCCTCCCGAGGGAGGGTATTTGCCATAGTCACTACACTTGGCAGGCGGGTTGGTGACCGCAGTATTATGTTGTACTATACAAGGAAACGCTGCTGCCCGTTCCTTGATATACGATTATTATAGATGATGTTATAATAATCGGGACCAACGGCTTAACATGCTTTCCGAGGCATGGAGGGTAGTCCCTCAACCAACCAGACCCCGAAAGAAATCTTAGGATTTACACAAAGATTTCCTGTCTGGCATGGGGATCAAACCCACAACCTCCAAGATTTAGAGCCAAATACCGTGTGCTGTGGAGGTTGTCATGAATTGTATTCATATTTGTTATCAATTAATCCTGCGTTGAGGGATATTGCTGTAATCACCACATTTCTCAAGTGGGTTAGCAAGCTCAGATGGTAACTAACATGGAGCTGATATATCCTGCTGCCCAATGTATCAGCTGTTAGTTGCCTCTTATGAAACCCATGGGAAGATGCATCTAAACAATCCAGAGACCATGGTCCTGATAAACATAAGACAACTCCTTGACTTCTGGCTGGATTTGGGATGGTATGGATGATCATATCATTCTCATGTACAATGTACAAATAACTAACTAACCCATGGGAAGACATGGGGTGGTCTATTTATGGACTAGGTAGCCGCGATTCTCTGCGAACCTTATTTAAAGATATAAATATATTAACTGTGCCATCTGAGTATATCTACCAGAATATTTTATTTGTTCGAAAAAATATAGATACTTTTAGTAAGAAAAGTGACTTTCACAATATAAATACTAGAAATAAGAACAAACTAGCTATGCCGTGCTTTAGGGTTAGCAAAGTTAGTAAGTCATTCATGGGAAATTGCATTCGATTTTACAACAAGCTTCCTTCTTATATTACTGACATGCCTGATTCATTATTTAAGGCGCACGTCAAACGAATCCTAATGACTAGAGGCTACTATAGTATTAAAGAGTATGTAGATGATAAAGATGTATGGGAAGTTATACCTCCTTGCACTAGATCGTAACCCTATAGCTGTTGAAGCATTGAAAGACCAAGATAATGTATTCTGTATAAAGCTATTCTGTGTACTATCTGTAATAATAAAATAATACTACCAAATATATTTATTCAGTTCTGTCTTTAAATAAATTATTTAATCTGTTTTTTAATGAAAATGTAAATAAAATTCGTATAAAGACAACCGATTGGTAAATTGTGAATGCCAACTAAATAATAAAAGTAACTGGACCTAAACTTCTTGGACATGCCCATCTGAGTATGTTTCGCCGGATCGTCTCGATGAGGCCGCGCTGAAACCGGCAGTAGGATAACCCCACTGAGTTTGTTTCGCCGGATCTTCTCAGTTGGGGCGTATTGGATCCGGTGGTAGCACTAAAGCGCGTTCGTCGAGATACTTATGGTCCGTCTAAATAATAACATACTCAAAGGACAGAACTTAGATTTAATCATAGATATAAAATAATAAAATAATATTGTACTTTCATACCTGACAGCTTTTAGGCTAAAGTTATATAAACTATTATTATACGTATCAATAAACAAATAAAATTGATTAATTAAATCGAAAATAAGCCAAATATGTTTTGACTATTTACAAATGCCTGTAATAGGTTTACGTGAATAAAAACTTTTTTTATTTTTTTATTTATTTTTATTTATTTTATTATTTTATTCTAAGCCAGACAACACACAGCATACTATACTTTATAAACATCATATCATTTAACTGATTATGTTAGATTGCTTGTAAACTAAATGGAATCTTTTCTTTTCAGGCAACATTTGGCTCATTGAGCAGTTCATCACCTTCCATATTTCAAGATACTAGTTCTATCAACAACCCAAGCAACTACTATATACTTAATCAGTATTCCAATGCCAGTAAGTATTTTTAATTTTTGTTAGGTGTTTCTATACTGTTTCTACTTACCAGGGCATCAAGTGACCGGCTCTCTGCAACCATGCTCAAGGCTTATTAACTTCTTCTAGAAGGTTTAAAACTGAAATGATGATGTCTTTATAATACTTACTTAGACTTGTCTATAATAAAAAAATCTTTATAATTCTTTTTTTTTTGTCATGGTTTATAATTTACATTTGAAATGAAATGAAACTAAAGTTTGTATGTAACAATTTTTTTTTTCTGCAGCTACAGGCGTAGCCCACACATGTGCGTCAATGCTACGCGACAATGGTGAAGCAGTGTTTGCTCTTGCCTTTGGTCATGGAGGCGAAGGAGGGTTGCTCTTAGTTAAATTACCTATAGCCGGTTCAGCTGTGACCATTCCTCTAAAACGAGAATCTACTGTGCCACGATTCCTGTCGGGAATAACGGGGGCTTTGAGGTAAAATAAGTTTATCAATTTTTTTTATCAATATCGATTTTATATTTCTTTTAAATATGTTTGATAATTTCAAAATGGTGCATATTTACCTATAGTAGAATTATTTTGTCTGTGCAGTTTAGGTCATAAATCATAGCTCGGTTAGGGCGGTGAGCATGTGGCGCGGGCGCACCGCCATTATCGATAAAAACCGGCCAAGTGCGAGTCGGACTCGCGCACGAAGGGTTCCGTTTCAGTTACAAGTGCGTACCTATTTTTGATATCAAGAATAAATAAAAAAGCGTATGTTTATGAAATGAAATGTTATTTTATATTTTTATATTCGAGTTGATTGAATGATAGCTAAATTGCGGTTTACGATTTTTGACGTATTAAAAAAAAACTACTTACAAGATCTCGTTCAAACCAATTTTCGGTGGAAGTTTACATGGTAATGTACATCATATATTTTTTTTAGATTTATCATTCTCTTATTTTAGAAGTTACAGGGGGGGGGGACACACATTTTACCACTTTGGAAGTGTCTCTCGCGCAAACTATTCAGTTTAGAAAAAAATTACATTAAAAACCTCAACATCATTTTTGAAGACCTATTCATAGATACCTCACACGTATGGGTTCGATGAAAAAAATTTTTTTGAGTTTCAGTTCTATGTATGGGGTACCCCAAAATTTATTGTTTTTTTTCTATTTTTGTGTGAAAATCTTAATGCGGTTCACAAAATACATCTACTTGCCAAGTTTCAACATTATAGTTCTTATAGTTTCGGAAAAAAGTGGCTGTGACATACGGACGGACAGACAGACAGACAGACAGACATGACGAATCTATAAGGGTTCCGTTTTTTGCCATTTGGCTACGGAACCCTAAAAACAAGTGAGTCATCGAAGGCAGGTACACGGCGGCATGGCGGTGCGGTACACAAATGGTGGTGCGACATTGTTATGTTATAGTCTAGTCAACAAGTTCAAATTGGTGAAAAATAGTGATAAAGCTCCTAAAAATATGAGTGATACCTCATTGGATTCGGAATGACGTCTAGAAAAATGTTTTTGAAGGAATAATTAGCACGCAAAAAATTACAAAAGTTATTAACAAATTAAGTTGCCAAAAAAAAAGGATTTCATTGTTTGTCAATAATCCCGAAACTATTCATATTTAAGAATTTTTTAAATAAGCATCTTGAAGAGGAACAAATTTCCAATATAAAAGTCCAGACTCTCGGAGTTCTATCTCCATTATATATATTTTAATTTAAAGCTGAAAATAGGACTCCGCGCGGCCGATACGGCATGCGCGCGCTACCTCAAAAGTGAGTACCCCACAGAAAATATATTTTTTATAGTATTAAATATCAATAAAAAAAAAATGAATTAATTATGGTGTATTTTGAACGCTTGAATGAATTCATGAAACGCTTCATTGTAGGTAATAAAAAATGTTTAAATAATTGCTCTAAAAATCTTTCGCTTCTTGGAGGCCTTATTATATATATACTCAGTAGGATCAAGTTATTAAAGTTTTCAAAAATTGTTTATTTGTTAATTATAATTCTTTTAAGTGAACAACAAAACAGAGATTTGTAAAAATCCAAAGTTTTAAAAATTGTTTATTAACAGAATAAACAATTTTCAAAAACTTTAATAACTTGATCCTACTGAGTATATATATAATAAGGCCTCCAAGAAGCGAAAGATTTTTAGAGCAATTATTTAACATTTTTTATTACCTACAATGAAGACGAAGTCCCGAAAAAATTATGCTAATAAACAATATCCTAACTTGTTGAAAAATAAATTTTAAAACTTTTTTCCAACGGGAATTTTTTCATTCAAGCGTTCAAAATACACCATAGTTAATTCAATTTTTTTAATGATATTTAATACTATAAAAAATATATTTTCTGTGTGGTACTCACTTTTGAGGTGGCGCGCGCATGCCGTATCGGCCGCGCGGAGTCCTATTTTCAGCGTTAAATTAAAATTATATATAATGGGGATAGAACTCCGAGAGTCAGGACTTTTTTATTGGAAATTTGTTCCTCATTAAGATGCTTATTTAAAAAAATCTTAAATATGAATAGTTTCGGAGTTATTGACAAACAATGAAATCCTTTTTTTTTGGCAACTTAATTTGTTAATAACTTTTGTAATTTTTTGCGTGCTAATTATTCCTTCGAAAACATTTTTCTAGACGTCATTCCGAATCCAATGAGGTATCACTCATATTTTTAGGAGCTTTATCACCAATTTGAACTTGTTGACTAGACTATTATGAGTGATTTGTTTTCCATTATTACCCCCGCATAATACCTGCACATTAGTTCAATGCTAATTTAGTACAAATATCAAAGAGAAATTTGTTTTTGCGCATTTGCACTCTGAATTTTTTTAGTGACACAATGGCGATTCCTTTGTTTTGTACCAAAACGGCAGAACTTATTCTAAATAATAGTTTGCCTGTTGGCACCAATATACCATTTTTATCACTAACCCACATAATTACAAAACTAAATACGCTATCATAACGCTTATCGACAACAATAATGCGCATCACTATGCCCATAAGGCCCGCGAGTAAGAGAGAGAGCGAAATACTCCGATGCTTTATGACCCAAACTGCACGGAGAAAATAATTCTACTATAGTAACTTGTATTAATATAATTGAACCCATATTTTATATCTCAATGCTTTATTTGAACAACCACCATAACTTGAATCATTCAGAAATGATAGTAGACTGTCCAATTTGTCCAATATTTTTATTATTAATCTCTATTTCTTAACACAGAGGAAAGAACACAGATGGCATTGAAACTTATGGAGCAGTGTTGACCAATGGCTTGGTGGTTGCAATCTGTGGTGACACCTGCCTACGGGCGTGGCAACTAGATGATGGTGGAGCCCCTATAGCTGTCTCTGTTCCTCTCTCACAAACACTAGTCAGACCTAAACCACCACGTAAGTTATTATAAAGAAATAATTAACTAATCTTAAATTATATGCTATTGCTTTATTGATTACATTCACTGCCGCCACCAGTGTCTTTGGAAACATGGTGTTCTGGGTTTTGGTTCCAATCCAACAAACATTAAGGATTATTTTACAGAAATGCTCTTTTTATATTAGAAACATGTGTGTTTATGATATGAGAATGCAAATAATGCGTAACGTAGAACAATATAATACATGAATATTAATTATTTTATATTATTGTAGGTACATACTGTTTATTTTTTTTTGGTAATTTTTGAAATCCATTATTAAATACTTTTAACACATATTTTTTTTATTTTATAAGTTCTTTGTTTGCAGCACATGGACACATGCTACAGAAGACTGTGGGATCAGACGGCAGTGTAACTCTAGTAGCATACTTATCTTTTCCTAATGAATGTGAATTTGTTGTGCTAAAAATGCATGATGGAGGTCCGGGAGGCGTTAAGTTCGCACATGTTAGCCGCATTTTTGGACCACAGGTATGTTAATGTTAAATTAACAATTTTTTTTATTGTTACAAACACACCCAGTTTCATAACGTATGTTTGAATGTTACTGTAATTGTTGTGACTGACATAAGAATTCATTCAATGAGATTATGGATTATTATGAGCTTTTCTCTATTATTGTGTATGGCATTTGCACTGTAACATTATTGTAGCAAAGTATTAGAGCGGTTTAAATCCATCCTCTTATTTATGAGAAATGCCTTACACGTCTGATCCGCCGTGATAGGTGAGATAAGCATCTCTACGACGGCGGCGGTGGAGGAGGTATATGGGATTGGACCTCTCCATTACCAATGGCTTGCTATTTGTACGAGGAGAAGGCGTACCAACTAAAACACCCGGTTACTCCTCCGACGCCATTTGGGAGGGTACCGGGAACTGGCATCATCATGACATCCGGCACTCTCTGGTGGTACCTGTGGTTAGCAGGGTGGAGAGAGTGGGGACCCTGTCCGCACGGGTCTGACTAGGAGAGTGGGGTCCATGTTCAGAAATGGTGAACACACACGGCGGTTGGCCAACTACGATATGTGGTATTGTTGTTTGAAACTGGGTGTTTAGTGTCAATAATTAAATGATCACTTTTAATTGCCTCTTTATATGATTTTTTATATGTGTTGTACTTCAAACCCAAAATTGAGTAATTTTTGTTACAGTTGGACTTACTAGATTATGCAATTGGCTACGGAGATGGATGTAACGTAATCTGGGCACTCTGGAGCCAACCAGATGGCGACACTATAATAACAAGTGAGTAAAAGATTTTTACCAAATGACTTGTGTTGAGGAGATGGATAAATGAAGAATTATGGATAAGGGATATATTTAATAAATTATTGAACAAGAAATCAAAGCAACGTATTTCGCGTGACACAGTCTAATCAAGTATATATTGTTAAAATATTTACAAATAGAAATTATAAAAAAAGAAGATTTAAAACTAAAAATATTATAAATAAAAGAGTTCGCAACAACTTGCGTTAACAGTTAAACCAACATATCATTTATTTATACTTATATGTAAAGTATCTTTACGTTTGATATGTCCCAATCATTTTGCGTGAATGTAATGATGGATGTCATAACCATCCGGCTCGAAGGACCAAATTTTTCGGGTGCAAAATTAAATATACATAATGAATTTGTTAACCAGAAATACTTTTTTAAGAAAAGAGATTTTAGTTTTATTAATAAACAATATTTCAGAAATTATTATGTATTTGCATAGTTTGATAACCTATCAACTGCAAATCCCACAGGTGTATCAGTGGGTGCGGAGGCTTGGTGGCGGGCGGTAGCTGCGCGCGAGGCTCCGGGTTCACTTCCCACGTTGGGTTCCCATCAACAGTACCGTGACCGACTGCTAGCACCGGGCCTGTTTCCACCTGCCGTCGTTAGGAAGGCACTAGTCGTGAGTACATTGAAGTTGGTGATAGATAAAGAGATATCCCGATTTGTTAAAGTTTCGGCTTTGTATGTGTTTCAAGTTGCAGGCTGCAAGTAAAACTCAAAATAGAATATTTTATTTGATATGATGCACGTCTTAAATCTCAATCATGGTCGATTCCCTCTTAGGATATTTTTTTTGTGTAAAATCTTTGATTTCTTTGATTTTTCACACTAAAAATCGTGTGTAACGAGCAGAAGCCTTTACACATGTATATGCTATACATAATACTGCTATCACCAACCTGCCTGTCAAGCGTAGGCCTATGTTCAACAGTACAGACTATACGGGCTGATGATGATATATTAAGACTTTTATTTGTATAATATTTCAACCAGCAGATCGCATGTAAGAGACTATGCGTTGTTGTTATTATACAGTTTGTATTTGAATAAAGTCGTCCGCTTAACTGCACTACCTTCACGTCTCTTGTTGTCCTTATGACGTCATTAATAGCGCTAGTATGCGGTAACACGTTTATTTAACAAACATTTTAATGAACACGTTTATTTAATAAACTGAAATTATAATATGAATATTAGTATTTTTTTTGCAAATGCATCAGAAAAATTAAAATGTAAGTAGGTACAGAAATAAAAAAAGAATAAGATAATGCATAAAAATGATTAGGATAACATGGACACCATTCATAATAATTTAAAACAACGAACATAACAACATCTGGCAACATCACAAACTGGGCTAAGTCTTACGGTCTTCACTTAAATCCTAACAAAACGCAAGTAATTGTTATTGGAGGACGACATCAGAGAAGTGCGTTGGACATTTCTGGACTTCCTCCAGTTCAACTCGATGGTATTTGCATCCCATATACGGTGAAAAATCTGGGAATCATGTTGGACGGTAATTTGTCTTGGAAATCTCAGGTTAATACAGTCAGCCAAAAAGTCCATTTTTCATTCCACACTTTGAAATGCCTCCAGTATTTCTTGCCCTTGGAAACGAAAATAACTCTTGCCCAAACTCTTATTCTGCCCATTATAGATTACGCTGATGCTTGCTATTTGGATGCTAATGAGGAGCTGTTAGATAAACTTGAGCGTTTGCAAAATTTATGTATCCGTTTTATATTTGGACTCAAGAAATTTGATCATGTCTGCCAATTTCGCAAAAAACTCAAGTGGCTCCCTATCCGTTTTCGGAGGAATACTCGAATATTGTGTGTCCTTTTTAATATCCTTCACAACCCTTCATCCCCTCCCTACATGCAGGAGCGTTTTCCTACACCTACTCTAGTGACAAGCTCTGCAGGTCGCACCTTAGATCAATCCTTAAATTTCCACCCCATAAAACATTTATGTATTAATATGTAAGTTTATTTTTTATATTTAAATCTCTTGAATTAGTTATATCGAGTGTAGGTATTTGTAAAAGTTGTCATAGTAATTGATTTAATAAATTTATGTGAATGAATGTCTTGATTGAAAATGTTATGACAGATCTACAGCCGACAGTGGGGTGGCGCGAGCGTGGGGGCGGAGGGCGAACTGGGCGAAGCAGCGCAGGTGGCCGTGCAGGCCAGACTCAGGCACCTGGCGCGGACGGCTGTACACGACCATGCACATCTCATGCACAAGTAACTATCTTCTATACTAGTGTTATTCAATCAGTGGTTTGTAATCGCCAGCAAAAAGCACTTACATCGTGCGTATTTTAATTTTAAAACTCTCGCGGTAAAAACCATTTACTTAGTCTTCTTAATTATTTATGGCTTATGTTTAACTTACCATCAGATATAGTAAAAATGATCACCAAAATTAAACCCGCATTTTAATGTAAAATTGTAACCAAAGTTTTAACATTTCGCTATCGTATTTAAGCAAAATGACTCCAAATAAATCATTGTTAACCCAAAAGTAGTAAATGATCACCAAAAGTACCTAAATGTTTTACTAATTTACTATTCGGTTCTGGCACTCGCCGGCCGCTGCCGCGGCACCGCTCGCTTCGCTCGCTCGGCTCGTGCGTTGTATGGCCGCAGCTCTAACCTAACCTAACCGATTGTCAGTTTTCATTGATTTTATTAAGGTAGAAATAGCGCAATAATTTGCTCGCTAAGATTTGGTGATCATTAACTACATTTGGTGTTCGAATACAATTTGAAGTGCAGTCGTGACTAAAATAGTTAAATTTATATAATACTATTATAATTTTAGACTTTATTTTTCTGGTGTCAAGTATATATTTTTGGTGGTCATTATATTTTATCCCATTATTTATTTGTGTGTCTATGGCACAAGAGGGTCGTCTGTTAAGGGGTCGAAATCAAAAAGATAGAAAAACACTGTTGTTTGCTTGAACACGCTAATTTCAGGAATCTCTAACTTATAAATTATTTTATAAAATAAGTAAATTGTTATAAAATGTATCCATTATTATTTTTCTTTCAGATGCTGGTCCGACTTGTACAGTTGGTGTTTACAATACATGGAAAGCTTGCAAAAACCTCTCGGTCTTATGGTTTCGAAGCAGGTAAGGGCTCATCATCATCATCATCAACAGCCCATTGACGTCCACTGCTGAACATGGGCCTCCTCTTAACAGACCTTGGCAAGCCAGGATCGTAGAGGTATTTTTGCCATAATCACCACGCTTGACAGTCGGATTGGTGATCGCATAAAGATGTAAACCTTGAGCTAATAGATGCTGCTGCCCATCCATCAGCCATATGTCCCTTAGTCGCCTTTTACGACACCCATGGGAGGACATGGGGTGGTCTATTCTAAGCCGGAAACCACACGGCATGAGTTCAAATTCTGATAAATGTTCTTCTTTCGTATTATTAGGACATTACTGACAATACTTTGTTTGGTTTTAGGAATCAGACGATGAGAGTGGTTGGTGGTGTGCAGTAGTACGTCGCGCTGGAATATCACTTATCAGTGAACTGGAGCCGCTCGAAAGAATGATGTTGTCCCTGGACACATCTTTGCTCGACGGAAATGGTAGGATATATTTATGAAAAAATAGATGAATAAATAATTCCACATATGTTGAGAATGAATTTGAGTCTAAAAACGAGCCTATAGAGAAACAGATATTGGTGTTTCTCCACACAAAGGAATTATTTTTCTGACCGGGCGAGGACAGGCGACGTATTTTTTTAAGGATAACTAGCAGAGTTTTAGCACACTACTAGTATTCTTGTTAACCCAAAAATGCTTGTGCTACGAATGGGTTTATGTCGGTAGTGCAATGGGTGAGGATCCAACCGCAAGTCCGACGCCCTAGCCTTGGCCTACGGCCGTTTTGCATTCAGAAATTCTATTGTGCGATGTAGGATTCGTGACGTCATCTAACGTGTGACGTCTGTCACTACCAGCCCATTTTAATCACATAATCAGCTCGTATACGTCCACTGCTGAACATGGGCCTCCTCCTGAGGAAGGGTTTTTCCATAGTCGTTCCATATACATCGGGTTAAAATTTTTTTTTTCCTAGAATCCAGTCAGCGGCTCACTAATACGCGCACTGAGCCGTCACTAGGTCGCTAATATACGTTTGGACGGTCTGACCTGTGTTTCTATGTTTCATGTTAATTTGTGTGTGTGCAGAGGGTTCGTACGGCTCGGTGTCGTGCGACGCGGTGCGCGTGGTGGTGGCGGGCGCGTGCTGGGAGCGCGCGGCGGGGGGCGCGGGCGCGGCGGAGCTGGAGCGGCGCCTGTTCGCCGCCGCCGCGCCGCAGCACCGCCTGCTGCCGCGCCTGCAGCACCTGCTGGCGCCGCCCGCGCCGCCCGACGCCAACAACCCGCCGCCGGTCAGTGCACATGTTCGTTGTTACTAGTCAGACACACACACTACGGGCGGAGCTGGAGCGGCGCCTGTTCGCCGCCGCCGCGCCGCAGCACCGCCTGCTGCCGCGCCTGCAGCACCTGCTGGCGCCGCCCGCGCCGCCCGACGCCAACAACCCGCCGCCGGTCAGTGCACATGTTCGTTGTTACTAGTCAGACACACACACTACGGGCGGAGCTGGAGCGGCGCCTGTTCGCCGCCGCCGCGCCGCAGCACCGCCTGCTGCCGCGCCTGCAGCACCTGCTGGCGCCGCCCGCGCCGCCCGACGCCAACAACCCGCCGCCGGTCAGTGCACATGTTCGTTGTTACTAGTCAGACACACACACTACGGGCGGAGCTGGAGCGGCGCCTGTTCGCCGCCGCCGCGCCGCAGCACCGCCTGCTGCCGCGCCTGCAGCACCTGCTGGCGCCGCCCGCGCCGCCCGACGCCAACAACCCGCCGCCGGTCAGTGCACATGTTCGTTGTTACTAGTCAGACACACACACTACGGGCGGAGCTGGAGCGGCGCCTGTTCGCCGCCGCCGCGCCGCAGCACCGCCTGCTGCCGCGCCTGCAGCACCTGCTGGCGCCGCCCGCGCCGCCCGACGCCAACAACCCGCCGCCGGTCAGTGCACATGTTCGTTGTTACTAGTCAGACACACACACTACGGGCGGAGCTGGAGCGGCGCCTGTTCGCCGCCGCCGCGCCGCAGCACCGCCTGCTGCCGCGCCTGCAGCACCTGCTGGCGCCGCCCGCGCCGCCCGACGCCAACAACCCGCCGCCGGTCAGTGCACATGTTCGTTGTTACTAGTCAGACACACACACTACGGGCGGAGCTGGAGCGGCGCCTGTTCGCCGCCGCCGCGCCGCAGCACCGCCTGCTGCCGCGCCTGCAGCACCTGCTGGCGCCGCCCGCGCCGCCCGACGCCAACAACCCGCCGCCGGTCAGTGCACATGTTCGTTGTTACTAGTCAGACACACACACTACGGGCGGAGCTGGAGCGGCGCCTGTTCGCCGCCGCCGCGCCGCAGCACCGCCTGCTGCCGCGCCTGCAGCACCTGCTGGCGCCGCCCGCGCCGCCCGACGCCAACAACCCGCCGCCGGTCAGTGCACATGTTCGTTGTTACTAGTCAGACACACACACTACGGGCGGAGCTGGAGCGGCGCCTGTTCGCCGCCGCCGCGCCGCAGCACCGCCTGCTGCCGCGCCTGCAGCACCTGCTGGCGCCGCCCGCGCCGCCCGACGCCAACAACCCGCCGCCGGTCAGTGCACATGTTCGTTGTTACTAGTCAGACACACACACTACGGGCGGAGCTGGAGCGGCGCCTGTTCGCCGCCGCCGCGCCGCAGCACCGCCTGCTGCCGCGCCTGCAGCACCTGCTGGCGCCGCCCGCGCCGCCCGACGCCAACAACCCGCCGCCGGTCAGTGCACATGTTCGTTGTTACTAGTCAGACACACACACTACGGGCGGAGCTGGAGCGGCGCCTGTTATCTATTCATCTGTTTCATTAAAATTTCCATGCAATGGTGAAGCGAGGGCCAAATTACATTTGTATATAACACATTTTATGAGACGCCTTCAAATGTTATATTTTTGGGTCCGCTTGGGAGTTACTTGGTATCAGCTTCGAGTGTGCCTAATGTTAGAACTAGTTTACAGGCAAAACCTTATTAGAGTTTTCTCTATTAGAGTGTATCAATCTTATAATCGTGAGTTACAGAGGTTACCAGCGTTACTAAATTAAAAAGCATCTTTTCTGACGATTAACGTCTATATTAAATGTTTAGCTAAACGTTTACTTAATTTTAAAGCATTTAATTCACAAAACGAATTGTTATATGGTTCATCGCTGTATTTGTCATTCTAGAATTTATATTTGCCCATATTGCTTTCTATTAAAATAAAATGTCACAAACATTACGACACGCTTTTTCTGTGTCGATTCTGCCACACCTCTTTCTCTTATATTAATTCATTAGTCGCTTCATGTACCTTCTGTTTGTCCTTTCATGTATTCTTCATTCCCTTCTTTTAGATTTAGCCGTTTTTAGGGTTCCGTACCCGAATGGTAAAACCGGGACCCTATTACTAAGACTTCGCTGTCTATCTGTCACCAGGTGTATCTCAAGAACGGCGATAGCTAGACAGGATAAATTTTCACAAATGATGTATATCTGTTGCCGCTATAACAACAAATACTAAAAATAAAATAAATATTTAGGGGGGGCGCCCGTATAACAAACTATTTTCATATTGCTCGATATCGATAACGGCAACAGGCAGTTGAAAATGGTAGGGAACCCTTCGTGCGCGAGTCCGACTCGCACTGGCCGGTTTTTTTAATACGTCGCAAACCTGGTCTACATATTTACACTTGGGGCGACACCTTGCGGCGTCCATGTTTACACTCATTCGATATACTTATTTTATCCTATCGTTTATATATGCTCAAACCATCGCAACATTCCCTTCTCAATCTTAGTCACAAAAATAAAATGATATGTTTTCAGACACTTACACCTCAGCAGATAGGCGAGCTTGCGTCGATACTTGAACCGATCAAAGATTTACAGAGCGCTGTGTTAGAGCTAAATGATGCTCTGCGACTTGACGTGCCTGAATTAGACACCACTAAGAGTAAGTTATTATATGCTATCAGTTATAACTTAGTGCACTATACCAGGGCTTCTCAAACCATCCAGAGAACTTTTTTTTCTTTTGTCTTGAAAATGCATTTACGCATTTCCACCGCCGCTGCAGCGTGCTATGCTAAACTCATACCACGAGGAGAGGACCCTAAAACCCCCCGGACACTCCTCCGATCCGCCGTTGGCGGGGGCCGGGTACGCAAAAGCGATCCGACCCCCCGACGGCACCCGTGGCCAATGTGGCACCGCGGGATCTCCTGAAACCCCTCGAACCTCATCCAGGGGCGGTGTCCTTAGTAAATAACCAATTTGGTTATTCATGAAAACTCCTATTTAAGGATTTCTATTTCTCCTATTAAGGGATTCCTATTTAAGGAAAAACGTTTTCTATTTTTGTTGAAGGATTTTTTCCGCTCTCCGTATATTAAAATATCTGTCACTTTCAGACGAAGATGAAGATACGGATGAGTACGACAGCTTATTGGCGAGCGACCTCGGCGTAGCGATAGTTACTGAAGCAATACGACAGATGGCGGAGATGAGGTAAACTATAACTATTACAAAAAGTGTCAACTAGCCTGTAGCAGTAGGAATTTTATATTTAGAGCTTAGAAGCATAAGATCGGGTGCGCAATGGCGTATAATGATACGTCAGAAACATTTGATGGTGCTTCTGATGTGAAGATAGTATATTGGTAACAAAACTGAAGCTTTCCAACTATACAACACCACCACCATGTTTAACACCAAAGTACAAATTATCTTAAAGCTAGCCTTAAAAGATTCAACAGCATTTTGTCCGTAAATTGAGTGTTTTAAAGTCCTACGCGATACAGGTGTAACGAATCGAACCTATTTGGAACATTTTCTATTCTAAATTTGAGTGTACCTGTCATATTTTATACTATTTTTTATCATTGTCAAACATATTACTATATATACAACGAATCCTGATCAGGAATGGAAGGAGTTTCAGCGGCGTAAACATCGAAATAGACAAGAAGGTATTGAGGGCAAGGCGGCCATAAGACCAGACGACAAATTTAAACCCGCTTTGTTTTTGTCTAACGTACAAGGATACTTCTGAAAATGATATTATTGAATACATTATATCAAAAACAAAACAAAAGATAACTCTTCAGAAGATTAAAATAAAGAAAAGCAATACAACGCTTATAAAATAGTTGTAAATAGAGATGCATTAAACATATTTTTAAACAATGAAGTCTGGCCTGATGGTGTTGCCTGTCGGCGTTTTAGGCCATATAGAACTACCGTGCACGACGGAGAGTAATCGAGCTTTAAACTATGGATCTGTACAGCAAAAATTTTATATCGTTCAATTGTAAAAGTATAAAACGATCTGTCGAAGGGGTCAGAGAACTGTGCGATTTCGATATTGCATTACAGAAGACGTGGCTCATGCCTCATGATTTACCTTTCCTTGATGCAATTCATGCAGACTTTGGGAGTGCCAGTACATCTACGGTAAATACAACAGCTGGCATGTTGAGAGGCAGGCCGTATGGTGGAGTTGCGCTGCTATGGCGTAAATCAGTTTTTCAAAGTGTGTCAGTGATATCCTCTGCAAATCCGCGAATATCAGCAATACGTGTTACGATAAATGATTGCTATGTGTTAGTGCTTAGTGTGTACATGCCCGTCGACTGTACTGAGAACTTACCCGATTTAACAGACTGCTTAGGCGCTATAAGTGCAATAATAAATTATAGTAATGTCGAGTCAGTGTTTGTGTTGGGTGATTTTAATGCACATCCTGGTGAGCACTTTTGCGAGGAGCTCCTAAACTTTTCATGTAAGCAAAGTATGATCTAAACACCTTAACTCGGATACTTTTACATTTATTAGTGAGGCACATGATTGTAAAAGGTGGTTAGACCATTGTGTTGTTACCCAGGCAGCCGCCATGAGTATTTCAGATATCTATGTACAGATATTTCAAAGGTCATTCTTGCAAAAGATGTCAAAACTGCTATAAGAAATATGACAGGTGGAATATCTCCCGGTCATGACGGGCTCAGTGTTGAACATCATAAAAATGCTGGTATACATCTACCTCGAGTGCTTGCCATGATGTTTAATCTGTGCGTAAGCCACGCATACCTTGCTCACGGACTAATGCAGACTCTGATGGTGCCTATACCCAAGAACAGGACAGGAGATATGGCGGACAAAACCAATTGTAGGCCAATTTCCTTGGCCAAGGTACTTGACAGTGTGCTCAACTCACAATTCTCTAAACATTAAATTGCACGACGCCCAGTTCGGGTTCCGGCCAGGGTTGTCCACAGAAACTGCAATATTTTGTTTGAAACACACTGTTAAGTATTATACGGATAGACATACTCCTGTGTATGCCTGTTTCCTGGATCTCAGTAAGGCCTTTGATCTAGTGGCATATGACGTTCTGTGGCAGAAGTTAGCAGGGACCGGGGTACCATCGGAGTTGGCATCACTCCTGAGTATCTCAACCAGGAGAACCGTGTGAAGTGGGCGGGTGAATTTTCGGATGCGAGCAGGTTGGAGTGTGGGGTGCGACAGAGAGGGTTGAGCTCACCCTTGCTCTTCAACCTGTACGTAAACGCCCTGATTGAGGGGCTCAGCGGTATGCATGTCGGATGCTATGTAGACAGAGTTTGTTGCAACAATGTTAGTTATGCGGATGACATGGTGCTGCTGGCCCCCTCAATCGGAGCTCTCCGGAAGCTACTCGCAGTTTGTGAGTCTTTTGTAGCTTCACACGGTCTTATGTATAATGTAAAGGATCCAAGACTCCACCTGTACAACAACTTATTCTGAATGGTGAGTCATTAAACAGAGTGTATAAGTTTAAGTATCTCGGGCACTGGGTGAGCGATGATTTAAAAAGCGATTTTGATATGGAGAGGGAACGCAGAGCGTTGTCAGTTCGGACGAATATGTTGGCGCGCAGATTCTCCGGTGTACAGACGCAGTCAACATTACTTTATTTAATGCGTATTGCACCTCTCTATACATGGGGAGTCTGTGGGCTAACTACACGCAAACGGCGTACAATGCTCTGCGGGTCCAATTTAATAATGCATTCAGGGCACTGTAGCCACGTTTCTATAGCGCATCAGCAATGGTTGCTGATGCACACACAGATGGCTTTGCAGCCTTATGGCGCAAAAAGACCGCGTCATTCATTAGACGGTTGCGTGGAAGTCGCCACAGCATCTTGAGTGCCATTGCTGTTAGGCACGATTGTCCCCTGACATGGATGTTAGTGCAGCGGTACAAGCGGTATACAAAATAGTTAGCAAGTCCCTGCTAACTATTTTGTATTAGTGTATGTGTCATGTATGGATCGAAGTTATCTGAATAAATAAATTTTATTATTATTATTATATACTTGACAATGCATATATATTTACTATGATTAAATATACAGGGTTATTTTTAAAACAGTAACAACCTTTCAGGTGGTGAAAGTACTGATGATTATAATCAACTTTTACTACGGGACCAATACGGAAATCGCGAAATAAATAATGTGAAGATAGTATATTGGTAATGCGTTGTCCGCAGGAGTCGCGTGGTCCGCGGCGCGATGTGCGCGCTGGGCGCGTGGCGCGGCGCGGGCGGCGTGCCGGGCGCGGGCCACTGCGCCGTGCACTGGCAGGCCTACCGCGCGCTGCTGTGGCTACGAGCCGCCCCGCACCACACACAGTTAGTATACAATGCGTTGCTCCCAGGAGCGCGATGTGCGCGCTGGGCGCGTGCCGGGCGCGGGCCACTGCGCCGTGCACTGGCAGGCCTACCGCGCGCTGCTGTGGCTACGAGCCGCCCCGCACCACACACAGTTAGTATACAATGCGTTGCTCCCAGGAGCGCGATGTGCGCGCTGGGCGCGTGCCGGGCGCGGGCCACTGCGCCGTGCACTGGCAGGCCTACCGCGCGCTGCTGTGGCTACGAGCCGCCCCGCACCACACACAGTTAGTATACAATGCGTTGCTCCCAGGAGCGCGATGTGCGCGCTGGGCGCGTGCCGGGCGCGGGCCACTGCGCCGTGCACTGGCAGGCCTACCGCGCGCTGCTGTGGCTACGAGCCGCCCCGCACCACACACAGTTAGTATACAATGCGTTGCTCCCAGGAGCGCGATGTGCGCGCTGGGCGCGTGCCGGGCGCGGGCCACTGCGCCGTGCACTGGCAGGCCTACCGCGCGCTGCTGTGGCTACGAGCCGCCCCGCACCACACACAGTTAGTATACAATGCGTTGCTCCCAGGAGCGCGATGTGCGCGCTGGGCGCGTGCCGGGCGCGGGCCACTGCGCCGTGCACTGGCAGGCCTACCGCGCGCTGCTGTGGCTACGAGCCGCCCCGCACCACACACAGTTAGTATACAATGCGTTGCTCCCAGGAGCGCGATGTGCGCGCTGGGCGCGTGCCGGGCGCGGGCCACTGCGCCGTGCACTGGCAGGCCTACCGCGCGCTGCTGTGGCTACGAGCCGCCCCGCACCACACACAGTTAGTATACAATGCGTTGCTCCCAGGAGCGCGATGTGCGCGCTGGGCGCGTGCCGGGCGCGGGCCACTGCGCCGTGCACTGGCAGGCCTACCGCGCGCTGCTGTGGCTACGAGCCGCCCCGCACCACACACAGTTAGTATACAATGCGTTGCTCCCAGGAGCGCGATGTGCGCGCTGGGCGCGTGCCGGGCGCGGGCCACTGCGCCGTGCACTGGCAGGCCTACCGCGCGCTGCTGTGGCTACGAGCCGCCCCGCACCACACACAGTTAGTATACAATGCGTTGCTCCCAGGAGCGCGATGTGCGCGCTGGGCGCGTGCCGGGCGCGGGCCACTGCGCCGTGCACTGGCAGGCCTACCGCGCGCTGCTGTGGCTACGAGCCGCCCCGCACCACACACAGTTAGTATACAATGCGTTGCTCCCAGGAGCGCGATGTGCGCGCTGGGCGCGTGCCGGGCGCGGGCCACTGCGCCGTGCACTGGCAGGCCTACCGCGCGCTGCTGTGGCTACGAGCCGCCCCGCACCACACACAGTTAGTATACAATGCGTTGCTCCCAGGAGCGCGATGTGCGCGCTGGGCGCGTGCCGGGCGCGGGCCACTGCGCCGTGCACTGGCAGGCCTACCGCGCGCTGCTGTGGCTACGAGCCGCCCCGCACCACACACAGTTAGTATACAATGCGTTGCTCCCAGGAGCGCGATGTGCGCGCTGGGCGCGTGCCGGGCGCGGGCCACTGCGCCGTGCACTGGCAGGCCTACCGCGCGCTGCTGTGGCTACGAGCCGCCCCGCACCACACACAGTTAGTATACAATGCGTTGCTCCCAGGAGCGCGATGTGCGCGCTGGGCGCGTGCCGGGCGCGGGCCACTGCGCCGTGCACTGGCAGGCCTACCGCGCGCTGCTGTGGCTACGAGCCGCCCCGCACCACACACAGTTAGTATACAATGCGTTGCTCCCAGGAGCGCGATGTGCGCGCTGGGCGCGTGCCGGGCGCGGGCCACTGCGCCGTGCACTGGCAGGCCTACCGCGCGCTGCTGTGGCTACGAGCCGCCCCGCACCACACACAGTTAGTATACAATGCGTTGCTCCCAGGAGCGCGATGTGCGCGCTGGGCGCGTGCCGGGCGCGGGCCACTGCGCCGTGCACTGGCAGGCCTACCGCGCGCTGCTGTGGCTACGAGCCGCCCCGCACCACACACAGTATTCAACACTTATTTAAGTGTCTGCAATCTCGAGGAACAGTTTTTACCATAATCATCCCGCTTGTCATGTACAGCGTGTACACGGTTAAACGCTGCTGCCCGTCATCTGGTGTAAGTTTGACAAATATATAACCTTCTTTCTACAACTGCTTTGTTTTTATCTCCTTTACAAATAGCTTTTTAATATTTAAGACCAAATAGAATCGATTAGCATTGAGATTCAATATGTTTCTCAAGGTTTTAGGAGTGATCGAGTGATATCAAGTTATTGGGCGAATAGAAATAATTTAGTATAAGGCGTTTTGGCTTTTTAATTTTCTTTATTGCTTGTCGACAGGTCTGTTGGTTCATCAGAAGCATTCCGTCTTAAACTGCAAGCTCTTGGCGCAGGCCCCGCGGGGGGAAGTCTGGGTGCTCGGGGGGCGGGAGGTGGCGCAGTGGGCGCGTACGTAGCGGGGGCGGGGGGGAGACGGGCGCGGAGACATCTAGCAGCTGCTGCGGCACCGAAACGGGCACATCAGGCGTTACCGTTGTTGACGTACCATTTGGCTCATCAACTGTATCCTTTAAAATTTTAGTTGTAGAATAACTTCGTCTTCTTGCTCTCGTGTTATTTATGTCCGTTGTTGTAGCAAAAGCCGCGTGGCTAAATAAATTCGTTTTATATTACTTTGAAATGCAGTTGAGATGTAGGGACAGTTAATGTCGGATGAATGCGGTAGGATGTGGTTATGGCACAAAAGGCATAAAATTTGAAAAAAAAGTAGCAACTTGAGTATGCCACAATTGTGCGTTGGGCCATGTTTACTTCCATAAAAACTGGAACCCAACTATAAAAAAACATTTACTAGTGTTCAACCTAACGAGTCACTGATATATTCGCCAACATCACCGCCTCGAATTGTATTAATTATTAATACAATTTTACTCACATAATATCCTGAACGACACTTTAGCTGGGCAGTTAGCGGCGGGTTTGAATTCAGTTGGTGGCTGGCCACCATAGATCAGCCTCGGCTCGTACAGAATTATGTTACCATGTTGGAGCCTTGGTGCGAGTGGAACGCATGCTCACGTAAGTACCCTTAGATTAATGATTGGTCTCGCACTCTCGACTAGATACCGCCGTCGTACATGACAAATACGGCAAAAAATAGTACGCTGAAATCGGCTTAGTAATCCAGTCACCCTCTGTGCGATGGATATGTGTCGAAAGTTTTATAACATTTTGGTTATAATATGCGTGTTAAAATAACACTACACGAAGGACATCGGGATCACATAACATCGGTACAGTGTCTTACACACTACAATAGCTATACTTTCATAGCGCGTTTCATATTTCGCACGTACGCTTCGTGTCGTGTGGTCATCTATATCCTACCCACCGGACGCGCTAGCTAGTATAACCAGTGTTTCTCAAAGTAATTGTCCTCATCATCATGAATAATTGTGGTGCTTGTGGTGAATCGCTAACCGATGGAGTTTCTTGCACAGAGTGCAATCAAGAACTTCATTTCCACTGCGCAGGGATTACTGAAGTCAACTATCGCAGATTAGGAGATCGTAAGCGTACGTGGCGTTGTAAAAATTGTAAGCAAACTACCAGCCAATTACTTTCATCACCTAGGGCAGATTCCAAAACTAAGATACTGAAGGAAATTAAATCACTATCTGATAAGCTTGCGCCTTTGGAGTCACTAAGGGAAGAAATTATGGCATTAAGAGCTGAATTTGCTGAAATGAAATCCTCACTGAGTGACACTAACAAACAGCTGAAAGAGTATAATACAAAATTTCAAGAATTCGACAAGCGACTATCGCAAGTGGAAAAAGCACAAGACCAAATTCCACTTATTCAAGCGCATCTAGATAAGTTAGAATTACAGGCAAACTCAAGTGAACAGTGGGCCCGGATGAATAACGTCGAAATTAAGGGCATACCGCAGGTCAACAATGAAAACCTTTTCGAAATCTTGTCTTCTATTGGGTCTAACATCCAGTATCCAGTCGCCAAGAATCAAGTTAATTTCATTACGCGTGTACCAGTGCGTGAAAAAGAGAAAATAAGGCCGATTGTGATATGTTTCTGTAACCGCTACGTAAAGGAAGATTTTGTAGCGGCTGCGCGATGCGCATCTAAATCGAACCCGCTCATGTCTAGTCGGCTGGGACTTCCAGGCAATCATAAGGTTTATATTAATGATCACCTTACCCTGCCGAATAAAATCCTCCTGACGAAAGCAAAAAAGGCCGCCGAAGAAGCAAATTTCCGCTACGTATGGGTCAAACATGCAAAAGTTCATGCACGAAAAACCGATACTTCCCATGTAATAATGATAAAAACAGAAAAGGATATCACAAAAATGACTTAATGATAATACTAAGAATTATAATTATATCAATAATTGTCATTTGTGTTCGATATAGTATGTTATGTAAATCACTTATTTTACACTTTGAGGAACGCACATCGCAGTGTGCCACTCATGGTTTCCACCTACCACTGTGTCAATATACTGTGTCACTGTATAATACGATACCAAAATGTTCTTTATTCTCTGTCACTCGGTGTCAATTGATAATCGTCTTTAATCCTATACATTTAAAATGGCAATTCAATTATTTGGAGTCTTGTTACTGTCGAGCGGGTGTTGGTATTGGTCGATGCAATGTTTCGATTCGTAAGTCATTGGTAAAAGGCGTTCTAAATGGTTTTGCATTTGATTACTGTGTCTTGCTGTGTGTCGGTATATTTTCTCAAACTACCTGCTTCTATTCAATTAATCATACATTTTATATTTTAATCTCACAATGTATCGATAATTTGCTGCATTGTTGTATTGTAATCAGAAAAATAGTCATAGTAATGCATAAAAAATGTTAAAGCTTAATATATATTATCAAAATGTGCGTGGATTGCGAACCAAAACACATAGTTAACTTCGTAATTTAACTCTAAATTCATACGATGTAATTGTTCTTACGGAAACTTGGTTAGAAGAAAGTATTAATGATAGCGAATTATTTAGTAGTAAATATTTAGTATGGAGACGGGACCGGGATTATAATCGTACGTTACAATCGCGCGGCGGTGGTGTTTTAATTGCGGTGAGAAATGACTTGACCGTTGTGGAAAAAAGTGATTGGCGTAGTTCAGCGGAGGATATCTGGGTTACTATTATCCTGAAGAAGTCTAGACCGGCGGTGAGTTATAATTTACACATTTGTGCTTTATATCTTTTTAAGGAGAACTTAGGAAATTCGTATTCAAATCAATTATATAATTTTTCGACTTCATTTAACAACATAATGATGTCAAATGTTCGTGATAAATTTGTAGTTATAGGAGATTTTAACTTTGGTAGCCAAGTAGATTGGATTGACAATAATTGTAGTACTGCTGGTTTATCACCAATAAATAGTTCGGCTCAGTATATAACGGATTTTCTCGACACCGTAAATACCTGCAATTTGTCTCAATATAATAGTGTACGGAATATAAACGGTAGGCTTTTAGATTTAGTATTCTCAAATGGATCAGTAATTGTGGAAGAATGTGCCGAGGCCCTTGCTGTTCCCATAGATATACACCCTATACCTCTCGTTATTCAAACAGAATTTCTTGAAATCCACACATTAAAAGAAAAAAGGGTGACTAAATATTTATTTCATAAAGGAAATTATGAAATCAATTATGTCAGCACTCGACCGGGTCGACTGGGCGGGTATCCTTTACGCTATGCCGTTAGAGCAGGCCGTTACTTTCTTCTACAATAAACTTTATGAGCTAATAGACGAATTTGTACCTAAGAAGTCAAAAATACAATCTCAGCACCCGCCATGGCACAATAGTGCTTTAATAAAAATGTTAAAAGAAAAATATAAATATCACTGTAGGTATAAACTTTACGGTAATATCTCCGACTACAATTGTTTTTCATTATTACGTAGCAGGGCGATTAAATTAGAACAAGAATGTTTTGACAAATATATTGAACACATAGAATCCGCAATTGAAACCAACCCAAAAGCATTCTGGTCTTTCGTAAAAAGTAAAAAGAATAATAACACATTTCCCAATATTATGCACTATCAGGACATGTCTGCGGATACTGGAGAAGGAATTAGTAATTTATTTTCACATTATTTTAGTACAACTTTTTTAAGTGACACTTCATCGGATTCTACTGCAACTTGTAACAATAATCCAAGCCTCGATTCCATCAGCTCTATAAACGTCGCTCGAGATAAAATTTTAAGACTACTGAAATCATTAGACCTCTCCAAGTCCGGCGGACCCGACAAAATTCCGCCGTTTTTTATAACTAAATGTGCCTGTCTACGACACATTCGCTCAAGCATTCAATTTGTTTAACTTCATTCACACTTTCCATTCCTACAGTTCGTTCAATCATAAGCTTAATAAAATTCTCCGTTCATTACGTATTCAAAATTGTAAAAGATTTGTAAAAGATTTAAGTAAACCTATTTTTAATCAAGAAATCTTTGTTTAATTTATCACAAACAAAAGTGGCGACCGTGACAGGACCTACAATCGGCGGATCGAAGCAAATATCCACGCACATTGTTCCCGTACCGTATCAAGGGCATTCGAAGGTCATCGTCGACACCGGACGACATCTACCAGTACCAACGGAAGGCCGTGTTGAGAATCTAAGATCACCGTGTCTGTGGACTGGCATCCTACTTTTACCTGGGTCGAGCAACCTTACCTTCGTCAAGCCATTCTGGGAACTCTGCTGGGACTACGGAACTCCGATCGAGCAAGGTCCACCCTTAGAACGAGTCAGAGGAATCACTATCTACCTATCTACGTGCTCCTGCCTACAAAAGGACTGCTGGGATTAGCTGCCTGCCTATTTAAATGATCGAGCGTTGTGAATTGTGACACGGCATCGCCTGCGCATCGCTGTTACCTGACTGCCGGCGCGTCCCCACCTGCATAGCTCACCATCGTATGCAGTCTACGTGAGCCGCGGGCATCAGCTGATCAACAAAGCGAGGAGCGTATCGTATGCTATATGTGCCTATTTCGTTATTTCTATTAACGTCTGTTTGTGTTAGCTCATTACGAGTTTATTACAATGCCCGAAACTTTAAAGTTAAAGGAACTAATAAGCAAACGCGGTTGTATTAGAGGACGCGTAACGAAATTTAAGTTAAGTCTTGATACTTTAGCTTTATTAGAATCCATTTCAGAAATAGAAATAAGTAAACTCGTATTGAAGCTGTCAAAGATTGAGGCATTGTTCATTGAATTTGATGAGGTGCAGAATCAGATAGAAATTAACAACGCTGAAAGTCAAAGTAGCGAGTTGGCTACTAGAGATTTAATAGAAAACGATTTCTACCATTGTATCGCCTTAGCTCAAAATTTAATAAAGAAAAATATAGGGATTCAAGAGAGTGAGAATAATTCTCAAAATAAATCTTCTATGGCTACGTGTCATCATAACGATCACAGCTGTAATGCGTTAAGTTTTAAATTACCGGTGATTAAAATTCCAAACTTCGATGGTACGTATTTTAAGTGGTTGGAGTTTAAGGAAACATTTGTTTCGCTAGTTCACAATAATGATAAGATCGAAAGTATTCATAAATATCACTATTTACAATCATATCTTAACGGAGAAGCCACTCGGGTGATCGCTAATTTGGAGGTTTCTCATAGTAATTATTCCGAAGCATGGAAACTTTTATGCGAACGTTACGACAATAAGCGTCAATTGATAAATAACCATCTTAAGTCTTTGTTCAACATTAATTCCGTTCAAGAAAACGACAAGTCTCTAAGATATATTATTGACCACGTCACTATAAACTTACGCGCACTCAATTCACTTGGGCTACCTACTGACAAATGGGATGTTTTACTCATATATATAATTGCAGGTAAATTAAATAATAGTACATATTTCAAGTGGGAAGAACATAGAAATAGTTTGAGTGACATACCTTCGCTTAATGATTTCTTCAGCTTCCTTAAATGTCGCGCTGACATATTGGAGACCGTTTATCGCCATAAAAACGATAATCAAGACAACAAACAAAAACAATTCTCTAGTAATCAAAGTAAACATAACAGTACCAAGTCTTTAGTGGCTGTACCAAACGAAGGCGACAGTTCTACTTCCAAAACACCGGAATGTTTGTTCTGTAAGAATAGTCATCGCATGTATGAGTGTCCGTCTTTTAAGTCAAGCTCAATAGAGGATAGGTTAGCCTTTGTTGCTTCTAACAAATTATGTGAGAATTGTTTGCGATCTGGTCACATAGCTAGACGTTGTCGTCTTGCAGCTACATGTCGTCATTGCAAATTACGACATAATTCTCTTCTTCATAAATCAGAAGAAACTGAAAATTCCAACTCAGTTAATTCCGTCACTATGTCCTCAATGTGCTCCTCTGAGGTACTTTTGTGTACGGCTCGAGTAAAGGTTACCAACCCAGCCACCAACGAGACTATGATAGTGCGAGCTTTGCTCGACAGCGGGAGTCAGTCGACAATTATCACACAGGCCGTAAAGTGCCATCTAAACCTGATTCCTCAGCCATCAGACACTACCATAGTAGGCATTGGTAACACTAAGTTAAATATTAACACAGAACGCTGTATTCTACGCATTCATTCGGAAACTAGTTCTTTTAATGTAACAGTTTCATGTTTAGTTTTGCCTCAAATTACCGGCAACTTACCCAAATCTTATTTTGATTTACAAAAACTAAATATTCATGGATTTCAGTTAGCGGATCCCACTTTAAATGAACCATCCCCAGTAAATATTTTGATTGGTGCTGACTTATTCTGGGACATCATAAGGGCCCAGCAGCATTCTTTAGGACCTGGATATCCTAAGCTTCAAGCGTCAAAGTTAGGATGGCTCGTTACGGGATCATTGCCTTGTTTTAATAAAAATAAAGTTAACTCAGTCATGTGCAATCTTGTGTCAAATGATGACACATCTAGTAACATACATGACGAATTGTCCAGATTCTGGGAACTTGAAAATTTTCCTCAAAAAAAGCCCCCGAGTAGTGAAGAAAAATTGTGTGAGCAACATTATCTCACCAACACTACTCGCACTAGTAACGGTCAATTTTGTGTAGGGTTGCCACTTCGTGATAGCATAGATTGTTTAGGCAATTCCTATAATCTAGCCAAAAAGAGGTTTTTTAATTTAGAGGCTCGTTTCCGAAAACAACCAGAATTAAAACAACAGTACTGTCAATTCATAAACGAATACGAAGTATTAGGTCACTTATCTGAATCTCCGGAGCCTAGGCCGTTAAATGCCTACTTCTTACCCCACCACCCAGTGATACGGGAACAAAGCGAGTCGACTCAGTTACGCGTTGTGTTTGACGCCTCGGCTCGTACTTCTTCTGGTGTTTCTGTCAACGACCTACAAATGGTGGGACCAGTAGTGCAAGAACCATTGTTTAGTATATTAGTTCGTTTTAGACAGCATAAGTATGTCTTAACAGGAGACATAGAAAAAATGTTTCGCTCAGTGCTTCTTAAAGAATCTGATCGCAATCTGCAACTGATACTGTGGCGTGATAGTGAAGATAAGCCTTTAAGGACGCTTCGTTTAAATACGGTTACTTACGGGTTCGCTAGTGCCTCTTTTCTCACTACTCGGTCTCTTTGGCAGATAGGTGAAGAGTGTTCAGATCAGAAGATTAAGACTATAATACAAAATGATCTATATTGTGATGATCTACTTACCGGTGCAAGCAGTGATGAGGAGTTGCGTCATATTCGTCTTTCAGTCTCTTCTGAATTAGCAAAGGGAAGCTTTCATCTGCGTAAATATCGTTCAAACTTACCTGAGTTACTCGCAGACTCCGTTAACCTAGAAAGTGGTAATCTCATGATTAGTAATGCGACTAGTACTCTAGGCATAGGTTGGACGCCATCTTCGGATGAACTTCACTTTCAGCATGATGTTTTGACTTCTGAAACTGTCACGAAGAGAACTATACTCTCCTCAACATTTAAAATATTTGATCCTCTTGGTCTTCTGTCTATTTTTACAATTAAACCTAAAATTATACTACAAGAATTATGGAGCCACAAAATTGATTGGGATGAACCTGTTCCTCCAGAAATAAGGTCTTCCTGGTTAAAGTTTTCTAGTAAATCTTCATGTTTGTCTTCTTTAAGGATACCTAGATACATTTTAATTGAAAATAATTGCTCTGTACAAATACATTGTTTTTGTGACGCTTCGCAGCGTGCCTATGGCAGCTGTATATATTTGAGGTCTGTTTCTACTAGCGGCGCTACTCAAGTTAGCCTGGTATGTGCAAAATCACGGGTTGCACCTATTAAACCCACGACAATACCACGGCTCGAACTCTGCGCTGCCCTATTAGGAGCTCAACTAACTGCTACGGTTTTAGCCGCATTACGTTGCCCTATTGAACGTCAGGTGTATTGGACAGACTCTAAAGTAGTATTAGGTTGGCTCAACTCTAATAAAACTAAAACGTTCGTTACCCACAGAGTAGCTGCTATAAATGAGCTGTCAAATCCCACAGACTGGCGTTATGTTCCCACTTCTATCAACCCGGCTGATTTAGTCTCGCGTGGTGTCGATCCAGACCAGGTAGATCTCTCTATATGGTGGAATGGTCCATCGTTTCTTTTAGAATCCGAGGATTCCTGGCCCGCTTATACTACGGACTCTATAGAATTGCCAGAGCTTAAGACCCACCACACTTTAGGGGGGGAGGAGGCACCTTCCATGCCCGATTTGTCTGTGAATTTAGCTAAATATTCTAATTTAACTACTCTTATTCGGGTTCTGGCTAGAGTGTTAAGGTTCGCCAACAATTGTAGGTCACAAAAAAGATCAGACAGATCACGAGGTCCACTTAAAGTTTCCGAGTTAGAAAACGCTCAAAACGTTTCTATAAAGTTAGCCCAGAAAGATTCCTGTCCTATAGAATTAGGACTACTACAAAAGGGTAAATCTTTAAATTCTAAAGCTGCTCTTTCGTCTCTTAATCCATTTTTGGATGAAAATGGAATTATTAGAGTCGGAGGGCGCATCGATTCATCAACTTACCATTATGACAAACGTCATCCTATCTTGTTGCATTCCAGTCATTATTTAACAAAATTAATATTCAAACAGGAGCATCTACGCCTGTTGCACGCCGGTCCTCAGCATCTCCTAGCATCTATAAGGGAACACTATTGGCCTGTAGGAGGCAGGGCTCTAGCTAGACGTGCCGCGCGCGAGTGCGTTACCTGTCGTCGTTTCAATGCTCGTACTATGGATAATATTATGGGAAATTTACCTGCAGATCGCGTTGAAGCTGACTTTCCTTTCTCCACGATAGGTACCGACTTTGCCGGTCCATTTCTTATTACGGACCGCAAGGGCCGAGGTTGTAAAATAACCAAAAGCTATCTGTGTATTTTTATTTGCTTTCGGTACAAATGCGTTCATTTAGAGTTAGTCAGTGACCTGACGATGGATGCATTTGTGCTGACACTAAAAAGATTTATAGCCCGCAGAGGTAAACCAAAGGTCATCTACTGCGACAATGGTAGAAATTTTGTTGCAGCGGCAAAAGAAATAAATTCGTTCCTAAAGTCCAATAGCGACTCTATTATTGACTCTGCATCTCGCGAAGGCATTGAGTTCCGTTTTTCACCAGCATACGCTCCTCACTTTGGAGGTCTTTGGGAAGCCGGGGTCAAGTCCGCGAAATTTCACTTATACAGAGTACTTAAAAATATTCACTTGACTTTCGAGGAGCTGAGTTCGTTGTTTGCTCAGATCGAGGCGATACTTAATAGCCGACCTTTATGTCCTTTAAGTCCTTCACCTCAAGACCTATCTCCACTCACCCCGGGTCACTTTATAATTGGTAGGCCGCTGACGTCTTTACCATCGCCGTACCTACTGGACTATAGCACAAACCGTCTTGATCGTTTTCAGCGATTAGAACAAGTCCGTCAACACTTTTGGAAGCGGTGGTCGACAGAGTACGTCACAGAGCTCCAGCAGCGCACAAAGTGGAAGGTGCGGTGCCAAGAATTAAAGATAGACGACCTAGTCCTAATCAAAGATGATAGGACTCCTCCGCTATGCTGGCGCCTTGGAAGAGTCTCGAAGCTGTTTCCCGGCACTGATGGTGTGCCACGAGTCGCCGACGTATCCACCTCGCAAGGCACCATACGAAGAGCCATCAACAGATTGTGTCTGCTGCCTTCTCCAGTTAACAACACGGACAACTGATCTTGAAAGCTTCGTCTATAACTTTCAAGGCCCCCGAGGATGTCTACGACACATTCGCTCAAGCATTCAATTTGTTTAACTTCATTCACACTTTCCATTCCTACAGTTCGTTCAATCATAAGCTTAATAAAATTCTCCGTTCATTACGTATTCAAAATTGTAAAAGATTTGTAAAAGATTTAAGTAAACCTATTTTTAATCAAGAAATCTTTGTTTAATTTATCACAAACAGTGCCGAATCCTTGCTAACACCGATATGTATCTTATATAGTCGTTCCTTTACGGAAGGTAGTGTTCCTCGGATCTGGAAATCAGCTTTCATTACACCTATATACAAAAAAGGCGACAAGTCCAATGTAGAAAATTACCGACCTATCTCGAAACTCTGTCTATTCTCTAAAATAATGGAACGTCTTGTCTATGATGAGGTATACTCTGCTGTCCGTAATAATTTAGGTGAAGAACAACACGGGTTTATTCGTAATCGATCCACCACATCTAACTTAATTCTGTGTAATGATTATATTTTAAGAGGAATGGAGCAGCGTGCACAGGTGGATGTAATTTATACCGACTACAGCAAGTGTTTCGACCGCATAGATCATAAAGTGCTCTTGCAGAAGCTATTGACTGCTGGTATACATGGGGATCTTTATCGATGGTTTTGCTCATACATAGAGAATCGGACGCAGGCTGTCGCTCTTCATGGTTACTTATCAGAATGGATCACAGTCCCATCAGGGGTCCCTCAAGGATCATTACTGGGTCCATTGCTATTTGTTATTTTTATTTCTGACATTAAATTTTGCTTCAAAAATTCCTACATACTGCTTTATGCCGATGATATGAAAATTCTTAAAGTAATACATACCATTGACGACTCATTACAAAATCAGCATGACTTAAATCATTTTGTTGACTATTGCTCTCAAAATAAGCTTCAAACATTTCCAAATGCTATTATATGTCGTACACACGAATAAAAAACGTTTTAGGCAATGGATATAGTCTGAATAACCAGCCCATTTCTAAAGTGGATCACATACGGGACCTAGGAGTGATCCAAGATAGCAAACTTCTATACGACAAGCACATAGACCACATTGTAAAAAAAGACTCCAAGGCCATGGGCTTTATCATGAGAACTTCAGCTTGCTTCCGATCTCTAAAAACCATCAAAGTATTGTACTGCGCGTATGTTAGAAGCCATCTCGAGTATGCCTCTCAAGTGTGGAACCCACAGTATCAAGTATATATATCTCGCATAGAAGGTATACAACGAAAATTTTTAAAATACTTAGATTTTAAGGCACAAAAATTCACCCCAAACTACGAAGCCCGATGCCAACGTTACCATTTCCTACCGCTTGAGCAAAGGCGTAATATTAGTGACATTTGCTACTTATCTAACATTGCTAATGGCTTAGTCGACTGTCCCGAGCTCCTTGCTAATATAACGCTTCGAACTATACAACGGAACTTAAGGCATCGACCATTACTTGATATCCCTCTTGCCACGACCAACTATAGACGTAATGCATTTTTCATTCGTACAGCAAAAAGCTTCAATGATATGGCATCGCAATTAAACATTGATTTGTTTTACACCAGCTCGAAAACTATTAAAAAACGTATAGGCGGGGCGTTCTTTGACGATAGTGCAAACATCCCTTAGAGACCTCCCCGTTTATGATTTATGTTAGGTACTTATTATTTTTTTTAGGAAATTTTCTTTGTTGTGAATTGAACTAAATGTTTAAATATCAATGCTGTGTAGTGACTATTTATATGTGTGGGCTTGTAATTAGCTAAAGTGATATACAATACCATGTTATTAATATTAAGTTATTTGTCTGTAAGCCCTCCTAATAAAAATAAATAAATAAATAAAATAAATAATGTCATACGGGATTCTACTTTGGGGTAACTCCGCGGATATTAACAGCATTTTTATTTTGCAAAAGAGATCCGTCAGGGCTATTATTGTACGACAAAGGAGAAGTGTAATAAGTTTTTGGTCTCATCGCACCAGAATATAAACCGCTTCTCTGGCAAAATATTAGATGTAGAACTTTTTTAATGAAAAATATAATATTGACATTGTATGCTTTACAGAAACATGGCTGAAAGCACACAAGATGGGTTTTAATATAAATGGCTATACGGTTGCTAGTTTCAATAACAGGGTCTCTGCTGAGGGTGGAGGTGTACTTATATTAATGCGAGATGGTTTGAAATTTAAAGAACGCGCGAACGTAGAGATATTAGCAGTATGTCAGTAGATCGGATTTGTGAGGTCGCTTGCGTTGAAACACAACTTTACTATATAATATGTATATACAGACCACCTTCGTCAGACTTCCAACATTTTATAACTACAATGGAAGACATACTTAAAAAAATCAAAAGTAATAAAAACATATTGATCTGTGGTGACTTTAACATAGATATATTGGTAGATTCAACAGAAAAAAATAGTTTTCTGGCTCTTTTTATGTCTTTAATCTAAACTTTTTGTATTCTGAGCCTACTAGAGTCACACCAACAACGGCCATCTGCATTAATAATATTATCACAAACTTTGAGGTAGCCGATAAAAGTTTGGTAACTGGTGTTCCTTCTGACCACAAGTGCCAAATTGTTAAAGTTAGTAACGCATTGAATATAGAAAAATCAATTATTAGTTTCAGACCCCTCACAAAGAAAAATCTAGATAAGTTTAGTCATCATTTAAAATCGAGATTGTGTCAACAAACTTTGGATTCAGGCAGTAGTTCTAATGCTATGTATAATACATTAGCTCAATCAATTCATGAGGAATTTGAGAGAGTTTGTAGAATTAAACGTTTAGAAATCGACCCTAATAAATTAAAATTTAATACTTGGGCTACCAAAGGTATAAGACGGAGCCGAGATGTTTTGTATGAATTATATAATATAAGGTTCTACACAACTGATGACAATTTAATAAATACAGTTAGGACATATTCTAATTTTTTTAAACAAGTTTGTATTAAGGCAAAGTCACTGTATATGAGTGAATTAATAAGAAAATCGGATAACAAAATAAAGTCAACGTGGAAAATAATAAATACTGAGACTGGTAAAAACAAAATTAAAGATAAAACTATTAACTTAAATATCAGTGATAAGTTAGTCTCAGATAAAAATATTATTGCTAATTTTTTTGCAATTTTTTTTACTAATATACCAATGGATACCACAAAATACCTATCATCTTCCCCTCAGGAAGCTGAAAGACTATTAAAAGCGAACATTAAATCAGACGTGTCTAAATTCGGCTTCCGGACAATAAATGATGTTGATATTGTAAAGGCATTCCGAACAATTAAAATGAAAGGCACAGAAAACTTGTGGGGACTTTCTGTTAAAGCTATTGACACAGTAATACAAAATATCGCTCCTATTCTAGCAGCTATCTTTAATACATCCATAACTAATGGAGTATTCCCTGACTTAATGAAGATTAGTAAAATAGTGCCGATATTTAAATCAGGTTGCTCAAATAACGCGACTAACTATATATAGACCTATCTCGATATTGCCAACTCTAAGTAAAGTATTTGAAAAGATTATGCTTAATCAAATGTTGACACATTTTAATCTAAATGGGATATTGCACGATAAGCAATTTGGATTCACTAAAGGCCGGTCAACTCAGGACGCCGGATGCACTCTGATTAAATCCATACTAGAGGCTTGGGAGGGGTCGCAAGATGCTCTTGGAGTCTTCTGTGACCTTTCCAAGGCATTCGACTGTGTAAATCATGAGACGCTCGTTCTTAAGTTAAAATATTATGGAATTACTGAAAAATCGCTTGATCTTGTTATATCCTATTTATCTGATAGGAAACAAATAGTATGTGTAGACGGCGTTGCTTCAAAAGAGCATTTAATAAAAATGGGCGTGCCCCAAGGATCTATTCTGGGTCCTTTTATGTTCTTAGTTTACATCAATGATTTACCATACATCATGAATAAACTGTCAGATATAGTTCTTTTTGCAGACGATACCTCATTAATATTCAAAGTCAATAGAAAAGATACTAACCTTATTGAACACAATAAAACACTTAGTATACTTTCATATGGTTTTCTTCAAATAATCTTTTATTAAACGCGGGTAAAACTAAATGCGTCAGATTTGCGCTACCAAATGTAACTACCGCTAAACCAATTGCTTCACTTAATGGAGAAACGTTGGACCTAGTTCATTCGACAGTTTTTCTAGGAATAACATTAGATTCAAAACTGCAATGGGGCCCTCATATTGAAAAATTAACTGGTAGACTCAGTTCCGCATCTTATGCTGTCTGGAAAATTAGGCGATTGTCAGATGAAGCAACTGCTAGACTAGTGTATTTCGCGTACTTTCATAGCATTATGTCCTATGGAATACTGCTTTGGGGTTCAGCCGCTGATGTCAATAGTATTTTTATATTACAGAAAAGAGCAGTTAGGGCTATTTTCGGTTTAGGTAGTCGCGACTCCTTACGTACCCTGTTTAAAGAGATAAATATACTTACCGCTCCTTCTGAGTACATATACCAAAATATCATTTTTGTTAGAAAAAAAATAGATCATTATAGTAAAAAAAGTGATATTCATAATGTTAACACAAGAAATAAACATAAAATTGCCATACCCGGTTTTAGAGTAAGTAGAACCAATAAATCATTTATGGGAAATGGTATTAGGTTTTATAACAAACTCCCTAGTCGTGTTACTGATTTGCCTGATACAACTTTTAAAGCATATATTAAACGTGTCCTTGTATCTAAAGGTTACTATAGCGTTAAGGACTATATTAAGGATAAAGATGTTTGGTCTCATGAACCGTCCTGGTGTAGTCTCGGGATCCTTGCCTGTTAAGTTAGGTGTGCCACAAGGTTCCATTCTGGGTCCTTTTTTATTCCTGGTATACATCAATGATTTGCCGTATTATTTGGAGAATTTGTATGATGTTGTACTCTTTGCTGATGACACTTCACTTATTTTTAAAGTGAAACGTAATAATAACGATTTTGAGTTTATTAATTGTGCACTCACACAGATAACCCATTGGTTTACTGTAAATAATTTGGTCCTAAACGCGAATAAAACCAAATGTATTAAATTTACTACACCCAATGTGAAAAATATTGGGCCTAATTTAATGATTAATAATGAAGTGCTGGATACTGTCAACTCCACAGTGTTCTTAGGAATAACGCTGGATAAAAATTTTATATGGAATGCTCATGTATCGAACTTGGCTAAAAAGTTGACCTCTGCTGCTTACGCTGTAAGGAAAGTAAGACAACTGACCAACGTAGACACTGCACGAGTGGTCTATTTTAGTTATTTCCACAGCATTTTATCATATGGAATTTTACTTTGGGGCAAATCTGCTGATATCCAAAGCATATTTATTTTACAGAAACGGGCAATTAGATCAATTTACCAACTAAGTGCCCGCTCTTCCTTAAGAGATTTGTTTAAAAATATTAATATATTAACGGTTGCTTCTCAATACATTTATGCAAATTTAATTCATATTAGACAAAACCTAAATCTATATCAAAAGAGAAGCGCCTTGCACACAATAAATACAAGAAACAAACATAAATTGTGTGCTGATTACCACCGTCTGCAGAGAGTCCATTCTTCGTTTGTAGGGCTTAGTGTGCGTATGTTCAACAAAATACCAGAATGTGTGCAAGAGTTACCCCTAAATAAATTTAAATCCCATGTAAAGACTACCTTAATGAAAAAAGGTTATTACACAATTAATGAATATATTAATGATAAAACTGCATGGTGCTAGCGGTGTAACACAAGCAAACTTACACACCAGGTGCCTGTTCACCGAACTGATATACCAACATTAGACTTTTTTAATTTTTTATTGTCATTTATCAAATTTGTTATTGTATACACTGATGAATTTCGGAACAAGCTATGCTGAGTTTAACTGTCTCTCTTTTTAAATGCGATTCCTCAAATACTACTATCAGTGTACTCGTCATGCTCCCATTGTTTGTCATTGCTTGCGGTGGCGATGTGAGTCGGGTTGCCTCCTTCCCTCTTATATGGCGAGGGAGGCGATGGCTGTGTGCTCACACGTTATACTCGTGAACGGGTGCTGCTTGTGGTGACTGGTCGACCATCTGATGGATGTGTTTGAGGTAGTAGTACATTATTGTGACCTTTACGGCGATAATCTTCTCATGTAGCTAGTTCCTTGGAAATGTGCGTTGATGCTCCTTCCGTTTTCAAAGTGCAAGAGGTTGCTGCTCTGATATTTCTGCTTGAGGATTTTAAATCAATATTTAACTATATTTGTGAAAACGTCTAGAGCGTGCATTAGCGCACATACTGTTATTTGAAATGTATATTAAATAAAATAAAATATTGTAAACGAAAGTTATTAAAAAAAAAAGGTACATAAACTGTGATACAAAAGATGACGAAAAAGAAAAAGCCCGGAGTTTCTTTCTTCCTTTCTTCTCCGAGTCGTCCACATAGGTAGCTAGTGAAAGGTTGCAGGTTAGCTAGGGTAGGATTCTCGCCGGCGAGGACCGCGTTGCACCCCCACCCCTGCCCTGTGATCCAGCGCCTGTAGGCCGATCACTTCCTTTTATGTTCATAAATCTGACTTATATATCAGTGGTACCACTGAGTCGTGGTCCTAACCCCTTAAGGGTGCCCCCAGGTGTGTGCCACTTAATTGTATGTTTTTTTTCCAAATTTTTCTATATTGATCCATTAAAGTCTAAAATAATTAATATGAACTTAAACTTATTATGAGTAGAGAAATTAATGACCAGCTGACGGACGGACTACTTTGTCTGTAATATCCTACAATTTGCTACCGGTTAATTAAGTATCTAGTTTAATTCATAGAATAAGAATAATTGTGTAACATTGTGATTCTGACAAGTTCAAGTGTATGTAAATACCTAAGTGCTGAATAAATTCATTTTTTCATTATAACACTTCCTAGAGACCCTGTATCTAAATAAAATAGTAAGCATAATAGTGTGATGTTCTGTGAACTATCTGTAGTCGGCCTAATGAGTTACATTAATAGACCGCTAGTTCTGTCTCAAATTAGCTTCTTTTATTAGTATAAAAACATTAATAGATAATATGACTGTTTTGCATTAAAACAAAACAAGTATTATATGTTGGAGAAAACACAGCAATGATATGAAGAAGCATACCTTATGATCCTTTGGAATTACGTGAATATCCTCCCTAATCGATAAAGAATCGAGAATATCATCCTCTTTATTTCTGGCACCAGAGGGCGCCTTACTACCTCACCGCCAATATAGCTGTCAAGTGTCATTGCAATCTTCATCATCAGCAAGCACCTTGTCTTCGAAAACACAGCAATGATCTGAAGATCTGTTTGTTATCTGCTGGTGATCAGAAATAATTATAGGTACACAAGAATGCAATGTGAATTAAAGCAATAAATTAATCAACATCCTTCTCTATTTAACCTATTTTAAATAAATAACAATCACAAAATGATTTTATTCTATTACTAATAACAAATTGAAGCCTCTGCTTTCATTAAAAACAACTATAACACAAAATTTTAACTTGAGATTAATAAATTTAGACTACCGACAAGACCCAAAACTGCATTCCAGGTATAGCCCTCAATGCCTCAACCAATCAGGCTACTGTTGAACCCTTCCAATCAACAAAATCTATCATTCTGTTATACCACGTCTCTAACGGGGATGTTAGTAAGTCGTCAGTTATAACACAGTTAGACTGCTCATAATTAACAATAGAAAACTGATAAATATGCAAAATTAAAGAAATGCTAGTTTAAACAGATTACCTAATACAGATGAACATAAACAACTACTGGTTTAGATTCATATAAACATAATAATTTTCAATTAATTAAATTGACAATCAGATCAACATTAATCCCATTATTAAACAAATTAAACTATTTGAAAGTTATTGTAGAGGGATATCTTTGCAGATGTGCCCACATTTACAAGCACATTTATAAGTACTTCTTAACAAAAATGTTTTGAAGTAGGTTACATGTCCAATTTCCTCTATACAATCTGCTAAAAGGTAGCTCATGGCTTTAGCTGCTAGGCTTGGGAGTCCTATGATATAAATAGAGACTCAATTATCACATCTAGGGTTGCCACCCATACCTTATAATAAGATACTGTACATTATTTCAGGTAATTGTACTCATATCCTTTATGATATCAGAAATGTATTATTTCTATTCCTACCATCTCCCCAAGATGTGATAAAAGAAACAAATCATTCATGGATTTTGTAAAAAATTACTTATTTATTTAAATCTAAATATGCACTATGAAAAGATGCTATTGTTTAGTAGATATATTATTCTATTCAATACTGCAAAAAGCAATAAAAATATGTTATTAAACATAATTATGAAAGATCAATACATTTTACTTTATTTTGATATCCCAATCCACATTTTTTATTTTTATTTATCTTATTTAACCTCTAATTAAAAAGGTGGCAACCCTAACCTCATCCTGAGCAAGCCTATTCTGTCAACTCAAAATTACTTCTTAACATGAGTGACCTGGCATATCCTGGGATCTTGATGATTTATAAAATGCTAGCCCTATGTCTATGCATCCCAGTGTCCGTCTTAGAGCCAAACCCAGGCCAGAATGTCACAGAATCATGTGACATTGGTGACTTACTACAAACCAAGTGAGTCTGAAGTCTTCTTTCTGATGCTAATAAAAGAATGACTGCAGCATACTTTGGCCCAATAATGAGTTTGAAGGTGTAGTTGACTTTAACCAATCTAATAAAATATTTAGATTCCATATAGGTTTAGCAGCATAGGAAATTGCTTTTAAAACTTGTTGAATAAAGAAGTTTACAGAAACTTTCTCTGCAGCTGCCATGATAAGTTATTAACTTATGGCAGATTTATTTAAAGGGTTGTACTGTATGCAAAATAATTTTGCAAATATAAGTTGGCCAAAACATCTTGCCAAATGCCCTTGGATTATTAGTAGGTACTGACACTATGAGATCCAGCTCATTGTAATCATCGGTCATCATTTTAATGGGGCATTGTAAGTGCTCAATGCAGAGAGACTCCTGAATAGAAGCTTCCCTTCAGGAGTTGTATTTTATCTGAACTCCACTTTATCACCTGGTTCCCCCCCCCTAACTTTTTCGACCTGAAGCATTAGCTTATATACTTGAGGGGTCTGACCTGTTGTGTATTCACTAGAACTTCTCTCAGATTTTCTATCTGAAAAGGGGGCGCCAATGCACACGCCTGAAAGTTCGGGAACCCAAAATAACCACTGGTTCCAACTGCCATCACCCTAAGGATCAAGGTTAAAAGTGGGAATACCCACACCCTTTGAGACTTCGGGAGTAGTTGTGGCAAAAAAGAGCCATATTATCTTTTGAATCTCATGTCACATACTCTGGGATGCAGTCTACTCTCTTGAAAATAAGAGATTTTACCTGTGATACTTCCAATTGATGGAATATAGCCTTTGCGACTGATGGTAGTAGATGCCACTCAGGCACTAGCTTTCCCCTTGAAAGGCAGTCTGCAATGCAGTGGTACGCCACCAGGGTTCTGTTGTTTGATTGTACCAATGTAAGCATTTTGTAAATCTGTCCACTCTGGGACCTGATTACTGCCAACCACCACTTTACAGTTGTTTGACAACTTTCCTTAAATGAATTGACTGCTTAGACTTGCTCCCCAGCTCGCATCCGCTGCGTCTGTGGTCAAGAAATGAGTTATTTCCATTTCTTGAAGTGGGGCTGGACTGCCTTCAACCGCATCCAGCCACCACTGCAGTACCTCTGTCACCTTGGGCCTAATTACAACCTTTGGCCTCTGGAATTTTATACCTTTAGCAGAAGTTGTGCTCTGCGACAGTGGAGGCATCCTTGAGGGACAAAATTTAGCTTGCACAATAAACTCTGCAGTTCGCTTAAGAAAACATCTGCTTTGACTTAGCAACACCTAAGAGAGTTTTTAATACTCTGAATTTTCTGGATGAGAAATTATCTGGTTCTCCGAGTCCCAGATTGACATGTTACCCCAACCTTTCCAAGAAGGCCAGCGTTTCCGCAACCTGAGCCGTCAACTTGGATTTGTCCTGGCAACACAGGAGGAAGGTGTCTAGGTAGACTAAAAGGCATATGCTCTGTGCCCTTAGCACTCTAGCTACCAAGTTTGAAACTATGGCAAATGTTTAGGGAGCCAAGGACTCCCCAAATGGAAAAACATGACAGTTAAAGGATTTCTACACTATAGACAATCCTTAACAACCTCCTGAGTGTCTCCGCGACACTCAGGTAAAAATAGGTTTGGTGAAGGTCTATCTTCACTAATCAGTCATTGACTGAAAAAAAGTTTATTATAGGTATCTACCTAAGATATTAGATAACAAATTTTGTTTGCTAAATAAGAATTCAGAGCTTTGTGGTCGGCTTTATCATTAGTGTCATCACACTTTGGTGAACAAACAATTTAAAAAAGCCTTATGTTGGGGCCTCATGTGGAACTTTTATGTTGAATAGAAGTTGGTAATTCATTATTAAATTTAAGATATGAGCATTAGCTCTAACCTTACCTATCTTATTCACCTTAATTTTACCCAGATACCTTCTATGATGAAAACTGTTTCTAATCTCCGAGACCTTTTCCTCTCTCTCTCGGTTCAAAATTTTGTAGATTAGTGCTAGTCTACTCAACCATACTAAAATAACATGTTTCATCATTAATACTAAGGGCTCTAAAACCTGGAGTGGCCAAGCACTCTGGCAGAACCCCTTTGTATCAAATGCCCTTCCATGATTGAGAATCATATCTGTTTATATCACTAACTGAAATAGTTTTATTGTTATGAATATCATTAATATTACTGTTAGGTTCACCTAATAACTATTATAAACAGTATTATACCGTTTTTTACTACATTATACTTTTAACTGTTGAACAAAAATAAAGTATACAAATTACTGTTTAAGCCTTAAAATGCTTAACACTTGTTTAGCACAATTGGACTTAGACGCTGGCCCTAATGTTTTAAATGTTTTTTGCCAAATGTTCAAAACATCAAGTATGACATGTACAAGTACTACACTTTGTACTGTTCATTATTCTTAACAGAATTTAATTTTTTTTTTTTTTTCTTGAAAAAAGAAGTCTGCAACTCTAATCACTGTTCAGAGAACCCAAATTCAATGAGAGATTCTCAGTTCTTAGGCTAAGAAGGTGTGAACCTGCTTCAGACAGTTGTGATTTAATATTGTCTTGTGTTGTTTCATTTATTTACAACATTATGGATTGATGTAATATAAGATTGTAAATATCTTAGATTACATGAATAAAATACATAATATACAACTAAAAGTAGCTAATTTTGTTATAAAATAAGGGGTACTGATATAAAAATTATTGGACAAATATGACATTGCGACTGTAAAATATTAAACCGCCCGCGGATCGGTACGAACTTGTCGAGACTTGTACTTACGTGATCGTGTTGAAGTACCATAACGTTTATAGGGCAAAGGAGAAGCCGTAGCCCTCCTCATACTTGGAGGATGAGGAGGAATAACTACTATAAGGCTCTCTAGAGTACGATAATTGTTCTCCCTCCGAAGCAACAATATCGACTCGCCCATCGTCCCCCTTACCCGTTTGTACCGGTTCCATATTTTAACACTGCTGTGTCTCCAATCGAGAAAAAACATTAAACACGCACTCACACACGGATTTTTAACTTTTCTCACTTAAAAACAAAACTTTTTCTACAAAACTAAAAGTTTTGAAAAATTTGAATCTTATTCGTAAGAATCACAAGAATGCAATGACACTTGACAGCTATATTGGCGGTAAGGTAGTAAGGCGCCCTCTGGTGCCAGAAATAAAGAGGATGATATTCTCGATTCTTTATCGATTAGGGAGGATATTCTCGTAATTCCAAAGGATCATAAGGTATGCTTCTTCATATAATGCCGCCCAAATAATGACAATTGTTCTTAATATAATTTAATATAGACAGAACAAGCTATTGGACACAATATAGTAAAATAATAAAGTTAAGACTAAAATTATTAAAAACAATAACTAAAATACCTGCTTAATATGCTCATTTATAAATGTTAAAATTATACATAGATTAATAATAAATTATTGTTTTGACTATTTGCAAGTGCCTGTAATAGGTTTACGTAAATAAAAATGATTTTTATTTTATTTTATTTATGTATAAGCTTGGTCCTCGTGAGAGCTTGAAAGAAATAAATATTCTAACCGTTGCATCGCAATATATTTTCGAAAATTTATTATATGTTCATAAAAATATTGATTTATTTAGTAAAAAAAGTGATACACACAACATTAATACTAGATATAAGAATAATCTTGTGGTACATGCTAGTCGTCTCCGCAAAATAAGTAACTCTTTTATGGGACAGTGTATAAGGTCCTACAACAAACTTCCCCATAATATAAGAGTATTGTCAATAAATAAATTTAAAACAACTATTAATGCCAAATTGTGTAGCAGGGCTTATTATAAAATTTCTGATTATTTTAGTGACAAAAATGCTTGGGATTGAGTCGCTCCAATTACAATGTAAAATAGAAAATGATGTATAAATTTAATAAAATATTGTAAAATATTATTATAAAAAAAGACGGTTCTGCTGAGTTTTTTTGGCAGTGTTTCTCTGTAGTCTCCACGTCACGCACTGCACGATAGGGAAAAAAATATGACGATTCCAAATAAATGTAACCATTTTTACGGTATAAATAATATTTGACTTTGACTATATCTATGGAGCTACGGAGGTTTAAGGTAGCGCAGTATCTAGTCAAGTGCGCAAAACCAATAATTTAATCTAAGTGCCTTTATTTTTTTAGCAATTAGTAATTATATGTTTTGTGTTTTGTACAAATTTCGATATTATCTTCTTTAACAGTCATTAACTAGAAATAATTGATTTTATCTTGATATATAAGTCAGTGAGACATATTTTTTGTAAAGAGGGACATTAACCAATGGTTTCTAAATTCGAATTTATAAGCGTTCATACTTTAATTACATTATCTAAAAATGTTAAGATAACATGTAAATAACTATTTTTATTATTAAAAAAATATTATTTAATTTCTAATTGTTTTTACTTTTTATATTTTACGGAAACGTTATTCTCATACTAAATTGTTAATTTGAGAATAATACGTAAGTAAAGCGTGTAATTTCTTGAACATTCAACCACGGTGAATCCAAACCATCTTTCGAAATTTACCGTTCTAATTTCACCATTATATTTTTAATTACCTTCAAAGTTATTTTTAACGCTTACTAATTTTATCATCCTCTTACATAAACTATCTATATAAACTTTTGGATCTATACTAATATTTTAAATAAGAAATTGTATTGAATAGGCTCCGGTAATATGGGACCGATTTAAAAATTATTCCACTATTAAAAAGTTACATTATCCAGCAGTAACATAGGCTATATTTAATTATGAAGTTTTCACGGAGAAGCTAGTTCTTAATAAAGCGCTATAATATGGCTTCTCATACTCATACTAGCTTCTCGCGCTCGGTTTCACCCGCATAGCGCCCGTTCTTATAGAAACTTCATAATAAAACATAGCCTACAGCCTTCCTCGATAAATGGAATTTCTAACACTGAAAGAATTTTTCAAATCGGACCCTAAGGTACCTACCTGGTTCCTGAGGTTAGCGCGTTTATGCAAATAAATAAACAAACTCTTCAGCTTTATATAAACTGAAGTATGTATATAGAAACTGCAACTGATTGTAATTGGTACAATATATTTTCCTCCACACTAGGTCAGTTCATCCTAGGTTTGGCTCTCCTAGACTTGGATGATGCAGAGAACGCGTACACGGCATTCTGTAAAGCCGCTAAGGGTGTTAGTACTGAGCCGTTTTTGAGACAACTAGTGGCTGCCCCGGACGCGAGGCTCACTCAACATCAAGCGTTGGTCCTTTATTATATGAAGGTGTGTATTTCATTCCTTATACGTCAACTGATTTTATTGACATGTTGATAATCTTTGATTCATTCACAGGTGATAAAACTGTTTGAAATTCACGACGCCGGTGCGTGCGTGGTGCGTCTCGCTGAAACCGCCATCAGTATCGCTGATAAGGATGATCCCAATTTGGTGAGTTGAAAGACTACGAAAAATAAGCTGTAAAAAATTAACATGAACGCACATATCACCACGTGATTTTCGTTATTCATTTTTAATCAATGAAATAAATAAATAGATAAAAATGATTTACATTTATTGTTTTAAGAATTACATTTAAGTTGGATTAATAACCTTAATTTATTGTATGCTATCTCAGTCTCATATCGCCCGGATACATAGAACATAAAACGCAAAAGGTTGCGTAGATGCCGCCATCGGGCGCCATCAGCTTAGGCCGTGAACAAAAAAAAAACAATACGTTATTTTTGAAAACATCACAAAGTTCTCGTAATTTTGTTTGTTAATTTTTATTTAATTTCTTAAAGCTCTAGTAAAAATTGAAGATACTACTCACTGTATAAAATTAAAATTGATAACTGAAACGAAAATGTTTCTGTAAATGACATATTACGTCAGGAGTTTAAACGTAATCGTAAACGTCGTGTCGAGCGGGTATGCATATGTAGTGGTAGAATTTGAACTGTGCGGTGCAAATTGCTATGTGTTATATGCATGAACAAAGGCTGGTATACAAATTAAAACCTTGTCGATGGAATTATAAAGACTCAGGGGTTACGGCAGTTGTTCGATTCAGATCAGATTAATTAATTCCACCCAGGACAATTATTTCTGTAAACCATCCCCGCGACTCGGATTTATTAAACAAACAAGCGCTGGCATTGTCTTTAAAAAAAATTGTCTTCAAATATATATATGAAGTAATACTCCGTTTTCATATTTTATTATTTCGTGTGTTCGTAGGCCATGTTCCAGTGGCTAGTGTTCAAGTGGCACTTGTCTGGCGGACGTACTGACCGCGCGTTGATCGCGGCGGCTAACAATCCCGCCCCCACTGCGCGTGCGTCAGCCGCTGCTACTTTGTTAACTACCCTTGGTATGTATGACTTAGAGACTTTTGTAGCTTTGAAATTCAATAATGCAATCGAATGATGCTGTAGGGCAATTCACAATTTTATATATTTATATATACTAGTGGCCATTTTACTTACTATACTTCGTTCGCGTTAAGAATGCAGTGAGTCATCAATGTCACCCGGCGTAGCCCCGCCCCCCAACCAATCAAATCTTTTCAAATTGCAAAGTCAAGTTCACAGTGACGGTGACGACAGTCCTGTCATTTGTGTTAACTTATTTAAATGTGAAAAAATGAATACCTCTTCAATTCGTAAAATTAAAGTGGTTCGGTTATTCATAGTGCGGAAAGAAAAGTAATGTACAATGTAACAGTTTACAACAAAAAAAAAATTATGACGCAATCCACTTAGTGGATGGAAGAAATGCTGCGCCCACGTCTTACAAGAAGAAAATACCATGTGGGATTTAGATCACTTCTTGGAACTCGCTGCAGAAAATACTTTTGTTATACCTAAATACTAACGAGGATACTAGTGAAAGTGATTAAAATATGATATTGGTTTAATTTAGATTTTAAACTTTTATAAAAGTAAAAAAATGTACTTTTATAAATTCATTAAACTTAGTCTTTTAAAATATAATTTGTTTCAATTTTAACACCACTGTGAATACACCTTTACCCTTCAGTTGCACTGATGTGTCACTGCATTCTTAACGCGAACAAACTATAGTACAATCTTCAACTCAATAAAGCTGCGTGTGACGTCGTAGTGATAATTTGCCGCATCGTGTATTGTGCTACAATAGGATGTCGTACTAGGGCGTATCCATGCTTTGTTTTTCAGGAGATCTAGTTTGCTGTTTTTCATCTAATCATCATCATTTTACCATGTATTCTGACTGTATTTTTGTATATGACAGCGTCTCGCGGTGAGTTGGGCGCGTTGGTGAACTGCGCGGCTCTCTCTGGCGAAGCGGAACGAGCCGCGGCCGCTCGGGCTAAGCTACACGATGCGCACGCGCATAACCCGTACTACGACTTTCTGTATGCGCTCCATGTCTCCAGACACCATTATCGTAAAGGTTTGTACCATAAAAATGTAGAATTAGTCATATATATTTTTTTTCAAATGTTGCAAAGCAATTAAGGAATGATATTGTTTGTCAGCTGCGGCCGTGATGTACGAGAGAGCGGCGCGCTGTGCGGCGGAGCGTGCGGGCGAGGCGCGGGTGGTGCGGCGACGCTGCCTCGGCGCCGCGCTCACGTGCCTGCGCCTCGCGCGCCCCGACCACGCCTACCTAGCGCGCCCCGGCGCCACGCCCGCCGACCTGCAGGTCTGTGCTCTAGTGTCTCATGTCTCTAGCGGGCGAGGCGACGCTGCCTCGGCGCCGCGCTCACGTGCCTGCGCCTCGCGCGCCCCGACCACGCCTACCTAGCGCGCCCCGGCGCCACGCCCGCCGACCTGCAGGTCTGTGCTCTAGTGTCTCATGTCTCTAGCGGGCGAGGCGACGCTGCCTCGGCGCCGCGCTCACGTGCCTGCGCCTCGCGCGCCCCGACCACGCCTACCTAGCGCGCCCCGGCGCCACGCCCGCCGACCTGCAGGTCTGTGCTCTAGTGTCTCATGTCTCTAGCGGGCGAGGCGACGCTGCCTCGGCGCCGCGCTCACGTGCCTGCGCCTCGCGCGCCCCGACCACGCCTACCTAGCGCGCCCCGGCGCCACGCCCGCCGACCTGCAGGTCTGTGCTCTAGTGTCTCATGTCTCTAGCGGGCGAGGCGACGCTGCCTCGGCGCCGCGCTCACGTGCCTGCGCCTCGTGCGCCCCGACCACGCCTACCTAGCGCGCCCCGGCGCCACGCCCGCCGACCTGCAGGTCTGTGCTCTAGTGTCTCATGTCTCTAGCGGGCGAGGCGACGCTGCCTCGGCGCCGCGCTCACGTGCCTGCGCCTCGTGCGCCCCGACCACGCCTACCTAGCGCGCCCCGGCGCCACGCCCGCCGACCTGCAGGTCTGTGCTCTAGTGTCTCATGTCTCTAGCGGGCGAGGCGACGCTGCCTCGGCGCCGCGCTCACGTGCCTGCGCCTCGCGCGCCCCGACCACGCCTACCTAGCGCGCCCCGGCGCCACGCCCGCCGACCTGCAGGTCTGTGCTCTAGTGTCTCATGTCTCTAGCGGGCGAGGCGACGCTGCCTCGGCGCCGCGCTCACGTGCCTGCGCCTCGTGCGCCCCGACCACGCCTACCTAGCGCGCCCCGGCGCCACGCCCGCCGACCTGCAGGTCTGTGCTCTAGTGTCTAATGTCTCTAGCGGGCGAGGCGACGCTGCCTCGGCGCCGCGCTCACGTGCCTGCGCCTAGCGCGCCCCGGCGCCACGCCCGCCGACCTGCAGGTCTGTGCTCTAGTGTCTCATGTCTCTAGCGGGCGAGGCGACGCTGCCTCGGCGCCGCGCTCACGTGCCTGCGCCTCGCGCGCTCCGACCACGCCTACCTAGCGCGCCCCGGCGCCACGCCCGCTGACCTGCAGGTCTGTGCTCTAGTGTCTCATGTCTCTAGCGGGCGAGGCGACGCTGCCTCGGCGCCGCGCTTACGTGCCTGCGCCTCGCGCGCCCCGACCACGCCTACCTAGCGCGCCCCGGCGCCACGCCCGCCGACCTGCAGGTCTGTGCTCTAGTGTCTCATGTCTCTAGCGGGCGAGGCGACTCTGCCTCGGCGCCGCGCTCACATGCCTGCGCCTCGCGCGCCCCGGCGCCACGCCCGCCGACCTGCAGGTCTGTGCTCTAGTGTCTCATGTCTCTAGCGGGCGAGGCGACGCTGCCTCGGCGCCGCGCTCACGTGCCTGCGCCTCGCGCGCCCCGGCGCCACGCCCGCCGACCTGCAGGTCTGTGCTCTAGTGTCTCATGTCTGTAGCGGGCGAGGCGACTCTGCCTCGGCGCCGCGCTCACGTGCCTGCGCTTCGCGCGCCCCGACCACGCCTACCTAGCGCGCCCCGGCGCCACGCCCGCCGACCTGCAGGTCTGTGCTCTAGTGTCTCATGTCTCTAGCGGGCGAGGCGACTCTGCCTCGGCGCCGCGCTCACGTGCCTGCGCTTCGCGCGCCCCGACCACGCCTACCTAGCGCGCCCCGGCGCCACGCCCGCCGACCTGCAGGTCTGTGCTCTAGTGTCTCATGTCTCTAGCGGGCGAGGCGACTCTGCCTCGGCGCCGCGCTCACGTGCCTGCGCTTCGCGCGCCCCGACCACGCCTACCTAGCGCGCCCCGGCGCCACGCCCGCCGACCTGCAGGTCTGTGCTCTAGTGTCTCATGTCTCTAGCGGGCGAGGCGACGCTGCCTCGGTGCCGCGCTCACGTGCCTGCGCCTCGCGCGCCCCGGCGCCACGCCCGCCGACCTGCAGGTCTGTGCTCTAGTGTCTCATGTCTCTAGCGGGCGAGGCGACGCTGCCTCGGCGCCGCGCTCACGTGCCTGCGCCTCGCGCGCCCCGGCGCCACGCCCGCCGACCTGCAGGTCTGTGCTCTAGTGTCTCATGTCTGTAGCGGGCGAGGCGACTCTGCCTCGGCGCCGCGCTCACGTGCCTGCGCTTCGCGCGCCCCGACCACGCCTACCTAGCGCGCCCCGGCGCCACGCCCGCCGACCTGCAGGTCTGTGCTCTAGTGTCTCATGTCTCTAGCGGGCGAGGCGACTCTGCCTCGGCGCCGCGCTCACGTGCCTGCGCTTCGCGCGCCCCGACCACGCCTACCTAGCGCGCCCCGGCGCCACGCCCGCCGACCTGCAGGTCTGTGCTCTAGTGTCTCATGTCTCTAGCGGGCGAGGCGACTCTGCCTCGGCGCCGCGCTCACGTGCCTGCGCTTTGCGCGCCCCGACCACGCCTACCTAGCGCGCCCCGGCGCCACGCCCGCCGACCTGCAGGTCTGTGCTCTAGTGTCTCATGTCTCTAGCGGGCGAGGCGACGCTGCCTCGGCGCCGCGCTCACGTGCCTGCGCCTCGCGCGCCCCGGCGCCACGCCCGCCGACCTGCAGGTCTGTGCTCTAGTGTCTCATGTCTGTAGCGGGCGAGGCGACTCTGCCTCGGCGCCGCGCTCACGTGCCTGCGCTTCGCGCGCCCCGACCACGCCTACCTAGCGCGCCCCGGCGCCACGCCCGCCGACCTGCAGGTCTGTGCTCTAGTGTCTCATGTCTCTAGCGGGCGAGGCGACGCTGCCTCGGCGCCGCGCTCACGTGCCTGCGCCTCGCGCGCCCCGGCGCCACGCCCGCCGACCTGCAGGTCTGTGCTCTAGTTTCTCATGTCTCTAGCGGGCGAGGCGACGCTGCCTCGGCGCCGCGCTCACGTGCCTGCGCCTCGCGCGCCCCGGCGCCACGCCCGCCGACCTGCAGGTCTGTGCTCTAGTGTCTCATGTCTGTAGCGGGCGAGGCGACTCTGCCTCGGCGCCGCGCTCACGTGCCTGCGCTTCGCGCGCCCCGACCACGCCTACCTAGCGCGCCCCGGCGCCACGCCCGCCGACCTGCAGGTCTGTGCTCTAGTGTCTCATGTCTCTAGCGGGCGAGGCGACTCTGCCTCGGCGCCGCGCTCACGTGCCTGCGCTTCGCGCGCCCCGACCACGCCTACCTAGCGCGCCCCGGCGCCACGCCCGCCGACCTGCAGGTCTGTGCTCTAGTGTCTCATGTCTCTAGCGGGCGAGGCGACTCTGCCTCGGCGCCGCGCTCACGTGCCTGCGCTTTGCGCGCCCCGACCACGCCTACCTAGCGCGCCCCGGCGCCACGCCCGCCGACCTGCAGGTCTGTGCTCTAGTGTCTCATGTCTCTAGCGGGCGAGGCGACTCTGCCTCGGCGCCGCGCTCACGTGCCTGCGCTTCGCGCGCCCCGACCACGCCTACCTAGCGCGCCCCGGCGCCACGCCCGCCGACCTGCAGGTTTGTGCTCTAGTGTCTCATGTCTCTAGCGGGCGAGGCGACTCTGCCTCGGCGCCGCGCTCACGTGCCTGCGCTTTGCGCGCCCCGACCACGCCTACCTAGCGCGCCCCGGCGCCACGCCCGCCGACCTGCAGGTCTGTGCTCTAGTGTCTCATGTCTCTAGCGGGCGAGGCGACGCTGCCTCGGCGCCGCGCTCACGTGCCTGCGCCTCGCGCGCCCCGGCGCCACGCCCGCCGACCTGCAGGTCTGTGCTCTAGTGTCTCATGTCTGTAGCGGGCGAGGCGACTCTGCCTCGGCGCCGCGCTCACGTGCCTGCGCTTCGCGCGCCCCGACCACGCCTACCTAGCGCGCCCCGGCGCCACGCCCGCTGACCTGCAGGTCTGTGCTCTAGTGTCTCATGTCTCTAGCGGGCGAGGCGACTCTGCCTCGGCGCCGCGCTCACGTGCCTGCGCTTCGCGCGCCCCGACCACGCCTACCTAGCGCGCCCCGGCGCCACGCCCGCCGACCTGCAGGTCTGTGCTCTAGTGTCTCATGTCTCTAGCGGGCGAGGCGACTCTGCCTCGGCGCCGCGCTCACGTGCCTGCGCTTCGCGCGCCCCGACCACGCCTACCTAGCGCGCCCCGGCGCCACGCCCGCCGACCTGCAGGTCTGTGCTCTAGTGTCTCATGTCTCTAGCGGGCGAGGCGACTCTGCCTCGGCGCCGCGCTCACGTGCCTGCGCTTTGCGCGCCCCGACCACGCCTACCTAGCGCGCCCCGGCGCCACGCCCGCCGACCTGCAGGTCTGTGCTCTAGTGTCTCATGTCTCTAGCGGGCGAGGCGACTCTGCCTCGGCGCCGCGCTCACGTGCCTGCGCTTCGCGCGCCCCGACCACGCCTACCTAGCGCGCCCCGGCGCCACGCCCGCCGACCTGCAGGTCTGTGCTCTAGTGTCTCATGTCTCTAGCGGGCGAGGCGACTCTGCCTCGGCGCCGCGCTCACGTGCCTGCGCCTCGCGCGCCCCGGCGCCACGCCCGCCGACCTGCAGGTCTGTGCTCTAGTGTCTCATGTCTCTAGCGGGCGAGGCGACGCTGCCTCGGTCGAAAAAAGTCCTGTTTTTGTACATTACAAATACAAAAAATATTTAATGATAATGTCGCTAACAACCTATTGAACGCTGACTATAAGTTTTTGTCAGTACATTAGACTTTGTAATCGCTTCCAAAAATACAATACATGCCTATCGGTTAGACATACATGTGTCATAATGATGAACACTCACGTTTTACTGTACATTTTTAAAACACGATAATCTTAACGCTACTTATCGTCGAGATTAGCGTCAGGTTATTAAAAAAGATTATCAAATCGAGAACAAAGTGTGACTTTAATAGATTTAAAAAATGTGTGACTTTAATAGAATTAATATAAATAATAAATTTTTAGTTTTTTTTTTCCTTTTTTAGTTCTGAAGAGTATAAAATCGATAAAAATACATACATTTTAGCACAAGTAAATAAAGAAACGGTATTTTATGTTACCTCTTAGAATGCTCAAATTGTCTATAATTATCATTATACTTGCTGTTACTTATTAATATTTCTTTACAACGTCGTCGACGGTTTTTCATCAGGAAATACGGAAGTCTAACAGACAAAAACAGTACAATTAAAATAAGTCCTAGTTATATTTTTGCTTATGTCATTTTTCTGATCCAGGTTATCGGACCAGAAGAGTTAGCTGCCGAACTTCGTGAGGAGGATCCTGACTCCTTAGATCCCGTGCAGAAGGCTTTACTCAGTAAGTAAACTATTTGGATAGTAGTTATTAATATATTGAGATCGGCTTTTATGTATTTCGCTTTATATATTTTGAGGGTATTTATGACTTGACTTTATTAGCTCGTTCATGTCTACTACTGAATATGGGCGTCGTCTAAACAGACATTGGCAAGCCATGATCGTCGAAGAATATTGCAATAATTACCATGGTTGTCAGGTTTTTTTTTTATTATTTCGCACGGACATTTATGTAGTATAAAGGCTAGCAGAGCTCCAGCCTAGATAAATGGTTTGAACACTACAAATTATTCAACCTGCGCAAGAGGGCGTCCCCTGTGGGACTTGGACCTCGGCTCAGGGCGGTCGCTGACGGGGAGATTATGGCTTTTAGTTTAGGGGAGTTTTGTGCAACTGTCGCTCTACTTTACAGTTAGCGGGCCTCTCGGACTTCGGGTCTACGAGGGCATCGGAAGGACTTGACAGGAGGATTGATGATCGCAATACGGTGGTAACTAGCCTTGTGCTGATAGATGCTGCTGCCCATCCATCAGCTGTATATCCCATAGTCGCCTCTTACAACACCCATAAGAGGACATGGGGTGGTCTACTCTAAGCCGGAATCCACATAGCAATAACATATATTATTATAATAACAATATTATTATTAATATTCCCTCCCCTTAAGAAGTTAAAATATGCAAAGCCTTAACTTAACCTTAGCGTCCAATACCGACGCAAACATTACATTTTTTAAGGCGGAAACATATTGTTAAAACGCGACGCGTGTTGTCAAATCAAATGTATTGTTTTCTATTGACCAGAATCACACTATGAACGCCCGACGACGTCGCGTCGGGTGGTCATAGTGTGATTCTGGTAATACATGGTCAATACATTTGATTCGACTCAACACGCGTCGCGTTTCGTCAGGTCGCGTCGCGTTTTAAAAATATGTTTCCGCCTTTAATCTGTTCAAACTTCCATATCCCATTAAATAAAATATTGAAAAGCGCCCATAGGCCCATAATCCCCGTTGTTCCCCCTAACATGATTAATAACCCAAGTAAAGTGCCCCCCATCCCTCTATCGTGTTTTCGTAGTACTTTAATGATTATTTTGTACGAACGCATGTATTTTAAATCTTATGTAACTTGTTCTTATCGGTAATACAATTATCTTCTAGGTGGTGATAATATTGATTTCGACGCTCTATATACGCAGCTCAAAGATGCTGACCCAGAAACATTGTTAGCGGTAACTAAGCGAGCGATAAGTACGGGCCAATTTCTACCGCACTGGTTCCTCCAAAGATACATGGTAAGTTAGACTACAGATCGAAAACATTGATTCAAAGTAGGTAGAAATATTTTTTTATATATGCGATTCTTTATAATAATATGGATGTGCCGTCATATGACTGGAATATTTGCAATTCTAATATACATTATTTAAATTATGTACTTATCTAAATGATGGTTATTCTATTCTATTGTGGTTATTCTTGGTTAGCTATTTCCTCTTACCGCGACTAATAATCTAATCTAATAATTTTTTTGCCTTTTTTTGCTCGATGTCAATAACGTCAACAGGTAGGCACTTGAAAATGGTACGGAATCCTTCGTGCGCGAGTCCGACTCGTACTTGGCCGGTTTTTATTTGTTATATGAACACAAACACAACAATGAACAGGAGGTGGACGGCGCTGGCTGCGTGCGCGCGTTGCTGCGCGGGGGGCGCGGCGCCGAGGCGGGCGCGCAGTGCGGCGCCGCGCTGCGCCGCGCGCGCGCCGCCGCGCTCCCCTCCGCGCCCCCCGCCGCCTCCCCGCTAGCACTCGCAGACCTGCTGCTGAGGGAGTTGCAGCCGCATACTAACGACTTATATGTTAAACAGGTCAGTCATAGTATTAGATATACTAGTAGTATTTCACTTGCAATTCCCGTGTTCTTCCAGAATTTCTTTAATTGAACTACATGTATGGGGTCTGTATGCCCCCTGTCATATGGACCCAATACATGAAGCTCAATTGACGGCATTACACGGTTTGAAATTAAATCAATTTATATCATTATGATGATAATTTTGTTTTATATACATACATATCGTCACGCCTTTCTACCATAGGGGTAGGCAGAGACAAAGGAACGCCACCTGCCCCGGTCCTGGAAAGCCTCTTTTGCTTCTTACACATTCATCCCGTCTCTTCATGTTTCTTATCTAATGTATAACTAAAATAGTGTACAATTTTTGAAGTTATGATAAAGTTTTAATATAACTCTGTTACACTCAATTTCACATAGAAAATACGCTGCTGGCATACGTATACGACCAATGGCTTAACGTGCTTTCTAAGAACATTCAATTAAAATTTTTTATTTACAAAATTATTGTGTTTTTTTACATAAACACTATATTAATAAATCATATAATATTCGCATGGTTACAAACCATACAGTTTGAGAAATTTTTATTAAACTCTCATTTTTAACCCATAGAATATCAAAGTAACTATTTATTATATGATTACTACAACAATAAATGATTATCTAACAAGAGAGATTGCACAAATTCGTTTATAATTATGTTTAGTTTAGTAGTTTTTTATAATACCTTTGACGACGATTCTAAACATAACGGCTTTACTATATAACCGTGTCAGTAAAGGTAAGTAAAAGATGTGATAAGTGTGTAAGTTTTTAGGGTCCAGAACAACACAAGTTGTCATTTAGTTCGATCGTCAATGTTATAATGTGGGTAGTTCATAAGTTTCAGTTATGTCTGTAAGTTATAGTTCCATAGTCGGATAATTTTATTTCATAAAGTAAGAATTATCTGCTACACATCGTTTTTTTTTATTTATCCTTATTACATTGTAATTCTGTCAAGTACAAGTAAATACCTAAGTGCTGAATAACATTAATATAACTTTACTTTAAAATATTATTATTCTGCCCAAATGCTCCAGAACCTGGAGCGCCAGCAGTTTAATTCATATAACTTCAAAATCAGAATGATTATCCAATGAACTGTCTTATAGTAATTGAACGTTGAGAGCGCCGTAGGCAAGCATCTCATCAGCGCCCCTTTCTTATTAATCTAGCTATTAATATGCTAGTAAAAATTTAATCATTGTACAGTCCCCGGCACGTAACTTGGCAAGACTCGTTAGATGCGCACAAGTCGTTTTATAGGTCTCTTTGGTGGTCAAGCGGGACGCGGGGTATGAGGTAGCGCCGATCCGAGCGCGCGATTCGTCCGTCAGTCGACCCCTGCCTCCCGCACCGCGTCTACATTCCGTTCGCTCCCGATTACACTTACGTGCACGAAAGTTGAACACTTTGTTTTTGTTACGAGTTGTTGTTATTGTTTTAAATTTAGTTTTTGTTATAGTTGTTGTTGTTTTAAATTTAGTTTTTGTAACGTTGATTACAATGCCAGGACCAAATACCGTTAACTACCTAATTTTTTAATATATATTTTTTTAAATACATTTTTTTTACTTTGCTTATATATATTTTATTTATAACACCTAATAAACTTTATGAATTCCTCTCCTTTCTTTAATAATAATGATAAGCAAAAAAAGTGACCAGTTTTTTTTCCACTAAGTCCACGATGCGCGAACTTTCCCCCACTGCGCCAAAACCTTGCCAAGTTACGTGCCGGGGACTGTAGTTGGCGTTACTATATGTGTGGTAAAGGTTACTCCAATGTGGAGCTTTTGTACCTTCGTGCCTAGTTTGCCTTATGGTTAATCCGCCTCTGAGTAAGGCCATCATATTCATATTAATTAGTAGCCACAGGTTGACTATATAGATTCAGCGGAGAAAAATACGTGCGAACCACTTAAGAGTAACTTGAACCGTGTGTGACCACTATTTATGTTATATCCAGCCTTTAACAATATTAACATAATTGTTTATTGAAATTTCGACGTGTGACGATGTTTGTAAGTTTGGAACTCACGTCGCTTGACTGCTTTATACTATGGTCAATTACATTAAAGCATTTTGACGAAATTAACCGTATCAATCTTACCGTCGACTTTTCTTTTACAGATTTACGACGATTTGGACCTACTGGTACAAGAATATACTGAAGTCATCATAAGGACCTCACAAGACATGAAGCTATTAAGAATCGAAAATAAAGTGAATTGATGGGAATCATTTAATAAATAAACTTCTTTTTATTGAATTGTTTTTTTTTTATTTTATTTAAAAAATAATTTATCGTAACACAATAACCAACACCACCATCAAATAATTCATAATTATTTATCACAAAAACCATAAACCAATTTCACTCGGTAAACCGATGTAGATTTAATTTAGAAACAATACTAAATTGTAACAAATTAGAGAGTAACGCTATCGAAAAAAATAAAAATGTTCGAAATCGGTTCACATCCTGTGAAAATATCGACGTTCGTACAAACAAAAAGAAAAAATAACAAACAATAACCTCCCTTTTTTGAAATCAGCTTGTGACATTATTTTTTGTAATGATAATTTAATTATTAAAGTTAAATCTTGGTAAATATTTTTTTTAATAGCAGCTAAATATGCAGATTATATGCTCACCAAAATCGAGAGAATTTTAGTATATTTTGTGTGAACTCTGATTTTTATTTTCCTTAAATGCTACACATTCTCGAAATCTTGGCAAATTAAAATTTATTCGTTAAGCTTAAATTATATTAAATCCAATTATAATAGATGATCAAGGATTTTTGCAGTTAATTTAAAACAAATTCAATTCAATGCATTGCGAATTTGACCTTGGACATGTACTTAGTCTTTAAAAAGATTCGTATAAATGAATATTGATAACAATTATTTAAAATAAATACACAACTGTACGACTTACTAAACAATAACACAAAATATTTTAATCACAGATAAATTAACATTTACTATTTTACATTATACAAAGTAAACATTTAAACCATTTCCTTGGTTGGTGTGATCATGGCATTGTCTTAGATTGGTAACTCTGTATAAATTATAATTAATATGATCAGATTTTAAATAAACTTCATTAAATAAAATGTTCACCTCGACTTAGCATAAACGTGTCGAACGTCAGGGCCACGTGAACGATGTACATTATATGATGTATATAACGCAACATATTTGCTTAGACTTGGTGTACTTTAGATGCCTACGGTGACACCAAACATATTTGTACCTAAATCACTAAATGTGTAATCGGTAAGGATTTTGATACTCAGCACTTAAGATAAGTGTGAAATTTGGCACTTGAAATATAACTAAGTAGTTAGTCAATCAAACATTTGCGTCATGGAAAGATCATGTTTATGACCATCACTCTTCAATTATAAAAAAATAACATCAACGCTATAAATATTGTACCTATACCTACTTAGTAGATATTTAGGTACAAATAAAGCCCAAGCGAGTTTAGCAAGATTTGTGTATGGATGTCACCGACCTTGTATTTGGTCAAAATTCAATGACATAACCAAACTGGTTTTATAAATATTACGCATTCAGCTGTCATGGTCATTGATAAATAAACAAATTGTATCAAACCTTACGTTTAGCCATCCTCACTCGCATTATAGTTAATACTAAACGAACAAGTTTCTCATAAATGATAAACATAAGTGCTGCGGTCATAACAGTCTGCAACAACTTTGCTTCGAGCCCGCGAAAGGCAGTCAGTGGTTTGGATTTGACATCTTTGTACAACGGCTTTAAACTAGTACCTGCACGAAGTCTTGATTGTACTAATTGAAGTGGGTATGTTAAAGTAGTGGCTACTGCTTTTGCCAAAGCACCTACCATAAATGCTGACATAGTATCAAACGAACCTCTAGAAACCATTTTCCTCTTGAAAGACTCGTAAACCATGAATTGTATTGCTGGATTAGAAACCAACAAAAGAGAGGGAATAGTACCAGACCATAAACCCTTAGCTCCCTCCGTTTTGTACAGTTCCAGGAGACCTCCTAGCAGACTATTGTACGAATTTTTCTTTAACTTCATTCTAGTATTTACTACCCATAAAGGAGATGTTATGAGGACATTAATGCTGCCAGCAATAATGCCGAACATCAAATCCTTTAAAGCGGATGTTTCTTTAGACGCTAATCTACGTAAGCCATGAAAGGTATAAAAGTAAACAAAGTTGGACACCGACAATGACTGCAGGACTGGTTTGAGCCCACTATATAAAGATTCCAATCCTTCTTCCGACGCCAACTTAAGTAAGAGCTCGAATGATGATCCTTGTAGTTTATTAGAGTCTTCAACTGTAACAAAACACAGCCAATTTAAAAAGTGGTAATGATTATACACAATTAACTTTGCATTATAAAATAATATACTATAGCAATCTCCAACTGCCTTCCATGAAGCAGTGGATGAAAGAGGTATCGGAACGCTTCTTCGAATCCGCGGCGCAACACCCAAACCCGTTGATTGTTGCAGCATCAGCATCAGACCACTCTATCCGACCCGCCGGAGAAGGGTGCGCCCGCGAACGCGACGCGTCCCCCCTCGTCCTCCTGACCCTTAGTTTGCAAAGAACCATCCGATGGCCTCGTAGACCCGAAGTCCGAGAGGCCCGCGAACTGTAAAGTAGAGCGACAGTTGCACAACACTCCCCTAAAATACTAAAAGTCATAACCCCTAAATCTCATCGCCAGCGACCGCCCTGAGCCGAGGTCCAAGCCCCACAGGGGGCGCCCTCTTGCGCAGGTTGCTTACTGTTGTAAGTTTGTAGTTTTTAAACCATTTATTAAGGCTGGAGCTCTGCTCGCCTTTATGCCCGGTGAAGTAGCAAAAGCCTCATGGCTACATACGTAAGGCAAACAGAAAAAAAACTATAGCAAGCCCCGATTTCCAAACTCGGGTAGGGTCAAAAACGGCAACTGAAACAAAAAATTATCTTCAGCTGAAATCGCGAAAGTTGGCGTTTCGCTTGTACTTCCGAGACCATGTAACAGATAACCCCGGCCGTGAGCCTAATATTATCTCACCGGTCGTGTCGGATTGTCGGCAACGATAAACCTAATAAGTGTACTAAAGGGAATATTAAGTGTATGAAAGATTTCGCTCATACTAGTCGACAATAAGAAAAGGTTTGTTTGCGACCGCAAATATCAAATACCAACCGATTTCACTGTTGAAGGCAAAGTAATTTTTAGAACAAGAATTATAGAAAAATCGGTAAGCTGGGTCTCTAGGCGTGAAAATCATTTTTGTTTTAATGTTAAGTCTGACTGATGTATTTTTAAGGTCAAAGCCAATAGCCAGATTGCAAAATGAACACAAGTAAAATAATTACGAATATCTAATCGCAATTCGGAGTAAGATAATATTTATTATACATCAACTAGGTACCAACGTTACATGTGAAGGTTTGGAAAAACTAAAGGTTTATCAATTAAAACGGTAGTCATTTTAGAATATGTTTGATATCAGATGTTGAATATCTCGAGATGGCGCCCCAGATTCAAATTAGCATATTTACAATGTTATTTATTATACATTAAATTGATAACACAGGTAGGTAGGAAGGTATTATAGTACTAAGACTATGTTTTTTTACGTAATTGTCTGTCTATCTTAGAGGATAATAATAAAATCACTGCTAAAAACGTTGAGACAAGATTGAAGGAACACGTGCGATGTCTGAAAAACCATGACAGCAACCAATCAGCAGTGGCCGAACATGGGTGCTCCACGTCGGCGGAACATTACATACGGTTCGATAAAACCTCCGTACTAGCGAGAGAAAAGTATTTCGTTCCGCGAAAAGTGCGTGAGGCTATTGAAATAAACCGCCATCCAAATTTTAACCGAGACAGTGGATGGACACTTCCGCAGGCCTGGAAGCCCATTTTAAAAAACAAAACCCACAGACACGCCACGGATCTGGAGGTAGACACGGTCAGCACGGCGTGTATTATTCCGACCTCAAGCGGGAACACCCTACCAGCACAACCGGACGCGTTATCCATCGCGAACATGTCTTCTATGCGAGCCGAAGATGGACCCCCCGTCACAACAGTGACACTGCGGGCCGAAGATGCACCTCCCCTGCAAATTGCCAACTACCCTCCGAATAACATCTCGGATCGTGCCCAACGACATGCAGCGCGGTTGGCGGCGCGCGCGGCGCGCGACCTCAGTTAGTCGCTCGGCGCCGCGCCGTCGAGTCGACTACTCCTTGAGAATGGACCTCGGGATGGTCTCGAAACTAGTCGGACATATCCGATGATTTAAAACCGTGAGTACAACCGGTTGTATAATATAAAAAAAAAATTCACTGCAAACTGTAAATACGTATTTTGAAGTTTTCTTATTCATTTTTATTTCTTGTTAACTACTAAGTTTAAATAAGTCCACATTTTTGAAATTAAATGACAATTATTGACATAAAAACAATAAGAATAAGCCAAATTAGTCAAACCGTTCTCGAGTATAACGAGCACAAACAGGGAACTAAAACTCTTCTACTAATCTCGTACTAAATGTACCTAAATAAGGTGTATTACGTAAAAAATGTGGATATCTGATATTAATCTTTCTATTTTCGATATGTTTCATTTTAAAGTTATTTGAAATACCTATCTGTATTTATTGCTACCTAGGTACCTACCTACAGACTACATTGTTACTACATTAAAGTTATCCTTACCTACTTGCTAATATTATAAATGCGATAGTAACTCTGTCTGTCGGCATTTCACGCCAAAACTACTAAACCGATTTAAATGAAATTTGGTACACAGATAGTGTAGAACCTGTGAAAGGACAAAGGCTACTTTTTATAGAGAAAAAAGGGTTGAAAGGGGGCGGGGCGAAGATTGTATAAAAGTATCGTCATTTGTTAAGCTACAAGCTTGAAACTTATTGATCAGACTGTTGATTATATATAAATATTATAAGTGCCATTTAGCCCAAATGATTAAAACTGCTACTCAAAGTCACTATTCCACGCGGACGCAGTCGCGGGCACAGCTATTTTAAATATAAATATGAAAAAAAAATACCTTGTAGCCTTGATCTTAATGTATCCAGTGGATAAAATACAGTCATTCCCACAACACTGCCCTGTAAAAATAATAATTACACGCAATTTAATTTTGCATTTAATTAACTATAATTTAAGTGACTTGCATTGTTTATCCGATAATTTTACTCACCGTAGCGCCTGCTACAGCGTGCACCAGAGTTTCGTAACTAAATAATGAAGGTGGCATTTTTATTTGTTGTTTATTGATTATAAACAGAAATCCATACAACGTGTTAGTAAAGTTTGAGACTCATCGCACTTTGACCTCGGCACTGTTAATATTATTTATTGAAAATAATTACAGTATCGTCTTACGATGTCAACACTGGCCGGCGAACTAACACATTGTTATCGTATCGCATATGTCTGACGGAACAGGACGGAACCAAATTTAATTATTTGATATTGATTAGATAGTGCTGTAGCTGCACACGATTTAAATTGCGTTGATAAAAGTTCATTAAATATTTTTGGATCACAATTATGTAACATTGTTGTTGATACGACTTGTTATAAAACAAAATTTTACCGAGGTATTATACGAGGCGTAAGAGATCAATCGACAAAGTATCGGTTTTTTAAATATCGATATACATATACTCAACCTTATTGTAATTATTAAGTACGGCAATATTGGGATAATTTTAGCACACTTTATGGCAACCCTGCAATTAATCTGTCATACAATACAATTTATATAGATATATAGTGATGTGCCAACTCGGAAAAAACAAAACTCGATTTAACCCGAGTTAAAATCCACGTAACTCGGGTTGAACTCGAGTTACGTAACTCGAGTTAACTGGATGGACAAGTAAATGTTTTTTTGAGTTTTTTCCAAATTATTTCTCCTCAGCTTGGCATAACTACTTTAAAAATTGGAACAGACAAATTATGTTTTTATCTGTTTCAATTCTTTATTTTTTTATATTATTTATTTAAAATGTATTGGGAGAGTTCTACCTACTAACCAAAGAAACAAAAAAAGTTATTGTTTGAAATCGAATCATTTATTTAAGTATTTTTGGCTTGAATTTTAATTAAAAATTATATTTACTATCAATTAAACTATGAAATGATACAGCAGTCTTTAAAATAAAATCAGACTAACATTATGATGCAAGTATGTACATAGGTACATTTACAAGCTCATTATTGTTTTATAATCAGTAATCACAATATTTTCAAGAAAATAAGATACTTAGTGTCACATAGAATATTTTTTCCTTAGTTAAATTATATCCTTATCGGTTCCATTCGGTTTTCGAACTCGAGTTAGAGAGAATTCAACTCGAGTTAACCATCACTATAGATATATATATATATTACAAAAAGTGTACCTACCAAAGGGGTGGATCATTAGTGTAATTAATTAATTTGTAATAATTAATCAAAATGAAGGTGTTCGTGTCAGAAGATAATCTATGCGCTCAAAATTTATTAAAATTAATATCTCATGGAAATGCTATAGTTGCTGAAATATTGAGATTAAAGGATCACAAGCCTACAGTCTATAAGTATAGAATATTTACTTAATTTTATGAAGTTTACTTTCTATTTGTATAAATGTAAAGGTTTTAGGTATATCATCTAAGTTAAGAGTAAACTGATGTACTTAGTTTTATTTTTAATTAGTTACTTTTAGTTATGAATTTATTCATGTTTGTTTATTAAATAAATAAAATTAAATGACATACTTAAAAAAAAAAGTTTGTACTTAGTAATTTTCTATTAGTTTAGAAACTTTAAGTTAAACTGTTATTACTGAGAACTTTTAAATTTAATGAAAGTACTACAAGTTAAGAAAAATTGTTCTTGAATCTCTTTCATTTAAGTTTTTTTTTGCAGATTGGACACAAAGGAGGCTCAAGTGAAGTACCAAGATGTGATATTAGATTTTAGCTACTTTAAGCTCTCAGACAGCCTCGAGAAGAAAATTAGTATGAATGCTGTAAGTTGTTTATCATATTATAATTTGCTTATACAATTTCGCAGGCATTGCCGAAAATCCTCTGCAATAGATGCAAAGGCTATAAATATACTAGGTGTAGGAAAGATATAGTAGTTCATCACAAAGTTTTTATACTAGGCTTAAAATTGATTGATTTTTATTATGAATAATAACAGTCTTATGTTTTATTAGGATTGTGCAAAAAAAGATAATGTTTATCACTATAATTGGTAACAACACAATATGATAGGTATGTTGTTACCAATTAAATATACAAAATAATAAATAAATAATTTAACTAGTTAGTTATTCTTTGTCTCATTTACATTTACTTCTATATTTTTCCAGAAATTGCAAGACTTAGATGATGAGCTTAAAGAAAAATATTTGGAACTAATCAATCGTTTTTATTTATTGTTTGAGAATATTTATCAGTATGTGGTGGACCTCAACTCATTTATAGAACAATTAAATGACAATACATTCATTCAGCAAACTATTGAAACTGTATTGAAAGATGTTGAAGGTAAACAACTTTTGGTGAGTACCTAAATAATTTTATTATATAAATATTTTACTGGAACTAACACTTTCAATGTATAAAGAAATCTTTCATAGGAACCTCTTATTCTGAGTACTATAAAAAAACAAAATATAATTGTCTAACAATTTGGGTTCGGTACCAAAGGCCTAAGGTGCATTTAGTCTTGGCATTCAAAACATCTAAGGTTGTAAATTGCCTGGGTAGCAAAATGTCTTGGTCTGTAAATCACCCACATTGCTATAAGCCTTAGTAAATGGAATGACTTGGCTGTAAAACGACTTTAAGTCATAATGTTTTCTCAGGTAAATCGTCTAGATAATCTTTGCGGCCAATATTATAGAATGTCTTGATAATATGAAAGACTATGTAATTATATCGTAAAGTATGAAAAATGTCTAGGTAGCAGTTTGTCTAGATTGTCTAATGACAATACTTTATTTTATTATCACCTCCTTACTACTTCAAATTCGATTACAGGCCACTTGATATTTAAGTAGATATTGACATGACACTGACAAGTAATTCTAATGCAATTGAATTTCTTCTGTGTGTTCACGTGTTCTCGTCGAATAATGAACGGAAACGAGGGCTTTATATTTATAGAAAGCCACAAAGGTAAACCGGCTGTTGTTATCAATGGCCATCGATACAACAAATGTTATACAAACCCAAGTGGCACCACTTTTTGGCGTTGTTTTAAGCGAAATTTTTGCAATGCGTCAGTCACTTTGAGCCGTGATAATACTGAAATAATCAGACAAAGCTTACACGCGTGTAGAAAGAATAATAAAAGATGTACGAGCGATACTCTGCTGCAGTTAGCAAAAGAAAAAGTTTGCCTGAATATGAACTCATTGAAAAAATGTTATGAAGAAAGCATTATCGAATGTCAAGCTAAATTCCCGAACAAGAATATTTGTGCACGCCCCTTTGAATCAATAAAACATACTTTACTTAGGGCACGAAGATCTTACTTAAAGACAGAAAAGTTAGTTAGTTATAAATTACAAGAAATAAAAATCAGAAATGATATGTTTACGTATGGTTACAGAAAGAAAAGTGATATGACTTTCTTGAAAAAAAGCATTGTAGAACTACGGAAGTATATACAAGGTGAAGTCACTGTATTGGAGTATTTAGAAAAGATTTTGCAATTAAGAAACCTAGCCCTTATGTGGGAATAAGAACATGATGGTATTGGTAGTATAGTGTTAAGGATGTTTTTTTTTGTTTTCCAGTGCAGGTTCTTATGTTCAGTTTTAAAATTTGCTGATTAAAATATATTTTAAATTATTACGATCTTATATTTTTTCTTTTTTAAATAGACAGTCTTGCTTGGTATACTTTAGTAGTAGTACCTACTACACTTGTGAGCGTCAGGGATGGCAGGTGTACAGTCACCAGCATAAATATATGACTATATGGGCAGTCTTATATCTGATCCACCATTGGCCTTAAAAATATGTATAGGCATAGGTTTCACAGAATGTTAATACCTACTCATTTTTCGTGCAATGAAGTCGTTTTGCAATCATGACGTTTCATCCACTTGCTTATTTTATAACTAAGACATTAAACAAACAAAATCGTTTGATAACAAAGTCCTTAATACAATTAAGACGTTACACAATTGAGTCATTCTGCTTATTGGATATTTTCACGACCCAGACGTTTTGCTTCGTAAGTCTTTCTGAAACTAAGAGAATTTTGTAACCATGGTATTATACAAAAAAGTCATTTTGTACACTTGGTCAGTGTACTACTAAGACGTTTTGAATGTCAAGACTAAATGCACCTCAGGCCTTTGGTACCGAACCCAACAATTTTGGGAGTTGATTTTTGTATACAAAGCATGTAACAGTAATAGTGTCAGATCCACTAAGGATGTTTCCTGAAATACTTAATTTTGTAAATATTGGACACAATAATGTTACACCTGATATTGTTACTTATAGCACAACTATGCTATGAAAATCAATTTATTTACAGTGTGAAAGCCTGTACTTGTATGGTGCAATGCTTTTATTGTGTGATCTCTACATTCCTGGACCAATAAGAGAAAGACTGCTCGTAGCATTTTACCGCTACAGTACTAGCCAATCACAATCCAATATAGATGATGTATGCAAACTATTGAGAGATACTGGCTATGATCAACATAATGGGAAGAGACCTTCAGATTATCCTGTTGAATATTTTAGGTAATATTATTGTGATATTATAAACTCATATATAGCATATTGTAGTAGTCGGTGTAGTCATTGTGCTCTAACAACTTCAATTGATTTTAAAATTATTCAATATAATTGAGATGATTCATAAACAATGTTTAAAAACAATTTGATTTAAGATTATCACAAGATTAATTCCTACATCTAATATACACTTTGATTTTAGTTGCTAATACTCATTGAAATTATTTATTTTTGATAGCAATCAAATTAAAGATTAGAATGACATCCAACCCATGTACCATGTAATACAAAGCATTAGAGTTCATTATACCATGTACATTTTGTTATTACTGTCTTCTGGGTGGTAATTTTTTGTAAATCTTATGTGTATTTTTCAATTTGAACATTACATTTTGATATTAATACTGCAATATATACACTTCCCTATCTACACTGATTTTATATTAAGCAAATAATTCTTATTACATTTAAAGAAACTATGCACAATAGGATATTAAAAATTATAAAACAATTAAAATTATTACTTTTAGCCGGGTTCTTATTCGTCCGGAGTTTACTGAAAAAGTCATTGGGAAATTAAGATCTGAAGATATTTATAACCAGCTTGCTGTTTACACCATTCCAGAGCACCAGGCATCAGCACTGGCCACACAAGCTAGTATGCTCGCCATTTCGTTATTCTTTACGCCACATTATTTACATACAGATACGTCGAAGATGAGAGAAATTGTGGACAAGTTTTTCCCTAGTAATTGGGTTGTGCCGATTTATATGGGGGTTACAATGAACATGATAGACTATTGGGAGAACTTCAAGGCAGCAAAATCTGCTCTTAATAATACATGCAATGGTAAAATGATTAAAGAGACATTTTCTAAAAGGGGAAGTTCTGTGCCAATGCTAACAACTAAAACTCACCAATTACTCAAAGAAGGCATTTTGACGGATGATTTCGTTTTGGATAACATTAATAAAATTTTGAATTTGCTTTTAAATTCTAATCTCGTTCTGAGATGGCTGTTATTGCACAACACCGATGTTACTTTTTATGACAATAATAAAAAGAGTAAACAGCTTAAAGATTTAGTATTAAAGGAAACCAATTACGATCCATTAAAAATATTGGAACTTTTGATAAGTACTGCTGAATTAGAGTTGAAAGTTAGAGAAATATTAAACAAATTACTAGGGAGTAGAAATGAATCATGGGACTCCAATAAATCTCTAGCAATTGAAGCATTGAACAGTTTATCGGAACTATTTTCGGGGGCTATACCTGTCGCCAAAGTTAAAGAAAACGAACAATTAAAACTATGGTTTGACAATATTGCTAAACAAATAACAACTTTAGGTGAACCTACTTCAACAAAATCAATCAAAAAAGTCACGCAACTCCTACAAGCTCTAGACGAAGTTGAAGAATTTCATGGGCTCAGAAGTACAACAACAACTGTTCAATACCTTTCTGACAGTAAAGAAGCATTAAAAAATCTTTTAAGAGCGGCATCTTTAAAAGAGGATTCCCTCGTTAATTTGGAAACAATTGCAGACGTTAGTTACGCATGGTGCACAATCGATTCCTATACGAAATACATGCAAGATAGTATTAAAGATAACCCAGCGGTTACGAGCAGACTTCGAGCTTTGTTCCTAAAACTAGCTAGTGCTATGGAGATACCACTACTAAGAATAAACCAAGCTCACAGTGACGACTTAGTTTCGGTATCACAATATTACAGCAGCGAACTTATAAAGTACATTCAAAAAGTTTTACAAATCATACCAGAAATGGTATTTAGTATAGTGGAGAAAATTATTGATCTGCAGACTTTTGGCATAAAAGAAGTACCAACTAGACTCGAAAAAGAAAAGGTAATAGAATTTGCACAACTAGAAAACAGAATGGAAGTTGCGAAATTAACCCATTCTGCGTCTACATTTACCACTGGTTGGTTTACTATTATTTTATTACTGCAGTAAATTACTATTTAAGGGAAAGTAATAAAGCACTAATGATAATATTTTTTAGGAATTTTGGACATGCGTTCTACCTTAGTGGGCGTAATAAGAGTTGATCCAGCTGAATTATTAGAAGAAGGACTGTTAAAAGAACTGGACAGGCACATTAGTAAGAAGTTCGTAGAATTCTTAGAGCCTCAGGGTAAGAAATATCAACCAACAGCAAATAACTTGTTGTCGCGGCTGCAAAAATTAGCCGAGAGTATGGATGGTTATAAACGGTCTCTAGAATATATTCAGGATTACATAAACATTCATGGTCTAAGGATTTGGCAGAAACAGGTAATCTAGGGATAGAAAATTAGTACGAGCACCAGGAATTTTTCTCTAGAATTACATTAACATCTTTTTTTATTCAGATATCAGCTATCATAACTGAAAGTGTGACGAGAGAGATCAGTTTTCGGAAAGGAGTTGCATTGTATAGTCCATCAGCAGGCTTTATGGGAAGTCTAGCGCGTCAAATTCCACAGCTATTGGACGCGAGGTATTTAGATGATGAAAAAAAAAATGCTCCTCTCTCTATATCTTCGAGCTTTTACAGTAAATTCTAAATGTTAAATTTCAGAATATGCACCTACATTAGTATATGCGCTGCGTGGTACGACGTAAAAACCCAGAATGAAATCATGAATACTAAAACATTCGGCAAGTTAAATGATGCTATTGGTGTAATGGGTCTTCACGGTTTAGATACTCTGTATGGATTTATGATAAAAAACCAACTTCAAAACATTCAAGAATTATTGAGAAATTGTCAAGATAAAGTACTTTTAGCGAATTTAAATTCAGATTTGAAAGATATTGAACAAACCGTTAACAGAGGACATAAAACATTCCAACAGATGTCTGATATTTTAGTTTTGATAGGTACCATCCAGATTATAAGACGGCATATAGCTTATCAATTGAATACTTGCTGTAAATTTGATTCAGCGCAATTGGAAGGATCCCTGAGGACTATGAATGAGTTAGTAAAATACCATATTTATCAGTGTCTTTACAATTATTATTCTAAAAAAGTCATTGTTATTATTATTTTGTTTATTTTCTAGGTCCTTAATTAATGAATTAAAGATGTCTGCTCATTCAGAGACGAAGCCAAAAGTATCATCATTACTGATACAAACTCTTGACGACTATCTAGTGAGGTGTGGAATATATGAGCCATATGAAAAAATATATCTCAAAAACTCACAGGATTTGCTAAATTCAAATTTAGGGCATATTTTGGTATTACTATTGATTTCTCAACTACCAAAACTACAAATTTCTTATACAACAGGTAAATAACTTTCAGAAAATTTTCTAGATGTTAACACCTATATAATAATGGCAATTGAACATTGTGTAGCTAAGAGAATTAGATAATGCAGCTAAAATTAGGCGGTGTATTCTAAAATAAAAGCTTTAAAATAATATTATAAAATTACTCAATTTATTTTACCATTAACATCATAAACTAAACACTCTCAATGGATTAGACGCTGTCTTAGTGTATTTTATACTCATAAATGTAATTATTTTAGGTGATCTTGTTACGAGGAAAGCAGGAGAAAACATTGATGGTTATCCCTTATTAGTGGGTATTTATACTTTGTTGCGCCAGAGTAAAACTGCGAACATTGATGTATTTGTTGATTTCTTATGTATTATTTTAAGGTAAATATGGTTAAGTAGCCATTAAATATTAATTTTAATATACGGTCGACAACGTCCGTAGCGTAGCGGTATTTGGCTCGCTTTAAATCTCGGAGGTCGTGGGTTCAATCCCCACGCCGGACAGGAAATCTTTGTGTAAATTCTAAGATTTCTTTCCGGGTCTGGTTAGTTGAGGGACTTCCATGCCTCGGAAAGCACGTTAAGCCGTTGTCCAGATTGTTATAACATCATTTATAATAATCGTATATCAAGGAACGGGCAGCAGCATTTCCTTGTGTGGTACAACATAATACTGCGGTCACCAATTCGCCTTTCAAGCGTGGTGACTATGGCAAATACCCTCCACCTAGAGGAGGCCCATGGTCAGCAGTGGATATGGGCTGATGATGATGATGATACGGTCTACATATTTTTTTTAAATACAGCATGTTATATTATATGTGCCTATGTATATGATTTGTAATTATACATCAGTCCCTGCAACAATACGTAAAAGAGGACCAACATATTAGAATTATGATGATGCCTATAAAATTTAAAATTTATTTTACTAATTAGATTTTGTTAAAAACAAAATCTAGCCTCACAACTAGATTTTTATGTAAAATCGATAAGAAAATAAAAATTGGTACAAAATAAGTTTTATATCCCCTGTGATTAATAAATATATAATAGCTTCCAATTCTCTAGAAAACCGTATTACAAATACGTTTTTAATCCATGTTATTGAATTAGTATGAGACACCAATAAAAATAAAAGAAATAATGACAACATATTTTTTTCTAGATCTAGACATGTGGATTCATCCGAAGCTGCCAGCCTTGTAAGGACATTGCAGCTGTTTTGTGAAACCTTCAATTATCCATTTGATAAAATCCAGGACAAATTACCAATGATACTGTTGACTCACACTCTTCATAAATAATGCTAAGATATTTATTATAATCTAGATGCCAGAAGCATAGAAGATGTCTATTATATTTCAGAAACATTTGGTTGTAAGTGCCAGCTTTCAACAAAGGCAAAGGCACATACATCAAGAATGTTTCTGATGTACAATGGCACATCCAATCTTATGGTTCTGAGCTCTAGATATTATATACATACCCGGCGAGCATAGACAGCGCCACTCGAGTCTACTCTACGGAGGCCAACCAATCACATTGCAGAAAGTGTCATGTGACAGTGTGTTTCTGCAATGTGATTGGTCGGCCTCCGTAGAGTAGAGTCGAGTCGCGCTGTCTATGCTTGCCGGGATAATCTTTACTCCTGTACTATATAATTATTAAGATTTAATAAATTTTATAACATTAATTTATTTTTCTTTAATGACTTATAAATAATTTACCTATAGTTTTGTCTAGCAAGTTCTGGGTTAAATTGTGAATTATATTTTGGTTTTACTTTATCTGTTTTTTCAACTTGGGCTTGGGGTGGTTTATTTAAACCAGTCAGAAATAATTGTGTTCTATGTTTCTCCTGTTGTTCTCGTTTAAGCCTTGCTTCTCTTAGTTTATGTAATTTTTGCAGCTTATCTTTCTTCTCTTTTTTACATTTCTTTGATTTGTGCTTGTGTTTTTTTAGGGAAACCAATTCCACATCATTTGTTCCATGTTTAGAATTAGGAATTATTTTATCTTTAGAATGAAGATGTTTAAATTTATTTAGAGGATCTAGTTCTTGTTTCCTTTTCCAAGCTATTTCTCCATCCTTTTCATCAATCTCTTTTATTTTAGGTTTACCATCAACATCTTTAAGCACTAATTTATCATAAGTGTCTTTAATATTACTAGATCTTGATGTTCTAGAGGCATCAGGTGCAACTTCATACCAGTTTTTCTTACAAAGTGCTTCATTTGTGTCTTGACCCAGATATGTCAAATAACCAATTTTTTTCTCATATTCTTCCTTTTTTTCTTTTATTTCTGTATCATGATCTGTATTTGTGGTTTTAATGGCATCCTCAAAATTTGCAAATAAGTTAACATGTTCATCTTTTGTTGACTCATCATATTTATTTGGTATTTCTGATTCTGTTATTCCATGCTCTAGTAACTTTAGTTTACTTTTCTGTTTTAAAACATTAAGGCGTGCCTCACGATCTGCTTTTTCAATTCTTTGCCTTTCTTGTTTTTCCTTTTCAGCTGCTTCTGCCTCATCCTTTCTGACTCTGGCTATATTTTCTTTTGTCCTCACATGCCATCTGAAACATAAATTAACTTTAGTGAGAAGTTGCTAATACTCGGGGTCATTTGTTTACAATAGGTTCCTGTAAAATTCTGTAATTCTTTAATCTTATATGGAGTCATGATATAGGTAAAGTAAACTTTTGGTTGGAGTATACGTAACGGGGCACTGAGGAAAAAAGACGACGCCTTTAATAGAACCCCTTCGACATCGTTTTTACGACAAACGGTTGGTCGGAGACAAAAATCACCCAGATGCTTTTCGCCGTACTTTTAGGTGTTCTATACGATAGAATAGAGAAAATAAGAAATTTAAGGAAAAAAATCTTGTCTTTTTTCCTCAGTGCCCCGTTTCGTATCCACTAACCAAACTTTTAGTTTTGCTATGCATTTAGACAATACATTTAAACAAATAAAAGTGTATATTACACTCTGAATGATAAACATATTAATTCATGCCATTATCTCCGTTAGTTTGTATGTAGACAATCGGTTACTAACTAGATTTACCTTTTTTTTGGTAATATATTCATTCTTTCTTAGATAAAAGCGAGTCAGGAGTCTGGGAAATGATTCCTGATAACCTTCAATCCACTACTTCTATCAGTTCTATCTTAACTTAAATACTAAAGTGCTTAAAATACAACATTATTTTTATTCAACTTTGTAAGTGACATGCAGTGTTGCCAACAACTCGGGACCTAATATCGCCATTTTTCACAGCTTGAGTAGCCTAATGTAGCCGAATTTGAGCTAAGGTAGCCTAAAATAGCCCAAACGCCAAACCTTCGTTATAAATGAATAAAATCATTTTTTAATGAATAAAAAGTCAAAGAGCTCATTAGCATTATTCTGCTTCATCTGCTGCTAGTAGTAACAAAGCATCCTCAAGAATTTCGTCTTCAGAATTATCTGTAGCTGCTGCTGTGCTGGTACTGGCGCAAGCTCCGCTGGCGACGTACATTTTTCTCCCAGCATGTAAACTTATCATGTGATTACTTGGTTGAAAATTGTTGCAACAAATATTTCTTACATTCATATGTGTACGAACTTAAGAATGGCAATCAGCATGGGCAGTTGCAATTCTTTCAACGACAGCATTACTTAAAGGTAATTCCCTCCAGCACTCTGTATTTTCAATACTTGTACCCAAAAATTCACAATGTCATTGGGAGAAGCTGTACCGATTACTTCCTCGACGCGCAAAGTACTTAAAGAACGCCATTGGTTCATTATAGTTTAATATTAGGTTTCCCTAATTTCCAGGGAAAATCATCAACGTTGGGCCTGCTGGTCGAGAGGCACACGTGGCTTGGTGATAAATGTTAATTTTTTTTTTCACCACTGACACTCACTTCACTAAGCGCACGAGAAAATGCGTACATCGCTGTTTGACTTCTTGGGCTTTGTAGGCAGAAACAGACTGTTTTGCAAGTAAACCGTTAAACTTATCTCTAAAATCGATTGAATCCAGTGGAAGCAATGAATTTTCAAAAGATGCATCGACTTTTTCTAAAGCTCGCTTAATAGCTGCTATATCTGCTTCATGAAGCATTGTTGACGAGGCATTTTCAGGCATACTTCGGCCTCTCAAGTTCGTCCGTCAAGTAGCCTATTTGGCGACCAGTCGCCTTTCTGGATTTTTCGTCGCCGATTTTCTTCCCGAGTAGCCTAATTAGCGACAAATCGCCTACGTTGGCAACACTGGTGACATGGAGTAAATTTAATTGAAATTTTGACGTTTTGTATTATCAGTAGAAAAAGAGTAAGTATTCTGCACTGATATAGTACTAACTGCTTATACTTATTCTGAGGTATTCTGGAACAAAATAAATATTGCACCAAAAATTGTAACATTAAATCAAAAAGTGGATATAAAGGTATTTATTATTTAATTCTAATCATTTTGAAGTTAACGCGATTTTATAGAATTTATTTAGATCTCGCTTATTTAGTCGATTATGAAAATATCGGTAAGTTACGGTTTTTTAATATAATAGTTTCATTTAGCAATCACTACTGCGCGTAATGTAATGGACGGACGCAACGCAAAGTAAAGTTTGATTTTATAGAATTAGATTTAATTTGAACTAGTTATTTGATAGTGTGGCGATTTAATTAGTTTTTTTAATATAGTAAGAAATAATATTATTTTTCCAATCAGGTATGCAGCAATTTCGTCAATATTTACTTAGTATTTCGAATTATATTTAGGTTATCCTAAATTAACGTAATATTTATCGTTTTGTTATTATAGTGTAATAAAGTTATAATGGAAGCCGTGGAAGAGCCTCCACTTAATCACGCATCAATGGATGGTATGAAAGTTACTGTTGTTGTTGACAAAAATGAAGATAATGCCGTGGCTTCGACGGAATCCGATGTATGTCACAAATCAAACGGTGTCTCTGATCTATCGGAGTCTGCAAATAGTGTCACTGCAGAACCAACTATTGAGCCGGTAGATGACGAGAAATCTAACAATGAAATTACTGCAGAAATCGAGAAGAACATTCCTGAAGTAACTGAGCCAGTGTCAAGTACTGCATTAGAAACAGATACACACACTGATAAACCGAATGAGGTCTTAAATGAGAAAATTAAGGAATGTGATAAACAAGAAGCAGATACTGGCGAAAATACAATTTCGACCAATGAATTGGAAAATGTATTTTCTGAAGATGCTCCACTAGAAGAGTCTGTTGTTGAAGTAGATACCACTCTGGAGCTGTCTGCTGACAGAGTTACATTTGAGACTGAGATTTTAATTGAATCTAATGATAATGAAGTTAGTGAAACAGTATCTACAACAAATGTTGATCAAGATACTAACAACCTACTTGGTGAACTAGGACAGAACATTGAATTGAGTGAAGCGCTATGTACATCAGACGTAACTGAAAACATAGAAAATAACAATTGTTCTGAAGGTCAAGAAGTGTTTAACAAGGAAGAACTCTTGGATATACTGGAAGGCAATGATGAGGAGCAATCAACTGTGGTAGTTCCAAAATCACAGAAAAGAAAAGTTGATAAGATGCTGGAAACACAATTAGCATTAGAGCAACTCTCAAGATTAAAAAAAACCAAATCTAAAAAAACTAGGTCTTTTGACAAACCTACAAAAGTAAGGAAAAGTGATGTAAAAGTTAAAGAGGTCATTAAACAAGAAATTTTAGAAAAAGCTCCTGAAGAAAAAAAAGATGAAAGTTTAGTTAAAAGTCTTGTACAAGAGTGGGATGATGAGGATGCCACAGAAAATGAAAAAGCTAATAAGCTCTTGGAAGAGAGTGAAAAGTTTCTTGAGACAACAAATGAGTTAGTTAAAACACAGACAGTAGTTTCACAGCAAAAAGAGGTATCGGAAAGAATATCTGTAGATTCAATTGCAACTGATGAAGCAGCTGCCACATTGAATAAAAGTAATGATGAAAGTCAGCCACAGAGAAGGCATGGTAGAGTTATAAAAAAGAAAGTTATATTTGATCCAGATAATCCAGACACATTCACTAAAACTTCAATTAAAAGTAAAGATACTATACCAGAAAAAGAACCAACCATATCTAAGAAAATCAAAGTGGATCCAGATGCTTTGAGGGCCAAGTCTAAATCGCCCCAGTCAAAATTACATTGGAAAAAGCCACCTCCTAAAAATACACCAAACAAACAAAATAAAAGATTGACCGAGGTAGACAGATTGTTTATGGATGAAGGAGCTGTAAATATGATGTTTCAAGTAACTCAAGAGGCACAAAAAGGAAATCAGAATCCGAAAAACAAAGCTGAATTTATTAAGAAAATACAAAGCTCTACCCCAGACACAAAAGAAATGAAGTTTAGAGAAAGAAAGAAGGAGTCAAAATGTGAGGATGGAGACCCCAAGAGAATCCTAGGAGGCAAGCAAAGACACTCATTGAACAGTTCAGTAAAATCACCTTCAGTCAGTGAAGATTTTGAAGCACATAGCGCTGATGACTCCATTATTTATAGGCGCCATTCTTCCAGTTCATATTCAAGCTCATGTATGAGTCCCAGAAGATTAAGTGATGTGGAGGCTGGTGGGCAGTCTGCACGCAACACTAAGCAAGTGCCTGACAGCCAGAGTGAAACCATTAAAGGTGACAGACCATCTATCGATGTTTTTATGTCTAAAAATGACTTGGGAACTGAAACAATAAATAGAAGTGATTGCTTATCAATAAAAGAAAAACTGAATTCTAAATTAAACCTTGCCTTAAAAAAGAGAAAAAAAGAAATAAATAAGACAGATAAACCATCCAAGCAAAAGAAATTTACAAACACTAATGAAAGTGCAAAAGAGATTGGACATAAGCTTAAGTATTTGTCAGTTTCCTTTGACAATCAGTTGGCCCAAATACATATTCAAAACCCAGGGATCAAGTGTGATGTTGCAGTAAGTAGTTAATAACTGTTGTATAGAACTGTAGACTTTTTTTTTTGTGAACTGTAGTTGACACTGAATTTCATTTTACAGGCTTTGAATGAATTACAGAAGGCATTGGAGTTTATTGAAACTGTGAATCGCATTTCAGTGACCTTGTTAACACCTGAGTGTATGACAACATACTCAACATTAGATTTAACAACAGTATTGGAGAATAATGTTGAGAAAAGGACAAATCATGCTTATGAAATAGCTGAGTCAATAAGGTAACTTATAAAATGATATTTAACACATATTTTTTTATTAACCTAAGGGTTATTTTTGCAGCAAGATTTATTCATTAGATTATTTAATAAATTTGAGCTACTTATTTATGATTGATGATATGTATGCAAACATTTAAATATAATTATTTAATAATATGAAACAAAAAAGTTACATATTTTAAATAATTAGTTTTAAAATCCTTTTTTATATGGATAAGAGCAAAAGTTGAAATTATTGCTCTATCCATACTCCCAACATACTGATATAACTTATGAGGCTAACTAAATAGATTTTGTAGTACAATATTACAATTAGCCCTAATGTAATATTTAATTTTATTCTCCCCTTATAAAATGTGTATATAAATATCAAATGTTAGGCAAAATTAGTTAACAGGCCAAATTTTCTTACTGGAATTCTTCAATTCAAAATTCCAAATTAATTCATAATTTCTTTGGAATTTTGAAGCTGGATCTTGTAGAAGTTTGTATCATGGTTCTGCATGATAAACAATAGTGAACTTTATTAAGTTCATTATCAGATAGCACATTACTTGAAATGTCTTCTGATTATAAGAAAACATGTTTTAAAATCTAAGGCTTTGTTCAGTATAAGTGCAAAACTATAGTACTCATGAAAATTGCTTATAATTTATATGTTTCAGATCTTTGGTGCAAGAAGTAGCACGTCACAGCAAATTGCTATGTGCAGGTAGCAATGGCGAGTGTTCAGGTGTGGGCTTGGCGCTGGCAGCACTAAGTGATATTGTTCTTGCCTCAGAACTGTCAAGCTTCGTCATTACACATAGCCGTGGAGCTCCTCTAGTACCTGGACTGTCTGTATTAACTTCTTTAAATATTCTCCCACAGCAGTTGGTGAGTAACTTTTTAATTGCTTTTTTTATAATTATATAATGACAATAAAAAAATAAAATAAACCTTCCTTTTAATACAGACTATAAAACATAACTTTACAGAAATAAAATGAATCTATTGAAGCAAATTAGAACAATTTGGGTGAACTGTCCTAAGCCTCGAAATATAATATTAATCTTTCCTTAATTTTAGCATTCAATTTATAAATATCTTATTTTTTTTTTCTGTTTTTCAATATTATTAGCTGTAGCAGTTGCATTGGAAATCCTATTGGAATTCGAATAAGTGTCATTAAACAATACCTTAACTGGTTTTATTGCTTATACTATGGTTATTTTGTTACAGTTAAACAATATGATTGTGTTTGGGCGTCGGCTGTCGGCGTCTGAAGCTCAGCAAGGTGGCCTTGTCAGTCGCACTCTTTGGCCAGAAAACTTTAATGATCAACTGCATAACATTGTCAAAGATATCTCATCGCAACCGGCGCAAGTAAGTCAAATTTTTATACAATTTTTTTTAGGGTAATATGCCATATTCTTAGCAATTACTGCCAGTGTGGTGTATTGGCTACTCATGGCAAATAAGGATATAGTCAGTTAATAATCCTCGTAACTATATTCTAACCCTATGTGTTGACAGTACGCCTTCCAACCAATGCCCTCATAGAGCAATTCTGTAATATGGGTATGCGGTATACCTCCGTTGTGGACGCATATATGCTGTTTAGGACATAAGCAGGATTGATACAGTGCGTTCAATTCGTGGTTGACATTTCCGCAAAACTCGCCTGTCTTGCACAAAGGGAGATATGAACAGCGGTAGATGCGGGTGTTTGTGTCTTCTGTAGGAATTAATTTCCAGTAGTTTGGTTCTCGACATCGGCAATTAAATTCGATTTTGGGAGGTGTTAGTTGCGTGCCGTTGTGATGTAGTTGTTCGAGTTCGTCGGGGTTCATGGTGGCTTGAGGTGATGCAATGGTCAAGGCGGCTGCGTTCATATCGCATACTGGCCAGTCGGAGACAGGTCGACAGAACTGAAATTTAAAAATAGTTCTATTATTACCTTATTTACAAGCATTATCACTATAAGGATGGCTCAAATTGGCTCCGTTAATGAACTACAACCATCATTAGTCCTTGGATATTTGTCGTCATTAAGTAATAATACCTAGCATACATAAACAATATTGTTAATATATGTCATAAGTAATATCATTAATTGTAATTTTCTGTCTAATCTTTACTTTATGAGTTAAGCTTGATTAGTCATGATCGTAAACCTCTGAAATATAAACTAATGGATCCATTCATTCTAGTAAAACGCTGTAGGCAATAAAATGTAGATAACATCGTTAAAATTAAGTAATTCCTAATGTTTAAGTTAAATCTCCAAGTTGATGTCATTATTTGAAGATTAAGTCTTGAGTTAGGGAATTTATTATAATTTAAGCAAAAGGCCTTTGTTCAACAACTTTGTCGTTATCAAAGGATCACAAACTTGCTACCGATTATTTAAGTAATCTCCTAAACCTTCCCTAAGTCTTCCGATTAAATAATCAAGATTATGGTAACATCTAAACAACCTGGAACCGTGCCCTATTGTTGATCTCGATGGTACTATGTGCCGCGGCGGGCGAGTCGCAGCGGCGGCGTCGCGCGCAGCGACACAGGCGCACGAGCGCCGGCGCGCGCCAGTACCGCTGCAGCAGCGCAGAGCACGCCGAGCGCGGACCACACGCGCGTAGCCCGCGTTCACTCTCCTCCTACACACCACAACATTATGATTCGCTGGTACCTGTCCACTGAGAGCTAGCTGTGGATATGACATTCATGGCACATACCCCCTCCGAATGTGGTGTTTATAAAGCCCTTGATTCTGGTGGTCATAACATCATATATGATAACCCTGTACTAGGCTGTAATAGGCTGAGCTGCTGCGTTTAACTATGATTAAGAGTATGATACAAGTATTGCTTACTACCCCTATGCAAATATATATTTTTTAAATAATCTACTCAGAGCTCCAGCCTAACTGGTTTAAAACAATAACTAAGCAACCTGCGCAAGAGGGCGTCCCCTGTGGGACTTGGACCTAATAAATACAGGTATCAACTAGGTACTCACAAGTCTATAGTAATATAAAACAGGTTCTTCGTCTTCCTTTTGTGAGTTTACACATGTACATAATATAAATAGCAATAGTACGTTGAACCACATTTGTGTTGATTACTATAATGCATGTTTAGTTCTCTAAGCGATACTCCTTCATAGACCTCCGACCTCCACCTCGCGACCCATATTGATAAGATACCCTTATTTACAATAATTCGTCAAAATCTGGTATATTTTGATGAGATTTGGGAATAAGCTGAAGATTATGTACATGTGTGCAATGAGGTCTCTTTGCTCGATATTAAGATGCTAGTAAGCTGTATCAACCCCCAAAGATTTTATCTTAATTTAAATTCTAATTACTACGATGAATGCGTTATCTTTGAAACATAACGCAAGTCAAATATTAAAAAAAAATCATTTTCTTTGCAGAACATTTGGCTTAAAAAGCAAATCTTGAATATGAAGAAGAGTGGATCTGAATCTACATTCCTGTCGTGTTTGGAGAAGGAGCGTGACTTATTCGTAGAATATTGGACCTCTAATGAAGGACAGAAGATATTGCTCGCTGAACACAACGCCACCTAAAAAAAAAACAATTTAACAACATCATAAATGTTTATAATATATTGTATATACAGTATAATGGCTACCGAAAGCCATGAATTTGTATTCAAATTTTTATTATTTATCGGATGGTGACTAGAAAAATGTGACTTTGTTAAGATAATCTGTTCGAATGACTTCGTTTAGTTATAATAATCGATTTTGTTCTCAAAATAAACTTAAGTGAAATTTGAAAATAAAATTAAAATTCTAGATTAAAAGTTTATTTGACAGTTTGTCAGACTGACATCAAAATTATTGTTAAGTTATTAGATGGACTTGTACGTTTATATTTGGAATAGGTATTGCGTCTAAAGACTGTCCGAGCGCATGGGTGAATGTGAAATTACTATATATGAAATGGGAATTTACTTGTTTAACGTGTAAGAAGTTTTAAGTTACCGCACAGTACAGTGTCGGGAGTTTGAGACATGGAGCAGCAGGGTGGGATGTCTGTGCGGTGCCTAAGCACTTGGTGTTTATTAGATTAAGTCATAGATAATTATAGTATGTTATAGATGAAATTGTTTATGTCCTTGTTTTAGTTTTATGAGTTTATATTAAGAATAAGCATAATTTTCGTTTTTCAGCCAAAGTTTGCATTAATGGCTTTAGTTAAAAGCACTGTCGGAAACAGAATATATGTTTATTATATTTATTTTCAGAATTATGTAGGCCGAATTAACCTTTAGGTTAATTAGGAAACGAACACTCCTATAAAGGAAAGGCAATTATTCGTTATCGACTGAATTATGCCTTATGTAACCCAAACAGGAGTTAAGTAACTATAATTACATACATTTTCCTTAATGATATAATAATCGTTATCGTAAATACGTTCCGTTTTTTTAAAAAGTCTATACATTTCATTAAAATATTCTTCGATATATTTTTATTTGATTACTATAAATAGTAAAAAAATGTTTTGTTTGAAAAAGTGCCTTTTAAAGTGTTATATAAATCTATAATTTACGATAGAATTCACTTGTAGTATAAATTTAATAGTAATTCAATTCACTAAATATGTGTGAACGTTTTATAGTTAGCTCATATGACATCATCACATTAGATATTTTTACAACTGCAAAAAATTATCAATTTCACTGTATTTTAGCAACTTTAAATCAATCGAGTTACAATTTAAGGCACATAAACAGCACTTATTTTGGAATGAGCACAGAGTTGATTACAAAAAATAATTTCTGACTTTCGACAAAACGAAATATAATCGACACTTTGAATATCTACGTTATTGTAATAAGGATTTAAGTGCGAGTGCTTTCGATTTGACAGAAACGAATGATTCGTTTGTAACCATAAAAATATTTTATACATATACGTGACCAACATTGTTTTCACCACAGAGTACAAAATAGCGTAACAGATACAATTAAGTTAAGGGACCCGAGAGAGTATTCTCCGTAAAAGTGTACATAATACTATATTGAAAACCTATTTCCCTGTTTTTGATTCATTTTAATAAATCATCTGTGTATTCGACACTATTCGCAAAGTAAAAGCAATGAGAATGGCCATCTCTTATATGAAACGTGACAGAATCATGAAAATACACTTATATTTTACATGACAAGTTCGACAGGATTGTCAATTATTTTAATTTAACTATCTTAATTTGAAATCCAAAATTTTAGTTTTTTTTTAGGTATGCTCATTCCGTGTAATTGAAAATGAGCTTATGGTGTAAAAAAGTAAATTATATATGTGGTGATTAGCAAGGTACCTATTTAGGGACTACTCTGTACGTATAAAATTTGTGAATTCGTTGTAGTTGAAATTGATTATGTTCTCCTTGTGGTGAAAAATGATTGCCTAAAATGTGTTATTATTATAAATGTATTACAAAAAGTTTTTAATTTAAATTTGTTAAACGAAAACTACTAGTTGCAAACATATTCAATGTGAAAATTGTTCGAGGGCTTGTATTCTTAATATAATCCTTAATGTTATTTAAATATTATTTAATTTACTATTTATGCCAATAATTATACACATATCATCGCGTATTCTACACTTCAATATTGAAAAGCTTTGTTTCATTAATTTATTGAATGAAACCATTCTTTATTTACATTTCTAATTGCGTTCATTTTTATCCTTATTTCAACAATCATTTTGGATGTTTAGTAAAACTGAGAAGTGTACAGAAGTATTGGATATAACATTATATCATATTTTCATGAGAAATGTACCATTATAGTTAAGTTCATTTAAATTCGGGGTTAATATTAAGTCAGATTATATGTCACATTTGAATGTGAATAGTGTAATTATAACTACATAAGTACTGAAATGACTTTTATTTTACCTATTAGCTGATTGCTTCCGAATATTTTCCCAGAAGAAATACATAATCATTGCCTACTACCGCATGTAAGCGTAAGTTCACCTTGGTACAATAGTTTGTGCTTAAGTTTTAAATAAAATAATAATTATCCATCCACTTACGGAATAATTATATCATTTTCTTTCAGTTTCTACGAAAATGCCAATCTTTCGGTGTCAAAGATAATAAATTAGGACTTGATAGATTCTTCAAGCACTTAAAAATGAAGATAAACTTGATCAGAAATAAAATGCCATTTAGTGTCGTGACTTGGCGATGTCGACATTTTCCACAAAACGATAGTTTTATGCTGTCTAACGTATTTTAAGTTATATTGAATTATTATTAAATCGACATCCCAATATATTAATCTTTTTAAACATACGTTGTGTAAATTGCTTTATTCAGCTTCAAATACTCAAATGACTGTTATCTACACATATGCGTATTAGTTATACATATGTAACAAACCTTAAAATGCCACAAGTGGTGCAAAAAGAATTCTTCAATATCCTCATTAACGTCAGCGCGTATAGCGTCCACTGAGTTAATTATGGGCCACCTTCCGGTGGAGGATTTTGACCGCAGTAATGTTGTAGCACTCAAGGAAACGCAGCTGCCTGTTCCCTTGTATATCAATAATGATTATGTTAAGCTGTTGGTCCCGATTGTTATCATCAGGACCGAAAGCTTAACGTGCTTTCCGAGGGACGGAGCCCCTGAACCAGCCAGACCCGGAAAGCAATATAAGAGTACACTAAGATGAATTGTCTGGCGTCGGAATCGAACCTACGCGAACACTTAAAGAGAGACATACACCATGATATATAGAGGCTTATTAGAATCGGGCTGATAAGACCGAAAAAAATAATTCTCTGATTAGGTATTATGAATTATGGCTTTTATTTTGAAGTTAAGTTGGTATCACCAGAGGTATCACGTACCCGAAGCATAGCGATCAATATTTTTGATACCCGTCGATTCTACAAAGGTTAGTAGTAGTATTGTCTATTTATCTAGTTTAGGAAAGAAAATAAAAATCAGAATACTTTGATTGAATATTATTATTAGATAAGTATCACACTTTTTCCGCTACATTAGAAATTATAGGTTTAGGTCTCGATTTGAATATTAGTTTCTTTTTAACGACCGCTTTCACTTTATACGTCGTTTGGTCGCCGACGATCACTTTTTCGATTACCGCCATGGGCTGTTCTAATTTAGTTTCCTTTCCATTGAGGATATGATGTCCGAGCACCAACACCGGATGTCGGTTTCTATTATAATAGTGCAGATCTCCGACCACCGTCGCATAAGTAGCTCCTTCTTTCTTCGTCTGAACGAGACCTTGCAGTTCCACGATCGCCCACTCCGGGATGCCTCCCTCGTTATTTTTACTGTGGAACAAAGAGATTCATAAATCACCGCAAAATAGTATCAGCTTTATGATGAAATAAAGAAATGAAACAAGGGTTTTGGAACGGCGTATGGGCTTTATTTAAAGAAGTGGAGTTCGTGTTGGGGCTCTTAGCCCAATTTAAAATAACATTATTACTGTTAAAGACGCCACTACTGCACCGCTCGAGTACAAGATATAAGTCGGTAGGGCGGACGAGATGGCGTCTTTTACAGTAACAAATTGTTAGAAGTAGGTACGGGCAGGTTCAGTTCAGTAGCGGAACTTCTTGAAGAGCGGATGCTTGTGCTGCGAGCCCCCGCGGCGGTGCTCCAGGTACAGCGCGTCGTCCGCGCCCGCCAGCGACGCCAGCGCGCCCCCGCGCCGCGCCACCCCGCCCACCGCCCCCTCGCGCTCCTCCTCGCACTCCGTCTCGGACGCAGCCAGCACCTGCGTCATACAAATTCAGTCAAAAAAGTATCGGGAATGGCTGATTTGTTCATGGTTTCAAATTCAAATTTTTGTTTTTTTTTTGTTGTTGTTAAGATTGGCACAACTGTTTTCCATTTTGGCGCGGAGTTTGAGTTGCATGTGTTATTTAAATTAATTACAGTGCTGTTTTTAGTTATATCATATCTAGTGTGTATTTCGAATTTCATAATGGACAAAAACATCGAACAAAGAGTTTGTCTTAAATTTTGAATTTCACGTTCGGAGTCACTGAAAATGTTACACAAGGCTTACGGTAAATCGACTTTATCAAAAACACGTGCTTGTGAGTGTGGTACACAGCGTTCAAAAGCGGTCTAGATGTGATGGAAGATTTGCCTCGCTCTCGTAGACCATCAACATCTACAACTGAAGTTAACATCGCAAAAATGAAGGAAATAGTGACTAAAAATCCTTATTCAACTTTGAGAGCGATAGCCGCCGAATTTTCTGTATCTCACTAGTCAATTCGTACCATTTTAACTAACCGCTCGGTTAGTCCCAAAAGACCTCAATTTTCTTCAAAACCTCAATCGCATGAGAGTCGCTGAGGACATTCTAGCACAAGTCAATTCCGACCCAAAATTCATGAAACGCATTGTTACTGGTGACGAGACGTGGGTTTATGAGTTTGAGATGCAAACTAGTCAACAAGCTTCGAAGTGTCGCCTTCGAACTGACCGAAACCAAAAAAAACACGCCAAAGTCGATCAAAAGTCAAAGTCATGTTGACTGTTTTCTTTGACTATTGCGGTATTGTGCACTTGGAATTCTTGCCAGAAGGTCAAACGGTAAATAAATTCGACGAAAAAGGCCAGATTTGTGGAATAAAATTGCTTGGATTTTGCACCACGATAATGCGCCTTCGCACAAGGCCATCATTGTGAACGAATTTTTGACCAAACACTCAACAAATACCATCGAGCAACCACCATATTCACCAGATATGGCTGGAGCCGACTTCCTTCTTTTTCCTAAACTCAAATTACCACTTCGTGGCACCGGTTTTCAAAAAATGTTTTGATGATTGGATTATTCGTTGGCGTAAGTGTATCGTTTCTGAAGGAGCATACTTTGAAGGTGATAAAATTAATTTGGATGAATAACAAACATTTAGTGTATTATTGATCTTTTTCCGGTACTTTCTTGATAGAGCAGTATTCAGAGTAAATAGTATCTCTATCTAACATAATACACAAATTCATCGCACCATTTTTAGAATTCTATGGGCGTCATCACTGCGTAGTGTTTTTAAAAAAAACTTGAAACACTAAATTGCGCCCAAAATTCTGTGTAATATAGAATTAATTGTTTTAATTTAAATATGAATTTAATATATCTCAGAACCGTCGCCACTGAGCTACAGTCTCAGACGGGAGTAGTCTGGATACCTAGGTTTTGGCCTCTATTGCAGTCTGGATGAGGTATTACCCTCCGGGCATCGGAAAGCACATTAAACGTTGGTTCCAATAGTCATGACGTCATCTATGGCAATCGATTACCAGATAAAGGACAGCAGCGTTTACCTATTATACATGAGACTAAGGTTACACAATCGGCCTTTTTTTCCGGACGGACATATTATTATGTAGTTAGCCACGAAGCTTTTACTATTTCAACGAGCATATAGGCGTGCAGGGCTCCAGCCTTAACAAATGGTTTAAAAACTACAAACCAAGCAACTAACTATTTGTTCGTATGTTTTTGAGGAGTATGTCATCAAATATGTGAGTAAACTTACCTGTTGTAACAACATTCCTTGTTCCTCCCGCGATCCATAGAAGAGATCTGGCTCTGTATCCATACCTTTAAGCTCGGTGATTACCTGCAAACAAATATAATAACTCAAACAAAGTACAGGATGTCACCTTATAAGAGTCACATCGTTGGTCAATCTTTTCTTAGTGGAATGCTACAATAAGCAAGTGACTTACTATTATGAAAATTACCCAAGAAAGTGGAAGAAATGCGAATGAAACCGTGCGGTAAAGCTAGTATTAACATAAAACTGTCGATGTAAAGTCTTACTTTGTAACTGTAACCCTGATTGACAAGAAACCGTTGTCGCTTCCGACTGTACGCCATTTCCAATGTGTCCTGTGATACCAGTGTGTAGAAGAATGCGTTGTACTCTTCTGCCAAAGCACCTTTTTTAGCTCGTAAGATACGACCTGCAAAATAACAACAACTTTTATTCTATGAAATATTCAAATCTGCAATATTCGTTTTTAATATTATTCTTATTTAAAGTAACGTATTAAGGCGGCATTTGATACGACTCAACACGCGTCGCGTTTTCGTCAGGTCGCGTCGCGTTTTAACAATATGTTTCCGCCTTTATATTTAAAAATAGTTTCATAAAGCCAAATAAAACTTTTTAAGGAAACACTATTTTTTTACTACAATTTTAATAATACACAGACGAGGAAACATTTTTAAAATCTTTTCTAACTTAAAAAAAAATTGGGCACTTAGAAATCGGAATTTGGTTCAACTTGCCAACTTCTTTAACATGACATGTTTTCATAAATTTAATTAAGTATTACGCTCTTAGTTACTTCGTTATATGTGTTAATAAAACTGTACTGTATCAGCCCGTTTGCTTCCACTCCTGAACATGGGCAGGAGGCCAGATCTTGGCAAGACATGGTCATTGAGAAATATTGCCATAATTACCACGCTTGGCTGGCGGATTGGTGATCGCAGTAAGAAGGTAGAGTATCCTTGAACTGACAGATGCTGCTACCCATTAGCTGTATGTCCCTTAGTTTACGAAACCTATGGGAAGACATAGAGTAGTCTATTCCTCGGACACTTATAAGTTATTAGTCGGACACTAATAAGATACTTAAAAATAACTAGTTAGAATACCGACCTAACCGCTGCGCTTCCTGTCGTCGCGAACCACCGTGTGAAGAAATTTGAATCAACACATTAGCTTCGGGCAAATCAAAACTAGTATCGGCCACTTTACTGACAAATATAGTGTTGACTTTAGGGTTAAATTTGAAGTTCTGCAATATCTGAATCCTTTCGTTTTGTGACGTGGGTCCGTAGATATATGGCTTGTTCATTTTGACGGCGTAGTGTCGTAGCGCGAACACATTGTCTGAGAATACTATTGTTTTGTCCCCGCGTCGCTCGTGGTATCGAACTAAGAACTGGCAGGCGCGAAATTTGGATGGGTTCATTACGTATAACAACATTTTCTTGTTTATCCTGAAAAGAGAGGACGGACATGCTTTAGGAGGATGTTACAGCATAAAGTATCATCAGCCCAGATAACGTCCACTGTTAAACATGGGTCTCCTCCCGGGGGAGGGTATTTGCCATAGTCGCCACTTTTGGCGGATTTGTGACAGCGGTATAATGTTGTACCACACAAGGAGAAACGCTGCTGCCCGTTCCTTGATATACGATTATTACAGATGATGTTGTAACAATCGGGAGCAACGGTTTAAAGAGCTTTCCGACGCACGGAGGACAGACCTTCAAACAAACAGACCCGGAAAGAAATATTTGAAATTATACAAAGATTTTTTTCTTAAGCGGGAATTGAACCTTGTTATATTTAGTTAGCAATAAATATTGAATAAACTTTTTGGTGTAAATTGTATTAAGATAAGCATAAAGTTAACATTAACGTCTGTCAAAAGGTTTTAAAAGCATAATATATTGTTTATAGTGACTTTCTGTCTATGTAAGATATAAAACATATTCCCTTAGGTACCTAAGTTATTTTATTTCTATTCTGCCGTGATATATCTATAATGCCGTTATCTAGTACTACGGGCTTGGAGGATAACGGCATTATAGATATATCACGGCAGTATTGGTCACCTGCCTGCTAACAAAACCCCACAAAAAATACAGTGAAACCTGGTTAAATGAGACCTGTATAAGTGAGAAACTTCTATTATTGAGAACTACAATGAGGTCCCGGCATATTTTCATCGAATTTATTACCTCTGTTGTAAAAATTATTACCTCTGTTGTATGGGACTTTTCGAACCTGGTTAAATGAGATTTGATTTCTAGGATTTTTTGTATGTTTACCTCTATAATTGGGCCTCTGGAGCTCAATTCCCTTTATAAGTGAGACAATCTCTCAGGTTTGGACACAATTGCTTACAAACATTAGAGTTTCTTTTGCACATTCTTTGTTTGTCAATACTATGTAAAATTTTTACCTCTGTAAATGAGACAACTAAATTTTAAACCGTCTATTTGGAAAACTGGATAAATGAAAACCTCTTTAAATGGTGCAAAATCCTTGGTCCCTTGTGTTCCCAATTAACCATGTTTCACTGTAAAGCATTTATTTATCCTTACTTCTGTATGAGATATTCCCGGTAGAACTCTGGCGTCATGGGACACCACACCTCGGCGCACTGCACGCGCGCGATGTACCCGTTGGCCTGCAGCTCCAACCAGTTCGCTTCGTACAACTTGGGACCGATCAGGAAGTTTAGATCCGCAATTTTGTCATCTTCTCGGAGTAGGGTGGCCGTTAGACCTGTTATATAAAATAAATTATATTAACGTTCGTGGTTAAAGAATTAATTAAGCCTCCGCCGTTTTTCACTAAATCTGAGGCAAAAATATATAGCATTATAACGTTAGTTTACGTTAGTACGCTCTATGAGCTGCTCAAATACCTCTTTCTTAAATAATTATAACGTCCAGTGCTGAACATGAGCCTCTCTCGAAGGGAGTTATGCCTTGTGGCCCAGGAGATTTCGCAGGGCCGGATTGCTCATGCGTAACCGGCCCCCGCCAACGGCGCGGGCGTAGGGTCCACATATCCCACCGCCAGCGCGCGAATACGCTGCAGCGGCGGTGGGAAAGCGTAAATGCATTTCTCCCCGGACAAAAAAAAAGAAGGGAGTGATGCCTTAGTCACCACGCAAGGCAAGCGGATTGGTGATCGCAAACAAAGATGTAAGTCTTTCGCTCAAAATATGGTACAGACAAGATTTTATATAGTCAACATTATGTTGGGAATCGGACCAAGTTTAAGGCGAATCTTATACAACGACATTCACGGAGGTGTGTAATACACACCTCCGTGAATGTGACACACTGTGTATTTCATGTCCCTTTGTCAAATGTTACTTCAGTTAGGTAGAGTAAGTATAATGAAAGTCTATCAAAATGATGTAACAAGTACTTTTAACAACAATATCTCACCGAGTTTGGCGTGGGAATGCACGATGGTGAGCACTCGCCGGAACATCTTGGCGGGAATGGTGTGTACTTCATCCAACACTACCAAACCCCACTCTTGCGCCTGTAGAACAGAGATATACATTTTCGTATGTATGTAATATTTAAGTGATAGACTATGGCATTACATTAAGGGAGTTCCAAGTAGAATGATGATGGTGAAATCTATACTAATGCTAGCCGACCGGACCGACGTTGTCCTGCATGATATTGATATTTATATATATGATTTGTGAATCTAAACCATGCAGGGCGCCACCCAAACGCATACAAAAAAATTCATTCAAATCGGTCCGTTTAGGAGGAGTACAGTGACATACATACTAACAGTAGAATGTATATGTATATATATATAAAGCTTGTAAAGAGGAAAAGCGTGTTTTTTTATATATATACGTTTGTTTCGAATAAACTCAAAAACTACTGAACGGATTTCAATAATTCTTTCACCATTAGAATGCTACATTATCCCTGAGTAACATAGTCTGTAAAAGTCCATCCGTGCGTAGCCGGGGCGGGCCGCCAGCAATATAAAATTTAATTTAAAAACTTACGTATCATTTTATCATTAACTAAAGTGATTTTGATTTAATTGTAGATTACACGATTACTGTACATTAATTTCTAAGTAAATCATTTAAATACAATCACAAATGAACTCAAAAACGAATAAACCGATTCAATCATTCGAAGAAACACATCCCTACTAATATTATAAATGCCGATGAAACGAAGTTTGTATGTTACGCTTTCACGCGAAAACTACCTAACCGATCATCATGAAACTTTGTAGATACGCGTATTCTTGGAGAATTCTATTATAAGTAATATAGGGACGTTAGCTTCAATGTGAGCGAAGCCATATATAATATTATGTCCATAACCCGCAATGGTAATGCTAATAAAATAAGGATTAACTGAAAAAAATATACAATTATTATTTCTTATTTGGTTATAGACTGACTTGTAACCAGCGCATCGTTTGTTCCGCCTCCCACGACCGGCGCTGTCCGTGTGTTATCATAGAGTATGTCGTGATCAAGATACCCGCTCCCATTGGTTTGTCCTTCGCTTCTGAAGTAAATCTATAAATGAGACATCAGACAATATATCATCATGAAATCATGACATCAGAAAAAAGCAATAAAGTAACGTAGAGATGTTTTATAGTATTTGATAGTATACTATTTGATTTTATCGATGGGGGTTATAACGATCGCCCTTTGTTTCCAGATTTCAGGGCCCGGGTGATATTATTTTAACATCCTATTTTGGATTGTGTTCTGAATATAATAATATACTTGCTATATAGAGTATTGCTAATAACTTGAATTGTACATTTTGTGCTTGTGTGTGTTAAGTTTCAGTAAAAGTACACAAAGAAGAAGCATTTGGCGGGTGTATTTCCCGCCAAATGACATGTCATAAGATACACTTTACTCATGTCATAAGTCCTCATTCTCATAGAAGTCCAAAATGAACTATAATTATGTTCACAAATACTTTGAAAACAGTTCACAAATTGAAGACAAGACACATTCAAACCTGTTATGTAAACTAAATCCGTAATAAATATAGCTCGCTGACCTGCAGATCATGCTGTCGTCGGCGGTGGACCAGCACTTGAACTGCTGCTTCCACTGCTCCACGGACACGCCCGAGTTGCACAGCACGAGCGCGCGCTTGCGCACCGTGCACACGGCCGTCACGCCCACCAGCGACTTGCCCGCGCCGCACGGCAGCACGATCACGCCCGACCTGACCGATATAACGACATACTCGATACTCAATCATTTATTGTATTCCATAGGCCCACATTACACTATCAATCTGGATCGAGATCCGTGATCGAGATCAATGATCTCAATCCAGATTGACTGTTTAATGTGTGTGATTGACGGATCGCGACATCGAATCGCAAATTATCAAATATTTTGCAATCCATGATCTCGATCCGTTTATCGCAATCCAGATTGAGCGTCTAATGTGCAATATATAATTCGAAAGATACTATTAAAATTACTAGTAGTAATAAGAGAATAAAAATATATATTAAAATTAATTACTACACATGCTTTTTTGTTCAGATCCATTTTGCAATTCGTCATCATCAGCCCGTATAACGTCCACTGCTGAACATGGGCCTCCTCCCGGGGAGGGTATTCGCCATAGTCACCACGCTTGGCAGGCGGGTTGATGACCGCAGTATTATGTTGTACCACATAAGGAAAGGCTGCTGCCCGTTCCTTCATATACGATTATTATAGATGATTTTATAACAATCGGCAAACGGCTTAACGTGCTTTCCGAGGCACGGAGGGTAGTCCCTCAATCAACCAGACCCGGAAGGATATCTTAGAAATTACACAAAGATTTACTGCCCGGCGTGGGAATCGAATCCACGACCTCCTAGATTTAAAGTGAGCCAAATACCGCTACGCTACGGAGGCTTTCGCGATTGTGAACACACATCTTCATTTTTTTTTATTAATGGCAATCAGAATCCTCCGAGCACACGTCTTCATGTGATCATTGCGAACAGTGGACTGACTAGAGATGTGTACCTCACTCATGAGGTGCCTCATTTGAGGTACTCGTGATCGAAAATTAAAAGAGTTACTCGAATTTCAACATTGAACCACCTCACTCCTCATTCACGCGTCAAAAACTCATGAGTGAAAGAAAATTATGTGAGTGAGAGAGACGTAAAAATCAGAATCGTGAGTACTTATGAGTCGACGCAACCGTCCGCCCCGCTGCCTCGGACTATCGGCTGAATTCGGCTGAGTTCGGCTCGGCTCGTAAGATACGCTGACATAGGACTCCTCGCCTCAAATGAGGGGTACCTCGTGAGGACCTCGCGAGGCAAAATGAGGTACTCCCTCAACCTCATATAAAAATGATGAGTTACCCATCACTAGGACTGACGTGATCTGGATTGACTGTGTAATGTGACATCAATCCAAATCAGTTTATATCAATCTACCGCGATCACGGATCTCGATCCAGATTGAGCGTGTAATGTCGGCCATAGTGTCACATTCAGTTCAATGTGGATCCTGTCAGACACGGCAAAGAAAAAGAGAGGAAGGTTTTTAATAACATTAAAAAAAATTAAATTAAATGAATATGACATATTATTTTTATGACATTACAACGGCCCGTTCCGGCTTCGCATGGGTGCACATTTCTAGTAAAAAATATAGCTTATGTTACTCAGGGATAATCGTGTCAACTGATTACACCTGCCTATATTCTATGCATTTTGAAAATCCTATTTTAAAGTACATATTATCGTAACTGGGTTTGTATGCACTTTGAATCAGATATATACTTTAAAATACGATTTCCACAATTCATATGAATATATTATTATGTGTATTCAGTTAATAAGATGAAAATATTTATTTCAGGCAACACCGAAAATGCGTTTCGGTAAATCGACACTGAGTTTGTAGTTAATGAAGTTATGTGTTGCGCGATATTTTTAATTTGAATTACTAAATATATTTTTCCGGATCGGGGACGTAAACGTCATCTTATCTTATATTTTAAAATTATGGTCTTGGCATCACTGCCTTGCTTCTTATCGGTTGTCAAAAATTTGTTCTGTATTTTTTAATTTTATAAAAATTAAAATTTAATTACTTAAAATACACTTATATTTTAAGTAATTAAACCCATAAAAGTGTAGTGTAATGAACATTTATCATATGTATAAAAGTATTCACGGTTTGTAAAGCCGTAAACCACTGAATTGTGCCGCTCAAACATCAGCTGTTACGGGCGAGGTCAACGACTTCCGATTCAAACTTGGATTTTGCGAATCATTATTCCCGGCGAGTATTTACCTTTACTTAAACAAACTAAACTTATTACATTCAACACCTTATACTCTGTTCACATTGTGAATAACGTCCAGTTACACACACGGCCAGTGTTAGCCTCTTCTCACTTGACAATACTTAGGTGGAAGTGAGATTGATCGACAAACAATAAGGCTACGTACAATAAACACTACAATTACTCATTCCATCTTGAATATCTTGCCTATTTGTGGAGAAAACATTAAAACATAATTATAAATTCTAACTAAGAGTTACCCACATGTAATAAAAAAAACAAAAAATAAAAAGGTAATATCGTATTTAGTATTGAAATACGTGTAAATTGATGTGTTTCAACAGAATAAGTACTATATACCTATACACTCTGTACCTATTCTTCTAACTAAGCTATAAATATATTATTTATCTTACTATTCTTTAAAACATTTGCACTCTTAGACTTTTGTTAGCTTCTTTCTATTTTTCTGTTTGTTCTATTTTCATTTTCCAGTTCAACCTCACATCTTGTCACTATGCAGACCCGTAAGGCCGCAGCTCAAGCAGCCCAGGAGATGGCCGAACTAAAACTGAGAGCTACTGAACAGAAGTTAAAATTGGCTCTCAAGGATCTTCAAGAACAAAAAGATCAATGCCAACAACTGCTAAGTGAACAAGAAGAGAATGAGGTTGAAGTAAAAAAGGTCATAGACATGAACACATCGCTCAAGAGAGAATTAGTTGATCTTCACATGAAATTTGAATCAACAGTGGAGGATTGTGACCGGCTTACGTTACAAACTGAAAACTTTTCTTATTGTTGCTCATTATATGAACAAGCACTAAATAGGATTAGGGAATTAGAACTAGAATTAAACAGTGCTTTTACAAAATTAAAATCATTGGAAAGTCATAGGGAATGTTCTTTGATAGCGGTGAACCAAAGTCTGCATGAGGAACTTATTCAATCTTGTGGTTATAGTGAGTCAGAGCACCTTAGTATAAATTCTACATTGACAAATGCTCTGCCTAGAAATGATTTAATTACTAATTATTCTAATATTAATTACTTAAGCCATAATAAAATAAAAAAATACATAAAAACTAAGAAATTATTAAAAAAATATAAAACATAAATATTTTGTTAAAAGCTTAGGGTGGATATCTCTGGATAAATTAAAAAATGAACGCTGTGCTCTTTTAAATAAATTAAACAACTATGCCATTAAACTTGAGGACAGTAAAAAAATATATGAATTTGACACTCAAAAGTTACTTTTGAATATAAAGAACCTTGAGACAGATTTAGGGCGCACATATAATAAATATAAGGCGTCAAAAATTAAAAATCAAGAATTATTAGGAGAATCAGTTAGACAGAATTGTTCACAAAATATTTCCACAGAGAATATATAAATATGCAGTAAAACAATAACCTGCCTTATGGCCCGGCTACACGCTCAGTCTTGCCTGCGCAGTCCGGTTTGTGCATTCATGACTGTGCAAAAAGACGGAACACCGTGTAGTGGCCATACGGTGCAGGTAAGCTCGTGCAAACTAACTGTGCAGTCCCTAGTTGTGTTTTGAGAGCTCGTCAACGCACCATGTTGCCAACGGAAGAGGGTTTTTTATTAGGAGCATTATTTTATTGTTTACTGATTGATTACGCTCGGGAGTATTCTTTGCTTTTAATTTTCCATAAAGCCGGCAACGATTTGTACAGGTCTATGAACTGGGTCATAGACCTGTACAAATACATCACTCATTTTTACGACGGCGACGTGTACCTACAATATCGAAAATAATTACGTCGGACTGTTGCGCGGCTTGAATAACCGCCTACACGTTCAAGTAAAACCGTGCAAGTCAAGTTTGCGCAGTCCAAATCTTCAGCATGTCGACGATCGCACAAGCCGCGCTTTCAGGACTGCGCGAGCTACCGTCTCGCCGTCCACACGCGCGTGCTTACCTGCGCAAACAGGTTTGTACAGGCATGCTCGCAGGCAAGACTGAGCGTGTAGCCGGGCCATTACTGACTTACCTCAACCAGTGGAAACTTGTATTAAAGCAGTATCAAGTGCCTCTTATAGTGCTATTATTAATAATAATAACTTGCAAATAAATAATATTATGTTTTCAGATGAGACAGGTAAAGGCTTTGGTTCGCTGCTTGAAAACAAACCCAGCTACACTCAAAGTAATTTCTGTTTCCCAGGAGCAAACTATAAAGACATAGTATATAGGCTGATAAACAAAATATATTGTAGTAATACTTATATCACTTTACTAGTAGGAAACTGTGTAAATTTGAATAAGAAAGATATAACTGATTGTTTTACTTCCATGTTACAGTTAAACTGTGAAGGTATAATATTGTGTGCCTTCCCATACTTAAGTAATGCACCAGACAGGGTAAATCAACACATACATAAATTAAATAGACACTTACAATTCTTGACAAGTCAATAAAATGACAAAGGACATCATCCACATTGCATACAGTTTTGGTCCAAAAGTAAAAGTGCCGGCCAAATAAAAAAAGTGTTTTATTCTGATAGAACTCGTCCGCCTTAGAATTTCTTTATATGACACCAAAGCTGTAGCATCACTATATTTGGTATTATTTGAGTTCTAAAAATCCGTCTTTCATACATTTCGAGTAAACTACTAACGATAACAAATGAAGTTAACTTGCCAGAACATGATGTTATAAATATTTTTTTGAACACGAAATACTTATTGTCGTATACACTGCATACCCAAAAATACCAGGAGTACCTACAACCAATAGAAAAGTAATGTTGAAACTAGACGTGGGTTATTACTTTTTGGAATTAAAACAATGGCCGGGCCTACTAAAGATAAGCAGGTAAATACAAGAAAAATAGCCTTTACCCTAGCGCCATACAATGCTGTGTTACCCCTCCCCCAACCCCCAACCCTTGCACCGCTCGTTTCGCCGCCCGCGCCTGTTTATTTCCTTAGTACCGAGAGCAACGTTGCCGTCAACTGCCGTGCGTGTACGTTTGTGTGATTTTCAGCTAGCTCCCGCTCGCTTTACGTTCTTATGTTGTTTTTGTTATCACCTTTGTTAAGTTTCAATATTTTCTGTTACGTTTCGGACTTTGTTATTGACTGTTACGTGTCCGTGTGGGTAATAAACACGACTCATGGAAGAATGTATCTTGTGTCGTGAACCGACAGAGAATCGGCGAAGATATGAATGGACTTCCCGTGAAAGGGATCATCTTGATATCGCCCAAATAGTGATTGAAGAATTGATAGATAGACAGGTAAGATCACAGTCATCTTATATACGATTATATGTAATATTTTTGGATTAAGCATTTGAAAAAACGTTCATTTGATAATGAAAAAGATTTTTTTCTTTTCAGTTGGAACGTACTGAGTTCATTTGCCGACCATGTTGGCAAAGAACAGAAAGAAGGTACCGGCGACGTATTCGAGATGTTGAAGAGCAAGTTGGCCAAGAAGATAATCAACCCGTAAATACAAATCCAATACCTACTTCGTTGGATTTGCCGGGTCTACTTCGCGCACCAAATACGTCAAATAGTTGTTTATTCCAACATTGTGTAAATGAATCTCGCCATCGTATTCCCGAAAACATCACTCTTCGCGTGCTGTGCCGATATAGTTATTTTGTACCCGAAAGTGCACGTGTATGCAGTGAACATTTGGAGCAAAATCTGTGGCATTTACTGCCATTGCAAGACAATGCATCTACGGAATTCACTGCTGCACAGATAAGTAGTATTGTTTCAATACTACAAAGACATATTACTCAAGATATTACTGATTTTGAACAATACGAAAATATGACACCAGACGAGTTTTATACCTGGATAGGTTTATGTCAAAACCAGTTTGCGGAATTACTGGAGGACTTACCAAGGTTGAGATCAGTAAACAAAAGAAAATCAATATTGGCGGCAGTATTAGTTGAGTTAAGAACAGGAGACTCAAATGCAAGGCTTGCTAATATATTCAAATGTGGCGAAACAACATTCCACAGATGGTTACAAATAGGACGGAATGCTTTTTTGGAAGATTTCGTGCACTTAAATCTTGGGTTTGATCACATGACTCGTGAAGACGTAGTACAACGGAACCTGACACTGCCCAACAATCTGTTCGGGAACCCCTCGAGTCCAGAAGCAGAAAGAAAAGCAATAACTATTGTTGATGGTACATATGTGTACTTGCAAAAAAGTGGCAATTATTTTTTTCAACGTGAGTTATAGCCATCACAAGTACAGAAATCTCCTCAAACCGTTCCTCTTGGTTTCTTGCGATGGACATATTATCGACGTAATTGGACCATACGCTGCTGTTACATCTGACGCGGATATCATGAATGGCTTAGTAAATAATACGGACAGTGCATTCCACTGGTTTTATAGGAGTGGCGATGTTTTTATTTTAGACCGTGGATTTCGCGACTCAGTAGAAAATCTCGAGTCTTGCGGTTATGTAACACATATACCAGAAACTAAGTATCCAAATGAGACTCAATTAACGACGGATCAGGCAAATAAATCAAGATTAATTACGATCTGCCGTTGGGTAGTAGAAGTGATCAACGGCAGATTCAAGAGAGATTTTCGACTACTACGCAACGTGTGCAATAATAGAGCGCTGAGAAGCATGTTCGATTATTTTAAGATTGCACCAGCAATATTAAATCGTTTTCATGTTTTAATTGAGGACAATCCACATATTACAAGCATGTTGGAGATTATCCATGAAAGGATAAATATGCCAAACAGATTGGCAGCACTCGTAGAACGGCACAACTACAACCGCAGACGTGCTCAATTCAGGACGATGACAGCGGATATGGAAGAGTTCTCTGAATTCCCAAGGATGACCGAGCACGAGCTGTTTTTATTCGCGCTTGGGGTATATCAATTAAAACAAGCGAAGAGCTATTATGGCGAACATATCCTCGAAAACGGATCTTTTGCAATTGAGCTTAGCAATGATTTGCCAGGCGAGCACCTGACGGAGTTGCAGGAGCAGGGAAATGATTTGTGGATGATTCGTGGGCGATTGCAATCCCGGCATGTCAGAGCAAGACAATATTATACGTATATTGTAGTGGACAAAACGTTATCGGGAAGACAAGCCATCGCTCACTACTACTGTACGTCATAGGAAAAAGAACTATTGGGTGCTGTTCTCATATAATGTGTATTATATGGTATATGAGCTATGCTCGACATTTACAAAATATAGCTCCACCAGCTTTGGGATTAGAGAATATCATTGTTATGCCAGATGATTTCGATACAATTGTTTATTAATAATATAGATTATGTTATATTAAAATATGTTTATTGAAATAATTCAAAGCAATTATTGTAATACATTACATTAAACATATAAAAATCTATTCTTATTTTATTACAACCCCCCAAACAAACTACGGACTAAGGTCCATAACAAAATGAAATGTTCTGTTATGGACCCTAGTCCGTAGTTTGTTAGTGTGGTAATTCATTAAAGCGAAAATATTATGGTACCTCATTGTTTTCTTTAATTCATTTGATTGAAAAATGTATGAAAAATCAGGTTTTTTTAACATGAATACCACCAAGTGTATTGGTGCTACAGCTTTGGTGTCATATAAAAAAATGCTAAGGCGAACGAGTTCTTTCAGAATAAAGCACTTTTTTTTATTGGCCGGCACTTTGACATTTGGACCAAAATGGATGATGTCCTTTATATTTTTTGACACAAACTGTTTCACTGACAGTTATATATCGACTGTGAACCGGCAACATCTCCTATCTGAATTTTGACAACTTTTCAGGACGAAGAAAAATCAAGTTTATTCATATATTTGCAGTGTTATAAAAGAAACAAAAATATAGTTGGTGTAAAATATGATTATTTATTAGAAGATTATGTGAACATTCTTTTATAACAACAATTTTAATTAGAAAATCGAGATATGACTTTATGCATCAGCTGTAGTACCAAGTTAGGATACTTTGCTTGGTAGAAAATGTCCTAAGTTAAAAATATAATTTTGAATATTCAAGATAGGATAAATTACACATTGCGACAAAAGTAATAGTATCTTTTATAATAAAAGTAATAATAAAAATGAAAATTATAAAATTAAAATAAACTTTGGTAAAATTGAAGGAATGTAATTTTTTTAGTCTTCGCAGGGTAAATTATCATAAAAATAATGACAGTCCCTAGGTATTATCGATTTCAGCTCTTGCAGGTGTAACCACTTGGCTTTATAGATACGACATCGTTCTTTGAATAATGGTGGATAAGATTTTACGGGATCAAATCGTTTTTGTCTTTGTGGTAAATCCATTAGTTAAGTTCAAGTAAAATCAAGTTTTACTTTAATTTTTCCCGAGGGCTTATCACTTTTATATCGGTTACTGTTGGATCATTTTTTCCCCGACCAGGTCTTATAGTATTATATCGCAAAGGATTTAAATAGTCACGAAAAAAGTCGCAAGTTAGGTCTATGGCTTCGTATGGAGTTTGCTTTTCACGTGCTACTCTAGTAATAGATTCATAGTCACTAGGGAGCTTAATTTCTTTGTTTTTTAATTTTCTTTTGATACACGCATGAACCGAGTCAACCTCCATTTGGATACTTCAAGATATTTCTGATATATCAAAACTTCATGATGCAAACTAAAATTTAGCAGTGCATTTGCTATCACATTATTTTGATTTTGGGCTGTGCACCCATCAAAAAATATTATAATTGGCTTTTTTTTGCAGATAAGCATTTTTTTCCAAATAATCAATCAAACATGAAAAAAAAGTTGATGCCACTACGTGAATGTTTTTAACTTGTGTTTTGTTTAATAATATTAAATATTATTTCCTCTCTCTTTGCTTTTTCTATGTCTTCCCGTTTTTCTTTTCTAGCTGTCTCTTTCCTTTCTAGGTGTTTTTTCCAAGACTCTTCCTGTGGATTTCATGCTTCGTAGCTAGAGCATAGATTGCATTTATCTTTTTAAACGTTAAATAATTAAATATTTTTTGTGCTCATAACTTCACTAAACTTTTTGCGACTCTTTTTAGAGCTCTCTGTTCTTCGGTAAAATATTGTCAATTTCGTTTCTTTGAGTGAATACAGACAGTACGCACGCAAGTCGGTTTAATTTTGCGTTCATTTCTTGGAGTATCCTAAATAACCAAAGATCCAGCTTTTCTTAACCCTAAGTACGGCATTCCTTCCATACGTATTTTTTATTGACATTCCTCTTCCACTGGCTAAGGTCAGCCTTCTTTCATCTTTTTCGTCCTTCATTCATATTGCGATTATTTGGATCATAATATGAATGAAGATTAACAGTTTAGATTCTCTGAATGAAAATAGAAGAGTCTAAAATTTCTTGGGTTGGTAAGTTAGGTATGAGACTGTCAGATTCATTATCTCTGAGAATGGATGGAGACTCCGGAAATTCCTGATCATACATATTTGTTGGAGAGTTTGGGTCGTGAGAATCATTTATAGTCTTTCCCAAAAAATGTTTTGTTCCCTTATACTTTTAGACGTAGTGCCATACGCTAACTCCTGTTGTAATGGTATAACTTATTTTTCTAGAGGAGGCCTACTAGAGGGACTTTTAAATCTGTGGATGGAACATAAAGTTCTTCCATATTAAATGATTTTAGAAAAACATCATCAGTGTAGCAAGAATCTCTCGTTAACATTAAGACATGGAGTGTCTGTTGTGTCTGGGGAACAGTCATTGTCACGTAGTCTTTAACATTCTGAAAATAATAAAATAAATGACTAAATATCGAAATATGAGAATTCCTTACTTAAATTATAATTCTTAATTGTGCTTACCTCGCTAGATTTATTACTCGCCAAGCTATCGGTATAGCAAGAATCTTCAGCTAACACTATAACAGGACTGTCTGTTGTGTGGCGAATTTTAATAAAATTTATTCTTTATATCACATAATAACTTAAAAAAATGTTTTTAAGCATACGTACCATTTTGAAATAAACTTAACGTTATTTACAATTTGTTGGGCACTTAAAACAAAGAGTACTATCTTGCTTTAATTTTCAAACCGACACCCACAATAAGAGCTTAAAACATGTAATTCATTTTGTCCTATCTTCAAATTCAAATTAATTGTGTTTAAAAATTTACATTTAAAGAGAAATTCTAATAAGTACTTACCATTTTATTTCCCGGATGACACCAATATTTTGTTATTATAACTTAAAACCACAATACACTACGTAAAATTAGTAATAATGACAAATTTTTAAAGTGCGCGCGTAATCGTGTTCATGTCGGTACAAGTGTGACGAGAAAGGACAAATTGCTCGCAGTTTAAGCGGGAACGCAGATAAGACGAATTGAATGAATTAGATTTTGACGGTAAATTTAATATTTTTTTTAGATATTATATTTTGCAACGGTGAAGGACAGGAAATAGTATAAAATGCCATTAAAAAGTGATTTTGCTTAAATTTGGAGATAGGACATATTGCCGGTTCACAGTCGATATGCAAGTTGACTAGAGATAGTGTAGTTATCTCAAAATTATTTTTAAATGAGTTTGCGACACAGTTAGCATATATTATATACACGGTCATATGCAATATGACAATTTTTACAATTAGTAATCATACTAAGATTAATTTAGTTAGTAATTAAAACCAATAAGTATGACAAAAGAGAAGCATTTTAGGTATTTAACATTAAGTCATCAAAATATAAACCGCTTCTCTAGCAAAATATTAGATGTTGAACTTTTTTGAGAGAAATAAAGTCTGGGTTAGACTTTATGTGTTTTACTGAGACATGGTTGAAGGCACACAAAATGGGGTTCGGTGTGAGTGGTTTTAGGGTTGCCAGCTCGTTCAATAGGATATCAGCCGAAGGTGGGGGGGGCACTGATATTAGTTAGAGACACTATAATTTTTAGAGAACGCAAAGATATTTCTCAACTCTCCGTTGAAAGAGTGTGTGAAGTTGCATGCATAGAAATTAAAATGTACTTAATACTTTGTGTGTATAGACCCCCATCATCTGACTTATTGTTATTCTTGTCCACAATGGAAGACATACTCAAGAAGTTTAAAAGTAATAAAAAAATTGTTATCTGTGGGGATTTTAATATTAACATAATGGGACCATCAAATGAAAAAAATAGTTTTATATCTTTGTTCACTTCCTTTAATTTATATTGTTTATTTGATGAACCAACTAGGATAACACCATCAACAGCCACTTGTGTAGACAATATAATTACCAATTTTGAAGTTCAGGAAAAGTCCTTAATAACTGGGGTCCGTTCTGATCATAAATGCCAATTGGTAAAATTTTGTGATTCTATTATAAAAGAAAATATTAAAATTAAGATTAGACCTTTGACCCAAAATAATTTAGTAAAATTTAGTAAAAATGTTAATGCTGCACTATATTCTTTAAACTATAATGATGAAAGTCCAAATGATATGTACAGCATACTGCTTCATAAACTTTGTGAAGAATTCAATAATGAATGCAAAGTAAAATATATAAATGTAGATTATAAAATTAAATTTAGTATGTGGGCATCAAATAGTATACGCCGATGTAGGGATAAGTTATATGAGTTATACAACATGAGGTCCTTTACACCTGATCCCAATTTTAGAAATTATGTCAGTAGATACTCAAAAATCTTTAGAAACGTGTGTGCTCAAGCTCGAGCTGCCTACATTAGCGAAAAAATATGTAATTCTGATAATAAAATTAAAGCAACCTGGCAAATGATCAATAAGGAAACTGGTAAAAATAGGACTAATGATAGATCAGTGACATTAAATATAAATAATAAATTAGTTTCAGATAGACTTACTGTTGCTGACTTTTTCAATAAATTCTTTACTGATATACCCCTTGAAACGACTAAATCTCTTTCCTCATCACCGAAAGTGGCTGATAAACTGTTGAGGAAAAATGTCACTATTGATGTGTCTAAATTTGGCTTTAAAGTTATAGATCCGGTAGATATAATAAAAGTCTTTAAAACTATTAAACAAAAAGGCACAGAAGACATATGGGGACTGTCAACCAAAGCAATAATCTCCATAATTGACAGTATTGCCCCGATCCTAGCAGATATTTTCAATTCTTGTTTAAGAGATGGAATATTTCCAGACCTAATGAAAATTAGCTAGGTTGTTCCCATTTTTAAAGCAGGTTGCTCAAACAATGCTTCGAATTATAGGCCAATTTCTATACTACCAGCGCTAAGTAAAATATTTGAAAAAATAATGTTAAATCAAATGCTGGCATACTTTAACATAAATAATTTATTAAACAATAAACAATTTGGGTTCACGAAAGGCCAATCTACTCAAGATGCCGGTTCCAATCTAATACATAGTATCTGTATTTAAGGCTAGGGAGAAATCGCAGGATGCATTAGGTATTTTCTGCGACCTTTCGAAAGCTTTTGATTGCGTTGACCATAACACGCTTATTATGAAACTTAAATACTACGGATTCACTGACTCAGCACTTGATCTTATAACATCTTATTTAACAGGTCGAGAACAAAGAGTATCAATTGGCAATGTAATTTCCGAAGGTTCTACTGTCAAAATAGGAGTTCCACAAGGGTCAGTCCTAGGTCCATTTTTGTTCTTAATCTATATTAACGATCTTCCAAATGTTGTCAAAAATGAGTGCGATATAGTTTTATTTGCAGATGATACATCCCTTATATTTAATGTAAATAGAAAAGACAAAAGTGTTACAGAGTTAAATTGCACACTCGCTTTAATCTCGGAATGGTTCTCCGCCAATAATCTCCTTCTTAATGCAAGTAAAACTAAAAAAAATTAAGTAAAATTTTCATTACCAAATGTGTCGAATAACATTCCTAATGTAGAATTAAATGGGGAGCCATTAAGCTTAATTCCATCAACAATTTTTTTAGGAATTACTCTTGACTCCAAGTTGCAATGGGGACCACATATAGAAAGACTATCTGAAAAACTAAGCTCTTCATCTTATGCGGTCTGGAAAATCCGACAAATGACTGATATAGAAACAGCTTAGTTTACTTTGCTTCCTTTCATAGTGTAATGTCATACGGGATCCTATTATGGGGATCGGCCGCAGATATCCAAAGTATTTTCATACTACAAAAGAGAGCAATCCGTGCTATTTATAAAAAAAGAAGCCGTGATTCTCTTTGTAGTCTATTTAAAGAAGTTAATATACCTACCGTGCCTTCCGAATACATATACCAAAATATAGTTTACGCCCGTAAAAACATAAATAAATTCAGCAAAAAGAAGGACGTACATAATTTTAACACTAGGAACAAAGATAAGATCATTACACCTTTTTATAGAGTAAATAAGACAAGTAAATCATTTCTTGGAAATTGTATTAGATTCTATAATAAACTTCCTTTAATTGTGACAGCTTTGCCAGACCATAGATTCAAAAAGTATGTGAAAAAGGTCCTTATGACTCGTGGCTACTATAATATTAAAGAATATATGGATGACTAGCTGACCCGGCAGACTTCGTACTGCCTCAATCGATACATACCCTACACTACCCCCACCCTACACTACCCCTACCCTACACTACCCCTACCCTACACTACCCCTACGCTACACTACCCCTACCCTACACTACACTACCCCTACCCTACACTACCCCTACCCTACACTACCCCTATCCTACACTACCCCTACCCTACACTACCCCTACCCTACACTACCCCTACCCTACACTACCCCTACCCTACACTACCCCTACCCTACCCCTACCCTACACCTACCTCTAATCTACCCCTAACTTCGTCTGAAAAATAAAAATTTAGGGGTGGACTACCCCTAACATTTAGGGGGATGAAAAATAGATGTTGGCCGATTCTCATAGATACCGGATAAGCACAAAAAATTTCATCAAAATCGGTTAAGCCGTTTCGGAGGAGTATGGCAACGAAAACTGTGACACGAGAATTTTATATATTAGATGGAGATGTTTGGCGGATGAATCCATCGGTCTCATTGCGGCAGACTGGCATCCTTTAGCTATCACACCGAATTGGCAATCAAATTAAGTCAATGCTATGTACTTTATAAATTTCGAATTCTTAAAATATTCGCAAGACAACTGATCAGATTGTAGGCATGTTTCTATATATGTAAATCTGGGGGAGCGCTCCCTGTACTCGATACCTACTTGAAATTATCATTGTTTTTTTTCACACTTTCCTGGTATGAGTGCCTATATATCGATGTATGGGGATCACTAACCTAGATACTAAAAATGTTTAAACAATGTATAAAATTATTAATCAAAGACTTTAAAAGATGACAAAAAGAATGATCTCGGAGTTTCTTATAGTCTTTCTTCTCCGAGTGTCACACCGTAGGTAGATAGAGAAAGACTCGTAGGAAGCTAGGATAGGGTCCGGTCGTCCTCGCAAGGCGAGGCTCGCGACGCGTTCTATGCTTCAGACCCGATCCCAGCCCGCGCTGGTTGATCTTAATTATATTTTATAATAAGCGATTAATTACGGACATGCCATAACAATATTAATAAATTTAATAACATTATTGTTGAAATGTAAACTAATTTATTAGTTAAGATTTTTTTTTTTCATTATCATTGTATTTGACTTATAATAAGTACGATCGATTCGTCTACATTATCAATAAACGTTTTCATTTTCATTTTTCATTATAATTAGCCTGTATGAATATTTGTTTAACTTATTTTAAATATTATTATTTTATTTATTTATATATAATTTTGTGTTTAATTCATTTCGGTAGCCTGTCCGTTCATTTCCCATAGATTTTGTATTTTTTTCATACACACCTTCTTCTATTAATTACGAACACAATTATTTAAAAAAATGCTTTATTCTTACTAAAGCTATGCGAGTTTATACATTTTGGTGATTCATTTCGTCTTTTACAACGTTCATCAATTAATTGTGTCAGATCCGCAAAGGAAAATATACTGAGCTCCATACAAACTTACAAATATAATCTTCCTGTACTTGAAATTCACAGGAACGGGAGTAACGCGGGTAAATCCGCGTGCGGGAATCTAGTCTATAATAATATTATAAAGAGGTAAAGATTGTGATTTTGTGACGTTGTAGGGGTAATCTCAGGATTTACTGAACCGATTTTGAAAATTCCTTTACCAATAGAAAGCCAATTTATTCATGTCTCCACGGGAACGGGATCTACGCGGATGAAACCGCGCGGGAAAGCTAGTTAAAAATAAAGGTGGCACATACCGCGCTCTTCCATTTCCGAACATTTTCCTAAGACTCTTCTCCTGGTAGGGACGAAGCACAGCCGTTGGCTTCAGATCGATATTGATGTCGGGGTTGATGGAGTCATTGCGGAAGTCGTACTCGGCCAGCAACGGGTGTTCCAACTCGATGCAACGCTTTTGTATCACCTGACAAATTAATATGTTGTTTACAGAAAGCAATATTTTTAGTTTATATATACATAGTATATTTCAGAAATATTTCTTTTCGGATCATCCTCATTGACTCAGTTCTAACAACAGTAAGTGTGTTGGTAGAAGAAAGTAATGCCGTCAGTACCTGTACAAGATTAGTAGCTTTCTTATCTTTACTAATATTACATACGAGAGAGTTTGTATATGTATAAGCAAGGAAGTGTGGAGAGGCACGGCAGGCAGCTCACGCAAAAACTACTGAATGGATTTCAATGAATCTTTACACTAATAAAACTTATACATCAGAATAACACATCCTTACTTACATTATAAACGCGAAATATTGTGAGTGATGAATGTTTGTTACTCTTTCACGCAAAAACTACTGAATGGATTTCAATGAATCTTTACACTAATAAAACTTATACATCAGAATAACACATCCTTACTTATATTATAAACGCGAAAGATTGTGAGTGATTAATGTTTGTTACTCTTTCACTCAAAAACTACTGAATGGATTTGGCTGAAACTGTGCACGGGGATAGTTAATAAGCTCTATTAATATATAGGTTAAAAAAAATCACGCTCCGACCCACTGGAGCAGAGTAACGCGGGTAAAACCGCGGGGCGCAGCTAGTAAGCTATATTTAATTAAGAAATTCCCTCAAAAACGGGAGCTACGCAGGTGAAATCGCGTGCGGGAAGCTCCATTATACATACATTATCATAACAGTCTGTTGTCGTTCACTGCTGAACATAGGCCTCCCCAATCTATTACCAGCGGGAACGATTGCTAGCGGCCTGCATCCACTGACCCCCTGCGACCTTTATGAGGTCGTCGGTCCATTATGCTTACCGGTACATACCTCAATCTTATCCGGGTCCACTTCGAAAGCTACAGCATTGTTGGCAGTAATGTCAGTTGTCTCATCATCATCATCCTCCTTGTCCAGCTGTTGGTAGAACTGACTGATGTCGTCGGGGACGCTGCCGTTAGGTGCTGGAGGCTTGTCACTATTCTCACCTGGTTCAAAAAGACACAGTCAACTATTACTTAAAATTTATATTGGTGGTATGGCATACAAATATGCGACATATTTTTATATACAAATAATTAGTAATATATTTAAAATTCAACACTTCACCAGCTCATCCACTAACATGGGTCACTTTTCAACAGACCGTGGCAAACCAGAGAGATTGAGGTATATTCCTATAATCACCACGCTTGGCAGGTGGATTGATAATCGCAGTCAATCAGGATCGCATTGACAACACAAATACACAGGAGGCAGATCATGTATAGACGTTATGTGTGCGTTAAGTAGGAGTACTAGTTGAGGGATTAGACCTTTTTAGATTGGACACTATTTTTCTGCTGCCATGTTTGTTATATTTGCCGTTTATACCTGGCTTAGGTGCAGTTTCTGGTTTATTGGGGAGTGCAGAAGACAACAAGTCGTCATCCCCATCACGACGCAACCGACACTGCTGGATAATTGGGTCTTTAAGTAGCTTCTGTAGTACTTCAACGTGTTTGCTTTCCACTAGATATCTGGAAAAAATGTTAATTTAATACATTTTCCTATAGTATGTATTTGATTGTATATAAATAAAATCAATTTTATATAAAAAATATATATATATATATAATGTTGGAACTAGACGAAGCATGTTGACTTAGTATATTTATTATCAGTTTTATGTGTTTATAATTTCTGTGTATATTTAGCCTGGGAGTACTCAAAAGCTTGATATAAGCTCCTGTAATTTACTGTTGTAACAGAACGTTTGTACGTTATGTTATTTATGTTTATCTATTATTTAATTAGTCCAATTTTACTCCAATCAAACTTGTTGTAAGTTTAATCTCTGTAAAATTGAGGAGGCGACTGTAACGGAACGTTCGTACGTTACGTTATTTATGTTTATTTATTATTTAATTAGTCTGATTTTATTTCAATTAAACTTGCTTGTAAGTTTAATTATCATTAAATTGCGGACTGTAACTAAACGTAATATCTTACTAAAGAACTCCCAAAGCCCTTTGAGGGGTGATAAAATATATCGATTAAGATCCCCTACGAACGGAAAATAATATATAAAGCTATTTATAAATAGGGTAATCAGTGACATCTAGTGATAAAATGCAAAGTTACTAAATAGTCAATTATTACATCGACCAATAATGCTTATAGTGGTGACATCAATTTAAAAACGTTATAAACTAATTTGCATTCCATTGTTATTATGCTACGTTAGATGGTTAAATATTCTTAAAACGTTAAGTTAAAATAGACTAACATATTTAAATAGGTTCAATAATTCTTTTAGAACTTAACGCAGTTTACTTATTATAAATACTATAAATTAAATTAAAAATATATGTTCAATACTTCTTTTTAATCTATGGCTGTAAATCAGAGATAGTTCGTATTCAATCATATTTCTTTTATGAACAATTATTTTATAATAGTTTAAATAATTGAGATAACTTAAAAAATAAACATATTTATTTAATAAAAGCATAGACTAACTACAGATTCATATCCTTTTCCACCAAAACTAAGATGGTAATTTATAGTAACAAAAACTAAATGAATAAATAATAATATAAATATATTTTTATGGAGAGGAACTTTAATCATGCCACTAACATATCTTATAATATTTCATAAAATAAAAGAAATACAATTGTTCATGTTTCTTAGTTGAGATGTATAAAATATTCAACTTATTGCAAACATAGCTTTCTAAACATCATATTTAGCTAAAATGTGCTATTCCACTACAAGTATAAGAGCAATATATCTCTGAAATGTTAATCCATAAACATGCAATATATTTAATCCAACCTGATGAGTGAACAGAAATACAATTGTTCATTTTTATTAGTTGAGATGCATAAAATAGTTTCCACTAATTATATACTATTATTTAGCTTATATAATATTATTTCCCTTATATAAATAAAGTTATTAAAGTTACTAAAATCTGGATGAGCTCTGCAAATTAGACTAATTATTAAACTCCAAAGAGAATATAAAATAGATGTATGTTTTACTGATCTTGTTTCATCCTAGGCGAGCTCCGGCAACCTCAAGTGACCATAAAGCTAAAAATGGGATCTTAAACAGGATGGGCGGATATACGAATATACATTTGTTATTTGAGAAATATAGTTGACTTACTGTTTAAACATTTGCTTAGCATATTCCAGTTTTGGAAGATTACTTATTTATTGTCTCGTATATTTTGAACACTCTAAGGAAGTAGGTAAAGGACTACTATCACAGACTGTCTAGACCAAAGAAATAGTTTTGCTAAAAGAGAATGTCCTCTTGTCCCTTAGTTTCAATGTAACAAATAAGTAAATGAGCTTTTTCACTTTAAATAGCGCAGGTTGATTTTCGGGTGTCCCATGTCCCACGTCCTGTTAGTAACCGTTACTATAGAGTAACGGTTACTAACAAGACGTGACGAATGTAGATAGTTTTAAAACTAAATTAAAATACTCAAACAATATTATCAGAAACCTACCAAGTTCTACTTTTATACTTACAGCAGTGTTTAACCTATGTAAAGCTTAAAAAGTAATAAAGACAAACTATGTATTCACAAAAAAAACCGTTACTAAACTCAATAGATTTTTCTTGGCCAACATTTTTGTGCCAAGAAACATACCGCTCCAGCTGGACACCTTCCGTGATTAACTTCAAAATGGCATTTCATATTTTGAAATGTGTACTTGGGGTTCCTATAAAAACCGAATTTGCAAGATATATGGGTATTTTAACAGTAAAAAGCACGTGACTATCCAGACATGTCCGGTAGTCGCGAATTCGCGAGACAAGTTTTTTATTAATTTATTTAACACTTTCTTTACTAAATGAAATGAAATGCTTATTTTAAATGATAAATCAACTATCTAATAATTAAATAAAATTGTCGCTACGTTAGCTGTCGTACAAAAAAGTCCTAAAAAAATAAATGTAAGGATGAAAACCGTCATTGGGACATCATAATTTTACACATTTCCGAAACATTATTAATTCAAATAAAATTAAAAATGTGTTCTACCGAGAACCAATAAATCAAATTCACCGATATACTATAGACATACTTTCAGTGCACATAAACTTTTTCTTTAAAAAGTCTCCAAATATTTTTTCATAATTTTGTTGTCATGGGACACCCGAAAATCAACCTGCACGATTTAAAGTGAAAAAGCTCAAATAAGGAAATGTCCCTTGTATGACCATCTGCGGTCCAGACACGGACGACGATTATCCAAGTCTGGAGACGAGATCGACTGAATGCCTGCGGGTGTGGGGCAGGATTCCTCAAGCCGTGTAAAAAAGGGCCCTTTATTAACATTTCCTATTTATAAAACATAGATTTCAATTCAATTCCTTAAAACCTCTAGTCTATAAACAAGTATTTGACTATGATTTTTAACATTTGATTATGACTTTTAACATGTGCATTTTGCCATTATTTTCTAATATCGTTACATATTAAATAATTCTGTTTTTGAAAATACCCGAAAAATTTAGTAGCGTAACAGTTATAGTTAAAGTAGTTAGTTTAGTTCAATTGGACTAATTAAATAATAGATAAACATAAATAACATAACGTACAAACGTTCTGTTACAGTCGCCCCCTCAATTTTACGGAGATTAAACTAACAACAAGTTTGATTGAAGTAAAATTGGCATAACTGAAATAATTATAAAATAGAATATAAAAATAAATAACACAAGGTAATGTTTAGTTACACTGTATAATACCTTATACAGTCAATTACACGAATTTGCAATAATAATCAGTACTTTAATTATAATACAAGTCATTATACAAAAAACATACATGCTATATTGATTAATATAAAAAAAAAACCTACTGCCTAAATCATGATTACATATCAAGAACGAAGCATAAGATGGGATGTGCCATTATATGTCAGAAACATTCGTCGTATAAGTTTTTATCGACCAAATGCTTCGAGTGATAATTGTATCCATCCTTATGCTTCTGGGGTTTAGATATTATTATTCTTATATCTGCTGATGAGAGAGGGACTTATAAAATATATTTATTGTTAAAGACAGAACTGAGAACTGTCTATTTTAGTAGTCAATTGAGGGTGCACTCTTTATAATTTGCGGCAGTATGGTAACAACATTGTTAGACCAAAAGTGTTTAGTAACGGTAGATAAGTTGAGATAATTTACCTGTTATGTTTGAGCACAAGCTTCACCTTGCCATAAGACAGTGTACAGAGCTGAATGAACTCTATGATGCCAGCGGGCACGGCACACTTGCTCAGTCTCTGCAGGTACTCTATAATATCGTTAGTTTGGAGCCCCACTGACACGGCAGCGTACAAACTGTATGCCGTCAGTTTGTATTCATGAATGTGTTGAGGTCTGAAATTTATACGCAAAATATTTTTTTAATACTTGTTGAATTCATATGAATGTTAATTCAATTTGACGAGAACAAAAAGAACAGTAGTGAATTTCTGGTTTTATGAAACACTAACTTCCCGCGCGCGGTTTGACCCTCGTCGCTTCTGTTACCATGGGAACTTTATAATTAAACAAGCGGCCTGCCCCGGCTTCGCACGGGTGGACTTTTATAACAAAATCCGTTCAGTATTTTTTTAGTTTATTCGAAACGAACATAAAAAAATATAAACATTTCCACTTTATAATATTAGTATAGATAGAGCCTATGATACTTCTGGATAATGTAGTTTTCTAATGGTGAAATAACTTTTAAAATTAGTCCAGTAATTCCAGAGCCTATTCAATGCCAACAATCAAACAATCAAATCTTTCCTTTTTATAAAATTAGTAATATAGATTATGGGATATTTTGCATGGCTCTTGAAAGAAAAATAAATCGAATATGATATGTAAATAAATATAAATACCTAAGCACTTTAGTGTATACATATGTATAAGCATGCCAAAGAGTTTTTTGTTTTTTCGGACAGACATATGTAGTTATCCCCGAGTCTTTTACTACTTCACTGGGCATAAAGGCGAGCAGAGCTCCTAGATAAATAATTTAAACACTACAAACTAAGTAACCTGCGCAAGAGGGCGTCCCCTACGGCACTTGGACATCGGCCCAGAGCAGTCGCAGCTGGGGAGATTGAGAGATCAGTCGCTGACGGCTTTTAGTTTTTTTAGGGGAGTTTTGTGCAACTCTCGCGCTAATTTACAGTTCGCGGGCCTGTCGGACTTCGGGTCTCCGAGGGCATCGGAAGGTTCTTAGCAAACTAAGGGTCGGGAGGGCGAGGGGGGAGCCAAAGAGTGTATCTTATAGAGTATGTATTGTAAGCACAGGAATAATATAATTGTTTAAATTGAGTTGACAATCTATATTTTATATGTTTTTTGATAATTATGAAGAATGTACAGTACCATTTGCAACACTGTTTTCCAATATAAAAGAAGTAGAAATATTAATTTTAGACAATGTAATGTATGTCATTGATACATTACACCTGCTTACAATGAACAAAGTGGACCACAGTAATGCCCACTCTGTAGCTTTATCTATGCATATATGCTTAAGAGTTTAAGCAAAGCACACCAATCTAGGACATGATATTAACTTAACTTATTGTATGTAAATATAATAGAGATAAGTTTAATTAAAATTATGTTGACTTCACTTACCGGCAAACAGGTTCACTGATAGCAATTAAGAAGTCATGGGCGTGTTTATAAACTGGTGAAAAGGCTTCTAAAAATATGTGACCATTGGGTGCTACCCACAGTGGACGACTGGCACTGTCTGGTTTTATAGCCATTTGACTTCTAGAATATGAAACAGACCAAAATATTAAAAAGAAGTACCAATTAATTTAAGTATTTGTAAAAATATGAATAATAATTATTAAGAAATTTGTTGTATGAAACATTGATCAGGACTACTAAAGTTGACCCCACATTGGGAGTAAATGTTCATGTTAAAACTTGTGTCACATGTGGGCAACAGCGGATAGATGGTGATGGGATGGGAACTCGGAGCTACAGTTAGTCGCGTCGTCCACACACTCGCTTACTTTTTGACATAGGTAACTTTGACTAGCATCATTTATCATTGCCAACTTCTAAAGCTTATATTTTTTTTTAAGAGACAATGTTTTTTTCCATAGTATATTTCTTAATTTTTTTTTCAGTTTTCCCATCAAATATTTCAATAGTAAAACTTATGGTAAAGCATCCACCCAATTTCTAGCAACAAATGTATGAATGAATATGCTGTATGCATAATGCATATGGTGGCATTGTATGATGACTCAACAATTTATAAGGACAGTCAGTAGTTATTATGTTTGAATGCATCATTATTTTCATCTGAGGCATTCCATAAACAATGACAATAAGATGTAGTTGGTGAAATGTACCTATAATCTTTAGCGCCAAATTCATCTTCAGGCACTTGGTCATTTTTCTCAGCATCTTGCATGGCTGCCCCAGGCACACCATCATTTTCAGGGTTATCATCATCTACCAAATCTATTGTCATTTCTTCTTCCACTTTCTTTTTCTTGCCTTAAACACAAAGAAGAGAAAAATTTAAATTGTGAAAAAAAAAAAAAACGTACGTTAAGTTTCTGTATGTAATGTTCTTAATGTATGTAATTGATGGATAAAGAATAATGTAAGAATGTAGTAAGTGACGATTCAGTCATCATAGCTTGAATAATATCCACAGCTGGACATGAGCCAATAATTCCCCTTGCTTCTCCTTTTCTCCAAAGGGATTTTTGTCATTTTCCCAACATTTGGCAAGCACAGTATCATGAATACAATAATAATTCTTTATCTTCTGAATAATGTTTAATTTCCATTGATATTGAGAAATTAGTCATCAAAGTTAAATTTCATGTTCCGGGAAAGTGATGCTTAAGAATCTGATTATCAATATTTAGGTAACTAATTAAAAAAAAATCAGTATTCAGTTATGGGTGCAAATACAGTTGTAGGTGTCCCTAGTGCATTCAATTAAAGTTTTAGGAGTTAACATGCAGTTTTATAGTTAAGAAGATGTTATATTATTAAGTTCTACTACATAAGTTCAAGACATTTTACCTGATCTATCATTTCCTGATCTTGAATCATATTTTTTGAATTTCTTTGGTGGACCCATATTGGATTATGTGTCAGATACTTGTAATTGTTTCTTTTCACTCTAATTTCTAGATCACCTGAAACATTTTAAACAAACTTACATAGTAATAGAGTTTAAGGGGGAAAAAAATAGTAAATATTACAAAATACTAAATTTTCCACTTACGTTTAACACAATTTCATTCAACAAAAACTTTAGCTTATTCGTTTATTTCACTTGTTATGAAATTGCATAAAAATAACTCGCGTGTTTTTTTAGATTTTTTTGTGAAAATACAGGAATTTATTTTAGGATATAAATGAATATCTGGAAAAGAAATGATCGAGCACTCACTAAGTAGTGTTGATTACGACTTACGACATGAACGCATAGATATCATTATCCACAATTTACAAAGAGTAAATAAATAAAATACGGCCATCACCAAATGGTAGGTAGCAAACCGAATTGACAGTTGGTGTACTGTCAGAGTGTCATTACCTACCTACTGTCAATCTGGCAGTGATTGACATTTAGAGAAGGAATGTCAATTTTTAGTCAGGACTTTTTATTTTATTCATTCTGAGTCTTTTAAGCTGAATATAAAGCAATTATTATTAATATTTTGATCAAATTTCTTATAATCTACAGGTACGACGAGAGGCAAATTTAATTTTTATATTTTCATAAAATAATTACAACACAATTCATTCCTGTTTTAGATTTAACAGCAATCCACAAAACTGGCACCGGCGATAAAGAAGTTAATATTGAAATAAGATTATTCTCAAAAGAAAATTTCAAGTGCCACAATTTTTGCTCAATCTGACAACCTTGTTACGGTCGAACATAAGATACAGTCCCACCAACTTATCTGTGAAATGCCAAAAGTAGGAACTACGGCCGCCATGTTAAAATGTCATTCGATTGTCAGTATCTACTACATTCGGGTTCTCTGTGATTTCTGTTGCTAAATTGCTATATTAACAACGTCAATTATGCCGAAAGCGATTAAAAGTGATGCTCGAAGCATTATTATAAAGGTTAAATCCTTTTTTGAAGAAGAAGCTCGGGCGGAGGCTCCGATTATACCATTTAATCAAATATACAAACGAATTTCGGCAGCTACAGGTTAGTGTTCCCAACTTTCTTTTTGTAAATTTCCCGATATTTATGAATTTGATTGATGTAAGAGTCAACTAACCCGCAACAAGAAATAGGTACATATCTACTGATATTTAGTTTTAATATTGCCACTATTCATTCGTACTTACATATAGCAAACATTGTGTGTGTGACGTTAAGGGGTTGATGATGATAATGTGTTATTTATTTCAGGTGTGAGTCAAGGGCTCATATCTAAAATAGTAAAAGAAGGGCATGTAGCAGAAGAGACTGGTACAAGAATTCGGAGCCCAGGCAAGGAGAGGCAGCGTAAAACGGGATTTATACATGTTGATGATTTTGACATGGGAGTTATTCAAAGAAAAGTACATGAGTTTTATTCCAATAAAAAGGAGCTACCAACTATCAAGAAGCTTCTAGAGGTCTTAAAGACAGAAATTAATTACACAGGACAAAGAGAAAGTCTTCGAAAACTGCTTCACAAGATGGGTTTTCGTTTTAAAAAGTCTCAGCGTAACCGTAAGTTACTATTAGAGCGTAATGAAGTATCAGCTTGGAGAGCAAAGTACTAGCATGCAGTGGAAAAAAATAATAAAGGTCCACAACCTCAGCCGCTTCTTTATTTAGACGAGACATATATTCACTCATCGCATACATCAGGCAAATGTCGTCAAGGAGAGGGTGTAGACGGAGTATTAGAGCCTGTATCAAAAGGACAAAGGTATATTATTGTACACGCAGGAGGGGACACTGGATTTGTTAATAATGCACTTCTCGTTTTCAAGTCTAATACTAAAAGTGGTGATTATCACGATGAAATGAACAGTACTAATTTTAAACAGTGGGTGTTTGAAAAACTGGTGCCTAACTTACAGCAGCCATCAATAATTGTAATGGATAATGCTCCCTATCACCGTGTTTGCATAAATAAGGCTCCAAATACGAATTCTTTAAAAAGAGATATGCAACTATGGTTGAAACAAAATAATGTTGACTTTGGAGAAGAGTTCACAAAACCTCAGCTGTTAGAAATAATAAAAAGAAACAAGCATGAACCTGAATATGAAATTGAAAAAATATTAGAACAAAATGGACACAAATGCTTGTACTTACCTCCCTATCACTGTGATCTTAACCCCATTGAATTCAATTGGAGCACAATGAAAAGAAAAGTAGCTGAAGTAAATATTGACCATAAAAATGCTGAGATTCCCCGCCTGGTTCAAGAAGCCTTTGAAACCATTACAGTTAATGAGTGGGCACAGCATTGCAAACATGTTCACAAGTTAGAAGAAGAATATTTGAAACAAGATTCGTATTTGGATAAGCCTTTTATAATAGAAGTAAGAAGTGACACAGAAACAGAAAGTGATAGTGATGATGATGATGGTTGCATGGAAATAGGAGGTATATTTCCTCACAGCCTGGATGAAGTTGGGCGTGCAGGTTGTTCAAAAGACCATAATTATTGTAAACCTGGTTTCAATAAATGAATTATTCTAAAACTCATGTTTTATTATATCCAATTGCTAGGTCAGCTCCTGTAGATATGAAACTAGCCGACCACCAGCGACCTCGTCCACTGACAACTTTGTCTGCCCTATCCCGTCGCTCCTATTGGTCGCAGCGTGATGTTACATAGCCTAAAGCCTTCCTCTAAAAATGGACTGTCCAAAAGCAGCTAACATGAATTTTAGGTTACAGTTACAGGTTATCTACCCCTAATCAATTCATCTTTGCCATTTTTTCGAATATTTTTTACACTTAATGAATGTATTAATGTATAGACATAGATAATAAAGTACTAATTATATAGATTACCTTAATAACGTATCTAATTTATTACTACGCTAAATACTAGGCAAATATGCCCAATTCTGGGAAATCTATATTAACTTGCAACACTATGAACTGAAAAAGAGCAGTTAGGGCTATTTACGGTTTAGGTAGTCGCGACTCCTTGCGTACCAGGTTTAAAGAGATTAATATTCTTACCGTTCCCTCTGAATACATATACCAAAATATCATTTTTGTTAAAAAAAATATAGATCAATATAGCAAAAAAAGTGATATTCATAATGTTAACACGAGAAATAAACATAAAATTGCCATACCCGGTTTTAGAGTTAGTAGAACCAACAAATCATTTATGGGAAATTGCATTAGGTTTTATAACAAACTCCCTAGTCATGTAACTGATTTGCCTGATCCAACTTTTAAAGTATATATTAAACGGGTCCTCATATCTAAAGGCTATTATAGCATTAAGGACTATATTGAGGATAAAGACGTTTGGCTTCATAAACCTACTTGCGTAACACTTCCTAGAGACCCTGTACCTAAATAAAATAGTAGTACGCATAATAGTGTGATGTTCTGTGAACTATCTGTAATTGACCTACTTATATAATAATATATTATATTCATAGACCGCTAGTTCTGTCTCAAATTCTTTTATTTTTCTATTACCTAGTATAAAAACACAATAAACAAATATTTCAAAGACAACCGTTTGGGCAAAAAATGTGTATGCCAATAAATAGTTAAAGTAACTGGACCAAAACCTACGTTCTGCCCATTTGAGTATGTTTCGCCGGACCGTCTCATGTGGGTCGTGTTAAAACCGGCAGTAGAATAACCCACTGAGTTTGTTTCGCCGGATCTTCTCAGTTGGGGCGTATTGGATCCGGTGGTAGCATTAAAGCGCGTCCGTCGTTATATACTCATGGTCCACCTAAATAATGACAATTGTTCTAACCTACTATAGACAGAACAAGCTATTTGACAAAATATAGTTAAATAATAAACTAAGACGTTAAGACTAAAATATTATTAAAATAATAACTTAAATACTTGTTTAATTTGAAAATTTATAAAATATGATAATTAATAATAATAATATTATAACATATGATATTATCTAAATAATACTTAATACTAAATTATTGTTTTGACTATTTGCAAGTGCCTGTAATAGGTTTACGTAAATAAAAATGATTTTTATTTTATTTATTTTTTTATTTATGTCGATGGTGTCGCCGCCACTCAGTTCACAGATAAGTTGGTGGGACTGTAAGATCATTTTATTTTTATTAAACTTATATACCTACCTACTTATATTTGGACAGAATCATTTTTATCTTCGCGTATCACAAATAATAATATTAAAAAATATTTCACATTGCTTGTCTATGGGTATGGCATATTTCCCGCGCGATTTGAATATGGAACGCATTCTTTCCGCGTTGCTCTCTTCTCTTCGTTAACTTCGCTCTTACTGATAACATCTATTACAACGCGTCGCATATTTTACCGCCGTTTGTTGAGAAACATATCAAGAAATCGCTATATAACTTCGCCTGTGTACAGTGGAGGATTGATCAACGAGATGGATCCTGTTAAGTTATCGTCGTGAACTGGCGCCAGTAAAGCAGTGGAGGAAAGCGCGGGTACTCATTGCTGGATGAATATTGGTTTTCCATGGTATAACCTGCGCCAATAAAGAAACGAATCTAAAATGGCAGCGGCGATCATGCGCTCTCACTCTAAACTGTTGATGTCTTAGTCACACACGGCGCGTACTGCATGCAAAAAGAAATCCGTAAAGAAAGCTAACGGAAAAAAACGACTTACTTGCGAGTGGTTAAGGTAAAAAATGTTAAAGAAAAGTAAGCAAATAAACAGTTCTAATTTTTATGAAAGATTATGTATTTTTTTGTATACGTTACACATTTCAAAACATAAAACTAACAATTGTATTTTACCTACATAAACAATAAACAAACTTTCTTTCTATCTTTCTTTTTATTTGCTGACCCTATCATCTGTCAGTGCCATTCAGGGACGCCATTTTAGATTCGTTTCTTTATTGGCGCGGCTTATACGTGAGCTTCCTTTTCTGTTTGGCTGTCATTGATATGCAATATGAGATTTGAACACATAGACATAAACGCAGATTTGAACCAGCGCCTCAACCGCATCGCGGCTCATCATATTTCTCGCCGCATCCGCGAGGAGATTATCCACCAATATTATCGCAAGTAGAGAAAGGGTAGAGTAAGTACATAAGACAGAGGACAATATAAAGCGAGAAGAGCACTTTCTTCGTACCCTGACCCTTGGCACCTAGTGTTCGGACACTAGCAAGTTAGCAACTGTTAAATCCTGATAATTATGTCTACTTAGTAATGTTGTATTCAGTAAATCAAAGCAAAAAAAATAACAATAATTTCAATTATATCAACCTACTAGTCTAGAGTAGAATAGCAGTCCAACAAAGGTTAAACCGCAAGGCCACGCTAGTATTTTTAAACTTCATGCAAATTTGAGTTGACAACATCTTCATTTTGTTTACAAAATGTTCAAAAGGCTTCTTTAACCATAGCATATGATTTTAACGGCAAGATTTAGAAAAAAGGACACTAAATAGGTTAATTATTCAATTCTTTATACTGACCAATCTATGTATATCTGCATGATTCTGCACCGTGAAACTGTAGTAATATTATATCTACCATGTGTACGAACACTATTTTTCGTATTTATTGAATTAAAAAACAAAGCGAGCCGAAGATACAATAACAAACTTTACGTTTATATTTTTTTTATCTTGTGTTACTGTTTGGAGGCATTGACTGCTTCCATCTTTTAAGCCTAAACCCGTGAATATTAGGAGTACCAACACTGATACGTAATAATTCCCCGAAACGAGATTCAATGAATACCTAGTGGCTGTGACGTAAGCAAAATAGTTTAATCTGTTTTGTAATTGTTTTACGATCGTACGCTTGTTTAAATTAAAAAAGTGTGGGTCTTTCCAGTACTTAAATGCTGCTGGCTGTCTCTTGGCATACCTACGATTGTTGTACCGTAAAACGCTGCAACTATGCCAACTAAGCCCAAGTTTGCCTATTTCGTTTAAATTAAGATATTTCGCGTTTTCTTGGTTTTTATGAATTTTTTACCATTTGGTAATGACTTTACATTATTTGGGCAACATATTTTTACTGTTTTGTAATGGTAACTTCACTGTTATTCTGTCAGTTGTGCGACAAACACCGGTGCAAGTGGGTGAAAATTTCTAGTGTCATATAACTTTTGAAGTTTTAGCTAAAGAAAAGGTGTTTTCGTGCAGCTATAACGTGCCAGGGTAAGAAAATACTATAATAATATTCCGTATTGCTTTATATTTTTACTAGCGGCCCGCCCCGGCTTCGCACGGGTGGACTTTTATACCCTACCCCTGCGCTACCCTACCCCTACCCTACCCCTACCCCTACCCTACCCTACCCCTACTCTACCCCTACACTACCCTACCCTACCCCTACCCATAAGTATCCTATGTCCTTCTCCCAGTTCTTAGTTCTTACCTCCCTACCAATTTTCAGCCAAATCGGTTCAGCCGTTCTTGAGTTATAAAAAGTGTAACTAACACGACTTTCTTTTGTTTTTAAAATGTATTCTGCTATTCGTGACGGAAACAAATCCAACAAATCAAAAACCATGGCAATCGGTCCAGCCGTTCTCGAGTTATAAGTGTTGTAACAAACACGACTTTCTTTTATATATATAGATTAAAAGGACACGATTTCATTAAAATAACTTAGCAGGCAATGTTGTGCACTGTTTTGAGATCTTGAGTGACACAACTTTGCCTGGGTCTAGGGTTGTTACTAGTCGGATTTTAATAATGATATATTTTTACACATGTACTTGTCATATTTGCATGAAATATACACATCTTAGAAACCGGTCAAATCGAAACGTAAGAGTGATTTTGTATTTAAGTAAGTCTTAATTCTATTGCAGTTATATGAAAAAATGCCGAATAATACACGAAGCAGGAGAAAACCAGGAGCTCGATGCTAAACTATTTGGTGGCCCTACAGAGTTGACAACGGAGGAAGAAGCCCACATTGCAGATATAGTGAATATTAAAGCAGAATTTGGTTGTCCTCGTACGCTTTTAGACTTGCGCATTTGCGCAGTTTACAACTACTGAGTTAAAAGCCTTTTTTTACTAATAATTATGAGTCAGTATTGCTAAAAAAAACCTTAAATTTGTGATTTTTGCTCATATGTAACATTTTGTTTTATTTTTGAAATAAGTGAATAAAAGTTTAACAAAATAATCCGTATTATTTTTTGGACAACCCTAGAGTTATCGACATTTTTGTATGAAAAGTTTGTGGTACCTGCTACAACTTTGCCTATCAGCAGTAAAAACATATACATTACCGTCATGGTAATAAAATGACTGTCCGGGACAAGCACGGTATCTCATGTACACGGAAATAAAATACTAAAACGATCAACAATATATTTAATGAGATATCCTTCTAGGCAAAGTTGTGTCTTTTACCTAAAACTTTGCCTACGACTGAGTGTTTGTAATTTTGAAAAACGACATGATTTGAATAGATTTGAGTTCTACCTGGCAAGGCATAAGGTTTGTTTTCCATCTGAAAGTCTTTAGAAGCCGTAATAATAAATAGGTTCGAGATACGAACAAAAAACGTCAAAATCCAGGCAAAGTTACAGCATTTTACGGTACTTAGATAATTTTTGGCGTGATAATTTACTGCATGTAGGTATTTTGTCACTTTTAATTTATTTCTAAGGAGCACACAAATTGCAAATAGCATTGTCAAGTCAATTCAGATGCTAAAATCGTTTATAAATACAATAGTAAAATAACTGTGCTTTCCTAGACACGAAGCGTAATTTCTCTACCAACTGCACCATTCTGAAGGAAAAGGATTCTCCCTTTAGGGCCCAGGGTATGAGAACCACCTAAATGTTTTATTCAAAGCTAGCTTGATTAGCAGTTTTAATTATTAAGGCTGATTCGCACTTATATTATAAGTACCTATAAGGATATTTTTATCTAATCAAAAAATAAGTTTAAAGCTTCCATACAACCTTTCAAGCCTTTCTTTGCTATAAAAAAGCCCATGTCCTTTCTCAGGTTATACTCTATCAGTGTACCAAATTTCATTTAAATCGGTTCAGTAAGTAGTTTTGGTGTGAAAGGCAAATAGACAGACAGACCGAGTTACATTCACATTTATAATATTAAGTAAGCAAATATAAGTAATTTTGAGCATACCTACCTTGTATAAAAATATGGTAGCTAGGTTCAACAGCAAGTTAATAATGGAATGGGGCAAAGGCTAACTCTAGATCCAATATCAAACCCAGTTTTCGAGTTAGAGTAGGTATATTGATAATATTATAATGGGAAAAGGCTATTTGTCTTTATTTCTACGTGATAAACGTAAAACATTATAGGTATGAGGTTCCACGAGAAACCTTGCGGTAAGCTAAGTATTTCTCTTTTATTTCTTGCCATGTATAATGAAAACATTCAATCTTGCATTAGCAATATGCTACTATAGAGGTGGATAGTCCATTAGCTAGCGAACTTGTATTGCGCGATACAGGTAAAGTGGGATGGTAGGTGCTAGATGGCGGTGCTTGTTTTCTTGTAGTTAGTGCGGCTACTATAGATATCGCTACACTACGAAACCGAAAAACTAAATGCGCCAAATGAATAGAGGTTTTTTTTTTCGTCTTTATTTACAATAAATGAGTTAGGACACGCACACTTAATAAAAAATACGAACAAGTCTGGATGCTAATCACGTAACTTTATGCCAATGACTTCAATAAAAATGTATTTATTACTGTAGGGTCAGTGTAACGCATTTCTCTATGTTATTGATACTGTATTATTTAAGCTACATTAACTTAATAAATTGACATATTTAAAAATATTTTTTGCTTGCAAAGTAGCGAAGACATTTTATCAAAGTCATAGTAATATCGGCCTTTTGACTTTCGATACGGACAACGAGCGTCTCATATTGCACCAAAATGTTATAATAATTGCACGGGCGTAATAACCGCCGCATCAAAAAGTGAGTGGTATACTTAAAGCCTCTTCTTTGTTTTGCACTACGTATAAACTAACATTGAAAGGTGATATTCCACTTGATATTTCTGCAAGCTAAATTTAGCCAATCGAAAACTGCAAAACTATTTGATGACATGAGTGGATGTCATACACTGTATAACATTTGCAAACACATGAGCTTTGCCCTAGCCCCACCAGGGGCGCAGGTTGCTTAGTAGTGCATACTCCCTCGCCTTCCAGAACCTTAATTAGCAAAGAACCTTCCGATGCCCTCGTGGGCTGGAAGACCGAGAGGCCCGCGAACTGTAGAGCGACAGTTCAAACTCTCCAAAAAACTAGTCACTATCCCCCGTCAGCGTCCGCCCTGAGCCGAGGTCCAAGTCTCACAGGGGGCGTAGCAAGGTTGTAAGGTGATAGTCAAGGATTTAGTTCAGGGGAGACCTAAACAGAAATTTTGGTCCACAAGAAGTTTTTTTGGAGGACAGTACTTTTTAAAAGTTTTATCATTTCTGAGGATACTGTTGTTGATTGTAGCTGAGTTGCTAAGCGTAAAGTTGTCTTTATTATTGAATAATAATAATGAATTTAGGAATTCATCAATAAAAATCGGTGTTCATTATTGGTAGGTCATAATTTAATGCAGTTTTCTTTTATTATTAAACATTTGCTTCTGCTTTTACTTATTAATATGACAAATGGAATATTGTTTGATATCTAGATTAAATATCTATACTGTGAAACTATTTTAAACAACTTTTATATTTCCATCAGCATTTTGTACAACAATTAATTGCTTAAAATAGATTTTTCAATAATTGTAAATTTAAGCAATAAAACGACATGGCGGGACATAAGATTATAAGCTGGTATTATGTATATATAAGTATTAGAAATCTTGTGACCATAAAAAGTAGCTTTCATCTTTGTCCTCTTCCGTAATTTATTTAATGATGTTTTATTCCATCTCTCATAATATTAGTTGTGAGTTGATCACTCTTAAGTAACTTATGGAGGTGTTTCAAATGAGTCGTAAAAAGAATCCTGCTTTAAGATGTAGGCCACAACAGTTCTTTCTTATATATTTAAGTATGTACAAATAGTTTAAATAAATACTAAAATTGTCTTTCAACGAAGTATTATCAATCGCCATATTAAAACATCGAAGACAAACAATAAATATACAAAAAATTATTGTTATGTAATTAATAATTATTTAGCTCTTTCAATATTTTCAAAATTATATTATTTTTCAGTCCGTAAAAATGGCCGCGTATAGTACTTACTGCAATGCTTTCAATATAATATATATTCAATAAAATGCGCAAAATTGTGTGCCACTTTCTTTATGATACAAACAAAGGAGTTATATCTTCATATAAATACTAAAAGAAACAATGCACACGATCACACGCACTCGCGATAATAATTAACTACACTATCTCTTAATGACAATAATGTTACGTCACTGTAAAAGGACTCATTCGAATTATTCCTTTGTTTGTATCATATCAAAGAAGAATAGCAGCTTATTGCGATACACCTTTTCTTATCCATTGCCAAGCAAGTCACATTCCGAGGGTTCTCATTTGTCTTATGACAGAAGAACATCAGTATTAATCTAATATTTTAATCTATAATTGAAAATAAATCACAAAGTTTTCCTTATCTTTGTGCTTATAATTACAAGTTTATTTATACCATTCCTAAGACAACATCAATGTGATATTGCCTTGGCATTTGAATATCATGGTACAGAATTTGCTAGACTTCTTTGCTATACTTTGTATGCGACTATACATAACTAAATGTTATAAATATATGAACATTTACAAATGTCATTTAACTAATTAAATATTTTGGATAAAATTGCACTACATGTAACGCGTATTAAGATTGCGCTCACATGTTTTAAATATACATACCTACCGACTGCAAATGTTTATTATATTTATAACAAATTTAATTATAGCAACGAATATTGCGCGATTTTATTGTACAATACTTTTGCGTTCAGCCTTGTACCTTACTAACGGAAAGTGTTAGGCTTAAGACCCGTAATTGTATTAAAAATAATACAGATTTTTTTTCATATAATTATGTATAGGAAAAAGTTTTCACTGCAAGCTATGGATTAAGAAATGGATTGAGGCAGGTGCCTATGTACTAAGGTTGACCATTTTGTTTTATTATAGCTATGTTACAGTCATTGTACCAGTTGAAACTAGTTTGTGTCATAGTGTACATCAAATTTATCAAATTTGACTATGAAACTCAGACAAAACGAAACAGGTATATCAAGTTTTGACCAGTCAGATACTTCAATTAAAATTAGTTTTGATAAAATCTGATGAATTTCAGTCAAATATTATTTTAATGACAGAAAAATTCGAGTATTTGGTAAACAAAATGACGCAAAGTTATTAATTCTTGCACCATGTTGAGTTTTATATGAAAATTATTATTGACTGACATTCCAGTGTACTGGATAAAGTTATTGACCATAACATCTACATAAAACAATGGTTATAGCGAAACAAAAGTCAGTCATAATTACTGAATATGACAATAAATCATAGATAGTACAAAATAAACAATTAAACCGAACACCTAACATTGAAATGTTAACTCAATAAATATTTTTTAACATTTAATTTGGCAGTAAAATTTAAGCTAAAGTTTTTAACATTCTACAATAAATAAAAAGATAAAAATATCAAGTGTTCCGTTTCTTTGTCTGTTGTAATTAGTGACTGTCGCGATGGGTAACAAACAGCAAGACATATTCTGCATATAATTATTAAGGACAAAGATAAGCAATATGCACCTATACTTTTATTGCACTCAATCGATTGATTTAAACCAATCATATATCATAATAATCATGTTATCAATTGTTTTAAATAAATTAGTACAATTCTCGAATATAATTTATTTAAAAGCATGCTTTTGTGGTGACAAATATTTTTTAGCCACGTTAGTGTCCACTTTGTTGATCTATGCTTAGAGTAGAATGATAAGGCGAAAAGAATTTAATATTTCCAGAATTGAATCGAAAAGTTGTTTATACGTTATATGTTCAATAAATAAGACTAAAAACAAGTGACAAAATATCTTGCTTGCTCTTTTGTTTTTCTAACCATAAGATTCTCTTATCATGGTCAAAGAAGTGAAGTCACTTTTGTACTAGTATGTTTCCATATTACACAATTAAAATTAACAAATAACACCTTCACTTGTTGAATTAAGTTTCCTTAAAAACAGCCATTAAAGTGAATTTTACCATACATATCTTTTTCAATGTTTATGACACAATAATCACATAAGTAATGCAGGATATGAATTGCTTTGTACATGATACATAAGTTTATTACACAGCTAATATATAAAACTAAATATTTTTTTGTATTTTATAATAAGATTTCTATTTGTCTGAACATTATACATCAGTCACTTGTCGACAGCCAATGTATATTATTGTCAGCATAACGCTCAGAGCGACGCTCACATGACTAATGTGAGCGTCGACCGGCGCCTGCGCATATCAGCCGAGATAGTGGTTACAGACATACAAGGACTACAGGTAGACAGTCGGAAGCAACTAGTACAGTAAGTATTATCGAGAATATTTCAACATAAATATGGAATGTAGTAAACACTAAATTGAAAAAGACCCCGGGTTGTGGCGTTCGGCCATAATTATTCTAAAATATTAAATTAGAGACAATATTTACAATAAAATAGTAATTATGCAACGTAAATTAATATTCTTTGCGTTTACTGTACTGATATGCATCCTTTCTCAAACGACTATAAACAAATATACAAGTTGTTTAAACACAGATTTATAGCTGCTGGATAGAAATTAAAGTTTAAAATAGGTCACTTAAACATGAAACTGTACACCGCAAGACATCAGCTCCTCGGCGGCGCCGCGGGCGGGCGGCCCGGAGACCCCTCGGACATCACGACAATACACTTAATCGTCTCCATCCGAATCAATTTCACCTAAGACAACACACTCCGACGCAGACTCCACAACGTTACATCTCTTCACTCTCATCTCAGTCTTGGCGTTCGCGAAACTCACAGACGGCGCTCGGGGCCCGAATAAATAAATAGCAAGTCTATAATACTCCGGGCGGGGCGGCCGTCCCGATAATGGAATGTAAGCGAGAAGTGGTGGTGCGGCGGTCAGGCGTCGGGCGGCGGGCGCGGCGGGCGCGGCACCATGACGCAGGGCGGCGCGGCGGGCGCGGGCCGCGTGGTGCGCGCCCACCAGCGCGTGGCCTTCTGCAGCAGCCCGTCCTTCTTGCGCCGGCCCTCGCCCTCCGCCTCGCCCTCCTCGCCCCGCGCGTCCCCGCCCCGCGCCTCGCGCGCCTCCCGCCCGCCGTCCAGCGCCCACGACGGCACGTCGCTCACGCACTTGTTCGGAGGCGGCTGGAAGCTGCTTCTCGTCAGCTCGGCTTGCTGGAAACCACAATGTTGAACGTCAACTTTCATCTTTATATACCGCATGCATGAAGAAGCGAGGCGAATTTATAGACATCCACTATATTAATAACGCCTAAAGAAGAATATGATAGAGGGCTTAAATTGCGCGATATCAATTAAGGTAAACTACTTTAATTGGAAAATAAGAGTACGCGATGCCAAATAAGAAGTACCGACAAAATAAGTTTAAAAGTATCCTACTCAGGGGTTTGCAGGGTCGGCTCACTCTCTAAGTATTTACTTTAATACAGTTTAAAGCCCCGTGGATATAAAGGGCTTTCCTCTTTCCTTTAGTTGAAAAGAATCGTCAGTACTAATGGCAATGAATAGTTTAATTACTTACTTACTTAACTAGGTAGGGCACCTGAATAGTGATAGACCAGGGCTCCAAAAATGTATGGTCTGGGAGTGTTACAAAAAGGACAGGAAAATGACGGCAGTAGAGGATTGCGGGCAGATTGGAATTCATTGAATGGCGATGGAGGAATATAATACAGTACGCACCTGATAGGGGACTCGTAACTGTAGATGCACGTCCTGCCCGTACTCGCCGTCCGGTAACTGTATGCTGGGCGGCAGGCCGAGGCGTTCTGCGGCAGCCGCAGACCGCGCGCGCGTCTCTTGCTCCACCATCTCTTGCAGCCGCCCCACCATGGCCTGCAACCTCTGCTGCTTCTCCCATTCCCTGGAAATTTAAACAACAAAATAAGTTCATGTTTTAATTAAATTGTAGTTAATTACTAAATCAACCTTTCCAGAACTCTCTAAATCCTTATCGTGGTTAGTTGATATCAGATGTTGTGGGTATTTTATTTTTGATATTGACGAGGCGAAGTATTATTTATTTATTTATTTAACCTTTTGCACAATGACAGTACATGGCGGACTTAATGCCATAGGCATTTTCTACCAATCAACCATAGGGTGGTGCAGAGAAAAGTGAAAGGTGCACGGAAGTAGTAGATAGGTCTTTAATTAACTACTGTATTGGTAGGAAAAAATAATAATAACGTAATATCTATGACTACATTCTAATAATACACATATAATATAAATACTATACTAAAAGGTGATACTATATTTATTATAGGTTTATAATAATACTATATTATACTATAAGTACTTTACATAATCATAAACAGAACTCATCGCTGAAACGACTCTGAAAGTTGAAGAAGTATGTGTTTTCACAGTTATTTTTATTATTAATGAATGATAATGTAATGATTCATTCTGGCAATATATTTAAAAAGAACAATTTTGGTTAGTAGGAGTTAAAAAATGGTAAATGCGTATAACTGTTACTTTAATCTAACTAACTATTCAGTGCACATCCTGTCTTGGCTAAGTTATATACTTATGCCCTTATGTATAGACTTATATAACTGTACTTGATTGTAAAACATTTGTGAAAGCATGATACCAAATCTAATCGAATTGTGTATAGACAAAGACATAGTCAAATATGATAGTTTCAACATTTTACAGGCAATTGTATGTGAAGAGAAAATTGTAATTACTTAAATAATGGTAATTACTTAAATAATGTTATCAATATGATACAGAATTATAAAGTAATCGAAAAATGTTTAAAAGAAGGTTATGTACAGAGAAAACAATGTTTTAGTGGTATTTCTTTCAATTACTGTTCATATCTTGTAGACATAGTATTTCCTAAATACCTTGCTTATTTCGTCAAATAACATTTTGTTAGTCATGTCTGTTACACATTTTAATATCAGTAATGTCTGACAATTTCTGGTCAAAACCAAAGTCTTACAAGTTGTAGGATTTTTTGTTACAAGCTATAGCTAATAATATTTAAATGATTTCAAAACTTTAAACTTTAAGAAATTGGTCAAAGATTGTCATACAATTAATTTTGGCATTTACTAGGAACCTTCTTTTTGGTGCCTTTGGTTCATATTAGCTGAAGCCGAAAACGTTTTTATTTGGTTGATGGCTTTGGTCATACACCAACTAGCTATTAGACGTACAAACTGTGAAGGGCGACAGTCAGTATGGTAGTATGTTTACGGTAGGTGACAAGCATTTGTGTGAAGCACAGATATTTCTTCTAAGTCTGGGTATGCTTTGTGTCCGTGAATTACCTATGTGTTTGTATAGTTTTCTGCGACACATGAATCCATGTGTACGGACTTGGTGTAAGAGTTATGTTTAAAAAATATCTTAATTCCATGCACTACACATATTGATTTTCTGTGTAGTGTGACAGGAAATCAATCTGGGGATATTAGGTATAAACAACTTAAGACAAGTGTTTCTAAACTTGAACCATAAAGTTCATGATGATAGAAGGAGGTTAGAACTCACAGTGCGGAATGGTGATGTCTGTGATCGTGCCGTAGGCGCGGTCCCCCCGGCGCGCCCAGCCGCTCCATGCCCGCGCACCCCGGCACTTGAACCGAGAGCATCTGCAAATCACAACACACTACTCTCACTTATGTGGTTATCCTCGACATCAATATTGTATCACTACATGTACATTATGTTTTTATTTACATATGTTATTAGACAACATAAAAACAGGTATGTTTAGATTGTTTTCTAAAGTGCTTTAGGAATGTATGTATGCATGTTAAATTTAAATATTAGGTCCAAGTCTGTTATTGGTGTAGTAATTAATTTATATAGTAATAATCTTATCTACATACAATCCAGTTAAAGTAATCTTAGTTTAGTCGCATTACTATTCTATGATTAAATTGAATATTTTTACATGTTAAACGACTTATATTATTTATAAGGTACTGTTAAATTCTGATAATAACTCCATATATTTTTTTAAAAGTAGATTATGTAATCTAATAAATTATAAATAAATACAATAGCAATTAATAACACACATAGGGACCTATATGGTGAACCTGTGGGCTCCTATAAGTTTTTACTTTTAATAATATTTTAGACTGCTATAGGAATTCTAATGCTATGATAGATAAATTATTAATATATTTTATGACAGATTTGCTAATAATATTAAAATTGTTTATTTTCTTTACTTATTTAATTAAAATTTAAATACCCATTGTATTTAAAATAGGTAAATAGTGTAATATATAGTAGTAGTATATAGTAAGTTAAATAATTTTAAGAATAGTTGCTTTATTATAAAATAGCGGCCCGCCCCGGCTTCGCATGGGTGGACTTTTATACCCTACCCCTACCCTACCCTACTCTACCCATACCCTACCCCTACCATACCCTACCCTACCCCTATCCTATCCTATCCTACCCTACCCTACCCTACCCTAACCCCCCCAAAAGTGCCTTCCCAATGTCCTTCTCCCAGTTCTTAGCTACCTCCCTACCAATTTTCAGCCAAATCGGTTCAGCCGTTCTTGAGTTATAAATAGTGTAACTAACACGACTTTCTTTTGTTTTTAAAATGTATTCTGCTATTCAGGGCGGAGACAAATCCAACGAAACAAAAACCATGAAAATTGATCCAGCCGATCTCGAGTTATAAGTGTTATAACAAACCCATCTTTGTTTTATATATATAAGATAGATTAAAAACTATTTTATAGGTAGTTAAATGGTCTTGACCATAAAATAATTTATTTGGATAAGGATTAATATAAACACATAAATAGCATGGTTTGAATTTGGTTAGCATTTTCATTAATTTTTAAAATGAAAAAAGTTGTTGTAGTGACATAACTACAATAGTTGGACACATGCTACCGCGGAGTTTTTTGTAGACATTATGATGTTCTTCAATATTGTTGTACATTATTTTGTTCTATCGCTAATAGTTTCGGCAGCGCATTCGACGAAAGACATTTTAAGACTCATTTTTCTACACCTTCGGTTACATTGTTCAAATTTTACCAAGGATCCCAAATTTTTTTCAAAATGAAATTTAGCCTATGTCAAATTGGAAAAATGTAGCATTCTATTGGTGAAAGAATTTTTTAAATCGGCCCAGTCCTTTTTGAGCCTATTCATTACAAACATACAAAAATAGGTACAAATCTTTCCTCTTTATAATATTAGTGTAGATGTAGATATAACTGTTGAAATATAATAATCAACTACTATTATTACAGTAGACTTGGCCCGCCATTTGAATAGTACCTATGCTTATGAGAACTAAAATTTCATTTTATAAGTAATAACATATTTTAAGTGATAGTTATTATTATTATCTAGTATCCAATAGCCTTAATGTATTTTGCTATATTTGTCTAGTCTGTTTCTGATATCAAAATTAAGTAGAAACAATTTTATAAGCAACTGGCTGACCCGCATGGTTTCACCCGAGTAGATATTGCTCTTGTGCAAACAGAAAGCTATATTATTTGTGAGCCTATATTTAAAGACGAGGTGTCTTTAAATGTAGGCTCACAAATAACATGGCTTTCAAACATAGGGATATATTTATGTATTTGGCCACAAGGTTTTCGGTACTTCATCATCAACAGCCCGTTTACGTCCACTACTGAACATGGGCCTCCTCTTAAGACCTTGGCAAGCCAGGATCGTTGAGGGATATTGCCATAATCACCACGCTTGGCAGACGGATTGGTGATCGCAGTAAGATGTAAACCTTCAGCTTATAGATGCTGCTGCCCATCCATCAGCTATATGTCCCTTAGTCGCCTTTTACGACACCCATGGGAGGACATGGGGTGGTCTATTCTAAGCCGGAAACCACACGGCAATCGGTACTTCACTGGGCATAATTAAACTTTTAACATGCAATCCAAACAGGCTGATTGCAGCTACAATTTTAGATCAGCAAATAAACTGATAAAACATAAATATTAGAGATAAAGTACGTACAGCTGATTGTCATGTCTGTATATTAATATATTTCATGTATTTTACAAACTATTGTAGGTAACATTAATAAAAAAAAAGTTACATTAAATATTTAGACTTGTTCATGGATCAGTGGAGTAAATAAAAAATAAAGTACTTTTCTTTATGCAGATCCATATAAGCATTTCAATATTTCTACAAGGGTTGTCAAACCAAAGAATAAAACAATCTAGGCAAGACAATTCTTTATGTACTACCCATATGCATGACTTGGTTTCTCTGATATTACCAAGTTTATAATTTTGCATTAATATAACATTCAGTTTGGTATAACAAGATGTCATGAATTATTATTGATGACTATTATATAATATTTCTTGTAGTGCACATTCAGTAGCACCTGAAATAACAATGAAAAGCTATTTTTATACATATTTGTTACTAAAATTATTATTAGACCAAAAAATGAAAAATATAAAAAATAGCTTTTTAAATTGGTAATTTAGTAAACTCTGAATTACCCTGATTTAAGAAGCAACATTTTATAGCCATTAAGAACAATATTCAAATGCGCTGAGTACTGTGGTGAAGTTTATTTTGTGGTATTAACAATTTAATTTGATAATATGAATATGTCATACTAATATTATAAATGTGGACCGCTTTTGGATGCATGTATTAATTTTGTATAATATATTACAAACTCTTTAAACATTATTTGGTATATAAACATAGATTTATTGTATTTAATAAGCATAATTAAACTTAACACTGGAGATGAGAGAATTTAACTAAGATCAATCTCCACTTTTAACTAGTAAAGCATAAAATATTATTATTAACTAACTCTTAAAAAACTATATTTACAAATTTAATTTTGATTCGCAAAATTTCATATCCATTTTAAAGGTTTTTTTTAAATAAAATTTTAACTAAATTTGATTAGAATAAGTACACTAGTATGGAAGTATTTATCTTCTGATAAGAATCAATATTGTTAAATAATGGGTTATAGGTATGTCTCTGTATCTATATATATCCTTCTAATATTATAAACGCGAAAGTTTGTAAGTATGGATGGATGTATGTTACTCTTTCACACCAAAACTACTGAACGGAATTGGCTGAAATTTTGCACGGGCATAGGTTATACACTGGATTAACATATAGGCCACAAAACATCACGCTCCAACCCACTGGAGCAAAGTAACGCGGGTAACCGCGGGGCTCAGCTCGTCTGTTATATTGTTGGAATTAAAGGTGATGGTCTGAGTTGCACTATAGCATATATTTTTGACAATGATAAAAAAGTTGTATAAAATATGACAGACACACTAAAATGTTGAATAGACAATGTTCCTTGCATGTTAAAATAAAAAATTAAAATGGACCCCTTCATTGTTTTTAATTAGAAGCTTTCAGAGTATTCAAGTCCCTTAATATTATGCTATTCCCTATGAATATTTTTTGTTATATTTCAAGATATTAAATAATACATATAATCTTGTTATGTTATGTTTTCCAAACCCATGTCACCCATGGGAACATCTTCATTAAATATATGAAGAGGATCCTATGTTTCAACTAGATAACTTATATTTTTTAATATGCATTTTAATTGTGTTTCAAGTAAAACCAATTCTAAAATTTTAGATTATAATAAAAATATGCAAAAGAGAATTATTTAAATAAAATGTTTTCAGTTTTTATGTTTCTTATTTGTATAATTAATTAGTTGCAAAAGTATGTTTAGTACTATCCACTGACTGATATATATACATATTATACATTTGAAAGAAAGGTGAAAAAATATGTTAAGTAATACCTAAAAAACCCAGACACTAACTATAGCTACATTTTTGTAATTATTTATCAGATAACAGATAAATTTTAATATTAAACAGACATTAGTCACTGTTATATTATCATAAATTTATGTAACATGTGATGGTATTGGTAAGTCTAATATTATCATCAAGTACATTTAATTCAATATCGCAATGTGATATTATAATAACATTCACACTACACTAAGAAGTGTAAATGTTATTGTATATCACTAGTGATATGATAACTATATTATTTATTTTACATTATTATTTACAACAGCATATACATGCCTTTATACCAATATTAATAAGTAGGTATTCATATTTGATTGTTATAGTACTATTTGGGATTTGTCAAAGACAGAGGACTGTGATTAAAATAAATTTAATAACCTTATGATATGTGAACAAATTATGAGGAACACTTTCCCAAGTTGTGCACATATTATTGAGTTGGCATGTCGCGACTACGATACACCAAGAGGTGATTACGGAACTGTCTGTCATGAAAATTTATTTAAATTCACACAAACAACGTCTGGGTGTGACGTCGCTATCGGCGCGCCTCTTATCACTTGGCACTTGGCACGCTCCCGCCGTCTCGCGGCCATCCGAGTCTCCTCGGGCCTCACTCTAGTCCAGTACAAACATTCTTTTCTCTTTATATCCCGTTTATTTACTTGTATCCTTTGCAATTTTGTTTCAACTGTCACCTCGTACGTAAAATTGACATCATCGTAACCGTGTGCACTAACTCGCAGTGCAATTAAACAATATTGAGCCCCGTACATTGCCTAATTATGTAAATTTTAATGACTTTCAACAACTACTTACTATTTGAAACAGTGTCGTCCACAATTCTTGTAGGTTTTCCACCTATTGATGACAGTTAGTGATGTGCTTAAATCCAAATTCAATGGCACAAATCGAGACACAATTATGTGAATCGATCACGAACAGAAAATCTATTAATTACACTACACAGTCACTGACATTGCATTTTTGTTTTGTTGAAGCAGTAAATATTTTTAACAAAACAATCACAGAGCACTATAGAGATTAGCGCATTTACAATAATTAACTATCATTCACTAATAAATAAAAATATGTTATTCAAGGCATCAACACTATAAAAATAAAACTATTTATTAAGAATAACGTATAAATTCCACTATCGCGTGTTTTGTGATGGAGTTTCTTAACTCCTTTTATCATATTGGCAGAAAGACGCCTGCCATCGAGCGAGTCTTGTTGTTCAATGACGCGGACGGACGCGGCGCGGTGTTCGCAGTCGCGTAGCGGGGAGGGCAGGACGGCGGGCGGGCGGTGCACCGGCTAGCGGCTGCCCCGATGTCGCCGCACACCAGCATGATGGTAGTGTGGCGTTTTTCTCGCACACATACATATAATCTGTCTAGTTCACTTTGTGTGCTTGTAGCTACCTTGGTAGGTGTGATATTCATACGATGTCCCTAGGGTTAATAGTGTGCGTTTAGTAGTAAGTATAGCGTGTGTGTGCATACAAGGTGGCACACATGTACGAGAAGCTCGATTGCTGCTACCGTCGTCGTAGTTGTTATATATGCGCACCTATAACTGTAATAAGTAGTGAACGATGACGCGTTTGTCGGCTCGCGAGACGAGACGGTTGGCATTGCTCAATGATCGGGTTGTAGTCATAGAATGTACGTAACCAATAAACATAGTTACTCGATTATTTTGGTTTTTTATTCCCTGTATTTCTGAGACATGACTTAGTGAACCTTAAAAAAAGTTGGTTGGTTTAATTTTCAAGATTCACTGGGCAGTAGGTAGGTAATACATTGTTGATGTGGTAGGTAAATACCAAAGTATCTACCATTAGGTACCTACCTACTCCATCGTTTTGCATGTAGGTTTATTTGTTGGTAGCTGATAATGTCCAAAAGTCTTCGCAAGTCGGTACCCGTTCTTTAGGTAGGTGCCTATATAGGTAGGTATAGCTATGTACCTTTTTGATTTTGTGTGAAATTTTATTGTGTCAAAATAGGTACATAGATGTAAGGATTTTGTTGCACATTGCAGATCAACTGTCATATTTTATTGAATCTATATATATAAAAGAAAGTCGTGTTTGTTACAACACTTATAACTCGAGAACGGCTGGACCGATTGCCATGGTTTTTGATTTGTTGGATTTGTTTCCGTCCCGAATAGAAGAATACATTTTAAAAACAAAAGAAAGTCGTGTTAGTTACACTATTTATAACTCAAGAACGGCTGAACCGATTTGGCTGAAAATTGGTAGGGAGGTAGCTAAGAACTGGGAGAAGGACATAGGATACTTTTGGGTAGGGGTAGGGTAGGGTAGGGTAGGGTAGGGTAGGGTAGGGGTAGGGTAGGGTAGGGGTAGGGTAGGGATAGGGTAGGGTAGGGGTAGGGTAGGGGTAGGGTAGGGGTAGGGTAGGGGTAGGGTAGGGGTAGGGTAGGGTAGGGGTAGGGTAGGGGTAGGGTAGGGGTATGGTAGGGGTAGGGTAGGGGTAGGGTAGGGTAGGGGTAGGGTAGGGTAGGGGTAGGGGTAGGGGTAGGGTAGGAGCAGGGTAGGGTTAGGGTAGGGGTAGGGTAGGGCAGGGGTAGGGTAGGGCAGGGGTAGGGTATAAAAGTCCACCCGTGCGAAGCCGGGGCGGGCCGCTAGTTTAATAATAAACGTACCTACTTACTGCCTATTTTGAAGAATACGTACGCGGGCGCGATTTAAGAATGTATACACACACATTACACCAATCAGACATTAACATCAATCCACTGGTTATGATTATGATTGCATTGAATAGACCTGAAACTTCTTTAAAAGACGTGGACCCAAAAGAACTCATTTCGAAACAGGCATTAGTCACTTGATTAGGGAACCTACCTGAACTGATTGTTTGTAGGTATGCAATTTAGTAGATACGTAGGTATAGACCTATAGGATACCTACTGATACCGAGCTTTGCTCAGATAATCCTATTATCGTCTGTCATCATATCAATCTAGGTACATTCCGTATAATCTAGTGTAAATGTGTTGTATTGAAGTGCATTTTTGTTCACAAACAAATGATACGTACATACATTATATTTGATAAGGACTAATATTGTACATTTACTTTTGTTTTATCTGTTTTATTCGTGAGATAGGTATATTCTATCAAAAAATATATATATGAGATAGTATCAACATTTGAAGGTAAGTACGTAAGTATTGAATATTGTGACAAAAATAATAACTTGTACCTATGATAGGTAGATAGTAAATACAAAATTACACTTCTGATTCCACATCTAATCAGAAGTAGAATTTTGGATATTTTTAAACATAATCATTAGTTTACCTGAATGAGACATAAATGTAGGTAGGTATCATATAGAATTATTTAAATGGAACGTCAGAGAAGAAAGAACGTCAGATTTAACCTAGATTATTAGGGTAGGTAAACTGTATTAGGTACACTATTGTATATTCTAAGGTACCAACGTGATTTAAACTTTCCCACAAAATCTCTATTTATGTCAGCCTATGGTCCATACTTTTATTAGGTAACTTTAAATGTACAAAACAATACACTATGCATTCACTTTTTTTAAATAAAAGCTTGGATGTTGATTTCATGGGCGCCACTAAGATTTTTTAAGCAAATGCATAAAATGCTGTTGGTTATTTTGGAATTTATGTGGAATTCGTAAAAAACCCTCAATTGTTAGCTTGGTCTGAGGTAGGTATAACATTTGAAATCGCAATCAATAGTTTACTTAATTTCAAATGTAAGAATACATTTAAATATGTAAGTTATGATTGGCAGACATCAGAACACTCCTAAGCGGTTAGTTTCGGTCATCTAATGATTTAGTTTAAAACTATTTGGTGTACCTTATTTGGTTTCGGGTTACTTTGTTTTTGTTATTACATAAACAAACAAACCCAAATTTTTTTCAGAGCCTTTAGCCCCTTAATTCTACCTCTCAAAAAATTCGCATGTGTCGTTACAAGCCTCCTAGATCTATTACAGTGGGTGGATTCTATGATTGGTATAGGTAAAAATAAAATTCTAGGCCTCAGAAGCATAAGGACGGATGTGTTTTATACTTCAGAAGCATTTGATCGTAAATTTCACTTTACGATAAAGGCACATAATTTAAGACGAATGTTTCTGACGTTTATTAATGGCACATCAGATCGTAGCCATCGACAATAACTTACGGGGTTGGCGGCGGCGGCTGCGGCGGCAGCGTGGCGACGGCGCAAGTGCGGGCGGGCCAGCGCGCCCGCAGCCGCGCACAGCAACACGGCGGCGCCAATGCATGCGCCCGCCCACCACCACTCTGGAATAAAACGAATATATGGATGAGACACATTCGTACATACTCATACTTAAAATAAAGCATAGCACGCAACGGGAAGATTCTGACCCCTTATTGAAAGGCTAAAGCGATTCTGACTAGTACGATCTTGTAGTAAGTAGCTTTCCCCAAAAACTACTTTACTGCGACCGATCTTGCATACATATCTACCGCTCTACCGTTTTACAATACGATAGAGATGTTGTTAAATTATTGGGGTCTTAAATTTAGATAGGTACATGTTGGGTTACCTATTATGTTGGGCTCATATTAGTCATATGAGCCGCCACAAGGCTCCGAAGCTTAAATGCGAGCAAGTAACAGCTGCTAGTGATTTTTAACGCGACCGGGAACCCCTTTTCCCCATCCCGTGAAAACCCACTAGATAAAGTAGGTCCAGTTGTAAACACCTAGATAACTTGGTTCAGTTACGAATTATTCAGGCATATATAAAAAGTGAATTACGTGTAAACGTGTATAACTTATAAACGTGTATAAAGTTTTTTGCAGGCAGAAATGTATCACATTTGCCCTTCTGCCGCATCCATTGCGATGGTATACTACGCATACCATTAGGGGAGCATTTAACCATTAAAATCCACAGATGCTCCTGTTAAGGGCAGCGGTGGGGATATCGGAAACTGCATCGGCATGACTTGCTTTGTTATAGGAGGTTGGTATAGCTGCGAAAATTAAGTAGGAATCTAATATACGTGATTTTAGAATGCATCTTAAATAAATCAGCTTGAATATTTAATTTATTCATTAATATCTTTAGCAGGTTAATTTGGATTTCAGATACCATTACATATTTAAGAAACTAAATTCTGTAGGCTAGGTATGCTAGTAGTGAGGTAGGTATTGTTACTGTAAGTTATAACATTAGGACATATATTTTTGAATTATTACTATTGTTTGATGACCTTTTGATATAAATAGTGCTAGTAAACATATGTTTGTTTTTATATCCTGTTACTACAAAATATTTTTTTAATAAGTACGTATACCTTTTTTACTATTAATTATATTTTGGCTAACATTTTGTTCGTAGTCATTTCGTAGCATGTATAGCCACCGTGGTAGCGCTGCGTAGCAACTAAGATCGCATCGTAGCATGGTAAATTGGAATTTTTGCTCGTAGCCAATGTTACGGTTCGTTCTCACTACCCGTTTTGCTTTTTACTACATCCTGTAAAATTAAATAGCATGTTGGTTCTTATCGTCTTTTATGTGCAAAGAAAAAACATACGGTAGTATAAACATTTGCTTTGTAAGTAGGTATGCCATTTAATCGAATTTGTTTTTCACTTTACTGTGTCATTTAGTTTTCAATGCAAAGACTGAACAGCGAAATTGCTACATTTCCTGGATACTGCAAATGCTAGGGTGATAGTGCAAATATACTATTAAACACTATTTTCATACACTCTGTGTTACAATCGCGCGTGCTAAGAGGCGAGAGTTCGTTTCTGCATTGAGAACGGTCCGTAACGCCAATATAAGTACAACTTTTAGTAAGTATGTATTTATTTTTAGACAGTCACAATAGTAGGTTATATTAATGTATGTTTATTATAGCCACATGTGCTACTCTGTATAATATAAGGCGCGAATTCTCAGCGTTAATGTAATTGTTCATTTTATGCCATTCTATTTTTGTTGTGAGTTTGTTTGCGTGGTCGGGCTAAATATAACCATCCTTAACCAGAATATCTCCGATGACGGCCGAAGGAGGATCGTACGGATGTTTCCATAATTTAATCGTTATAATTTTATTTTATACCTGTCCGCTTATAATATATTTACTGCTTTGTTTTTTGTATAGTGTAAATGTTTCGGTCTCGTAACTATGAAGATAATACCTATGTATCAGCATGGACGAGTATAGGTTTATTATATAACGGTTGATTATATCCTAGATATTAATATTTATATGCGTATATTTGTGAGCATGGATCGCTTGATGTTTGTATGATTTTCAAACTTATACTATTGAACTGACTTAGTTGAAACGTGTATAGTTAAAAAGCTCGATTGGCAGATTAAACAATACAATACTATTCAATAGAGTAAAGCTCAGTTGCTTTACTCCATTGAAGAGTAAAAAAACGTAGTAGTTTTAAAGTGTTAAAGCTTTAGAATACGACACGCTTGACTTCTCATATATTACTAACAGTGAAAGTAGGTATTTTTTTATTTTTCGTATAATTAAGGGATATTTAACTAATTACCTAAATAATATTTATCTTCCCAGTCTTTGTTCCAATTTAATAGAAATAAATACATTTAAATAAATTAGTTTTTACCTGGCGGCAATCATTTACGAAGATTACTAACTTCAATCCAACTAGTACTTAATTGTGGTGAAAAATTGTTTATTTCTTGTACCTAGTTGTAGATTTCCCACGACAAAAAAAACCATTTGTTAGGTTGGCTAGCTAATTTATCAACTCTCAGATTTTAGCCCTAGAATTGAATATAAGACAGATGTAATCCATTAATTCTTAAGGAATTGAAATACAACGTCTCAATACTTTAAAAAGATTTATAGATGATTCGTTCAAATTTCTTAAGTAGAAGATAAGAAAAATGTTAACATTTTATTCTTGCGTAAGCTTAATCGGTGGTTCGTTGTCCCTGTAAGCACCCGAAATGGTCTGCGAAGCAATAAGGAATATGAGTAGCTTATAATAACTGGACACATGCACCAGCATGAGCTAGAGTCGGTTTTATGCCAGAACCGTCTTTGGTTTTCAAGTAGCAAATAACTAAGGATCCGGAGGTACGTGTAAAGTAATTACTTAAAAAATAATACGTCTGATGGACATCGCGCTTCGGCTTGACAGTATATGTTTAAAACATAAAACGAAATTGAAGTCTTCGATAAAACGTGTATAGCCATAATACAAATAAACGTAAAGCTAATATAATTCGGATATTGTTACAGAGAAGTTATAGTACCAAGAGAATATTTCTCCATGAATAGTCCTTTTCTGAACTAAATTATGGGCACAAACCATCATCCACTGTAGGACTACCATGCAAAAACACATCTGTGTGGGGATAGGATAACAATAATCATTTCATTAAAAACTACGTTTGCTTATAATGGCTGTCACTATCATAGAAAAAATGTAAATCGACCATTTACATAGCATCTGTAAGAACCGGTTAAAATCTTACTAATCTATCTATCTAACTTTATTATACGTTATCGTTTTTATAGTACGAGCTATGATTACAAGTTAATTCTAATTATAATACTTTTAAGTTGCTTTACTAACTCATCCTATGGGCATTTCAATTTATTAAATAATCTTTGAGGGGTCTCCTTTAGAATTTATTTTCTAAGGGCCATTTGTTCAATATTCTGATAAAAATTATCAGAGGAGTGAAAGTTAATGTATGGTGATTCTGTAAATTTATCCCTCTGATATATTTTATCTTAGGATTGAAAGTTAGTCCTAAGTAATAGATAAGTTGTTCCGACTATAATTGAAGATTCCATCTCTCTGATCCTAAGGATTAGATATTAGATAATGTTATGAAACCATATGCAAGCTAACTAAGCTCATTTTCAAATTAAATTACGAGCACACGACAGAACCATAATTTCAAAAGATAAGAAAAAGAATATCGACGTTTGACTTGTGATAATACGTTGTTTAGTCATGTTTTGTGAACCGATATTGTAAAGAGCAAATAATTCGGTAGCATAAAAGAGGTAACAAGCGAATGCGTCACCATGCGTCACCCAACGATTAGCATCCACCGGTTGTATCAGTGTAAAAGTTATCGGTGTCGCGGACTACCATCGGCGGTGGAGGCCAAAACAAACGGCATGTGGTCGCACGTACTCGACAAAAATTCGACATCGTTCGCCCAAGAATGCACAGTGCGGTTATTTATAGAGGTCGAGAGGAGCGCGGGGGCGGCGGCGACGTCTGGTGTCGGTCTGCCGGGGCCTGCCGCCGATCACCGAAATAGCTTCTCCAGCTGGCAATACCTGGCCACGTGGCACGAACCGCCATTCTGCTGGCTTACCTGCCCTGAGCCCTGTCGCCACCACGCGCGTTCCCATCCGACTCATGCGCTCTATATCACTCATGCATACCGACACCTACACACATCCATTAGATCATGAACATCCTATGCTAACGATTTTAATCAAAATTAGTTTTTTAAAATATTTAACCTAATAACAGCTACTATATTATAGTAAACACGAAGTCACGAGTTAGACAGCGGCGAAATGGCAATATTCTCTGGAACATGAATGTAAAATCTCTTGGCATCAGGTATGTTTGGAGCGTTTTATGATAATATGGTATTCAGAAGTAAATATTTATACTGGCTACCTGCTTCATGTAATAAATTCTTCTATATTTAAAATAGAAAAGCAAAAACAAAACAGTTTAATCCTTTTTTTCTGTCTTTGCATACCAATTATATATTTTTTTGTTTATTTAGTTAATGCGAGTTATTAACAGCGTTCAAACGAATTCTAAGTATAAATGCATAGGTCTATATTTGAGTTCTAGATGTTTAGGTTCCGTTAATATCAAATGCAATCGTACGATCCCCGAACAAATGGATTTGGTCATTAGTCGGTACATATTTATATAATTCGCTTAACCAATAATGTACAAAGATAGATACATACATCGTATGAATACATGCTGTCTACGTGTTTTGATGGTTCTTTCCTACGAATTCGTCTCTTTAATTTGTATCTGAGTACATTGCAGTGCTAGAAGTGCCAATTATATTATCAACGTACCTACAGCTTCGTTCGTACGTATGTGTTGTTTAGGTACGTCGCAGACACTTTGTATATAGTACGTACGTAATTATCTCACACTGATAATTAGGTGCGCAGTGTTTACTGTGGTTTAATGCAGTGTTCGTTTATTATTACATTATGTGTTTTTAGTTCCGTAGATAACTATTTATGGTGTAAATCGAGAGTTAACACCTCATATTACCAATTTTTACGTTTTATTTGACATTTGTTATCATTTTAAATACAAATAATTATTTACTAATTAGGTATATAATCAAGCTTAGTTCTTTAAAATGAATTTGGCATAGATGATTTAGAACAATACATACTTAGGTACAACCTTATGTTAAAAACATAAAAAAAACTCAATATTCTTAAGTAATACTCTAAGCATTTAATAAAAAGTAGGTACGTAAAACCATTGTAAGTATGAAAATGTTCTCCGAGGGTCTTTGAGGGATATTTGACCTTAACATATTATGCTGTGTTTTATATCTCGCTGTTAACGTCATTATACTACCGTAACTATAACGTTCGAAAATTAAAAACTTTAAAATATAGTCTTCCCGACCGATTTCAGCAACGGCGGCGGCCTATCAATCTCTAAGTAGATTAGTCATCAGTGCAGGATAAATTATTGTGCAAAATTAAGTGCGCAACACAGATGCACTCTGTAAAATCTAAATACCAGCCCGAAGTCAGGAGTCAGGAATTGGTAGTGTTTCACCCGGGCCTTGGGAGCACTTTCCTGGCCACAGCTGGTGCTTAGAATTTTTCTCCCGGGAAACGAATCCGGTACCGTTACGGTGGAACATATACCCCATAATTCAAAGTGAGTTAATTTCCTTTTTTTACAAGATTACTAGCAAAGTTTTGCAGTTTACTAGTATTTTTGTTAACCCCCAGTGCTAAGCTTAAATGCTTGTTTAGAGAAAAATTAAGAATTTATTTATTTTTGGAAAGGTTAAATATAATGGGTAAATAAGTAGATACTAAGCATGCAAATGACGTAGCGGAGCATTGTCAGACATTGCACATTGCTCCGAGGGTCTCGGGTCGCAGGTCGACCCCCGCGGCACAAATATTTGTATGACCTAAACATGTTTGTTCCGTGTTGGCGAGATGTGTGGGTGTTATGTACGTATGTAGAGATGAACGATAGTACACAATAATAATGTGGGTACTTCTATGTTTCTATTATTTGTAGTGTAAACAATACAAATAATTGAAATTTCTGTATTTTTTTTTATATACATCTCTTGCACTGGGGATTTGTGTGGGTTTCCTTGCTGTAAACCGTGGTACTTTACAAACACATAATTAGTGGACACAAAAATCACAATAGGAATTGAAGACAGAACACCAGGTCTGGGAAGCTACTACCGTAACCACTGAGCCACTAGCGTAGTCATAACATGTTCATAATATCTTATCAATGATTTAATTATTCCCTCCTTATATAGTTTTTCATCATTTGAACTGACCGATTCAAATATGAAGTTAGAATTCATATTTGAATCGGTCAATATGAAGTTAGACTTCACATTTGAATCGGTCAGATTTAAACAATATTTGAATAGGTTATCTACTTGTAATTAAATCACAATTATGACGAAGTTAAGTTAACTATGCCAAATTGCGTATGTTTCTTCACTACATTTTCTTTATCCCTAAATAATCAATGTTCAGAGACTCATCTATATTTCTCAAATAACTAAATAATTTACAGTTTGTGTTAAAACGATCTATTTTTTTTTCTCTTGGAGAAATTGAGCTTAAAAAACTAGAAATTCGATGTCCAAATAGAATAGACCAACCTTGCCAAACATCTAGTGGTAGACATCTAGGTATTTGGTACATTACCTAGATGTATATACCTACCTAGCTATACGTAGACTACTCTTTGAGAATTCAAAAAGAAAATTATAGATTGCCACTTGTAGACCGATCTCTCGCACGCCAGCAACTGCCCTAAAACGAGGTCCAAATCTCAAAGGGGGCACCGGTTGCTTAGTTTGTCGTTTGTAAACTATTTATTAAGGCTGTAGCCCTGCTCACCTTTATGCCCGGTGAAGTAGCACAAGCAAGAAACTATTTTATAGGGTAATGTATTCGGTTTTATAACAAACTCCCAAATAATATTAGATAACTATCTATCTGATAATAAATTTAAAACCATCTTCAAAGTTAAATTGTAAAAAAGGCATATTATGAAATATCAGACTATGTAAATGAGTTGCTATGGAAAGACACTGCTACAGAACAATATTGTATAGGTACAATTAACAATGTCAGTTTACACTCAATCATATGAAGCACAATAGTTTCACCTTAACTAACCTTTTATAGCAGTAGACGGATCTTACTTAATCATTAATGAAACGTGATAAAAGAAAAAAAAGAACTATGTGATAAAAATAATTAAAGTTGTCTGCTGCTTATCAGTTATTAATAATTCTAGAGCTCAAAAGCATAAGGTTGGATGTGCCATTATACGTCAGAAACATTCTTCATATTATGTGCATTTATCGTAAACTGGCACTTACGACCAAATGCTTTTGAAATATTATAGTCATCCGTCCTTATGCTTCTGAGCTACAGAATCGTTCATTAAACGTGCTATGTATGTGACTGTGACTGATAAAAATTAAGGAACCTATCGAACGGTAGACAGAATCACGTTATTACCATGCGACATCCGAGTCGACGTAGTACATAGGTACCTACGAATTTAAGGCGTGTATAATAGCTTTCGAGATGATTTTTATAGTGCATTTTCCGAACACAATGAAATTGAAAAAAAAAAAGAAATTGAAATGTCTTAGGTATGTATGTTAACCTAAGTATGTATCGTCTCTATTCACTATAGCAAGCTTAAAAAAACAATTATTGCATACTATTTTACTACTATAAATAAAATACTTTTTGTATTCCTATTAGTCTAAAACCACATTACGTAATCGTGAAAGGCGTGGTGTTATGGGCACCACGCTAGGATTGGTGACCGCAGTATTATGTGCAGCATATAATTAGGCATACGCTGTTAATTACGTGGCAATAGGGACCAACGATTTAACGTGCTTTCCGAGGAATGGATGGTAGTTCCTAAACTAACCAGATCTCGAAAAAAATCTTTAATTTTACACAAAGATTTTTATCCGTGCGGCAATAGAACTCACGACATCCGAGATTTTAACCGAAATTAAAATCTAGGACTCTGACTACCGCTACGCAACGTAGGTGTTAATGAAATAATATTATATAACACCACCTTCTTTTCTTTGTAAATTCTTATTAAAAAGAAGGTTACATTAGGTAATCATATTATAGTTAATGTATTTCTCCCTTCGGTGATTTTTTATGACATTACTTGCAGAGTTTTGCAGTCTAATAGTATTTATGCTTGTGTTACGAGTGGGTCACGTCGGTAGTGCAATGGGTGGAGATAGAACCGGCGACCACAAGATCACAAGTCCGACGCCCCTAGCCATTAAGCTACGGCCAATACCTTAAATATATTTTTATAGTTCCATATTAACAAAAATGTTTTCTTTTTTATGGAACTACAAAAATATATTTAGGGTAGTTTTAGTAATACACGAGTAGCATTTCATAAGATATAATTATTGATCCTAAAATATATTCTTATTTTTTTTCAGTACTCTAAACATCGTCAGAAATTTAATGAATACCCCTTAACAAAATTAATTAAGACAATTGATAACGCGGTAGTTCTTATATAATATTCTGTTCATTAATGAGTCAGTTTGTCAAGAATATTGAATTTTGTTCTCTATATTTATTGGAATATGACTTTTGATCAGTGTTCGAATTTCATGCTGGTCAGTCAAAGACTGGGGATGTCAAGTATACACGTCGATCACGTTTGATGCAGCTGAAAAAAATGATGTAAGACAGTTATAGTGTGAAGGCACGCGTGTTAATATTGTGTATCTGGCTACAAAACTTATAGAGCTTAATTTTATCAAGTTACTAGTTTCCCCGTTCCCGTAGGAACTTCATAATTAAATATAGCCTAAAGTCTTTCTCAATAAATGGGCTATCATCTAACACTTAAATTTGTATTTTTGTATGTATGTTTGTTACAAATAAACTCAAAAATTATTGCACAGATTTCGATCACTCTTTCGCCATTAAAATGCTACGTAAGAGTAACCTAGGCTATATTTAATTTGGAAGTCCCCACGGGAATGGAAGCTATTAATATATAATAATAGGTCTTTACCTATGAAATTGCCGTTTTGTATGAAAAAATTTAATCGATTTTTTTTCATGTATTTTTTATTTGTAGATATTAATCGAAGTAATCACCCATGAAATCAATGCATCTTTGCCTATCTAAACATTATCACAATAGTACCGAAAACCAGCGCCCTTTTATTTCGATTTATAAATAAATTTATATCAGTACGTAACAACAATATTTGCCCTCTATAATATTTTATGCGCAAAAATCTCTGGCTTGTTAAGGTGAACTAAAAAGATAACCCAATGAAAAAGGCTAGCATAATCAAAATAATGTGCTTACCGCATCTATTCAAAAAGACATCAAAGTACACTCCCATTGTGCCCGAGCTTAGTGGTAAAACAATCTATTACAAGCCAGCGAACTGTAGGACGAATAAGTATGTACAAATATGTACAAAATTGTAAGCCGTGTTTGATAAGAGGGTGGGGTGAGTGAGGAGGCTGGCGGGATGTCTAGACGTATGTAATTAGGAAGGCAAGCGTAGTCAGAAACGGCGGACAAACCTGGCAACCAGCTTCATGTCTAATTAATAGTATCAGGTAAATTACTCAGCCCGAGGACAATAAAATTGGTCGATGATGTTTCGATTTTTATAAACGAGTTTTCAAGGATCTATTCTCCCCTATTCGCCCGTATTAGATCTTGACCTTCGAATAAAATGTTAATCTTTTTTATTCATCATTTTATTCGAAGGGTAAAGAGAGACCGTTTTTAATTGGTACGTGTCGATTGCAAGTGGTATGTGATGCTTCTAGTTTTGCCTCGACCCGAGGTGCCCTACTGGAATCCAGTTCGTCCGTTTGCCCGGTGAAGTTGCAAAAGCCAGGCTAACTACGAATAATATGAATATGTCCGGCCGACAAAAAACAAAGATTATGGTTTCAGTAGGTAGGCAGCACCTTATAAGTTAAATTAGAAGGTATTAAGATTAATTAAAATAACTTGCATGCGATATGTAAACTACAATACGGGCTTAAATTGTTTGGTGCTGAGCTAACTGTATCAGTGATAGTTGCAGTCTCGATTGATGTATCATCTGACACCAATCAGACACGTGGCATCTAGAAAGTATTACAGCATGAGATTATTTCGAGGGTACGAAGAAATCGCGACAAACAACAACGTCGTACTGTGGTAGGGCAAAATATAGTGTATCTAATAATAATCATCCTCAATTGTCTCACATTTAGTATTGCCAAATATATTTCGCAGACGTAAAAAATTTAAGGGTTCTCTTAGAAAATACTCTTTTGGGTAGAAAAGGTTACGAGTTAAACTCTAAACACATCAAAATTCATGTCACTTGAGTAGTAAAAAAAAATCCCGTGATTGTTGTCTGCGACAGGACTGTCTTTTCAATTCTAGAGCACCGTAGCACAGATCGTAGTATTAAGGAAATTTTATTTGTCTATTGTCTGTACCTACTGTTGTTATATCTGTCCCTGTCCCCGAAATGGTTCAATGACGTGTTCTGCGGATCTCGCCTTGTTTATCTTACTCACTAGTTCTCTGTCATTACTCAATAACGATGTATGTAAATAAACTTTATGCCACGAATATTTTTCAAGATAGATGTAGCGCATTCAAAACCACATAAAAGGGATTATCTTTAACGCGTAGGACGTCCTAAAAAAATGTCTCGCCGATTTGCAACTCAGCTCAGCATCGCAGTTGAAATGTGTAGTATGTAGTTGTATTATGGAGCTACTACTGTTTGAAGTAAGAGACTACGAAGTTGATGCTTGTGCTTTTATGTCATTTAGCGAAAGTAATTATTATAAAATGATTGAATGAATGATAACTGCCACTTTACGCTACTATAGACCTACTTAAACCGATTACTGGATCGCAGTAGGTTAGCTGATAATAGTTTTTTTAATTTTTCTACAACATTGAACCTTCAGCTCTTCGCAGAACTCCATAATGAAATTATCCGTCGTCTGACTAAGACAATACGCGTGCGGTGTCATTGTCATAGTAGCGTACTGTACTGCGAGTGACACTATCTTGAAGGTCATTAAGAGGATGTCATCGAGAGTAATGGTCGTGTTCCTCCGCGGAGCGACGGTCGGCGATGCTGTACAGTGAAGCTAATACGAGTTGTTTGTCAACGTCGTGCTACCGCCGTTGCTAGCTATAAATAAATAACATAAGCAGCGTCGCGTCACCGCCGCGCCGCCGCGTCAGCCCGCGCGAACACGCTCGCGCAAACAATCACCATTGTCTATGTGAATGCAACGCCAACACGCCACTTCGTCGATCTTATTCAAGGACGTAAATGCATTTAGGATGAATGGCGTGTGTCGTAATTTCGTTACGTAGACACTCGACACAATTTCAGATCATTTGTCTACGTGTTTCTTAGCAAAAATAAAATTCTTTACATTTGCGAAGATGACGATGTGCTTAAATTAACTGAATACAAATGAAACAATGTTACCTTCTGCTTTACAGTAATGTCGCCGGTAATTGAAATACACTTAAGATATCGATGAGTCATACGTGACTTATCTTGACTGATGTGTGTGAAAAATTTCAGAGCGTGATTAATATGTTCAAACTCATATTCGTATTTTAAACAGGGAATTTCTTAAAACTTTGTTAAATTATTTTGCAAATGTTTGTGCAACGTTCTTGGTTATTACAGCTATCCCGATAACGTAGCAATGGATAAGGATTTAAGATCGACGCGACAGCGTATCCACATCATTCAATCTAAGTCTCAATACTTTCTGTCTGTGAATACATCATTTAGGTACCTCATACGCTTTTACCAGGATCATTTGCCTCTTATTTTGCAGCCAGACCAGCCAAAAGCTATCACACTCAATACAAGTAAACAGATAAATATTTTATATAATAAGGTATTTTCATTTAAAACCAGTTATCACCCGAGGCTAGAGGTGACCACCTGGTTGCCAGTAAATGAACGTCAAGTAAGTCTATAGATGGATGTAAATCGCGAGCCGCGACTGTTGGCGATAAATAGCCGGTTATTTCTATCGATCCGCGGCCCTCCGACTAAATGTCCTTAGAGTACGAATACATTGTTGTGGTGACTACACACTACGTACCCCCTTGCGAGATAAATTGGTACATGGATATTGCGCTAAACAGAATAAAAAAGCTTTTCAAACTGTCAGACAGCTTAACGTTACTAGAGTCGCACAGTTTTTCATTAACTGGAAAACTTTCATTAAACTGTGGGGACAACTTTCAGCATAGTTTTAAACTAAAAAAACTTACAGAGGTATTATTTCTAAAACTGCAAAAGCTCATAAGGAATGTTGTTAGGTATTTAAAAGTGGTTTGTGGGCATTGCACTGGTGTTTATTTTAGCTTAGGGTACAGTACGGTACAATAGTTATTTCATTCATATTATCCAAAAGTAATGAAGGAGTTTCCACAAAATCTGGAGCTACATTTTACATGTACATTTATGCTAACGTAAGGATTCTTTCAGTTCACATGTACGCGGTTGAGGAAATTATCTCAGAAGATATTGTTTTACAAAAAAAAAAAACAATTTATATTGAAAATACTATAACTATATATGTATGAAAGAAAATATGTATGCGAGCTTTGCAGCATCTGGAAATACGATGTTTCTTTTAACTCATATTTTCTATAGACTTTGTAAGAGCATATCGATATTTCCAGTTTTTTATGAAGTTATGAAAAAAATCAAATCTACAAGACCGAATAAAAAAATAAAGTAAATTTATCCAGAAATAACATAACATTCCCACAAGAATGTGTTGCAAATTTGATAGTAAGTATACATATCACGCACACTTTTTTTTTACAAACGAGTTAGCTATTTCGTACTTTTGACGGTAATTTCAATAGGAAAAAATATGGAATCTTATCCCGGTAAGGGGGATTCCAATTAATTTTAGATGAAATGAACCTTTACTTCGTTCTATTTTCTCTTTGCTATAATGCCTTTGGTAGAAACTAGAAAGTGCACAATTACAATACAGGTAATATTAAACTCCGTAGCGTTTTGTTCATATTACTATAATTATATTATAGCTTTAAAGATGAAACAGTCCAAAGTGGCTCACTGGAAATGTAATGGTATTTGCTTCTAAGACCAAGTAGATTCGACCGACATATTTGACAGATATTTCTGTATACCACATATAACAGCTTCTTCTTCTTCTTTCGTATCGATGTTAGCTGTTGCATTAAACTCTCCTAGATATGTAAAAATCATTATATCTAGACGTGAGGCATAAATATTAAAATAGGTTAGTGTATTAGGTATTTTTCGATCCGAATCCGTACCTAATCAAAAGCGTCGAGGATTAGGTATGGTACAAAATATTCGTTACATAGAGTACAATTTACATTCCTTATTTTTATTTAATTCTCTGACATTGCTAGAGGCGTAACTAATATGACATATATCTAATTTAGTATCGATATCAAAGTTAGTAAAATAAAAGTGAATTACAATATTCTATTCGACTAATTCTCAATTCTACCATGAATGGTATAATTAATAAAAATCTACCTAGAATATTAATTGTTATAAATTTAATTTCGAAAGTACTTCAATTTCAACCATAATTTATGATTAGTAAGAGTGAAAACATATTATAAACTTTCATATGCCAACTTCCCGATTACTTAACAGGAACGATCATGCTGAATATTTCCTACGTAATCCACATACGATACCTACATAATATTGGTAACAGGCCAACTATATTGAATAAATATTAGGATTAGGTAAATGGAACAGGTATTTTAAAATACTAGGATTAGGTGGATTAGGTATCATTTTTAACTAATCCAACCCATCTCTAATTATATCTGTCTTCGAAGGAAGCCATTGTGTTCCACGACCTCTCGCTCTCGAGCATTTTGTAACGAAAGCCGGCAGCGGCAGCTCGGGTCCCACCACTCATAACGTCGGCTTTGCTCGCCTTTCTGCTCGTTTCTCGTTAAGTAGCCTCGTGGCTATGTCTAGATATGGCCACCCGAAAAAACAATCAATGGTAGCTGTATTTCCAAACCTCAGCTCTGAGTTTAGGAATATTATGAGTGAATTAATGTGTTAGAGCGACAGTTATAGTCTTCTCTTACACTTATAGGTAACTAGTTTCCTGTGCACAGTTTCGAAATTTACCATGCAAATATAGCCTATAGCCTTATAGGCTATCTAACAATGAAAGAATTTGGCAAATCGGACCAGTAGTTCCTGAGATTAGCGAGTTCAAGCAAACAAACAAACAAACTCTTCCGCTTTATATATTTGTATAAATTAAAGTTAATAAATAGTAAAAAGAAACTCCTTTATAATCTCTACATAAAATTTCCAGTTTTGTCATTGATTCTGATTATGACTCCGACTATGCTTTTCCTATCAATAGTGTTGTCAATGATAAGCGATAAGAGCTGTCAACTTAAATAACATTTTATTGTTTACAGAGAATCGATTTGAGGGCGACTATGCAATATCGATTAGTTGCGACACGGCGCAGTGATGTGAACTGAGTGTGCCGCATGGGAGGGACCGTGTAGCCGGTGTCGAGGAACGACCTCAATAGGGATGCACCAACAGAGTGAAATGACCACGTAATCAACTTTGATAAATAATAACAAGCATAATTAATATGCCATGTCATAGTGTATATAATTTTGATATAGATCGGCCAATAAGAAGACAAAAGTCATACTTTAAAACTTTATTACGTTAAATCACCCGAAAACAATACCAGCACCCGAAAGCATTTTAGACAAGTGACTAAAATTCAGGTTAACACGAATTTTAACGATTAAGTTAGGTTTATAGACATAAAGTATAATTACGGTGATTTAAATATGTTGCAGTTATTTGGGAAGAATTACCTTGTTTGAAATTTATTACCTTACCTCCATTCAAATTTCACTATTCAGGGAATATTTTGATACGAAACTTTTGTGGAACTTGTACGAGTGTTACATTCTCCCACTCCCAACTGAAAATACCAGCTTACTATGAGATAATGAACAAAAATGGCTTACCTGAGCTAATTAGTTTTGAACAAAAGCTTTAAGGTATTATAGAACGAAGTTTTGTTTGTGCAAATTTCACTTGTATACCGTCTCGTAGTAGGATTTAAACAAATCATAGTAGGCAGTGAGCATTCAACGCTGCAATCTAATAATCGGAACAAATGCTTAATTGCCGGTGATTCAGTTTTTTTTTGACCCGATAATAATCATAGGAAATCCACATTAGTTCCCTTGGGTGTTTTCATTTACTGCATGAACACACGTTTGTGCACTAAGAACTAATGAGAAGTATATGGAAATATATATTCAAGTATAATGTATTTAAGTATAAGGTAGGTCATGGCTGCTTGCTTATTGCATTTCTAGAAAAAAAGTAATTGTTCTCATTGATCGAAATAAATGTTGCTGGCGAGGAAAACTAACTAATTTTACAAAATTTTCTTGATCATCTTGACATGTATTGTACCTATATCTGCTTTAATATCGTGTCTTAGTACTTTGAAGAGCACTTCAAGCCGTCTGCTTGAGCTCTTTAAGGGTATAGACAAGTCAAAAGCTTACAGAAGATTAAATCGAGTATTATTATCTTGAGATAAATCTTTGAAAGAGGAGCTATCCTATTAATATTATAAATGCGAAAGTATTTTTTTATTTAAGTATACATTCCAAACTCCTTTCTCAAATTATTAATGTTCTAGTGACTTTTTTACTCATTTATAGATCGCGGGTCCCTCGACCTTGTCTACAAGGCAATCGACTTAAGTTAATTGCAAACTAAGGGCTGGGAGGAGTTTGAGTCACCTCCATCGTTTTGTTCATGCGTGCGAATTGTAACCCGAACATCAAATCTCAGATGCAACTATTCTAACCAGGCTGCTTCTTATGAACTATGATAGTTACGCAGTGGACATTTTTACAGATCATGTGTCTGTTGCCGCTATAACCACAAATACCAACAGAATAAAATGTAAACACGGAAGATGTATAGATACGGGACCGTTCGTGCGTTTGTTTCGCACTTGGTTTTTATTTACATATATTCTAAGGAATCAATTAGGTCACACAGTGAAGAAATTAGATCGGGTACTAAATATTTTATTTACAGAGTAAGTAATAATTTAATGTTTTCTATTTAGCCAACTAATGGAAATGTAGACCGTTCATAGCAATATTTATCATTTCATCATAAAGACAAATGTTTTTATGATGCGATGCAATGATAATTAGAGATGAAACGGATAGCAGTTTGGCCGGATACCGGATACCGGATATTCGGCCTACCACCTGGCCGGATAGCCGGATATCCGGCCGCCGAATATCCGGCGGAACTTAGCCGTTTGGTGCAGCGCACACACACTTGGCGTAGGCGACGCGCGAACGATCGGGTGGCCTCGGTTTGATTCGGGTCTTTTCGTTGATGAGCGAAGTTAGCAATTCTTTCATTCATTGACTTATTGTGTCGATTGCAGTGCAGACACGTGCGTGATTTTAGGTTATTATTTCATTGTGCTATTGTTATTTGAAAATTTCAAGTATATTCAATAACTACTATTCGGCCGGATGTCTATCCGGCCGAATAGTAGTTATCCGGTATTCGGCCGGATAGTATTAAGGCCGCCGGATAGGCCGGATACCGGATAGTTACCGGATATCCGTTTCATCTCTAATGATAATTATTGCTGTGATTTAATCAATCTATAAGTTATATTTTATTTGATAAAAAGAAGCTGATAATGTAGATTTTTACAAAACTACTAAAATATTTGTTCGGCAAGTTATCTAGGTTTCAGACCTAGATAAGGTTGGCAAACAAATATTTTAATAATGCAAAAAGAAAAAAATCCCACTTTGTTATAAAAAAGATTCTTATAACAAAGTAGGCAAGTTATCTAGTTTTTAGCGAATAAATATTTAAATAGTGCAGTTCTCTGGGCAACGTAATGTATGAGTTACCCAGTTGACTCATAATGCCCCTCGCTTATGCATTCCTAGCTTCTATAACTTATCCTGGTGGAGTCCATAACATTATAACAACGATAAAACGAATGAAAAAACCTACCCCTGTACGTTAGCTTTCAACAAAAAATGCAGAAAAAGAATTACTAGGTAAACTCTTTTATTTCGCTTTTATTTTGGGGTTGTTTTCCACGGTCATACTTCCAATCCAACTTAATTCCCCGTACATTTTATTTCGTCGTAAGTAAAAGTCGAGAATACCCTTTAACATCCATGCAGCCATGGTTCTTGTTCATTGGAAGCTTTCCGCTTTCTCCACTGTTGTTCGGTGTGGAAACTTGCGTGCATATTTCCCCGTCATTTTTGCGCGCGCGTGAGTTCGCTAGCGCGGTGTGGATTGTTTTCGTCGTGTTTCGCGGGTTATTTTGGGCGTGCGCGGCGCGGCACTGCAAGCCACTCGTGCCCGTCAGCCTATCCACAAACGTTGCCACTACTACACTTGATATTCGATCGTTGATATTTATTTTGATGAAGTTGTAATTTGTTTTTGTGAATGTTCATAAGTTAAGTTTTACTTAACTTTAACGAAAGAAATGGGAGAAACATAGCTAGGTAACCTAGTGCTACGTCATTTTTATTTGTATTCCTATTTATTTTTTTGCTTATTATTAGTTTCTAATACTAAAAGTTACGTAAGTACATATATACCTGTATTGGTGGCAATCATCACCTGCGTTTTCGTTCGCGTAAATTTCGGTTTACGTTGGTTCCATAAACGTTGGACCCACGTTTCATCCCCATAGAGGGGTTTTGAAGATTCTTATTTGAGCCTTTAGCCTACGTCATAATAAAATCTACGTGCATAAATTTTACCGAAATCCGTTTAGTAAGTAGCGCGTGTCAGCTGGTAAAAACACAGACAAAACATTTTTTTTTGCCTCAGTATCCATTATAGAATGGCCTCAAAAAAATAATGCCGCAAAATAATATATGTTGAATGAATTGTTATGTTACTTTCAGTTTTACTTTATTTAGATAGGACTGTCATTTATCTACATTAAATTAGATCAACTTTTTAACGACATACTAGATATTTTAACAATGTAGGTACCTATTCGTAATTTTTTTTTAGTTGTTTATAGAACCGGTTTAAAAAGCTAGGTTGTGAAAAAAATAACAAGTTCTACGAGTAGTTTATTTACTTTCAAATAAGAAATTATATTCAAGAAATAGAATTCGTGCACCGATTTACAAATAAAAAATATTTAAATTTCAGTAAATAAATCAATACAAATGCGTTGTTTTCACTTAAGATTTTGACTAAAATTGGCTGTGTCAATAAACGGGAAACACTGAATAAGTACTTAGTATTTTTTTATATAGGTACATACGTCCGACTTAAAATTACTCTTCGTCTTCTATCGCTGACCACCTCAGTAGAACCAGTGTGAAGCCTTTTCTATATTAATCTATATATATATATCTATACTAATATATAAAGCTGAAGACTTTGTTTGTTTGCTGGAACGCACTAGACTCAATAAAAGTATTTTTTACTTTCTTTGAAAAAAAATTTCAGTGCTAGATAGCCCATTTATCGAGAAAGGCTATATTGTTTATGAAGTTCCTACGGGAACGGGAGTTACGCGAGTGAAACTCCGCGCGGAAGCTTGTATATATATAAATATATGTATATGATACAAACTACCTGATTGATCGATCAACGCACAGATGAAACTTCTGGATCTAGCCAACCTAAACCATGAAATTTTGCTCACAAGGATTTTTGAAAATTCCACGGAAGGGCAACATGAAAAATGGTGGCAACGTTTGTATGAAGAAATCGAAATCTACGCAGATGAAGTGGCGGGCCACTGCTTTTTTATAATAATATAGGAAAAAAAAATACTTTCACTATTAAAATAGTACGTTATCCAGGATTAACATAGGCTATATTTAAGGCACACTAATACAATAGTTACTCATCATTGGATCCGTACATATATGTAATACATATCAAGCGTTGTCCTTAACCTAAGAAGTTTAAGATCTACTCACCTACAAGATGCTATCAAGTTTATTGCTATTATATAATAATGTAACAAAACATTATGTCGAGTCCTACATTAGTAAATCGATAGTGATTGAAAACGCTGGAATTTTCCAATAGTTTCAGTGTATGAACCTATATTAAAAATTCTACCTTACATTCCAAGATGTGTTATGTATGAAGTTAGATGGTAGGTGTTGTTAAGTGGGTCTGTTCTTTCTATCTGTTGAAAATTAGAAAAGTTACTTTCTCCGAAATGGATTTTCGTTAAAAGAAATATCCTTTTCATAAGCGATTACGTATTCGATCCAATGACACAATTAATTTTGGGTTTGAATTTACTAGCATTCATGGAGTTTGAATGCGAATAGTCGAGGTATGGGGTGTCGGGTGTCGCAGGTCGTCGGAGGCCGGGCTCGGGCGACGGCCCCGCGACCCACTTCCTCCCCCTCCCCTACCCACACTCCTTTATCACCGCGATAACAACAAGTCCGAGTTGCTCCTGCACCGGCGCGGCGCTATCTCAGTGCAAGAGCACCAGCTGCGTTATCGACTGCTGCTATGTACCTTCTACCGTCTACATGTGAACGCGAAACACTTCATACATAACCTAAAGGAAATCTACACTAAACAAAAAAATGACGTAAGCCCGAATATTTGGCGTATTATCCCGATTAGCGGACGCTACCACAGGCTTAGTAGATTTTTTAAACGTGCCAAACGTGTATCGAAACTGACTATAAAAAACCTGTCTCGGCAAACGAATTCTAACTATATTCTAAATGCATAATTCACCATATGAACAATGTTGTTATGTTATAGTGCAGCACACCTGATTTTTACGTGGATTTCTAATGGGGCATCGCGACACATACCTAATAAGAGTGGAGTAGGTAATAAAAGTAATGTAAGGCACAGTAGGCACAGTAGGGACTGGAAATACGCCGAGACACGAGGGGAATGTGATTAGGACATTGGCAGAGCACGGGGAACTTGTTCCCCCAGGCTAGACGCGATAAACCTATATACCCAGTAGGTAAAGTACCTACTAAATTTCGACTCGTATAGTATTTTATCTACGAAATCTATGAGTGTGATGAGCCGAGAGTGGTGTAGAGAGCGTTGGTGTTACGACAAAGGCTATGGTGTCGCGGTTGGCCAGGGGGCGACAGGCGGCGTCTGTCGGCGGCCGCGGCGGCGCGCTGCGTTCGACGACCTATTGTCTCAAGGCCGCTGTTACACGTGCCAGTCGCGCCACCGGCCGCTTCCTGCCGCCGCCATAACAAATCTCTCCCCGCCGTACACCCTCACCCATCTCATCTTGCCTAAGGCTTGGTCTGGATAGCCCCACCGTAAGCACGTATCTGCCGAATCAAAGTTTCTCAGAAAAGGACCTTCCTTGAACCTGTTATAATAATAACATTATTAACTACTTATTCACTATTTATAGATTCTTGACGTGCCATTGCCGTGAATATACACTATTTTCTTAACCTAGATGGGATTTAATAGTATGCAAGGATTCTCATTTAAAAGTGAGTTAATACAATAAATCGCATTATATTTGCATAAAGTCAATTCATAATGTATGGTGGTTATTGACACAGAGACGAAAAACATCTACTTACATATTATTATTTAATTTTGAGCGAAAATGATGTATGAATGAACTCGTACAGGGTAATATCAAAGAAAAAGTATTTTTTTACAGGGCGTACTAGACATAAATTTATTAAAAAGTATGGTCCTGAATAAATTGCTCATTTTGTTAGTTAGTCCAGCTGAAAACGACCAATTTGTAAAACTTTTGTATGCCTGCTATGCAATAAACGTTTTCATTTGTACCCCATTCCCAAGGTTAATAATATTTGCTCAGCTGATGCATTTGTGGATATTGTTTTTCTATAGTAGAACAGTTACCTACTACTTTATTGTTTGAAAAAAACATTTAATAGTTCCATCATCAACCAAAATTGTATTACATCAAGGCCAATTAATATGAGACATAGTCATGTTTTTAGGAACTACCTGCTATAGTTTAATAAAAAAAAATCAGCTGTTCCATACATTTTGTTGAGGTAAGTGAACATAAATGTATTGAACAGCTGTTATTTTTCGCGATTTCAGGGTTGGTCCCACAGTAAAAGTTGCTTATAATCATCAGTACTTTCAACCCCTGAAAGGATGTTAATATTATAAAAATAACCCTGTATATAAGATTCTTCGAAAATATTTTTCATTTTACAGTCGATTGTATGGAGTGTGATTACGTTTGTGAAGAAATTTTTACTACGATTACTAGAAATGAAAATACATAAGTAAAACAACACGCTACCCTGGGAGGAGCGGCCAGCATAGCTAATATTTGAGAACTACTTTATTTAAAAGAAAGAAGTATCTTAATATAATTTTATTTTTGTACGGTAAAAATATAAACTAAGCTGAAGAATTAGTTTGTTTGCTTGAACAAACAAACATTGAACCTTGACGCTAATCTCAGGACCTAATGATCTGATGTAAAAAAAAATCAGTGTTAGATAGTTCACTTATCGACGAAGGCTATATTTAATTATGAAGTTCTTGCGGGAACGGGAGTGAAATCGCGAGCGGAATCTAGTCCTACTAATATTTTAAATGCGAAGGTTTGTATGTGTATGTATTTTCGTTACTCTTTCACGAAAAAACTTATAAATGGATGTGGCTGAAAGATTGCACGCGGATAGTTTATAAGCTGGATTAACGTGTAGGCTACACAATATCACACTCCGACCCATTGGAGTAGGTAGAGTGACGCGGGTAAAACATCGGGGCGCAGCTAGTATGAAATAATCACAAAAAATCTTTACTATTGTAATCACTATACGTCACACTATCTACATACTATTAAAGTATAGTAAGTGCCTTATAAGTAAGACCATATGTATACCTTTTTTTAATAGTTTTTTATACTTGACAGAATGATTAATTTTCATATTTACCATCAAAATGTAAAATTTTAAAGGAAACATTTTTTTTACAGAAAGCATCTTCCGTCAAGAATACTGTAATAATAAAATACTCTCCGTTAGCCGTAACACTCGTTCGAAGTGTTTTTAATTTGTAATTTTTAATGCTTTTAATAGTATTTACAAATTACAAATAAAAATCACTCTCACATCAAACATATAAAATGAGATAGAAAAAAAATGCAATCAACCGAGTCAGGCTGACGTTAGAAATAAAATAGCATCCAGATTTTTTTTTATCTTCAAAACTGTTAAATGAAAACTTTAATTAAATGAAATTTTGAATGGTGGTACCTTACATCCCCGGTCAACATTTTAAATAGTTTTAATCACAGAATTTATATTTGTACCCAAATGTTAATCGAAGGAATAACAAACACCACGCGGAGAAAGTCGCGGGCATCAGCTAGTCAATAATAAATCACGGTGGTTAGACATTGATTCTGAAGACCAGTGCCAATATCTTTGTGTAGTAAATTTAAATTGGTGTACGAATATACGCAGGTGAAACTGACATCAAGTATCTCGCGTTTTTAATCGTTTTCATATCTGCAGGCACGATGAATATAATCACTAGGTTCTACAGATACCAGTCTTGACCTTTAACCTCTATAGTCTAGACCTCGCTCAGTGTTGTCTATTTTTTTATCTTACTTAGTATTATTATATAAATATAATTTAGACAAGTACTGCGTAGATTTAAGTAATCTGCTGAGGGTAACGTAATGTAAAATTATGTGAGATGGGAGTATAAGTTATAACCCAACCTTTTGAGATTTGTAAGTCTTAAAAAGTTGGGATATATAAGATAAAAAATGCTGATATAATTTATATTAAATTCTAGTCTATTTTGTTAATATATCTTCCCGTTTTATAGTTTAAGGGCTACTTTTCAATCCACTGTTAAAAATTATGCGAGGAATAAGTTCGTAGCGATTATGTAAATAAAAAGTTTAGGTACACCACTGATAATTTTTATCTAAAGTTTTAAAAAATGCATTAGTAAAATTGTTCATGAATTATGCCCAATCAGGATCATGCATCTATTTGAGAGCAGATGGCTACAAATAAAATTTTAGCTATAAATTTATATTTTTATATTACTTTAGGATATAACCTAAAAAGGTATATAATAATTAAATTAAAAAGCTAAAGAATTATTTGAATTTCTATATAAATATTTCCATCACTAATTTAATGAGGGTTTGTACGAGTATGACTCATTAATGTTGCGAAGCCAATAATAATCTCGACAACACCTTTTTTTTTTTTTTTTTTTTTTTGTCCGCGGGGTAATGCATTGACGCATTCCCACCGCCTCTGCAGCGTATTCGCGCGCTGGCGGCGGGATATGTGGGACTCGCCCTCTCCATAGCGTGGTATGCTTAACTCATACCACGAGGAGAGGACCCTACGCCACTAAAACCTCCCGGACACTCCTTCGATCCGCCGTTGGCGGGGGCCGGGTACGCATGAGCAATCCGGCCCCCCGACGGCACCCGCAGCCAATATGGTACCGCAGGATCTCCAGGGCCACACTTATAGTGGCCCATTTGCCCAATTATAGGGACGCCCGGAGTGTAGAGGCGTCCCTACTCCTCATGGGTCAGCCTCGAAGGGAGCGGGGCCCATGTTCCCCACTCCCCAAGGCCGAGCCTAGGGCGGTAGGCGGCGGGTTTCGGCCCGCCGCCGACGGCCAACACGCCGTCTGCGAAGCGGGTGGGCAGAGGGATCTACTTCCCTCTCCCGCTCCGCGGCCTCCTTCTGTGACATAACTTGTCTACAGAAGGAGGCATCTCGACAACACCTTGCACACTCATTTACCTGTCAACAATAAATTTTATTGAGACCATGTATTTAGTTTAACGTTCCAATTTAGAGGGTATCACGATGAATCACGTGCAGACTATATCGCTTGGTTTCTTAAAAGTCAATCAAAACAACTATCAGCTAACAAAAGTGTTAACTTAACTTCGCTGTTAAATTACATTTTGGTGCAGTAACATGAATTACCAAAATCTTCAAGTAGGTACATTATTGCCGGGTAAAGAAGCAAAAGGCGCGTGTATATATTTTTTGGATTGCGAAGAAAACAGAATGGCAGTAAAATTACGTGTAGCGCCGACCCCAAATAAATTGGGATAAGGCCAGGGAGGTGATGAATTGTGAACGAAAATCTAAATCATAGCTAAAACAGTAAAATCAAATTAGCTAATCATGTTTTCGAAAACTCATTTGACAGTTAACAAGAGTATTGACAGCTGATTTAAACGTTGATCATCGTATTATAAATTGGGTGTGACTGTTTTATACCCTATGCCAATAATATTCCAACAACTACTAAACAAGTCAGTCTTGCGTGGAGCATGCATTCACTTTCCCACCATGTGCACCTATAATTTCTCAGATGATACCAAAATTAGTTAGTATCTACTTGTTGCCTTTGAAGTATGTTCTTCGAATGTATATTCAGTTACGTTATGCGTGTGCTTTTGATTGATGTGACTACTACATACTTGCGAACAACAAAGCCATACGTTCGACACCGAGCTTTGACGTGACGTTTGTAAATAAACTGTGGTTCGCTTTTAAGTCGCAAAATATAGGAGTAAGAGTATAGCAACCATTTGCTTTGCGTTTCCTATATATGTGTAACCGTATTATTGATCCATTTTAGTAACCACTGGTCTGGACCCACTCTTAGATGTACTGAAGTAACTAGAAAAAAACCGGCCAAGTGCGAGTCGGACTCTCGCACGAAGGGTTCCGTGCTAGTTGCAACAGTGATAGATGTTAATAATAGTTGATTGAATGAAAGGTAAATTGTGGTTTCGGTTTATGACGTATTAAAAAAAAACTACTTAGGTACTTGACTTGATTGTTCAAACCAATTTTCGGTGGAAGTTTGCATGGTTATGTACATCATATATTTTTTTTAGTTTTATCATTCTCTTATTTTAGAAGTTACAGGGGGGGACACACACATTATACCACTTTGGAAGTGTCTCTCGCGCAAACTATTCAGTTAAGAAAAAAATGACATTAAAAACCTCAATATCATTTTTGAAGTCCTATCCATAGATACCCCACACGTATGGGTTTGATGAAAAAAATTTTTTTGAGTTTCAGTTCTAAGTATGGGGAACCCCAATTTGGGGGACGGACGGACGGACGGACGGACGGACGGACGGACGGACGGACGGACTGACGGACAGACAGACAGACAGACAGACAGACAGACAGACAGACAGACAGACAGACAGACAGACAGACAGACAGACAGACAGACAGACAGACATGACGAATCTATAAGGGTTCCGTTTTTTGCCATTTGGCTACGGAACCCTAAAAATACTAATACTTGAAAAATCAACTATATACTTTATATACAGTATACAATACTATTTAAAAAGTATAATAAATCGTGTTCCTAAAAGTTTAAGTACAACTAAGAGTGGCTCTAGGCCCGTGGTTTCTTATCTTATGGCAGTCAAGGACCATTCGTTTTCGCTAATTAAGCGATTAACTCATGGGAAGAGGCCCATGTTTAAAAGTTATACGGGCTGATAATGATAATGATATGAAAAATGAAAACGTTTATTGATAATGTAGACGAATCGATCGTACTTATTATAAGTCAAATACAATGATAATGAAAAAAAAAATCTTAACTAATAAATTAGTTTTCATTTTAACAATAATGTTATTAAATAAAATTTATTAATATTGTTATGGCATGTTCGTAATTAATCGCTTATTATAAGATATAATCAAGATCAACCAGCGCGGGCTGGGATCGGGTCTGAAGCATAAAACACGTCTCGAGCCTCGCCTTGCGAGGACGACCGGACCCTATCCTAGCTTCCTACGAGTCTTTAATCTACCTACGGTGTGACACTCGGAGAAGAAAGACTAAAAGAAACTCCGAGATCATTCTTTTTGTCATCTTTTTAAGTCTTTGATTAATAATTTTATACATTGTTTAAACATTTTTAGTATCTAGGTTAGTGATCCCCATACATCGATATGTAGGCACTCATACCAGGAAAGTGTGAAGACAACAATGATAATTTCATGTAGGTATCGAGTACAGGGAGCGCTCCTCCAGATTTACATATATAGAGATGATACCTATCATAATCGAATAAAAATCGTGATTGCATGATGCATGCTGACTATGGCAACACATCCTATGGATTGCGCCTCTGTTCAGCCTTTTACTGCTGGGAAATACCAATATTTTAGTTTATCTAACAACACATTTCCTGTATGATTTCTTTTGTACTTAAAGATGGGCAGCGTGCAACAAAGCTGCCTATCTTAAAGTAAAAAAAAAGAAAATGTTTAAGACAGTATGGTAAGGTACTCTGCTAATTATAACCAAGCGTTAATTCAATTATACGAGTAAAAAAAAGTGCGCCTCTTTAAATAAGTTGATTGAACAAGGAAGTGTACCTTGTTCAACCAACTTATTTAGAGAGGCACACTTAAGGGATGTAAGTCAGGTCTCAGTGGGTCCTCGATTTTTTTTTACTCGTTGTATTGTTTATATTTAGTAATAGCCTATATTTTTTACTAAACTGTTGTCTACGCGCCTAAACAAGTGGATAAGTAATTATCGAAAATCTATCCCAAAATATTCTTTAATAACAAAGGTTCGTGATCTCTAAGTACTGTAATTGGTAGGCGTTGAAAGAAATTCGATTTCAATTGTATGGTTACTTCTAAGAGAAGGGTCAGGCAGTTTTTTGTATGGGGGACATAGGAAGGTTTTTGGGGCGCATTGTCTGATATGTGTGTTATGATACGTACGTGTTTCAATTATTTGAAATAAGTAATTAGATGTCGTAAACATGAACCACAAGCTTTGTATCAGTTAAAGTTGAAATGGAGAAAACTGATATTTCTATGTAATGATTTTCATAATATAGCATTACAAATATTTTAATTGAGGCTTCATTTTTAACAATATAATCTAAATAATGTTTAAACTTAAATTACAAAAAAATATGGACTCATTTCGATCACTGGGCGAAAACTAGTTCCGAAAAATGCACCATTAATTAAATACATTTGTTCTCACAAACTTGGTGAATCTTCTTATACATATTTTGTTTTACTTTTCCGTGTTTTTCATAAGATGAATTACAGGAAAAGGCTGAGGACAATACTTCGTTATCGTATACAGGGAAAAAAGTCTAACGTCTCCCATTTACAAAACACTGAACACGTATTCTCCTATTCATCCACAAGTCACTCTTCAGTTGACGTATTCAGTAACAGTTTTAACTTAGCATAATTACATACCGTAATTAGGGGAGATGGCGCAGTGTTTACGGCCTTATTAGCCCCTAAAGAACAGCAATTCACAAGCCATACATTATACCAAACGTTTAATAGTGTTCCTTTGTACGTAGAAGCTAGTGCCTCCCGGCATGTTTTTGAATTTATGTACTCCTTATGTCTGCGCTTACCATGACAATAGGTTCAAACGGATTGAAATCTTCTTTGAACAATGTTGGGCTCACTCTTAATCTATTCAGTTGTTTTAGATGCTCAACTAAGTGATGAGAACTGTGCTTGTAGTTAGTTACATTATAAGTCACGTGATACTATTTGCTCTACAAAAGTTAATCTAGTTTACTCGATCGAAAATACCTAGAGTCAACAATATGTTTCAACGTTTTAAATAAAGTTGACGTGTTGCGTCTTAGAGGATTTATGTAATTAAAAATACTAGGACAAAACAGTGCTGCAGCTTAATAAAGTTTATGATATAATTTGGTTATTTAATTACTTTTCTTATAACAATGTTCGAGATACATGCCAGTCACGCTGAGCATTAGTCAGTTAACTTGATAATATTATCGCTAGCACAAGACCTTAGACATGTACTTATTAGTGAGCGGCCTCATTAGCAAATTCAATCACGTTACAATACTCGTATCTGTAGGTATTATTTGCATGTGTGACTCGCTATCTGTCATTTAATTGCCTCTCTGACCTGTACGCTAGATATGCTTCGGTTATGGCTATGATTCTGAGAAAGGCGATTCAATTGTTTTGTCTTTGTTAATATCGGTAGTTATTCTGTAAATAAATAAAGTGTTCGTTTTCACTTCGGTGTGTATTCGTGCTTGTAGACTGGGTAGTTGCGCACTGCGTGCCGCAAATTCGGCGAGAGACGCGAGCGGAGCGCGAGAGGGGTGGGGGGCAAGGTGCTTCGAGGGCGAGGGATGTCAGCGGCGGAACCTTCGCCCTGATAACCTACATCCGCCCGCCCGCCGCCGCGCCCACTGACGCATTTCACACAACATTCTCCGTCTTCAATGAAAATTGCTAATTCGTTTTTGAATTCCTTTTAAAATATTTATGTGAATTACTTGTCTGAGGATTTTAAAAAATATGATGAGAGATTGCGATATATATTGGAATATGATTTTATATATTTTCTTCATATTATTATATGATATAAAAATGTTAACATTTCTCATTTGTCATTAGATTATGCTATATCTATACAGTTAAGATGTTATTATTCAATAAATAAACACAAATATTGTCATGAATTCTAAAAATTATGTTTAAGTTTTAGAGTGTGATAATAACAATTAGCTAGTTGTGAATAATAAATATGACTTTATTATTTAAAAATAAATACATTTTGCCAATTTTACCCTTCTAAGTGTAACCTATTGTAAAGTGCAAATTGATTGAATGTTTTTATTACAACTTGTGGTAAAAGTTTGGATGATATTTAATTGGAGAAATAAAATTTAAATGATGTTCAATATCAATCTAGTTATTCATCCGAATGCACTAAAGTTACCAAGTTAAAACAAAATATCGTTTTGTAAATATTGATGTTAGCAACATCCATAGCTTTGTTTGTTTTCTACCAACTGATAATATTGTTATAACAATTATCAGTTCAACACACTAACTTGGCGATTTCAATTTTATGTCTGTGTGTGCTAAATTCCTTGGGTGTCAGACGATATTTTTATAATGATGTTTTGCTTTGGAAATCACGATGAAAATCTCGTATTTTAAACTGTGTCACAAATTAGGAATGAGGAATATCTACAATATATTTTAATTGGATAACTTTATTTTCCATTTGTTGTTTATTAGTTTGTGTGACTTTGTATATTGGTGCGTGTGATATAGAGCGCCACGTGGTAGTTCAGTCGGTGAACGATAGACAACGCTAGTCGAAGTCTCGTCTATTTGATCACAATCAATAATAGAAAGATGGTGATATCCAGGTGTGGAGTCACGGGAGGCCGGCAGGTGAACTGACCTGCGGGCGCGGGCGCGGGCGGCGGGTCGGGCGACTCGGGCGACTCGGTGGTGTTGGCGGGCGCGCTCGCGCAGGCGGCCGCCGCCGGCGCATCTTCCGCGGCGCGGGCGGAGGGCGGCGCGCCGGCCGGGCCGGGGGGAGGCGCGCAGAGCGCGACCAGCCGCAGCAGCGCCACACACCACCACCAGAGCACGGCGGCCAGCGCGCGGGCAGCGCGCCCGACGCGGCCCGGGGCCCTCTCGCGACCGAAATACGCGCACCGTCGACTCGTGCCCCGGCTCGCTCGCTCCTGGGCCGGGCTCGTGCGGGGCTGGCGGTGCGACGCGGGTGCGCTCGCGCGGCCACACGGCGACTGCGGCGCCGCTTCCGACGCCGCACGACCGCACCCGAACACTATTTCGGGAGCGACGCTCCTCGCCGCCGCCGCCGCCCGCCCGCCGCGCGCTGCCAATTTTACGCGAAATTGCGGGCGGGCGGTGATGCGATATGTACCACGCCGCGGCCACCTGCATCTGCGGCACCGGTGCGCTCCTCAATAACATTCTACGGGGATTTGCCTTTTTCATTGAGAGGGTTTTTTTTGCGAAGTGGTGGTGAGGGCGCGGACAGCGCCGCGCCGCTCGACACGTGTGCCTCCCGACCACTCAAAATAGTCGGCGGCGAACGTGCTGTGGCCCGAGTCAATAGATACAATGTCGCAGCTATTGGCAAGGAAACAGAGACTCGCACTATCTCACTGTCTCGCGCTCTCTGTGTTGTGAATTCTTGTACACGGTTTATATTTAGATGTAAAATTATTTCTGATATAGATAGGTGTTTGACATTACGTTGAACTCTCATACGTCGGGAACTTCCACCTGTATAAATATTCTATGCCACCAGAGAGTAAAAGTATGAAAAGTAATTTAATGAATCTGAAATGAAAACATATAGCGGTAAATTTAATGAAAATAATATAATATTATATTATCTAAAACTATCCATTTTTCAAAATGCATCATAGTTGAGGAAATAACATTACTAACGATTATGTCGTTCATCATCGACGATCATCAGCAGTGAGTAATGTATGATAACTAGTTGGTGGCAGTTAATACCTACGCATTACGTAATAGAGCCTGCAAATCTATGGACACAGAAATACAAAACGATGCTTGAATTCCAAATTTTGGTGAAGGATAGCTTTCATACATTTAGCCGTGGTAGGTACAATCCAGAACACGCTGTTTATTCACCCTCCCAAATTTTCTCCCGTCTATATTTCTTGTCTGTTGCCCACGAGATTAACCATCTGCGCAGGACATATTATAGTGCACAAATGTGTACGCAGATGTACTTTTTTTTATTTACTCTCAAAATCCGCTGGTTCTACCGTCCCACCGGCACGAAATCAGGCGCGGGACCGTCAGCTGAACGTGTGCTCCGAGGCATTGATGAAACAGCACTTCCAAATTGCGGGCTTTGATTTTTCTAAATATTTTTTTGTTATAATTTTATGCCCGACTCGGGGATCGAACATCGTTACGGTCGAACATATTACCGCTAGACCACCGAGGCGGTGAAGCATCACAATAGATGATACAATAAACGTTATATTTTATTAAAATAGTCTTAAATCCTTGCTAATAGAGATTAACATCCGTATGCAAGAACAACACTGGGGACTGAGTTTACTTGAGAATTTCAGTGCCACTTTGATGATTTCTATTACGCTAGCAATAGGGATAAAGACAGTGAGACACTACTTACTCAATTGAATACTTAAGGCCATGGATTGATCGTGCATACCCGTAAATCAAATATGAATAAGAAAGATATTTGCATGTAAGTAATTTTAATTAAATTTTTAAATGTTTTGAATACTTTACGGAAAAGTTTACCATATACTATGTATTAATCTCAAATTTTGAAACATCATTTTAATTAGTTTTACTTAATGGAACATGAGATGATCGTGTGTATACCTACAGATTATTACAATACGATACGTGAGACACTGATTTATGAGGAACTTATCGTCGATAAACATAATATGGCGACATGATAGCTGAGTAGGTAACATTATTCCTTTTCTATTTCCTCCATAGGCATGTAGGTAAAGCCCTAGTAAGGATTCTCTATACCTAGAAAATGCAGTCGCTCGATGACCAGATACATGTAATAGGTTTACGTCTGTCAAGTTCCTTTGTGATGTTACTTGGCAATTAGCAAACAAAGAATCCAGGCCGAACTCAAGGCACCCAGCATTTTGTACGGCCTGGATTCTTATTCTTAAGATGACAATTGAGTTCAAAAATATAATATCATCATAATAACGTCCACTGCTGAAAATGTGCCTCTTCTTGAATTTATCGTAGTCACCACGCTTGGCAGGCGGGCTAGGGACCGCAGTATTATGCTCTGTCCGTTCCTTGTTAGGCATACGCTTGATACAGTTAATGTTATAGTTATCGGGATCAATGGCGTAAAGTGCTTTACCGAGGCTTGCAGGGTAGACCGTCAACCAACCACACTCGGAAAGATATCTTAGAATTTACTCAAAGATTTATTTTGTCTGGCGTGAACATCGAACCCACGACCTCTAAGACTCATAAACCACTACGCCAAAGAAGTTCTCCATATAATATAAAAATATAAATTAAATATTCAAATTATCCTCAAAGTTTCAGTATTTACGTACGTACACAGTAGTTATAATAAACGCAATGTAAAATTAAAAATGCTTAACTATTTTCATAGAAAATAATAAGAAATCTATAAAAGAAGTCAGATAATGAGCTCATTACTCTTTCAGTCCTGAAACATTATTAAATTTAATTAAAAATTTTTACTAATCCTACTAATATTATAAACGCAAAAGTTCTTAAGAATGGATGCATGCATGGATGGATGGATGGATGAATGGATTGATGGATGTTTGTTACTCTTTTACGCAAAAACTACTGAACGACATTGGCTGAAATTTAATTTACCTACCAGTACGGTATTAACTACTTCTGTGCACCTATCAGTTTTTCTCTGCACCACTCTATGGTTGACTGCTAGAAAATGCCTATGGCATTAAGTCCGCCAAGTACCGCCATTGTGCAAAAGATTAAATCAATCATCCCGTGCCAGAGGGTCGAGTTGATAATCTAACCATAGATTTACGTAACAATAACTACTATCCAGTTCAACCGTAAATTACTACTATGTCTTAAGAAAATCAAATAACTGACCAAAATTGTATTCTTTAAAAAAAAATCTTATTAGTTTAAGAGTTATCAAAATAAAAGCTTTATTAAATACCTTTAATAATACCCATAAAATATTGTGGCCACACCCGAAAAGCCACCAAGTGCGAGTCGCAGACAAACAATCATGGCTCATATAAACGACTTGAATTTGACTATTTCCTTTTTCTACGCATGAACACAATACGTCATATTATGTGTATTTAAGATTTTACGCCGTGTGGTTTCTGGATTAGAATAGAACCCATGTCTTCCTATGGGTGTCGACTGAGGCGCATACACCTGATGGATTGGCAGCAGCATCTATCAGCAATCCGCCTGCCAAGCATGGTGATTACGGTAATATCCCTCAACGACCCTGGTTTTCTAAGGTCTGTAAAGGAGGCTCATGTGGACGTAAACGGGCTGTTGAAGTGAAGGGTAGTGGGCATGCCCATCGTGCCCAGAACGGTGGATGCTTTTTTTTTTTTTTGTCCGGGCTTAATGCTTTTACGCATTCCCCACCGCCGCCGCTGCACCGTATTCGCGCGCTGGCGCCGGGATATGTGGGGCTCGCCCCCTCCATAGCGTGGTATGCTAAACTCATACCATGAGGAGAGGACCCTACACCACTAAAACCCCCCGGACACTCCTTTGATCCGCCGTTGGCGGGGGCCGGGTACGCATAAGCCATCCGGCCCAGAACGGTGGATCCGCCCTTGCTACGACTTACCTAAAGGAAAAATCTAGTTCCACATGTCCTACCGCATGACTGCGTTGCGGAGGCGCTCCATTTGCAATAGCGGAGAGGGATCGTAATGCATAAGAATAATAAATAATAATAACTAATGGTCATCCAGTGGTAGAAATTCAAACATAAATTGAAATATTATCATTCTGCACTCTTCTATATAAACTACTAGCTGCGCCCCGCGGTTTTACCCGTGTTACTCTGCTCCAGTAGGTCGGAGCGTGATGTTTTGTAGCCTATATTAACATATAGCGCCTGATTAACATCAGGCGTATAAACCTATAAACTATCCCGGTGCAAAATTTCAGCCAATTCCGTTCAGTAGTTTTGGCGTGAAAGAGTAACAAATATTCATCCATCCACACTTAATAACTTTCACGTTTATAATATTTAAATTATAAGTTTGCAAAATTTTATACTTCTCCTGGATGGAGAAGTAAAAGCAATAAGGGTACAAAGATTTTTTATTTCACGTATTAATATATAAATAATATTAAATTTATACTTATATTTATACTTGTATAGAATATGGCGTACTTTGATGGCTGGTCCAAAGTGGCACTAGAAAAGAGCACTTGGAAAGATATGGGGGAGGCCTAAGGCCTTGCGTTTAAAAAAAAAAAAATGGTGTATATAAAGATCTTAAATTAAAATATTACACATGTTTTGCTGGTGGTCGCGTACAAACATTAGGTACTTATATAAGAGTAGTACCTACACTAAATAACATTCTGACTAATCAAAAGTCGACAGAAATATGACTTTTAAGATTTTAAGGCTCCATGCTCTTGCCATTCAATTTTAAAGCTCAAAGTTTATACCTACGCCTCTCGGATTTCAAAGACTTTTAGTGACGACACATGAATTATCATTTAAAATATACGCATACTTCCAAATTCAGTAGTAAGATTTATATGTGTTGCAGACAGATGATTATGCGTGGTGATTATGGCAATATCCCCTGTGGATCACTGAACTGACAGTCCACGGCTGAACATGAGAAAACAGAACCTGACAAGGTAGAAGGTAGGACATTGGTAGTAAAAAGGTATAGAATCTTAGATAAATAATTAGTTATTTAGTATTAATGGAAAAAACAAATGACAATGACTTTTTTGCAATGTTTTATTTTTATTTTTTGTTTTAAGACGATTCGCGTATTAGGGAAATTAATCCCTGCGTCGCGGGGGACTTTACAAATACTCAATCCACTTACACAACACACCCAGACTCAGAACAATTAATTATCTATGGTCCACATAAATAATAGCCCTGGGTGGGAATCCAACCCAGAACAGAACACCAGGTCTCCGACGCTACTCGTAACCACTGAGTCACGGGTACAGCATTATTGTAACTGTTAGTGCAGCCAAATACTATATTAAAATCGAGCCACCTTTTATGCACCTGTGTGTAATTAATAGTTGTAATTATGTAGGTGCACTCTCGATCATTGCGTATCATTTGTAGCATAATTAAGTATAATGACTTCCTTTTACTTTCACTTGTTTACCTACTTATAAATGTCTACGTCCATGCAAGTTGCTTAACATTAATATAATTATGTAATAAATTATTATACAGGGTTTTGGAAATGTTTATTTTCGTTTGACATTAAGTGTCCATGAACTGAGAGCTGACAACCGAAACGGCCAGGTAATTTGATCATTCATAAAAATGATTTATCAACTTACCTGGAGCACTCTAAGCATAAAAACGTCGACCTGGCAGGATTCGCGTGGTGGATGTGGGTGTTATGGGGTGAGAAAAATAAAATAAAAAAGGTAATATGATCAGGATTACTTTTTATGCCAAATGGTTTGCCTACGTCCCCAAAGCACACAAAAAAAATCTGACGTCATTTGGTTGGTGGAAAGGTATCGCCAGGCTTAATTATAGTGAGGAAAAAAATTATTATTTTTAGGTAATAAGAACAAGGCTGGCTTTTTTGTGCTTAAAGTTTATTATTCCCAGAGGCTAGGAAAAAAAAGCCAGCCAATAATAGTGGTGGAAACATGTCGAAAAAATAATTGAAAATTTATATTTTAAATTGGATTTTGCTCGAGAAAGAGCTAAAGGGCATGAAAAAGAGCGCGTGGAGGGGATACACGCAACGACAGCGTCCGCGCTCTCTCGGCGCGTCGTTCATGTTCGGTTAACCGAACACGCCTGGCTGTCCTCGTCGCACTCGTTGAGCGGAAAGAGCCGAACGTTTCCAGAGCGTCTATTTTTCAGCGCGTGGACGTGTTTTTATATCCTGTTTAAATAAATAGCTAGCTAGCTATAAATAATAAGTTTAAATAAATAAGCTATAGGTATTGATAAAACTGCATGGTGCAGGCAGTAAAGCAAAATCATTCTCACAATAAGTACCTATCATTACCTATAGCTTGTACCTATAATTGTATTTTTAAAAGTATTCATAAAATGGTTACATATTTTAATTTGTATAAACTCACTTGTATTGGAACATGCTATGCTGAGTTAAAGATTAGATATTTTTTATTATTATTGACTCCACAAATGCTACTGTCAGTGAGTTCGTCATGCTCCCTTTGTTTGTCATTGCTTGCGGTGGCGATGTGAGTCGGGTCGCCTCCTTCCCTCTAATATGGCGAGGGAGGCGATGGCTGTGTGCTCACACGTCATACTCGTGAACGGGTGCTGCTTGCGGTGGCTGGTCGTCTTGCTGATGGATGTATTTGAGGTGATAGTTTTTGTGTCCTCTATGACGAGAAATTTACCTCGTGTAGTTTGTTCCTTAAAAATGTGCGTGGATGTTTCCTCCGTTTTCATGTGCAAGAGGTTATTTTTCTTTTGCTTGAGGATATCTAATAAATACTTCGCCTATACTGATGACAACGTTTCAGAGCGTACATCAGCGCACATAGTAAAATTGCAATGTATTCACTGAGATTTTGTAAATAAGTTTGATAAAAAAAAAAATGGAAGATACTAAAACACAACAAAAGATGACTGAAAAGAACAACCCCGGAGTTTCTTTCTTCCTTTCTTCTCCGGGTCGTCCACTTAGGTAGCTAGTGAAAGGTTGCAGGTTAGCTAGGGTAGGATTCTCGCCGGCGAGGACCGCGTTGCGCCCCTACCCCCGCCCTGTAATTGAGCGCCTGTAGTCGGTGCCTGTGATCATATCCTCTTTATATCTACCTTTTTTTTACTTCAGTGGCACCCGTGGTCGTGGTCCTAAACCCCATAAGGGTGCCCTCAGGTGTGTGCCACTTAGATATAATGTGACCACTTGCAATTTGGATGCGGTTTTAATTTCTTCTTATAATAATAATGATTGGTTAATTGCAAAAAATGCCATAGGACAGACGGACGGACTACGCAATCTGTAGATTTGCTATTGCCTACCTACTACTGTAAGTTACCTAGTCGGATATTTTATAGAGTAAGAATAATCTGTTAGTTATAGGTTTGTTTTTTTTTTTAATTAATTTATATTCTAACATTGTAATTCTGACAAGTGCAAGTGTATGTAAATACCTAAGTGCTGAATAAAATTCATTATTTCATTATTTTAAAATATAATAAAATAAAAATCATTTTTATTTACGTAAACCAATTACAGGGAATTATAAATCGCCAATAATTCTAACTTGCCACCGTGCCAGGCTGAACTACATCGACAATAACGACGCACCGAGAGAGCACGGACGCCGTCGTCGCGTGTATCCCCTCCACGCGCTCTTTTTCATGCCCCTTAGCTCTTTCTCGAGCAAAATCCAATTTAAAATATAAATTTTCAATTATTTTTTTCGACATGTTCCCACCACTATTATTGGCTGGCTTTTTTTTCCTAGCCTCTGGGAATAATAAATTTTAAGCACAAAAAAAGCCAGCCCTGTTCTTATTACCTAAAAATAATAATTTTTTTCCTCAATATAATTAAGCCTGGCGATACCTTTCCACCAACCAAATAACGCCAGATTTTTTTTGTGTGCTTTGGGGTCGTTGGCAAACCATTTGGCATAAAAAGTAATGCTGATCATATTACCTTTTTTTTATTTATTTTTCCCACCCCATAACACCCACATCCACCACGCGAATCCTGCCAGGTCGACATTTTTATGCTTAGAGTGCTTCAGGTAAGTTGATAAATCATTTTTATGAATGATCAAATTACCTGGCCGTTTCGGTTGTCAGCTCTCCGTCCATAATCAGTCTTTTGAAGTCATATTGTTGTGCAATCCCATTTTCACAACATTGAAAACCATAGTGAGTTTCCAATAGGTAGTCTGTGGTTGATATTGTGCTTAATATAATATGCATATTGCAAAGGCTAACGCTGCTGCCCGTTATCTGGTACACAATTAGCATAGATGACGTTATGACAATCAGGACCAACTTAATGTGCTTTCCGATGCCCGATAGTCCGTCAAAAAATCCAATCTAAAAATCAAATATTTCTTATATTTGATTTTACACTTAGTTCTTTTTTCCATCACGCCCAAGTTGCTTACGCCAGCGCTAGTCTCTATGCTACGAGGCATCGCGTAAAAATATTATATTTCAGGTTATACACATACGGGACAAAAGTAATGTTTGAATCAGAAGTTGTTATCATTTCTATTAAGAAATGACGATAACCCTTAATTGGTTAAACTTTCGTTTAAGCCAATTATTTTTTATGGATAATTTCAACCATAGGGAAATTTTATCTATGTGTCGCGGAGGACTTTACAAACTCAGAGTTCATGGTCGCAAAGCAAACCCAGACTCAAAACAAATATTCATAGTTCACAAAAATATTGTTCTGAGTGGGAATCGAACACAAAACACAAATTTGTCTGCTTTATCTCCGAAATTTTCTAATTGTAATATGTCTATGTTATGGCAGTAAAATTCTATCTTTTGTGGTAAAATAATTATTATTGATAAGTTAAAATAAAAATAATAATCATTGTTTACTATATATATGTTATGGACCAGGTGATTAATGCGGGCATTATAAATAATGCCTAGCTCTATCGGGCTAAGTGACTTATACTATCTTAACTTCATTATTTATCACATTGCACGGTCATTATTATATTACATTGAGTCTCCGCCACCGTGTCGGTTAAGTTAGTAATATAATAATTGTGCGTATTTTATATGAGAAGCGCTAAAGGTTTTATGGTGGTAAAAAAATAACCTTAACCTAAACCAATGGTGTTCCATTTAACTTAGTAGTGTCAGTGCATTTTTCATGATGACCGGGCATTATGTATAATGCCCAATTTCTTACTTTTTCCATACCATATACATTGTATAAAGGACTTTTACTACAAAGTTCAAACAATATTAAGAGAAAAGTCTCAAAGAAAATGCAAGGTAGGTGTAACAATGCGAGCATTCAGCCGTTAAAAACAGTGTAGGTAGAAGTTATCCTTACATTTTTGTAGAGCACAGTGTAGGTGTGAAGCAAGTGACATGTGAGGCTGCGGGGTCACTGCACTGAGGTCGCGATGCACCGGCGCATGTGGCCACTTCGCGCCGCGCCGATCTCCCGGCGCTGACTACCCAAGTTGGAAACGATAGCGTTGATTTTATTTCTTCATATACTAACTTAAAAAAACTGATACTAAGCAGGTTGAAATAGCAAATGTGGAGACAAATTGATGTTGAAGAATAGTGTTAAACAATCATTAGCACCCGTCTCCATGCCATATGATGTTTTAGTTTCGTGTAAGCATTGGCGACAGTAATCAAAGCGAAAATGCCGTCAACCCTATTTTTTTTCTATATTCTTTATTGAAAAAAGGATTAATTTCAAAACATTCAACATTACTATTCTTCTAAGTATTCTTAGCAAGCTTAACACGATGTTGCTATAAAATGGTTAAAAAGAAATACATAATTTAATCCATAATTATTACTCCTTTATATTTATTATTTTATTTTATTATTTTATGACCTTTGTGAAATAACTATTATAAAATAATTAACCGTGACCATAGTTAGATAAATATATATTTGTAGCTGTAAGGTAGTGTAAGACACTTTTAAACAGTCGTATCGCTATGTATGCAAGTCATAAGCGACAGTGATTCAAGCAAGTAAATATTTAAAGTATCTAATAAATCTTTACAAAGTATATGTACAAATAAATAAGTCAATTGCTACAAAATATATAATTATACTCGTGCTTCGTCCTCGAGATTAGTAACCTGAAAAACTGAATAATATATGTAGTAACACGCAAGTGACACCACTCATGCACTATAAGTTTGGAGAATTAGATATTTTTTTTATATTTTTTTTTTAAAGAGGGTATTCTAGTTTGTCTCTCGGCGCCATTGCCCTGCTTTGTCATTCACGTTTTAGTGCGAAACCACTCAACACGCGATTTCGCTTTTCTCGGATAATTTGTGCATTTTTGTGAATTCCTAGGTTTTATTTTGAAATGCCTAAACGAAAGTATAAAGATAGTGACGATTTGGATTACCTATCGCGGAAAATAAAAAAGTTAGAAAGGAAACTTAGCCGTCGCGATCGTCGCAGCCGCAGCCGGAGTAAAGGCCACCAGCGGCGCCGGGACCGAACTCGATCACGGTCGACCTCAACGAGATCGCGGATCTGCATCGTGTCGCCCTCCGCTAATCAGGATGACGTAACAGGTATGTGCACGTGTTTTTTCTTATTAGTGCCTACATCGGATAAGTTTCAATTATAAAAAGCCAATGTTCGGAGCAGTCTGAGTGACCGTCTCGGTAGATACCTAATTACAAATTAAGTTATTCAGGGCAGTTTTAGGGACTGACCCGCCATAACTAATACCGCCATTCAGAGCAGTTTTTGGGACTGTTTCGCAGGCACCTCGCTTTTGATAATCAGGACAGCTTTTGGGGCTGATCCGCTATCAAGATGTTTTAATGGAGTAGGCCACTGAAACAATATTTTGTTTCAGTGGGCGACTTACTAGATAGTTTTCATGAGCTATCACGTTCTACCAAAGCTACTGTGGAAATTTCTGGAACTGATCCGCTGCTAGAAAACGACCTTGATCGTGGAGAAGATCAACTACTAGAAAATGCCCCTGTGGACGGGGACTTGCAGGTAGTAGATAATCTCGATAAAGAACCCGCTGCAGCAACCGGTGCCTCTACCGAAACTGCTACGGTTAGTGACAATAATGCTTGCGAGGTGGTAGACAACGATCTTCTGGAGATACTAGGCGCTGACCCGTCCACAAAAGTTGTATACGGTATAGATATACACAGTGAACTGGCCTCACGACTTCAACATATAGCTACTGCTGGCCTAGCCAAAGAATTACGCAAAGAGCTAAATGCTAAATATTTAATACCAGCAAATTGTGTCAAGATCGGGGCGCCGTCGATGAATCCAGAGATCAGGGATGCTCTTACCGAGCCTGTTATGAAACGGGACAAAGGTATAGAAGCACGACAAAATCAACTGGCATCTGCAATCGCTGGCCTAGCAGAGTTGATTAACTGCGAGCTCAAGTACAAGGAAAAGGATAACAAGCGATTAAAACAGATGATGGACGTATGCCGTATCCTTTGCGATATACAACACTCAGAGTCTGAAACTCGCCGCAGTTTCGCAATATTCTCCATTAAGAAAGAGTTCAAGCAACACATTGGCAACACTAAAATTGACAAAAATTTGTTTGGTGAGGACCTCACTGACACGCTTAAGTCTGCTAAAGCTATAATTAAGTCTGGCAGCGAGTTAAAAACGAAGCCTCCACCAAAACCGAGGCAGCCATCTTCAGTGACGAACAATTTAAACTGGAAGAGCCCGGCACCAGCGCGCAAGCAGCAGCAGAGCGCACCGCGCGGTCGCGAAACCGCTCCCCCGCTGGTGCCGGGCCCTGCGGCTCGGTCGTTTCGCAACATGAGGCACACCGGCTCGTCGAAGCCGTCGCAGCGTCCGTCGAAGCCGACCCCCCGATACTAAATCCGGTAAAGTACGCCGGCCAATTATCTAAATTTAATAACCAGTGGTCTCTGATTACTAGTGATAAACACATACTATCCTGGATAGAAGGTTATATAATTAAATTTTCTAGTCCTGTGGTTCAGAACCAACTTCCTAAAAACTTTATTCACACTACGACAGAAAGAGCTCATTTCATTGAAGCTGTAAATAATTTACTTACAATTGGAGCTATATCTGAATGCAAGCCTTGTATAGGACAATTTATATCTAGTGTGTTTTTGCGACCCAAGCCGAATGGCAAGATGAGATTTATTTTGAACCTAAAAAATTTAAATAAATTCATCTCCACTGATCATTTTAAACTTGAGGACTTACGAACGGCAGTCAAACTTGTAACTGAAAATTGTTTTATGGCAAATTTAGATATAAAAGACACGTACCTACTTGTGAAAATTCACGAAAAGTCTAGAAAGTACCTTAGGTTTATTTGGGACGGTAAACTATTTGAATTCAACGTCTTACCATTCGGTTTGAGCACAGCACCATACGTATTTACTAAGATAATGAAACCCATTGTAAAATTGCTTCGGACATGTGGATATCTTTCAACGATCTATCTTGACGACTTATTTTTAATCGGACAGACACACAGGGAATGTTTAGATAACATTACCATTACAAGCAAACTACTGAACGGCCTTGGATTTATCATCAATGATGGTAAAAGCAATCTTATACCCAATCAATCCTGTAAGTTTTTAGGTTACATTATAGACTCACGGTCTTTTCGTATTGCCTTGCCGGAAGAAAAAAGAATAAGTATAAAAAAGGAGCTTTCAATGATGATAAATCTGAGCCGGTGCAAAATCAGGAAATTCGCTAAACTTGTGGGGCTACTGATTTCCGCATGTCCAGCAATCGAATATGGCATGCTGTATACGAAGGAATTCGAGAGACATAAGTACTTAAATCTTAAAGATCACGATGATTACGACCGTTATATGACGTTACCGCCATCTTTACATCCAGACTTGCGTTGGTGGCTGCATGCTATCGATAACTCTGTACGTCAAATACGTATAGATTATTATCGAACAGAGATTTTTACTGACGCCTCAACTACGGGGTGGGGGGCTGCTTGTGAGGACAATACCGCGAGTGGAGTGTGGTCGCGAGTGGAACGGGATAAGCACATAAATGAGTTAGAGCTACTCGCCGCTTTCTTCGGACTTAAAATATTCGCTAAAGATCTTAATAATTGCCAAATACTGCTACGCATAGATAACTCTACAGCCATAGCGTATATTAACAAAATGGGTGGTGTACAATTCCCTCACCTCACCAAAATAACAAAAGCTATTTGGCAATGGTGTGAGTGTCGGGGCATATTTGTTTATGCTTCTTACATTAAGTCGTCAGATAATGAAATTGCGGATGCAGAATCACGACGCTTTCATCCTGACGTAGAATGGGAGCTATCACCTGATTGCTTTCATTCTATTGTACACCGGTTTGGTCATCCCGAAGTTGATCTATTTGCAAGCAGGATCAACGCTAAGTGTACTAATTACGTGTCATGGCATCGGGATCCCGATGCATTCGCTATAAACGCATTTACCATAAAATGGTATAATTCCTATTTTTATGCTTTCCCGCCGTTCGCGATCATACTCAAAACGCTGAGAAAAATTATATCGGATAAGGCTAAAGGTATCATGGTTGTACCTAAATGGCCTACGCAACCATGGTACCCCGTATTTCAACGACTCCTCATTTCTGAATCAATTGAATTTCAACCCAAAGCGAATAACATTGTCTCCCATTGCAGCAACCGGAACATCCAAGCGAACCTTATCCTGGTTGCCGGAGTATTGTGCGGGCAGCGTTATTGCGCCGCTCCATACCGCCCTCCGCTGTAGACATCATGATGGCGTCTTTAGCAGAAAACTCTTATAAACAGTACGACGTTGCAATTAGGAGATGGTTCGAATTTTGTTCAAAAAATAATTACGGTTTATACGATGTGTCGATTCCTACTGTTCTTCACTTTCTGACTCAAGTTTTTAACAAAGGTAGTCAATATGGTACCTTGAATACTTATAGATCTGCCTTAGCACTTATAATGGGGCCACACATGACAAATGATGACCGAATCACTAGATTCTTTAAAGGCATATACCGCTTGCGTCCAACAAAGCCAAAATACGACGTAACGTGGGACACATCATTGGTACTGGAGAGATTAGGTCAACAAATCCCTAACGAGAGCCTAACTCTAGAACAAATAACTAAAAAATGTCTGATGCTACTGGCGTTAGCTACAGCTCAACGGGTTCAGACGTTATCCAAAATAAACATTAATAACATAGAAATTTTACCTACAAAAATAATGATTAAGGTGCCCGATCATTTAAAAACTTCACGTCCTGGCTCTAATCAACCTTTATTAATTTTGCCTTTCTTTGTAGAACGGCCTGAAATATGTCCCTGTAAAGCTTTAATTTCTTATTTAGAAAAAACAAATACAGTGCGGAATAATAAAGATAATCTATTTGTAAGCTATAGAAAACCCTATAATTCGGTCACAGCCCAATCATTAAGTCGCTGGATTAAATCTGTCTTAAAAGACAGTGGAATCGATGTATCGATATTCACAGCTCACAGCACGCGACATGCTGCCACGTCTCGTGCTCGCCAATCAGGCGTTTCTGTTGATTTAATACGCAACACTGCAGGCTGGAGCGGTAGCTCCAATGTTTTTGGTAAATTTTACAACCGGATGGTTTTACCTCGCAATGAGATTGCATTAGCTACTTCTGTGTTAGGTCATAATTCGTAAGTGATTAATTAATCTAATTTAGTTATTACTGATTTCATCTCCTATCCTAAATAGTATTGACTATTTAACGGTAAGAAGATTAAAATGTTCTTGCTGTCATAATGATACAATTTAATAAATAATACAAATTATATCTTGTATGATTTCTAAATATATTGAATTCTACATTTCCACAGCTACTATATATCTCTCAAGGTCTACATATATTATTCAGTTTTTCAGGTTACTAATCTCGAGGACGAAGCACGAGTATAATTAATGATTAAACGAACTTACCTGTACGTGAAGTTCTATCATAATTATACGAAGTGCTTCGTCCGAAGAGATTAGTAACACCCGCCCACCCCGTTCTTCCCGGAAGCTGTGGAAATGGTTTTATGTAAATATTACTCTTTAAACTAAATGACAAAGCAGGGCAATGGCGCCGAGAGACAAACTAGAATACCCTCTTTAAAAAAAAAATATAAAAAAAATATCTAATTCTCCAAACTTATAGTGCATGAGTGGTGTCACTTGCGTGTTACTACATATATTATTCAGTTTTTCAGGTTACTAATCTCTTCGGACGAAGCACTTCGTATAATTATGATAGAACTTCACGTACAGGTAAGTTCGTTTAATCATTAAATGACTTGCTTGTGTCTGCGGCTTGGTCCGCGTGGAATACTTATTTTGGGCTAAAGCGCTAGTAAGGAATGTTACAAAATCTTTAAACATTATTCATTAGTGTTCCGATGCTATTGGTATTAGCGTGATGATATAAAGCCCATAAATGGGCTATACCTAACACTAAAATATATTTTTTTAATCGGACCATTAGTTTCTGCTATTAGCGCGGTAAAGCAATCAAACATACTCTTCAGCTAGAATTGATAAATTCTTTGTTTGTTAACAAAAATAAAATAGGTTTATAAGTCAGTGTAAGTCGTGGAACACTGAGCACAATCAACGCAATAATAATCTGTCTTGGGTTTATATAATTTGCATACACAGTTGATTAAAATCATACACGAACATGTGTTTTGACAGTTATGACATTTATTTAATACATAATATTGAAAGTTAATCTGTTCATTGATTTTGATAAATTGAACAGCTTTTATATCTATTAAATTACCTGTCAATCAATGCTAGCAAATTAAACAAAATTCAATATAGGGTGACTGGTAATTAGTGACCGATACCTAAACACATGATTGTGCTCATGATAACAAACAACTTTTACTAAGACACCAACCCTGAAATCGCGAAAAAAATCAGCCGTTCTATACATTCATGTTCACATAACTCGTCAACATGGTAGGGAGCAGCTGATTTTTTTTTCGCGATTTCAGGTTTGGTGCCATAATAAAAGTTGTTTGTTATCATGAGCACAATGATGTGTTTAGGTATCGGTCACTAATTACCAGTCACCCTATATATAATAATAAATTAAAAACTATATGAATTATTTAGTCACTGCCTTTTTGTAGTTCTTTATATACATAATGATATGTTGCTTATCATCAATGGCATATCGTAATGGGAAGCAACATTTACATCCTGCTACCCATAACGATTATATATGTTGCAGTCAAAACTCTTAACCAGACAAAAGTACTTTTAACTAGCAAAATCAGTCAAAAGTAGTTTTAGGTTAGGATTTCAAGATTTATTTATTGTTTGTCACAGGTGGAAATTCAGCTCTTAAAATTAGTATTATAACAAAGTATCACTGTAACATACCCATGGGGTGTACAATCTTTAAAATTTACAATTAGGTACATGTCAAAAGAAAAACAAAATGAAATCATTCAAGTAACATAATAACCATTAGAGAAAATAAATTAAGTATAAATATCAATTGGTATTTGTCATAATTATTGCATCATTAACGTCATATTAAATAAATTTTAGTCAAAAACAATTGTCACTGAATTAATTGATTGACAAAAATAGTCAAGGCAATATAATATTCATTACCACTACATTACAGATAAATAAATTAAACAATAACTAACACTTTTTATAATTATGCATTATCATAATTCCATTAAATAAATTTCAGTCAAGACATTTGTCATTAAAGAATTCATTAATTGTATAATATGCTTTCTGTATCAGTAGTTTTTTAAGTTTGTATTTAAAAGTAGGTAACGTTTCAGTGGTTTTAATAAAGTCTGGCAATTTATTATAAATTTTCACACCCATTCCAAATATGCTTGATTTAAACTTAACTCTTAGCTGCCTTAAGGTCATTTTTATATCTTGTACTTCTCATTGTCTCATAATGACTGATATCTCGCTTTGTGATTGAGGCTGCTTCCAATATAAACATTGACGCTAGGGTTAAGATTTTTAGTCTTCTGAATTCTGTTCTGCATGAATCGGTCTGTTTATGCCCACATATACTTCGGATACATTTTTTTTGGGCTTTGAATGCAAATTCTCTATTAGTAGAGTTACCCCAACACAGTATACCATATTTTAGAGTAGAACCCACATATGCATGATAAACATTGAGTAATACGTTTTCATTTACAATTTTTCGAAGTAAATAGAGAGCATATGAATACTGATTAAGTTTTTTGCAGACACTATCCACATGCATTTTCCAGTCAAGTTTTGAGTCGATATGGACTCCTAGAAATTTAGTGTTATTGACCTGATTTATTGAATTACCTTTATAATTAACATTGATTTTATTTGATTTTGAATTTTTATTTGTGAAGGACATATAGTTTGTTTTATCAATATTTATTTTTAAATTATTAATTATTAACCAGTTTATAATATTTTTGAGAGATGTATTAACCTGAGCTTCAAAATTTTCTTGACCGGTATCTGCAAAAATGGCCGTGCTATCGTCCGCAAACAATATAATGTCCTGGTCTATAGACCTTGGTAGGTCATTAATATATATAACGAATAAAAGAGGCCCAAGGATACTTCCTTGGGGAACGCCAAATTTTACAAGTTTAGGGTCCGACATATAGATGCGTTCGAATTTTGTGTCTATTTCTATTTTCGTTATTCGTGTTATTTGAAAACGATCAGATAAGTACGACTTAACAAGTTCCAAGGCATTCCCTCTTATCCCATATTTCTCTAATTTGTTAAGTAGGATATTATGGTCAACATGGTCAAAAGCCTTAGTCATATCCATAAAAATAGCGGTTATTTGTTGCTTGCTATCCAATCCAGTCATTACTTTCTTAAGAAAATTAAAAAGAGCATCACTGGTGGATCTTCCTTTACGAAAGCCAAATTGTTCATTAGTAAATAAGTTATTGAGTTCAAAGAAATTATATAAATTATTATATATAACCTTTTCGAAAATTTTTGCCATCACTGGTATTAACGCAATCGGTCTGTAAAAACGCATATCCTCTCTATCTTCTTTTTTAAATAATGGATTTACGATCGTAATTTTCAATTTTGAAGGAAAAACACCTCGTTCTAGTCACTGATTGATAATGTTACTAATTACTGGAGCTATGTGACAAGACACTCGTTTTATAATGTTCGTACTTATGTTGTCGTACCCTGTACTATTTGTGTTGTTTAATCCTTTTATAATTTGATCGATTTCATGTGGATTGGTTGGCTTTAAAAAAATAGAATTTGGGTTGGGTTAGGTTAGTTTTGACTGATTTTGCTAGGTAAAAGTACTTTTGACTGGTTAAGAGTTTTGTCGGCAACATATATACTAGCGGACCCGACAGACGTTGTTCTGCATGGTATATATATTATATATGAATTGTGAATCTAAACCATTCAGGGCGCCAACCAAACGTTTACAAAAAAAATAATACCAGCCGTTTATGATGTGTTCAGTGACATACACACGTACAGTAGAATTATATATATAAAGATACCCTACCCTACTTTTATCAACCCGCCTACCAAGCGTTATGCTATAGCTGTTTTTCGGAAGGACTTACATAGTTAGCCACTAGGCTTTTGCTACTTCACCGGTCATAAATATGCTATAGCTGTGGCAACCTCTTCTAAGGAGGCATGTTCAGCAGTGGACGTTATATGGGCTGGTGATTAATTAAATTAAATGATATGAGACAATGCCTTTACAAGTCATGCTTGTAAATTAAGTTATAATTACAAGCATGATTGTGTTTCTGTTGTCTTTTAATTAGCAATAAAAGCTAAGTTATAGTGTTATATTTGAAGGTAAATATGTTTTATAAACTAAGTCTGATGTTAACATTGCATCAACATTTCTAATTTGAGATATGAATAAAACAACGAAAGAATAAGGGCTAGTTTGTCTTCAGTATACCTACTAATACACAGTTTCAGTTTTTCTAGTTAAATCTATACTAATATATAAAGGGTGAAGAGTTTATTAGTTTGCTTGAACATGTTAATCTCAGAAACTACTGATTCGATTTGAAATACCTTTATGTGTTAATTTATCTAGGAAGGCTATAGGCTATTTAATTATGAAGTTCCTACAGGAAAGGGAGTTCTTACGGAAAGCTAGTTACATAATAGTAAGTAGTTGTTAGTACGAAAAAAAAATCATCAATTTTTTTTTAGACGGAGATTCTATAGTTTTATCGTACAATTTTGTATTAAAACTTGAACAATCCGTATTGATTCGCACCGTCCTTGTCCCCACGTATATGGGGAGTATAATATTTTTTTCGTTGTCTTTATTTCAGTGAACAAACCAGTTGTGTAGTTGAACTGGCTGGCGGGAGCAGACCACGTCGCGTCGCCGCTCGCATCGGTTACTTTAAATTTTCATTAGCACCGGGTGTCCGGCGCGCCGTCTGCAATTACATTTTGCAATTTACAAATTGTCTTTTTATTTACGGTGTACACTTTTGTACACTCTAATTTTATTATCAAGTTACTTCAATCCTATCACTGTTTTGTGTTTATAGGGATTTTATTAAATATTGTTGCTGTTTAATAGAAATTTGGAGGTTTCTATGTCATTAAGGAACATTTTAACCGATCGCTGTATCACTCGTTATTTACAGGCTCCATCATTATATCCCTGCCTTAAAACCAATATATTTGAGGTCGGCGCAACACATTTTCTCTTCCATTCTGTCATGTCAACCGTCACGCTACCACTTACTCTCATTTCCTTCATATCACTTCAACAAAAATGGATCCATCTTTTCTTTGGAATATTAAAGCAAGTCAGCTGTATCACATGTTATTTAAAGGCGTATTCCATACAATGTTGCAAGTACATTTTGTGGGTCCGTTCTTATTTGTTTCTACAGATATTCTAAATTTACTTCATAAACTATTATAATATCTCAAGTCCGCGCGTTGATGTCTTTTGTTCTATTGTCTATTTTATAGCATTAATAGGTAAAGCTTTTATAAAACAACTTTATGCACGAGTTCACAGTTTATAGATAAAGATTATCTTTCCATTTTTATACAGATTCACTTTAACTACCAGGATGATGTAAAAAATATGATGGATTTTTTATAACCTCGCCACGGGTCTACTGGGTTTGTTGGATTGAGTTAAACGAAGTTTTATGATTATACGAATATCATTATAATAAATGAGATTTTATATTATGTCTGATCATGGTTTATGTTTTTGTTTTAATGTCTTAGTTTAATACAGTTTTCGCATGATCATTTTATATTTTTGCATGCTACATTTTCTCTTCCAGTCTAACAAACAATAATGACTTCAAGTAATTAAGTTTAATATTTGTATTTCAAGTAATTCAGTTTTATATATGTTATTTTTTTGCTTTTAAAAATACCGTTTGGGAAATAAGTCGAAGAGAAAAAACTGTAGTTAACCATCGTATATGAATCGATGTGATTGGCTTGCCAATTTCAAAAATACGTTGAAAATCTTGTTTTGAATATGAGAAATTAAGTAGTCTTTTTTATCAATTATCAACAAACAGTATTCTAAATTAGGCTTTCCATGAGCTATGACAATCTAGATAAGCCGTTATTTATTTAATAGCATTACATTCTCTCTGCGCTTATAATAAACACATGGACCGTGTTTAATCTAAAAGTAAAAACGAATACATTTTCTACTAACATCTCCTAAACTAATGTTCAAGCCTGGAAATAGTTCACTTTTTCAAAGAATAGTACACATAAGCCTTAGAACATGGAGTTGAGTTGGTGAACTCATGTTTTACGTAAGTTGGGTAGAACTGCAGCGCTGTTCGGCCGAAGTCTAGTAAAAGCTATAGGTAATAAAGTTGCGTCGTGGCTGTGGCAGCTACTGCAAGGTACCGCCAACAAAATAATACCAACCGTGTCTGTTTTTATGATTCTTTTCATCTGAATATTTTTATAAAGTATTTTGTAATAACGGTTTTTAAGCTTTTGCGTGTCATAAATAAAATATAATAGGCATAAAGACTAAAAAAAAACTATTTAGTCCGTTAGTTAGATTACCAAAAAATATTGGACACGTATTTTTTTTGTTCCTCAAACTAAAAATGACGAAGATACAGCGCGTTGAAATTTCATTTGACGTCACTTTTAGGAACAATTTTACCTAGTAGTGACATCACAAGCCCAACCTGAACTTTATAGTTTATCATTGCTCGGTATCTTTGTATTTTTTTATTGATTTGATAAATAAAAAATACGTGCCCAACATTTTTTAGTTAGTGTCGTTAAATGCATAATAAAATAATGAATATAATAAATAAAATATAAGAATATTGACATTGCTGACTGTACCGTCTCCTAGTACATACAATGTCTGGTGTTGGCGAAGCTTTGCAGAGCCTAGGTTCCGGTCCCGCCCACTTGTCATCTTGTTGTAAATTACTATGTGTTTCTTTAGTATGTTAATATTTTCTCGAACTAACTACTTATATAATAATTGCGAAAGTTTGTCAGAATGGGTGTATGTGTGGTGGCTTGTTACTGTTTCGCCTAAGAATACCCACTGTAATTAGCTGAAATGTATGATAAGATTTTGTAAAGTGGGAAAAAGATTTTGTATATTAATAAAGGCGGAAAAATATTATTAAAACGCCACGCCACCCGACGACACGCCACGCGTGTTGAGTCGAATCAAATGTATTGTTTTCTATAGACCAGAATCACACATGATCACCCGACACGACGCCACGCACGTACTGATGCACAGGTGTTGACACGTGGCGTGGCGTGGCGTTTTAATAATGTGTTTTCGCCTTAATATTCAAATTCAGGTTTCTGTTTAATTTTATTAATTTCTATACTAAAATGGGAATTACTATAGTCAATTTATAAAATACTAGCGACCCGCCCCGGCTCCGCACGGATGCAATGCTGATGTATCATACATATAAACCTTCCTCTTGAATCACTCTATCTATTTAAAAAAACCGCATCAAAATCTGTTGCGTAGTTTTAAAGATTTAAGCATACATAGGGATATAGGCACAGAGAAAGCGAATTTGTTTTATACTATGTAGTGATGGTTTCGGCGTCATTCGGCCTGTAGATCTTGACTGATGAACTTAAAATTATGAATACTTTGACATGTAGGGGGCGAATAAATGCTGATACCTAAACTCACGTTATGATCGAATTGAGTTAAATGCGTTTAGGATTGTGTGTCGCATATACTAATTTCACATAAAAATTGTTAATTTGTATGCTTTACTAATACAAAATAACACTAAATTAATTATCTACTATATGCCGTGTGGTTTCGGCTTAGAATAGACCACCCCATGTCCTCCCATGGGTGTAGTAAGATCAGCTCAATGATACTCACCTTATTACTATGATCATCAATTCGCCTGTTAGGTGTGGTGATTATGGTAATTTTCCTCAACAACCCTAGCTTGGTCTGACAAGAGGAGTTGTTCAACAGCGGACGTAAATGGGCTGATATACATATAATTATCTACTATACCCACTTATTATTGTAGGTATATATAGGTGTATTTTATATGATATATAACTACGTTGATTGAAATGATCACATTGCAGCAATCTATACATATAAAAACGACAGGTCATTCATTCATTCATCACGAATTCTCAGAAACTACAAATGCTAGGAGTCTCAAATTTTGCATGCGGGTTCCTTTTAGGACATAGGTGCTCACTAATACTACTAAGGGATTTTGCAAAATACCCCTAAGGGGTTAAGGAGGGGTGTTAATGTTTGTATGAAATTTCTATAGTTCAAATTACTAGAAAATACTTCTTATTTAAATAAATTAAAATGTATTTAATTATTTTTCTGAACAAAGGGTTATTTTCCATACAAACTTAGGTACACCCCTTGGTAAGAGCCATAGGAAGATTGGGGGGGGTCTATACTTATCCGGAATCCACACTGCATTACTATAAGTGTAAATTGAATACATACAAAATACACTGATGCATGCTAACTTTTACCTTCCGATGCCCTCGTAGACTCGAAGTCCGAGAGGCCCGCGAACTGAGCGACAGTTGCACAATACTCCCCTAAAGAAACTAAATGCCATAATCCCTCAATCTCCCCGTCAGCGACCGCCCTGAGCCGAGGTCCAAGTCCCACAGGGGACGCCCTCTTGCGCAGCTCGCTTAGTTTATAGTGTTTAAATCATTTATCTAGGCTGGAGCTCTGCTCGCCTTTATGCCCGGTGAAGTAGGAAAAGCCTCAAGGCTAAGTAAATATGTTCGTGCGAAAAAAAAAATTAAGAGTACAAAGGGGTAAGTTTGTATGGAAAATCCATTCTTTTTAAAGCTATCGACTCCAAATTCACATAATATAGGTACTCTTTAATAAAATTTTTGAGGAATTATCTATAATATTTAAAAATACCCTTATTAAGTTTATGTGAAACTTCGTCAGTTTTAGTGATAGTGATTCCAAAATTACGGTATTTTTTTATTTTTATAAATAGACTACTAGCAGAATTTGCAGTGTAATAGTATTCTTGTTAACCCCTCGTGCTAAGCTAAAATGCTTGTGTTACGAGTGAGTTTACGTCCTAGCCCTTGGGTTACGGCCGCTTAATTGGATTCGCAACGACTAGATTCTCACTGGAACGAGAGTTACGCGGGTGGAACCGCGCGTTCCAGCGAACCGCGCGAACCAGCTAGTTGTCCATAAAATTGGCAGTCTCATAATAGAGTGGTTATAAAATATTTAACTATGCCAACATATATATACCATACAAGTATATTATGGGTAGTAGTTGATACGTTAGTAGTAGTTATGATTGTATAAAGTGTGGCTAATCACCGAGACCGAGAGAATGAAACATATTTCACAATTAGTTTAAAAATGAACTACGAACTTAACAATTTTTTTGTGACTAAGGGGTTGTAATGTAATATCTGGATAGCAGCGTAGCCGTCACTTCCAATAATATTGATTATTATTTCACCTCTTTAAAGGTAACACGACAGCCCGACAATACCAAGAGCAGCGACTGCGAGATGAGGGGCACTTAAAGAAGTTTCGAAAAAACAAATTCATTTTGTTTTTTTATCATCCTTACTACTATAATAAATGCGAAAGTAACTCTGTCTACCTTTCATGCCAAAATAACTGAACCGATTTAAATGAAATTTGGTACTTTTTATAGCGAAAAAAGTTAAATAATTAATTAAATAATTCAAACTGCTACTCAAAGTCACTATTCAGTGAGAAGTCGCGGGAACAGCTAGTTTTTATATAAATTAACATTGTGACATTTTTGATTTCAACAAGTGTATGTAAATACTTAAGTATGAACATACTCAAATGATGATGTGTCCGGCGCACCCTGGGCATCGGTCTGCGGACGGCAAGTCGGTAACGCAGACTTGCCGATCCTTCCACCACGACCTAATGGCGCATACGCCAGGGGGCCGAGTCTGCTATTTTTTTAAGTATTGTGCCACCGTAGTGCCATCATGATATCATTATGCCAAAAACGGTAATCTACTAATCTCACTATGGTGTCGGCGCTGGAATGGCAGTCGGTGTTGCTACCGCAGAAAAAGGCCGTCAGCAGAAGTAGCAGGGGAGATGGTTAGGGAGTTTGTAATGTTTATTTAGGCGATTTCAAAACTTATAAATGTATCATTTGTTATTATATTCAACTACGCTAATGTCATCAGGGAGGGCGTCATAGTGACACCATTATGACGTCATTTAGATTAGTAGATTACCAAATGGGGAAAAAACCGACCATTGACCAGTTCATGGATACGCCATTACGATAGTAGACTCGGGGCCCAGGTCGACACGAAAAGAAGAAGAAGAAGAATACTTTAGTACTGAATAAATGTATTTTAATTCGTCTTATGCAAAGAAAGTAATATCAGTACACCTATTGTTTAGCTTAAGTTACTCATGAACTTTAAGGAAATGTTAGCAAGCATAATTATTATTTGTAGGTTCGTAAATGAATTAGTTTGCATAATACGCATAAACATACTATTATCTTAAAGTAAAACTTTGTTTACTTTTTGTCTGGGTTAGTTCCAGCTAGCGGAATAGCCGCATATGTATGTAGTGCGTGAGAAACTTGCAGTACTTTGACCTAGGAAGTCTAGCCTTTTGTTTTAAGTGTAGGTACCTATCGAGCGTAGCAGTAATTCGTCAACTGCTAATGATTTAAGTATCCTTCATACTTGCAGTACGTTCAACTGTTTTGAAGACAAAGGATTAGGGCCTTTTTCGTTGTCCCACCGCCGCTGCAGCGATTCGCGCGCTGGTGGCGGCATATGAGGGACTCGTCCTCTCCATAGCGGTGGTATACTTACTCATACCACGAGGAGATAACCCTACTCCACTAAAACCCCCCGGACACTCCTTCGAACCGTCGTTGGCGGGGCCGGGTACGCACGAAGCAATCTGGCCCCCCGAAGGATTAGGGCCTGCTTGTCTTGATCTATACTCTATACTACATAAAGCTGAAGAGTTTGTTTGTTTTTTTGCTTGGACAAGCTAATCTCAGGAACTACAGGTACGATTTGAAAAAAATCTTTCAGTGTTAGATAAGCCCATTTGTCGAGGCAGGCTATAGGCTAATTAAATTACAAAAGCGTGAAAAATGATAAAGTCTAATTTTAAAATTAAACAAAACCTAACAAATAGAGTTTGCAAATCAGTTTAGGTTTTCAACCTTTGATAGGTACCTATTATTTTTATACGTGTACGAAACTCCTAGACATTAAAATACGTAAGATTGTTAGAAATCTTATTGATAATAATTAGTCTATTTGGGAGTTACAATGCTACATAGAAGAAGACGAAAAGTTTATTTAAATAAATAAATAAAGACAGTTTTATCGTTTAGATGCGACACGTCCATCTACAAGTGAGTGAGATAAAATGAAATTGACGTGATTTCTCACAGTTTTAGGGTTCCATACCCGAAGTGTAAAAACTGGACCCTATTACTATGATTTCGCTGTCTGTCGGTCTGTCACCAAGCTGCATCTCAAGAACCGCGATAGTTAAACAATTGAAATTTTCACAAATATTGTATTTCTGTTGCCGCTATAACAACAATTACTAAAATCAAAATAAAACAAATATTTAAGGGGGTCTTCCATACAACAAAAGTAATTTGTTTTCACTTATTTGCTCGATATCAATAACGGCAACAGGTAGGCACTTTAAAATGGTGCGGAACCATAGTGAGCGAGTCCGACTCGCACTTGGCCTTTTTTTTCATTAATTTTCCCACAACGTATGTGTTTGGATGTATTAAGAATGGGCATTGTGGGCATTGTCGTGTAATCAATAGAGTTATCAGTTACCGAGAGCGTTGACCTCTGTTCAGCACTGGCATCGGAGTCGTGTGCTTATCGCTCGCTCGGTGTTCCTCTTTGTTCTGAATGTGTACTAATACTCTATATATACCTTGATTACTTATATGAGGTGCTTCCAAAATGTATGCCATCCCTTAAACAGATCCAACAGGGATCTATGATATATGTTAAGTATACTTATTATGTTAGTGAAACCTCCGCAAACACAAGCTTCGCAGCGTAGCGGTATTTGGCTCGCATTCATTCTCGGAGGTAGTGGGTTCGATTCCCACGCCGGACAGGAAATCTTTGTGAAATTCTTAGATTTCTTTCCGGGTCTGGATGGTTGAGGGACTACCCTCCGTGCGTCGGAAAGCACATTCAGCCGTTGGCCCCGATTGTTATAGCATTAGCAGCGTTTCCTTGTGTGGTACAACATAATACTGCGGTCACCAATCCGCTTGTCAAGCGTGGTGACTATAGCAAATACCCTACCCCGGGAGGAGGCCCATGTTCAGCAGTGGACGTTATACGGGCTGATGATGATGAATACGTACTAGCTGCGTTGGCCGCATCTCTCGGAGTATTACCAGGTACTAAGTTTTTTTAATGTATTTTATGTTTAATAAAAAATATATGAAATTGTATAATACATATATATTTTTCCCCAAAAATATCTTGACTAATGTAATCACTATCTAATTGCTGTCTCATACATTTTGAAAGCACCTTCCTACTAAATTACAATACAACATGATAATAATTGCTATATATGAAAATGTGTACTCGAAATACAGTGTTTACACATTTCCTAATAGAGCTTCAACGACACCTTCCCTTACTGTGATACTTTTTATGGCATCTAAAAGATCCATTGCATATGCGAATCAAATTGGTATATATTTAATAGACTTTCATACAATAAGTACCTACACAAACATAATATAATATATTAATATACATGTTTAGATAAATACACATTTATGAAATTTTATTTGTTATACGGAAAAATAACATAGACTGCATGTTATTTTTCCGTATAACAAGTAAAACTTTCACTACTTTTTAATTTTCAATGTAATCTAGTTATTACTTTAAAAATACTCCGTGCTCTCTTCGTGCTCTATCCGTGTACAGTATATAGGTATATCATAGCTGTGCTTAAAATACCAAATAATTAAAGACGCGAGTTCAAGTGCAAAGTTCTTTTTGTAAAAACAAAAACCCATCACCCGCATCCCCGTATCGGTGTGGAGTTAACAATTATACCTCAGCAATTCATGACACAAAGCGTAAGCAGACTTAAATTTTATATCGCATAAATAGTCATCCGATGTGGGTGACCGAATTAAACACTCAAAAGAGTATACGTTTTATAATGTAATTCTTGGCCCGCGGTTTCAGTCGCGTATCTTCCGTTCCCGTGGGAACTTCATAATTAAATCAAGCCTATAGCCTTCCTCGATAAATAGGCTATCTAACAACGAAATAGTTTTTGAAATCAGACCAGTACTTCCTGAGATTTGCGCGTTGAAGAAAACAAACATACAAACTCTTCAGCTTTATATATTAGCATAAGATGTATAGAGTTATTTCGTCCTTCTAATAACTTTGGCGTGTCTGTGTGTTTGGGCATCGCACCCTTACCAATTTATAGTTGATAAACTATTTTTTAAATGTTTTATTAAATTCTACCCGGATGTTTCAAATTTATCTTAATATCGGGTGTAAAATTATTACGACTCATTTACAAATGTATCACTGACTTTCAAGGAATCCTGCTACAAATTTAAGTACAAAAGGATGCTGATAAACTATCTCATATAGCTCTCATGTTGTTTCATAACGAAGTAACACGACATTTCCAATGTTACTCATACGAAAGTTGCTTTGCACAAAACACGCCTCTTCTTCTTATTTAATAGCCAGTTCATTACGTCCATTGCTGAATATCTCCTCGTTGCAGATCTTGGCCAATGTCATTGAGTGATGTTGCCCTAATCATCACCAATTTTCGGTAAGTAATTATTCCTCAATTTCCTAAGCAGAGGTCTAAGCCCCCACAGGAGGCGCCCGCTTGCGCAGGTTGCTGAGTTTGTAGTATTTAAACCTTTTAATAAGGCTGAAGCCCTGCTCGCACTTTGCCGGTGAATTAAGATAAGACCTGATCCAAGACGTTGTGTTGAATCAATATACATATTATCGATGTTAAACTCTAGTATAGTATATAACTGAAAGTTATAGTATACTAGTGACCCGCCCCTTGCTTCCCACGGTTGCAACGCTGGTGTATTATAAATATAAACCTTCATCTTGAGTAACTCTATCGATTTAAAAAAATCGCATCAAAATCCGTTTACGTAGTTTTAAAGATTTAAGCATACATAGGTACAGACCGACAGGGGGGAGCGCCATTGTTTTATTTTAAGATTTAAAGGGACATTTAAAGAAAAATAATTTTATTTGTGCGATACGGATGAACGGAAAAGCTACTTGAGTGATTTAATCAATTATTTTATGATTAAAAACTTACTTTATTAATGAGTAACATATAGCCTAGATTATATGACGAGGCTCCTTCGTGAACCGGAGATACGAGTAAAAAAAAGCGGTAGGGTACCCATCCTACCATTCCACCACATTAGATAAACACAAAATGGTCTTGACTATTTTTACAAGTTATGTTAGACTACGTTCTTTATTTGGTATGTAAGCAGTTAGGTATCTTGATTATTCAAAAATAGACCACTTCGTTTGAAAGTGTATAATAAATCTTGTTTATATCGCCATTCTCTTCATTTCCAATTTGTATAAACTAATTTATTTCGCTAGATAAGAACTCACTGATTAATTTCTACATCTATAAATTGTGGGGTAAATAAAAGTGGGTAATGTGAGAAAGTGAGCAATGGTAATCTCATCAAAATAAGAAAAACCAATTGCAATCAAATGATACCAACTCGTAAGCTTAACGCCATTCCCGTGCGTTATCAGTAGCTTGCTGAGATCTCGCGACGCACTGGAGAGTAACAAACGTATGAGCATTTCGAGCCATTTTTAGGGTTCCGTAGCCAAATGGCAAAAAACGGAACCCTTATAGATTCGACATGTCTGTCTGTCTGTCCGTCCGTATGTCACAGCCACTTTTTTCCGAAACTATAAGAACTATAATGTTGAAACTTGGCAAGTAGATGTATGTTGTGAACCGCATTAAGATTTTCACACAAAAATAGAAAAAATACAATAAATTTTGGGGTTCACCATACATAGAACTGAAACTCAAAAAAAAAATTTTTCGTCGAACCCATACGTGTGGGGTATCTATGAATAGGTCTTCAAAAATGATGTTTTTTCTAAACTGAATAGATTGCGCGAGAGACACTTCCAAAGTGGTAAAATGTGTGTAACTTCTAAAATAAGAGAATGATAAATCTCAAAAAAATATATAATGTACATTACCATGCAAACTTTCACCGAAAATTGGTTTGAACGAGATCTTGTAAGTAGTTTTTTTTAATACGTCAAAAATCGTAAACCGCAATTTAGCTTTCATTCAATGAACTCGAATATAAAAATATAAAATAACATTTCATTTCATAAACATACGCTTTTTTATTTATTCTTGATATCAAAAATAGGTACGCACTTGTAACTGAAACGGAACCCTTCGTGCGCGAGTCCGACTCGCACTTGGCCGGTTTTTTTATATAATTTGACAAGAATAAAATGGAAGATACATAACCTAAATCACTTAGTGTTTATTTCTGTACTTATGGTATGTATTAAACACGACGCGTAATATTGACAATTACAACTTAAATAGATAATATATTATCAACTTTTTCGTCAGGATAATTTTTTTCTCATTTATCCTTGGGGGCAATTGGAGTTCCAGCAATATCATAACTACAATTGTTACGAATGAGCCAGGGCGATTTTGACGCCGAAGAAACATGTATGTAGAAAATTTGAACGAGACCTTTAACAAACATATATCTTATTTAATCTTATGTTATCGGTGCAATTTTTGAGGGCTTTGGGCTCACGTCGACTGTAATGAATGGGATGTATGCAATTATATATTATACTATGCCACATGTGTTGATTACCATTGTCCACATGCTGACCACCATTGTTGCCAATGGGTGTCATTGCTAGTTATTTTAAATCTCTATTGTTACAAAATGTGTTTGCCAAAGGTATTAAATTTGATCTCAATTGATAGTTAAAAACTAATGTAAGTTATTTACATATACATATATTATTATATACAGTTTATCAGATGTTACTTTATTTTAATTCTAACTTAAGTAAACATTACCGATTCTCCCCTATTTTAACGTTACTGTTTTGTTCCATTTAAAAATAACGAAAAAAAATTGCGAAATTATAAATTAGAATACCAAAATCATTGAATAAAAATTGACAGTCGAATGATAACAGAAATATTAGATAGGTAACTATCACTCTAAATGGGAAACGTAAAATACAACATTTGAAAATTATGTAGATAGGCTCTGTTTCCAATTAATTCAATTTTTACCAAAAGTTTTCTGGTCAGGGTGTCGGAGAGGTTCGAACTGTAAAGTGACTGATGCATAAATCACCTCTAAAAATCTAAAAGTCATAATTCCGATCGCCCCTGTCAGCTACCTCCTTCAGCCGAGGTTCAAGCTACAAAGGGGGCTTAGTTTGTAGTTTCTAAACCATTTAATAAGAATCGATCCCTGCTTGCCTTTATGCCCACTGAAGTAGCAAAAGCCTCGTTGCTAACTATATATTTTATGTCCGTCGAAAAAACCTACAATAACATTACGACGTTTATGGCGAAACTACCGGATAACTTACCACGCTTGTTGCACAAATAATTGTTGTTATCGGGGTCTATGTTTTTTACGTAAGACTTGCATGCGTCTGTAACGTGCCGTTCTTTTCTAATGATAAATACTAAAATATATTCTTAGTGAGAGTTCCACCCGGTTTCTACGTCAATCAGAGCAACGATCAAATAAAATAGATGTCAACTTGTCAAATATTCTTTTAAATTTGCTACTTTTAGTGGTATGTAGTCATTATTTAATATAAAAAAACTGGTCAAGTGTGAATCGGACTCGCGCAGGAAGTGTTCCGTACCATTTTCAATTTACGTCTATCTGTTAGGTACTGTTATTGACATCGAGCAAAAAAGGGCAAACAAAGAAGAAGTTTGTGGTATGGGAGCCCCCCTTAAATATTTATTCTATTTTATTTATTGTTAATAATACATCATCTGTGAAAATTTCACTGTCACTGTCTAGCTATCGCGGTTCTTGGCAACAGCCTGGTGACAGTCAGACAGTCAGACAGCGAAGTCTTAGTAATAGGGTCCCGTTTTTATCCTTCGGTAGGCTACGGAACCCTAAAAACTACAAAAAAATATTACACATTATTATACTTTAGCTTGTTAGTGTTAGGAATTACAATAGAGGTAGATACAATTCTATTGTAATGCCTTGGTCTACTACTCCAATTAATTTTAAGGAATTAATAAAGATAGACGTAATAACATATTAAAAAAACTATTTTTATTTATAACCTGAAGCGCGAACGTTGCCCCTTAAATACCTGGATTTGTGTAAATAAATATATATTTATGTTTGTTCAACAAAAATAAAAAGTCGAATTTCAAAGTACCTACCTACATAAGTTTGCTCTTATTAGATCTGTCTACTTACTTATGCCCGGTGAAGTAGCAAAAGCATCGAGGCTAACAACATACGTCCGCCGGAAAAAAAACAAAAAAAAGTCTACTTACGGTTTTGACAATTATGAATCATAGCACAATACTTTAGCGATTGGCACAACTATGCATCTATATATAATAAGGCCAAAGCCGCACTGGTACAGTGACTGCGACTGGATGGTAATTTTGTGAAAACAAACTCATATAAACATATGTCGGCGGCCGTGCTAGTAAGAAAAGCAATTTATTCGCAACGGTGTTACCTTCTGCTTCACTTTCGCCGTACTAGTGTGGCCCGGTCTTTGTCTATACTGTAAAGTAGAGTGACAGTTGCACAAAACCCCCCTAAAATACATGAAGTTCTAATGCCTCAATCTCATCGCCAGCGACCGCCCTGAGCCAAGGTCCAAGCCCCACAGGGGACGCTCTCTTGCGCAGGTGGTTTAGTTCGTAGTTTTTAAACCATTTATTAACGCTGGGGCTCTGCCCACCTTTATTCCCGGTGAAGTAGCAAAAGCCTCGTGGATAACTAAGTTCGAATGTATAATAATGTGTAATATTTTTTTTGGTAAAAGTTAGAATTTCTAACTTTTCGCTTTATTCTCAGACAGAACAGATAGATAAATAATTGAAAAATTTCTTTCAAATTACATAACTGACTCACGATTTAAAAATACCTATATTACGGACCTTGGCCCAAGTCCTACAGGAAGCGTCCTCTTGCGCAGGCTGCTTAGTTTATAGTTTATAAATCTGCAGGTTGCAGCCCTATTTGCCTTTATGCCCTTGGTGAAGTAGCAAAAGCCGAAATAAATGTCCATCTGTTAAAAAACTTTCCAGTATTTTAACTATACCTATAAATATCAATTGTACTACCAAAAATAACTCATTTCGCTGAGTATAAGCAACGACTAAAATCACGGTTTAAATGTGCAATATACACAAAGGAATATAATGTTGCAACAAGGATGTGCAATGCGATGCACCTTGCTGGCCGGCTACCCGACGCCACGGCTGCGACCGATAAAAAAATAACCAACCGACTTCCTGCTCAGACTTGTCCGATCATCCGACTGCGCAACTTGATACAATGTATTTAATTCGTGTATGTATATTCATGCGGTTAAGCTATATACAAATGCTTTTAAATAAAGGTGCACTAACATTGTAAGGCTGCATGTCACGCCGCTTTTATATTATGCATGCTTTGTACGACCGATGTAGCGTAATTTGGATGCATATTCGCATTGGACATGAAAGGGAATTTGAATTACAACCGTTATTTTTTTTTTAAATTATATTAGCAATGTACAGTGCAAACCTATTTTAAAAGTCATAAGGTAGCACTACCCGTTAATGGTTATTGACAAAGGTTCTTTTTTTTTATCTGACGGACATACGTAGTTATCCACGAGGCTTTTGCTACTTCACCGGGAATAAAGGTGGGCAGAGCCCCAGCGTTAATAAATGGTTTAAAAACTACGAACTAAGCCACCTGCGCAAGAGAGCGTCCCCTGCGGGGCTTGGACCTTGACTCAGGGCGGTCGCTGACGATGAGATTGAGGCATAAGAACTTCTTGTATTTTAGGGGGGTTTTGTGCAACTGTCACTCTACTTTACAGTATAGACAAAGACCGGGGCCACACTAGTACGGCGAAAGTGAAGCAGAAGGTAACACCGTTGCGAATAAATAAATGTTGCTTTTCTTACTAGCACGGCCGCCGACATATGTTTATATGAGTTTGTTTTCACAAAATTACCATCCAGTCGCAGTCACTGTACCAGTGCGGCTTTGGCCTTATTATATATAGATGCATAGTTGTGCCAATCGCTAAAGTATTGTGCTATGATTCATAATTGTCAAAACCGTAAGTAGACTTTTTTTTGTTTTTTTCCGGCGGACGTATGTTGTTAGCCTCGATGCTTTTGCTACTTCACCGGGCATAAGTAAGTAGACAGATCTAATAAGAGCAAACTTATGTAGGTAGGCACTTTGAAATTCGACTTTTTATTTTTGTTGAACAAACATAAATATATATTTATTTACACAAATCCAGGTATTTAAGGGGCAACGTTCGCGCTTCAGGTTATAAATAAAAATAGTTTTTTTAATATGTTATTACGTCTATCTTTATTAATTCCTTAAAATTAATTGGAGTAGTAGACCAAGGCATTACAGTAGAATTGTATCTACCTCTATTGTAATTCCTAACACTAACAAGCTAACAGTATTAAATTTAGACAATTTTCAAAGTTTTTGACCTAATGATGACTAAACATAGGTATGTTATGCATTTTACATTTGAAAATTAATTATTCTGTTAATTATGTAAGTACCTTGATAAGAAAAGTTATGTTTATTCAAATTGTCTGTTAAATATGAAAAAACACATTTACTGTAAACATATTAAATGTTTTAAATCGCGTTTCGCCTTTATTGTTGTTTACGAAATCTCAGTGTTGGTCAAGTATTTTAAGTTCGGACATTTTATGTTTTTAACGCAACGTTGCTGACCTTTTGCATGTCAGCGGTGACATATTTTGCAATTTTTGTTAAATGTTGGTTTGCAAAAAAAAAAAACTGAAAATGATTTTTTTTTTAGTATGGCGTTTTGTATTAAAATGACTCTACTGAGCCGAAGTCTGCTATTGGGAAAGTAATTTCATTAATTATTTAAGCGATTAGATTTTTATTTAAGCGATTAAATTACTAGATTTTCAAACAATTATCATTAACCTAAATCAGATTATTGGAGACAACCTCCGTAGCGTAGCGGTATTTGGCTCGCTTTAAATCTCGGAGGTCGTGGGTTCGATCCCCACACCGGACAGGAAATGTTTGTATAAATTCTAGATTGAAAAAGAAGAAGATTTCTTTGCGGGTCTGGTTGGTTGAGGGACTACCCTCCGTGCCTCGGAAAGCGCGTTAAGCCGTTGGTCCCGACTGTTATACCATCATCTATAATAATCGTATATTAAGGAACAGGCAGCAGCGTTTCCTTGTGTGGTATAACATATTACTGCGGTCACCAACCCGCCTGCCAAGCGTGGTTACTATGGCAAATACCCTCCCTCCGGAGGACGGATATCAGCCCGTATAACGTCCACTGCTGAACGTGGCCTGTTCAGCAGTGGACGTTATACGGGCTGATGATGATGATGATGAGATTATTGGGGACGATGGAACTATCAATGATATAAATACACTATAAAATTATTCTTTGCTATGTTTGTTATAATGTTTTTTTATTTTAAAACATTACTAGCAGTTTTTTGCAGTCTACTAGTCTTCTTGTTAACCCCTCGCGCTAAGCTAAAATGCTTGTGTTACGAGTGGGATTAGATCTGACTTATGTGGTGTAAGGTCTGACCTTAAGTCTTGGAAGTAGTGGGCTCGATGCCCACCACGGACAATTTTTTTTGTGTTAATTTCAGCTCTCCGGATCTGATTGGTTGAGGGACTGCCCTCTGTGCCTTAGAAAACACATTAAGCGGTTGGTACCGATTGTTATAACATCACCTAGGGGCTAGGTAGCAGCATTTTTCTGTGTGTGTTATTACATAATACTACGGTCACCAACCCGTCTATCAAGCGTAGTAACTATGGCAAAACCCACCTTCGGGTGGAGGGCCCATGTTCGGCAGTGGACGTTTTATGGGATGATATGGTGAGATCTATAAATGTATCGTTTGCGTATATGTATTTTCAATTACGAGATAGATACTGAAGCCAATTATTTGGCTTACGAATTATGAAAATTGAATCTATGAAAATTGCACTCAAATTTACTTAATTATAAGTACTTTAAAATATTTTATTTTTCTCAAAATTCAAATCTGCAAGTGCTGAAAAAAAAACAAATAAAATTATTTTAGAATGGTGATTAATATGGTAGCTAGGTATCAACATGTCAGATGGAGTTCCGGAGCTTAGTACCACGTGTCGAATACCTATCTATTGATAACTTGGCTCTTACAATCGTTATAGACTGCATGTCATGTCACTAGGTAGAGCCCATGAGGTTCGAACATTGTAAACCTTAGATGCATATACTTTAGGTTCAAAATGTTTTGTTTTCTTCCTGCATCACTTTTAGATAATTGATTTTAGATTTCATTATAAATATATAAAAACTAAATATAGATTTATCTAGCCGTAGCCTATTACTATCTGAGTTAATATCATATTTTATTAACTCAGATAGTAATCGGCTCGACGGCAAATAAAGCTCAATACATGCAAAGAAATCTGTTCTGCATACTAACAAAATGTTTTATATTGTTTACCTAAATAAACATCAGATATAAAAATAAAAATACCAATGCATTTTATAATTATTTCTGTTCAAAAGTGTCTAAAGGTTATGACACCAATTCATAAACACGAGCCTAATCAGTAATCACGAGTTGTTTTTACGCCTTCACTTACCCAAAGAGGTATCAAAAACAGAACATTAGAAAAACGTAGGTAATGCAGCGTCCGTCTGAGTGGTAGAGGTCATTGCGAGACTGCACCGCGCTGTGTCTGTGTGCGAAGTGAAATCGGCCGATGCACCGGGTGATTGTGTGCGTACCCGGCGCAGCCTCCATGCGTCTGCGGCCTGTCTAGACACCCTCCCGTCCCGCACCTCACTGCCCCCCCTCCCCTTGCCCTCCCCCCTCCGCTCCCGCTGCGGTTAGAACTACTTGGTAACAGTTTCATTTGGTCACAACCTTTAATTTAATCCTATGCGGTTTCAGCGTAGGTAATCACTTGGGTGCTCTAAGAGAATATAAAGTGTCCATTAGACGGACCCAGCGTTGAATTTTTTATGGTTTGGTTTTATATACTAGGTGTAGGTATCAGTATGGACGGTATCGTTTTAACACTTTGTTAGTAACTCCGTCTGAGACTAATGAATTAAAATTTAAACAAGTTTTCGATCAGCACTTATAGGTTATGTAATATTAATCGAAAGTTTATGAGAATTAAAATTATCTGAAATAAACGATATTATCATTGTGGTTATGTTTGTTACTCTTTCACACAGTAACTGATGATCGGGTTTAGCTTAAATTCGTTACAGAGATAGACCTTGATTAACATATCATACTAATATTATAAATGCGAAAGTTTGTATGTGTGTATGTATGTATGTTTGTTATTCTTTCACGCAAAAACTACTGAAATGATCTGGCTGAAAGTTTACACGCGGATAGTTTATAAGCTGGATTAACATAAAGGCTACAAAATATCACGATCCGACCCACTGGAGCAGAGTGACGCGGGTAAAACCGTGGGGCGCAGCTAGTAGGCTATAAACATCTCGCCACCATTAATGGTGAGGCTACCTACTACTCCGGTACACGTCACTTAATGTTTTTGATTAAAAGCAAAATAACGTATTTTCTAGTTTCTAAATATTAATTATTTTATAATGGACTGATATAAAAATCGCATACATAGCTTATTTACGATTTGTTGATTTTAATTAAATAGTACTACCAATAAAATCAGCATTCAATGTTTTAATTAATGCGTTATCAGGAGTCGGATCTTATACATACACGTAACAATCATTATAATAGTATACAATATTATATAGTAACAAATTTTGCATATCAGCCGAATTCAAATTGGCAACCTTGGGTCAAGCTTCAAATTCAGTATCGATGAGTCATATCCGGTTGTAGAAATGTATAATTATCTTTGTGATGTAGCCAGTTGCTTAACCAGCGTTAGATAATCCACTGAATCGTGGCGGGACGTCTCCAAGCTAAGTATTAAAAAAAATGTACAAAGCCAATCAACTATAGTTACGGTATTAAAATTAACAAACATCTAAATATTTAAGTATTAGTTAAAGATTGACGTTGGATTGGACGAAGGTTCGGAAATCGTGGGTTGCATTCCTGCGCTGTCTAGGCAATAATATTTTCGTTTACATAAAATGAAAGATTTAGTTTGGGATCTGATTGAGATACCTTTCGTGTCTCGAAAAGCACGTGAAGCTGGTGGTCCCGATTGTAAATACATCATCTATTACAGGTCACGGGCAGCAGAGTTTAGCTATATATTCTATACACAGTACTGCGGTCAGCAATCCTCTTGCTAAGCGTGGTGACTATGGCTAACCTCTTTCGAGGGAGACTCATGTTCAGTCCCGCTATATAAGTCGATGATGATATGCTAGATTTTGCTAGAACCTCATTTTTACGAGCGTACGCCCAATAATTAGTAACCTATCAAGTTATCAAGATACTTACAGTATCATATTTTTTGTCTGTAATCTTGTAGCAATTTAGTATTTTTATCTCGCTACCGACGCTATAATTGCTGACACTTCGAACAAGAAGTGTTGATTATATTGTGCGGTTAAATTCTACCGAATTTACGAGCTATAGAACCGGTAGCTACAGACAGGTAATATATTGTTTATAGAGATCCATAATTATTGTTTAATATATGATTATGAGACATTGAGAGACTAATACTAGAAGCCAAGTGTATTATTACAATAGCAGTTTGAACGAAACTCAAAGAGCAAATGTTTGAAAAAAAAACTGATATACTGTAAAAATTTAACAATCGACCCCTCTGTGTTATCAATATTTCAAGTGATCGATCTCACCAATAGTTTTTAGGGTACGGACTATGATCACCATCTTGGGATCTAATTCCACGTTTTTTCAATTCTAGTTGTAATTCTTGATTTTTTCTGACGGAAATTATGTAGTTAGCCAGAAGCTCCAGCCTTAAATTATTCTAGAAGAGCCAATTTTGGGCAGCAAGCGACAATGTGCTGAATAATTGTTAAAATCAAACATTGATCACTATGTAATTAAGAGTTCAGATGGTCGAGATCAGCTTTCCGTTTAAGAGTACGGTTAACATCACTATTTTGTGAACTTATAGGTACGTTTTTGATTTGTAAATAAGGGGCCATCCATAAAGTACGTCACACGTATTTCATGATTTTTAGACCCCCCCCCTCCTTGTCACAGGTGGTCACATTTGTTCAGTGTTCAGTTCCACAGTTTTCTTTCCATTTTGTTTTTATGAAATCAACATAAAATATTTGAAAATAACAAATCAATAAACTATTAATTAAAGAAAAAGAAAGGAACTTAGTCGTCTTCAGTCCATGGACTCTGAATAAATTCCATTAAATTATTTATAATTGGCATAGAAGTCAGTTCGTTCTTATTGGCGTTGTTAACGTCAGGAACATTTGTGGTGTCTACATCTTCTTCATCCAACCATATGGCATCATCATTTATATCATCCAAATAAAGAATTGCTGCTATTCTTTGAGGACGAATCTTTGCAATGGGTAAAACTTGCTGCTTCTTATGAAGTTGTTTGTATTGTTTATTGGCTTTATATGATGCAAAATAAAGACCACAAATTATCGAGGTCGCGCGTGCAATGCGTTTAGCGGCATTAGTCAAAGAGCTCATAGTCGGCACGTGCGGCGTATCACTAGAGCAGCTATGAACTCGTCAACAAAACAATTCAAACCGTATATTCATATCGATAGGGTTGACATTATTTTTTAGTTTTAATTAATATTTCAAGTTTCGCGACTCAATTTATTAAATTTGAAATGTGATGTCACAAAACTTAGGATCCCCCCTCTCCTTGTCACACCATGTCACACTTCGTCGACCCCCTCCCCCCCTCCTAACATGTGACGTACTTTATGGATGGCCTCTAATGAACGATTGTATCAGTCCTACTATTATTAATTTATTTTTATTATTCAACCAAAGAGTATTTTGTAAGTGACGCGTGACAGAAAATAACAGTAATGGAAATTAATATAGTTAAAAGTTTTATTAAACAGTAACTTTTTATGTTTTCTAGGCCACGTGTAAGTACTTACATACAATAGATTCCTATTCTTAGTTGTTCAGTTATCCATAGTTTAATGGCTAAATTATTCTAATGGACTATATATCCTATTAATGTGCTCGTTATTATTGAAGATCTTTCTCTACTTGGATGTCTTTATAGGATTAGTTGTTATGGGAAATTTATTCAGTGTTCAAAAAAAGAAATCGTAAAAATTTATTTTCCATAAGTTAATGGTTTCATAATACATAGGTATATACGAAACCATTAACATATATACTTTCTGATACCGCAGTGAAGAAATAGGTACAAAATTTCTTTCAAAATCCTGCAAAAACCTTGCACGACTAAATTTAACCAAAAATTCTGTGCACCGATAATTTTGTTGAAATATTTACATAGATTCAGTTCCGAAATCAAATCTTAGTGGAGATCACCCATCTGTAGGATAACCGCCCAAGCCTTTGATTTTGTTACACGTCGATATATGTATATTAAATCCTCACATACTTCATGTTACTTGAGAGATCAAATGTATGGTTGTACAACATTGTTATGTGAGGAGAAATAATATATATTGGATTAGATTAGATTGATTCATAAGAACTTTGACTTGAAATTAGGATAAATTACCACTGTAATTAATTTTAACTGCAATTCAAATCCATATCAGAAATTAAATTAAAAAAATGGATACTTACATGATTCCTATCCGTGTGATGACATGGGTTTGTTACATATCGCTTGTACAAGTATCGGTTGGCTTTTACTATTGGCTTTTACTAAAAGAAGTGAGTTTATTTTTTAATAAGTCACTGAAATAGCTTTTTTCTGTAATAACTATATGAAACCAATGATATTATGATTATTAGCTTATGATGTTAACGGACTAATGGGCCGCTACTACATATTTGCACTTAGGTTTAATACACTTTGTAGAGCTGAAAGCTTCTGGCATGACTCGCTAATTATTTAATCTGAATTAACAACGCCAGTACTGAAATCCCTTTCTGCAATATAATGTTATGGTATAACAATATTTGTTTTACCAGGCCATTAGCTTACGGAGATTTCAAAATGTTTATAAATAAGAAACGAAAGAGCTGGATGCCAGGGAATCAGGCATTTTGTACTTTTTTTGTAGAACAACCATGGAAAGTAAAAAAATGATTGAGGAGAGTGAAAAAGGCTTTAATGGAGTTTTAATTAGTGCAATTTTCATTTGAAAGTTTAAAAATAGAATTTTTCCAGTCAGGTATTGAGTTAGCAAATTGTGTTGTTTATATCTGTCAAATTTTACTATCAATTTAAATCTTCTTTCCCTTTTTCGATGTAAATAATTTATTTCGTGATTAGATATATCTATATTCTATCAATATCTAAGTATATGTTTATTGTTTTATTTGTATGTAATTATATGAGATGTAATCAAATTTTTAAGTATGTATAATAATAGTGCAAGGCTACGTCCGTCTTAGTTTAGCTAGCTCATATAAATTTAACGTTACTTTTATAACGTAATATGATATGCTTACCGTACGGTGCCGCTTTATTAATATTAATTTATATCAATAAACTTAATACGAATTTAAAACATTTAACAGCTTAATATACACGTTGCAAAATATAAAAGCAACAGTAATTTTGGGATTTTTGTAATGGAATTATATACGTCAAAATACACGTTTTTTTATATTGTTCAGTTATTCTTTCATAAATAACGTTATCAGTGTAGAATAAATATATTTATTTACATTGATTGATACAGAAGGTAGGTACACCTATATCTTGGTAGACTGTACAAGTATTCATACGATACAACTAAAGTTTTGGAACATTTTGTCATTTTATATATTCGATATACTTATGACAACTTTCGTAAACAACATCCAGCATTACACTTGACAAAATTAAATAATAAGTAAATAATGCGTGATAACATCACCTTTTTATTCCAGAGGCATCCCCACAGTCACAGCGGCAGGTTACGTATGGCTATCCTGTTCATAGCAATGGTAAACTAATAATACCACCACCCACCAGCCACCCGGTGGTTTAGGTACCCACTGAAACACGCAGGTGCTCCTCCAAACGCTAATACTCATAACATTGGGCACTACGGATCCATGGCATCAGGACAGGCTAGTGGTAATGATATCAGCTGACGAGAAAGTACAATGTATATTATTTTACGAACACGAATAATTGAACAAAAAGAGCGATGCAGTATTTAATTGGATACACATGTTCCCCAGCCAGTCCCACTTACTAGCTATAAAATTTAATGTAGATATGTTTTTCTGTAGTGCAAAAAGTGCCATTTCATTTTATAAATTTGTTAAGTAGCTAATTCAATTTTAATTGGCTACCCTCGTGTGGTTCGTCCTTTATTTCAGGCTTGGTAGCACGTAGACTGGCAAAAAGGTTGAAGTGAACGCAGAATCAGATTAGTCTGGGGCCGTGTTTGAAACGTGTATGCAGACGCTTGCACAGTGCAGTTCCTACCAGTGTTGCTGTTGACATTACTTCAATTTGGTAAATATTGAACTCGTATTGACTCTCTCCCTCTCTCTCTTATTTTTTTATTTTACTTCTTAATTCATACGTTATGTATGTTGTTGTTTTAGGATCTGATCTCGAAGTTTCTATAAAATACTGGACAGTTTTTTGGGAAAATAAGCTTTAAAGTGTGTGATGATGTCAAAATGTACAGTAGAACGATTCAAGCACATTTTTTTAAGTAAACACAAGTTCAGCAAAATTGATGTTCCATTAATGAAATACTCAAAATGTTGACAATCTTAATTTTCGAACTTGTTTTGTGAGAATCAATAAAAAATAATTGTTGTCAAGTCCATCATGAAGAATGTTATAGTCAGAGTCAATACAGAAATTCTTCCCAGACAAAGAGGTCAACCCGAACACCTCACGAATCAAAAATTTATTTGGTTCCTTTCCCATTTATGATACAAGGATTTGTAGCAGCAATAATACTTTGAATGGTTCTCTTTTAGTGTTTTGCATTCAAAAGTGAGCACAATTAAGCGTTAATGGTTGCAACTTTGTAAAAGCGCTAATAAAATTGTTTTTGAAACCATATTAACATCTGGTTTTATGCAATTACCCATTTTTTTATTATTAATACTTTACAAGCTTTTAAGTTGTTATTTTTGTTCAAGACAAATCTACTGATTTTTAAAATAGTTGTATCCAAAACTTTAGCTTAATTATCTGAAAATTTGCTTACTCGTGGCGTTTAGTAATTAGAATGAAGACCGAATTAGCTAGGCCACTTAAATAATACCTTGTTTTAATATTATATTACTTTAGTTAAACTGCAAAATTTTTGATTTGGTACTTGATTGTTACTTCTCATTTAAAAATTCAGAAACTAAATTCTATTTTACCAACACTTGATGTTGATTCATATTGGCAGCACTAGATCCAAGATCCTCGCAAGTTTGCAATAAACAAGTCTCGCCACAATGTTGCTGTACCAGTATGTATCTATAAATAGACCGAAGACAACCGAAGGTACGTGCGACCACCTGCCGAGGGCGGCTAGTCTGCAGCCCGGATTAACGTCGAGACACCCCGGTCCATATTATTATTGCGATTAGTTAGGCACTTTGGACTTTGATTCTGCTCGTAATAGGATTAGTTTTGAAAAAAAGATTGTAAATCTATTCATAAGTTTCGGTTATACAAGGAGATAAAAGTTAAGGTAAGGACAATCTGAAAAAGAATCAAATGTATTGAATTTTAAATTTAAACATACAGAAAACTTGGGTCATCTATCGCAAAACATATACCTTCATAAGCTTTATTTACAGCGTGATCCGATGCGTTAAATGTAGGCTATACCTACTTATATTCTTAAAAGAAATAATTTTATAATTAAAGTCACTATTAAAAATGTATTATATTATCTTTATATATATCTTATCTAGTAATGAAACTGAATAGGTTCTAATGAGAATTGTATTTTTTTGTATTAACCTCTGAAGATTATTTAAGATAATTGACATTAACATTGAGTTTCAGGGATTTAACAATTTGCCTTAATGTAATGTCTCTGATGTAATTAAGTCATGTGAATCTTAGCAGAATAATTTGATGAGTTTGGGGAGCTTGAAATGAAAACTCGACGTTCAGCGTGGAGATGCCCAGATTTATTTTTCATTCGTCAACTCGACATCGGTAAAAAAAAGTACAGTCTATATACATGTAATGCTAAAAGTTTCAACAAATATATAAGTATTATAATGTCATAAATATATAATAATGCTAAGAATATTTTTTATAGAAAATATAAAAACCTAGCTTTAGCGCGCGGTTTCATAAACGTGACTCTTATGCCCGTAGGAACTATATATCTAAATCTGTAAGAATTTTTCAAATCAGACCAGTTGTTCCTGAGATTAGCGCATTCAAGCAATCACATTAAACCAAAGAGCTTTGCACAATTGTCAATTGGATTACCAAAACAGGAACAGGATTACCAGGCAAAATATAATATATGGTGTAAAATTATCAAAAATCCTAAATGAACTAAATTACTGGGCTTACAACGATATTTGATTCATTTAAGTGACCAATAAAATGAATAGCTGATAAGTAAACATTTGTTTCGCCTTGATGAAATTCTTTACTTGCTCATTGATTTCAAAGTTACCAGAAATGTTAAAGAAATAACAGAATTGTTTCTTTAAGATTTCTGGTAATTTTACATCTTTTATTATATGATGCCTAGTAATGCCTGTTTTGGTTTTGCAAAGTAAGTAGTCAAGAAGTATGTAATACTAGGTATAATATTATAATATTTTAATAATATACGACAATTATAAAATATTTTTATGCGTAACATTAAGATTTTTTAATTAATTTAATTTGGCATAGGTGATAATGTTAAAGTTCGCATGGGCGTTGATTGGGTAAATGCTAGAGTTATAGATATTGTTGCACCTAGGTCATACTTGTTAAAGTTATGTAATGCTACAGTGATTCGTCGAAATCGAAGGCAACTCGTTATCGATAGCTGTCTCTGTCCTGGTGATGTCAATGAACAGCGACCATATTATGATTACGATGATGTAAGGGCAAGCTCGGACATAATTCCGTCAAACAGCTCCAGTGCACAACTTAACGAACAACGTGACGTTGAATTTCCTAATAATGCTTATGTTACTCGTTACGGCAGGACAGTGAGAGCTCCTGATCGGTTTGGACACTCATAATTCATCGAAAAAAATGTTTTCAAGAATCGAAGCTTTTAGAAGTATAATTGGTTAAATTTAAGGTTATATAATTAATAATTTGTTTTTTATTTTTATTCTTTCTCTTTGTTTTTTTTAGTGGGGATAGAAGAGTGTTGTTTTGTTAAGTTGTATTTTAGAGAGATTTTTTATTTAACGTATTATTAAGTTAATTGTTTTAAGAAGGAGGATGTAGGTTGATTGGGTACCTACTTATTATTTTATCTATGACCTCGTAGTTGTCAAATGATATTAAGAAGAATAAACTAGTCGAAATGTCACTCAATCAAGTCGTTTTATTTATATTATAATATTATACTTTTACATGGCCTTATAGTTGATTTTGTAAGTTAATAACTATGTAAATTTACAATTTGTGATATTGTTGTGTATAAACCTAGTAACTAGTAACCTAATAAACTAACCGAACGTAAGTAATATCTACCTACTATTAATATTTGGATTCACAAAACAAGTAAATTTTTCGAAAATTTTTATTTTACTTATTGGACTTAATATTAGCGATTTATAAAATGCTACGGCGTCTTTTTTAAAGAAAAAGGTCACCTTTTTTTCTTTAGTTGGTTTCAATTATTATAATTATTTAATGTTTACGCCGTTTTCAACATTCACAACTACACCTAATGTCAACTCAACAAACTTCTACTATACACTACACACATTCAAATACTCCTTACACGCACTACGCATGCGCCACACACTACGCATGCGCCGTACGCACACACGTCAAAGGCACTCGACAACCATTTTTTTGTTATAATTGGCGCCAAAGTCAAACTATTAAAACTATTTTATACACAAAAACCTATATTTTTGCGGCGCAGCCCTTTCCTGGATTCGCTGGATGAATTTATTAATTTAAAAGTCACATTCAAATCATTGAATTTTTAATGCCATCATTTTATTATTCATTTCTTCATACTTTTTCTCTGTCATTTATTCGCAGTGAATTTTCAAACTTCGAATGATATTTAAAAGTGTTTGCTTTCATTTTTCATGCATGTGTTAAGTTAGTCAATTAATTTACGCACCGTGCAGAAATAGGAAACTTAGGTCACGGAAAAGCGTGCGTAAAATGCGGGTTTAGATCACACTGTGCTATAAAAAATGTTAGATTAAAAAACATCAATTATTGTTATAAAAAAACAGCCTTTGACTACAGTTCTGTTATTTAAAACTTTCGTAGTGATACACATAAATCATGCTAACAATAATAAACAAAAAAAATCACATCAATCGTGCTTATAATTAACATTAACAATTAATATATTAACAATATAATTATATTAACAATTTTAAAACAGTTAGCAATCAGAAAGTAATTATTTATCACAAAATCAGCCTTTATGTTTTTATTGTCGCGTTGCAAACACTTTTTCTTGCACATCGCCAGAGTTTTGAGCCAAATTTATTTATTCTTTTAAGAATATATTCATAGCCACGTCCTCTTTGTATGACATCAATATAAACGACTGTTCACCACTTGAAGTTGAACGACTATTTTCATCCATTTTGATGATTATAAAATCGAAAAATAATATTAACTATCAGATAATCTTAACAAATGACATTTTTTTGTGATATAAAAAAGTCTCATCAAAGATGAGAAGCGCTCTATAGTAAAAATATTTGTAACCAGGTCGTGTAACCCCCTTATTAGCTTGTTTTGTTTATAAATAAGGCAATAAAAAATTGTTTTACATACCTGAAGACTATTAAATAAAGTCACTACACAGCCACTCACATCACACAATTTGGAACAAACATTCAGCGCAGTATCTTACAATGATCTAATATGACACTGTCTGATGCAAAACTTGACTTGAACGAGTCAATGATATTCATATAAATCATTTAGATTTTTTTTCGTTTGACTGTACCGATTTTGGCTTGAATAATAGATTTTTTTTAAGTCATCTATGAGTGGTCCCAGTCGCTGGAAGAAAAATATTTAATTTTTACACATCCGGCGACTGGGACCGCGGTCCCTGTTATTTGCGGTCCCAGTAGCCGGAAACCTCCCCTATATTACCAGTTAGTTACATTATATCTACGGTTTTCGTAACAATTTTTGTGTATAGCATATTCTAACTCGCCTGTGCCTTCCGCAATAATCTGCATTTTCGTCGCCGCGACCGGTGCACACTGTTTAAGTACGATTGCACCGACAAGTCGCCCGTGCCGATCCGGTCATTAACCGGTAGGTAGCTACGCGCATGAGTCGAGCAGCTGAGACGCCATAGGGTGCAGCGTATTATATGCCTAACCATATATTTTGTATTTGCCTATTATTATCTATTTTTATATACTACTTAATCGATTTTTTGTTTACTACATTTTAACATAAATTTAATAAGATGTCTAGTGAAGAAAGCATTCAAGTATTAATAGCTAAACGTAGTTCTTTTAAAGGACGCGTTACTAGATTTAAAAGCAATTTAGATAAGTTATGCAATTTGGAAAGTATTTCTACAGCAGAAGTTAATGCACTTACTATGAAATTAACTAAGTTTGAAGCTTTATTCGCTGAATTTGATGAGATGCAAAGTCAATTAGAAATCTTAAACTATGAACAACAAGAATCCGAATTAACCATTAGGGAACTTATTGAACAAGAGTTCTACCATTGCTTTTTCATTGCCAAAAGCCTAATTGAAAAGAATTCTTTACCAGTGACCAGCCCGCACAATGGTTCCGTACATACCTGTTGTGACCATGATACTACTAGCCTTAATAGTACTTTAGGTTCGTCTTCCTGAAATTAAGGTACCTAATTTTGACGGATCTAGCCAAACATGGTTATATTTAAAGGCATTTACTCGTCATTAGTACACGAAAACAAAAATATCCAAAACATACATAAGTTTCACTATCTGAGTTCGTACTTACAAGGTGAGGCGGCTCGAGTCATTTCTAATTTCGAAATTACTGATCGTAACTATGATGAGGCTTGGAAGATTTTGTGCAAGCGATACGATAGCAAACGTCAACTTATAAATACACATTTAAAGGCTTTATTTAGTATCGAGTCCACGCGGGAGACTGAAAAGTCACTAAGATTTATAATGTTATCGTCAGAACCCCTGGACCAAGTGTGATATTTTATGATTGGAAACTATCTAATTTCAGTACCTTTTTGATACTATTTGATACCTTAATTAAATTATTTAGTACCTCTATGAATAGTGAAAAAACATGAAAAGAAAGAGGCCAGACATTCTGACGTCAGGTTGTCTGGACCACATTTTTTTTAAATATTTAGATACAGTATAACTTAATAATATCTTTGTAAATATTTAGTACCTTAACATACTTTTTTCACAAAATTTTAATCGTTCCAGAAAAAAAATTACAGAGGTATGAAATTTTTATAGGAACAAAATTTATTTGCAGCATACATAATATACTACTGGTAGAACTGGATGAAGATAACTCAGGGTGGGGTTTGTTGGTGAGTTTTGGGAGAGGCCTATGTCCAACTATGAACACTGTACAGGATGATGATCATATTTAAATTATGCAGTTTGGAATATACAGGGTGTTAGTGTAAACACCGTTATCCTTGAAACCAGTGGTTTGGTTTCACTTACAGAACGCAAATTCAATAAAAAAAAAACGTTCTTTTTATCCAAAATTAAAAAAAAAATCTGTCCGACACCGTCCATAAATTCATGGATACTATGCGCCCGAGTTACGTAATCACTGCAAAGGGCGCTGACCTGCTGCACTGGCCGTACGTTTTAACTACCTACATAACTTTTAACTACCTACATTTCAATAAAAACACAATATTACACATAACCTGTGATGTAACTTTCCCTTCATACTTTTCCTGGCTGGACAGGCAAAAATACCTACCTTGTGTTGCTTGACGAGTCCAAATGTAAGTTAGATTTAACAGCAAAGAAAAAAAAACAAACGACTGGGTAGGTATTTTAGGCGTATTTAAAAGTTAATCACATTTTTGCCGGCACGGTGAACTGACCTGAACTGGTGTCAACCTTGGAGTAGCCGCCACCATCGTTTCTCGATTTGGCACAGGTTGTCCAGGGAATAACTCTTCGTACATTCTTGAGCCTCATTCAGGTTATCACCAGCCGCGGCATATGCCCGAACCATATCGGTCCACTGTACGTTTGTGTACGACATAATCACTACACACTACAGAGCACGCAGGCGGCGGCGGCGAATGTATTACATTTTTTTTATAGTATTTGCGTTCTATAAGTGAAACCAAACCACTGGTTTCAAGGATAACGGTGTTTACACTAACACCCTGTATATTCCAAACTGCATAATTTAAATATAATCATCATCCTGTACAGTGTTCATAGTTGGACATAGGCCTCTCCCAAAACTCACCAACGAACCCCACCCTGAGTTATTTTCATCCAGTTCTACCAGTAGTGTATTATGTATGCTGCAAATAAATTTTGTTCCTATAAAAATTTCATACCTCTGTAATTTTTTTTCTGGAACGATTAAAGTTTTGTGAAAAAAGTATGTAAAGGTACTAAAAAGGTACTAAATATTTACAAAGAAATTATAAAGTTATACTGTATCTAACTATGTAAATAAAATGTGGTCCAGACAACCTGACGTCAGAATGTCTGGCCACTTTCTTTTCATGTTTTTTCACTATTCATAGAGGTACTAAATAATTTAATAAAGGTATCAAATAGTATCAAAAAGGTACTGAAATTAGATAGTTTCCAAACATAAAATATCACACTTGGTCCAGGGGTTCTGACGATAACTTTATAATAGATCACATTACTAAAAACTTACGTGCTCTTAATAGTTTAGGTCTACCTACTGAACAGTGGGATGTAATTATAATTCATATTATTTCTTCTAAGTTAGATCATACTACCTACTTGAAATGGGAAGAACATAAAAACAATTTATCTGAAATACCTACCTTAGAACAATTCTTCTCATTCTTGAGGAAACGTGCTGATGTTCTAGAAATGTCACTTCAGCGCTTCTATCAGGATAAACCTGAAAAACCTCAATATAATTACAATCCTCCATGTACTTATACCTTATAAGTATATACACACCAAAGCACTAATAGCTACCACATCCAAAAATAATTATACTTCTTCTCAGCGCTGCATTGCGTGCAATGACGATCACTTTTTATACCAATGCGCCAATTTTAGGAATGAAAAACCTGTGGAGGAACGTATTGCTATGGTGAATTCCTATAATTTATGTCATAATTGTCTAAGAGGTGGTCATAATGCCACGCAGTGTAAGCTACCAGGTTCATGTCGTAGGTATCTGTAAAGAATGCCATAACTCACTATTGCACAAATCTCATGAGAATAATGAATCTATTTCTATGTCAGTCATCTCTTCATCCGAGGTTCTCTTAAGCACTGCCATAGTTAATGTCACTAATCCTATAACTAAAAAGACTGTTTCAGTACGTGCTTTATTGGATAGCGGGAGTCAGTCTACTTTTATTACTGAAGCCGTCAGGCACAAGTTAAAATTTCCTTCTCAACCAACCAACACTAAAATAGTTGGTATCGGCAATTCTCCATTAAAGGCAAGAGCACAACAGTGCTCAATTAATATTAAATCCAAAGACGATACATTTTCTGTGTCTACAACTTGTTTCGTTCTACCCACTATTGCGTAGACGATGCCTAAGGTTGCTCTTGATATAAGACACCTCAACTTATCTAACTTTCAACTCGCAGATCCTACGTTTAATGAACCTTCTCCTATAGATATGCTTATTGGACCTGATCTTTTTTGGGATCTAATAGGTTCAGAACGACATTTGTTAGGTGTTAAAAATCCGATATTACAAAGCTCTAAGCTTGGCTGGCTTATCGCTGGTCCAGTCTTTAATCCTAAGCACCAATCCTAACCTACAGTATCTATAGTATCCTAAGTCTATGTAAATTTCTTCATAACGAAAAACCTAAGCCTACATTCTACATTCTTAATTCTCTTCCTCTTCTCGCTCGCCAGGGTCCACCAAATATCATCTTCTATGACAGTGGTAGAAATGTTGTTATAAAAATTAATAAAAACTTAAAATCTTTTAATGTACCCGGAATACTATTTTTTAATTTGCATCGTACATCCTACTAACTACCTTACCAGGGTAATAACTCGCTTTTCTTCCACATACGCTGCTCACTTTGGCGGTCTCTGGGAGGGATCAAATCTACAAGTTTTAATCTATAGAGTACTAAAAACACTCACCTTACCTTTGAGGAGCCATCTTCTGTATCTTCCCAAATAAAAGTAAATCTTAATCAGCCGCCCCCTATGTCCTTCACCCAACGACTTCACTCCTTTCATCCCGGGACACTTTTTGATAGGCAGGCCACTTACCTCGGTACCAGCTCCGTGCCTCGTTCAAGCCAACAGCAATCCTCAACCTCTTTCAAAGCGTATAACAGACAAACCAACCATTTTTGGAAGCTATAAACGAAGAAGTACATCGCAAAGCAGCAAAGTCGAACAAAATGGCGTACTAAAATACTCGTAATACGTCACTAAAACCTAAAGAAAGATGACGCTACACCACCGCTATGATGGAGACTAAGCAGAATAGCCAAATTATTCTACGGTTCCGACACCTTTACCCCGCTTCGCTGACGTTACCACATCTCAGGATCTCCCCTGAAGAAACATCAACCGCCTTCGCCTACTGCCACAAGAAGATGAAGTTTTGAAAGGCTCATAGCCTTTCAACGCCCCGAGGATGTTTACGCCGTTTTCAACTTTCACAACTATACCTAATGTCAACTCAACAAACTTCTACTACACACATTCAAATACTCCTTACACGCACTACGCATGCGCCACACACTACGCATGCGCCGTACGCACACACGTCAAAGACACTCGAAAACCATTTTTTGTTATTATTGGCGCCAAAGTCAAACTATTAAAACTATTTTATACACAATAACCTATATTTTTATTGTTCATCGCGAACACATACGCTTATTTAATAAAATTGTCAAACAACAATTTACTTTTCTTTTTTACTTCATTTTCAAGTTGTTGTATCCTCGTCAAATTTTATTATTCTGTGAATGTTCTTAATTTGATGTTTTTTGTACTGAGTTGCGATTGTAGGATTCCCATCAAGACAGTCAATATAAACGTATCATAAGTTTACATAACTAACAAACTATCAGTTAAAAAGCGCGGGCCATTGAATTCGCAATACCTATTTGCTATATTGTGACATCACTTGCCCGCGCTTTTTGTATAATTCAACCATAGATTTTTAGGGTTCCGTAGCCAAATGGCAGAAAACGGAATCCTTATAGATTCGTCATGTCTGTCTGTCTGTCTGTCTGTCTGTCTGTCCGTCCGTATGTCACAGCCACTTTTTTCCGAAACTATAAGAACTATAATGTTGAAACTTGGCAAGTAGATGTATGTTGTGAACCGCATTAAGATTTTCACACAAGAATAGAAAAAAAACAATAAATTTTGGGGTTCCCCATACATAGAACTAAAACTCAAAAAAATTTTTTTCATCGAACCCATAGGTCTTCAAAAATGATGTTGAGGTTTCTAATGTAATTTTTTTCTAAACTGAATAGTTTGCGCGAGAGACACTTCCAAAGTGGTAAAATGTGTGTCCCCCCCCCTGTAACTTCTAAAATAAGAGAATGATAAATCTAAAAAAAATATATGATGTACATTACCATGTAAACTTCCACCGAAAATTGGTTTGAACGAGATCTTGTAAGTAGTTTTTTTTTAATACGTCAAAAATCGTAAACCGCAATTTAGCTTTCATTCAATCAACTCGAATATAAAAATATAAAATAACATTTCATTTCATAAACATACGCTTTTTTATTTATTCTTGATATCAAAAATAGGTACGCACTTGTGACTGAAACGGAACCCTTCGTGCGCGAGTCCGACTCGCACTTGGCCGGTTTTTAATATTTTGATTGCCAGCAATGCCACTTTAGATTTTATAGTCATCATTATAATAAAGAGAACTGAAACGTGTTATCTACGTGGAATATTACACGGTATACAAGAATTTAAATTACTCGTATTGTTTTCAGCCACAAAATCTCCTTCATTTGACGGTCAATTTTATAACCCTGACATTGTTCGTCTGTACAAAGGCCATTGAGCATGAGTGTCACTTTAAATTGTTTAAATGATTGATTAGTCTGATAGTAAAACACGATTATCTTTGTCTACTTGTCTAGTTCACGGATAGCTATGAATTAATGACAGTAAATTAGTCATGTGAGGAAATGATACTGTTTTTTTGAACGGTTTTTATCGCTAGATAGATAAGTAAATTATTTAACTCTTAAAAAGACAACTCCCGCACTAGGGAAATAAATCCCTGTGTCGCGGGGGACTTTACAAACATTCATTTCACGGACACACAGAACACCCAGACTCAGAACAACTATTTGTGGTCCACACAAATAATTTTCGCGGGTGGGAATCGAACCCAGAACACCAGGTCTCAGAGGCAACTATCGTAACCACTGAGCCACCGGTGCAGTCATGATCATGATCATGATTGATCAATGATCAATTATGATAGCGAATGTATGGTTATGTACTTCTATTAAACCCTTCTATAGATCCTCCAGATCTATCACAATACCTTGCCATGTTAGTCATTATAACCCAATGGGACCCTTACATCACGAATTACGTATTAAAAACAATATTCCGTATACTAAGTATATACGTATATTCAGTTATAATTCCGACGAAAATGGAAATAAAAAAACCTATTTATAAACATAATGCGTCTTTTGAGATGAATAAGGAAAAAGCCTGTTTTTACGTTAATATTATTGCATACCGATAAGTATCACCTACTTTGTTTTTAAGTACCTACTTTGTTTTTTAATTAAAATGGCTGAATCATAGGTACTCGACTGTCTGTTTTTTTTAATTTTTAGGTTAATATTTTAAATATTTCATGTGTGTTTAACAGTAATATAGACTTTTATGCCCATCACATAATTCGTAAAATTCAGCCAAATCAAAACAGTCATTCGTATATTAAATTCAACTTATTTACCTTCCAAAAGTTTAGTTGAGTCATTTCATTTGGAATCCAACATTTCATGGAATCCATCATACGAACTGGTTTTCGTTATATATGAGACGAAACTTTGAGGATAATATTCTTTCGATTAAAAATATATTAAAAGTAACTAAGTACCTCAATTCGTTTAAAGCGGGCGAATTTAATGTTTTATGTCGTTGCATTTTTAATGGTTTTTATTATGTGGTACAAAGTAAATAAGTAGTATGTTATTCAATACACGAATCCAAAAAAAAAAAACAACTAGGTAAGTACCTACATTATTTGCAGTCAGTATTTCAATAAAAAAGTCTCGTAGACGTCGATTAATTCTAAATTACGTCACGTAACTGTCGATTGTGTCTAGAGCCTCTTTTTGGCCTCAGCATGTAGGTAATGTGAAAGCGGCGAGAATACGGCCTCCTGGAACAAACGTCTAGACGCATACTCATAGTCTTAATACGTGCTAATAGGCGGGCTTTCCCTCGCAGCAAAAACGCCGATCATCAGCGCGTTGCGCATGTGCGTCATTGCATGCAACAAGTAATAAAACCAACCTAGTTACAGTCAAATCCAATTGGTGCGATTGCGTAAGTGCGGCTACGACCAAATCCTGTCTAGACGGTTTTGCTTGGTGATTTTTTTTTGTATAATAGGAAACACAGAAGCATGCTGAGCGTTAATTAAATGAGTGTTGATTATTGTAATTGGTTGCGTTATCACTTTTGAATCGTTTTTTTTATTGGAATTATTGATTTTAGATAAGTATACGTAGTTGATGCTTATGCCGAGCTAGAATAAATAATATATTTAGGTAATGATCTTTTTTATAGGTCTTTTAGTATTTAATAGCTGCACCCCGCAGTTTTTACTCTGCTCCAGTAGGTCGCGGCGTAATGTATAGTAGTCTATATGTTAATCCAGCTTATAAAACATCCCGGTTCAAACTATCAGCCAAATCCGTTCGGTAGTTTTTGCATAACAGAGTAACAAACATTCATCGTCAAACATTATCGAAGCTTTTGAAAGAACCCTCAAAGAAATATATGGATATTGGTATATATCTTAATTTTTTATTTTTTTATTTGCATTCCTATAAATAATTTCACGTTTCCCGTTATTAAGAACATTTTCTTGTCACAACACTATCTTTGAGCAGTCGTCATATTGGATACTCAATTTTAAGCTAAATTAGGTCACGTATAAATTGAAACGCCTAAGTTGGCAATCTCGTTACACTTTTTGCCCTCGGAACAATTTGGCTTTTGTTAATGAAAGCTGTATTTTTAGCCTTAGTAAAATTAAACCATAAATTCTGTTTTCTTCTGAGCACTGGGTACTGTTGTTTGTTTTGTATCTTGTACGAAATACACGAACATAAAACTGGATTTTACTTTGATTATTGATTAAAGATGAACAATATTATATAATAAAAACATTATCTATTGTACCAATATAAAAAAATACGTTTTGGTTTTCGGAGGTTTACTTAGATACTGACTCTCTGTCCGTCAGAATAAAAAAAAACCGACTCTCATATAACTTAAGGCAGAAAAATATTGTTAAAACGCGAAGCGACCTGATGAAACGCGAGGCGTGTTGAGTCGAATCAAATGTATTGTTTTCTTTAGACCAGAATCACACTTGATATCGAGCAAAAAGAGAGAAAAAAAAAGTTGGTTGTATGGGAGCTCCCTCTAAATATTTATTTTATTTTATTTTTAGTATTTGTTATTATAGCGGCAACAGAAATACATCACGTGTGAAAATTTTATTTCGGGTTCTTGAGATACAGCCTAGTGACAGACAAACAGACAGCGAAATCTTAGTGCCGTGCATAGGGTGCCGTTTTTACCCTTGGGGTACTGAACGGGTAAAAAGAGGTACCAGGCTATGTAGATTAAAAAAAATAGACGCTCGCGCGATAATAAACAATTAGGTATACTTCAACCCACAGTTTTGAAATACCTCAGTTACCATTAAAAATTTCTTAGACGACAAGCAAAACGTCAAAAGTGACACTGATATGTCACTGATATGGGTGTGTTGCAAGATGTGCTTTGGTCTGATCACCTCCCTTTGTTTATTGAGTGTCGATTAGATAAAATAAAACCAAAGTCTGAAGTTACTAAAACATCTCATAATAAAGTAATTTGGGGAGAGAGGGACAGTGATCAGATTAGAGTATACTATGATCTGTGTCATAGCCAATTAAGATTATTAGATTACCTACCCTCAGGAATTTGGTATGTGCAGTAATAAACACTGCAGTAATGTTGCACATAGAAAAATTCTCGACAATATGTACGCGGATATTGTTTTTATTTTGTCAGAAGCCGCTGTTCAGAGTCAAGTAGAAACTCGGTCAAACAGACATAATGGTCGTGTTGTTGGGTGGAACAGACACGTCCAGGATGCCCACGCGAGAGCTAGGCTTGATTATCAGCAATGGTTACTGCATAGTAAACCAAGGTCGGGTGATATTTATAACGACATGTGTCGTACTCGAAGTATCTTCAAAAGTAAGCTAAGGTGGTGCCAGAGTCATCAAGATCAAATCAAGCTTGATATTATAGCTTCTCATCGTAAGGCTTACCACTTTCAGAAATTCTGGAAGGCTACGAAAAAACTAGATGTTAGGCCTGGTCTTCCTATGAGTGTTGGGGGTGCTGATCAGCCGGACAGCATAGCTAATATGTTTGTTGATCATTTTAAAGTGGAATCACCGCTAGGCTTACCGTTGCGAGTGCTCGATGACGGGGGCTGTAGTGACTCGGATTTAGTTCGTTTTTCTGCGAAGCAGGTGTCTAACACGATTAAGAAAATGACTAGAGGAAAGTCCCCGGGTTACGACGGCCTGAGCGTCGAGCACCTGCAGCATGCCGGTCCACACATAGCGAGAGTATTGGCTATGTTTTATTCGCTGTGTATGTGTCACTCGTACCTCCCTCAAAATCTCATGCGAACAATTGTCGTGCCTATTATTAAAAACAAGACTGGCAACATTTCTGATAAAGGCAACTACCGGCCCATCTCACTAGCTACAATCATCGCAAGGGTGCTCGACAGCCAGCTGGATGCACGATTAGACAGCTTATTGCAACAACATGATGCACAGTTTGGGTTCCGTAATAAACTGTCCACCGATAGTGCGATTCTTGGACTTAAACATACAGTGCAATATTACACTAGACGGCAAACACCAGTGTATGCTTGTTTTTAGACCTCTCCCGTGTCTTTGACCTGGTATCTTATGATGTTTTGTGGGACAAGCTACAGGAGAGAAAAGTGCCAGCTGAGTTGTTGCGTATCTTTCAATACTTACCAGTATTACTACAACCAAACAAATAACGTGAGGTGGGCTGAGAAGCTCTCTGAGTCATATAGTTTGGATTGTGGTGTTAGACAGGGTGGAATAACCTCACCTAAGCTTTTTAATCTGTATATGAACGACCTGATCGTTAAACTCAGCAGCAAGAAAATCGGCTGTCGCATAGATGACGTTAGCATCAATAATATAAGTTACGCTGATGATATGGTGCTGCTGAGCCCATCGGTCAGGGCGCTCAGGGAATTACTGAAATGTTGCGAGTCCTATGTTCATGCGCATGGCTTATTGTATAATGTCGCAAAAAGTGAGTTCTTGGTATTTAAGGCGGTCGGTGATAAATGCCCTGAATCCGTGCCCGCAATTAAACTTAACGGTAACGAACTACAACGGGTTTTTCAGTTTAAGTACTTAGGGCATTACCTGACCGACGACCTTAAGGATCAGGTGGACATTGAGAGGGAACGTAGGGCGCTGGCAGTTCGATGTAACATGTTGGTACGTAGGTTTGCACGTTGTAGCAAGCCAGTTAAGATAACACTTTTTAAAGCTTATTGTCAAGTGTTTTACACGTGCAGCCTGTGGACCAATTACACGCAGCGGACTCTCAGCGCCCTGCGGGTCCAATACAATAACGGATTTAGGATGTTGATGGGGCTGCCCCGATTCTGCAGTGCATCCAATATGTTCACCCAGGCACACGTTGATGGCTTCCACGCCATAATCAGACAGAAATCTGCCTCATTGCTCTGCAGAATGCGGGCCAGCTCCAACTCCATCCTGAAAACCGTGGCATGGAGGTACGAATCTCCATTACTATATGATGTTGTTCGTAGGTGCATCACGAGCAATAAGCTCGTCTCTAAATAGTTGTTCGCAGGTGCATCATGAACAAAAAAAATAAGTATTTTTATGTACGAAATAGATTAGTATTTACTAACATAGATGTAAGTTTTTATTGTACTAACCGCCTATGGATGCCGCTGGTCCGAAATAAAAAGTATTTTATTTTATATTTTATTTATTATTTAATATACGTGTAATGTCACTTTGACAGTTTATACAAGAGGCAATTTGTTCTTCTTAGGTAAAAAAAAATAATGACGACATTACCATTAAAAACGTACGTTTTCATTTTGCAGTATTCTTAAGCAAGATGCATTACAGATAGTCCGAGAGCTGGCACAAATGTTTGAGTAGTTATTTGAGGCAAGTTGAAAACTCGTCACATTCCTCTCCTTCTATACCCTAACAAGGAACTGCATACCTGCTGCTGGCGGGTGAGTAGCGGGGCTAACTTGACCCCTAACTACTTTTTTTTAAATAAGTACTTTGTTCCCAAAAATATAACATGTGAGGCAGAGACCTTATTTTTGCGAAAATTATATCTTTTTGTTATGTTTATAACAAAAAAAAAATATTATATAATATATTTAATAAATTTCAAATTGCCTCAATACATTTAATTTTTATTTTTTTAAAATATGTTTGCATGCGCCTGGCAATGTTAAAATCCTGACTAAATCGTCTGGCTTATGATTTTTAAATTGTTTAAGCAATTAACTACAACGTCTACAACATATAAAAAAGTCATACTGCCTCAAATATATATTTAATATTTTCGATCATTTCAAAAAAATAAGGGGTCTTAGCCCCGCTTCTCATCAGCCAGGTCTGCAGTTCCGTGTTGGGGTATAACAGGAGAAGTATGTGACAAGTTTTCAGCTTGCCTCAAATACCTACCCAAAAATTGGTACCAGCTCTCCTACTAAGACAACATAAATACAAATTTATATTTGGTATTTCAAAAACGGGCCTAAAGATTTCGGTGAATTTAATAAACTTGTGGTTTCTAGGGGTGAACACTCTTTCTAGATAGTTTTCAATTTGGAGAAAATTAGTTTTTACGTCGGTCGCTCAGGTATTTTCAATTACGCTAACTTGTTAAAGTATATATTAAATTGTATACCAATATACTCGAGATACAATTTAATCGTACAATATTATTTTTCTCTTTTGCGGGTATTCTGATAGATATTTTTATAAGCTACCGCTAATAATAATAATATCAAGTCTAATATTTTCTTTTTTTGTATAATATGTGCTTAATAAAATACATAACGAAAAACACTTTTGTGTTCTTTTCGAATAGATATAAACTATTAATTAATATATTTTGCAAGTTTAATTTAATATATTAAGTGTAATATTTTGTACAGCTACAAAGTAAATTAAGGCAATTAGTCGAGTAAATTCTTAACGAAACCTATGCAAGACCGAACTAAAACATACCGCTAATGAACATCAAACAGCCTGAACAAAATTTTCGTGGTAATACGATTTGTTCGTGGTCACCATATTTTGTTCATTCGTGTGGTAGTTCACACAATCTAAAAGTCATAATTCCCCAAACGCCCCCGACAGCGATCGCCCTGAGCCAAGTTCCAAGTCCCACAGGAACCGCTCTCTTTCGCACGTTGTAGTTTTTAACCCATTTATAAGGCTGAAGCCCTGCTCACTCCATTAAGTAGAAAGCCTTGTGTCCAACTATATATGTATGTATGTCGTCCGAAAAATAAAGTAGGTACACGGTTTAAGGCGCCAATAAAAGCCCACGCCTAAATTTCAGGAGTGTAATTAATAAAATTTCGCAAAGTATACCTGTTTATAGTTCTACATTTTTCGCAACGCTGCTATTGTTTCGCTAAAGTGCTAAGTGGTGCTTGACTACGGCTAGCGGCTCAGCGTTGTCCTCCAGACAAACGTGTTATAACAAACGACCTTGACGGTCGACGCACACTTGTCAACATTGCTTACAAATTATAATATGCGTTCATTTGTTATTGTTTCACTTTTCTTTTGAGCTTTTCATTTGAATATGAAGCGTATGTCGTGACGTAGTTGGTTGGTTATTTACTGAAGTCTGTTCATGTTTGTGTCTTGAAAATGAAATATTAGAAGACGAGAATAATTGTATTTATGCGATTGTCTAGAAAATATGCAAATCTGTTTTTAATGTTAATGTTATAATTGCTTGATTTTGGACGTCTAATTAAGATAATAGGTATATGAATTATGTGTCTTCCCATGGGAGTCGTAAAAGGCGACTAAGGGACATATGGCTGATGGATGGGCAGCAGCATCTATTAGCTCAAGGTTTACATCTTACTGCGATCACCAATCCGTCTGCCAAGCGTGGTGATTATGGCAATATCCCTCTACGATCCTGGCTTGACAAGGTCTGTTAAGAGGAGGCCCATGTTCTGCAGTGGACGTAAACGGGCTGTTGATGATGATATGAATTATGTTATAAAAATAAGATTATAATAGTTATGAGGATTTAAATGAAAATTTGTGATGATATAGGTACGGACGGATATAAGTATTTGCATATAAGTATTTTTCTACTCTTTTACGCAGATTACAAAATTCATTTCAAATTATCGTGAAAGAGTATTGAAGTTTCCAATACCTATATCTATTACTGTGGAACTTGTGAATAATGTAATTGTATGTTAAGTTCTGGAATATTTAAATGTTTCAATTGGTTTCGAATCGAAAATTCTAATTTTTAAATGACAACATGGACCTTTTTATTGCTGACATAAAATAATTATACATCCCGTCGTCATATTTTATATCAATAAAACATCATGGGCATTATTATACTGCGCTGCTTGTGATTTTTATATAAAAAAAACTAATTAGCTTCAACCCGAAGTCACAAGACCGGAAGGCTAATTTAGTTTAGGGGTCTCCAAACTTTAAAGCCATAATGATTTTTCAGTTTGTTCCAAGAGTCAAAACAGCAATAAACAGTTGTAATTTATAATGACCATAACTTTTTTTCTTTTTTTAGAAGAAGATTACGAAGAGTTTTGTAGTCTTCTAGTATTCTTGTAAACCTCTCGTGCTAAACTAAAATGCTTGTGTTATGAGTGCGTTTAAGTCGGTAGTGCTACGGGTGGGGATCGAACCGGCGCGGCGGCGCCGGCGATCACAAGTCCGACGCCCTAGCCATTGGGCTACGGCCGCTTCAAACTATATTCCAGACTAGTCGCAAAGTGCGCGACCGAGTACCTATAATCATAAGGGTACCCCGTAACATCGGAGGCCTTCTCGTGCCCGTATTAAAATATGAAGTAATAATTGTTTACAAGAAAAAATCCTTTTACTTTACAAAAAAATATTTCTAATTTACATCCTATTCATTTTAATTAAAACCTATTACAATAAATTAAATTAAAACTGTAATTATAATACTTAATTGCAAGTATATATTTCGCTTCATAGGTAGTTGTTGTATAGTTGCTCGTGCACGTATCAAAAAATAAATTTATAATTGTTTACAACTAAAAATCCTTTTACTCTACAAAAAAAATCTAACATACATCCTTTTCATTCCAATAAAACATATCACAATAAATTAAATCAAAACTATAATGATAACATTAAGTTGCAAGTATATATTTCGCCTCATAGTGGCAGGCGCGGTGGCGTGTCTATGTGTACGTAGCTACTACGGTAGGTAGAGCTCGAGGCCCGCTCGTGCCCGTATTAAAAATTCGTCTGCGGCCTGTCTAGACGCGCTTCGTTTACAATGTGACGTGCCGCCACAAACATGTTGTTAACATAACCATTTATTTCGCATAGAATAGGGGATTGATCTTTACTATCCGCGAGCGAATACATAAGGCTGATGTTAATGTGTGTATTTATATTACTTGTAACGTATTTTTTACCGATTTTGCGAAATGGTATTGTTGGGAACAATACCATTTTGCTAATAAGACTGGTTGAAGCAGAAAATAATCCGAATCATTCTAAATTGTTATCATTATTTGTTGTTTTATGGTTCTATGTACCTGTCGAATTTATAAAATATCAATTTGCGATTGATAAAAACTTATTCTGACTTTAATCAATATAAAGGATGTCAAACAGATGATGGATTATTAATTAATAATTATAAATGAAGGGTCAACACAAATGTTATGTTAAGTTTGCAAAATAAAATACTTTAAGAATTCGGTATTTTTAGTTATTTAAATAATTAAAGGTATTGATTATGATGGCTTTCATACTCGTATGAAAAACCCATGATAGGCACTTTAAAGCCTAATGTCTGTTTGGTTCCATGCATATTGTATGTTAAGTTAAAAAAAAAAGTATATGTACCTATATGTTAATACGAAATAAAAATTGAAACCTGAATTATTTAATATATGTAGAACTGTATTTTACCTGTGGCATTTATTGCTAGTACTAGGTAGATACCATATAGTGCTGGAGCTCTACCTTAATGCCCGGTGAAGTAACAAGATCTGTGTGCCTTAAATAATGTGTCCGTCCGAAAAATTCACATTTAATAATAAAGGTATTTTAGCATATGGAAGTTTTAGTTAAATGATTTGTATATACTGGAATGTGCTAATTCGCGAGTTAAACTTTCCAGACATGCTATTTAATGATAATTGATTACATAGGTACATAAATGTTCTATTTTTATTTGGTACTTGGTAATTAGCGGAGAGCAAATTACACACCTACTTATAACATGCTATAAGGTTAAAATTTTGTAAGTGTGTGTGTGTGTCTGATTTTAGCATTATATTATATGCAGCTTTTATGATGATGATGATTTTAAAATGGATATCTTCGATCGATCGTGTTAGTCCTTCTAAATATGATTACCTATTTTATTTACACTTAATGTGAAAGACCCCGGAAAGCACGTTAAGCCGTTTTGGTCCCGATTGTCTAAATATCAACTATGACTATTGTATACACCGGAAAACGAGTTCGACGAAAAACGAGCAGCAGCGTTTATTTGTGTAAATTCATGATACTTTGATTACGGACCCACCAGCCAAGCAATTCCTATTAAAATTTATGTAAACCCTATGTTCAACAGTGGGCGCTGTACTAGATCATAATGATGATTGGACTTAAGATTTTTAAATGTTTTTTTCAACAAATTACTAAGTTCTCAACGATATGAGTTAGAATTTACAATTTGACTGTGTAAGAATATTTCTTTATTTTTACCTTCTATGTTTATATCCATTGCCGAACGTGTGTCTATTTTTTAAACCTTGGCATGCAAAGGCCATCGAGGGATTCTGCAATATTCACCTTGGCAGCTGCATTGTTGATCGCAGTAAGATAGTAACTACATAGTTATGAGACGATCCGTGTGACTACAGAGGTAAAATACCACCCCATGTTTACCCATGAATGTCGTAAGATGCTTCTACTACCTAGAAGAGCAGCAGAATCTATCTTAAGATTAAGAATATTTAAGCACCTTCATTACAATCGATGGCTGGCGCGGCAACGGAGCGCCCACTTATCTTATTTAACGTAGTATTATTTATTTAAACAGAGATCGTTGCCTTACCTCTCGTATTGTGTACAATAATAATATGCCCCGGTATACATCCAACACGGATGTCTGCAATCAACTTTTTAGAAATTATGTCTGCTACCAAAAACGTTAATAAAATAAATTATACCTACTAAACAGAATCCAGTCATATTTTTTGTTGCGATGCAACTTTTCTTTTTTTGTCCGTCTAGATTTTTTTGAACTTTGATGTGAGTCGCACAAATGAAACACTAGACGAATTAGGTATAAAGGAAGCGAATGTTTTTAAATAAATAGGTATGTTGGCAATATATATAGCATTTAGCTAATTAAATTAAATTAATGTATGCGCCCGTTTACTTCCACTGCTAAACATGGACCTCCTCTTAACAGATCATAAGAAACCAGGGTCGTTGAGAGATATTGCCATCACCACGCTTGGTAGGCGGATTTGCTAAGGCTGGACCTCTGCTCGCCTTTAGGCCTGTTGAAGTAGCAAAAGTCTCGTGGTTAAATAAATATGTCCGTCCGAAAAAATAAAATGAAAAGCGGGTTTCCTTAGTATTAAATTAGTAGATTTGTAGAAAAGGTAGGAAATTAAATAACAATATGCACTTCATCTCAATAAAAGAAACCTTTACACTTTGGACAGTGGTAACTCAAGGTTTTTAAATATATAAATTTAGCGCGCGGTTTTACCCGCGTAACTCCCGTTCCCGTGGAAACTTCATAATTAAATATAGCTTATAGCCGTCATCAATAAATGGGCTATCTAACGCTAAAATAATTTTTCTATTTGGTCTCGTAGTTTCTGAGATTAGCGCATTCAAACAAGCAAACAAACTCTTCAGCTTTTATATTAGTACAAGATTAAGTTGAGTAATATATCTTACATAATACATAAACTATACCATAGAAATGCAAAATATTGTATTGCAATAACTTTACAGTAATTAAGACTTTTTATAGAAGTCGTTATATGGCTGATGGATGGGCAGCAGCATCTATTAGCTCAAGGTTTACATCTTACTGCGATCACCAATCCGTCTGCCAAGCGTGGTGATTATGGCAATATCCCTCAACGATCCTTGCTTGCCAAAGTCTGTTAAGAGGAGGCCCATGTTCAGCGGTGGACGTAAACGGGCTGTTGATGATGTTGAAGTCGTGGTCATATCTTTACATAAATATCTAAGAACATCTCTGTGATAATAACGCTAATTACTCAGTTGTCCAGTGCAATGTTCGGTTAAAGACACGTGTAAATTCGTTTCTTTAAACATATTGTAATCTGTGTGTCACCTGTGCATATTTAGCATAATATATTCGCTGTCTGATCTGGTTTATGGTTTAAGAGGACTTCCATGCGGGGAATAGACAAATGCGTCATTATATGGACTTTATTCAGCTATTCGTTCGTTGACATATTTGTTGGCTTATTTTGCTTTAGTTGTATTTTGTATTTCAGTGTATGATGATGATTTTAAACGACTTCAGAATATGTGAATTATCAGAAATAAAAATCAATTGTAAAGTTATAATAATAAAAAAAATACATAATTTTATAGCTGCGCGCGAATTAAAAAAATAATTAAAGTAAGTTAACCAGTTCTACCAAATCAGTTCTAGTGACTTGTATTACAAGATAATCTAGGTTGTAAGAACGGAAGCCGAAACCCCTAACAAAGGTTCGAGGTCATTTTAATCTGCAATTTTTAATGCTATTGATAAAGTAGGTATATAGGTACATAAAACGATTGTTCTACCAAAAATACATCAATTCGTCAAAAAATTGTTACAATTAAAAATCACAGTGTATGATTTTTTTAATAAAATAAATTATGTATGAATGAAATCCTTATATGTTTGAAACCATAATTCTTGTAAATAGGTAAAAAGATATAAACAATAAAATAAATATACAACGTTGACTGTCTGCTAATAAGTTTAGCTGTGACCTCTGGTGCAGGAGCAATGCACTGAAGGTAAATATTTTCTCATGTAGAATAATAGACATTTACGTTGCAGTGTTGCAGGTACATTTACTGGGGTTATTTTAGGTATTTATACCTAAAGTATCATGGATTTGAATTTTTAGTGAACCTTCTCATATATATTATTTAAGATAACTCCGGTACCTGACATATAACTCCCAGTATCCCAGAACACTGTAGCTTATAAAACATTAACGTCACCACTAAACTACCGATGCAGTCTATGAATAGGAATGAAATTTGAAGCAAATTAATTTAGAAGCTGCATGTAACCCCTTGCTTCTCCTTTACGATTCCCAAACTTTTAAGAGATTTAGCTTCATCCAAACACATTTAAAAAATGTTTAATTATAGACCAAATAATATACTTAATAGCTTCTATAGTAGTTTATTTTTAGATTCTAGCATTTTGTCTGAAACAGTAACTACATAGAACATAGTTGAGCACGACATTAGGAATGTTTTATGCACGTCTAGATTGACCTCGAACCTAACACTGTTATGCAAAATCTAATATGTATGAAGCAACGGGTTTAGAACATGAGCATAATAAACAAGTCTTTCGATTTAAATTTACTAACAAAGGACTGCATAATATTTGTATATAAAATACACCAAGTTTAGTTAACAAGTCCGCGACGGCCATTCGCTTTATTTGTAAAGAGGTATTCTGTATTCAAAATTTTAATTTATTTTAATTTTTTAACACTGCCTGTTAAAAGAGTTTTATATGTTGAGGTTCGATATGTGTTTGTTTGTTTTTGTAAGCTTGGAAATACTAATAATATCTAAACATACCGATGTAGCCGTTTCTATATTATTTTCAATATTATGATAATATGCATCTTTGAGATCTTTATATGTAATATTACCTAGGTATCCGAAAGGTCACGTCTTAATGTATTCAGTTATTTTGCAGACCTTTTTTGTTCGATTTAGGGTTTTGGGCTACAAAGTCATATTTATGACAGCAAGAGGTTATAATCTTGATGAATATTTCAAATTAAATGAATTATAATATGATATAAAAGGTCTCTCTTTTATCATATTATAATTTGAAATTTCGGTGCCGCGGAAGAATGGTAGTGTGTTGGTCGATAGTAGGTATGTGAGCCATATTTGAACATGACTTCACTGACTGAACACGACTGACTATCAAACAAGATTGACGTCAAAGATACTTAAATTTTATGTTATATTAAAATATCGTTACCAGCCACTTGTTGCATCCACAAATAAATAGTGACTGAATGTTGTAATATTTCAATTTATTCGTTATAACTTATAACGGATATGTTATATTATTTGCGTATCCCTATAAATACTGGAATATCGAAGTTAGTACTAGGTAGGCCTAGGTAGAAATTCCACTACTACTACTACGGTACTTAAGTGATATTTCAGTTTACAGAATTTAATTAAAAACTATTCAGCAGTTTATGTGTAATTGGTTTCAAAATACACGAATACTTTCTATTACAAATTAATAGAATTACAAACGCTATTTTAACGTCGATATTATAAGATTCTTAATACATGAAATATTCAGCAAACAATATACAGACTCTTTAAGTACAGCGGCTACGGATTCCCAAACGCGGCTAAAGTTTCTTCATTTTAAATTCCATTATCGCCGAAACATTCTTCCAAATACATTAATATGTAGTGCCAACATCGTATGTTATGTTATGATGTATTATGATACCAGCCAATCCAAACAGCAAATCGTCTATTAAAATCTAATTTGAAATCGTTATGGTATGTATCCGATATGAATCTCCAGACTTGATTACATTCATTTTTATTCATAGCATCGTCCAGACGACTATTGCAAAAAGCCAATGGCATTAAGTGCAAAATGGTGTGTCGATCATTATAATATTCAATGCACATTTGGCTGTTCGCTTTTTGTGGTAGACAAATACCTATCAACTGGCTCGTGTGCCGCTAGGTCGAGGCGGATGGTATGTCTAGACAGTCATTCACATACGTCTATCCTCAGACTGATCTCGAGCGACGTAAAAAACAATATTACAGTCTAGGAGCGAAGGAAAACATAGTCGTTAATTATTTACAGCTGCAAATTATTCGATAGTTGCCAGTTAGCTCGCGTCCGAGCGCAATTGGCTTAATGTTAAACGTCAATAATTCGCCTTGTCTGTCGCCGTATTTTATGAGACGAGTTTTTGCAGGATTACCTAGACTAGACCAATGTACGTATTTATTATTTGGCTGGCAAGCGCCTGAAACAAGTCGTTTGTTTAGAAGAAAAGTAAACAAATAATGTTTTTTTTTAATGGTTTTACAAAAAATATGACACTTTCTTTTTAACAACAAGTATAATATGGCTTTGATAGTTGCAGTAAACTAAACAATACAAGAATTACATTTGAATTTTGGTAAATACCTTAATATGATTCCAACTTAAAGTATGTTTGGATTTAATTTTAATTTTAATTAGAAAATACGAATAAATTCAAAGTTCAATGTATGAACCTATAGATAAAATATGCGAGCACTGTGAGGGTCTCTTTCCTGCCTTTGACCTCCTATGAGTAAGAGCATGTAAGGTCCAGGACGACAATGGCATATAACAAATGAAGACTACAATAAATTAAGTTGCCATTTTTGTTCTATTAGGTAAATTATCCACTGCTTTCTCCAGAGTGTATGTAGATAGTTAAGGATTCACCAATTTATTATATTTTCAATTATATGACTAAACAGGGTCAATCTATACTCTTCCTTGTTTACCTACCCATATATTTCTGTTGAGTCATAGTGTATTTTCCATTATCCTTATATTTAGTAAATCCGAGAGCCACTAATGTCAGAATTATAATACAATAATAATTGTATTCTCCTGACCACAAATCCAACTATCATAATATGTAAACCGCAAGCGAATTAGTATTTACTTACTCGGATCTATTCACGACAGACAGACGGGACAATATATTGTTCAAAACCAGTCTTTCCTTATACGAGAATTCATCGAAGTAATAAATAATATGGTTTCCAATCACTGCTTTACCTAAAAGTGTGAATAACTTCATCTTGTTTTAAATGTATAAAGAAGGACGTTTTTGGTTTCCATGTTTTCCAGTTGTGGTAGAAAGTGGACGTATGAAGTGTCCGAGGCTGGTTCTTATGTTATACTCACTTAGTGTCTGGCAGGTGGTAGGTATGTAGGGTTGGTCGGTTGGTCTGACACCGCGGACGCTGCACCTTGTGGTGGAACTGGTCGGAGTAGGGTTACCATGTCTCAGGAAATGTCCGGAGATTTCAGAACTTTTTATTTGCTCACAGTTTTAAGACAGCATATAGACAAGCTAAGATTTTCGTTCAAAAATATATCTGACAACGCTATTGTAGTACTTGTGAGGAAGTATGCTGTCAACGGAACCGCTCGCATGGTAATGACTCCCTGTCATCGTTGCGATTTTATGTCGACTACCCAATTAATACTCATCGGTTGAAACATATTTTTAGTTCTTTCTTATATAAACTGTGGTTCAGTCAGGACTTTTCATTTATCCATCTGGTAACCCTAGGTGGGGGCGGGTGGCGGGGCGCCGGCTCATCGACCTCACGTTCGTCGCACACCGGCGCCCGCGCCGCACAAAAAAGCGCCTAACCCAAATTTCGGTAGCTGTCCTGCGATCTCTCCGGGGTCGTGTTAAAATTTGGCTGTATGTAATCGGCACGCGTGCGCCCGATGCCATGTTTTGCAATGGGTAATATTATAATTACCATGCTACTATAGATAAACTGACAGTCGAACAAATTATGATATAGTGTATAACTATGAATAGTAAATGAGCTAAAGAGAAAAGATGATTGAGTAGTTATAGCCGTTTTCACATTACGGTTGGCTCCAGCGATTGTTATCATTTATCTTCGAGTGCCTATCTAGACTTTGATTGATATTAATAGATATAGGTTTCAGTACCAATACTAGTCTGGCTTTGGAAGTTAAAATAGTTCTTGCCCTACTTTTTACCGTCAGTAATAAAACTAAATGAATGGTTTCCTGACATAAATATGATTAATGTGCGTTTATAAAGTTTTAGTGTTATAACATTATTGATTAATAATGAATTATTATAATTTAGGATTGGACTTACCTGTAACTGGATAATTTTTTGAACTGAATATTCTATTAAGGACAAAATTTCGCACTTTAGGTATTTATCTAACAATTTGATCGAATAAGGTTTTTCTTATAAGAGATAACAAAAGCCATATTATTAAAGCTATATTCGCAATGTATCTTCCCATGGGTGTCGTATGAGGTGACTGAGACACTTACAGCTGATCGATGGGCAGCAGAATTTATCAGCCAAGGTTACCTACCATCTTAGTGCGATGATCAACCCCTTCTGCCAACTGTGGTGATTGTAGCAATATCCCTCAGCAACATTGGCTTGCCAAGCTTTGCTAAAAGGAGACTCATGTTCAGCAGTGGACGTAAATGGGCTGTTGAATTGTAGAAGAAATTGAAGAGATTGTTTTTATATAACAACATGAAATATTAAAATTTTCTAGAATAAAATTTGAAATATTAATTTCAAATTCTAACTCTGAAATTGATGGATCGGTTCATAGAGTCATTAAAATTTATTACTTAAAGAATCGATCAATCACGATTAATAAGTTCATGTAACACTTTAAATGGAGGTAAAATTTTAAACTTATCGAAATAATGATCGAACATCGTAGTTCACATAGATATTGCTGTTGAAATTCGTCAAAATAATAAATAAATAATTTCTTATAGGATCGAAATTAGACAAATCAGACAAGGCGTTTTCAAGTTGCGCAAAAATACATTCTTGGCCATTCATAAGAATTATTTATACATGCATATTTTCCCTATCATTTTAATAATAAGTTGAAAAATGATCTTTCTATACTTATAATTATAGCTTTCGATGATTATACGTTAACGTGCTTTGTTAATGCCAAACGACGACACTCTGTGAAAGGATCCAAACTCCAAAGTTTTTGCTTATTTTCTTTTCAATGCCTGATATCGGTCGATGGTCTATACGGCTAGTACCTATACCTACCGCTGTAGTCTCTCATACAGATGGAAGGCATCGACCAATTATGGAAATTCCTTCAAGTCCATGAAAGTACAAATGTATGCGACTTAAGAATGAGCGAGTTTAGAATAAAATATATTTTTCTTAGGGAAATTTAACCTATCAGGTTGAACCCCGGCAGATTTTTCCTCTATTGTATGTAATATACATATAATTATGAATTATACTTCCTAAGTAGCGCCAAAAGAATAATAGATTTAAGTAGTATTACATAACTTTAAATTTAAATGAAACATTTCTTTCGACATACATTATATCGGAATCGATAAGGTAATATCATATATCAAATTACGCATTTATTTAACGTGCTAGTACTAAATAATAAGATAACAATATACCTATTTATTGACATACCTTGTAGACGTGAAATGCAGACAATGTCGATGTATTTCCACTGATATGTATGTATCACACTGATATGATAACACACTCACACATCGATACACAAATAAATATAATGTGTAAGTACTCATTTACAGTGTAAAGATTGTGTTTACTCACACATTCATATATGTATGAGTGTAAACAATCATGCAACCATATTTGCCGCGTCAGCAAAATGTTGCAAGTGTAATCTATAGGTGTCTATATTTTTATACTACATACATAATAAAATATTTTTTATATAATTTGTTTACGCCGTTACATACATCATCGTTAATTGAAACCCAAATTACGCATAGTTTCTATTACATAGTAGGAAGGTAAGGTATTACATAGTACATACGTAAAGGTAAGACATAACTTTCCAGCAGTATTTATTTAGAATGCTCTTTATTTTTTTGAGAAGTTATCTTAGTCACTAGACTTACGCAGATAAAACCGCATAGAAATGCTTTAAACAACCGTGTTCTAGAGGAATTATAATTTGACCAATATTGTGTGTTTTATTTAGAAAAATGTGTTTAAAGTAATAGAACAGAAGTTGAAGGCGAACTTTGTCTCATCTTCTATACTATATTATTTAGTTATGTGAGATTTGTTTAAGTTAATAAATGCTGCATTATAACCACTAGTAAAATATATTCCAAAGACAAAAACGCGCGTATTGCGCAGATTATTACCTATTCATCACATTGTTTGGAAGATGTTTTCAAAATACATAACGATGTCTTAATCTTCACATGAAGACACATCACCCATATTATCTGTTTAGACATACCGAAGCAAATTGATATCGTAATCACTGACGTTTCTTTCGATGAAACGGTACAGTATAACAAAGTGTTAAACAAAGAGACAGCCAAGAGCTGTTGTAATAGGTATACCAGTATTGTTTTGCTACTAACTTTAGCTTTATTTATTTTTAAATGTTTGTTGTTCCACTGTTTAGTCTAGGCAATTACATGGATTTGTTTAGTCTGCGGCTTTCTGTGCACTTGTATTACGTAGCGTTGAATTATTCTTACAATAAGCAAGTGGTTGAAAACATAACCAACTTGAGTAAAAATTAATAAACAGTAACGATTTCTGAATCCTCTGTAATTCTAAAGGCAATGTACATGATAGACGTTTCCGATGTAAGCAAGTGTACTATAGATATAACCACTTATAATTGCTCCCTTTTTGCCTGAATGGACATAATTATGTTATTAGCAGAGATGTACAAAATACCATGAACAAAGTATCTGAAATACAAAATATAAGATAATTTTAAATTAAGTATTTCAAATACCAGATACAAAATACTTTCGAGAATAGTATGTGAAATACTAGATACAAAATACTTTCGAGAATAGTATGTGAAATACTAGATACAAAAATAAGTATCTTCTAAATACTTTTTAAGATGAAAATACTTTTGTAAGAAAACAAGATTTTATTTTAATGATTTAAAGTTTATTTTTGATAACCTCCGCAGCTTAGCGGTATTTGGCTCGCTTTAAATCACGTAGGTCGTGATTTAAAGTCCACACAAATCCCCACACCGGACAGAAAAACCTTGAGTAAATTCTAAGATTTCTTTCTGGTTTTGGTCGGTTAAGGGACTACCCTCCGTGAGAAAGAAAGAGTCGCCATCTATCAATGTGATGTTCGACTAATAAGGACATGTTCAGTTTTACGCATTTATTTTATAAAACATATTACTAAAAGTATTTTATCAGAAAAAGTATTTATAAAATACTGAGATACCTAACAAAATATATTTAAATACAAGATACAAAATACATTTATTTCAAAGTATTTTAGATACAAGATGGAAATACGTAGCTATCTTGTATCTGTATTTCAGATACTTTTATTTTAGATAAGTCACATCTCTGGTTATTAGTTGGAGTTTGCCTTACTAGGCTTTTGCTAGTTAACTAGATAGGTCTAAAGAAGAATAGGGTCGCAGCCTTATTAAATGACTTAAATAGTAAAAACTAAGCCAGAGGGCGCCACTTGTGGGTCTTGGATTTTGGGTCAGGATTATCGATGGCCGGGGGATTGCGGAAGTATTACTTTAGGATTTTAAGCCTCTCATTCTAGCATACATTTCTCGGGGCAATTCTTATCGTTCATAGTTTATTTGACAACGATTACCTTGGATGGAGAAATGCAAGCCAAAATGAATTTGCTAAGGATGGCGAATATGGCAAAACTCTTCCTCGGGAGGTGGCCCATGTTCAACAGTGGAAGTTATACGGGCTGATGATGATGATGATGATGATCTTTGTGTTTATTGATTTTCGTAAAACGCTGCCGTAAATATACAATCCTACTAATATTATAAATGCGAAAGTTTGTATGTGTGTGTAAGTATGTTTGTTACTCTTTCACGCAAAAACTACATAATGGATTTGGCTGAAAGTTTGCGCGCGGAAAGTTTAGGCTACAAAATATCACGCTCCGTCTCACTGGAGCAGAGTGACGCGGGTAAAACCGGGGGCGCAGCTATTAGAATCAAACAGGCATATAATCCAAATGATTTGTAAATAGTAATTACAGTAAATGTAAATCGAGCTCACTATAGCAATAAGAATCTTTAATAAAGAAGAAATTCCAAATATGTTCGCATTTTTATTTTCGACTCTGTATGCCCTAGAGCTATAATTAAATTCGTATTTACGTAACAAACCTCAATATAAGACAGGCCCTTAGATTAGATTCTTAAATGCGTGGATGAAATGAAAAGTTGTTACATAATCCTTAATAATTTATATTAACATTACTACTACTATCCTTACTAATATTATAAATGTGAAAGTAACTCTGTCTGTCTGTCTGTCTGTCTGTTACGCAATCACGCCTTAACTACTGAAGCGATTTAAATGAAATTTGGTACAGATATAGTCTAGAGCCTGAGAAAGAACATAGGCTATATTTTATTATGAATTTCCCACGTGAACGGGAGTTACGCGGGTGAAACCGCGCGCGGGAAGCTAGTGTAAAATAATATTAAGATTTGTTATAAAACCAGATAAAACGGACCTATTTCTTAAATATGAACTTTACAACTGCGAATATAAATACCTAAGTATTTGATCGGCAGTGTATTATTTATTATAATTGTTGATCATTTTTCCTTTGGCTAGATTCACAGTGAGATGGTTATGTAAGTTATCTTAATATGTATTGCAGACTATCATTAATTATGAGGAAGTGTAGGTATAATTAAGAATCTTGTCTGGTCTGTACGTGCGAATAGTGCACGCTGGGTAAATTACAGCATGCCGCAAGTATTTTTAACATTTATATAGAATACTAGCTTTTACCCGCCGCTACGCTCGTATTGAAACCAATGTTACTTCAAATACTCCAAGAATATGTGTAGTTTCATGATGATCGTTTAAGTAGTTTATGCGGGAAAGCGTAACAAAGAAATTGACATTCACATTTATAATACCTATTAAAGTAGGGATCATGGAATAGAGTATAATTTGGTACCCTTAAGTTCCTCACCAATGACCACACCGTATTAATAATTAAAAAAAAATACACTAAAACAATGTTGTCATGAATGAATTTCTACAAGAGATGGCGATCAAGGAAAACAATTGCCGGCCAACCATAAACGTCATCTCGTTTAAAAGAAGTAAATTAGTGTAATTTTGAATTTAGAACTATGTACATTACGTTTTGTACAAATAGTTTACAGAAAAAAAAATCTAGTGATGAACACTTAGTTTTGATCTTAACAATTTTACTCTTAATCTTATACATTAATTTATTAATAACTAGCGGCCCGACTTCGCACGGGTGGACTTTTATAGCCTATGTTACTCAGGGATAGTGTAGCATTCTAATGGTGAAAGATTTATCGAAATCCGTTCAGTAGTTTTTGAGTTTATTCGAAACAAACATACAAAAATACAAACTTTTCCTCTCTATAATATTAGTAGTAAAGATAGTATCAATAAGTTCCAAATGTGATAAGAGAATTCGACGATGACCGTATTTAGTATAAACTGTGCTACAGTCGCCAGCGCCTTCCACGTTAATGTTGTTATAAATAATATTTTTAATGTTTAAGCACATCAATATAAGAGAAAATAAAATAATAATAATTAAAATCTATAACATTTTTAAATTGACTTCTCTGTATAAAGAGAAGCTCTTTGCGGTGATATGCCTGGCAATCGAGGTCTCAACTATTAACATTGAGAAATTGTATACCTATAGCCTCATGAGCGAATCAGCGAACTTCTGTTGCATGATGTAGGATTCGTCAAAGGAGCAATAATTCAAGTAGGTAACGGTACAGATACATTTTTTCGATTGTGCTATTATACTTTTCCATGCACATGTTAAAAAAGGCAGCTTTCTTAAAATTTATATCACCAACAGTCCAGTCTCAAGCACATCATGACACCACAGATACTGCTGAAGCTTACTGTAAGATTCAATTGATTTATTTTTATTAACCACACAATCGTATATTAAATTATTATTAAATGTTCTAATTCACTATTAACTCTTCGTTTTCAATAATAAAAAAAAAACCTTTCATCGCATGTAGTTTCAGTAAAATGCAT